>CM066031.1:253726108-254926108 GCA_033557465.1 Ichthyophis bannanicus
GCGGTAACCAAAAGATCAGGCTCAAGGCTTTTGGATACCGCATTGCTCGACGATAAGTTAAGTCGTTTGGACTGGAGCCCTACTGTTGAGTCAAGTTTTTTTGATGAAGTTTATATTTGTGATTAAAATGGAGGTTGCCGTCTGGTGGGGTTAGACAGTCATTCTAGCCTCCCTCGGCATCTTCTGACAAAAAGATAAGGAACTTTATTATTTATGGTTTTTGGAAGGGGTTTTGTTTGGTAATTGTTATTGCCATTTCAAGAAGAACAGAGTCCAGAATCTGGAGATGAGGCATCTCGCTAGCCACAGGTGAAACAACATTTCTTGGAAAAAGACACAGAGTTAAGGCAAGTTCCACAATAGTGCATGCTAAGGCCGCGGCAGCTCGAAGGGCACACATTAACTGCACTTTTATTGTAACATACATTAACGGTGCTAAGGAAGGAGCTGCTCGGGCGGAACACACATTAGGACAGCGCAACCGCCAGGCGCACAATAAGTAAAAACACTACTAGTGATGTGGGGGCACAAGGGACTTAGTCGTGCTGGTCAATTGTTCGATGAGGGTAGGTTGCGGTCTTTTAGTGCACTCCAGGAGGAATTTGACTTTCCCGATTGTCATGTTTTTCAATATACGCAAGCGGCCCACTGGGTTCAGGCTCGAAGTGTGCGGTCTCAAGTGGCCCGCGATTTGTCGGATATAGAGCGTTATTGCGCGGAGTGTACAACCACGAAAGGTCTTATAGCTATCTTATATGCCCATTTGCAGGCGCAGCAGCCGAGATTAGGCAAGTATAGAGAGCAATGGAATTCTGAGTTGAGTCTCCATTTTTCTGAGCAGCAATGGGAACAGGTAGAGGGCAGGCTGTGGAAAGGTTCGGTGGCGATTAATGTCCGTGAAACTAACTATAAGCTATTATACAGATGGTATATGACGCCTGAGCGGATTGCTCGAGTGTATCCAGGGGGTTTGGATCTGTGCTGGCGGAGATGTGGACAGAAAGGTACTTTGGCGCATGTCTGGTGGTCTTGTCCTCGCGTCCGAACCTTCTGGAGGGGGATTCAATACCGTTTAAAACAATTAGTTGGGTTGGCCATTCCCTGGGATCCGGGCATTTTCCTTTTTGGTGTTAAGGTGCCTGGGGCACGCAGTCCTCAGCTGGCCTTGATTCGACATGGTCTGAATGCGTCGTGGCTATCTGTGGCTACTGCGTGGAAGCAGGACCTGCCGCCGCCCTTCTCTGCCTGGTTGGAATGGATGTGGGATATGTATACAATGGAACGCAGGGTGGCAGCCAGCAAGTTGCGATTGACCTGCTTTGAGCAGGTGTAGGAAGCCTTTGTCCTACACTATGGTTCATGAGGACTTGAGGGCTCTGTGTATCCTGTGGGGGGCTGGCACCGTGCTCTCCTGTGAGATGGAGTCTTAGAGTTCCCCCTTTTGCCTCATATGCACTGATTGAAGGGAGCGGACCAGCCACTTGTAGCTGGCGTGGAGGTTCGGGGGGGGAGGGGGGGATAATAGGGAGGAGTTGGGGGGAGGGTGGGGGATTGGAGGGTGGGGGGGGTAGGCAGAATGTTATGGGAGTGCTCCTTGCTGATAGATGGTGAGCTGGCGTGGGGGGGGGAGTTTTGCTGGATTATTATTTGATGTTTGCGCTTTTTGTATTGTTATCTTCTGCTATTGTATTATGCATATAGCATATGAGACTTTTGTGTGCTTTGTGTCTATTTGCTGCCTTTCAATAAAAAAAAAAATCAACAAAAAACACTACTAGCAAATTCAGAAAATAGCAGGAAAATCCCCACACTGCACCAACAGTCACCATCAGTCCACCCTGAACTGCACCCCAGGAAGACTGAATCAAGAGCCCCCAACAAGGACAATGACAAGGTCAAGCCTTGGTACTCACCCAATGAGAGCCCCAGGCAGAGAATCTATGCCAGGCTCAGCTCCACTTTCCTGAAACTGTTTTCCTGGCTTTGCAGCACCGTGTTTAAGGTGGCTGGCAGTCAGATGCCTCTGAGAGTCTTCTGCGATCTTTGGAAGAGTGCAGTGGGGAAACAGAGGAGGAGAGAGAGCGAGCGTTGAGGTTGTGTAAGACTGCTGAACTCTTCCAGATCCTTCCAGTTTCTGGCTGCGCAACAGGCTCTTATGATAAGCATGTGGAGCTGAACCAATTTTGCCGCCTCCTATGGCTACCGAAAAGACTGCAGTCTAGTGGTGCCTACCACGTCATGCTCAAGTGAGAGAGTCACCCTCAAGATGGTCATTCAGAAGCATTTAATCAATCTTTTCCTCTCAATCTTCAGATTTTCTTCAAAGAGGAGAAAATCCATCCACCATCTGCTGGAGACAAAGAAATACTGAAGGGACCTCTGGTGGCTGAGGCGAATAGAGGCATGGAAGTGATGCCATTGAAACCTGGGCTTTTCATTGGTTCTTTGTCTCCTCCAATCTGTTAGTAGGGGAACACACCCACTTATTTATTTACATTCTCTTATATACTGCGCTATTCTGCATCAGTGTGTGGTTTACATTGAACAAACTGAAATTACATTGAACAGGGCATTATAACTTGGAGATAACTATTTTACAGGGAACATGGGCTATGGAGGGTTAAGTGGCTTGCCCAAGACCACAAGGAGCACCTGTGGAACTAGAAACCCCAGTCCTTCCGACCCAAGGTTGCTGTCCTCTAGTGGGATTTGAACCCCCGACCTTCCAGCCTGAAGTACCTTGCCCCAACCACTAGGCCACTCCTGGAAGGGCAGGACGATATTGAATCGATGTTTAGGCAGCACATGCACCTAACATTGTTCCAGCACAATTCCGCTTCTGTTTTTTTCACCCCTTCCTTCAGCAAAGCCCAAAAAAAGTTGCAAGTGTATGCTCAAGAAAGTGAGGAATTTATGTCCGTTTCTTCTGTAACACTTACCGCAAACCTATGAACTAACCCTTTACACCTCCTTAGACTCCGAGGTGAAATCCCAGCGTTGAGCTGAGCTTTATGATCTGCACGCTACTCTGCATTTGCGCTGAATAGCTAATTGTGTCATTTTCCCATGGACTGAAATGTGCTCTGCTGTCTGCTCAAGGCTTTGCGCACAGGTGCAAAACTCCTTTCCGCACACAAAACTACATGCAAAAAAACGGAGCTAAAATTGTGCAAAGGTTAACACACCTTACTGCATCAGCCCCTTTGATCATAAGCCCTCAGGGGAAAGGAAAATATCTATTGCACCTCAAAGTAAGCTGCCAGTTATAAGATGTAAGCTAAATAGAAATAAACTTTCCATTTCTCTAGATTTGCTTTCACTTGAAATCTCCAATATATTTGTCCCCCTATCTGCTCAGTTTTGAACTGGGGCTGCCATTAACTCTGTCTCTGCCCTCATATCTCAAGGCTTCTCTCCTCCGGCCTGATCGTTCAGCTGACAGGAAAACACATATTATGACAGAAGACCTGGAGAAATGTGCAGGGGAAACCCCAAGAAGCCCTGTGGTTGCAGTCATATTTCAAATGGATCCTCAAAGCTGACTTCAAGTATTTTCCGACAAATTCTTCTAACCAAAAACAAAGATGGAAATGCTGATTTTCCTTTCCCCTGAGGGAGATGAAATTTCAACCTCCCTCAAAATTTAACCAAAACTACAGCACTACAAGTATTTTAAGAGTGATAATACAGTAAGTTTTTGGTATCATTATGCCTAACAGTTATCGTCCTGGTTTACAGGAATTCTACAGGCATGTACTGAGGATGCATCTTTTCTAGGAAATATTTCAATCCAGCTGCTCAAAATGTCAATGCTGTTTGAATGCTGTGGCAAAAGGGGAGGAGATTACAGTGCTCAAAAAAAAGAGAAGCAATTTGAAAAGACTATTTCCTCTGAAAGCTTAAGGCTCACTTCCAGGGAACGTGCACCCTGTGCAAAGCCTGCCAAAGAGACGCCACAGGACAAGGTCTACAGGGTCATGGGGCAGCACAGGAGAAAGAACTTGCAGTTTGAAAGATAAAGTTCCCCTGCCGAAGCTTTGCTTGCTGCAATTTTAAGCTGGCTAGGTTGGAAAGCCTCTTTAAAGCAGCAGTATCAAGCCATCTCTTTCTTGGCCTCTTAATTTTAAAGCCAAAATGTCTTAATAGCTTTTTCATACTAAATTTTAAATCAAAAGACATATACCTTTATTTTTACCACCCCTTTTCCCTTGATAATTAGAACAAAACAAAAAAGCCTTTCTGAGTTTCCTCTGCAACTGTCTGTGCTGCTTTCCTCCTCCGCATACTGCATAGTGGTTTCTGATGTGGAACTGTACAGCAGCACCCTTGAGTCATCCCAGTCAAAGCCACTGAATAGGAGAAGCTTCTCAGATTTCTGAATGCTCAGGAATGTTAATTTTATTTTTTAGAAAAGGATAAAACAATGATAAAACAATCAAAAATCTGACAAAAAGAGGGAGACATTATCGATTGTAATGACCAACTCAATTATTTGAAAACAAACTACTTAATATTGCCAGCACTGCAACTCTAAATGAGAGAAGTTCACACAGCGGGAGGGCTTGGTAGCATATGCCCAAAGCAGGAATGAGGCAGTTTGGTTTACTTTCCAGTGGTTTTGAAGCACAAGTACAGAACTGAATGTTACAGTGTCAAAAAATAAATATCTAGCTAAATGAACAGTTGGTTTTCAACATTCTCAACTCTGAACCATCAGAGTCTGGTTCACATGCTTAGTATATTTTGCAAACATCAAAGACACATTTTGGGAAACCCTCAAGAGCTTATTTAGCAAAGTTAAACTTATAAAGAATAGAATCCAAACAGTGTTTCAAGGTCTTATGCACGTATTTAACATGGTAAAAACAAAACACATTCAAATTTGCGGCTCTTAGTTCTAATTTATGCAGAATTCATGACAGCCGTTCTTTTGAAATGGGCACACAATCTCATGGGCTTGCTCCAAGCTACCTAGCATAAAAGTAAGTGTAACCCACAGCAATATCCCAAAATGGGCAATCCCCCACAACTGGGAGAATTAAGAGACTGAATGAGGGGGGGGGGGACATCGGCTCCTTCTGATGGGCCACCACATAGGTAAGTGGTGGGAAACAGCAACAGTGCTGGGGAGGGGGTGTTACCCAATCGGGGGAAGGTTATGTTTTGAATATCAGGTCAGGCAGCAGGAACTGGGAATTGCACAGGTGGTGGAGGGGGGAAAAGGCAGAAGGGATGCAAGACTATGACAGGAAGAATCTATGCTGGACAGATAACACTTCTGTGGGGTCAGCAAGCTTGGTGGGCCTGTGGCTGTGCTTTGAACCAAATTTAGGTTGCGGAGAGCTTTGGCTGAATCATCATGGTGGCATATTCAAGAATAGAGAACATAACAGCAGGAGCCAAGGGAGACGCGAAAGATCCAGGCAGAAGGGACCAGAGACACTTTAGTGGTTCTGCAATGGCAGCCAAGGTGCCCATCTCTTTCTGAGTGAGTCACAATACGCTGGACACCATGGCTTGATAGCTGCTGAAATTTTTTCTGTGAAGCCGTTGGGTAAGCTAAAATGTAACAGCTGAAAAGGACAAAGAAGAAAAATATGTGGGAAGAAAAATACAGCAGTTAGAAGGGCTGTGGCAGGTAAAAAGAAAAAGCCCGAGAACCAAATGGACAGGTGAGAGCTGGTACATGGAGGGGGATGGATGGGGACAACCAAGGAATAGCTGGGAACTGGGTTTACGAGAAAATG
The DNA here is from genome assembly GCA_033557465.1 of Ichthyophis bannanicus. Classification (NCBI taxonomy): domain Eukaryota; kingdom Metazoa; phylum Chordata; class Amphibia; order Gymnophiona; family Ichthyophiidae; genus Ichthyophis; species Ichthyophis bannanicus. Next base: position 253,731,856 of record CM066031.1, read on the forward strand.
GGCTTGGTCCAGTTTGGGAAAATGATGTTAAAAGGGAATGGTAGCTGTGAATGGCCCCAGGAGACAGGAACAGGAGGGGAATATGGCATGATAAGGATGGACGGGCTGGTGGATGCATCCTTATCCAGGTGCAAATGCAGGATAGTAGTGTCAGAGAAAGGGGAGGAGCATTGGGTCTCAGAGTGGCTGGTTGGGGCATCTTAACAGCATGCTTAAACAGGGAATGAGGATTCGACACCAGAATAAGAATCTTAAATTTGAAACATGTCGAGACAGGCAACCAATGCTGAACCTGAAGAAGAGGAGAAACATGATCATAATAGGTGGCCTCTATGAGAATCTTAACAGCTGTAGACTGAGTAAGTTGTATGTGTTTTATTGAAGACTGGGGAAGACCATTATGAAGGGAATTGCAATAATCCAGACGTACAATGAGAGGAGGAGATGCTTTAAGCTGAGAGACTGAAAGAAAAGACTTAGACTTAATTCTACAGGGTGAAGGATGACTGAACCACTACATCCATCTGTGGTTTGAAGGTCAAGACAGAGTCAATAATACCAACGAGAGGGAAGTGCCGGCACTGACAGGGCAAAGAAGGGGTAGAAGTGTAAGGGTCGGGGAAGAGTCTAGCCTCACACATGGAATCATGCAGGACAAGTTTATTAGGTTTTAACCAGGTAAATAACTATTGTAGGTTCTCTTTCTTGTTGCAAGTGGGATATCTTTCAAAGACTGGCTCCGCATGCAGACGAGGAGGGAACAGGGGTTCCAAAGTATCTATGAGCTTGTAAAGCAACCATTTGTGGAAGTATATCAGAGAATCCCTGGCTCCCACAATACAGACATCTTATGTCAGAGGCAAGGGAGTGCTCTCAGAACTTGTTATATAATACATTATGCAGGCAAAAGAAAGGGCATAGAGATATCCATATTCTGGACATAATTGGCAGAGTTTTTGTATTTTATGAAAATAAATAGTTGGGATTTGTGGTGCAAAAGATTTTGTATGTATGGGCAAATGGTGGTGGACAGAGAATTGACGGAAGGCTCCCTATCACATATGAAATACTGAAGAAGTTGGTAACCTTGTTACCAGAATTAGGTTTGTCCAACTATGAGGTGAGACTGGTCAAAACAGTTTTTGTTTCAGCAATTTTTGGAGCATGGAGGGCAGATAAGTGTAACACGGGTGAAAGGGTGACTAGGGAGGGCTTGCTAGCAGGGAATATTGAAATAATTGGGGCACTGTATATGTACAGATGCATAAATCAAAAACAGATTTAAAGGGAAAGGGGTAAATGATATTATAACACAGAGTAAAGGAGTCACTGGTAAACGTGGACGAGTATTTGGTCGCCAGACCTCAGAGGGGAGATCAATTTCCTATACACAGCAGTGGAGTCCATTTAACAAGTTTCAGTCCGGTGCCATCATGAAAAAAACGTTATCCATGGCTGGAAGGATGTCAGAGTGTGTGCGTGCATTCATTCAGACCTGGTGCAGAAGTGGCCAGAATGGGGAGTGTAAAATCTAAAGGATCAGCAGGTGGAAGTCCGGAGTCTTGCTGGGTATGTGAGACCAGGAAAGGATCCCAGTTTGGAAATGAAACATCTTCTTTCACTTTGCAGGGTGTGCCAGTGGGGGGAGCATAGGGAGATGAGTCTGGGTCATGGGCACACAGCAAAGTGCTCATCTGACCTTAGGGGCTAACCTGGAATTGGCTCAAGCTGCAGTAATGGTCCACTGGCTGGGCGCTCGCAGCAGGCTGTGGGATCAACTCAGGGGGTTGGTCAGATAACAATAGCAATAGAGAAGCTCTCCAGATGTGATAATCTTGCATTTGAGGGTGAATGATTTAGACAAGAGGGCATGTAAGAAATTTTTTAGAATTAGCAAGATAGGACTTAAACGATCAAATGGAATTCTGCTCAGGTAGGAGGTGGAACATATATGTGTAAATACTTATCTGTTATCCATATATGTGTAAACAGTTAATATGGTTATCCAAGTTGAGCTACCTGTTATTTGTAATTACGGTGTAATCCCCCACCGTAAAATACCTCGATGTTCCATGTAAACCGCACTGATATCGAAGAGAGCGGTATATAAGAGAAATAAATAAACATTACTTCAAGTTCAAGGAAGAAGTGCTGTGGGAAAAAAGGGGGATGCATATGGATAATAAACAAATGGACAGTGGTACAGGACGGGGTCTTAGAGAAAGTCATGAATGAGCCAAAGAAGGGTGTGTAGGATTACAAAAGGCAGAAAGGGTGCATCTATCGGATATCAGAATCAATTTCTTTAATGACGCATTCCAGGAAGACCTGGTGGGAGTGTGGGTGTGGGTTGAGCTGAGGCCCCAGAGATATTTTTTGTGCGGGGGAATGTTGGATAAGTAACTGACCCTTTGCAGGTAGTAGAAATCCAAATCTAAGAGTTTAGTGTAAAGTTGCTATTAAGGGGCATTGCCGGGGGTGAAGGACATGCTGGGCAATAGGGAGTGAGGAATCACCTTGACACAAACACATACTGGAGGCTGTGGCGTGTAGGGGGGAAAGGGGGGAGAAAACTTGCAGGTGGCAGGCAACCACCAGAAGGCATCGAATTGTGGTAGCTGAAGGCAGCAACCACTGGGGCTTTAGCGGGTACTTGCCCAAAAGCCAGGGGTTGGGGGGGGGGATTGGTGGCACAGGTTCTTGGAGGTTATACATGTTGTTGTGAAGGCTTGGGTTCAGCTAACTTAGTATACTGTGGCCTTTGATTCCAATTATGGTTTTGTCTCTTTATACATGTGGTATTCTGAAGGAGATGGTGGTGGTAGGATGGTTACAGTGGGTGACACAAGGGATAACAAAACCCTACATATGATAAATAAAAAAAGCTATCTACTGAACTAAATGCTCTCACTGCTCCATCCTGAAAGTTTCTTGTTTAGTTCAGTACAAATCAGTGAGGGACACTGAAATCACCAAGCCCTCCTTTCTGCATGTGGACTCATAGAAACCCTGCAAAGGCATCAATGCAATCTCTCTGAAAATACACAGTAACAATCAGGAACAGCACAAGGAAATAAGACACACAAGAAAATAGAAAATATCTGTCAATAACCTGACTCTCTTAAGGCCTCCCCCCATATGGAATAAAGGAGCATAAAGAAGGCTGAATCACTACCAGATTCTGTCATCCCAGAGACAGGATACTGACAGCAAAAGACCATCTCTCACTAAGAACCGGATGTACTGGAGAGTTTTTCCCTTGTGTCTATGGCGAAAATACAGTATTTGCCTCCCATATACAATCCAGCAAGAGCAAAGAGAACTTACGCTGCCCAAACCAGAGTCCTCCTTACTGTGCCCACGCCCAGAGAAAGACAAGGCAGAATGCACGATAACACAGGACCATCGCCAGTGCCCCTTCTACACCGCATTTGATCTCCAACTTTACTTTCACCCCTTTGCCACCAAGGAGCCTCCGTGCTTCTCTCATGCTTTCTTGAGGTCTACTGGCTTTGAGCCCCACCATCTGAAAAGTGGACCCTTTTTTCGAGCCTCCTGTCATCCTAGAGTTTCCTTTCTAAAATGTGTCCTTTATAGACTTTTTTGTATTCGTGTCTTCCTATCTCCTTTCAGCTAGATCAGACAGCGAACACCCAACGCGCCCCTGGGTCCTCATTAAGCAAACGGTGGCACCTTTCAAAGGTACAACCATAAAACAATCTGCAGAACATCCGCCAAACTCTACGACAGCAGAAGGGGGGGGGGGGTTCCAAGTAATCCGAGCGCCTGCAACTCACGGAGGAGCAAAGAAAAGTTTAGGGTGGCTTTTTCAGGGGACAACAAGCGATGAGGCTCGGGGGGGGGGGGGGGGGTCAGAGCAAGATCGGATCTAATCCCCTCCCCCTCGGCAGCCCGTTGCACTCACAGAGAGCAGCAGCTACGACACAGGAAGCCCCGTGCGGAGCGCAGCCAAAGTTCTTCAGCAAGCACGGAGCTCTCTTACCGGGCCCGGGGCTGGCAGTCAGCGGCAGCGCCGATGCATCTTCGGGCTCCGCGACGATCCCGTGTGCCGGGGGAGGGGGCGAGCTCCGGCCCCCTCCTCTGCCTCTCACCGAGCGCACATGACGGGCTCCGCCGTACAGCCGGGGACCCGCGCCCGGCCAAAGGGGGACCTTTCACCCTCCGGCGGTGGCGGCACCGTTAGCAGCGGGGAGTGGAGGCGACGGCACCAGCAGCAGCAGCAGGAAACTGATGACCTCAAACGCGCACAAGGGAGGAAGGAAGAAGGAGGAGGCAAGAGCCTGGGCACGCGATGAGTGACGGCTCCTCCGACAGCCTCTAGGGGGCGCGCCAGAGCGCCGGGCCCCCGAACCAGCCTGGGACGTGTAGTTTTCTGCCTTTTTTCGCCGCCGTCGCCTGTCTGCAGACGAGGAACCGGCTCTAGGAAGGTGATCGGGTCCGGATCCGACAGATTTGGGCTCTCTTCCGAGGTGCAGTGACTAACTGCTGTGTCCTATCCTATGTAATTAAGCCTCTTGCTGCAGGTTGCAGAAATCCGCCGCTCTCTGAACCTAAACAGGACTAGGATTCCAGATCTCTTTCTAGCTTTTGTTTTGTATTAGAATTGAAGTATTCTTGTTTTTTGTTGTTGTAAATCTTCAGTTGGAAGCATTTGGCATTCGAAAAATAAATGCATGTAAAAGTAAGGAGAATGAACTAAATTCCACTTTTCTTGAAAACTGAGGGTGTTATATTGACCTCAAAAATGGTACATTCAATTTTTAGACTTCCAGTTTTTCATGAAATCCGTGCCAGAAACCAAAGTGTTGAACAACACGTCCTATAATAACTATTCCTAATCATTATTTTAGATTAAATTAATGGAGTACTTTAGTTATTATCAGAAAAAATGTGCTAACAAAGAAATCCTACAGGTCCTGGTCTAAATGCTTGCTTCATTTGGTTATTAATTGACTGTGAAGAATACTGATCTCGGGTTTAAATACTGCTGAGACTAGCAGCTCATTTTTTTCTAGCCCACCATACATTTCCTGCTCTCAGATAAATCGAGCCTGCAGAAGGGGAGGGATAAGAACATAAGAGTATGCCATACTGGCTCAGACCAAGGTCCATCAAGCTCAGTATCTTTTTCCAACAGCGGCCAATCCAGATCACAAGTACCTAGCAGTTTCCTAAAAAGACACACATGTTCTAGAATGCTTGTACTGGGGCAAGCAGTGGATTTCTTGGGTCCTCTTTAATAAAGCTTTATGGACCATTCCTCCAAGAACTAGTGTAGCTGGGTTTAAAAAACGTTCGGACAAACAGCTTTTACTACATCCTCCAGTAACAAATTCCAGAGTGTGATTAGTTAGTGAGTGAAAACATATTTTCTCTTATTTGTCTTAAACAGGTTACACTGTAACTCCATTGCATGTCCCTTAGTCTTTCTACTTTTTGATGGCGTAAACAATCAGTCTATGTTTACCAGTTCCACTCCATTCATTAATTTATAGACCTCTCTCATATCTCCCCTCAGCCATCTCTCTTCCAGGTTGAAGAGCCCTAGCCTTTTTAGCCTCTCTTCATAGGGGTATCCTTGCATCCTCTTTACCATTTTGTTGGCTCTTCTCTGCACCTTTTCTAATTCCACTATATCCTTTTTTAAGTTACAGCGACCAGAATTGCACACAATATTCAAGGTGCAATCGCACCATGGAACGCTAGAGGCATTATAATATCTTCAGTTTTATTCTCCATTCCTTTCCTTATTTATTTATTTATTTAGACAGATTCGTATGCCACCTTATCCTTTAATCAAGGTGGTCACGTCACATCACAATTGGAGGGTTACATTTAACATTAGGGTACTTGTAAACAATGTAAACTTATGATTCCTAGCATTCTATTTGCTCTCTTGGCTGCCGCAGCACACTGAGCAGAGGGCTTCAATGTGTTATCCACGATGACGCCTAAATCTTTTTCCTGGGTGGTGGTTCCTAATGTGGAACCTTGCATCGTTTAACCATAGGTTGAGTTGTTCTTTACTAGGTGCATAACTTTGCATTTATCCACATTAAATTTCATCTGCCGTTTAAAAGTGTAGTCTTCCAATTTATCAAAATCCTCTTGCACTTTTTCATAATTCTCTTGGGTTTTAACAACTTTGAATAGTTTTATGTCATCTGCAAATTTAATTACCTCACTCATTATTCCCATTTCCAGGTCATTTGTGAATATGTTAAATAGCAGCAGACCCAGCACAGATCCCTGGGGTACTACACTATTCACCTTTCTGCATTGGGAAAATTGACCATTTAGCCCTACCCCCTGCTTTCTATCTTTTAACCAGTTCCAGATCCACATTAGTACACTGCCACCTATCCCATGACTTTTTAATTTTGCCAAGAGTTTCTCAGGAGGGACCTTATCTAAGGCTTTTTGAAAATCCAGATACACTATATCGGCTGACTCACCTTTGTCTAGCTGTTTATTCACACCTTCAAAAAAGTATAACTGATTAGTAAGACAAGACCTTCCTTGGCTAACGCCATGTTGGCTTTCTCCCATTAAAACATGACTATCTACATGTTCAGTAATTTTGGTTTTTATATGGTTTCTACCATTTTGCTTGGCACTGACGTCAGGCTCACCGGTCTGTAGTTTCCCGGAGCACCCCTGGATCCCTTTTTAAAAATAGGCGTTACATTGGCCATTCACCAACCTTCGGGTATTACAGATAATTTTAATGATAGTTCACAGATTACTAATAGTAGGTCTGCAATCTCATATTTCATTTCTTTCAACACCCTCGGATGTATACATCCCGTCCAGGTGATTTGCTAGTCTTTAGTTTATCAAATAGTTGTAATACATCTTCCCGTTTTATCGATATTTCTTTCAATTCCTCTGCAGCATCACCTTTAAATACCATTTCAGTCAAAGGTAACTTCCCTACATCTTCTTCAGTAAAGACCGAAGCAAAGAATTCATTTGGTCTTTCCACTATGGCCTTGTCCCCTCTTAGTGCCCCTTTTACACCTCTATCATCTAATGGTCCAACTGACTCTTTCACAGGTTTTTTGCTATGAATGTACTGGAAAAAGGTTTTATTATGTGTTTTTGCATCCATGGCAACCTTTTTTTCAAATTCTCTCTCTACCTGCCTTATCAATGTCTTGCATCTAACTTGCCAGTGATTATGTTGTTTCTAGTTTTCGTCATTTGGCTTCTTTTTCCATTTCCTGAAAGATGTTTTATTTGCCTACAACAGCCTCTCTGACCTCACCTTTAAACCATGTTGGCAGTTTTTTTAACTTCCTTCCACTTTTCTTAAAGCGTGGAATACAACTGGTTTGCGCTTGCAAGACATTATTTTTAAACAACACCAGCCACACCTGAAATTGAATATGGGTGCCTCCTTCCCTTTGAAAGGTTTAAGAGCCTCTAAGGTTAAGATTGTCCTTGGGGTGGATGGGAGGGAAAAACTTACTAAAAGCTGGCTTGCTACACAGTGCCCTGACCTGTGCGTCTAAGGTAAAGTCTTACCAGTTTCCAAGGTGATTCATACAGACCTTGGTTTGACAGAGGGAGCCCTTCAAATTGCCCCTTTGATCTGTCTCTTGGGTTTAACACCTATTTAAGACAACGTCACAGATATTTTGCCTCCCAACTGGAAGGTTTCTTTGTAAAGGTCACTAGAAACAAGTTTATTTCTTTCTACTCGGTGACTATTTATTCTACTTGTATGCTAAGCTATATTCTGATTTGATTTAAATAAAAAGCTCTCTAGTACTAAGACCTGACTGACTTAGCAAAAACACTGAATTCTAAAATACACAGATTTATCAGCTTTAACGCAAAGAATTTCCTTTTCCCCCTATATTCCAAAAGATAAATACTTACAAGTGTAGATCTTTTTCCAGCTGTAGCAGTCCCTTTTGGTAGTCCTTCAAGGCTGCAAAAGTGTAACTTTATGTATGAGCAGGGTTTTTATACGCGGCTTACTTAGTAACTTAAACTTGGTAATGAACATTAAACAGAGACATTGATAACTTGGATTTTTCTGAGACAATGGAGGGTTAAATGACTTGCCCAAGGCCACAAGGAGTGCTAGTGGGAATTGAACTTTGGTCTCTTGGGTCCCAAGCCAGTGCTCTAACCATTAGGCTACTCCTCCACACAATTTTGGTTTTAGGTTGCCCCTTTTTTCAGGAGTAGCTCAAGGGGAGTTAGTCAATCAGGTCCATAGGTATTTTCCTGTCCACAGAGGATTTACAGTTTGTACCCGAGACAGTGGGGAGTTAAAAGCACTTGTCCGAGGTTACAATGACTGGCAGTGAAATTTGAACTGGGCTTCCCTGGTTCTCAGCTAACTGCTTTAACTATTAGGTTATTCCTGCACTCTGGATGCATGGATGGCAATAAATCAGGTAGAATACTTCTAAACAGATGTATAAGGATAGGCTCTCAAGGTATAATTATTTTTTGATTGAATAATCTGCTCCATCCCTTTAAATGAAATGGAGTTAAATGATACCCGTTGACTTCCAGTCACAGGCCATGCTGCGTATGCCTTGTAGTGCTATATAAATGATTAATAATAATAGTAATAGAACACAATGGATCTATGTGCAAGTATGGCATTTCCTCAGCTTGACAAGTTAGTTCAGGTATTTGTAAGGACATATCCTTCTATCAGGTTTCAGTCTTTTCCACAGAAATATCCATTAGCATCGCCGCACTCGGTGTAGGAGGTATGGGTGTCCTCGGAGCGCTAAAGGTAAAAGTGAAGACTAAATTGAACAACTGACCTGTTGACAACAGACAAAACGTGTTGGCCTCTTTGGCCATTTCCTTATATTGCAAGAACTGCTTTTTATATTCCACAAGGTTGACATCTGTCCAGCTTTTTAGCCAGCATCTTTCAGCTCTGCATGTCACCTTCCTTGGCATAGATAATCATGTTTAGTTGGTACAGTATACAGACACTTTTAAGGAGGCCATGGAATCTAGCACCTGAGCCAGAGCTGTTCCAGAACTCTAATGCCGAGTCTGAAAGTGCATCTGAGCTGATCAGACAGTCACTAGTCATGTCCTCAGGTTTTACGGTACTAATTGTTGCCTGCACAACAAGCTTCTTTTCAAAGTCTCTCTAGACCTACCCTATTATGTTTCACATTTAGCTCGCCAGTACATCTGCTCATCTTTATTTCCTCATTATGACCCTTCTTCCATGTTCTGAAAGATGCCCTTTCGGCTTTCACGCCCTCTTTCACGACTATCAATTATAATTTGGTCTTTTTTTTCCCAAACTTTTTTAAAGCATGAATTATTTTATCTGGTCTTTCAAAATATTCCAAAATTATCTCTCTCCCCCCCCCCCCACGTAAGACAGCAGCAAAGGCAGAAAAGCTGGTGAGGTTTCCAGGCTCCACCAGCCAAACACAGCGATAGTATGGTACGGCCAGAGCATCTGGTTTGCCAGGTTTCAGGAGAGAGACTTCTTTGGCCAGTCCTGGTTTTGAACTTATATTTCCAGTGTAATGTGGTTTTTGTAATCCCTGATTTCTACCCACTGCAATCAGTGCTGCAAGTCCCATAGTGGATCAGGAGAGGACTGTCAGAAATCCAAGACAAGCTCAAAATCCCCCCTCCCCCTCCCCCTCATCATATAGCTTTCAAATTGTCCAGTTCAACACACAAAGAAAATGCCAAGGGACCTGGGGAAATCTATCGTCCCACTCGGCAAATTCCAAAGCCCCCATCCCTGCTCTTTTGGTGGTTTGCAAAGTCCATTGTAGCTTCTCTCTTGAAAGGTTTTGGTGTCCTTGCTAGAGACAGTAAGGAGCTGAACCTATACTTAAAAGGCTGGCAAAGATAATAGTATTCAGTGTCCTGTGGTGCGATAAATTTGGATTGAGGTGAAGGGCTATGTCATAATACAGCATTATTGTGAGCTGAAAATGTTGGGTAGAAGATTGTTGCAAAGATGCCAACTTATTCAGTTCTAGAAGGGAGACTTTTTGGTTAGTCTCATAAAGGATATAAAGAAGCTAGAAGCAGTCCAAAGGAAGATGGCTCAAACGGATGAGGTCTGCCCCAGAAGACACAAGAAGAGACTTAAAGAGGAGAGGAGGGGCAGGGGAGATACGATGCAGATGTTTAAATACTTGAAACTTGCTATTGATGTGCAAGAAACATTTTCCAGGGGAAAGGAAACTGTAGAGCTAGGGGCCATGATATGAAGCTACAAGGAAATACACTTGAAAGCAATGTCGGGAAACATTTCTTTTTGCAGAAGGGGTTGCGGAATCCTGGAATGCCCTTCTGGAGAAGGTGGTAGAGACAAAACCGGTGATGGCATTCACAAAGGAGTGCAATATTGCACTGTGCTGCTGCTTAAAAAAGTAAAATTACTTTACTATGTCTTAAGACGGCACAGAGCAGCAGTTAAAACCCTAACCATCTTACTGGGCAGAGTGGATGTGTATTTTAGTCTTTATCTGCTGTCATCTATTATTTCTGCATTGGAAACAAGGCTTTCACATGGATTTTCTATCACTTTTAGTCTGTGACCCTGTTGAAACCTACTCGTCCTCGTTAGATCAAGGTCATTTTCAGTGGGTTAGGAGCTAGGCCCATGATCTCTCTTTTCATCTCCTCTTCCTCCCCTTCCCTCCCCCAAAGTTGGCAGCGAGCAGTGGGGTATGTTTTAAAAGGTTTTAAAGCATGTTGTTTTTTTTTATTAACACACGTTAAATGTCCACAGCCATTTTACTTCTATGAGCGCATTTGCCCTTAACATGTTAATTTCATTAACACATGTTAATCTCTAGCAAGCATGCCCCAGTGGATTTTTGTGGCATTACTATGTCTCTACACAGAGGGAGAGATTGAACCAGTGGTTTCAGGATATCCACAATGAATATGTAGGAGGTAGATTTGCTTGCAGTGGAGGCAGTTTATACAGATCTTTCTCATTTATTTAACAGGTTTTTATACTGCTTTATCATTTCAGGCAAAGCAGTTTACATTGTAACTTAAACTTGGTAATGTACGTTAAACCGAGACGCTGATAACTTGGATTTTTCTGAGGCAACGGAGGGTTAAGTGACTTGCCCAAGGACACAAGGAGTGCTAGTGGGAATCAAACACAGGTCACTTGGTTGCTACTCCTCCATGAATATTTGTAGTAGATATCCTGAAAACCCAACTGGCTGGGAAGCCCCCAGGACAGGTTTAGGAACCACTGGACTGGACCACTGCTATAGAGCTTTTAGCCCTGGTTGCAAAGTGCCCAAGAAAGAAAATCTATGAAGAAGAGTAACAAGAGGAGGTGTGGAGTAAGCCATGCTAATGCACACTGGGAGAGCAGCAGCTTTAAGGAGGAAGGAGAAGAAAGTCAAATTCAGCTGAGTTTGTTTTTTCCAGCATGTGACTGCTATTTCTATAACTTCTCAGGGAACACTGCAAATCTGCTGCAGAATTCTGAAAGCTCGTTGAGCTGTTTCCCTGGAACAGGAAGAATTTCACATGGATGCTCAGAAAAATGTATCTAAACCGTTGTATAATACATAAAGACTTCATACTAAGTACAAATAATGCAAAGTTTGTAATGGAAATTGGCATTATTATTGTATTAAGCATTTGGTTCACCCCCCCCCCCCCCCATATTACCCAGCTGCAAATGTTCATTACAATTGTGCAGAAATTTAGCGAATGCAAAGGAAATGGGGCAGGATTTACAGGAAGTCTGCAGAGCTCTTTAGGAAATGAAATGGCTTTTGAAGAATGAGATGCGAGTTGCAGAGGAGCTATGGCTCAACTCTGGTCTCTTTCTTTTTTTCTTCGAGACCTGCCTCCAAAGCTACTGCGCAAACACAATTCTTATCACAAAGCTAAGGGACGTTGTATTTTCCAGCTTGTATCTTTTGAGCACTTTTTTTGCAATATCATAATACATGCAGTACAGTCCTTTGTTGCTGCAGCAAACGGAGCAATCAAGCGGTTTGCTTTCAGCTTTCAGAGCCAACTGCTTTCTGTTTGCTTCTTCACTCATTACTCGTCCTGGGGCTCATTCATGGGACCCACCTGCAAGTCTTCCAGGGCCCGCTTTTCAGTCGTGCTGTTTAAGGGTCTGTGAGTAAAATGTTTACGGTCTTGGGATCATATTAAAATAATAAAAGCAGATTTCAGCAACCAGCAACCGATCTTGTCCAATGTTCCTTTCTAGTAATATTCACCGTTCCACGTCACTTCGTCCTGTGTCATTTCATCCCACGTCACTTTGTCCCGTCCCACGTCACTTTGTCCCGCGTCATTTAGTCCCTTGTCACTACTTCTTCCGACTTCATTACAAATATGGAAGCAACTTGTCTTGCAAATATTACAAATATGGAAGCAACATTCAGCTGGAGTACGAAAGGAAAGTAAACTTTGATTTATCATAATTTCGAGTATGTTAAATATAGGGACAATTAAAATGGAACAACTGCTTGGCATTGTCGTTATTATGAGGCGTTTAATTGCAAAGCAAGAATACTTATGAGGTATAATGATTAACCCAGAACATACTCATAAAGGCAACATTAACGCCAGTCTTGCGAGAAAAGCGATGGGAGAAATGAAAGCGGCAATGGCAGACTTTGGAATTATACCAAGTGTAGTTATGGCGTTGGTTTCGGCGCAGTTGAGTGATGGTGTCCTATTAGCACTACTGAAACGTTCATTGGTGACAAGAACTCTTCAACTGAATGGAAAAGGCTGTCTTTTTGCAGATGGCACGAGAATTTGCAACAGAGTAGACTCCCCTGAGGGAGTGGATAACACGAGGAAAGTTCTGGAAAAGCTGGAAGAATGGTCTAATGTTTGGCAGTTAAGATATAATGTGAAGAAGTGCAGTGTCATGCACTTGAGATGCAGAAATCCAAGGGATTGTATGAGATGGGGGCAATAAGTTGGTGTGCACAAACCAGAGGAAGGACCTTGGAGTGATTGTTTCTGAGGATCTCAAATTGCTTTTGACATATAGAGCTACTCCTCCTCCTTTTCTGCCTTCTCTATCTCTCCTACATAAATTAAGCCAGTTATGGCTATATCCCATTCATGCGACTCGTTAAAGCGTGTTTCACAATGTCCAAATCCATTTCCAGCATTAGGGCTTCCAGGTCAGGAACTTTGTTGGCTAGGCTTCGAGCATTTGTGCTCATTGATTTCCAGCATTTGTTGACTGTCTTGCCTGTATTTTGCATGGATTTTGTTCTACACGCTTCTTCCCATTTGCCACTGATGTGTGGTTTAAAAGTGTGGCTGTTTCCAATGTTGTTATGCTTTTGCTGGGAATGACATCCTGATCTTGTCCTTCTCCATCCGTCACCCCCTTTCCCTAGGTTAAATGCCTGTCCACATACTGCCTGAATTTTTCACTTAGGATCCTTTTCCCTGCAACAGAGAGATGTAGTATAGTCTCTTGTTGATCCAGGAGGTTTTCAGAGATGATTAAAGGAGGGCTATGCAATTTATCTGGGCCTAGAAGTACCCCCGGGTGGCACGCTCTATCCTGTGGAGGTGTAAGGCAAGGGGGGGGGGTCTGGCTGTCCCACAATTTGTGCGATATTATGAAGCTGTGAGGTTGAGTGACTCTGGAATGGTGGTTGAAGGGGGAAAGGGAATGGGTGGGCTTAGAAGAAATGGTTGAAGAGAAAGTTAGATTAGCTAGCCAGTTAAGGACACCAGGGGAAGGGCAAGGAGGGAGGGTTAACATGGCAATTATGGTGGAAGTGGAGGAAGATCTGGCTAGGCTCCTACAGTTATTCAAAATGTACTCCTATAGTGGGAAATGGGGATTTCCCACAAGGACAGGAAGGAGGGTTTTTTTCCTGGTGGGAATCGCAAGGGCTTCGGTGGGTGGGACAATGTGTGGAGGATGGGGGAATAATTGGGTTTGAGGTGTTGAAAGAGGAATTTGGATGGGCAGATTCTATTTCTCATACCTGCAGTTGAGACATCATATAGCCATGCGAGTGCTGCAAACCCAGGGATCACTGGTGGAGCAGTTTTTTTTTTAGAGATCAGATCAAGGGAGCCATTTCAACCCTATATCGGATGATGGAACGGGATTGTGAGGATACGGTTGGGTTCCAGTGCCAATGGGAAGCTGACCTGGGGATAGCGTGGGATGAGGCAGGTTGGGGGAAAAAGTGTACAGAAGCCTCTACAAAGGCATTATAGCGAGCAATTAGATTCGATACAATTATAAAATACTATATCGATGGTACCTCTCCCTGGAAAAGACAGAGCACTGGTATGGTACAGAGGGGGGGACCTGCTGGAGGCAATGTGGAGAGCAGGGTACTCCGTTTCACATGTGGTGGACTTGTGCCAAGGTGCAAAGGTTATGGCAGAGTGTGTTTGTATGGTTGGGGGAAATTCTGGGATATAAATTAGAGATTGGAGCAGAGGTGGCTCTCTTAAATGTCCTGGCGACATGGTTCCATGTGCAGACTGGGTGCTGGACTGAGTGGGATGTACGGCCTGTACAATGGCCTTGGCCCGGACCTGGAGGCAATGGGATCCGCCAGCACTAAAGCATGTTGAAGACCAATTGAAACATGTTTATTTGATGTGCAAATTAACAGCATTGAAATTTTATAAATTAACTTCCTTTGTGAAAGGAAGCAGCAAAATGTCAACCTGGCTAAGTAAATAGAATGTATTAGATTAGGTTTGGTAGAGTAATCTCTTTGATTTCTATATGACTTGATGCAGTGGTATTAGATGATTATCTAGATGTTGGGTTTAGGAGGGAGGGGGTTGGGGGAATTATAATCCTGTATAAGATTTTATTTTTTCCATCAAAAATTATTAAAAATTTCAATTGAAAAAAATAGGGGTTATGAATAGGTTTGATAGGGATTTTTTCTTGACCCATGAGGAGCAGTCCTAGTAACCTCTGGATACCTGTGAAAGGAGCAACCTGTGGTTAGAAACTGAAAAATAACACATTCTGAGGTCTTTTTTCCATATATTTAATTTAATTTGATGGTGTGGTACTAATTATTTCTGTGTGTTAGACTTCACTGATTTGTACCTTTTTGGATGGTTGTTGATGCACAAAACTAACTTATTGGAGAAATGGCCCGAAAGACCCAGTGGGACTGATATTAAAAATCCAACTGATTGTACCTTCTCCAGAGCAGGTTTGGGAAATCCTGGCCTAGGGTTACCAGATGCCATCATATCAGGGACAGGTAGATCTGGTCATTATTTTACCCAGCTCTGTTGTCCTGATGACACTCTGCCTGCCACAGAGCTCCATGGTGACACCCTATGAATTCTGCATCAGATGACCTTTGAATTTGTCCAGCAAGGGAATTTAGGCACCCTCTGAATCAAGTAAAAAAACCAAGCTAAATATCCAGCAGTCAGACCATTTCTTTGACACCAGTAGCCTAACCCTTAACTCACTGGAGTCCTTATTTTGGAAATTTCAACAAAAAAATTAAAAGACAACAATTAACATTTGAAAATCCAGCAACTTGATCGGAGGATCTTGATAATAATATTTCAGAAGGCCTGTAACACCGTAGTCTTATGGTTCTCTGTAAACTACTTTGATTCTTGATAAGGCGGTATAAAAAACAACTAAATAAATGTAAAAAATAATAAAATAAAACCTGTCCCGTATCAGTTTATTTCAGAGAAGCACAATATGAGGGTAATTTTATAAGGGTTAGCTAGATTTACACACATTTTAACATATGTGCTTCGTGCCTATTTTAAAAGTAAGAACTGTAAAAATTACTCTAATATTAACCTCTAATATGAGGAAAAACAATATAGTAGGGTATACTCAATAATAAGGCACGGGAACGTCTCAGACAAATCGGCACGTAACAAAGATACTATGTATCAAGCAGTGCCCCGATAGCATCAATGACAGTTCACCGGCTCAAACAGTCTCTTTTTTTGGTTTTTTTCTCCCAGCACACCCACAGCTTTTAAAAAATGCTTGTGAATCGATTTTACTTAACTTGAGTTAGTGTTCCCCAACGCCAGTAATATCGGCGCCATCCATTGCGTTTCACTCAATGAAATTGAGTTTCATCAGGGGGATTTGTCACCAAAATCTTTAAATGATGCTGCCCACGTTTGAAATCCAAGAGGTCGTGCTTGCAAGTTTCAGTTCCTCAAAAAAACGCCGCGCATGTGCCCACTTTTAAAATAGGAGTAGAAATGATCAAAAACCTGTGTTAAACTAGGCATGAGCTCTTATGCCTGCTCTAGAAGTGATGTAAATGCCCACACCTACATTTCTCCAGAGCACAAGCAGAGCGCACATTTAGGCATGCAAAATTTTATAAAATACTATAACTTATGCATATAAGTTAGCCCTCTGCTCATAGTACTACAACTTATCATTTGTATAGCGTTACAAAGCATATGCAGTGCTGTATATATGTATATTAGGGTGGTCCATAAAAATGAATTCCTGAATTCCTTTGCTCCCTGGCCTGATTCTGGTTCCATTTAGGTAGAAAACACTGTGTACAAAGTTTGAAGCCAATCAAATAATATTTAGGGGTGGCTCAACAAGTCTTGAGATTTCCCCCTGGGAGCAGATGACGAAATGTTGCATCATCTTGTATCATCCACTCAGTTCCACGCTGATTACATATGATTGCGTCATATTTGAACTAATCTTGTCTCTGAGAGGTGGCAAAGACATTGTACTATTATCTTTGTATCTTTATTCTTTTCAGATGGCGAAAAAACGTGGTTTTTATCTCATTGAAGAAATGTCCACCACAATTCTGGGGGCCAAGCTCCCCAGCAAGGAGCAAGTGTTAAGTGTATTTTTACATCACCATATGACATTAAACAAAGGCGTTAGTGAAAGTGCATCTATTGTAACAAGTGAAGTAGAAGCTTACTGGGAAAAGGCCAGGCTTCCTGTTCAAAGAAATGACAAAATTCAAGAAAACGTAAAGAAATTGTTCAATCAGTGGAAACGTTTGAAGAAAAACAAAGGGAGAGGAGGGAAACAAGAGGTAAATGAAAAAGAATTCCAGGTTGCAATGAAAAACCTATTTGATGTGGCGCATGCCAATGCAATGTCTTTAATTCATATTCAAGAAGACAAAGAATTCTTAATAGCGCAACGAGAACCAGGGCGCCACGGCTCAATGTGCGCGATGGACAAGAAACTGGCCAACACGGAAGCAAGATCGCAACAGCGAGAAGAAGAACTGAAAAGGCGCAGACAAAAACATGTTGCCGAAGCCAAGGCAACAACACGCCAAGTTCAGCTGGAAGGATATTCTTCCTCAGCAGTCAGGTGAAGACTCGTCGACATCTGCGGATTCAGATAACGGACAGAAGAAAGCAACTTCACAAACGAAGCAGTTTCGACCTAACAATGTCTGGACCCCAGAGCTTACAGCAGCCCTGGATCGGACAGGGACAACGGATTGCAATGCTCTGTTTGTGGTAGCTGAAACCGCCAGAAGTCTGGGACATTATCCTGGGGAGCTCAATATCAGCCGCTCCAGCGTCAAGCGCCATAGAGAAAAGCACCGTCAGCAACAATGGACGGACCTGCACAACGCATTCAAAGCCGAAGGCAAAACGTGCATTGGGATAGCAAGTTATTGCCATCTCTCCTCTGTTCAACCACATCCGTTGACCGCCTTCCAGTTTTGATAACGGCTGTCTCCACTGGAGAAGCACAACTTCTTGGTGTACCAAAAATGACATCAGGAACGGGTGAGAATCAAGCTGCAGCAGTTTATGAACTGTTACAGGAATGGTGTTTGGATGAAAAGGTTGCAGGCTTCTGCTTTGATACAACTGCATCGAACACGGGACGTCGATCAGGAGCGTGCATTCTTCTAGAACAGAGACTCCGTCACACAGTCCTTCATTTGGCATGCCGCCATCACATTTACGAAATAATTCTTGGTGCAGTATTCTCTACATGCTCTGGAGCTTCATCGGGTCCCGATGTCCAACTCTTTCGCCGGTTCCAAAAGAATTGGGGCTCCCTTGACAAGTCCAACTATCAAACTGGAAAAGACTTGGAGGTGCTGCAACCTGACAGGGATCGCATCATGAAGTTTGCGGAATCCAAGTTGGCACAGGGCAATCACCGAGATGATTACCTGGAATTCTTGGAGTTAACGATTGTCTGCCTTGGAGGGAATCTTCCTAGTTTCAATTTCAAGAAACCCGGAGCTTTCCATCATGCCAGATGGATGGCAAAAGTCTTGTACTGTCTCAAGATTTGGATGTTCCGAGGACAACTCAAAGATCTTACCCAACGGGAGGAGTCCTGTGTTCGTGATGTGAGCATTTTCTCCATCCTGATTCATGTGGAAGCCTGGTTTTCTGCCCCTGATGCCGCAGTTGCTCCTTGAACAGATTTGGAGATGCTGAAGAAACTACACTCTTACCACAATGACCGTGTTGGAAGAGCGGCCAGAGACAAACTGCAATAGCATCTGTGGTATGTGTCAGAGGAGCTTGTGGCCACTGTTCCCTCTAAGCTGTGCGCGTGTGCGCGCGCACACACCTTGCCGAGTGAGCGCACATACTTTACAACAGAGCGCACAAAAATTACGGTTCTGATTCTGATAGAAAATAGCACAGACGTCTTAAAATTTAAAAGTTGTGATTGTAATTACTAGAAATTTTCTGCTTCATTTAGTAATCGTCTGTTTTCATTTAATTTGATTAAAATCAATGTGGTGTACATACTGTATTCTGACGTGTAGTCAAATTTTAAAGTATATAACGCCGAGTGTCGTTATGTGGCGCACAAAAATTTAACCTTCCTTCAAAAGCTGCACAGCTGATATTTTATGCGCACACAGCCTACAGAAAATTAGAGGGAACATTGCTTGTGGCACTGTCACTGTTCGATGAAGCTGTTTCAGCACCGACAAAACGGGCCATAGTGTCGGCCATGATCCCAGCAGAATCAGATGAAAGCGATGAGGATGATGATGATGAAGACGAAGATCCCCCAAAGCGGGTCGAATTGAAAAGTTCCATGATTCCACCACTTGAATCTTTTGCAACTCGCAAGTCAATCCGTTTCCTGAAACACCTCGACATCAACAGTGATTTTCTTAATGCAGACCCAGAAGACTGGGAAGAGAATGCATCATTCAAAGACAGTCTGAAGAAAGTAAAAAATCTTCCAGTGATCAACGATGTGGCTGAGCGAGGGGTCAAACTCATTGAGGAGTTCAATGGCCGACACACCACAAAAGAAGAGCAACTCCAGTTCCTTCTGGGTGTTGTCTCGCAACACCGTAAGATGTTCCCCACATCGTCAAAGTCCTTACTAGCATCTGGACCACATTGAGTGCTTGGCAAGCATGATACCCCCGTCTATGAGCGGATAATACCCAGTGGTCTTACGAACCCTGGGGGGGATCCAGGGTCCTGATAGATAGGGACCTTGAGCCACCCCTAAATATTATTTGATTGGCTTCAAACTTTGCACACATTGTTTTCTACATAAATGGAACCAGAATCAGGCCAGGGAGCACAGAAATTCCTACTTTTATTTTTTCCCCTATGGCAGTGGACCAAATACATGTAAAAGCTTATAATCAAGACAGCTAACACAACTGGGAACTAGGGTAAATTTAGGGGAATGGTAAAAATGCACTTAGGTAATGAACAGGAAAATAAGGGTATCGGGATTTAAAAGCAACCATTAAAATGTTTTTTAGCCTGGATTTGAATATATATTTATTTAATTCGTAGTATTAACATAGGCAGGCGGGACATTCATCTGCCTCCTCCCCTCAGATATTAAGCTTTTGCTCTCTTGTCATATAGCCCAAAAAACTTGGCCGCAGATTTATTATCACATCAATATATTTTAATGTAAATATATATGCAACAGACTTAGAACAGGGGTGAGGTTCTGGTCTAGTCACCCAAGCCAGTATGCGATGCGCCATTCTTCCTTGCTGGCTGGACATGGGGGCTGGGCCCCACCTTGCCAAACTGAGATGGGCCCACCCTCATACCAGCGGCCTTACTGTGCTGTCTTAGAGGACCGCCTAAGCTGGGTCGGCAGTCGTTTTGGGAGACTCGCCAGGGTGCCCCACATTGGTGGCAGCTAGGGCGCCCTGCTCCTTGTCTGTGCTCTGCACGTGCTTGTAGCCTGGCTCAGGTAACCACCACTGGTGCGTGGAAGCTAGTCTTTCACATGCCCCCCACTATGGAAACCTCCCCCTGGCACCAGGGAGTCTCCTCTGGGTGAACGAGCTCCAAGCTAGCCTGAAGAATAGCCTCCAACGTCTCATGCAGATCATTAAGGAAAAGGTTGAGTCCAATGCCTGATTAGTGCAGGAGATCGCTGTCAAATTGTCTGGGCAATGTGTCCAGGGGTTGTGCTCACTGTTTCCTCTAAGCTGTGCGCGTGTGCGCACGCACACACGTCACCGAGCGAACGCACATACTTTACAACAGAGCGCACAAAAATTACAGCTCTGATTCTGATAGAAAACAACACAGACGTCTTAAAATTTAAAAGTTATGATTGTAATTACTAGAAATTTCCTGCTTCATTTAGTAATCGTCTATTTTCATTTAATTTGATTAAAATCAATGTTGTGTACATACTGTATTCTGACGTGTAGTCAAATTTTAAAGTATATAACTCTGAGTGTCGTTATGTGGCGCACAAAAATTTAACCTTCCTTCAAAAGCTGCACACAGCTGATATTTTATGCGCACACAGCCTACAGAAAATTAGAGGGAACATTGGTTGTGCCCATTCATATCGAATGTGCCATTCCCGGCACACAGAATGCTTAGTCTGACCTGCTTGTTGATCTTCTTGAGTTCCCTGCCCCAGAGACAGGTACTCGCCCATTTGAGGCAAAGAATGACGTCAGACCAGATGAGGATCATGCGGGTGAGGCTGCAGGCCACCTAGGAGAGGTCCACTCAGACATGGTCAATGAGTTGTTTATCAGAGATGATTCCAAGGTCGTTCCCTCCGAAATGGACAATCAGGACGTTAGGTGGAGTATGAGTGTGTATGCGTTTTTGTAAGAAAGGATATCCCAGTCATAGGAGGTGTACACTGTGGTCAAAGAGTCCCAGGTGAATCCCAAGTGGATGCCCTCTCAGCTGCTTGGTGAACTAAGGAGTGTTCAACTATCCAGTACTTGCTCTGCAAGATAGGAAGGACAGAGTTAGTGAAGGCAGAGTCAATCCGCAGTGTGCACCACAGTTAGGCAAATGTATGATGTTTAAATACCTCCATGGCATAAATGCACAGGAGGAGAGCCTCTTTCAATGAAAGCAAGCTCTGCTATGAGGGGTCATAGGATGAGGGTGAAAGGGGATAGACTCAGGAGTAATATGCGGAAATATTTCTTTACGGAAAGAGTAGTGGATCCGTGGAATAGTCTCCCAGTGGAAGTGGTAGAGATGAGGACAGTATCTGAATTAAAAAAAGCATGAGATAAACACAGAGTATCTCAAAGGAAAAAAGGGGTCTATTGTGGTAGTTGATATGGAAGGGCAGACTAGATAGGCCATGTGGTCTTTTTCTGCTGTCATGTTTCTATATTTCTATGTATGCATGGGACCTCCAGCACCTTGATTGCCTATATTGGGAAGCCCCTTTCCGCTGCTGCCATTGCTGCTCTAATCTGGAAGGAATGCGTGCTGAACAGGCTGGGCCACAACCCTATAACAAGCAATGATTTCTTGAATACAGCTGTGAACTGGAATTTGGAAAGTGGTATGCCATCAAGATGTATCAGGAACAGGAACTGTGTGCTCGGGGGGGGGGGGGGCATGCTACTAGGTACTGGGGCATGTTGGCTACTGGGCATGTCCGAAGCTGAGGCATTGCCTTGAGGGAGATGACTTGCCCCTTTCCCTTCATTTTTTTGCCCCAACGATCTGGATGTGTAGTAGGCCCTCCGACACAGAGACCTCTGGAAACTGCACCCTGGAGGGGGCTACAGCTTCTTGGAGGCAGCCACCAGTTCACTAATTCTGAAAGCGCCAAAAGCCAGAGTGAACGCTGTCCGGAACAAGCAGGTTTCATATTCAGACAAGTATGTGGTCAGCAGCGCTGCCCATAACCTATCCAGTATTTTGTGTGATACCGGGAGTCTCCCATTGGGCCACTGGGGTACACTCCTTGCCCATCATTTCATCAGTGTTTTCAGCAAGAAATTGTCGCAGGGGTTACCCCAGCCTGCCAGCTTGGCAAAGAAGGAGAACCCTGACAGGTGGGACTGGATGGTGTGGCAAGCCTGGGGTTTGGCAGCCCATTTCCAGTCGTGGGATGCCAGGAAGGGCGAGATGAATGAATATCCTTGCAGGTATGCCACCCAAGTGCGAGAGGCCACGGCCTGCTCGATGAGCTGCTAGTCTATGTTGATGTCGGGTCCCATATCGAGTCTGGCAGTGCAGTGGGGATTTTGTCTTCTATCAGGGCCAATCATCTGAAGGTGTCCCACTGAAAACTGGAGAGGGAGTCAGCAATATTATTAGTCTGCCTGGGTACATGCCATGCACACGCCGTAACTTTGAGCTGCAAGCACTTCAGGACAAATTTTCGCAGGAGTTCTGCCACAATGACACTCTTAGATGATAGATTGTTAACAACAACTACCTGATTCTCTGGTCACGTAATCGGTGGTCCCACACACACATTGCCACATACAGAGGAAAGAATTCAAGGAGGGTGATATTTTTGGTGAGTCCCCCAGTCACTCAGCACCTGGGCCAGGGCACAGCAGTCCAGGTGCCCCGGAAGAATATGCTGAATCCAGAGGCCCCCGTTGCATCCGTGAAGAGGTCCAATTCCACGTTGTTGCATGGGCCCTGCTGCTAGTGTTCACACCATTAGATGTGTTAAGGAAATGTAAGCAATGTCCAGGTCCTGCTTCAACCCCCGCGAGAGGGAAAGATAGTGATGTCTTTTGCGCAAGCCGGCTGTTGCATGTGTGAGGCTTCTCAGAAAGGGCCATCCTATAGGGATCACTCTACAGGCAAAATTCAGAGAACTGATGAATGACTGAGCCATCCGGAGGGTGATCTTCTGTAAGCCTCTTAAAGCAGCAATTTTTTTCCTTGAGGTCCTCCAGCTTGTTACAAGGGAGTCGGGTGACACCTTGCTTTGTGTTGATGTCAATGCCTGGAATGAGAGCATCTAGACTGGGCCCACTGTCTTGTCATTTGCCAGGGAGATGCCAAATTCCTCTGCTATAGCCTGAAAATCATCCAAGAACATCACTCAGGTTTTGGAGTGCTCTGGTCCAACAAACAGGAAGCCATCAAGGTAGTGACCACGGATCGCAGCCTGGTTCATCACTGCAGCACCCAGTGGAGAAAGGTACTGAACGCTTCAAAGGCCAAGCATGACACTGAGCATTCCATGGGCATGCATCTGTCGAAGTAGTATATGTCTTTGAAGTAGAAGCCCAGCAAGGGAAAGCAGGTGGGGTGGATCAGGAACAGTCTAAAGGCTGACTCTATGTCGACCTTGAGCAGCAAAGAGCAGGAACACAGCACACAGTGGAAGACGCAAGGGCTTTATTTAGTATCCAATGAGGTCACCCTACACTTGTTTTGACATCTGCCTTCTTCAGGGGTTAAAGACCTCATAAAAACATAAATATATAAAATAAAATAATCAATCATATATATAGGATGAGGTGTGGATGAAATTAAAAGTTTTTCCAGTAAATAAGACCAGAAAAATAAAAACAATACTTTTGTCAACATCAATACTTTAATAAATAAAAAAAGCAAAATTGCAATTAAGAAATGTAAAACCAAAACTTAAAAGACCTCTTGTTGTTGGGGACTTCCGGTGATGCGGTGAGAGCGAGCAGACGTGATCTGTTCGCGCTCCGACCGTCCCTCGCTTGAACCGGCAAATTAGAGCCGTTTTCTTAAACCCCAGACCGCCACAAAGCAGTCCCCCAGTGACCGGACAGCCTACCGTAGTGCCCGAGGCAAGCCGCATCAAAGACAGAGATGGCAGCAGAGCTGCGGACAGGGAAGAAGGAGCGGGACCGCGGGCCTGTTGCTAGCAAGATGGCGGACGGTGTGGTGGTGCCGAGTTCCCCGGCCTCCCCTGCCAGAGTGGAGAAAATATCGGCGGCGGTTGCGGAGGCTCTAGCTACCCAATTCACCACCATCCGGGAGAAGCTGGACGCTGTGCAGAGCTCCGTAGAGACCTTTGGCAAGCGGCTGCAGGAGGCGGAGGAGCGTGTGGGGCGTGCGGAGGACACACTTACAACACTGCAGCAGTCAGTGGACGGCCTTCAGACCCAACTACGAGCCCAAGAGGCTAAGATCGACGACCTGGAGAATCGATCCAGAAGAAATAACCTGAGGGTGATGGGCATCCCTGAAGCTGTATCGGACACCGAGCTACAGCAGTACCTGTTGGGGCTTTTCTCTCCGTTGCTGGTGGGGGGGGGGCTGCCGGCGAGCGGATCCAGCTGGAGCGAGCACATCGGGTGGGCAGCCGAAATGTGCGAGAATCCAGACCTCGAGTGGTTCTTGTGAAATTCCTGCAATTCCCCCAGAAGGAGGCCATCTTGCGCGCAGTGCGGGCCCGTGGTGTCTTGGAGGTGGACAACGTGCGGATCCAGATCGCGCAGGACTATTCCATGCAATTAAGTCAGCATCGCCGGGCTTATGTGCCACTTTGTCCAAAGCTGATTGACTGTAAGATCAAATTTATGGTGCAATAACCGGCGCGCTTGCATGTGTTCCGAGACGGGCAACGCAGGATCTTTGAGTCCGCAGATGCAGCAGCGATGTACGTGGAGAGCATCACCCTGGAAGGAGGAGCAGGCTGAGGACCCCTGAGAGGCTGGCGTATGTTATCTTTGCAGAACATGTCTTTTCTGTCTATGAGGCACTGTAAGTGTCTCGAGTGCTCAGTGACTGGACTTCGGTCGGGGTACATGATCGATGTGAGCGGGACTTTTCTTTTAAGACTTTGATACACCCTCTTTCCCCCGACTAATGGCCCCGAATTAGTTTTCCCTGGTCTGCTGGGAGCTAGACCCCTGGCGACAGGTTGAACTGGCGGGAGGGTTGGAGGGGTCATTTGTTATTTATCATTTGTTATTTGTTAAAATGTTGGGGTTCTGGTTTTGTTGTTTTTTTTTTTTTTTTACCTGCACGGAGTGTGCCTTGAATGGGACGGGCCTGATTACACGGGGCACCGCGACCCCTCTTAGATAGTTGGGACGGGCTCACAGACAGCTGAGATGGGTGATATGGGTGGGCCGTGCCATAATGGTCCCCTTCAGGGCACTGGCTCCCCATCTACTTTGAACGGGCCTATTCCCGTGGGCCTCGGGGGGGGGGGCCTGGGTTGGAGCCGCCCATTAGAGCCTAGTATGTGTGTAGTTACGCATCTTGTCCCACTGCCAGTTGATGGTAACACGCATATCGCCTTCTGCCATCGGGCTTCACCGAGGGGGGGAGGGGCGGCAGGGGCGCTGCCGTAGAGCCTGCACCTGCTGTGGCATGAGAGTCTCGGCGGCTGGATAGTTAGGCTCTGCCGTGCGGGGGTGCCGTCGCCCCTCCTTTATATAAATGGTCCGAGGGGATTTCCTCTACCAGGGTCTGGTCGGAGCCCAGGGCACTAGTACAGGGCCTCCAGTGTTTCCATTCGAGGCCCGGCTAGTGCAACTCCCTCTGAACAGGCATCTTTGTTTTCTGTGGGATTATCTTGGTGATGCTGGTTGCTCGAGCTTAAGGGCAAACCAGGCGCTTTAGGCTAATGTTGCAGTATTTTCGGACCGGAGAGAGGGGGGGTTTACCCCCTCCCGGGTCCCGGGGTTAGATGTTCAAGTTCTGTACCCGGACATGAGCAACTTTGCTTGACTGCTTTATCTAATTTGAGGGCTTGGGTCACTGGGGGACAGGGGTTACTAGATCGGTTGGGGTATTATTGTCTGCTCTTGGTTGTGAGGGACTGGGTTGGTGGGTGGGGTATGGACGATAGCGGGGGGCGGTGGAGCGTATCACTGGAAGACTCATAGGAGAGAGGAGTGGTGCAATGTGGGTGAGAGGATCAATATTCTCTGGGGTGGGAGGGGTTGGGGGGAGGGAGCTGGGGGTGGGTGGGTGGGGGGGAGGGGGGATTAGGTCACATCCTTTGTCAACCTTATGGTGTGTTCCGAGTAGAGACGTTGGGGGAGGGGAGGGGGAGGGGAGGGGGTTCCAGGCTGGGAGAGCCCTGTCCCTACTAACAAGTGATACCGGTCAGCTGGGTCTTGACACTGCCCCGCCGCTTTGAAAGTCATTACATGGAACGTGTGTGGATTGGGGAACCCAATCAAGAGATATAAAGTCCTGCAGGCCTTAGCCAGGCAAAAATGTGATATTGCATTTTTACAGGAAACCCACCAGACGGCCGAGGAGCATAGTAAACTACGCCGAGACTGGGTTGGGCAGGTATGGGGGGTTCCAGCCACAGGAAAAAAAGGAGGCGTGGCCATCCTGATCCACAAGCGAGTGCATTGTTCAGTGGAAGCTGAAGTTCGAGATGTGGCGGGACGTTATTTGTTCTTACAAGGTACTTTAGAGGGAAAACCGGTCATCCTGGGGACAGTGTACGGTCCGAACTCCCTTGATCCCCACTTCCACGCCAGCATGGCCTCTAGAGTGGAGCAGTTGCCTGAGTCCCCTTTGGTGCTGGGAGGTGACTTAAATGGAGTCCTGGACATTGAGCTGGATACTTCTAGAGGGGGGGAGGCACGTGAACGAGGGCCGGTGACGCGGGTGTTGCAACGCTTTAAGACTCGCCTAGGGCTGGTGGACCCGTGGAGGGTGTTGCACCCCTTAGAAAAAGATTTTACCCACCAGTCCAGAGCTCATGGCACTAGCTCTCGCATCGACTACCTTCTACTCTCTGGTGAGACTTTCGCAAGAGTGGGAGATGTACAGATCGGGCCTTTTGAAATTTCCAACCATGCCCCAGTGTGGCTGGAGCTAGGTTGGGGGGGGGACAGATCGGTCACGGCTCTGGCAGTTCCCACCGGAACTTTACAGGGACGCTCAGTTCCATAAGTTCCTGGAACAACGTTGGCGGGAATTTGAGGAGGTCCATCGTGGTCACCAGGGGGACCCTGAATTAGTGTGGGAGACAGCTAAAGTTGTGTTACGAGGTGACATTATTGGGTTTGCGACACGTAAACGTTGGATGCTTGTGGAACGGATTCTCCGATTGGAGAAGCAGGTATCCTTGCTACGCCGGCGGTTGGCGCGAGCCCCGACTCCGGGGCTTCAAAAGGAGCTGTGGGAAGCTAGAGTGGATCTCAATGAGTTGTTGCACCAGAGAGCTAAGAAGTCTATTCTATATTACCGATATCAGCTGCAGTGCTATGGGGATAAACCTGGGCGGTTGCTGGCTCGCTGTTTGCGGGGTTCGAGAGGCTCCAATACTGTGGCGGCTCTACGAGATGAGCATGGGATGTTGCAACAGGACAGTAGGGAGATAGGATGGGTGTTTCGGGGATTCTTTCAGAAACTTTATGCAGCGGAGAGTAGTTCACCCTCAGCAGTATCGGATTATCTCCGGAAGCTGAATTTGCCCTCGCTCACGGAGGAACAAAGCCTTCACTTGGGGCGGCCGATCACCCCCGCGGAAGTGGAGTCGGTTATTGTTGTGGCTCGCTGTTTTAAATCGCCCGGTCCAGATGGTCTGGGGGCCGAGTTTTACAAACTGCTTAATAGTTATGTTAGTCCAGTCCTGACAGAGGTGTATGCGCGGCGGGTAGATCAAGGAGGCTTTCGGTGGGGGAATAATCATGCCCACATTACCTTGATCCCCAAGCCGGGCAAGGACCCGGAATTGCCTGCTTCCTACCGTCCGATTTCTCTATTAAATTTTGATCTTAAGATATTTGCCAAAGTACTGGCAGACAGACTGGCGGGATATTTGGATGAT
Source organism: Ichthyophis bannanicus (assembly GCA_033557465.1). Taxonomy (NCBI): domain Eukaryota; kingdom Metazoa; phylum Chordata; class Amphibia; order Gymnophiona; family Ichthyophiidae; genus Ichthyophis; species Ichthyophis bannanicus. Next base: position 253,759,826 of record CM066031.1, read on the forward strand.
TTGGTTCATAGCTCCCAGGTCAGCTTCGTGAAGGGTCGGTACATCGTACGGAACATGCGTAAGATCTTGGCTTCGCTGGAATGGGTGCACGACCAACATTTGCCTTCCTTACTTGTTAGCTTCGATGTGGAAAAGGCCTTTGATCGGGTTGACTGGAGCTACTTAAAAGCTTTATTGCCGTGTTATGGCCTGGGGGTTCCCTTTTGTGCCATGATAGATTGCCTATATGCCACCCCAACGGCAGGGATACTTTGCAATGGAGTGTTATCGGAAGCCTTTCCGTTAGAACGCGGCACTAGGCAGGGTTGCCCTCTTTCGCCCCTGCTATTTGTCTTGTCTTTAGATCCATTGATACGGGCGGTGGAGGCGTCGCCGGAGATCCGGGGGGTGCGGATTGGGTCTCAAACTTTTACCGTGTCGGCCTTTGCGGACGATCTTTTGGTGCATCTTCTATCCCCGGAGGAGTCTTTGCCTCATCTGCTGCAGGAATTTCAGACTTACGGTCTCTTCGCCGGCCTGCGGATTAACAAGGACAAGTCGGAGGCCCTAGATGTATCCGGGACCCTGCAACAGGATTGGGTGGGCAGATTCCCCCTCAAGTGGGCTAACTCTCATTTCACATACTTAGGTATTCGGCTGACTTGTCAACCGCGGGACCTTTATAAGTGCAATCTGGACTGGATGTTGAACCGAGTGCGCTCCCAGTTATTGGCATGGGGGTCTCTGCCGCTTTCTTTATCAGGACGGGTGGCGGCGGTGAAGATGGTGATATTGCCACGATTGTTGTACTGGCTGCAAACCTTGCCGGTGTGGTTGCTCCGGAGAGACCTGCGTCGGATGGAGGGGGTGTTACGGGCCTTTTTGTGGCGGGGTGCTCGAGCCCGTATCCCCCTGGTGAGGTTAATGGGGAAGTGGCGAGAAGGGGGGATGGGGTTTCCCGACCTGGGCACGTATGCTCTGGCCTGTCAGGCCCGCCATCTAGGCGATTGGCTGGGGGAGACCGAGGTGTACACGCCTACATCCTTGGAAGAGGCTTTAGCGGCGCCCCTCTCTTTGTTAGGGGCCTTACACACGACGTCCAAGGATTTACCTGCCCGCTTAGTGCGCAGTGTTTTGTTTGGCTCGGCCCAGCGGACCTGGCGGTATTTGAATACCCGATGGGGGACATCCTGGACGGTCTCCAGCAGGTTGCCCCTGCAGGGTAATGTTCACTTTGCCCCTGGTTCTGGGTCCCGGGGTTTCTGGGACTGGTGGCAGAGGGGTATTCGATCTCTAGGACATTTGGTTGATGGCACGGGGTGCTGTAAACCCTTTCAGGCTCTTTGTCAGGAATATGACTTGACCACACAACATACTTTTGTATTCCTACAGGTTTCTCATTATATCTCTTCCCTACCTAGAGAGGCACTTACTCTGGAGCGTTCAGAGCAGCTACTTGGTTTTTTCGCACTAGGGGAGGATAAGCCTCCTACGATTGCGGGTCTGAGGGCTCGCCTGGATAATATCCGTCAACATGCCGATTACCAGGGAGTGGAAGCGGCGTGGGGGGCTTAGCTGGGGTGGGAGGTTTTCCCTGACACCATCCGTACCGCTCTGCGCCGGATTGCTGCGGTAGTGGAGGGGGCACGGTGGTGGGAGGTGCAATTTAAATGTATTACCCGAGCCCATTTTTCTCCCCGTAGAGCCCTACGTAGCCATTTGACGGAGGACGGTCGCTGCCCGCGCTGTCTGACACCATTAGCCAACTTGTTGCATATGTGGTGGGCTTGCCCACATATCCAAGTATATTGGGCCCGAATTGGTGCGTATATCTTATGGCTTATTGCAGCAACGGTTGCGATGGACGGGAGCTTTTGTGGTTTTGGGCAGGATGGATCCCCCGTACCCTGCCCGGCGCACAGACCGTTTGTTAATGAGGAAGGCCTGTCTGGTGGGTAAAGGCCCTATATTACGCCTTTGGCGGGAGCAGCGTCCCCCCACGTTCATGGAATGGCGCAATTGTTTTCATCAGCTCATGTTGATGGAGCGGTGGCAGGCACGGGGCAGTGTCAAGCTTTGGACTTCCTTCCTCCTGGTATGGAGCCCGTACATCGATACCCTGGGAGCCCGATGTCGCAATGAGCTCCTACACATTGGCTCCTAGAGGGGTGGTGGAGTGGGGGGCGGGGGGGTATAGTGCAAGGATGGTGGTTGTGGGGCGGCAGGGGGGGTGATGGGGCGGGGGTGTGACCTAGGGGGGGAGGGGGGGAGGAGATGGGGAGGGACACTGCATTAAAAAAAAAAAAATTGTATTCATCTCCTGTATGTATTCCGGGTGGGGATGAGAGCCCACCCCCCGGAGGTTGTAATTGGATTGCTTATTGTTTTTGTTGGTGATGATTAAAATAAAGTTTCAAAAAAAAAAAAGATCTCTTGTTCACACAAGCTAATGTGCAAGAGTCCCCCTATGAGAAGGAGAGCCTGTTTTTACCGGGATCCTTCATGGGAAATACCTTCAGGGAGGAGATGCGAAAATCAGGTAATGGCGAGTTCTTGAAGGGGCCAGCCATTTATTTATTTATTTATTTATTTAACAGTATTTCTAAACCGCCTTATCTTAATAATCAAGGTGGTATCACAGCAAGCAATCAGGTAAAGTGTGTGTGTTGTACATGCAGTGTAGATAAAACTTAGTTGTGTGAGGGATGTGTTGGGTGCTTGATTTGTTTGAGCTATATACAGGGTGGGCTATTTACAGTGGTGCTAGAATCATATTTTATATATATTCAGTTGTTTGGGAGGATTGGAGTGCTGTTATCCATTCTCTTAGGTTATGTTACAGCTTAACCTCGGAGTCAAGCTTTTCCTGTATGATGGGTCAAAGGTGTCATGGTGGTTGTGCAGGATGAGCAATGTGACCCTGAATGTGCCCATGGAAAGGGATGATAAAACTATAATGGAAGCCATTTCTTAGATGATCAGCGACAGTTCTCTTTGGGTAAACGTCTAGCCAGGTGTCCATGGCTGGATGGAAACTGGTATGTGGGCTTGCTGAAAGGCAGCGTTACTGCTTCTGTTGTGGAGTGGCTGCAACCTCCTTGTGCACTGGGAGGTGAGGTGGGATAGGGGGCTGTGCAATGGAGGCAGGCATGTTGATATTTGCAGCCACGAAAGGAACACATGCCTTTGTTGAAGCAACTGCAAATGTCATTGCTTGATGTAGATTTGCTCATACTGGCTAACACTCTCCTTTGAAATTTCTACCTTTATTTGGAACTCATCCTCCGGAGCCATATCCCAACATCATTGGCGCCCCATGACATGTTGGGCCTCACCTCCATCTTGTCTCAAAATTGCTCGTTGTATGACAGCCAAGCGTATCCCTCGTATTCCTTTGAAGCATTTATGATCGTATCGAGGTATGCCAATATGTCTCTGAGCTGTGAACGGTCCTTATGGCAAGTGATACTGATCATATGAGCATACTCTAAAGTCCAGTTAGTGATATTACGTGGGATATAGCACTCCCCTGGGTACAGCAGATCACCCGTTTTCACTCTTTTCTTGGCATTATGTCACCGTTGCCTTTCCAGGAGCTTGAAAATGTCGAAGTATTCCCTCCTGATAACCTTCTTCTTGAATGACCGGGGGACGGTCTCCCACAATTCTGTTACACTGGGCAGCAAGGCAGTATGAGCGCTAGTGATCCTGGCCCTCTCCACCTTGAGGGAAGAAGAGGAGGAAGAAAAGGATGAAGAGGAGGAGCTGGATGACTATGATGATTGTGATCGCCTGTGCCTCTTCTTTCATTTGTGGGAGGGTTTCAAGTCCGGGACTGCGGGAGTGGGCTGGGCAATGGAGGAACCTACTGGGAGAATAAAGGGAGTAGTAATGGAATGGATCTCACCTGACATATCTGATTCCGGGGGTCTTGGTGGCCTTGGAGCATCTGTCACTGGCATTTCACCCTGCTGTAGCGATTGCAGCAACTCCATGTGCTAGGAGCTGGTTGCAGGAGATGCTGTTGCATCACCAATGCATGACCTTTACTCAGATATGGGCTGGTGCCAAACTGCATCATGGGAATACCCTCACTTGCAGAATCTGTGGCGATGGTGGTGTCATCATCTTCAAGGGCTGCTTGAAGCCACTTAACCCTCCATAGCCCATGTTCCCGGTAAAATAGTTATCTCCAAGTTATAATGCCCTGTTCAATGTAATTTCAGTTTGTTCAATGTAAACCGCACTGATGCAGAATAGCACGGTATATAAGAGAATGTAAATAAATAAGCAAGCAAGCAGAATGACTTTAAAAACTGCTGGATGGAATGCAGTGCTCCTCCCTTCAGTGCTAGTAATGTGAGAGCTACCCATGCCTGTGTGGTGAACTGTGGCGGCAATGGTGTCAACTCTGCGCCATGCTAGAAAATCTTCCACTACTGCTGCTCACACTTGAGGTTATACAGCAGCGTCTCCTCCGCCTGGAGGGTGTCTGGAGTGTACTGCTGTGTCGATGGCGCTCTTGGGATTCCCCAGGGGCATGCAGGTCTGGGGAATGGTGATGCTCCAGGAGTGTGGTTGGGGAATACAGGTCTGGTGATAAGTGAGCGTGTCATGCTGCCACCCTGTTTTGCTGGTGCTACATGGAGGGTTGCCGGGAAGTCCTCGCCGGTGTTTGCATTCAAGCAAATGTGGGTATGTGCGGGCGGTTTGTCCGGGCCTGTGGCATCTGAACTTTGCTTGGACATCAAGGACGGTAGGGAGGTGCCCAGGACTATTTTACTTGTGGCATCTGCTCCCCTCCTAGTCACCGGGGTCTCGGGGGTGTTGGCATATCTTGCTGGGAGATTCCTGGGTCTTTGCAGGTGGCTAGGTGCTCCACCTGCAGGCCCCATGTTCTAAAGGGGTTGCTGGGGACCTCCTTTCATGGTGTTTGGGGGTTGTTGCTCTGCGACAAATGTCGTGATGTTCAGGCCACAGCGGGAAATTTTCCTCCATGGCCACAGCAAAATCTCAGCCCCCGATTGGCAGGTGGAGGGGCAGACGAACCCACTGCCATGTTAAGCAGTGGGCCTATCACACACACACTCCGGCCCTTGTATTTAGCTCAAGGCCAGGGGTGGCTCAAGACAATGTGCTGCCTGAGGCGAGAGATGAGCTGGCACCCACCCCCCTCCGCCTGACAGCCAAAATGGAGGAGTCTCCCCAGAGGGAATAGGGGGTCCCCTCACTCAGAACCCTGGTCAGGTGGTTGCCCCAAGAATAAAGAAAGCAATATATTCCCAGGCTAGGTTTTTGTTTTTAATGTTGCAATGATATTTTACATGTAGCAAAAATTGTAGCAGTTTAATTATCTAGCCTGGGAATCTAATATAAAACATATAGACTCCTGACACTTCCCACTGGACTGGCATGGTATTTAATGTAAATATATATTTTGTAAAAGATAAAAGAGATGCAAGGTGATCACATGCCAAGGAGCAAAAATAAAAAGTGAGAACCATGGTGCAATTTATTACAACTAATTTTATTTTGTCATTTTAAATAGAGCTGTGGGGTTTCTTTTTCTTTTCGAACATATATTCTGCATCCAAGGAAACCCCTCTCCCAGCAATGAGTGCAGAACAGAACTAGAACAGTTTCCACAAAACTCAACATACCAAAAATAATTTCTGATTCTGGTGTCATCTCAGTTAACAGCAATATAAACCCTCATCAATACTGGACATATTGTGAATTAATACTCAAGACCTATACAGAAAATCTACCACACTGTAATATCATCAACTGCCAAAACTCACACAAGGAGTTTACCCAGAAATGAGTAGCATCATTAATATTGCAGTGGGCTCTTGAACATTCATTTACCTATTCAGAAAACTGAACAAGCCAGATTGCTACAGATCTCTACATAGAAACTCCATGCTAACAGAACACGTAGCCTCAGTCACATATGCAGAACACAGAAAGGTCTTCATCACAAACTAGACATAGACATATGTAGACAAAAATTAAACTGAAACCCAAAGAAGCCAGGCACTGCATCAGTGGCATAGCCAGGACAGATTTTTTGGTGGAGCCTGGGCAGGACGGGCACTACCCCTTAGGTAAAGTAGGCAGTCGCCTAGAGAGCTAACATTCTGAAGGCAGCCCACTCTTGCCCCTCTCTGGGACCTGTAGCAGTGCCAGTAACATCGAAACACAGCACTTACCCAAAACCTCCAATGCTGCGCTTTGACCAACCGCTTCTGCCTGCACGCAAACAGGAAGTCTGCATTGTTGGAGCAGAAGTGGCTAGTCAAAGCAAAGCATTGGAGGTTTTATTAAGCACTATGTTTTGATGTCATTACTGCTGCTGCAGGTCCCAGAGAAGGGTGGCAGTGGCAATGCTAGTGGGAGCAGGGGGAGGAGGCGTGGCAGGACTAAAGGTTGCACCAGTCCTGGGCCTGGGATTAACATGTATGAGCACAAAGCAGTGAATGTTGACACTGCCTCTACTTATCCTCTCATTTGACTGTTCTGCTGCCGCTGACTGGGTAGGTCTGATTCCTGAGTGAAGAGGCAATCACCCATCCTTGGCTACATCCTTGCATGCAATTCAACACCAGGAAAATAGAAAGAGATGCATATGCCCCTGTAATGTGCAAAATATATAGACAGAACTTGTAAATTCTAAAAACCAACATTCTGATCACTAAATTGAAAATAAAATTAATTTTTCTACCTTTGTTGACTGGCCATATTATTCTTTAATCAAGTTGATCTCAGTCTCTGGTTTCTGCTTTCCTCTGTTTCTCTTATCTTGTTTTCTAGGGTCTCCAGTCCATCTGCCACTTCTCTCCCCTCCTGTCTTCTTCACTTCCTTACATTTTTGGCATTTATCTTTTCCTTTCAGCTTTTTTTCCATTTATTTTTCTCTCTGTCTCTATCATCTCATCCCCCATTGATACTGCATCTACCACTTGTCAACCCTTAATATAGCACTCTCCTTCCCCAGCCTCTTATTCCCTCCTCTTTTTCTCTCCCTCCCATTGCATCCAGCATCTCTCCCCTCTCTCTCTCTTTCATTCAGAACCTCATTCCTTTTTTCTCACCCCATTCCACCATGTGCACCATACCGAAATTGCAAGACACTGCCCTTTTGCTCTTTTTTTCTTTCAAAGTTGATAGCTTGCCGCCTCTGATCTGGGGCAGTGGTAGTGGTGGTGGTGGTGGGGGGGGGGGAATTCTGCCACTGCCGATCTGGGAGAAGCAGAAACAGAGTGAGGCGATGGCCACTTGGCTGTTTTGGGGGCATTTTCTGCCAGTCCCAAAGCTTTGTTGCCTCACTCTGCCTAATGATAGAACCGCCCCTGTTCACGCCTTTCCAGTAATAGATCAAGGCAAGTTACAGTCAAGTACTGTAGGTATTTCCCTGTCCCTGAAGGGCTTACAATCTAAGGTTGTACTTGAGGCAATGGAGGGTTAAGTGACCTGCCCAAGGCTACAAGAGAATCAATGGGATTTGAACCCTGGTCTTTCTGATCCCAGGTTGCTGCCCTAACTACTAGACTACTTGGGCCAGAGATGAAGCCTGATGTACCGACTCGAGTAGTTTGTTCCAAGCATATGGAGCAGCAAGGTAGAATGAATGAAGTCTGGAGTTAGCAGTGGCAGAGAAGGGCACAGATAAAAGGGATCTGCCAGATGAGCGGAGTTCCCAAGGAGTGGTGTAGAGTGAGATAAGAGAGGAAAGATAGTGAGGAACCACAGAATGAATGCACTTATTGATCAGTAGGAGAAGCTTGAATTGGATGCAGAAACAGATAGGGAGCCAATGAAGTGACTTGTAAAGAGGGGTTACATGAGCATAGTGACACTGGAGGACGATAAGCCATGCAGCTGAATTTTGAACAGGTTGAAGTGGGGAGAGAGATGATTCAGAGGAAGACCAGCAATGAGCAGGTTGCAATATTCTAGAAGGAGGTGACTAGAACATGAATAAGGGTCTTAGTCCTTCAGAAAGGAAGGGACAAATATTGCTGATGTTGTAGAGAAAGAAACAGGTTTTAGCTATGTTGGATGTGAGCAGAGAAAGAGAAGAGTCAAATGACGCCAAGGTTGCGAACCAAGGAAGAATATAATGTTATCCACAGAAACAGAGAAAGGGGGGGAGGTGGGTTTAGGGGGAAAGATAAGGTGCTTGGTTTTGGCCATGTTCAATTTCAGATGGCAATAGGATATCCAGACAGAGCCAGCCCCTCTGCTAGGCAAACTAGGCAGCCTCCTAGGGTGGCATGGTGACCCCCAGCTCCTCCAAATTCTTTAAAATTGGCGGCCACTTCTGCAACATGGCACAGGGGCACTTCTGAAAGTGCCCCTGTGCACGTGACCTCTTGACCTGCCGTTCCTGCACCTTCCAACACAACTTCCTGTTAGAGGGGGAAGGAAGTTGCATTGGAAAGGGGGCCAGGAGCGGCAGGCCATGAGGGCGAGGGCACATGCGTGCGTACAGGCACTTTAAGGCCTGCCGCGGCACTTCTGCTGCCTCTTCTAAAAAAAAAATAGATATCATTGAGCAATTGCTATGCTGCCCCCTCTCCCCAGGTGATATGATTTGGGGGAAGGGTGTGGCACCACACGGGGCGACATAGTAGGCCTGCCTAGAGTAGCAAAAGCCCTTGGGCTGGCCCTACATCCATGCAGCAATGTCAGATAAGCAGACTGAGATATGGGCCTGGATTCTTGGAGAGATTTCAGGTGCAGGGAAGTAAATCTGAGAGTCATCAGTGTAAAGATGCTACTGAAAATCATGGGAGGAGATAAGTGCACCAAAGGACTGGGTGTAGAGAAAGAAAAGGAGAGGTCCCAAGACAGAGCCCTGAGGTGCACCAACAGAAGGCAGGATGGGAGTAGAGGAGAATCCACCAGAACATACACTGAAAGTGCGATGGGAATGATAAGAAGGAAATCAGGACAGAACAGAGCCCCTCGGGGCCGGCCCATCCACTAGACGAGCAGGGCTTTTGCTGCTGCTTTCTTGCCTTTGGCAAACCAGGTGCTTCAGCCTTATTGTCACAGGGGGGGTCAGAAGCAGCAGGCCGTGTGTGCTGAAGTATATGGACTGCCACAGGCAAGAATGCAGCAGAACAAAGCCCCTGCTTTTAAAATACTGCCACTGCCACCACCGTCACTGCCGGCCACCTCCCACCCAAGACGGAGTCGGCAGCGGTGTGGCTCAGTGGGGGCAGCTTGGCGCAGAGAGGGGTGACGCAGCCAGAGTTTCTGCCTGGAGCGGCAGAAACCCTTGGGCCAGCCCTGAAGCCCCTAAATCCAAGCGAGAACAGGGTATCGAGGAGAAGGTGGTGATCAACAGTCTCAAAAGCAGCAGAAAAGTCAAGAGGGATGAGGATCCAATAAAGGTCCTTTGATTTGACAAGGAAGAAGTCACTGGAGACTTTGGCAAGAGCCATTTCTGTAGAATGTAGAGGAAGAAAGCCCGATTGCAGTGGATCCAGAAGGGCTCAGGAGGAAAGAAAGTCGACAGTGGCAGTAGACCACATGTTTGAGTAGTTTAGAAGCAAAGGGGAGGAGGGCGAGAGGCCGATAATTAGAAGGACAGTTAGGCTGTATTGATGTGTTTTTGAGGAAAGGTGGAACCACAGCATGCTTGAAGGCTGAGAAGCAGATACAGTGAACACACCATCAGTCTGATGCCTGTACTTTCAGAATAGCTGTAGGCTACATAACATTAGTAAATCACTAAAATATCATGATTTACGCACCTAAATGCATGAAAATGTAGACGTGCCTTATAAAATTCCCCGCTCTACGCTGAGGTGCGGGTCATTGATATCTCCTCTCTGATGTAAATTGGGTTTCTTACCATCTGAGAAATGTTTGTTGTGTTGCCTCATTGCTTGTGGCTGTGTGACAAGATTCAGATGGCCTGATAGTCAATGTCATGTCCCTATAGCAGAAGCCGCTGTATGGGTAATAATGGCAGCATATGGATAGAGCTGCTGAATATCCTTACAGAGATCATTGTAGCACTATCTGGACAGTGCTGCATAGTGCTGCGGTGGTATGTGGGTGGGGCAAGGGCGTAGCAGCAAGCTAGTTGGATGGCGGCGATAAGTAGTAACTTTAGAACAGCAAAACAAAGTGGACTGTGGACTGACTATTGCCACTATCTGGACAGCTCTGGCAGGTGACACGCTCTCTGGATATTCAGCAACACTGAATATCCACATCAGCTTTAAATGCTGCATCCAGCATTAAAAAAACAAACAAACAGCAAACCACCACATTTAAATATTGATCCAGGAGATTTTGTCAATCCTTATTGAGGTTTCTGGTCAAGCTGGAAGCATTCTCCTCTGGTTTGACACACATTGATATCCCCATTGGTAACAGGGCAAAAATCTATTAGGTAACTATGTCTCTCAAAGAGTTTTTACTGCTGGCTATCAGAGTAGCCTGTAAATGCATTTTAATCAGATGGACTGCACTGAGGACAGGTAGGTAAGAGGACGTCTCAAACAACCCCTCAGTTTTTGCGATGTTGTGCTGCTTTAAGTCTTTGCTTGAGGCTTTCTCTGAGGTGAAGCTGTGGTGCATTGATGTTTCATCAAATCATGCTAAAAACTGTCCTGGTTCAGTAATGAAGAAGACCTCTTCCTGGCTAAGGTTCCTTCCTGCTAACCCTGGATCTGATGACGCTTGAAGCAGCTGTAGGGAGAGATTCAAACAGAGATCTTATAGCACCATCTGCTGGTCAAGAGGCAACAATGCTCAGGCTTCCAAGCACAGGAGATTGCTCCATGAGAAAGGGTGTATGTGTGGTTAATGGGGTCTTGCAGAGCAGTCCTGTAATATTATCTTCTTGGGCCACACTGTGATCTATAGCAACCAGCTTTTAATAAAGCAGTGAAGGGATGATCTGACCCAGCTGAATATGGAACTGAGCTAGAGTCCCAATCAGGGCTGGCATCCTCCCTAAGGGAAACATTGAAAGTGAGGGAAGGAAAATGCCACCTTTAGCACAGTAACACATATCCAACAATAGAGTTCAAAATAAAGTTTAGAAAAAAAAATTTTGGATCATCAAAGTCATAGGATGTTTTTTGGTTATATAGAAACATCACCAGTATAACGCCTTCAGTTTCATCATCAGTCTATTCTTCAAAATATACATTGATCTTCTTTCTATATAGCAATTATTCAAAAATTTAACTTGGAACTGCAACTTTTTTTGCTAGAGTTCAGAATGATTTAATGATCCCCAAAGTCACTCGACATAGCATTACGTTTAGAAAGAAATTTTTACTTATCTTTCAACTTCAGGGGATAATCTCAAATCCTTGACAGGATGATCCATCCTCTCAGTCCAAATGCTTCTTCAGTTCAATCTAAAGGAAAAAAGATGTCAGTGTTTTTATGGGAAAATGTCACATGACAAAAAAGGTAATGACTTTAAACCAATGTTTGCCATTCCAGTTCAGCATTCAAACCTTGGGGTGCCACTATTCGCAAATTAAAGATCCAAAATTGCTCTCTGAAATTAAGCCAACAGTCTCAATCGCTACCATGCCAACCTTTAGGAATTTGATCTATAATTCTCCACTTTCGACAGGTTGACAGCGTGTCCAAAATCAAGCCAGTTCTGGACCAAAGGTGCACAAAGTCTGAATCCTGCTCTTATGCGGATGGGGAGAAATGGCGATGCTGGCCATATTGCAGCTGGGAATGCCTTAAATGAATGCACATGTTGAGGAGGTTTTCATGGCTGGAATCATGGAAGAATCCAGCGGGATGTTAGTTAACAGTGCCAATGGAGCCAGGGGCGCTACACCACGTGCACCTTGCCGGCATGCTGGAAAACTATGGAACTGTCCTTGCAGAACATTTGGGGCACATAGCTGCGAGGACTTTTATGCGGGACAGATACATCGCCACCTTTGGTGGCACAGTTTTGGTTTGTTCCACACTAAAGCCAACTGAATGGGATTCAACTTATTCACCTGATGCAGGGCCACGGAATGTTGGATGGCCCGAAACGTGGCACGTTGTGCTCTTTGAATTCTGTGCTGGCTGGATTAAGATAAGTTCAATTTTTTTCAAGCATTAAATGATTAAAAAGGAGTGACCACGGCGAGGGGTGGGTTGCAGTTCCTTCCCCTTTTGTATGGTCACTCCGACAAAAAAGAAAGTGCATTGATTTTGATTTTGAGATATATTTTGTGTATTTAAAGATTTTCTCATATAGGGAGGTTTATGCTGGGGCTTTTCTTTGGATTTGGATTTGAAAATGGACAGAGATAAAGCCTGACATACTGACTCAGGTAGTTTGTTCCAGGCATAAGGAGCAGCACAGTGGAAAGATCAAAGTCTTGAGTTGGCAGTGGAAAAGGTGGGCACAGATAGAAGCGACCTGCCAGAAGACCGGAGTTCTCGAGGAAAGGTAGTGAGGAGCAGCAGAATGAATGCACTTATAGATCAGTAGGAGAAGTTTGAATTGGACACGGAAACCGATAGGGAGCCAATGAAGCAACTTGAGAAGAGGGGTTACATGAGTGTTCCCGGTCAGGAGTGATACTGTTCTCAGGTTCCAAAATCCCTTTTCCCTTCTTTGAAGAGTAGCCTAGGAGTAACCTAATGATTAGAGCAGTGGGCTAAGAAGCAGTGGGCTAGGGAAGACAGGGTTCATTTTCCACTGCTGCCCCTTGTGATCAAGGGCAAATCACTTTACCCTGCATTGCCTCAGGTACAAACTTACAGGCCGATGCAGAAAACTGATGCTAGACGCGTACTGAAGAAGACTTTAATGCGGTCTGACAACACAGATTTTTTAACGCCAGATGCAGCAAAGATAGGGAATGCAAATGACCCCTGCGTTAACCATGCGCATGCAGATGAGCCTTTAAAACATTAAACTGGGAGAACAAGCAAAACACATGCGCACAAGAAGTCTGCTCTAGTTTGACTTGCTCTCTGGGCACCACATTGCTAATTTGCATAGCAGCCCCAACAGTATTTTGATGGCATCAGGGACAATTGTGGCATCGGGAAAAGCCCCCGATGCCATCAAAATACTGTCGGGACCATGCCCAACAATAAAATGATCCTTGGTGGTCTAATGGCCCCTTCCCCCCACCCCCCCGCCACCACACATTAAATAAAAAAAGAACCTGGTAGTCTAGCGGTCCCTTTCCCCCCACCCCCCACCCCCCATTAAATTTTAAAAAAAAACCTGGTGGTCTAGCAGCCCCTACCTGATGGTCTGATGGCCCCCAAATTCACCTTAAGCAGAATCGCTGCCTAAGTGCTCCTGCTCTGCTTCAGCCATCTTGCAAAATAGCAGTGTCTGGCCCCACACGGTGCACCGTGAGGTCAGACAGCCATATACGGTAGATTATGCCTTATATGGCAGTCTGACCTCACCTGGTGTATCCCAGGATGCACCGCACAGGGCAAGACACTGCCATTTTGCAAGATGGCTGACACAGAGCAGGAGCGCATAGGCAGCGTTTCCACTTAAGGTAAATTTGGGGGCCACCAGACCACTAGGTAGGGGCTGCTAGACCACCAGGTTCTTTTTTTATTTAATGGGGGGTGGGGGGGGGGGAAGGGGCTGCTAGACCATCAGGGATTCTTTTATTGTTGGACACAGCCCCTGACAGTATTTTGATGGCATCGGGGGCCTTTCCCGATGCCATCAAAATACTATTGGGGGTGGGATCAGGGGCTGCTGGACCACCAGGACTAATTTTATTGTCGGGCATGGCCCCCAACAGTATTTTCATGGCTTTGGGGGCTTTTCCCGATGCTTGATCATCTGAGGAGGAGATGATCTAAACATCAGGTAAAGCACCCAGGTACCATCAAATTACTGTCAGGGGCACGCGTTAGAGGTTTGCTTCTACTCAGACCCTGAAGTAAAAATTTTGGCACTGTGGGTTGTGAAATCCTCTACGCCTGTCTCTGCATCAGGCATAGCTATGATTTGCATACCAGCCTGCTTGATTATAATAGATTTAAATAATTCAAGTTCATTTAAATACGTGCAGCGTTAGTTGAGTGCTAGTTCCATTGGCGTTTATGTCTGTTTCCTGCATTTGCAGGATCATTAAAAGTGCTTAAACGGAGGGGAGCACTACCAGGCAGCTGGGAAGGAGTGGAGGACACAGGCTGAGCTCCGAGCAGCCCCAACATCATTGGGGGCCTGCTTAATTTAAGCTAGCCAGTGTTAAGCATCTGGCAGTGGGTGTGATCTAAAGGGCATGATACAAGGGGCTTTTCCGTCCCTTGGGAGCCCCTTGGAGGACCAGCAATGTTGCTGTGGATCGAGAGCTGCTCCCCATGGGTAAGCGGAAGAAGAAGTTGGTGCCTGTTGAACCGACACGCTGGGAACATGTCACCCCCCTCCTCATTAACCTTCACTGGCTCCCCATGGAATTTTGCGTTCATTTTAAGATTCTCACATTGGTTCACTAGGTCATTTACACTCATACTCCTCAGTACTTGTCAGACCTCATTCAGTCACATACCCCCTGTCGCTCTCTCCGATCCATGCACATAAATCGCCTCCACCTCCCTTCTCCTGCTCGTGCACACATACAATCCACCCGCAACTCTGCTTTTTTCTTTGGTGGACCTGCACTATGGAACTCTCTGCCAACCTCACTTAGACTAGAACAGAACCTCAGCACGTTTAAAACCCGCCTAAAAACACATCTTTTCTCCACCGCCTTTGACCTTCCCGTCCCCCTATGTAATCCTCTGTCTCCCTCTCTCTCAGTATTGTCTTTCTTTCTGTGTCTGGTATGCATGATTATACTATTTACTATCCTGTCAATTTTTTTTTAACTTCTTTTCCTTTTCTCAGGCTTTTGGTCATCTTTGTACTTTTTAACATTGTAAACTGTCTCGATTATCTCATGAAAGGTGGTATATCAAATGAAATGAACATAAACATAAATGTGGGGGAAAATTTGCCAGTTGACCCTGACTTTCTTACCCTGCATTCCCCGAGCGCCTCTCAGTTCTCCAGACCACACTCCGCCTCCTCTCCCATTTACTAAGATTCAATCTTCCCCAGCCGATATGGATGCACTCTTTCAGCAGAGTACTCCTGTGGAAGGTTGAAGCCTGTTACTTGATTTCCTGCCCCCTTTGAAGCTAAGGAGGTATCTGAAACACAGATATCCCAGGCTGATATATGGAAGGTAGTTTCTCGGACAGAACAGACTTTGGTTAACACGGTATCTCAGCTCTGTGCTTTCTCTCAAGAGACAGCTACTAAGCTGAATAATGTTCAGGGAAGATTGAGTCATTGGCTACTCAAATTCTTAAATGTGAACATAATTGTATCTCTCTACAGGCAACTAGTACCTCTAATATTAAGGATAGTCTTGCTATTCATCCTAAATTGGAAGTGTATGAAAATTTTCTTAGAGCAAAGAATGGTCGTTTTTTAAATTTTCCTTATAAGATCATAAGATATGCCATACCGGGTCAGACCAAGGTCCATCAAGCCCAGTGTCCTGTTTCTAACTGTGGACAATCTAGGTCACAAGTACCTAGCAGTTTCCCCAAAAGACACAGGTTCCACAATGCTTGTATTGGGGTAAGCAGTGGATATCCCAGGTCCCCTTTAATAATGGTTCATGGACCTTTCCTCCAGGAACTTGTCCAAACCTTTTTTAAACCTGGCTACACTAAGCTTTTTACTAATCCTCCGGTAATGAATTCCAGAGTTTGATTACATGTTGAGTGAAAAAATATTTTCTCTTATTAGTCATAAATAAGTTACCCTGTAGCTTCATTTCATGTCCCCTAGTCTTTCTATATTTTGATGGCATAAACCAGGGGTCTCAAACTCAAATTGCTTTGAGGGCCAAATGAGGACTTGTAGAGTAACCCGGGGGCCGCACAAGACGCAGGCCTCATTTGCATAAGGGCATCATTTGCATAAGGGCACATTTGCATAAATATTTGCATAATGTTACCATACACTAACTTTTAGTAAACATGCCTCTTAATGAGTGTATGGATAAAGAAAGACTAAAAGATTTCTACATTACTATAAACCAGTGCCAACCACCAGGCACATTAGGAACTACTAGAAACACTGCTCATTTAGAACCCATAGCAAACCTGCCGTGTCCTAACAGCACTACCAGGACTCACAAAGCACCATACCCTAACTATCAAAAGGCAACACTGCAAATATTAAATCAACACATTTCAGAGAATAACAATACATGACCTACTCGGGAAAGAGAACTAGTGGCAATGTCAAATAGGAATTACATAAACAGAATACCTCAGCTCAGTTACACATGCAGAACATACACCATCACCAAACAAGGAATCACAATTTAGAAACAGGAAGACAATTAAACTGGGAACCCCAAAAGCCAAACTTAGAATGTACAACACTGTAGAAATAAAACTATACATTGATTTCCTCTTGTATTAAATAAAGTGCAGACGTTAAAGATGCACATTTCCAAGAGCTGACATATTTCAGTTAATAAATTCAAAATAAAGAGATATTTTTCTACCTTTTGTGCATTTTTTTTTCAGTTGCAATTGTTCCAGCCACTTTCTTCTGGTTTCTTCGTGTCTTCTGCTAACTCTCCATCGTCTGCTGTCCATTTGTCCTTTCTTCTTTCCTAGTTTTTTTCCATTCTCTCTACATCTGCTTTAACATACTAATCATTCTCCTTTTGCTCTTTCCTCATTCCTATTTCATCCACTCAAATTTTACCCCTCCATCCTCAATCCCCACTTACTCTCCCAATACCCGGCCAATTGTAGATTTTTCTTCCCTCCCACACTAAATATATTTCCCCTCTCCATTTCACTCTCCCAGCCTCATCCCATTCTAATCGTCCCCCAACATCAACTCCCCTCTAGCTCCTGCCCCACCCAGCATCCGCTCCCTTCTAGTCCCCGCATCATCAGCCCATTTCCAGTCCTAGCTCCCTCCCCTCCCAGCCCATTTCCTTTCCAAGCCCCCTTCCACTCAGCCCATTACCATTCCAAGACCCTGTCCCCATCAGCTATTTGCAGTTCAAGCTCCCCCTTCTACTCGGCCCATTTCCAGTCATAGCACCCCCCCCCAGTCCATTACCAGTTCTAGCCCCCCCCCATAGCCCATTATCGGTCCTAAGCCCCCCAACAGCCCACTTCCAGGCCTAACCCTTCCATCGCCCCATCTTCATTCTTAGCCCCCCCATAACACCATTTTCAGTCTTAGCCCCCCAATCAGACCACCTCCAGTCCTAACCCCCATCACCCCATTTCCAGTCCTACCCCCCCCCAGCAGCCCACATCAAGTCCTGCTCCCCCCCCCCAGCAGCCCACATCAAGTCCTGCTCCCCCCCCCAGCAGCCCACATCTAGTCCTGCTCCCCCCCCCCAGCAGCCCACATCAAGTCCTGCTCCCCCCCCCAGCAGCCCACATCAAGTCCTGCTCCCCCCCCAGCAGCCCACATCAAGTCCTGCTCCCCGCCCCCCAGCAGCCCACATCAAGTCCTGCTCCCCCCCAGCAGCCCACATCAAGTCCTACTCCCTCCCTCCCTCCCTCCCCCCGGCCGATCCCGTCCTGCTTGCCTGCCTGCCTTGCTTGTGAGTTCTTCTCTGCTTCGGGGTTCAGATCCGCGATGGGAGCGCTTCTCCCTCGCGACTCTTTTAAGCGCGCCGGGGCCTCTGGGAATTTACCCAACTGCCCCGGCGAGCTTAACAGAGTCGCGAAGCAGAGAAGAACTCACAAGCAAGGCAAGCAGGAAGGGATGGGGGCGGGACTTGCGATATTGCTGCTACCGCCGCCGCGGCAGCAGCCAGCTTTTTTGTAAAGTTTAATTTTCCCGCGGCGGCAGCAGCAGCAGAAGCCGGTTTTTTTTTTTTCCTGGGCATCGCGGGCCGAAGCCGGTTTTTTTTTTTCCTGGGCATCGCGGGCCGCACAAAGGTCTCTCGCGGGCCGCATGCGGCCCGCGGGCCGCGTGTTTGAGACCCCTGGCATAAACAATCGATCTACGTTTACCCGTTCCACTCCATTCATTAATTTATAGACCACTATCATATCTCCCCCTCAGCCATCTCTTTTCCAGGTTGAAGAGCTCTAACCTTTTTAGCCTTTTTTCATAGGGGTATCCTTCCAGCCCCTTTACCATTTTGGTGGCTTTTTTCTGTACCTTTTCTAATAATGCTATATCCTTTTTTTTTTTTTTTTTCCAAAATCTGTTTATTCAACATCAAGTCAACAGTACAACCATTTTGAGAACAGAGATGCTTGTTTTCATAAGTTCTTCCCCCCCTTGCACCTCCCCCCTCCCTCCGACGGCTATAGCAAAAACAACAAAGAACAAAGAAAAAACCTTCCCAAACAATTTCCTGGACAGGGTTGTGTCTTATCCCCATCCAAGAGCCCTCGAATCCCGAAGGGAGGGAGAAAGGAAAGAGAGAGCAAGAAAACACCAGTAAGCATAGAAACCCGCTAAAGACTCCTCCCCTAGTGGTATACTAAAGAACACCCTCCCCCCCCAGCCCCCCATACCCTCCCCCCCCAAGCCAGAGCCGAATCGCTACCCACCGGGAACCCGCACATCTTCCATCCCAGGCCATCACCAACTCCCGCCCCGCACCCGACAACTCTGAAATGCAGAGTTACCCCATAGCTAAAACCTCACTTCTAGCTTTAGGACCTAAACTCTGGATGTAGGGAGTCCATATCAGCAGGAAAGAGGCCCAACGCTGGGGGGTCCCCCTAGCCGCCCTACTCTCCTGTAGCATGAGATGGTGAAAACTGATGCGCCACTCCCAAAAAGTAGGGGCTGACGCTTCTCTCTCTCCACCTACGAAGAATGGGGCCTTTCCCTACCAAACAAGCTTTACGCGTTAAGATGCGCCCCCATTTCCCTTTGACTTGTAGAGGGCCCAAACAGTCCAATGCAACCAACAAACCCGACCATCGGACGGGTTGACATAATAAGACGCTTAAATAAGCCTCAATACGCGCCCAATATGCTTTGATGCGCCCACAGCCCCACCACAAGTGGCCCAAGTCTGCCAAAGGTAAGGCGCACCTAGGACAACCTCCCCAGTCAGCTAGCCCCGTTCGCAGCGCTCGCCTCGGGGAGAAATAAGCCCGTATGATGGACTTGAATTGTGTCTCTCGCCATCTGGTACCTTCAACTAGTCGGGCAATCCGCCGTAAGGCCGCTCCAACCGCGCCTAAAGGGACCACACACCCTAGTTCTTGCGCCCAGGCCGCCTTCTCTTTGGAGAAGTCTCGGGGGGTACCATATTGATCCAGCTTACGTTTAAAGTCCGCTACCCGAGGTGGGCAATCCGTCCCCAGGGCCAAAAAGTCAATAATTCTTGCCGAGTGAGCCTCCTGCAAACCCGTCCGTGGCAAAGAGTCCACATAGTGCCGAAGCTGGATATAGGCAAAGCGGGAAGTACCCTGATTCAAATCGTATTCCTGACAGAGCATATCCGAGGGTTTACAACGACCGTCGAGCGCGACCACATGCCCGAGACACTTTATCCCCTTCCCCTTCCACTGCCAGAATAAAACGGAGTCCGTACCCGGAGCAAAAGTAACATTTCCCTGCAGGGGAAGCCAGCTAGACACCCGCGGAGAACTGCCCCAGATATTATTCAACTTCTGCCAAGTCTGCCGAAGCGGGGCCACCAAAACGCTGTTCCGCACCCGGGGCGGCAACAACGCACCATCCAGGTGCACCACCGCCTCCAGCGCGTGGGGGGCTAGGAAGGCCGCCTCCAGGGTCCGAGGCGTATAATAATCAGTAGCACCCAGCCAATCCCCCAAGTGTCTGGCCTGACATGCCAAAGCATACTGAGATAAGTCAGGAAGTCCCATTCCGCCCATTTTCCAACCACCCCGCAGTCTAGACAAGGGTATTCGAGCTCTAACTGCCCCCCAGAGAAATTTTCGGACTTCTTTTTCTATCTTTTGAAGATCCTTATGTAACAACCACACCGGTAATATTTGCAGCCAATACAGCAACCTAGGGAACACAACCATCCCTATAGCCGCCAATCGTCCAGACAATGACAAGGGAAGAGGGGTCCAAGCCTGCAGCTGAGTCTGTATCTTCAAAAAGAATCGATCGAAATTAAGTTTATAAAGCGCCGCAGGATCCCTAGACAGCAAGATACCCAGATATAAGAAGGCCTCCTCCGCCCAACGAAGAGGGAAGACTCCCTGCCAAGTTCTTTTTAATTGACCCCCAACATCCAGTGCCTCAGATTTATCCATGTTTATCCGCAATCCTGCAAAGGCTCCAAAAAGAGCAAACTCCTCTAGTAAGTTGGCGAGCGATTGCTGAGGTGAGAGCACATGTACTAATAAATCGTCAGCAAATGCCGCCAATTTAAATTCTTGAGCTCCTACCCTTACCCCCCGTACACTTGGAGAAGACTCAATTCTACGCACCAGTGGATCTAAGGATAACACAAAAAGCAATGGGGAAAGGGGACAGCCCTGTCGCGTACCTCATTCTAGTAAAAAGGAGTCGGAAAGCACCCCATTACAGGAAATACCCGCGGTCGGATCTGTATAAAGTAAGTCCACCATTTTACAAAACATCTCTCCAATACCATACTTAGGCAAGAGAAACTGCAAATAGTCCCAGTGGACCTGATCAAAGGCCTTCTCGGCGTCGAAACTGATTAACAAGGATGATAAGTTTCGTTCGCGAACCCATTCTAATGATGCCAATATTTTACGTAAGTTGCGGACAGCGTAACGTCCTCTTACAAACCCCACCTGTGACTCGTGTACCAGCTCGCCCAGGACTTCCGCCAATCGGTCAGCCAGAATTTTAGCTAACACTTTCAGATCGAAGTTTAGGAGAGAGATAGGCCGGTATGAGGCGGCTTGAGTGGGATCCTTCCCCGGCTTGGGTATCAGAATGATGTGGGCATGGTTGTTTCCCCATGTAAAGGTGCCGCGATCAATCCGGCTGCGATACATTTCCACTAAGACCGGAGATATCTTCTCCCCTAGCAACTTGTAGAATTCTGCCCCGAACCCATCGGGGCCCGGAGCACGGCAGCAATTGGCACCACGTATCACTTTAATCACCTCTTCCACAGACACTGGCGAATCAAGATGTGTCCGCTGGTCTTCCGTAAGCTTGGGGAGCTGCAGCTCCCGAAAGTACTCCATCATATCCAGCGGGGACCCCTGCCTTCTAGCATAGAACTTCTGAAAATAGGTGCGAAGCACCTGTGCTATCTCTCGACTGTCCTTCCGTAAGTGCCCCTGGTCATCTCGCAAGGCGACTATCGAACGAGTCCCTCTACTTCCCCGAAGACACCTCGCTAAAAGCTTCCCCGGCCTGTCCCCAAAGCGATATAGTTGGTAGCGATAATACATGTGGGACTTTTTTGCCCGTTGATGTATGAGCTCATTAAGAGCCACCTGGGCCTCCCATAATCTTTTTCGATTAATCGGGGTTGGGTCGCCTGCACACCGTCTGCGCTCTTTCACAGTCTGCTTTTCCAAGTTAAGAATCCATGCCGTCAACATTTTGCGCTTCCTAGCTGCGTAAGCTATTATATCTCCCCGCAACACCACCTTCGCTGTCTCCCACAGCAACTCCGGGTCAACCTCACCGTTCTCATGATTTTTCCGGAAATCCAGCCAACGTTGCATGAGATAACCCTGGAAAGCCTGATCGCGATATAAGTCCATGGGAAAACGCCAAATCCGTGATTGTGGGGCTCGAGTATCCCAAGTGAGACTCACCCAGATAGGAGCGTGATCAGATATTTCCGTGGGGCCAATCTGTGCTTCCTCCACCTGCGCAAAAAGCCTCTCAGAGATAAGAGTGTAATCTATTCTAGCATGTGTACCATGGGCCCGAGATTGGTGGGTGAAGTCGCGTTCCATAGGATGTAGCAAACGCCAAGGGTCCACCAGTCCCAACCGGGTACGTAGGGCCTGCAGAGCCTTGGTGGTCGGCACCCGAGATCTCTCCCCCGCTCCCACCTCAGTGTCCAAGGCAATATCAAGAACCCCATTCAGGTCACCCGCCAGCACCAGCGGAGCCTCCGGCCACTGCTCAATCCTAGAGGCCAGGCGAGCATATAGTGCCTTATCTAAAACATTCGGGCTATATATGGTCCCGAGAGTAATCGGCTTTCCCGATAGGATACCATAGAGCAAAAAATACCGACCTGCCGGGTCCGCATATTCCCGCACTGCCTCAAATCTAAGGCGCTTGTGAACTAGAATGACCACCCCACCCTTCTTCCCGAGGGCCGGGGCCCCCCAGATCTGCCCCACCCAGTCCCGTTGCAATTTATTGTGTTCCACCATAGTTTGGTGAGTTTCTTGTAGCATAGCCACATCGCATTGGAAGCGGGCCAAAGCCTGCAAAACTTTATATCTCTTGATAGGGTTGCCAATACCACACACATTCCAAGATACGATCTTCAGAACGCAAAACTATTCCCGATGTCTTCCCATGCACATCTGCAAATCGAAAGGAGGGTGGCTGTCCCAGCCCGCAGCCACCTTCCCATGGTCCATGAATTTGGAAGTGTCAGTCTCCCCTGTGTGAAGCGGCTCCACCCTGGCCCTCCCTTCCCCCCTCCCCTTCCATTGCTTTGGTGCTATACTAATAAACACTCCCCCCCCCCCAACTGCATTCCCCGTCCCCTCCTCGATCCCCTCACCCAGCCTACCCATAGGCCGAAAACTTCCTGTGGTAGTCAGGCTACCCCATTGTTAACAACCCCAATGCTACTCCCAAAGAAACCCCCTCCCTTCACCAACCCCTCCTGCCCCAAACTACCCCTGAAACAAAACCACTCTGCATACACCCCGTTCTCCAAGGGAGCTCTATCCCCCCACCACCAGGTCCCAAGGGGGAAGGGACCTTCAAATCCACAGTCGAGTCTACAGAGACTTTTCCCCACAATAACCCCCCCCTCCTCCAGCACCAATTAAGTCACACAGTAGTGGGCGGCACAGGAGGCCTGCTAGCGTCCACTCGCAAACCGGTGCCTGCCCCCCCGAAGCTAACCCCAAATGTCACCCGCCTCCCCCCAACCCCGGTTCCAAGGAAATGGGTGCCATGGCCGTGGGTACCACACCCCGATATCACTCCCATTATCTCAGGACCGGGGCAGTCAGCCGCATGCTGCAATCCAGTGCAATCTAGCTGCGACACAATGCTACGAAGCGATACAGACAGGGGGGGGGCTGATTACAGCAAACTCAACAATGCCCACTCTCATCAAAAAACCTTACTCGTAGTTGAAAATGCCGAGGGGCTGAGCAGGGAGGAAAGAAAAGGAAAAGGGAGGAGGAAAGAGGCAGAAGCAAGGACCTCCCGTGCTCCCGTCGGGCGGTCCGGCTCGTTCCCCACCACCAAGGAGCAACGGAGCCAGGTCACCCCGAGCAATCGTCGCCCCCCACCTGTCACACCCGTCAGGGACAAGGGGCTCGGGGGTGTCCCCCCCCTGCGTCCTCCGAGGGAGCCCCTAGGGAGCTATACAAGCCCTCCCCCCATGGGATCCCCTCCCAACAAGGCCCAAACAGGACCCAAGTTCTGACCCACCCCCGGAGACCGAAAGCATGCTGACATTAAAGTAACAGAGGCCCAGCAGGTAGTAATCGTGCCGGTCTGCACAACAGGCCTTGCTGTCCGGGGCATAAAAAGTATGCAAAATCGCGCATAGTCCCATCGCAAACCAACGAGGAGAAAATAAAAGAGAGAAAAAAAAAATTAAAAAAAAAATAAATAAATAAAGGAAGTCTCAGGGTGTCCACAGAAGCGGATAGTCCCAGCTTAACAGCACAGTTACATATTGTTACAAACTTGTTACAAATTACCACACTCTGTAGCAAAACTGTTGCTCTCTGCTCCACTGTTAAAACATCGCAATGCTACAATGTCATACCCTGGTGGATAGGGCCTGCGCCTAAGAGGTTGCTGCTGAAGATTCCCCCAGCTGTTCCACAAAAGCCAAGGCCTCTGTCGGGGAGCTCAGGAAGCGTGTCTGTCCAAGGTGCTCCACTCGCAGCCGGGCTGGATATAGGAGCGAAAATCTCAGCCCCTTACTGCTCAGTTGGGCGCACGCCGCAGAGAAGGCTCTCCTTTGCTGGCTAACCAGCTGGGAGTAGTCTTGAAATACAAGAATTTTTTCCTGATCTCCCGTATCTCGCCGACAACCTCGGGCTGCGCGCAGCACTGCTTCCTTTTGGCGGTAATCTAAGAAGCGGGCTATCACCGCACGTGGCCGGCCGGCCTGCCTGCTCACGCCTGGGGCCCAGCCGGTGTACCCGCTCTATCTGTAGAGGTGGCTCCACCCCGCCATTGGAGATCTTCACAATCCAGTCATGTAAGTACCTGGGGAGAGCATTGTCCGCAATATTTTCCGGGATTCCAACGAAGCGCAGATTCTTTCGGCGTCCCCGATTTTCCAGGTCTTCCAGTTTCTCCCCTTGTTGCTTGACGGTAGCTTCCAGGGCCTGTACCTTGGCGACCAGGGAGTGTTGAGTGTCCTCCAGACCCGATATCCTGGTTTCCGCCTGCTCGATCCGTCCCGTGAAGTCTGTAATATTTTGAGCCACTGAGTGCAGTTGATCGCCCAGCTCTCGGAAACGATCATCAAGAGCTCGCACTACCGCAGCGCTTACTTCTGCAACCATGGTGTGTTCGCTGTCGGAAGCGGGACTCTGCGGGTCTCCCTCCGCCATTTTAGGTTCCAGGGTCCGAGCCTTCTCTCGCCGCGAGGATTTTGTCGCCATCGGGCTGCACCCGGTAGATTGAACGGGCACTACGGCTTTTCGACCCCCGTCTCTGCTACCCGATGATTGTGTTAGGGGCATTCAGCTTCTCTGTAGTAGGAAAATTAGCAGGTTTATGGGGTAAGATGCCCGGAGCCGATCAGCACACGTCTGGTCAGCTCATTACCACACCGGAAGTCTCTCCGCTATATCCTTTTTAAGATATGGCGACCAGAATTGCACTCAATATTCAAGGTGCGGTCGCACCATGGAACGATACAGAGGCATTATAATATCCTTTGTTTTATTCTCCATTCCTTTCCTTATGAGACCTAGCATTCTATTTGTTCTCTTGGCTGCCACTGCACACTGGGCGGAGGGTTTCAACATGTTATTCACGATGGCCCCTAAATCTTTTTCCTGGGTGGTGGTTCCTAAAGTGGAACCTCACATCATGTAACCATGATGGGTTGTTCTTTTCTAAGGGCATAACTTTGCACTTGTCCACATTCAATTTCATCTGCCATTTGGATGCCCAGTCTTCCAGTTTATCAAGGTCCTTTTGCAATTTTTCACAATCCTCATGCAAATTTGATTACCTCACTTGTCATTCCCATTTCCAGGTCATTTACGAATATGTTAAAAAGCAGCAGACTCAGCACAGATCCCTGGGGTACTCCACTATTCACCTTTCTCCATTGGGAAAATTGGCCATTCAGTCCTACCCTCTGCTTTCTATCTTTTAACCAGTTCCTGATCCACAATAATACACTGCCTCCTATCCCATGACTTTTTAATTTCACCAAGAGTCTCTCATGAGGGACCTTGTCAAAGGCTTTCTAAAAATCCAGATACACTATATCAACTGACTCACCTTTGTCTACCTGTTTATTCACTCATTCAAAAAAACATAACAGATTAGTAAGACAAGACCTTCCTTGGCTAAAACCATATTGGCTGTCTCCCATTAAGCCATGACTATCTACATGTTCAGTAATTTTGTTCTTTATAATTTTTCCCGGTACCGACATCAGGCTTACCGGACTGTAGTTTCCCAGATCACCCCTGGAACCCTTTTTAAAAATTGGCCATCCTCCAATCTTCAGGTATTACAGATGATTTTAATGATAGTTCACAGATTACTAATAGTAGGTCTGCTGTCTCATATTGCAGTTCTTTCAACACCCTTGGATGTATACCATCTGTCCAGGTGATTTGTTACTCTTCAGTTTATCAAATAGTTGTAATACATCTTCCTGGTGCATTGATATTTCTTTCAATTCTTCTGCGGCATCACCTTTAAATACCATTTCAGTCATGGGTAACATCCCTACATCATCCTCAGTAAAGAGCGAAGCAAAGAATTCATTCAGTCTCTCCGCTATGGCCTTGTCCCCTCTTAGTGCTCCTTTTATCTCTCTATTATTTAATGGTTCAACTGACTCTGTCATAGGTTTTTTGCTACAAATGTACTTGAAAAAGTCTTTATTACGTGTTTTTGCTTTCACAGCAAGCTTCTCTCAAAATCTCTTTGCCTGCCTTATCAATGCCTTGCATCTAACTTGCCAGTGCTTATGTTGTTTCCAGTTTTCATCATTTGGCTCCTTTTTCAATTTCCTGAAAGATGCTTTTTTGGTGTCAGTTGCTTTCACCAGAGATATTGTTGCGGAAATATCTTAGAGAGGTCCTGGCTTTTGCTGGGGCTGACTCAATGGGTATTTCCAAGCTTTATTAGCTGGATGGAAGGTTGCCTGTGAGTCCCCAAAAGGTTCTGATTTGTTACAAGTTCAATCCGATTTAAATTGGGCAAGTTTTCTGAAAGACTCACAGGATACCATTACCTTTAGAGCTACTCTAGTGGTTACTTTTGTATCGGAACAAGATAAAATTACAGTATTTAAAACCTATTTCAGGAATAAAGCTGTGTTGTTTTGTGGGGCAAAAGTACAGTTGTTTCTGGATGTTTCCAGGGCCACACAGATTCAAAGAAGGGCTTTTTTTTAGCTCTTAAGCCAAGGGTACTAGCACTGGGGGCTACTTGCTTTGTCCGTTTCCCTGCAAATGTTTTATTACACTGAAAGGCACAAGGTTTATTTTTAAGGATTTCCTACACTTGGAGGCCTTTTTAGCCAAAAGAGAGAAGTATGAAGGTGTTGGGTGAGGACTGGGAGTGATTATGTTAATGGCTGCATGTATTGAGCTTACGCTTTCTTTTGCCTTTTGGATCTGTAATATCTTTTGGTTTCTCCCTGTTATGTGGGCTTATTGACAATGGTTGTATCTTTAGGCATGTTCATGCTATTGTTTATTTTCATCTAATATGGTTATAATGTTGTCATGTTTCTTGCATGCTTGCTTTGTATGTATTTGTATTTTGAAAAAGAAAAGTGCTTAAACATGGCGTTAGGGGCTCATAAAGCCCGTGCTAGCTTTCTGCATTGGCTTGTTAGATTGTAAGCCTTCCAGGTACAAGACTGTATCTGAATGTAACTCGTCTTGAACTCAGAGAAATAGTGCGAGCTAAATCTAATTCCCTTTCCCATACCAACTACTATAGAAGCTTGGCATACTCAGCACTGTATTTCCCCTCTCTATCCCCAGTTCATCCTTCACAACCACCCCTCATCTCCAGTCTATCTATTCCCCTCTCTATCCCCAGTTCATCCTTCACAACCACCCCTCATCTCCAGTCTATCTCAGAATCCTAAGCATTTCCTAACCTGATATTTAAGAAATAGTAGTGCCAATCATGCAGGTAGGGGCGGGAACAAATTCCGATGTCCAGTTCCAAGGGCACAGCTTTGTACTTCCTAGGCAGAAGGAGCTCGGCCTGCATGCACACATCAACCCCTGAATGGGAAGGATCCCAGTCCATGTGCTCCTATGTAGGAGGGACCACCAGCTTGCTGCCTCTGCACTACTCTCGCATGGAATGAGCTGCATGATCTATGCAGCTGCAATATGAACTGTGAGCAAGGCACTGGCAAGCCCAACTCATAACCCTCATTTCCTGCCAGGAGGAATACCGATGTAAGTTGACTTCTGATTGGTAGCCTTGGAAAGTTGCTGATGGGCCATTATTTTATTGCTCTTGCACCCAGTTGCTTCATTGATTACTGTTTTTCCCAAATCCAAAACAAGAACAAAATGAATGATTAATATTATCTTTTTGTTTGTCACCACATGTTCATTTGGTTTACCTCACTCTGCTCATGTCACAGTTCTCATCATCAAACCTACACCCAGTGTCACTCTTAAATAGTAAGAAACACCCACAGCAGCAGCTTGTGATCTCTAGAAGAGCTGTACTCACATGTCCCACTGCGACCTGCTCTCCACCTTCACAGGCTTCCAGGACATTCCTCTCCAGGGCCTGGCTCCTGTATCTCCTCCAGATCCTTCTAACCTCAAACCATTCCCCAGAACTTGTACAAGAGAGTTTTTTGCTGCTTTTGTTTTGCTGCTTCTCTTGGCATCTCCAGGCTTGAAGGTAAATGCACCTTCTGGCCAGTTTCCCAGTGACAATTGGTTTGTACCGTGACATACTGAGCAGTTTATCATGTCATCAGCCTTCATCCATCTGTGCTGAAGCAGTAAGTTCTGACAACCATTAAATCATAACCATTATTAAAGAGGGCCGGGGAAATCCCCTGCTTACTGCTAGGACAAGCAGAATGGAATCTGTATAACTTTTGAGGGCTTGGAGTGGCCACTGTTGGAAACAGGATATTGGACTTGATAGACCTTTGGTCTGATCCAGTATGGCATATCTTATGTTCTTAACATTTTCTCTCTTTTATTTAGTGTATTTCTGGACCACTTCCCTAGCTCAAAACAGACACCCAAAGCAGTTTAGAATAATCAACCGAGAACTATTTTATACCTTTGCTATCATGGTCTTACCACTTTAATTGAGAGCATTTTATTAGTTTTTCTTTGTGTGTCTTTTATGTCTTGACTAGTGTGGTGAGGAGAGCTCCCAGGAAGAGATGGAAGTGGAAGAAAACCCTGTTTTTCCCTTTAAAACAAATGACAGTTCAGTTGTGCATAGTGTTTGCAAGGCAGGCAAGAAAAACACTCAGCTCTCTGCTGAGGCGAGGCCAGGCCACGCCCTAGTTCAGACGTAGAGCCAAGCTTGCTCAATGATTGGTCACACCTGTGCAGAGGCAAGGGAGTGCCTGGCAGCAAACGGTTTTTAAAAACACACTCAGAGCAAAGAAAGGACACACAGGAGAGAAGGGAGACACACACACAGGAGACGCAACAGAGAGAGCAGAGCCAGCAGGTCCAGGAGAAGCTGGAAAGGAACAGATCTGCAGGCAGAGCAACAGAGGCACATGAAGGAGAAACTCTGAGAGATCCTGGAAAGGGAGAAAGGTTCCAAGGAAACTTTCAAGAGAGTGGCTATCTGGGAAGGAGTGGAGAAAGGCACCAGAAGGCTGAGTTCCATAGCCTGAAAGATATCAGGAGGAAAGGAATCAGTAGCTGTCTGAGAGACCTGCCCCAAGGTAAAGCCAGTACATGTAAACCTGATCAGCTTGCAGAGAAACAGTTTGCTTCCACTAGTGTCCAGGAGCCAGACCTAACGTCTGCTAAGAGGTGGGTATATAGTTTTATGTATGAAGAGAACCGAAACCCAGATAAGAGCAGAGAAACTGAGCTTTTAACACTAGAAGCATTAAGAAAACTGTTTGCAGAGAGGAAGTTCACCCTCCCAATACAAGTGTGCCTTCTCAGGGTGATTTGCTGTTGAAGCAGTTCCAAGAGTTTTTAGAAGACAGGAAGTCTGGGCAAGTTTATAAAACTGGTGGAAGTAAGAAGTACCCGGTGTCCATAGAAGAGATGCAGGTGGATTCTTGTATGCCAGAATCTGAGTCAGAATTGTCACCAATGGATTGCTCTTTTTGTCTAAAGGAGAACTGAGCATTGTTGAACAGGGTTGAAAGACTATGAAACAATATAGTGACTAATTTCTGTGACTGCAAAGAGTTGGAAAAACGCCAAGAGTGTGTTCTACTAAGTATGTGAGCGTCTGAAGCCAAGAAGCTGCCTTTAGTGAAAGTTTGGTTTGGAAAGGAAAACAGCAGCTGTTAAAAAGTTTACCTTTTACGTTGAAAGACCACAAGAAGCTGTGCTCTGTGAAAGTTTATTTGGACGAAAGCTGCTGCCCAGTGATAGAAGACTTTTTTGTTGCATTTTCCTCTGTTAACCTGATTTACTCTTATGTTGGAGAAGCATCCTTTGGCTTTCATGTTTTGAGCATTAATGCCTTGGAATACCGCAAAAAAAATAAATTTTCTTGCTGCCTTAAACCTCTGGTCTCACAACTACA
Source organism: Ichthyophis bannanicus (assembly GCA_033557465.1). NCBI lineage: Eukaryota > Metazoa > Chordata > Amphibia > Gymnophiona > Ichthyophiidae > Ichthyophis > Ichthyophis bannanicus. The sequence goes on from CM066031.1 coordinate 253,789,893, forward strand.
TTTGTCCTTATATAAGTAAGCCAACTACAAGTCCCAGAAACCCTCTGGTGACAAACAAGGGAAGCTTTATTTAAAGGGACACTATAAGGCCGCTCTATGCTTGTAAGCCTTCGGGCCCAAGCAAGGGCGTCGCACTAGATTGTAAGCTTCAAAGAGAAGGGACTTCCTATTATATGTTTCTGCAAAATGCTGCATACAACTTGTAGTGCTATACAAATGATAACAACAATGTGAAACATAAGGAAACCTCAGTAAACAATCATAAAAACAAAACATTAAGTGGGTGGTTACTAAAGTGCATTATGAGAATAACACACAATATTTCCCCTTAACACACATTAAATAGTAAAAATGTATTATTTTACCATAATGCACAATTTATTTTACCATGCTGCATGCTGAATGCTAATGAAATGCAAAGCATGCAAAACATCTCATTAATATTCAAAGAGAATAATGTAGCTTGCAAGGATCACCTCAAGATGCATTATTCATGGAAAGTAACACCATCTCAGGTACCCTGCTGGAGTTTCCCAAGTGGAGGGGAAAAATGGCCATTCTCCCCATCTGTAGCCCTGATTGGATGAGAGCCTGAGATTCAGCCAGATCAAGAACCTGCTTTCACACAGCTTTCAGCCTCCCTTTCTCTCCCTCCCTAGGCCCCAGAGCAGTGTTCAGAAGAAGGTATGGGAGAAGAGAGCAGAGCACCTGGGAGCGGCCCGAGCCCAGCACTGTCTTCATTCTTGGGCTCTTTGGGGGCGAGTACAGTCTTTGAACTTATTTACTGTGCTCGCATTTGTCCATCACAGCCATCAGGGCCGGATTTACCTTGAGTGAGGCCCTACACCAACAAAAATTGTGGGCCCCCAGCAGGGGCGGCCCAAGGGGGGTGCGGACCTCATTTGCATAAGGGGCCTCATTTGCATAAATATTTGCATAATGTTACCATATACTAACTTTTAGTAAACGTGCCTCTTAATGAGTGTATGGATAAAGAAAGACTAAAAGATTTCTACATTACTATAATCCAGTGCCAACTGCCAGACACATTAGGAACTACTACAAACACTGCCCATAGTAAACCCGCCGTATCCTAACAGCACTACCAGGACTCACAAAGCACCATACTCTACCAATCAAAAGGCAACACTGCAAATATTAAACCAATACATTTCAGAGAACAACAATACATGACCTACTGGGGAAAGAGAACAAGTGGCAATGTCAAATAGGAATTATATAAACAGAACACCTCAGCTCAGTTACACATGCAGAACATAGACCATCACCAAACAAGTAATCACAATTTAGAAATAGGAAGACAATAATTAAACTGGGAATCCCAAAAGCCAAACTTGGAATGTACAACACTGTAGAAATAAAACAATACATTAATTTGCTCTTGTACTAAACAAAGCACAGATGTTAATGATGCACATTTACCAGAGCTGACATATTCCAATTAATAAATTTAAAATAAAGAGATATTTTTCTACCTTTTGTGCATTTTTTTCAGCTGCAATTGCTCCAGCCACTTTCTTCTGGTTTCTTCGTGTCTTCTGCTAACTCTCCATCGTCTGCTGTCCATTTGTCCTTTCTTCTCTCTTCTAGATTTTTTTTCCATTCTCTCTCTACATCTGCTTTAACATACTAATCTTTCTCCTTTTGCTCTTTCCTCATTCCTATTTCATCCACTCAAATATTACCCCTCCATCCTCAATCCCCACTTACTCTCCCAATACCCGGCCAATTGTAGATTTTTTATCCCTCCCACACAAAATATTTTTCCCTTCTCCATTTTACTCTTCCAGCCCCATCCCATTCTAATCCTCCCCCAACATCAGCTCCCTTCTAGTTCCAGCCTCACCCAGCATCCATTCCCTTCTAGTCCCTGCATCAGCCCATTTCCAGCCCTAGCCATCCATCAGCCCATTTCCAGTCCTAGCCCCCCCATCACCCCACTTACAGTCCTTAACCCATCACCCCATTTTCAGTCCTTAACCCATCACCCCATTTTCAGTTTAAGCCCCCCCTATAACCCATTACCAGTCCTAACCCCCCATCAGCCCACTTCCAGTCCTAACCCCATCAACCCATTTCCAGTCAGCCCCCCATAGCCCATTGCCAGTCCTACCCCCCCCCCATCAGCCCACAGCCCATTACCAGTCCTAACCCCATCATCCCACCTCCAGTTTTAACCCCCCAGCCCATTTCCAGTCCTAGCCCCCTATAGCCCATTACCAGACAACCCCCATCAGCCCACAGCCCATTACCAGTCTTAACCCCCCCAAAGCCCATTACCAGTTCTAATCCCCCCCCAACAGCCCATTACCAGTCCTAACCCCATCAGCCCACCTCCAGTCTTAACCCCCCCGCCCATTTCCAGTCCTAGCCCCCCCCATAGCCCATTACCAGACAGCCCCCATCAGCCCACAGCCCATTACCAGTCTTAACCCCCCCAAAGCCCATTGCCAGTTCTAAGCCCCCCCCAACAGCCCACAGTCCATTACCAGTCCTAACCCCATCAGCCCACCTCTAGCCTTAACCCCCCCCAGCCCAGCCCATTTCCAGCCCCAGCCCCCCAATAGCCCATTACCAGCCCTACCCCCCCAGTCCATTTCCAGCCCCAGCCCCCCCAATAGCCCATTACCAGTCCTACCCCCCCATAGCCCATTACCAGTCCTACCCCCCCCCATAGCCCATTACCAGTCCTACCCCCCCCCCACATAGCCCATTACCAGGCCGACCCCCCCCCCCACATAGCCCATTACCAGTCCTACCCCCCCCGGCCTAAAGTAAAATTTAATTAAAAAAAAAAACCTGGTGGCTGCCGCCGCGGGGCCCCCTCTGCTGCCGCGGGGGCCCCGTCTACAAGCTGGTCGGGTCCGGTCGGGTCTCTCTCCCTCCCTCGCTGCAGGCTGCAGGCTGCGAGAGACGCATCTTCGCGTCTCTCGCAGCCTGCAGCGAGGGAGGGAGGGAGAGAGACCCGACCGGACCCGACCCGACCCGACCCGACCAGCTTGTAGACGGGGCCCCCGCGGCAGCAGAGGGGGCCCCGCGGCGGCAGCCACCAGGTTTTTTTTTTTAATTAAATTTTACTTTAGGCCGGGGGGGATAGGACTCCTACCCCCCCCCAGGCCTAAATTAAAATTTAATTTAAAAAAAAACCTGGTGGCTGCCGCCGCGGGGCCCCCTCAGCTGCCGCGGGGGCCCCGTCTACAAGCTGGTCGGGTCGGGTCCGGTCCGGTCGGGTCGGGTCGGGTCTCTCTCCCTCCCTCGCTGCAGGCTGCGAGAGACGCGAAGGGAGAGCGTCTCCTCGCGTCTGTGTTAAGCCCGCAGGGGCTGATGGGAAATCCCATCAGCCCCTGCGGGCTTAACACAGACGCGAGGAGACGCTCTATCTTCGCGTCTCTCGCAGCCGGGAGGGAGACGAGACCCGACCCGACCCGACCCGACCCGACCCGACCGGACCAGACCATACCATCGTGTAGACGGGGCCCCCGCGGCAGCAGAGGGGGCCCCGCGGCGGCAGCCACCAGGTTTTTTTTTTAATCGAATTGAAAAAAAAAAAACCTGGTTCTATTTTTTGTGGGCCCCTGCCGGTTGTGGGCCCTACGCCATGGCGTACATGGCGTATACGTAAATCCGGCCCTGACAGCCATGGGGTGGCCCAACCTTCCATATGCGTGGTTTGTCATCAGGTTCAGTGCTGGAGGGTGTTTGAGTGCTGTTTTCTTCTTTTTTGCTTCATATGGAGCCTGCAGCCGCATACCTGCAACTGCTGTGCCACTGCAGATACATGTACATTACACGTGCAAAGTAACATGCACATTTGCACGTATACATTTTTGCGTGTAAATCCTGTGAACATTGCTGTGCTAAGTGAGAGAGATGCCACATGTCAACACACAAGAAGAGCTGGTTAGGCTGTAGTAAATGCCGAGCTGGACCTATGGATTCCTTCTGTGTGAACTCTATTCTACAGAGCAACACAACAGTTGAAGGCAGACCCCCAGCCAAGGATAATCCCAGGTGGGATTTTCAGTGGGGGAAGGCTTGCACAGAGTTTTCATGCAGCCCTGGTCCTTCTTCTGCTCTTTTGCTTCCACAGGCAGGGATCGGGAAACAGAAACCATCTTCGGTGATTGAGGGAACAGTTCAGGTCCCATGCCATCTGACTTTTTATCCTTCTTTCAGCAGGCGTACTCCTTCTGGCAAAGCAGTGGAGACAGAGCAAGGAGACATCCTGGCTTCTGGCCCAAATGGGCTCGTCTGCCTTGACAAGCAGCAGCCAGGTCAAGGTATCGCCTGCAGCAAGCACAAGTGATGACAGGAGGCCTCAGGTGACTCATGCTTTTTCTGAGAGCCCCAGTTGGGGGTTAGCTCGGATGACAAGCCTGGACTGGTTAACGAGGATTCTCTGGGGGAGGAAGAGCTGGAAGAGTCATGCATTGTTCGCCTCTTTCGGAGAGGTGAATTGACAGTCCTGATTTCTCAGGTGACCTCTTCCCTACAGATGCACTTCAGTAAACAAGGTACAAATTCAATGGTGATCAAAGATGAAATTTGGGGAGTAGGAGGATTAGTAGTTCCCAAAGTACAGATGTACTCATATAACCCCTCTTTTAAAATCACTTCACTGGCTCCCCTTCCATTTCTGTATCCAATTCAAGCTTCTCCTTCTAACATATAAATGCATTTACTCTACTGCCCCTCATTACCTTTCCTCTCTTCTCTCTCCCTACAACCCTCCCCGTGAACTCTGCTCCTCCTCTGGCTTTCTTCTCTCTATGCCCTTTTCTTCTTCTGCAAACCCCAGACTTCAATCTTTTCACCTTGCTGTTCCTTATGCATGAAACAAACTTCCTCTATCTTTACGTCAAGTCTCCTCTCCCACTCTTCAAATCCATGCTAAAGACTTACCTCTTTGAGGCTGCATTTGGATCCTAATCCTTTGTTCTCCTTGTGTCTCCTTCCCTCTTGAACCCCCCTTATTTCCCTTGTATCTTTATCTTTATTTATTATCTTTATCGTTCTGTCTGTCTTGATTAGACTGTAAGCTTTACGAGCAGGGACTGTCTTCTTTATATGTTTTACAGTGCTGCGTATGCCTTGTAGTGCTATATAAATGATTAATAGTAGTAGCAGTATTCTTCCTGGATAGGATCATGGGACCGTTAACATGCCATCTTCAAGGAGCTAGTGCAACATAAAAATGACAAGGCCTTCCCCCCCTCCCCAAGATAAAATAACACAATAGTAGTCTAATACAGATCACCCCCCCCCCCCCCGATCTCATGATCTGGACTCCCTCTTCTAAGATCACAAAGCACCCCCCCCCCTCATATAGGGCAGCATGAACCCTAGTAGTAATACAGTGAGACTATGGCTAGGGTTCAAGCAGCATCATTTTCAAGCAGTGCCAATAGGGGCAGGAGCAACTGAGGATCGCTCCTGCCCTGTGACTACTGCACCACAACTGACCACCTCAGGTAGACCCAGGAGACCTGCAGAGTGGGTGGGGGCTTTGTGATCTTCATGGGAGGGGTCTGGATCTTGAGACTAGGGGGTGTGGGGGGTCAGTCTTAGACAACTATTGTGTTGTCTTTTGGGGGATTGAGGGATCTGGATGAGGGGCAGACCCTTTAAGATGGCGGCCTGATGCTCCCACCAGGAAAAATAACACTAGCGTTGAGTTGCCATTATTTGCAAGATTGATAGGCTGCATTATTTTTTTACTGCAGAAGTTATTAACCTGTGGTACTGAGAACCACAGATAATCACCCCGTCCTCCAATAAATTAATCTGCAATAAAATCCAAGGGGGGTATTCAACACAATTAAAACACCTGTTATCTGCATTAACTGCACTGACAGTGATATTCAGCAGCACTAACATGCTTAGTGCTCTTGAATATCTGCGGGTGCCACTGCTGCATGCCCTAGTGGCGTTCCAGGGGCAGCGCCCGCTGCCGAGAAATTGAGCTGCTGCTTGGTTATTGCAAAGTGGAGAAAGTTAGACACCTGAAAGAGTGGCCTAACGTTCACTGCTGAAGCTAACTAGGTAGTGAATGAATATTGCTGTTGCCTGGTTAGTTTCTTTGCTATCCAACCGACCCAGATATTTAATGCCGGTGGCTGGATATGGCCCCGACACTGAATACCCAGGGTCAAATTTCAGTGGGGACGGCTAGCCGCTGAAACCGTGTTAGCCGCTGCTGGATATGCCCTCCCCCCCCCCCCCCAGATTTTACTGCAGCTTAGTAACTAACCACCTAGATATGAAAACTGAAACCCATTAATACTAACTGTATGTTCACAGTGGGGAGTTAATCACTGTGCTTTTCATCCCTAATTCGTTTTTTTCTTTCTTGGGGGAAACTGGTTTCAGGCTAGGAGTGTACAGGAGGTCAAGCTTTAGGCGTTACCTCCCCTACCCTCAATGTAGCCTCTAGTATCCCTCAGCCACTGGAGCAGTGTTTCTGTAGCTTTTAGCAACTGAAAATTCACATGGCCTTAGATGACTACTAAATTAATGGGATGGGGGAAGCCACTCCCCTATCCAACACACTAAAATAATCTGCAAAAGTAATATATTCATTAAATATAGATAACAGCACTGTGACATTGGTATTTACAAGCTACCCTTTTAAAATGGTCTCCTTAGTGTGCAGAGCCTATTGGGTGTACTTTTGTCAGTTTGGTTTGCAAACCACCACTTTTCCACTCAAAATATTCTGTTACCAGAGGAAATAAAGGCCAGCAAACAAGTACCTTTGACAGGACAATAAAGAAGCAATGCTGTTATGCTAGGTTTAAACAGTACAAACTCATTTAGGTCTTAGGGGCTTGTTTACAAAGCCGCGGTAGTGGTTCGCGATCGCGATCGCAGCCGCGGCCCCATTGAAATCAATGGGGCCGCGGCTCCGATTACGATCGCAAACCGCTACCGCGGCTTTGTAAACAAGCCCCTTAGACTGTTTGCAAATCATTACAATGTATTCTAGTAGCTCCGTAGTGGTTTTATAGTTTGATTGGTCAACAAATTTTTACAAAAGTTATGTTTCTGAAATAAATAGTCATTTCTTCTCTATTTTTATATGCTGAACACGAATATGACAGTGAAATGGCAAAGTTGGCTCTAGATTTTTTGTAATCTACAAGAATTAATGTTTACATCACGAAATGCATGTCAATAGTAAATATAATAGGCCTTCGGTTAATACCAGTAAAAAACCAAGTCATAGACTACTTCTTAGATTTTTTTCACCTGTCTCTTGTACAGCTGTTCGGGAGCTTCTCTGGGGAGTGTCCAGCAGTAGTCAGCCAGCATTGTAGTGGATCATTTTCCCTGGTATCTTTGCTCCATCGTTGCGATATCCTGGTGAAAACGTTCGCCCTGTTCATCACTAACCATACCACAGTTGTCAGGAAAGAAATCGAGATGGAAATCAAGGAAATGGATCTTTAGAGACATATTGCAGCCAAGTTTCTGATACTGCATCAGCATGTCTTCTACTAGTTCCTTGTAGTTTTCTGCACTAACTTTCCTGAGAAAGTTTGTTGACACTAGGCGAAAAGCATTCCATGCTTGTTTCACATCACCCTGCAGCAAGTTGTTGAACTGGTCATCTTTGAAGAGCTCTCGAATCTGAGGACCCACAAAAAACTCCCTCTTTAATCTTTGCTTCGCTGAGTCGAGGGAATTTTTCATGCAGGTATCGGAAAGCTAGCGAAGTGCGGTCCATGGCTTTCATGAAGTTTTTCATCAAACCTAGTTTGATGTGAAGGGGTGGTAGCAGGATTTTGTGAGCCTCAACCAGAGCTGGGTGCTGGATATTCTTCTCTCCAACTGTTACATTTTGTCTGCGATTCCATTCCTTCCGCAAGTAGTGCCAATCCCTTGCTCAGCTATCCCACTCACATAAGAAACACATGTATTTTATATATCCCTGCTGCAGTCCCATTAAAAGGGCAACTACCTTCAAGTCAACACAGAGGTGCCAGCTGTACTTGTTATAGTTAATGGAAGTCAGTAGATGCTTGAAACATAGAAACATGATGACAGAAAAAGACCACAAGGCCTATCTAGTCTGTCCTTCCATAACAACAACTACAACAGTCCACTTTTTACCTTTAGAGATCCTCTGTGTTGGTCCCATGCTTTTTTGAATTCAGTTACTGTACCTCATCTCTATCTCTTGAAGTTATCATATGTCTCTTTCATGTGGACAGCTTTCGTGTAGGGTCAAGCTCCACGATTAACCTATCGAAATTGTAACTATATTAACCATTCAACGTGCCTCATATAAATAACTCGTTAGAAATAGCGACTGGGTCTCAGACTAGATCATGGCTAATTACTGGACCACCATGATGGTTGCGGTTCAGTTCAATACCTTCAGATGCATCAATGACCCAATATGTCGCTGTTGAGATGTAATTCAGAATCAGGTTAGAATTCAAAACTTCTACCATAAATGATCATAAGAAGCAATGCTTATCTCCAAGATGTTTAAAACTTTCCCAACGCCTGAATATTAGCGCCGTGGCGTTTCACGGATGAAGCGTTTCTTCAGGGATATTTTAATTCATGCGATTTACAGCATTCCTCCTTCAACCCGATCTGATATTGTCGATGTCGGCTCTCAGTCAGCATTAGGACGCCACGCACCCCGACAATATCGGATCGGGTTGAAGGAGGAATGCTGTAAATCGCATGAATTAAAATATCCCCTGAAGAAACGCTTCATCCGTGAAACGCCACAGCGCTAATATTCAGGCATTGGGAAAGTTTTAAACATCTTGGAGATAAGCATTGCTTCTTATGATCATTTATGGTAGAAGTTTTGAATTCTAACCTGATTCTGAATTACATCTCAACAGCGACATATTGGGTCATTGATGCATCTGAAGGCATTGAACTGAACCGCAACCATCATGGTGGTCCAGTAATTAGCCATGATCTAGTCTGAGACCCAGTCGCTATTTCTAATGAGTTATTTATATGAGGCATGTTGAATGGTTAATATAGTTACAATTTCGATAGATTAATCGTGGAGCTGACCCTACACGAAAGCTGTGAAGTATAAGAAGCTCTGATAGGTGACGATATAGTATCTTTCATGTGGACGGCATGCGCTACTGGAATAGATGGAAGACGGTTTACATTGTTCAAAAACACAGCCTTCAGACTCAGTTTCGAAGAGTATATATAGTCTCCAGTCTTGTGGGTCATGAGTGATTTTAAGGCATTCATGAGGCTTTCAATATCAGAACAGAATACCAGATCACTTTCCTTTCTGAAGAAAGGCTCCAACTGCTGGTGGCACTTTCAATATGAAGTAATGTTGACATCTTCTTCTAGAAGATTCCATTGTTGGAGACTTGATCCTAGCAATTCTGCCTTGTTCTTGGATAAGTCCAAATCACGAACCAGGTCATTCAGTTCTTCCTGTGTTATTCTGTGTGGAGTTGATAATGCATCCCAGTGAAAATCTGGGTCACTGCATGCTGATGGACCAGGAGAAGAACAGGTCGGCTCACCCTTGTCCTCATCAGATGAATCAAGAGAATATTCTGATGGAGGTTCTGGAATAGGAAGTCCCTCACCATGTGGAACTAGTCTCAGCGCAGACGGAATGTTTGGGTAGACTATGCTTGACTTCTTTTGCTTCGTTATTTCGCTGGAAGGAGGAACCAAGCAGAAGTAACAGTCATTTATGTGGTTGCTTGGCTCTCTCCACACCATGGGGACTGCAAACGGCATTGATGGTCTTTTGCAATTCAACCACCGTGAAAGCTGTGTTGTACATGTAGCGCAGCATATATGCGGGGCCCAAGGCTTGTCTTGGTCACCAATCTTGCATCCGAAGTAAAGATGATATGCCTTCTTCAGTTGAGAAGTGATACTTTTCTTCTGGTTGGCAAATGTCACTTCCCCACAAATGTAGCAGAAACTGTCAACGGTATTAACGCACTTTCATGGCATTAGTGTTCTGTATTGTACCTAAATGGCTAAAATTATATGACTAATAAAAGTTACATGTAACAGTAGCTTAAACTGTCTCGCACACAGTCTGAAATATTTTAAATGCTCAACCTTTCCGACTGCGTATAGTATACTGCTGACGTCAGATGGCTTCAGCAGCCGTCTGGCAGTAGGTTTGCATTGCATCAGAAAATGATGCAATCAACTCTGGATGATGTGTGCATGCTGGTATTATGCAATGTGATGCAATATTACATCATTCAAGGCTTATTTGGGATGTTGTTGATGTCCTACTGGATAAATTTACACGGTGAAACGTCAAAAATGAACTACATTCAATATCTTCAAAACGAAAGCCAATAAATTTCTTTTAATGTTATATTTGTGTTCAGCTCACCAAGATATTACAGATTAGGGCCTTTTAAAGTCAGTAACGATTTCAATGTTGACCAGTGCATAGCCATTGTTTCTTAAGTTCTTTTAAGTATTATGCTGTGGATATTTTCCTTTGTTTTTTATGACCTTTTTTAGGTGCATTTTGGTCAAATGATAGCACCTTTGTGAAGCTTCTGTCTGTCTGCCTGTCCGTCTGTCTGCATAGGTTTGTTTATGTTTGTGTTCTGATATTAGCGGGAGGTGTGGTGAGGAAGAGCCACTGTGGTGTGTGTCTGTAGGGATCCAACCCCCAGCATCACAAGAAAAAGAGCGAGACTGGTGGCAAAGAGCCTCTGCCCCCGAGCCTACCAGAAAAAAACCCCAAAGAGCAAGCGGAGCAGGCAAGGAACTGTTGCTGCCTGCAGTCTCCTGGGGGAGACAGAGAGCTGTGTTCAGAACCCTTCATGGTCCAGCGCCTGCTTACTTAAACAGATTGCAGTCTATGTCCCAGGCACTTTTGCAATCACAGGGGATGGGGCTTTTGGTGGTATCTAGTATGCATGTAGTGCGTGAAGCTTTTTATCATCTCTAGGACATTCTCTGGAATGCTCTGCCAAAACATTTCCGTATGGAAGGAGGCTTTAAGGTTTTAAAGACAAAACTGAAAACATATTTGTTTATTATGGCGTAATGAGGGGGGGGGAGATATTTGTAAATAGGCTGTTTTTCGTTTCAGAAGCTTATGATTAAAACAATATCCCTATTTATCATAATATATTGTATTCTATTTAGTATCTCTATTTAGTCAAAATATTTTATTGTACACCGCTACAAGTTGTGAAGAGATGAAGTATAAAAGTGTAACCAAATAGATCTATAAATAAGAACCACCATGTCCTGCTGGCCAGGCTGAGAAAGGTTTCAAATAGCAAGAGGGAAGGAAGGAAAAATGAAAGAAGGGAATAGGTGTTTTGAAGGGGGTGGAGAAGAGGGTGCAAGCAGAAGGGTTAGAAAGGATGGAGGGAACAAGTTTATTGCTCCCCCACCCAGCCATCCCTCATATACACTCCCCACCTATGCACAATCCTCTATCTATCCCTCACACTCACTCCCCCCATACATGCTCCCACCCTTTGTACCCACCCACCCCCCTCCTCATCCATCCCCACCAAGCAAGCTAGGCAGCCACCAACATTGTGCTGCCATTTGGTGTCCATGACAGGCCATGTGCTTCAGCACCTATGGCGCAAAACCACAGCCTGCCACTCCTGCCTCCCTCCGAAGTAACTTCCTGTAAGAGAGGGCCAGGAATGGTAGGCCATGAGTGTGTGTGTGGGTGCTGAAGCACATGGCCTGCCAAGACGCTGAAGCGGTGGCACAAAGCTGCTGCTTTCCAATTGAGGGAAAGGTCATGCTGCCACTTCCGCCTCCCCCCTCAAGTAAGAAGATGGATTTGGATGGTGTTGGGGGGGCGCAGTATGGTGCGGCAGGGGCTTCTGCCTGGGATGACAGAAACCCTTGGTCCAGTCCTGATCCCCACATACCTGTCCACCAATTCCTCACACAGATGCCCACCCGAGATCTCTCCACCCTTCACACAGATACCCATCCACCTAGCTCTCTCACGGATACACTCCCATCCTGCCAATTCCCAGCCACCTATCCATCCCACACCCACCCATATATATATATATATATATATATAATATATATATATAATATATATATATATATATATATATATCACATCACTCGCAGAAAGCCCTCATACAGAACCCCCATGCATACATCTGTATGGCCAAAGTCCAGAAGCCCTGACACCCTAACAAAGCACACTTTAGCACATGTCTTCCCACTGATTCCCCAACACAGACATGCATAGGTTTGTGAATGGGCAAAATGGAAGCACACCATTATGTCATGCTATAAATGTGCACTTTCAATTTGTTTAATCGCTATTAAAACAAAAAATTAACTTTTTTTTATCCTGACTTTTATTATTTTTTATGAGTCCAATATTTATAGTAATATAGTAGATGACGGCAGATAAAGACCAGCATGGTCCATCTAGTCTGCCCAGCAAGATGACAAGAGTAGGTGCAGGCTACCCCTCCCCATGTCTTTGTTTAGGGGTGAACCCACCACTCCATGTAGGACACCCCTATTTGTTGAGATGTTAGATGGTTCAGAAGTTATGTTTCAGTTTATTTTGTTTTTATCCTGTTGCTGTAATGGGATCCACTGTGTTTGTCCCATGCCGTTTTGAATTCTGTCACAGTGTTTGCCCCCACCACTTCCATTGGGAGGGCATTCCAAGCATCTACCACCCTTTTAGTGAAAAAATATTTCCTGACATTGCCTTTCAATTTACCACCTTGCAGCTTCATGTTATGCCCTCTAGTTCTACAGCTTTCCCGTCTTTGGAAGAGGTTTGTTTGTTCATCATTTCTCTTTAAGTATTTAAAGGTCTAAATCATATCTCCCCTGTCCCTCCTCTCCTCCAAAGTGTACATATTTAGGTCTTCAAGTCTCTTCTCATAAGGCTTCTGACGTCGGCTCCAAATCATTTTGGTTGCCTTCCTCTGAACAGTTTCCAGTCTTTTTACATCTTTTGCAAGATATGGACTCCAAAACTGAACACAGCATTCCAAGTGAGGCCTCACCAGTGACTTGTGCAGTGGCATAAGTACCTCTCCCTTTCTGCTGGTAATCCCTCTTTGTATGCAGCCCAACATCCTCCTGGCTTTTGCCACTGCCTTGTCACACTGTTTTGCCACCTTGAGCTCATCAGAGATAATCACACCAAGGTCTTTCTCCTGAATCGTGCCCACCAACCTCTCGCCCCCTATCGCATACATTTCCCTTGGATTTCTGCTACCCAAGTGCATGACACTGCACTTTTTTGCATTAAATCATAGTTGCCAAGCATTAGACCATTCTTCCAGCTTTTGGAGATCTTTCCTCATGTTAACCACTCCCTCGGGGGAAGTCCACTCTGTTGCAAATTTGTGTGTCATCTGCAAAAAGACAGACTTTTCCATTCAGTCCTTCAGCAATATCACTCACAAATACATTGAACAGTGCCGGGCCCAGGACCGAACCCTGGGGCACCCCACTAATCACCTTCCTTTCATCTGAGTGAGCTCCATGTACCATCACCTTCTGTTGTCTGTCAGTCAATCAATTTCTAATCCAGTTTACCATCTTGGGACCCATCCCCAAGCTACTGAGTATATTGACAAGCCTCCTATGAGGAACAGTATCAAAGGGTTTGCTGAAATCCAGGTAGATGACATCCATCGCATGCCCCTGATCTAGTTCCTTGGTCACTCAGTCAAAGAACTCAATCAGATTTGTTTGGCAAGACCGTCCTTCGATAAAACCATGTTGCCTCGGATCTTGCAACCTGTTGGCTTTGAGAAAGTTCACTATTCGCTCTTTCAGGAGTGCCTCCATTACTTTTCCTGCCACTGAGGTAAGGCTCACGGGCCTGTAGTTTGACACTTCTTCCCTGTCACCACTTTTGTGTAGAGGTACGACATCAGCCATTCTCCAGTCCTGAGGAACCTCTCCTGTTTCCAAGGATCTGTTGAAGACATCCTTTAACGGTCCTGCAAGAACCTCTCTGAGCTCTTTCAGTATCCTGGGATGTATCCCATCCGGTCCCATGGCTTTGTCCACTTTCAGTTTTATTTATTTATTTAACTGTATTTATATCCCGCTTTTCACCGGGTCAAAGCGGCGCTACATTTAAGGGTGGGGTAATTAAGTATAAGGGCGGGGCCATCACCGGGTAGGCAACATTGATGATTTCGACATAGGACAGACTTTAGACATGGACAGTATAGTTCAGACATGGACAATATAGTTCAGTTTAGCAAGTTTTTCTAACACCTCATCGTCTGTGAATGGTGTGGTATCTACTTCATTCCCATTTTTATATTTGGGAGTCACAGTTGGTCCATCTCCAGGATTTTCTTTAGTAAAAACAGAGCAGAAGTATTTGTTTAGCAATTTTGCTTTTTCAATGTCACTTTCCACGAGTCCTTTCCCAGCACTTCTGAGTCCTGCAATTCCAACTCTGATCTTCTTCCTTTCCCAAATATACCTGAAGAAAGTTTTGTCGCCACCCTTAACATCTTTAGCCATCTTTTCCTCTGCCTTTGATTTTGCTATCCTTTTTTCTCTTTTTGTCTCTTTGAGTTTGATCCTGTATTCATTTCTATATTCTTCTGTTTGCAAGCTTTTGAATTTTGCGAAAGCTGTGTTTTTTGCCTTTATTTGAGCAGCCACTTCTTTGGAAAACCAAAAAGGTTTCCTTCTCCTCTTGTTTTTATTTACTTTTCTTACATATTTATCTGTTGCCCCTTTTATTACCACCTTTAGTTTAGCCCATTGCAATTCCACTTCCCTTATCTCCTTCCACCCCGTCATCTCCTCCTTTAGGTACTCGGCCATTTTATTGAAGTCAGTGTTTTTGATGTTTAGGACTTTGAGCTTGCTATGATTGATCTGTACCATGGCTTTTATCTCAAACCACACCGTGTGATGATCACTGTTGCTCACAGGGGCACTCAAAAGGCATTTACATAATTTACAGACCAGTAAACAGTGTAAATGCTTTAGATGGGGATATTCAATGGCACATTCCCCTGTCTCTTGCCCCTACGAGCCCCGATGCTATCCGGTTAGCATGGGGCATGTTGGGGGCATTCTGGGGCAGAGTGGAGAAGGGAATGGTGCTTACCGGGCAGCAGCGATATTGTCTATCTTTAAGGTGCCGATCGCTAAATGGGCAGCAGCCAATATCGCTGCTGCCCGATTAGCCTCGGCAACTTCCTATCCCTGTGGTGAACACTAGCTATTCACTGCCGCCGCCACAGCATTGAATACCCAGTTTAGAGGTCAGCAGGGAGGGCTGTGCGCCCTCATCAGCGCATAGCCCATCCAAACGGCAGGCAGCTGAAAACTGAGCCCTATGTGTCTTATGGTTAGTGGCTGTCTCAGAGATTATAATTCTGTTTGCATTTGTCATTTAGAAACATTGAAACATGACAGCAGAAAAGGACCATATGGCCTATCTAGTCTGCCTTTCCATATCAACTACTATAATCCCTTTTTTAACTTTAGAGATCTTCTGTGTTCGTCCCATGTTTTCTTGAATTCAGATACTATCCTAGTCTCTACTACCTCCACTGGGAGAATATTCCATGCATCTACAACTCCATAAAGAAATATTTCTGCATATTACTCCTGGGTCTATCACCTTTCACCCTCATCCTATGTCCATTCGTAGCAGAGCTTACTTTCAAACAAAAGCGGCTCTTCTGTGCATTTATGCCACAGAGGTATTTAAACGTCTCTATCATATCTCCTCTATCATGTCTTTCCTCTACTGTATATATATTAAGATCTTTAAATCTATCGATATATGGTTCATAACAAAGACCACTGACTATTTTAGTAGCCACCCACTGCACAGACTCCATTCTCTTTATATCCTTTTGAAAGTGTGTTCTCCAGACTTAAACACAATACTCCAAATGAGTTCAAACCAGAGACTTATACAGAGGCACAATCACCTCCTTTTTTCTGCTGGCCATTCCTCTCCCTATGCACATAAGCATCCTTCTGGCTTTCGCCATCGCCTTCTCTACCTATTTAGCCACTTTAAGATCATCAGAAACAATCACACCCAGGTCTCGCTCTTCATTCATGGACAGAAGTACCTCACCCCCTACACTGTACCACTCCCTTGGATTTTTGCAGCCCAAATGCATGACCCTGCATTTTTTAGCATTAAATATCAGCTGAAAAATTCTCAACTATTCTTCAAACTTAGCTAGATCCCTCCTCGTGTTATCTACTCCTTCCTAAGTATCTACTCTATTGCAGATTTTGGAATTATCCACAAAGAGGCAAACCTTATCTGATAGCCCTTCCACAGTATCACTTACAAAGATGTTAAAAAGAATATGACCAGTGACAGATCCCTGCAGCACGCCACTGGTAACTTCCTTCTCCTCGGAGTGAACTCCATTTACCTGTATACTTTGTCGCCTCCAACTCAACCAATTTCTAACCCAGTCACTCACATTAGGGTCCATCCCTAGGGTGCTCAATTTATTTATTAATTTGCCTGTGCAGAATGGTGCCAAAGGCTTTACTGAAATCTAAGTACACCACATCTATGGCTCTCCCTCGGTCCACTCTCTGGTCACCCAGTCAAAGAAATCAATCAGATTTGTCTAACAAGACCTGCCTCTTGTAAACCCATGCTGCCTCGGATACTGCAATCCATTAAATTCCAGAAACCTAACTATCCTCTGTTTTAGCAGCATTTCCATGAATTTACTCACCACAGAGGTCAGACTAACTGGCCTGTAGTTCACCTCATCCTTACTTCCGCTTTTGTATAAAGTGACCACTTGTGCCTTTCTCCGGTTCTTTGGTACCATTCCCGACTCTAAAGAAGCATTGAAAAGGTCAGTCAGTGGAGCAGCTAGAACGTCCTCAAGTTCCATCAATATTCTTGAATATATCCCATCCGGCCCCATTGCTTTGTCTACTTTTAGTTTAGTTAGTTCCTCATGATCACAGCCTTCTGAAAATCATTTATTTTATTTATTTATCGGGGCTTATAAATCACTTTTCTACAAATCAAAGCAGTGTACATTCAGATACCATATATATATTTCCCTTGTTCCCAAAGGGCTCACAATCTGTTTTTTGTACCTGAGGCAATGGAGGGTTA
Source organism: Ichthyophis bannanicus (assembly GCA_033557465.1). Lineage (NCBI taxonomy): Eukaryota > Metazoa > Chordata > Amphibia > Gymnophiona > Ichthyophiidae > Ichthyophis > Ichthyophis bannanicus. The sequence continues at coordinate 253,807,012 of CM066031.1, forward strand.
AGTGACTTTCCCAAGGCCACAAGGAGCACCTATGGGACTAGAAACCCAGGCCTTATGGCCTAAGATTGCTGTCCTCTAGCAGGATTTGAACTCCTGGATTTCTGGCCTGAGGTAACTTGCCCCAACAGGTAGGCCATTCCTCCCTTTTAAGATCTCCTTCATTTCTGGTCCTCTGTGATATTTTCTGAGGCCCTGCTCCTGGCCCTTTATTTGTAAAAACAGAACAAAAATATTTGTTAAGCAATTCCACTTTATCCTCATCAGCTTCTACATATTCTTCCCCTTCCCCCTTGTGTCTGACAATACCAATTCCTCTTCTCGTTAGCATATCTGAAAAATGTCTTGTCCCCCCATTTTATTGCATTGCCTATTTCTTCTTCTTTTTGTATCTTTGCTTTCCTGATTACTTTCCTAGCTTCTCTAAGTTTTTGCAAATATTGACACTTGTCTTACTTTCTCTGTGATCTCTTGTATTTTATGAAGGCCACCCTCTTTTTCTTCACTTTTTCAACTACTTCTTTTGAGAACCATTGTGGCCTCCTTTTCCTTTTACATTATTTACCTTTCAAACAAAAATGTTTGTTGCCCTTAAAATATCCCCTTTCAGTTTTGCTCATTGCTTTTCTACATCCCCCAGCTGTTCCCATACTTCTAACGATTCCTTGAGGTACTGTCCCATCTTGGCAAAGTTAGTGTTCCTAAAGTCTAAGACCCTTGCTTTTGAATGGACTTTATCAGCTCTAGTCCTAATGCTGAACCACACCATCTGGTGATCACTGGGTGTGAGATGATCTCCCACTATAACATCAGAAATAATTTCCCCATTGGTAAGCACTAAGTCCAGCATGGCCACTTCACATGTTGGTTCTGTTAACGGTTGCTGGAATAGAGAATCCATGATCTCCTTACTTCTAGATGACACTGCAGCAGGGATGTGCCAATCAACATCTGGCATATTGAAATCACCTATCTGTAGCACTTATCTTTTCATTACAATACTTCGGAAGTGTTCCATTAAATCTCTGCCCACTTCTTCTCCCTGTGAAGGAGATCTGTATATCACACCAATGCAAATGGATTCCACGTTCCCTCTTTCTAGTTTAAGCCTCAGTGCCTCCTTGCTCCCTTTTAAGCCCTGTAATTCTATAGCTTTAATATTATTTTTTTACATATAGTGCCACTCCTCCTTCCTTTCTTCCTACCCTGTCCTTCCTCAATAAAGTATAACCCGGTATAATTACATCACAGTCATGGTTGTCCATGAGCCATGTCTCCAAAACTGCCACTAAATCCAAGTCAGCCTCTTGCATTAAAGCCTCAACATCTGGGATATTATTTTCCATACTATGTGCATTAACACACACTGTTTTTCTAGATGTTGCCCCTATTTTTCCCATTTCAACAGAGGTATTTCATGTTTTACTTACCTGAGGGCTTTCACTTATCAGAGGGCTTTCTTCACCCATCCTCAACAAATTTAATTTAAAGCCCTCTTCAGTAGGTTAGTCAGTCTGCAGCAGAAGACACTTTGACCCTTCTTGGATAGGTGGATGCCATTTCTGCTCTGCAAACCTTGGAAAATTATCCCATTGTCTAGGAAACCAAAATGCTATTGATGACACCATCATTGCAGCCATGCATTCAACTCCAGGATGCAAGCTTCTCTGCCTCGGCCTTTGCACTCAACAGGGAGGATTAAAGAGAACACCACCTGTGCACCTATCTGCTTCACCCTCTGTCCCAGAGCCATAAAATCACTCTTGATATGCTCTGAAGGATACCTAGCAGTATCATTTGTGTCGATATGGATGAGCAATATCAGATAATAGCCAGTAGGCTTGATGAGTCTCTGCAAACCCTCCATAGCATCTTGGATTTTGGCACCTGACAGACAGAACATCTCTCTGGACATCAAATCTGATCAGCAGATGGACCCCTCAGTACCTCTCAAAAGAAAATCACCAACCACTACTACCCTTTGCTTCCTTGTGGTCAGTGATTCTGCAACTTTGAAGTGCTTGAGCTCTGGTTCTTCCCTTTCCTGGGATGCTTTCACCTCCTCCACTTCCAGAGCTGCATACTGGTTCTTCAATTCGAGGACTAGAGGAGTTAGATTATTGATTCTGCAGGATCTGGTGACTCGTGTCCAACTCCCTTCATTCTGCAGCATCCCATCTTCACTTCTGTTGGAGAGCTTGGATGCTTCAAGAAGCATCTCATCAATGTACTTCTCGCTGTTTTGAATGCTTCTCAGCCTCGCCACCTCTTCTCTGAGCTCCTCCACTTGTTTCATGAGGGCTTCAGCTTATAGGCATCTTTCACATGGAACCGGTCTATCAGCTGGCATCAGGCTGTCTATCTGGACAGAGGCAGAAGCTGTAACGGGGGCAACAGCTGTAGCAATAGAATTTTTCCCAGCCATCGAGCTTTGGTCCCTGTTGAAGTAAATGAGAGAGAACTACCAAAGTCCCTAACTTTTCCTCAACTGTCCTTCAAGAGAAAAAGCAGCTAACATCTTTTCACCGCTGTTCTGTGTCCCTGTGTGTAGCCCTGCTTCCTTGCTAGACAGTTATTACTTTACACTAGTAAATTTTGATATTATGTGTCTGAAGTATACAGCTGAATGTGTTCCCTTTGTAAAATTACACAAGCTAATTGGGGAGTTGCCCTATAGAGCAAGAATTCTCACATGGGGGGGGGGTGGAAAGGGATCTAACACCTGATGAGGCCAGTGACTTCAAAGAGCTTGCTTACCTCTTTCAACCTGAAGGCTAGAAGAGGAAAAAAAAAGAACTCTAACAGCAGAAAAATAGCTTTACCCAAGAACACAAAAAAGTCCCCCTTTTGCAATACAGCTACAATGTAGCAGAAGAATTAGCTATTAAAAATGAAAAACAAACCCCTTTAAGAGCTCTCAGGCACAGAGCTTGTAGTAAAAAGCCACACAGTATTACCTTGCTTGCAATGGACACCCTTTTAGGAATGGCCTGAAGACCCTTCTGTACTTTGGGCATACAGACTCGCGAAGTATAGGTGGGGCTACATTACAGTGCAGGTAGGTGCAACGTAAAAACGTATTTTTGAAGGCATTTTGTAAAATACGTTTCTTGAATACATGTGTGACTTTTTCCCCCCCCTACCCTTTATTCTCTTCTAGACCCACATGGTGTTGCATGTTTTAAGATATGCAGATGTATCTACCCTGATGCAGGTGTAATGCTGAAAAATAGCTATGTTGGGTTTTAATGATTGTTTGATGTAGACTTTGGGTGTCATTCTGAACCACGTTTAGTGGGTCTGGATGTCTGATCCAGACATCCAGGCCCGCTAAATGCCGGGATGCCGATTCAGGCCACAGAGCTCCCCACATGTACAGGCTAGATGTGCGGGGAGCTCTGTTTGTGGGCGGGAGTGGGAGGGCCGAGGGATGAGCGAGAATGGGCCATAGGCATGACCCATCACCCAGACGTACAGAGCCTAAACCGATGGCGGCCCTGTACGTTCAGATAATGGAGGATAGCCGGGGAACTTATTCCACCATGAAGGTAGAATAAGTTCCCTCAAAGATTGCGCTAGCCATCGGGGGGACCCGGATGCAAGGTGAGGGAGTGCAGGAGATTCCCCACAGCCCGATCCTGGCCACGGCAAGCCAGATCAGAGGTTGGGCTGTGGGGAAAGCAGTGTCTGGAGGATGGCCGGAGATCATGGTGAACCGCGGTGCCATGGCACCATGACGCCATGGCACTGCAGCTCCATGCAGGAGCCTGGCTGAGTTAGCCTGGTATTGTGCTGGACATCGGGTAGCCCAGAATCGGGGCCCGGCCTACATGTCCAGGCCAGTTGCACCCGATTCTGATCCCGCGGGGATGTCTAGCCCCTGTGGGATCAGAACATGGTGCAATTCTTGGCCATTCCAGTTCGGAACGTCTGGACTGGTCAGGCATGTACAGCCTGGAATTGGCCTCCATGTGTTAATACTGTAACTATTTATTTATGCTTCTATATTTTCTTAAAATTATTTTTGAAAATTTCCACTTTGTATATCTCTGCCTCTTTGGTTTGGCTTGTTACTTGGCAGAAAGATGTCCCTTTACATTTTGGTTGCATACCATAAACTCTTTCAGAAAAAACAGAATGACGGCTCAGTCTGTAAATATTTCTCAAAGGACAATCACTCTCTTAATGACCTTACAATAATGATACTGAAAAGAAACTTCAGGTGTGCACAAGAAAGGAAAATGTTTGATATTAGAATGATGAAATACTTTGCAATGGGCACAGAAGAACTCAATAGAGACAGTGGCTTTTTCATCCATTATACAGGGCCAGCCCAACCACCAAACGAGGCAGTTGCCTAGGGCATCAGCTTCTTGGGCGGGGAGTTTGGCAACAAAGAGCAGGGCATTCAAAGCTAAACAATAGATTCACATCTAGAGGGAACATAAGGCTTTAGGTATGCCTAGGGCATCAACACCTTGAACCAACTCTGGGGCCGGCCCTGATCAGATGCGTGAGTTTGAGCAGCATGGCGAAGGAACTGTCATGCTGGTCGTCTAAGGTTCTCAAATCTTGTGAGACCAATGTGAGAGTTCCTGCATGCATTGGTGCAGACTCAAATAGAGCCATGCAGTGCAGGGAGGAAGAAGCCACTGCTATGGGGCCAGTTGCAGTAGAACCTGCAAAAGAAAAACACCTTTTTTAGAGGACCATGAAAATTCCAAGCTCCAGAAGAAAATTTCTAGTCACCAAGGTGACCTCACACCTGGGATTTGTTGAACTCTGATATAGCAGAACTGAAAAGGTGCAAAGGGTGACCAAAATGATAAAGGGGTGAAATGACTCTTCTATGAGGAAAAACTAAAGAAGTTAGGGCTCTTCAGCTTGGAGAAGGGACAGCTTAGGGGTGATATAGCAGAGGTCTATAAAATAATGAGTGGAAGAGGTGAACGCAAAATGATTGTTTACGCTTTCCAAAAGTACAAAGATTAGGGGACATGCCATGATGTTACAAAGTAGTACATTTAAAACAAATAGGAGGAAATATGTTTTCTTTCAATGAGTAATTAAGCTTTGGAATTCACTGCTGGCAAATGGGATAAATCAGGTAGTGTAGCTGGGTTTATAAAAGGTTTGAACAAATTCCTGGAGGAAAAGTCCATAAACTGTTATTAAAGTAGACTGGGAGAAAACTACAGCTTATGCCTGGGGATAAGTATGTTTATGTTTATTCAAACATTTGATATACCGCCCCCCCCCCCCCCATTACATCAGGGTGGTTTACAATACAATAAAAATACATAGTGGAAAGGAAAAGGAAATTACAATCAATATAGAGAAAAAGGGGGAGAGAAGAAAAAAAAGGCTTCAATGAAATTCAGTAAAGGTAGGGAGTGGGGAAGGGAAAGTCGGGGGGGGGGGGGGGGTGGAGGTTAAAGGCAGAGGAAAAGAGGTGGGTTTTCAGGAGGGAGTGGAATTTGGGTTAGGACTCTTCCAGTCGAAGGGCGGTGGGCAGAGAGTTCCACAGGGAGGGACCGAGGTAAAAAAAAAAGTAGCATGAAATCTGGGGATATGCTAGGTCCTAGTGACTTGGACTGGCCAGTGGATACTGGGTTTCATGAACCTCTGGTCTAGGAGTGGTGTCAGAAATGCAGGGGCCCAGGGAAGAAACTTGTGAAGGGATCCTAAAGTCTGCTTGCAGGCCATGCCTCCTTCAACTTGAGGCAGGCTTGGGGGTCCCCTGTGCAAGGAAACATAGGGCAATTGCCCCATCTGCAACCCCCTACTGCCCTGTTTTGGTCTGACCCAGTATGCTAGGTCCCGATATTCCAAAACAGTTACATGGTTTACAGACCCATAAACCATGTAACTGCCTCTAAGTGGGATATTCCCGGATACCACCACTATACGCCCTGAGGATCCACGGTTAGCATCGGGACATTCCAGGGTGTTTCAGGAACAGTACCTGGGGATAACCGGTCAGCAGTGATATTCAGCAGCTGCCCACTTATTCCTCAACGGCAAAGGTTAGGCACAGCAAAAGGTGTCCTAACGTTTGCCGCTGAAGCTAACCTGGCAGCGGCTGAATATCGCCACTGCCCGGTTAGCTTCTGTGCCATGTGGCACCTTGCAGCAGACCCGGATATTCAATGCCAGTGGCCAGATATGGTCCCAGTCTTGAATATCTGGGTTAAGTCTTCAGCGACAATGGCTAGGCACTGTACTTGCGCTAGCCTCCACCGCCGAATATTACACCCGTAGTTCTTATGTGCATGAGTTATATCCTTGCCCAAATTGTCTCACATTCTAGTTGTACCTAAGGCAATCAAGAGTAAAGTGACTTACCCAAACTCATAAGTGTATCAGTGGGAGAATAATTCAAACCTCATCTTCTGTAATTTTTATTGTAAACCGCTTTGCCTACTAATGAAGGGCGGTCTATCAAATAAATGAATATGAATATGAATCTTTCCAGTTAACCTCTTTCTTTCTCAGTTAAGCAGACCTGGGTAAGAGATCTTGCTGCAGTAGCCCCACAGGAACCTAAGCACATGCAGTGGCCACAAAGAGGACATCAAGTGAGTTGCAGAGGGAAATGGAGAGAAGATGAACTATGCAGAGCAAAACAACTCTGGTGCCTCCCTCTATAATATCTCCAGGTGTCCAGAATGACTTATAACCACATGGTGCTTCCAGCAGAAAAAGGAAGTTTGAAAAAAATGTCAAAAAACATAACCACACAAAGTATGAAAATGTATATGAAAAATCATGTATTGCAAAAGTTATATATGAAGTGCTTCATGTGGGTCACACAGGTCAACCAAGCCCTTGTTTTAATTATTAATCATTACATACCAAAAACCCACCATGCATACAAAAAAGCTGGAGGAAATATTTCAGTCTTTCAAAGAATATTTACAAAATGTATGTCATATTCAGTACTGCATTTTTCAGAAGTGTAATACTTAGTTTGCAGTAGTCCAAGAATGATCCAGCGACAAATGAAGAAAAGGGCTGTCTATAGTGCCCTACGGCAGCAGGGGGCCCCATCTTTGAGGGGGCCCCCTGCTGCTGAGAAGAACTTGCTGGATCAAAATTGTAAGTGGTGTTGCGGTGTGCTGGCAGATCAGCGTGACAGACACTGTACTTCTAGGAGTGTTACTGCACTTCCTCCGATATTCTTCTTCCTTCCATCTCCCCCCTCAGAGGAGCTGGGCAGTAGCTTAAGTGCGTCTTCTCTCTTGCTGCCACAGAACCAAGTCTTGTGCTAAGATCTGTAAGATCTCACAGCTCGTATCCTAAGACTTACCCTGTGACAGTGGGAGAGAGAGGACATACTTAAGCTACTGCCCAGCTACATCAGGGTGGGGAGGATGGAAAGAGGATGACTATGGCTTAAATGTTTATGCAATTTCTTTATATACCGCTCAGGCTGAAGGGCATCAGATGCTCAATAATATGGGTCTGTACTTGTCTGCTGGAAATGGGAAAGGGAAACGTAGAGCCTGTGTGTCCAGAAGGAACGGCAAAGTAGGCGCTGCTGGAGAAACGAATGTGGAGAACAAAAGTGCTTGGGAGATGGGAGGAGTCAGCCTGAATGTAAGGGGGAGCCTAGCTGAGGCAGGCTGAGCACAGGCTAAGAGGAGGAGAGGAAAGCTGCATCACCGCCTACGGCCACACCACCCTGAGTGCGCCCGATCTCGTCTGATCTCGGAAGCTAAGCAGGGTCGGGCCTGGTTAGTACTTGGATGGGAGACCGCCTGGGAATACCAGGTGCTGTAGGCTTTTGCTTTTTTGCTCCTCCTCCGATACTGTCCTGACCTGAAGGAGGCGGCTTTGGCCTTGGAAAGCTAGTCCAAACAATGGACCACCTTAGTCCAAGAAAAAGGCAGCGCCGTATTTTCCTTTTTGGCTTGGATTTACCTACCAACCTCTCAGTGGCCTTCTTTTCTTTTCCCACTGCTTTTTCTCCACAGCCACTGGATACAAAAGCAGGGCTCCTGCTTTGCCCCCCCCTCCAAGCACACTCGCACACCATTCAGATGAAAGCACTTTCTGGCATGCTTTTCTCTCCGACTTGCTCTTACCTGGACCTAAAGGAATTCACAGGGCATCTTTAGAAGCGGAACTGAGGAAGAGACTGAAAGCAGAACAGAGTAAAATTCTGCAGACACCCCTTCCTCCAGTTTCCGGAAAGCTTGGCAGAGCAGAAAGGAAAGGACAATCTGGACCTGGAATCACATCCTTCAAAGGGAAAAGACACAGCATGGGCACACCCTTCCAGGTGGGAGCCAGCTCCCGCCCCTCATGTTGGTTGAGGGCTGCTGAAGTAGCAAGGTCTGCGAGCACACTGGTTCTAGGTTTGGAGGGCAGCTAGCCCCTGCCTCTCGGAGCCAGAGGACCACCACTGCGATGGCTGTGCTAAGGGAGAGCCATTCGTAGGGCCCAAGAAACTTCGGGGTAGTGGCTGTGAATGAAAGTGCATTGTGCCGTGGTCCCCACCAAAAGATGGGTTCGACGAAAGCCGACCACTCAAAACGAGCAGCGGGAAAATGCCAAACAAAACGTCAAGCAAAAGAAACGGGGAAGTCCAGAGAAATTTGTGACTAAACCTGATGGTAGGAGCAAGCAGTGGAGACTTCGTAGAATAAACTCTAGGTCTCTCTTCTGGGGCACCGTGACGGGGTGCACTGCTATCAAATGGGCTCCTGGTGCGTGGGTAGCTGTAAGCATGAAAGCCACCTCTTTTCTCCAGAGAGTCTGCTGGCAGCTGTCATTTCCCCCTGGAAAGCATGGCCAGCGGAAAAACAAACAAACAAAAAAAAGCCCCTTTGGTGTGTCCTGGAGGAAGGGGAAAAGCGTCATACTGCAAGCATGCCCCATCCAAGCTTTTCTTCTTTCTTTCTAATATTTTTCTTTTTTTCTTTCTAATTTTTGTAGAAAGCTGCACTGTGCTTACTGCTCTGGCTTGCAGCAGCTCCACAGGCAGGCTTGACCCATCTCTCTGTGGAGAAGTAGTTCCCAGTGGGCTCCTGGACAGCAGCCCCCCTATCCTGACCGCTGCTTCTAGAAATGGCTAACTTTTAATAGTCTGCAAGCTTGACAATAAAGGACGGGTTGGCGCCTGGCGATGCAGGTCTTTGCCCTACCTTGGCGGGGGTAGGAAGGGGAGGCAGAATCCTCCCACCAAGTGCATGTGACAGGTTCACTAAAACGCTCTTGCCTTGTGCCGATAGGTGCTTAAGTGCGTCTTTTGCCAATAGGTGCCTCCGTTTGATTTAATTTGATTACAAGAGGACATTTATATTCCACCCTTTCGCCTCTTAGGACGCACAGAGCGGATGATAGAAATATAAAATGATAAGAGAGAAGATATAAAAGAGCACAGTGCATAAAAAAAGATGAAAGAAATCATCAATAAAAACATAGAAAATTGCGTTCACCGCATCCTCCCCATTCTGAACTCTGCTCTGTGAACACCGAGTGAAAATCCAGGTTCCTAAAAGGCGTTGGAATCTCAAATTCAGTACAATTCGGCTCCCATTTCAACTGGAAGGGAAGCCTATTTGAGAGATTAGGAGCACCACCACTGAAGGACAAATGCCTAGAGGGACCAGCTGGAGGTACAGTTAAGTGCCTGGCTGGAGGGCAATGATCTAGCGCGCTGAAGCTCCGATGGCGAGGCATTCTAACGTCCTCCAGAGTTACCACTGCTCCTGCTGGCTGCGTAACGTATGGTCTGTGGGAAGGTGTTGTGCATGTAGAGGGCTTCCCCAATGGAAATGGCCATGCTGAGGAGATGTGGAGAAGTGATCCTGTTGGACAAGAGTAGAAAACCCCTACTTTGAGCCCACTGGGAAGGCGGCCATCCCGTTAGCCCCCTGGGAGGCTGGAGTTGTCCGAAGGAGTGCCTGTTCAGGGGTCCATCCCTCTTGGGTTTAAGGAACCATGCAAAAGGGGTCTGGCGTTGCCAATTTTTTGGAGCATCTTGCAGGCTGTAGGAGAGAAGACAACGACGACGGAGCATCTTACTGGCTGAGAGGAGCCATTTCCCGACCGTCAGCAAGAGGATAAAGAAGACTCCTGACAGCTACAGCGGGGAGAATCCTGTTTCCAGAGGCACTGAAGAGTCGTCCCCAGATAAGGAAAGACCATCAGAGTTTTCTCCCAAATATTCTTCTTCTGGTTGCTTTGAGGACAACGGTTTCCATCTGCTTTTACTTGCCCAACAAAGACTTTAGGTTTTGTATCTACAGACAAAGGCTTGAATGAACCTCATTTCCTTTAGGAGGGAGAAGAGTGTACAGTGTGAGAGGGGGCCGGCCGGCCAGCCAGCCAGCCAGCCTTCCAGGTACGGCATCCACTTAACGTAGGGTTTTGAAGTGAGTCTTCCAGCCGCCTGTTGTTTGTTGGGTAAAACACAGTCCGTTTCCCTCCATGCCGAGGAGGAGAGGCCTTGGGGAAGCCTGGAAAACGGAGCCACGACACCTTTCTTGCTGCTTGGCCGGGTTCTCCTTGGCCACGTGTGCTGGACGTAAACTGTCACCCCCAGCCCAGTTGGAAGCAGCCCAGAGACAAGCTTCTGAAGTTTCCCTTGTGGTACATGAAGAGATTGTGCGGGCCCGGGGTAGGGGCTCTTTCCTTTTGGAAAATCTGGCGGGCATGGGGAGAGGTGTTCTCAGGAGAGTTTTGCCTGCCATGCACTTGGGGTCTACCACTTAATGCTAATTGCTCTATAGTAACATTCATTCAATGTGGTGATTGTATTTCATGTGGAAAAAATTTTCATATTCATGGTGCCAGAACGTCTCAGACTGAATGGCGCTCAATCAAACGATATCATAGATACCAAAAATGGCGCCTAATAGCATCAATGACCTTTCTGGCATGTAACTTTCTTCTGTTTGTATCAAATGTTCCCACAAATGAAATCTTTGAAACACTATTTAATAAAGAGATGCTTATCTTAAGTGCTCCCCAACGCCAGCTGTAGGTGCCAATCCATGCGTTTCACTAAAACAAGAGTTTCTTCAGGGGGGTCTATGAGTAAAACGAAATAAAATTTAACAATAACTTCCCACGTTTCCTATCACTAAAACCTCTAAAAAATAACATATAATTTCACATACCAGTTCAAACTTCTGCAAAGATGCTGCCAACGTTGCCTTCTAAAAAAGTTTTCAAAGCAGTAAATGTTCCAAAAAATGCCGCGCATGCGGAGTGATCTACCTGGTTCTCTATTATATTCTCCTTCAGTGACGTCACTATCCAATGAGATGCATTCAATGTTCATCAGGGAACTCCTCCACCTATATTTTCATAGACACACCCCCCAATCTATGCTGGAATTTAAACCCTCAGGTATCAAAGTTCCTAAGTTAAATATCCAGCGTTGTTCTCGTAATAACAATATCTGTTCCTGTGACCTCCCGTATTTTGCCGATGATTCCCGCTCAATGCAAAAACAATGCAGATCTACAAACTCATGCGAGAGTTCCAAACAATGTTGAACTAAAGGTGCCGTTAGTATCTTGCATTTGAGTCGGCTTCTATGCACTTGGGGTCAGCATTGTCGCAGCCCGGCTTAGAAAGGGTGCTTTGAGAGGGCTAAGGGCTGGGGGTGAAGCAGTGTGTCTGGAGCCTGCCAGTTGAGCCGGTGAGAGAAGCGGTGTGCGTGGCTGTATTGTGTAGGATGTATGTGTGTTAGTAAAGGGGAGAGGGAAGTGTGTGTCCCTCAGGCAGGGTAAAGTAGGCCCTGCTGGAAAAATGAATGTGGAGAACAGAAATGCTTGGGAGGTGGGAGGAGCCAGCTTTAAAGTGAAAGCTAGCACAGATAGGCTTAGGTAAAGAAAAAAGGAGGATGCACGTCTCTGCCCATAGTCATTTAACTAAGAAAGAACAGGAGAGCTACAAAAAAACCAACAATACTGGGGGAAGAAAAATACTGAATAGCCAAAAACATAAATTCAGCTCCCCTAAACGTAATATTCAATATATAGAAATCAGCTTAACAAAACAATTTTAATTAACAGATGCATCAAAAATTGGGGGGGGGGGGGGGAAGAGGGAGAGACAAGTTCATGAACTTAAGCTAACCAGCCATACAACAAAGATTCTAATCATCGCAAGTCTCAGAAAAAATAATTCCCCATGCTGTTCAAAAAGAAACTTCATTGGAAGCTAGTTACAAATAGCACATGCTAACTGTTAGCCCAGCTTAGTAAACATGCCGCTTACTCTATGAAAAAATTAAAAAAAACTTTTATAGAAACATCCCATGTGAATTGCATATTGGAAATGTAAAACTGAAGCAGCAATGTTCAGACTACGATATGGATAGCTATCCAGATAATGCCAAACATAGAAACATAGAAATATGACGACAGAAAAAGACCACATGGCCTATCTAGTCTGTCCTTCCATAACAACAACTACAACAGTCCCCTTTTTATTTATTTATTTATTATTTATTACAGGCTCTTATATACCGCTCTATTCAGAATCAGCGCGGTTCACAATGTAACAACATACCATAACAACAAACTGTTAGGTTTTACAGAGAACAAGGTCAGAGAACTTGGATAAAAACATGGGACGTCATTACTGCAACTATTTACAAGAGTATTTACAAGTAAACATAAAAGGATTTGTTCTTAGTTTGGGTAGTGATTAAGATTGGTTAGTTGGTCAAGTAATATTGGGGGAAGAGGTGGGATTTGAGTGCCTTTCTGAAAAGGGATAGATCAGTGATAGCACGAATTTCTGGGGGTAGAGCGTTCCAGTATTTAGGGGCATAGAATCTGAAGGCCCTGTTAGATGTCACTGATAGGCATTTTGTCGCTGCTTTAGGGATGATTAGAGTATTTGTTGATATCGTTCTCCTGGATCTGTTGGGTGGGACGGCTTGAATGAGGTCTATTAGAGAGGAGGAGGTGATGCTTTTAGTGGCCTTGAAAGTTAGTAGTAATGTTTTGAATAATATTCTGCCATGTATGGGGAGCCAGTGGAGTTGCTCTAGGATGGGTGTTATATGGTCCCTTCTTGATGCTCCGTAGAGGACTCTAGCAGCGGTATTCATGGCGAGTTGCAAAGGGTTTAATGTGGAGTGTGGGAGGCCTTGGAGAATGGCATTGGCATAGTCAAGGTGTGGTAAGGTTAAGGCTTGAAATATAGTTCTGAAGTCATCAGGATCAAGCAGGGGGCGAAGATGTCGAAGAGTCCGGATCTTGAGGTAGATTGCTCTGACTACGTTGGTTATGTGTAGTTTCAGATCCATGCGTTGGTCAAAAGTGACTCCAAGGTAGCGAATGGAAGGTTTTGATTGGAGCTCAGCTTCTTTCACCTTTATATGGGATGGGGGGGTGAAAAGTGGGTCCCTGGTGATGAAGAGAACCTCGGTCTTTTTGTGTTGAATTCGGAGGTTCTGGGATTGAAGCCATTCGGATACTGCATCAAAACATTTAGCTAGCGGGGAAAGGTCCATATGAACTGTGGAGAAAGGCATATATAGGAGGATGTCATCTGCGTATATCAAGCATTCAACCTTGAAGGACCTGATGATATTGCAAACCGGTTGTATGTATATATTGAAAAAGAGTGAGGATAGGGATGATCCTTGTGGTACGCCTTGCTTTTGGTGGTAAGGTGTGGATGTTGTGGTCCCTGAGGTAGCGTACTGCCATCTCTGATCAAGGTATGACTTGCACCACTCCAGGGCAGTGTTATTGATGCCTTTTTCTTTTAGTCGCCCTATTAACAGATCGTGATGTACAGAGTCAAAAGCCGCAGCAATGTCTAAGAAGATGAGAGCAAAGCCTTGGCGGATGTTATCAATGCCTGTGATGATGTTGTTGCAGAGAGTGGTGAGGAGGGTTTCAACGCCGTGGAACTCTCTGAAGCCATGTTGGCAGTGGTCCAGAGGGGAGACGGTGTCAATGTGGTCCTGTAACTGTCTTTGAGCTTCCTTTTCAATTATTTTCGCTAGTAGGGGTATGCTAGCTATGGGTCTATAAGATTCAACCTTTTGTGGGTCGAGTTTGTGGTTTTTCAAGAGGGGTCTTATGGATGTTCTCTTGAGGGCTGGTGGGAAGGAGCCGGTTGTAAAGGATAAGTTCATCATTTTAGTGATAATGGGGCTGAGATCTTGGCGTAGTTCCTTTATCCAGTGGGCTGGGCAAGGGTCAGTTTGTGCAGTAGTCGTGTTAAGAGCAGCGATGGTGTCTTCAACATGTTTTCTGGATGGTGTGGAGAACATGGATAGGTTTGATATGCATATGGTGACTTGAGAGGAGATTGTTGCAATGTTGTTGGTTTGAAGCAACTTGGATTGCAGGAAATCGGCGAATGCTTGGGGATGGATGGGTTCAGGATGTTTTGGTGAAGGTTCTTTAGATAAGGTTTTGACTAAGTTGAAAAGATCGCGTGGCTTATTTAGTGATCTTTTCAGCGTATCGGTATGGAATTGTTTCATCTTGGCCATGACTGACTCCCTGTGCACAGATAGATGTGCTTTATAGGCTGCTTGGTCTTCTGAGGAGTGTGAGCGACGCCATCGTTTCTCCAGTTTTCTTAGGTGTGTGAGGGAGGCTCGTAGGTCAGGGGAGAACCAAGGAGAAGATTTTCTTTTCTTTGGGTTGTTACCCTGGACTGGTTGCAGTGCAATGGTACTGATAGTGCTGTTCCAGGATGTGATCAGATTTTCCAGATTGAGAGAGGTGTCATGTAGGAGAGGGAGGGTTTCCATAACTATATGTTCTTTGTTGAGGGTTTTGAATTTCCGAGATGATACTCTTGTTGAGTCAATGGAGTTTTTGTTTCTGTGTGGTGACTGTTTGCCATTGATGAGGATGGGGAAGGTGATTAAATTATGGTCTGACCAAGGTACTGGGGTTACAGAGTTGTCAAGTCTATTGTTGGAGTCGAGAGCTGTAAGAGGGGCAAAGATCATGTCAAGGATGTTTCCTCTCTCGTGCGTGGGGGTGTCAACAATTTGCTTGTATCCCAGTTCGTTGATTGCTTCAAGGAGGGCTGAGGCGTGGCTAGGATGTAGTGTTGGGAGATTGAGGTCTCCTAATATCCAGTTGGGAGTGTTGGGCTTGCGTGAGTTAGCTGCTAGGTCTAGAATGTAAGGCAGGTCGTCCGTGGAGGGTGAGGGCGCTCTGTAAATTAAATTGATGAGGTATTGTTCATTTGTGATGGATAATACGTCCATGCTGTTTGAGCTTGTGGAGTCCACGGTGTGGAAATTTAGGTCATTCTTGGTAAGTATGAGAATGCCTCCTCCTCTCTTGCTCTCTCTATGTTGGGCATGGGCAGAGAAGTTGGGGGGTATGAGTTGGTTAAGGATTACATTATCCGCGTCAGATAACCAGGTTTCGGTTATCATGAGGACATCTAGATTATGAGAAGAAATTGTGTCAGTGATGACTGGCCATTTCTTGCGGATAGACCGTGCATTTATGAGAGCACAGTTTAAGTAAAAGGGTTGAGGGGGTTCCTCTTGCTTATTTTTCTTTGGTTGTTGAAGGGCTATATGTATCAGGTGAGAGTGGCGTGTGGGGGTCTCCATTCTTGAGTTGGGATAGGAAGATTCTGCCCTTCTTTTTCCATGACTCAGAAGTATTGGAATTTGGTGAGCCGTGTGATATAAGGCAAGGGCTTCGTTGAGCCAGCTTGTGAGAAGGAAGAGGCAGATCGCCAGGGTATTAAATGGTAGAGCCATTGGGGGTTTTGTTGAAGTGGATGAGGTAACTTTCTGTGAGGGATTCTGTGATTCTGGTGCTTTCTGTGAGGCTACTGACCACAGTAATAATTGAAACAACAGTGAAAATTGAATGGTA
Source organism: Ichthyophis bannanicus (assembly GCA_033557465.1). Classification (NCBI taxonomy): domain Eukaryota; kingdom Metazoa; phylum Chordata; class Amphibia; order Gymnophiona; family Ichthyophiidae; genus Ichthyophis; species Ichthyophis bannanicus. The sequence goes on from CM066031.1 coordinate 253,822,848, forward strand.
CTGGCAACAGTAAACTCTGTTGAGTGAAGGTAGTGATTACTGTCAATAGAAGAAGGTACCACAGTAGCATTAAAGTAGAATGAGAGTAGCTGTTGGCAACTGTAAATGGTGACAGCAGTAAAATACAGTAGGATGAGAGTAGATACTAGCTACAGTAAAAAATGGCAACATTAATTACAGCAGAATGTGAGTAGATACTGACTACAGTAACTGATGGCAACATTAATTACAGTAGGATGAGAGTAGATACTGGCTACAGTAAAAAATGGCAACATTATACAATAGGATGAGAGTAGATACTGGCTACAGTAAAAATGGTAACAGTAAAATACAGTGGAGAGAGAGTGAATACTGACAACGGTAAATAACGGCAGCAGGCAGTGTTAAAGGGATAAGAAGAATTGAGGAGGCTAGCACTGTTCTAGTTGTGTTGATAATACTTGCAGTACTTGCTGTAGGTGTGACTATGATTGTAGTTGGTGTGGGCCGCTTTATGAGCTCAATCCTTCCTAGGAGAGCTTGGGTCACAGTCAGTTGAAGAGAACTGTACTCAGTAGGCGTCCTTCCGAAAGTAGATTCTCTACATGTGAGTACGTCTTTTCAATGTATGTTGTAAGGTGACGAACTGGAGTTACGTGTGGAGATGAATCGCTTGGGTTGCTGTTTGATTCCCGCCTGTACGTGCCCCGCCTAAGGGCCATGCCAAAGGGCCCTCTTGCGAGGCCTTCAGGCGCGGGCCCGCAAGGCGCGGGCGCGCCTGCCGGCGGCAGCTGTTTTAAAGGGCCGCTGGGACCTCCCACAACCCCGATTGGGTTGGAGTGCAGGAGCGGGAACCTTTTACCTTTAGAAATCCTCTGTGTTTGTCCCATGCTTTTTTGAATTCAGTTACTGTCCTCATCTCTACCACCTCCACTGGGAGACTATTCCACGGATCCACTACTCTTTCCGTAAAGAAATAGTTCCGCATATCACTCCTGAATCTATCTCCCTTCACCCTTATCCCATGTCCCCTCGTAGCAGAACTTGCTTTCAATTGAAAGAGGCTCTCTCCCTGAACATTTATGCCACGGAGGTATTTAAACATCTCAATCATATCACCTCTATCCCGCCTGTACATATTAAGATCCTTCAGTCTGTCCTCATATGCTTTATAATGAAGACCACTAACCATTTTAGTAGCCACCCTCTGCACCGACTCTGCCAAGGTGGTCTGTAAGCTATTCAGCAGCACTATCCATGTACTGCCGCATAATGCAATTATCCAGATAGAGGTGCCACTATCTAGATAATTTGCTTTACGTTCAGGCCCTCCATCATTAGTAGCAAGTGTTTTGTTACTGACAAAAGGAGTTCAGTATGAAAACTTCCCAGGTCATGCAATATTCACTCAATGCTCGCCCACTGGAAGCGGAGGAGGCAGTGCCTATAGAATTTGGAATTGGGGATTAGATTTAGCTCACGCCTTTTCTCAGGAGTTGAAGGTGACTTACATTCAGATACAGTAGGTATAGCATAGTTACTCATATGACTTTGGTGATTTCTGGGAACAGCGGGAATCAGTCTTTACATATGGATGATGTCTGCACCGACGGAGCCCACGTGGGAACGCTCTCCAGCATCCAATAGGAAAACCTTTAGGAGCACTCTACTGCATCTGCGTCGCTACCTTCCCGCCTTCGCAATTCCTTTTCTCAGTCGTGTCTGTAGCTGAGAGAAAGAGAAAAAGAAATGAACCCTACAACTCCTAGGGGAGGAGGGTGGGTTGTGAAGACTGATTCCTGCTGTTACCGGAGATCACCTGTTACAGGTGAGTAACTATGCTATCTCCAGAAACAAGCAAGAGTGCAGTCTTCACATATGGGACTCACTGGCTCCCAGGTACCAGACTGGTATTGGGGAGAGAGCAGTGGTCCCTGAGGCCAGAAAATTGTAGCCAAAGAGTCTGGAAGAGTTGTGGACCACTGGATTAAATTTCAGGAGGCAATACTCCCCCAATGATAGTCTTGTCTCTTGTAGAAGTCTGGGACAAAGGGTAGGAGTTGTGTTTAAATCCCAAAGAGGAGCTGTGGTACCGCTTGGCCAAAGACAGTGTCCTGATATGAGTCTCTGTCCAGACAATAGTGTGCAGCAAAAGTATGAATGGAGGACCAGGTAGCTGACCGACAGATCTCCTCAATGGATACTGAATGGAGATTGGCTATAAAGGTTGCCATAGCCCACACATTATGAACAGTGGCATGACCCTCCAAAGAGAGTCCTGCCTGTGCATAAGCAAAAGAAATGCAATCTGCTATCCATCTGGATAGAATATGTTTTGTCACCGGTAGGCCTAGATGACTAGGATCAAAGCAGATGAATAATTGACAGGATTGTCTGTGATTCTTCATTCTATTCAAGTAGGAAGCCAGTGTTCACTTGCAGTCTAAGTCTGAGATGTATGTGGTATCGGGAAGAAAATCAGTAGGATTACCGATTGGTTTAGATGGAAGGAGGAATCTACCTTTGGAAGGAAATGCGGATGGGTACGCAGAACCACCTTGTCATGGTGGAACCGGGTATAGGGAGGATCTGTCACCAGTGCCTGCAGTTCACTGATGAGGCGAGCTGAGGTGAGGGCAATGAGGAAGATTACCTTCCAAGATAGAAACTTCAGTGAAGTGGTACTAAAGGCTCGAAAAGAGGCTTTAGAAGTTGAATGAGTACCACACTGAGATACCAGGAATCAGAGTCTGGCAAGAAGTCAAAGTATCGGTGGTCCTGAGATTGACCTCAATGTTTCATAGACATTGAAGGTCGATACCAATACTGATGCTCAGAAGTATTGGAACCAAGAGCTATGTCAGTTTGAGTCTGTTGGATACCAGGGAACTCTGTCAGTTCCAACGGTGGTACCGCCCTCAGAGGTTCCATCGATGCTGGTTCATGGGCCGGCATTGGGGCTGATACACCTGGCTGAAGGCTCGGTACCAAAGCCTGAACTCTTGGAGCTCTCAATATTATTGGTACCGAGGCTGCCAGGAGTGCCGCCAACCTTCTCTTGAAAGCCAGCATGTGCTGGTTCAGGGAGATGACCAATGTCTGGGTGGAATCTCCCATGGGGCTCTGAACCACCGTCCCAGAACATGGAACTGGAAGCTCTCCAGAGGCTGATTCCTCGGAAGCATCCTTGAGCCCCTCTTGTGCATTGGAGGACAGATCCTTCCACCAGGGCTGTTTGGCTAGCTGGTCTGCATCAGAAGCACCTCTAGGGGAGTCACAATGCTTCTTTGGGGACATCTCTCTGGTCTCGGTATTGGTCTTCGATGCCGATGACTTTGGAGCAGCCAGATACTTAGACTTACTTTTATGTTTAGACTTTGAAGAGATTTGAGACCCATGAGAGGAAGATGATGTCCTCGAAGAAGTGGAAGCCAGTGACATTGAGTCCAAGGTGAACAACAATCTGTACAGTCTGGCTCAGTTCTTTAGGCCTCTCTTTGTCATTTGCTGGCTATCGCTGTGTTCTGCCTTATGAAGGGGAGACAGACTCAAGGGTAACAAAGTCTTTCTTCAGACACATGATGGACCTGGAAACAGTTTGGAGACCCTCGTTTCCCTGCACCAGTGATCAGTTGGGGTCTGTAGTACCCTTGTTTCCACACTGTCTTCAACATTCATCCGACTGACATACTCCAGCTTTATACATATGTTCCAGTGTTAAATACCATCTACTCATTACTTTAAATCCATTCTCTCTCAGTGATGTTGCAATTGAGGATTTTGCTATTTCTGATGCCACCCCCTCCCACCCCTCCATCTCCCATGTCACCCCCAGGTTTCTTTCCCATGCCCAAATGCAATGTGTGCCTTTGAGTCAGTCCTGACTCCTGGGTTTTCTTGGCAGTGTCACCGGAAGTAGATTGCCAGGCCTTTCTTCCGAGGCAGTGGAGGGTTAAGTGACTTGCCCAAGGCCACAAGGAGTGCTAGTGGGATTTGAACCCTGGTTGCTTGGTTACCAAGCCAGTGTTCTAACCACTAGGCTACTCCTCCACTCCCATGCCCACATGTAACTTAATTTCCCCTCCCCTCTCTCATTTAATCCTTTATAAATTTTAGATAATACCCCCTTCCGTCCCATTGATCTGAGACAACTACCTTCAAACCAGCTCATGTCCCGCATAATGTCATGCCAATGACTTCTCTGCTTTACCCATGATCTTATCTGTAAATACTGAAATCTTTTTCCAACAGATGGTATAAATCTCTAATACCTTCAAATTCTCTGACCCCTTCCCCTAATATTATCTGTGACACTTGACTTAAACCCTGCTCTGCCCATCGTCGTAGTACGACTCTATCTGGTCCTTCTCCCTCTTTGCAGCAAGCCATAAAGGACATGGTCCGGGAGCATCTCTTATCCCCTATCATCCTTTGTCTATGCTGCTGCCACACACTCAAAGTAACGTCCCACAAATGGATTCAACCCCCTTCTTCCTTTCCCTTCCCACACCAATCTCTCCAGTTCTCCTGGTCCTAAACCTGCTTCTTCTGTAATAATTACCCATTGTTTCTGCTGCTCCCGTAGCCATGAATATACCGCTTTCAGCTGCGCCACTTTATAATACTTTATAATATTGGACACTCCCATTCCTCCCTCCTCCCTAGCCACCTGCATAGTCCTCGACACAACCCTTGGCCTCTTCCCCCCCCATATAAACCCCTCAACTTGCTTTTGTACCTTTTTTAATGCCCTTGTCAGTATTGCTATTGGTAGCACCTGAAAATAAAATAGAAATTCTGAAAGTAGCATCATTTTAATTACTGCCATCCTCCCAAATCACGAAATATATCCCCCGCTCCATCCCCTTAGTTGTGTTTCTACTTGCCCGAATAGCTTCTTATAGTTTAACTCATATAAATCTTCCAAATCCCTTCCCAACTGAACCCCCAGATACCTGATTGAACTTTTTGCCCACCTAAATTGATATCTATTTTGCAAACTCTCTTGGAAATCTTTCCCCTCAACCAGATTTAATATTTCTGATTTGCCCCAATTAATCAGAAAACCTGCAAGATCCCTATATTCCTGCATCTCTCGCATAATTGCAGGGAGCGTCTCACTAGGCCTCGTGACCGTTAATAAAATGTCACCTGCAAACACTGACATGCGATATTCCCTCTGCCCCACCTTTACCCCCTTAATATCTTGCTCCTTCCTTATCTTCGCTGCCAGTGGTTCCAGAGATATTGCAAATAAAAGTGGCGACAGGGGGCAACCCTGCCTTGTTCCCCGCCCCAATGGGAAAAATCTCGAGTACCCCCCATTCACTCTCACGCAGGCCTTGGGACTTGAGTACAATGCTTTTACCCAACTCACATAACCTTCCCCAAAGCCCATGGACTCCATCACTGCGAATAGGAATTTCCACGACACCTGGTCGAACACTTTTTCAGTGTCTAATGATAGGAGTAGCGCCTGTTCTTCCTCTCGCCTCACCTTCCCGATCACATTCAAAATTTTCCTGATGTTATCTGCCACCTTCCATCCCGGAATGAACACAGCCTGATCGTCGTGGACCAGCTTGCCTAATACTCTATTAAGCCTCGCTGCTAATACGTTAGCCAACATCTTTGCATCTAGGTTTAACATGGGATGCTGTTCCAATGGTTGCAGAGCAGAGATGGCATCCATCTGTCCACGAAAGGTCGACGTGTCTTCAGTAGTAGACTGGCTAATCTACTGAAGAGGGCTTTAAACTAGATTCGTTGGGGGATGGGTGAAGAAAACCCCCAGGTAAGTGAAAGCCCCCAGGTTAAGTGATACCCATTTCTATAAAGGTATTTAATGTAACAGGGGTAACATATGGAAAGCAGTGTGTATAAATGCCCGTAGCATGGGAAATAAGATCCCTGATGTTGAAGCTTTGGTAGGAGTGGCCGACTTGGATTTAGTGGCAGGTACAGAAACATGATTCACAGAAAACCATGACTGGGATGTAACTATACCTGGCTATACTTTATTCAGATAGGACAGGGTAGGAAGAAGGGGAGGAGGAGTGGCACTATATGTAAAAAATACTATTAAAGCTTTGGAATTACAGAGCTTAAAAGGGAGAGAGGAGGCATTGAGGGTTATCTATCTATCTATTTAACATTTATAAAGCGCTTCAAATGTACGAAGCGCTGTACATACAAAAAGAAAAGACAGTCCCTGCTCATCAGAGCTCACAATCTAGTCAAGAAGATCACAAAATACAAATACAATCAAGTAAGACAAAGTATACAATAAACAAGAAGAGCAAAAACAAGAATCAAGAACCGAAAGCAATAGAGAAGAGATGGATTTTCAATCTGAACTTGAAGAGGTCCAGAGATATTGCGCACAGACAGAGGTAGATTGTTCCACGCAAAGGGTGCAGCCAGGTGAAAGGAGCGAAGTCTAGAATTAGCAGTATGAGTGGAGGGCATAGATAGACAAAGGCTGTTCGAAGAGCAAAGAACGCGAGAGGGGATGTAAGGAGAGATAAGAGATGATAGGTAGTGTGGGGCTGAAGAGTGAATGCATTTATAGGTCAAGAGGAAGAGTTTGAATTTGATCCAGAAGCGGATGGGAAGCCAATGAAGGGACTTGAGAAGAGGAGTGACATGGGAAAAGCGATGCTGACGGAAAATTAGTCGAGCAGCAGAATGTTGAATAGATTGAAGGGGAAAGAGATGGTTTGCGGGAAGGCCAGCAAGGAGAATATTGCAGTAATCAAGACTGGAGGTGATCAAGGAGTGGACAATCATTTTAGTAGTGTCATCAGAAAGGAAGGGGCGAATTTTGTTAATGTTATAAAGGAAGAAACGGCAAGTCTTAGCTACGAGCTGGATATGAGTGGAGAAAGAGAGAGGAGTCAAAGATAACACACAGGTTACGGGCCGAAGAGACAGGAAGGATTAAAGAGTTATCCACAGAGACTGAGAAAGGGGGTAGAGGAGGGGAGGCATTGGGGGGAAAGATGAGGAGTTCAGTCTTAGCCATATTTAATTTCAAGAGGCAGTGAGACATCCAAGTAGCAATGTCTGAAAGGCAAACAGTGATCTTGTCATGGATTGCTGGAGAGATATCAGGTGAAGAGAGGTAGATTTGAGAGTCATCAGCATAGAGATGGTAATGAAAGCCATGAGAAGAAATAAGAGCACCAAGAAACTGGGTATAGAGAGAGAAGAGGAGTGGTCCCAGGATAGAACCCTGAGGAACACCAACTGGGAGCAGGGTGGCAGAGGAGGAGGAGCCACCAGAACACACACTAAAAGAACGATGGGAAAGATAAGAGGAGAACCAAGACAGTATAGAGCCTCTAAAGCCGAGTGATGACAGGGTGATAAGAAGAAGGTTGTGGTCAACAGTGTCAAAAGCAGCAGAAAGATCAAGAAGGATGAGAACAGAATAAAGACCTTTGGATTTTGCTAGGAACAAGTCATTTGATACTTTAGTGAGAGCTGTTTCAGTGGAGTGCAAGGGACGGAAGCCGGACTGTAAAGGATCAAGAAGGGCATGAGACGAAAAGAAATCGAGACAGCGAAGGTGGACAGCAAGCTCAAGTAGTTCAGAGATAAAGGGAAGGAGAGAGATGGGTTGATAGTTAGACGGACAGGTAGGATCGAGTGAGGGTTTCTTGAGGAGGGGTGTGATTATGGCATGCTTGAAGTCAGTAGGGAAGGTAGCAGTGGAGAGGGATAGGTTGAGGATATGAGAAATGGAAGGGACAATACAGGATGAGATGAGGCATAAGAGACGGGTGGGGATGGGGTCGGAGGAGCAGGTGGTGGGTTTGGAGAAAGAAAGAAGGATTGCTGTTTCATCAGAGACCACAGGGAAGGAGGAGAAGGTAGAAAAGGTTAGTGGGGAGAGATGGGAGAAAGGTGAGGTAGAAGGGGTAATGGAGAATTGGAGGGTAACCTTATGGATTTTGTCATGGAAGAAATCAGCTAGTGTTTGGGCAGGAAGAGAAGGAGGAATCAGCGGTGGAGGCACATTGAGGAGAGAATTGAGAGTATTAAAGAGACGACGAGGATCAGAGGCAAAAGTTAGTCAGATGAGTGAAGTAGGCTTGTTTGGCAAGTGCTATGGCTGACTGGAATGAGAAAAGCATGAATTTAAAGTGAAGAAGGTCAGCACGGCAGTGGGATTTAAGCCAAAGATGCTCAGCAGAGCGGGAACAGGAACGCCTTAGAGGGCGTGGGGTAAGGGGAGCAAGAGTATCCAGGGCAGAGGAGAGTGCAAAGTTATAGGATGTCACAGCCTCATCAACGGATTTGGATAACAGAGAGGAGGAAAGGGGAGAAGAAATAGAGGAGAGGGCTAAGGGATCAATAGCAAGAAAGTTTCTGAAAAGATTAGTGGAGACAGGACGAGGCTGAGATAGGGGATGATGAATAAGAAAAACTTAAGAGGTGGTGGTCAGATAAGGGAAGAGTTGAAGAAGTTGGAGGGTGAGCAATAAGAGAAGAAAATCAGGTCAAGGCAGTGAACAAGTTGGTGAGAGGGGGCGGTGGAGCAAAGTTGAAGACTGAATGAGGAGGTAATGGAGAGGCGCTTACGAGCATGGGGATCAGAGGAATTGTCAACATGAATGTTAAAATCGCCGAGGATAAGAGGAGGGGACTAAAAGGATAGATAGCCAGGAGTCAAAGTCAGAAAGAATAGTGGAAACAGACAAGTCAGGAGACCGATAGATTACACCAACCCGAAGGGGGAGAGGAGAGAATAGGCGGATGGAATGGGCCTCAAAAGAGAGAGAGGAGACTGAGGAAGGATGAGGGGTTGGAAGTGACAAAAGGGAGAAAGTAGAAGCCCAACACCTCCGCCACGGCCAGTGGGGTGAGGAGAGTGGGAGAACTGATAGCCACCGTGACAGAGAGCGGCAATAGATGCGGTGTCATCAGGGAGAAGCCAGGTCTCTGTTAAGGCAAGGAGGTGGAGGGCATGAGAGATAAACAGGTCATGAGTAAAGGCAAGTTTGTTAGAGACAGAGTGAGGGTTCCATACGGCACATGAGAAGGGGAGCACAGAAGATGAAAGGAGAAGAATGTGAATAAAGTTGGATAGGTTACGTGAAGGCCACTTTAAAACATGAGAGAAATGCCTAGGGAGAGCAGAAATGGGATTGATATGAGAGCGGATGAACATACTACATGGAGGGTAGTATAAAGTGTGAGAGATAGATTTAGAGGAGCCAGGGCTAGGGAGGATATAGATAAGGTTTGAGAGCTTACGTGAAGGCCTCATTATAAGGCGAGATGCAAGACATAGAGAGGTAGCAATAGAGAGATAGCAATGTAGTGTAAGATAATACAAGCAACAAATAATTACAAACCAGGCCACGTAGTGACCTACAGGCTATGCAGCACATAAGAGATCAGGCAATGGGACGGTGAGGGAAGCAGCTGTCCCGCGCCTAAGGGCCCGCCAGGCGCGGGCGTGCCCATTAGCGCTGGTGTCTTGAAGGCAGGAGGAACAGCTGATTGGTTGCTAGGCAGCTATCGGGGGAGGGGATTCCCTGCCCGCTCCCAGCTCAAAGCAGCTCAGGTGCAGCAATGATAGCTCAGGCAGGGTTAAACTAGAAAGAGTGAAAGAGAAATCTATTTGCATTGGCGTGATATACAGACCGCCTTCGCAAGAGGAAGAGGTGGACAGTTAATTGAAGACATACGCAGCATTGCTAGGAAAGGGGAAGTGCTACTGATAGGGGATTTCAATATGCCAGATGTTGATTGGCATATTCCTGCTGCAGTATCATCTAGACGTAAAGAGACCCTGGATTCTCTACAGGGAGAACTATTCAAGCAATTGGTAACAGACCCCACATGTGAAGGGGCCATACTGGACTTGGTGCTTACCAATTGTGAAAGTGTTTCTGATGTTATAGTGGGAGATCATTTTGCATCCAGTGATCACCAGATGGTGTGGTTCAATATTAGGACTAGGGCTGTTAGAATCCATTCAAAGGTGTGGGTGTCTTAGACTTTAGGAAGACTAACTTTGCCAAGATGGGCCAATACCTCAGGGAGTCGTTAGCGGGATGGGAATAGCTGGGGGATGTAGAAAAACAGTGGGCAAAACTGAAGGTGAAATTAGACTTACCTGCTAATTGTTGTTCCTGGAGTGGAGCCAGTCTAGTACCGGACCTCTGGGTTCTCTATCTCATCCAGCAGCTTGGAGACTAAGAAAACTCCTCCTTTTTCTGATGTCACCGGTATATCCTCCTGGAATCCGCCCTCTGTCATCAGTTACCTATTGACACAGCAGACTCACCGGAGACACAAACAATAATTTAACAACAGAACGAAGTAATTAACTATGAACTCCCCGGAAGGCGGTCCGAAAAGGCCACCTAGAAGTTATGGCTTTAACTCACACAGGCCACTCCCACCTCCAGAAGAAAGGAAAAGGAGCAGGCTGCCCAACCACTCACCCTTCTAGTATAGTAACCAGAAGTATTATGAAACCTCTTACCTGTGAATGGTCGAAGCGCCCCCGGCCACCGCCGAAACAGAATACAGGGATGGGACGCGGGACTAGACTGGCTCCACTCCAGGAACAATTAGCAGGTAAGTCTAATTTCACCTTCCTGGACGTGTACCCAGTCTAGTCCCGGACCTCTGGGTCAGTACCAGAGCAGTGAAAAAGCTAAACATGGGAGGGACCTGGTAAACCAGCCTGAAGTACCGCTGATCCAAAAGAGGTCTCCTCCGACCTTTGCACATCTAGGCGGTAATGCTTCACAAAAGTATTCTTGACCGGGGACACCAAACGTACCTCTGCCCAGGACGAGGCCTGTGCCCTAGTGGAATGCGCCCTAATCCCTTCCGGCACCGCCTTACCCTGCAGTATGTACGCCGAAGCAATTGCCTCTTTTATCCATCTGGCAATGGATGCTTTGGACGCTGGTTGGCCCTTTCGCGGACCCGCGAAGAGGACAAAAAGTCTGTCTGACTTGCGGAAACTGGCTGTCCGGCGTAAATACTTCTTTAACACCCTGCAGGCATCCAACAGGTGAAACTTTCGAGACCCCGTCTCACTCGCGACCTGCGAGAACGAAGACAAGGAAATTTCTTGATTCACGTGAAAAGGCGACACCATCTTGGGCAGGAACGCCGGCACCGTCCGCAAAACAACCTTTGTGGAAAAAAAGGACAGATAAGGCTCCCTGCAGGAAAGCGCTTGCAATTCGGAGATCCGTCGCGCCGAACAGACGGCTACCAAGAACACCACCTTCAGTGTAAGATCCTTGACCGACGCCCGAGACAACGGTTCGAACAGTGCGCGCTCTAGAGCACCTAACACGAAGGGAAGATACCACTTTGGGAAAAAACGCCTGGCCGGAGGCCACACCTGCAACACCGCTCGAAGAAAACGCTTAATATCTCCCTGGCATCCGAGCGACTGACCGCCGATCTTACCCCGATAACACGCCAAAGCTGCTACTTGCACCCGCAATGACGCAGCTGCTAGACCTTTGTCAAGCCCGTCCTGAAGAAATTCCAAGATCTGCGGGATAGAGGACGTTAAGGCCGCACACTTCCTTTCCACGCACCAAGCCTCTAACACTCGCAAGATCCGGACATATGCTAGAGAGGTGGAACTCCTTCTGGTCTTCAATAGCGTGGAAATAACTGCCGCTGAGTACCCTCTGGACCTCAGCCTCACCCTTTCAAGAGAATCGATCCACATGTGGCATGAAGAGGGGCCCCTGCGCCAGCAGATCGGGGTGATGAGGAAGGTGCCAGGGTTTTGCCACCAACAACCTCACTAGATCCCCGTACCACGGCCTGCGAGGCCAATCCGGCGCAATCAGGATTACCTGACCCTCGAACCGCTCGATGCGCTGCAGCAGACGCCCTATCAGCACCCATGGCGGAAACACATACAGCAGATGCCTGGCTGGCCACACCTGACTGAGTGCATCCAAACCTTCCGACATCATTTCTTTTCTTCTGCTGAAAAATCTGCTGACCTTTGCCGAAGCGAATGTCGCCATGAGATCCATGACCGGTGCTCCCCACCGGCGCACCACCATCTCGAAGACCTCGGGATGAAGCACCCATTCCCCGGGATCTACTCTCACCCGACTGAGAAAATCGGCCTGCACATTGTCCACCCCCGCCACATGTGCCGCTGACAGATCTAGAAGATGCACTTTGGCCCAGCCGCAGAGGGCTTCGGCCTCGACTTCCAGCCCTGCGCTGGTCGTTCCCCCATGCTTGTTGACATAGGCCACCGCCGTGGCATTGTCGGAAAAGACTCGGACTTCTTTGCCCTCGAGCAATGTGTGAAACTCTCGCAGCGCCAATGCCACTGCTCGCAGCTCCAGCCTGTTGATGGACCACATCTGGTCCTGGACCGACCATTGGCCCTGCGCGAACCTGCCTTGACAGTGCGCTCCCCAGCCGAAGAGGCTGGCATCCGTCATTACCGACACCCAGTTCGGAACGTCTAATGTCCTTCCGCACTCCAACGACGCGGGCTGCCGCCACCAATCCAGGGATCGGCGGGCCTCTTCTGGACATGGTAACTTCCGAGACAGCAGATCTTGTTGAGGTGACCAACGGGGCAATAATGCCCTCTGTAATGGGCACATGTGAGCCCTTGCCCATGGGACCGTCTCTATGGCTGCCGCCATGGTGCCCAGCAACTGAAGATAATGCCATGCCGAGGGCGCCCTGTACCGAAGGAAACGATCCACCAATTTCCGAAGGCTGTGCGCCCGATCTCTTGTTAGGAATACCCTGCCCAACCTCGTGTCGAAGCGAGCTCCCAGGTATTCGAGAGTCTGAGAGGGAACCAGGTGACTCTTCGACAGATTGACAATCCAACCGAGCTCCTCTAGTAAGGCCACCACCTGGGCAGTGGCCGTCTTGCTTTCGGACCTGGTCTTCGCCCGGATCAGCCAATCGTCCAGATACGGATGCACTAAGATTCCCTCCTTCCGAAGAGCCGCCGCCACCACCACCATTACCTTGGTGAAGGTTCGCGGCGCCGTCGCTAACCCGAAGGGTAATGCCCGGAATTGGAAATCACCGAAGGGTACCGCGAAACGAAGAAATTGGTGATGCTCCGGCCGTATCGGAATGTGGAGGTAGGCCTCCGACAAATCCAGAGAGGTAAGGAACTCTCCCCTTTGCACTGCCACTATAACTGACCGCAGTGTCTCCATATGGAAATGAGACACTCAAATACAACGATTCACTCCCTTGAGATCTAGGATTGGTCGAACGCCTCCATCCTTCTTTGGCACGACAAAATATATGGAGTATCGACCGCAACCGAGTTGGTCTGGCGGTACGGGCACGATCGCCTTGAGGTCCAGGAGTCTTTGGACTGTCTCCCGCAAGGCCGCACGCTTGGTGACCGACCTTCCGGGAGACTGAACGAAGGCCTCGTGCACTGGTCTGAAAAACTCTAGCGCATAACCCTCTCGAATAACTTCCAGGACCCACTGATCTGACATTACTCTGACCCAGGCGGCATAATACTCCTGCAACCAACCCCCTACCAGGAGCACAGATGCCTGGGCCCCCCTTATCTCATTGCTGCTTTTTAGTCCCGAAGGAAGAGGAAGGGGCCGGCCCAAAACCTCTTCCCGCCCCTCGAAACCCCCGGAAGCTCTGGCTCCTACCAGAAAATTGCCCTCTCTGACCTGAATTGAATCTATGAAACCTAGAGCGACGAAAGTCCCGCTGCTGCCCCCTGCCAGCTGGAAACGTCCGGGCCGACTTAGGCTTGTCCTCTGGCAACTTACCACCCTTGGATTCTCCTAAGTCCTTAACCAACTTTTCCAAGTCCTCTCCGAACAACAGCTGGCCTTTAAAGGGAAGCTTACTCCACCTAGCCTTGGAGGCCGAATCCGCCACCCAGTTGCGCAGCCACAAATACCGACGTGCGGCCACTGCGGAGGCCATGCTTTTAGATAAACCTCGCATAAGGTCGTAGTGGATGTCCGCTAGGTAGGCAGTGCCCGATTCCAACTTGGCCGCCTCCCCATCCTCCACACCGTCCTTGTCCGGCCGCACACGCTGGGACCAGAGAAGGCATGCTCTAGCTACCCACGCGCCGCAAATAGCCGCCTGTAGCGACAGGGCATTCACATCAAACACTTGTCTTAATAACACATCTAACTTCTTATCCTGAGAATCCTTGAGGGCTGCACTACCTTCCACAGGAATGGTGGTCTTCTTGGTTACCGCCGACACGGCCGCATCCACTTTGGGAGACTTAAAAACCTCCTTATCCTGATCCAGCAGCAGATAGAGACAATTCATTACCCTGGAGCCCTTCAGAGGTGCTTCAGGCACGTTCCACTCTTCCTGGATCATCTCCCGAAAGACCCTATGTACCGGGAAAGCCCTCTGAGACTTTCGGAAGACCTGCAACAGAGGATCCTCCAGGGTATCATCTTCCGTAGCCCCCGGAACCGGCATATTCAGGACCTTTAAGACCTCTCTGATTAGTGCCGTTAGTTCTTCCCGTCTGAAAACCCGCACTACTCTGGACTGTTCGTCCTTTTCGGACAGCTCCCCTTCCTCCAGCTCATCCTCTACTCCTAAGCTTTGAGTCTTGTCATCGGACAAGTGGGCTTCCGAAACAACGGAGAGATCGCTAGCCCCGTCGTCACCACGGGGTCTCTTGGCCCCGCACGCACGTTCCTCGGTCTGCAAGTGCGAAGCCGACCTCTTAACTCCACCCGGAACCTCAGGGCCTTTCCGCTGCAGAGAGCTAGCAAACAACGTGCGCTGGAGCAAAGAAACAAAATCCTGCAAAAAAATAGCCGACAATTTCTGTGGCAATGACGACTGAGAGAGGCGTATCAGGGGCCGAGGAGGGGCCCGCCACCGACTCCACCTGAGCCCGCTCCTCGCCTGACACAGTCGAGCCCTCTGGCTCAGGCCCTTGCCCCTCTCCCTTGTCCTCCCGGGAGGCTTCCATCGAAGCCGCTTCCCGTACGCAGGCCTTGCACACTCCTGAAGTAACCCCTTTTTTCAGGCCACAGACCAGGCAGAGAGGCCTCGAGGGCATGGCAGTCCCAACCTCAACTGAGAGAGTCCTGCACCGCAAGGCTGCTAGCCGCATGCAAAGCTCCCACACTTTACCTGTGAGAAGGGACCAGAGAGGAACAGGCCCAGCCTCCCCACTGTCCCCCGCAGCAAGTTATCACGTTTTTTTTTTTTACAGACAAATTACATAGCCGGGCAAAGAAAAAAGGCAGCAGTGCCCAGAAAGCAAAGAGAAAACCTTACCCAGACTCCGCAGAGCGTCCACAGGGGGCCCGGGAAAAAACTGCCCGATGAACCGGCGCCTGTGCGCTGCCACGCCACGCGGCTAGGCCCAGAGCTGCCTTTTCGCGCCAAAATGCTCCGGATACAGCTCCAGACCAAAGACTGGCTTCCGTGCTCTAAACCGCCGCCTGAGCAAGCAGTCTGCAGCCTCAGGACAGACTTGCTTGCCGGAGGCCCCGGAGCGACTCCAAGGCGAAGGCGAAGGCAGAGAAAGAGAGAAGTGCTAAAAATAACTTTGCACAGCTGAAGCAGCCGCGATCGCACGGAGCCGGCCAAGCGCACTAACAGGCAAGCCTCTGTGTGGCACTGGCCGGGCTCTCCTCTGGGTCACTGCTCTTCCGAACTGCCTGCACCTTCACCCCACGCCCCAACAATAGTAGCAGAAGCCCTGGCTTACTCCAGCGAAGTGAAGGTACCGAAGGGGGAGGGGGGGGGAACGGAAGCTTAAGAGGGAGAGAGCAGCCTGCAAAAAAAAAAACTTAAAGCCACAGATCCTCACAGTACCCTCTCCCCTGCAATAAACTAATCCCACTAATAGAAAACTCCTAAAAACCCATTCCAACTAACAAATTTAGCCTGAGTTGTCTCTCCAGTGAGCCCGGACTAGCGGGCTCTATCCATCCGGCTGCTTGGAGACTGAGGCAACTGATGACAGAGGGCGGATTCCAGGAGGATATACCGGTGACATCAGAAAAAGGAGGAGTTTTCTCAGTCTCCAAGCTGCTGGATGAGATAGGGAACCCAGAGGTCCGGGACTAGACTGGGTACACGTTCAGGAAAGGGGATATTTTAAGGGCAACCAACCTTTTTGTTAAAAATAAAGGTAAAAGGAAAAGGAGACCGCTATGACTTTTGAGAGAAGTAGCTGAAAAAGGGAAGAAAAAGAGGGAGGCCTTCATGAAATACAAGAGATCACAGAGAGAGGAAGACAGGCATCTATATTTGGAAAAGCTTAGAGAAGCTAGCAAAGTAGTCAGGAAAGCAAAGGTTCAAAAAGAGGAGGAAATAGCCAATGCAATAAAATGGGAGGATAAGACATTTTTCAGATATGTTAGTGAGAAGAGGAAGGGCAAAAGTGGTATTGTCAGACTCAAGGATGAAAGGGAGGAATATGTAGAAGCTGATGAGGATAAAGCGGAATTGCTTAACAAATATTTCTGTTCTGTGTTCACAAATGAAGAACCAGCAGCAAGACCTCAGAAAACACCCACAAACAGGAACAGAAGCGAGGGACATTTTGAACAATTTTCAGAAGACTGTGTTCGTGAGAAACTAGCTCAACTTAAAGTAGACAAAGCGATGGGACTGGATGGGATACACCCTAGAATACGGAGGGAACTTGGGGACATTCTAGCAGCTCCACTGACTGATCTTTTCAATGCCTTGTTGGCGTCGGGAGTGGTGCCAAAGGACTGGAGAGAGGCTCATGTGGTGCCTTTACACAAAAGCGGAAGTAAGGATGTGGTTGAAAAATACAGGCCAGTCAGTTTAACTTCGGTGGTGAGTAAATTATTGCAAACGCTGCTGAAAGAGAAAATAGTGAGGTTTCTGGAGTCCAGCGGATTACAGGATCCGAGGCAGCATGGATTCACCAGAGGCAGGTCTTGTCAGACAAATCTGATTGATTTCTTTGACTGGGTGACCAGGGAGTTGGACCGAGGGAGAGCCCTAGATGTGGTGTATTTAGATTTCAGTAAAGCCTTTGACACTGTTCCTCACAGTCGACTTATAAACAAACTGAGCACCCTAGGGATGGACCTTAAAGTTACTGCTTGGGTTAGAAATTGGTTGGGTGGGAGGCGACAAAGAGTACAGGTAAATGGAGCTCACTCTGAGGAGAAGGATGTTACCAGTGGTGTGCCCCAGGGATCTGTCCTTGGTCCGATTCTTTTTAACATCTTTGTTAGTGATATAGTGGAAGGGCTGTCGGGTAAGGTTTGCCTTTTTGCGGATGATACCAAAATCTGCAATAGAGTAGACACCCAGGAAGGTGTAGATAACATGAGGAGGGATCTAGATAAGCTTGAGGGAATGGTCTATAATTTGGCAGCTGGGATTTAATGTTAAAAAATGTAAGGTTATGCATTTGGGCTGCAGCAATCCAAGGGAGCAATATAGTATAGTATAGTATAGTATAGAAAAGAGACGGCTGAGGGGAGATATGATAGAAGTCTATAAATTAATGAACGGAGTGGAACGGGTAAACGTAGATCGATTGTTTACGTTATTAGAATATAGAAAGACTAGGGGACATGCAATGAAGCTACAGGGTAAACTATTTAAGACTAATAAAAGAAAATATTTTTTCACTCAACGTGTAATCAAACTCTGGAATTTGTTACCGGAGGATGTAGTAAAGGCTGTTAGTGTAGCTGGGTTTAAAAAAGGTTTGGACAAGTTCCTGGAGGAAAGGTCCATAAACCATTATTAAGAAGTGACCGAAGATATCAATGCTTGACCCAGTACAAGCATTGTGGAACTTGTGTCTCTTGGGGAAACTGCTAGGTACATATGACCTAGATTGGCCACTGTTGGAAACAGAATACTGGGCTTGATGGACCTTGGTCTGACCCAGTATGGCATATCTTATGTTCTTATGTTATGTTCTTATGTATAGGGGGTGAAGTACTTTTGTCCACTAAAGAAGAGCAGGACCTAAGCGTGATTGTGTCTGATGATCTTAAAGTAGCTAAACGGGTAGAAAAGGTGACAGCAAAAGCTAGAAGGATGCTTGGGTGCATACGGAGAGGAATAGATAGCAGAAAAAAGGAGGTGATAGTGCCTCTGTATAAGTCTTTGGTGCAACCTCATTTGGAGTATAGTGTGCAATTCTGGAGACCGCACCTTCAAAAGGATGTGAACAGGATGGAGTTGGTGCAGAGGGTTGCTACTAAAATGGTTAGTGGTCTTCATTATAAAGCATAGGAGGACAGACTTAAGGATCTTAATATGTACACCGCTTAGAGGAAAGGCGAGATAGAGTTGATATGATTGAGATGTTTAAATACCTCTGTGGCATAAATGTTCAGGGGGAGAGCCTCTTTCAATTGAAAGCATGTTCTGCTACGAGGGGACATGGGATGAGGGTGAAGGGAGATAGATTCAGGAGTGATATACGGAAATATTTCTTTACGGAAAGAGTGGTGGATCCATGGAATAGTCTCCCAGTGGAGGTGGTAGAAATGAGGACAGTAAATGAATTCCAAAAAGCATGGGACAAACACAGAGGATCTCTAAAGGAAAAAAGGGGACTGTTGTAGTTATTGATATGGAAGGACAGACTAGATAGGCCATGTGGTCTTTTTCTGTCATCATGTTTCTATGTAACAGCGAATTAGGCCTGTATGCCCCACAGTCCTGCGGATCCTTCCTCTCTTTATATATGAGTGTTACCCCAGCCCATCCCATCGTTTCAGCTAGCTTCTCTCCCTCCCTTGGTAGATTAAATATTTTTGTTAACGGACTTAGCAGCAACCCTTTAAATTTTTTATTGAAGACAGCCGTCAGCCTGTCCAGGCCAGGAGCCTTCCCCGGCTTCATGCCTTTAATCACCTGCTCAACTTCCCCTTCCTGTATTTCTCCATCTAATACCCTCTTTTCCCCTTCCTCCAACCGTGGTAACCCTGCTGCTCCCAGATATGTACTCATCTACCCCTCTTGCCTCGTTGGTTTTGCCTCGTATAATTTTTGATAATATTCCACAAACTCTTCTTATCTTCTGCCCATCTCTCTCCACCCCTCCCCCTACTCCTGATTTGAGTTATCCTAGTCAGATTCCTTCTTTTCTTTAATCTCCGTGCCATGTACCTCCCTGCTTTATTTCCCCCTCAAAGAAATCATGTCGTAAAAGTTGCATATGGAACCGTATGTTTTCCGCCTCCAAAGCATTTAACTTAGCTCTTGTCTCCAGTACCTCACCCCTATACCTCCCACTGGCATCCTTGGCATCTGCCTCCTCCAAACTCATCAGCTTCTGTCGCAATTGCAATTCCTTTCCCTTTATTCGCGCCCCCCATTTTATTAGCGTCCCTCTCACCACCACTTTAAATACATCCCATACCACCCCTCCCTTCCCATTTTTCTCAAAGTACTCCAGAATCAATCCCTCCAGCTCCCTCACTACCCATTTATTCCCCAGAAGAGCCTCATTCAATTTCCAGTATTGTATCCCCTTATTTTCTCCCCTCATACTCAACTTCACTACCACCGGTACGTGGTCCGACCAAGTAATCGGCTCCATTTCTCCTCCTCTAACCCTGCCCGCTATCTCTTTCCCTATCCGTATTGCATCCAGCCTGGAGTATGATGCATGCACCGCTGAATAGAAGGAGAACTGACATCTTCCTGGGTTAAGCAGTCGCCAAGCATCTATCAAATCATTATCTTTCACAAACTTATGATACCGCCTTCTGTCTGTTCTTCGCCCCTCCTTCTTACCCGTGGTATCCCTCCCCACCTCCCAGGGCATATTAAAATCCCCTCCACAAATCATCGCTCCTCCCAATAGATTAACCTTCTCACTTAGCTCCTCCCAAATGTTTGTGTGTCCCTGTGGGTGCATACACATTAATCACACAGAACCATTCTTCCGCTATCTCCCCCCCCCCCTCTGTCTCTGATGACCATTTGGACCTCCACTTTATATGCCTCACTTACCATCAAAGCTACCCCCCTTTCTTCCTCTCCCTCATATTAGACACAAAGAATCATTCATGGTATCCCTTGGGTTTCACTACTGACTCATGCTTTCTTAATAGGTGTGTCTCCTGCAGTAGTATAATTGAGGCTTTCTGCCTTGTCAATTCTTTATATAATTTTTGCCTCTTAAAGGGTGAATTTAACCTCTTCACATTCAAGGTTACAATTTTCAGTTCACCTTTTGTCTTTCCCTCCCCCCATTACCCCCATCTCTTTACTCCCCCCCTTCCAACTGGCCATTCCTCCATCCTCTTGAATGACCTTGGTCCTGCCTGTGACCCCCCAAGTGTCCGACTGACCCCTCCCTAAACTTATAATCCCCCACCTCTGCTACCCAAACCTTCCCTCCCCTCACTACCCTATCTCTCCCCCTCCCTCACTCCTCTAAACCCCCCTCCCACCTCCCCCCATTCCCTTCTCTCCCCCTTCGCTCTGTCCCCCTATTCATTATCATACCCCGCCCCTTAACCCATCTCCGTCTTTCCTCCCAACAAGGTTTACAACATTCTTACATAATCAAACTCTCATCAGTTCTCTTAATCTTATTACAATGTTTTAGCTTTTCCTTAATCCAGTCTCTTTCCTCGTGACCCTGTTCACCACTCCGTTCCCGCTCTCAGATTGTCTGGCGATGTAATCTCCTCCGGCCTACAGGCATTCTCTGCCACCTTGGAGTGACCGCTTTTCCAATACCAACCGGCTGTTCTTCGGCTTCCAATCCTGTCATCCCCGCTTCCGTAAGCGCCCGCACCGCCTCCTCTCTTGTCTTGACTCTCAATTTCTGTCCCTTATACTCCACGCTTAATCCAAGGGGAAAGGTCCAGCCATATTTAGCTGCTCCCAAGTCCGTATTTTTTCCTCCATCGCGCTTTCTCCTTCCATGTGCTCCTCCAGCTTATCTTCCAACTGCTCGACCCGCGTTCCCAACTCCATCAGCTCCGATCTCAGACTCTCAATGCTCACTACAACATCCTCTCTTATTTGTGCTATGTCCGCCTTCAATTCTTTAAACCATGTTCGTACCTCGTCTTGGAAGGAGTCTTGCAGAGTTCTGTCCTCCTCCCTTCTCTCTGGTGGGGAGCCCGTTGCTCGATTCTGCAGCTTTGTCTGCGCTGCTAGGCCCATCCCTTCTGCTCCCACCGCCTTCTCCGCCTGGGCTCGCATCGCCTGTGCCGCTCCCATTGTTGTTGTGGCGTAATCTTTCAGTCACTTTTTTTCCCTTTCGTCATCATCCCTGTTGATTTCCCTGCTTACTTTCTACCTCTCTTTGCTCTCACAACTGGGGGATTCACATTTAATCCATCTTTTACTTGTAGGGTCCGCCGGAGCTTTCACTTAAGCGGCCATCTTCTTCGCCGGCATCATGTGGGCCCCCCCACACATGCTTTTACATGCATAAAGGATGGGCACTTTTTGCCTAGCCAGTCTGCACAAGTAAAACGCTTCTTACCTAAAGAAATTGCTCTTCCTTTATATGTAGAATACAACTGTGCCTGGGGATGGTCTGATAAGGTGGTGTGTGTAGCTGCACAGGAGAGAGAATGCCATGCTTGGCAGCAGAGACAGGTCACTGTTTCCTGGTAGAAATTAATGGGAGAGCATCATCTCCTCTGTTTGCAAAAAAAAAGTGCCAAGCACCAAGAGCTATCCTCTCATTGCCCATATTTTAGTTCATGTTTTTATTTGTTGGTGCATTCATTGCTAACCTTTTATTTCTGCAGGTTCAAATGGATTAACATGTCCACTGCACTGTTAGACTTGGAACTTGACCCTTTTGGAGTTCAATAAAGTACAAATGCAATTATTCTCCCACCCATGGTTCTGTTGGGCTGATTAATGAGGTCATTATTTTCAGTGTGTCACACCTCATCCACCCCAGCAGACCCCCCTCCCCCCCCCCCCCCCCCCCACACACACTTTTCATTGTATTGTGTTTTGAGCTATTTTCCCTCTTCTGGAAGCAAGCTTCAGTGTCTTCTTGGGCCTGGTTAAATGACTACTACTGATCCAGTAGCTCAAACTTCCTGTGATCTAAAAGGTATCTAAATTAAGCTAATAGAAGCCCCTTTCTCTGCATAACCAAGGAACATGGGAAGCAGTCTGACATATAAACGCTTCCTGTATATACTACCTTGAAGATGACGGCTTCAGGTAAAACTTGCTAAGCAAGTCACAGCAGCTCTGAAGGGAAGACATTATTTCCCTGTTGGTCATGATGCCAGGGGTTGACAGAAGAGCCTTCACTAAATCTGGTGCTGACAGGAGCTCAGGCAGAGCAAGCAAATCGAGGACAGATGAAGCAGTGAAATTAAGCAGAAAGCTTTATCCAGTACAGTCCCACATTCTTAGCTGTGCCCGTTTTTAGCTATTGATGCTGCAGAAAAATGTCTGAAATGACATCAAACGTCCGATGCAGCAAACTATGTTATGCTCGAGTACAGCGTTTTGCTCAAGATTTTCCCACGCTAGTCTTGCTCTCCAATGCAGAAAGCAAACCAAAGCAGGAAAATCCAGAGAAAAACCACTGTGCTAAAGCTTAGAGCAGTGGGAATGCTAATTGCCCCGATTTAAAGCCACTGTGCTGAAATGTAGTGCAGTTTTTCAGTCTTCTCTTAAAGCTGGATCTTTACGCCAGCTTTGGGGAGGCATAAAGATGCAGCCGGGAACAAAAGGACCATCTGAAGTGAACTTTGACACTTCAGCTCAGATGACCCAATTAGGCACCCCCCCATCCCCTGCCAACCTGCTCCACACCCCACTCCAAAAATATTAGTGGGCCCCAGATCTAGCCCCCCGCCCCCCCCCACTCCCTGATCTCCACATAAATACTGGTGGCCTCTTACTCCAACTCCTTTATGTACTCCAGTCTTGCTGATTTAGTTGCCACATCCCCCTGACCTACCACCAAGAAATATTTGACTGGCCTTTCCAATCTCCTCCCAGACCTCATCCTCCCTCCAAGGAGTGCCACCATCTTTCAAAATGGCAGCACCTGACCCTATGCAGTGCATCCCGGGATGCACCACATGAGTTTAGTCTGCCAAATTAGGCAGAATTTGCCTTATCTGGCAGACTGACACCTCCCTCCCCACGATGCATCCTATGAAGCACTGCATGGGGTCAGACAGTCTGATGACCCCAAGCAGTGAATGCTGGGATGCACCATCCCTGGATGGGAATCAGTCTGCCAAATAAGGGAATTATTGTCTTAGCAGACTGATCCCGCATGGTGTGTCCCAGGATGTCTGTGTAGGGTCAGCTGCTGCCACTTTGAAAGATGGCAGCACAGAGGCAGAAGGATGTGGACAGCACTTCTGCCTCCTATTTGAAGGAAGATACTGCTGGGGAAGGGGGGGAGAGGGAAGCACAGGTCAGTCAAACATTTCTTTGGGAGGGGGATCGTCAAGGGTGCAGTGATGTGGCAACATGACCAGCAAATTTTTTCTGTGGACGGGATCAGGGGTGGGGGGGGGGGGGGGTAAGGGGCCACTGTGACCACCAGTGTTTATGTGGGTGTTGACACTGAGGACTCCAATAATTTTTTAGGGAATCAGGAAGGTGGCAGGGAGGCTCGGAATGGTTGGTAGTGGATGGGGATCTGGGACCAATTGAGTCATCGGAGATGAAGTTTACATTTCACCTCAGATTACCTTTTTTGCTCATGGTGACAGTAACACAAACCCAGGTGAGAATGGGCCTGCATTTATCCATGCATAACTGATTTGCATATTTTTTTTACTGCATTTGTGAACAAAAGGTTGGCTTGCAAATCAGTTATACACTACCCACACCTCATCAGGAAATGGCAGAACAAACAGGAGCAAAAATCTAAGAGAAAAGCTAGCCTTGTGTCTAGTCTTTAAGGAAGTTCCCTCCCTTACTATCTAGCAGGGGCAGGTCACTGTCTTGCACAGGGAGAAACTACAGAGAAAGATTATGGCCTTTAGTTCTCTCTAGTAGACCTCCCACAATGTTTACATTTTTCTGTATTCATGCCAAGGAGTTATATGTACCAATTCAAATAGTGTCTGAAATCTACATGGACCCCCCCCCCCCAACATCTCTTTTTAAATATTAATTAATTGATTTTTATTTCTTTTGAAAAGGTCCCTCCCTTCACTGGGTGATGGGGGCAGTATGATGGTAAGATACAAGTACGAGAATAGGGTACAGTTTGGGGAGAGGGACAGAGTCTGCAGGTGGGACACAGATTTGATAGAGGGGTTGGGATACAGTCTGGGGAGGACAGAGATAATTTGCTAGGGATGTGCTATCGTTAGCTTTAGTTTTGGGTGCACTGAATTTATTAGTGTGTACTAAATCAAATCAGTGCCTGATAAATCATGTTCATATACACTCAATGGGTTATACAACACTAAAAAAAAAAAAAAGAAGAATGGGCACTACAATGAAACTATGCAAAACAAAAAAATTGAAAGACAGCAAATACAAATATTTCAGCTGCCCATCCCTATAGCTTATACTACTGAAAATGTAGTCATGGTTTAATGGGAGAAAGCCAACATGGATTTAGCCAAGGAAAATCTGGTTTCACAAATCGGTTATATTTTTTTGAAAGTGTGAATAAACAGGAAGATAAAGGTGAGCCGGTTGATGTGGAGCGCGATTCTGGGAGCAGGCTGTCCAGACGTCCCTGCTGAAAACGGGGCCGTTAGGAGCCGATTCTGGTGTTCCCACAGGAGCCATTATCAGGCCCCGAGAACAGCCCGGCGTGCCCCTCCTGCCTGCAGGGACCCTAAATATCCGCAACTCTGGACCCCAAAATCTCTGCCACTTGACCCACGGCTGGCCTCCTGCGGCCTGGATCAGCAACAAACAACATTCTAGGCTGGACTGTATGGCAAGCAATTTCGCATCGGCTCAGGTGACCAGGCAGGTTCCCTGTCACTTCAGTTCATGGTAACAGTAAAGCTGGCTGTGACCAATTGTACCCACTTATGAAGTATTGTCCGAGTTCCTGTGCGAGTGAACAAGCAGAACTGATCTGGCAGTGGCAATGGGTAGGAACTGAGAAAAAGTTCCGCCTGCAAATGTGATGACTAGAGAAGAAACCAGTTCCTGTATCTGTCTCCTGCTGGGTCCACTTTTCTACAGCGGGAGGTGAAGGATTTTACTCAAACTTTCAAGGTAGTACGGGGCTTTCATTTTAGAATGCCAATTCCAACAATGTGGGAGAGGCAGATACACTTCCCCTCCCCCCAAGCTCCTACTATCAAGAAATAAAAGTATTCATCGCAAGGAAGGCGGGAAGCAGCGGACACACCAGCAGTGTGCGCGCGCGATCCCCTTGCTAGAGGCAGCGCGCGCGATCCCCTTGCTAGAGGCTGCGCGCGTGGGCTTCCAATCCGAGCTCATGTAGTAGTTTAAAGACGAAGAAAGCAGGCTTCGAAAGACTTTCGGCTCTGCCTGCTGCTGGGTTTGAAAGTATTCCTCCGCCCCGGTTTAGGGCTGAAACCTGACAGCACCCGACGGTAACGCGCTGAGTCTGCTTCTGTTGCCAGGCAGAGGTGCGATCCGTGTCTCTCTCTGCTAGAGCTGAAGGCGGGGCTTTAAGAATCGTTCAGGTCTTGCTTAATAGTTTCGAAGGCTGAGGCTCCTAACGCAACTTATTTCCTTATTGTGCAGTGAGAGGAGGAGGCGGGCAGCAGCAGCACACTTACCGGAAGAAGGGAGAGCGTACTGGGAGGGGTTTTCGAGAATAGACTGCCTGCTGTCACTCGTTTCCTACGGATAGACTTGAGGCTGTGGGCTGCGGTGCTGTCTCTAGTTCTTTACCGGTATTGACCGGCTTAAGTCGGGCCGGGGCTGAGGAGTGAAGGTAAGAGTTTACCCAGCGACTGTCAGGAGCTGCCCAAACTAACTGTGGGAAGAGGGAGGCGAGAATTTAGAACACCAAATATTAAGGGATATGAAGGTAAGGGTGACGAGATCAAGCGTTCCAAACTACAGAGGAGCTCGGGAAGAGGAGTGTGGCGTGGGAGAACAGGAGCTGCCTGGTAAAAAGCAGGAAGAGATGAGGAAAGAATCAGGAGGGTAATGTGAGAGCAACTAACTAAAGTGGTATGTTGGAGAGGGGAAAGAGGAAGGCCAGAGGTGGGATTGTAAGAATAAGAGGAGGGGAAATGCAGAGATGTCAAACAAATATTTCTAATATTCATGGAAAAAGATATTGGAGGAGGGCCATCAGTTGTCATTTATCCATGCATTAATCCTGCCCTTACCAAGGGTCTACAGACCTGCCAAGTCTCCTACCTGACAACTATAAACATTTGACAGATCTGGGACACCTAGGGCCAGGATAGGGAGATCAGTGACTGACAGAACCTTTACATTGGTAATATACAGCCCAGATAGTAGCAGATGCTCTAGGGAGAAGTCCCCTATCTGTTAATGTTTGATTTTGCGAACCTTATATTATTAGGTACATCAAAACAAAACATCAAAAGACTGCAACTCGCACAAAACTCAGCAGCTAGGATAATAACAAAAACACACTCTCATCAACATATAACACCAATTCTAGCATCCCTTCACTGGCTTCCAATTCAAAACCGAATAACATATAAACACTAATAACAGTATTTAAATCACTATTTGATTTGACACCATCTACTTTAAGTAACTTAATTACCAAAGAACATCCAAAACCTACTCAAAGAAAAAATCAACTAAACAAACTTAAAACCCCCATAGATTTCATAAAAACAAATAAATCAACAAACAACAGAGCGTTCTCACATGCAGCCCCAACAGCCTGGAATTCCCTCCCTGTTGAACTAAGAATATTAACAGAGATTAATGAATTCCGAAAAAAACTGAAAACACACCTCTTTACAATGCACTACAACACTATAGAACAGCCATCAAAAGAATTAGACAAAGGCTAAACAGTTTTATCTACATCTCACTATAACAGAAAAGAAAACCTGCCCTATCTGCATCTGTACTACTCATAATGATTATATCCCACATAACTTGTATATGTATTTAATAATATAATGTTAATGTACATAATGTATATAGTGTTGCACTGTTCAGTGCTATCTGTTCAACATTTCTGTTTACTGTACATTGGTTATAGTTATATGACGTTATATGTAAAACAAATCCATGATTTGTTGCCTGTTGTTATTTGTGAACCGCAGCTGATCTTAGGAAGCTGCGGTATATAAGAGATTGTTAAATAAAATAAAATAAATAAAATAAATGTTAGTGTCAGTGAAAATGTTCTCCAGAGTGTTCCGGTGTTATCTGTATAATACCGTGAAAGAGCAAGGACATTGTGTCTAACTATACAATAAGCAGCGATATTTAACCACTATGTGCAATCTTAAGCGCACAATGTATATAGCTCACATCAAAATCGACCACACTGACTCATTCAGCACACTGTGTCAATTCTTCCACTGCATGCTAATGACAACTCACCTTTCAATGATTGTTTGCTGTGCCAACCGCTTTGATTTCATGATAAAGCAGTATACCAAGTCCGTTTAAATAAATAAATATGCATATCTGGATAGCGATACTGAATAAATGTTGTCTAGTGTTTTTATTTATTTAGCTCGCACCTTGCCAGTAATAGCTGAAGGCAAGTTACAGCTAGGTACAGTGGGTTTATAATCTGTTTGTACATGAGGCAATGGAGAGTTAAGTGATTTGCCTAAGGCAGCAAGGACTACAAGTGGGATATGAACCCTGTTCTTTCTGTTCATGCTTAAACTGAGGCTAATGGTAGGAGAAGTAAAATCTTACATATGTGGGTCAACCTGTAGAAATACTGCCATTCCTTCAGTTAGCCTGCTGAAAGGGGAAGTGAGCGTCTGAAGGAAGCACTGTTGATGCAAAGATAAATAACTATGACTTTCTGGTCCCAGGCTGCTGCCCTAACTACTAGGCTACTTCTCCACTCCATTTTAAACAAAGTGTCACCACAGTGTTCAATATTGACCTGATAATTGCTAGTAAGCTTGCAGCAC
Organism: Ichthyophis bannanicus; assembly: GCA_033557465.1. Taxonomy (NCBI): domain Eukaryota; kingdom Metazoa; phylum Chordata; class Amphibia; order Gymnophiona; family Ichthyophiidae; genus Ichthyophis; species Ichthyophis bannanicus. Next base: position 253,850,846 of record CM066031.1, read on the forward strand.
TCTGCATCCCCAGAAGTAGACTGACAAGTACTCCCTTCTTTCCTTCTGTAGGTCTGTAATCTCTCCTGACCCCTCCCCCCCCCCATCCATATATCCACATCTTCCCTTACTGGCTGCCCTAGGCTCTGTCTCTCACCTCTCCCTGGTTTATTTCTCCAGAATTGCTTAGGGAAGCAACAAGGACTGGTCCTAAGTGTGGCAGCACATTGTGAGGGAGGAATGTTGGGAATGATGATCATGTGCCTAAAATGGGGTACAAGTGACAAAGATGTTAAAAACTGCCTAGGATAAGGTCAGATCTTATGAGTGGCCATGTTTTTTGAGATACTGTATATCCTTTGGACTGACCAGACTAATTAAGCTAGCTTCATTTTTACTCCATTTTACACTAGATTACTGTGTTTTCAACAGTTATTTTAAAAGTTTATTAGTCTTTGCTTGATGTTGATTTCCTAATTTTCTATTTCATGCTCTATCTTTTCACACTGATTTTTATAACTGGAAAATAAATTACATTGTCAGTTTTGGTAAAGGGACTGTTGACCTCCAAGATTTCATAAAATATTGGACATAGATTATTTAATATTCATTCTCTTGAGGTCACGTGATGGTATGAGCGAGTGAGGATGTTCTCTGCTTGCTCTGGGGCTGCCTACCTTAAATCGGTCAGTTATTAGTGATTTAATTTCTCCACATTAGCCAGCCCGGCAGCAGCCACATACTGGAGAATCTACTGTAGTTGGCTGAGCTGTGGGTTGGTGTGGCACCATGCATTCGGTGCTGAAAAAGAGGGAGAAAGTTGGGTGAGAAGGCAAGATGGCAGCTGCCACTCCAGCTTCCCCTAATGCAGACTGTGGCGAGAGATTTTAATTGCCTGCATGATCCAGAGCAGGATAGATGGGAGGGGGGAATGTATTTGTATTTGTGTCAGGTGGGGGGTTTCGTGGATGTCTGGTGTACTCTTCACCCGCGGGTAAAAGACTACACATGCTTGTCGAGAGCCCATGGAACATGGTCCTGCCTGGATTATGCGCTGGTGTCTTCCAGTGGGTTTGGGTGGGTCCTTCCAGCGGAAATAGAGCCCATTGCAGTTTAGGATCATGGGATGGTATGGCTAGACAGAGGGCAGGATGGAGGTCCAGAGAGGGTGGAGATTTCCACTGTATCTTTGGGAGGATGAGGATTTCTACAGAATGCACAATGGGCTGAGTATGAACAATTCAATGAAAGGCATAAAGAGAGCCCCACCTTATTTTGGTTAGGCGGTTGTGCATGAGGCAATCATTGCCTACATGGCAAAGAGGAAGAAACATCTGAATCAGAGTATCTTGCAGTTGGAGAAAATTTTGCAAAAGCAGAAACACCTTATTTTGGGGCAGCCAGGGAGAGTGGTGCGGCAGGCCTATCTGTCGACGCAGGTTGCTCTTAACACCCTTCTGCCAAGGAGGGCTCTTTTGAGTATGTAGTATTATAAACACTGCTACAGGTTTGGCAACAAATCAAGGAAGTTACTGGCCCGGGCAGTGAGGAATTGGGGGGGGGGGGCAGCTATGTATCTGTTACTAAAGGTGAGCAGGGGAAGATGTGCAGTGAAAGCATGCAGGTGGCAGCAGTGTTCCACCGCTTCTATCAGACTCTCTATTCGGAGGAGCCGGTGAATTTGGAGCAGGATGAGGCATTTCTTTGGGAGGTTGTTTCCCCACCTTATTGGCTGAGGATATCACAAATCTCAACCGGCCTATATCGTGCGGGGAAGTATAGGAGGTGATCCAAAAGGGGGCCCTGATGGATATGGAGTAGAATTATGTAAGATCTGAGAGATGAAAGTGGCTCTGGCATTGGTGGAAATGTTTGCTGCTGTGCTCAGGAGGGTGATTTTTCTCTAGAAATGAGATGTGCAGTTATTACGGTACTCCCCGAAGTGGGGAAGGACCTGTTGGATCCTGCCTCATACAGGTCTCTCTCCCTTTTAAATTATGATCTTAAGATCCTGGCCTTTATGCTGGTGGGACACCTCCTCCCCAAGCTGATAGGCAGATGGGGGGCAGCAAAAAACATTGCAAAGTTGATTTTGGCTATGGAGTATTGTATGTACCATCGGTTACCGCTGCTTCTATTGAGTTTTGACATTGAAAAAGCATTCAACAGAGTCTCCTGGTCATGCTTAATGTCTGCCTTGCAGAGTTTTGGGTTTCAGGGAGAGTTTTCTTCGCTGGATACAGGTTTTGTACACAGAACTCCAGGCTGGTGGTATCTGTGGGTGGCATGGTTTTAGATCCCTTCATGTTAGGGGTGCTCACTGTCCCCGTTACTATTTGTGCTCTTGTTGGAACCTCTCCAGTTCATATTGTGATCTGTGGAGCATGTCAAGGAACTGCAGCTGGGGGATGAGGAAATTAAGTTGAGTGCCTTCGCTGATGATATGCTCCTTTGTTTGCAAGACCTGGAGGTGTCCTTGTTGGTGGCCCTTAATTAGGATAGGTACAGTCTAGTGATCGACCCATCTCCCCCTTCACATTCATTTCTAAACTACTTGAACATGCAGTTCACTGCTGTTGCCTTGACTTTCTCTCCTCTCAAGTCCTTCTGGATCCACTGCAATCTGCCTTTCGTCCTTTACATTCTACTGAAACGGCTCTTGCCAAAGTCTCCAGCAACCTATTCCTGGAAAATCCAAGGGCCTTTACTCCATCCTCAACCTTCTTGACCTTTCTGCTGCTTTTGACACTGTTGACCACCATCTTCTGCTCGACACCTTGTCCTCGCTTGGTTTTAAGGACTGGGTGCTATCCTGATTCTCTTCTCTCTCCCATTGCACTTTGTGTTTGTTCTGTTGGATCTTCCTCTACTGCTATCCCACTCTGAGTTGGTGTACCCTAAGGGTCTGTCTTGGGCCCACTCCTGTTCTCTCTCTATACCCAGTCCTTTGGTGCACTTATATCTCCTCCCATGGTTTTCAGTACCATTTTTAGGCTGATGAATCTTGGATCTACTTCTCTACGCTTGAAATTTCTCCAGCAATCCAGGCCCAGATCTCTGCCTGCCTGGCATTGCTGCCTGGATGTCTCACCTCTGCTTGAATTTGAACATGGCCAAAACAGAGCTTATCTTTCCCCCTAAACCCACCTCCCCCCTTCCTCAATCTCTGTGGTAACACTTTAGTACTCTGTTTCCTCTGCTCATAACCTTGGAATCTTATTTGACTCCTCCCTCTCCTTCTCCACACACAACTGATACTAAAACCTGTTGTTTTTCTCTATAACATCAGCAAAATTTGCCCCTTCCTTTCTGAACACATTACCTCCCAACTAGACTACTGCAACCTCCTCCATGCTGATCTCCCTCTGAATCCTCTCTTTCCCCTTCAGTCTGTTCAAAACTCTGCTGCACAGCTAATATTCTGTCAGCCTCGATATGCTCATATAACCCCTCTTCTCAAGTCACTTCATTGACTCCTTGTCTATTTCTGTATCCATTTCAAACTTCTCCTACTGACCTAAAAGTGCACTCAATCTGCTGCTCTTCTTTAGCTTTCCTCTCTCATCTCTTCCCTACATCCCCCTCCTCGGGAACTCCGCTCTTCTGGCGGATCGCTTCTGTCTGTGCCCTTCTCTTCCACTGCCAACTCCAGACTTAGATCCTTTCACCTTGCTGATCCTTATGTCTGGAAGTATTTTCCTGAGTCTGTATGTCAGGCTTCAAATCGAGTCTGAAAACCCACCTCTTCAAGGCTGCTTTTGGCTCCTGATCCGCTTAGTCTCCTATGCGTTTCCTCCTTGTATGTAGCCTTGTCCTCAGCTGTTCTGTTGTCTGTCTTTTCTAGATTGTAAGCTCTGATGAGCAGGGACCATCTTTTACATGTGTCTGTTCAGCGCTGCGTGTGCCTTGTAGTGCTATACCGCAGAAGTAGTAGTATCCTAGAGGAGTCCTGCTGCACTAGCTGTAGGTTGGCTGATGGGCTAGAGTGTTGTCAGCAAAGCATCTGCTTCATTTTCTTGTCCATGTTGGGGGCGAGATGCAGAATAGCAATATGAAACATGTCATGCAACACTGGTCAGTATGAAAGCTTTTAACTCCTGGCACTAAGACCTCAGATGCTTTTTCTGTGGGGTCTAAGTTTACTCAACCTCCTATTTGGCAAGCATAGACGTTTTTAATCTTCTTTAAGCAAGCTGACCTGGATAAAACTGCACTGCAGTGGGGAACCCATGCTTAAACTGAGGCTAATGGTAGGAGAAGTAAAATCTTACATATGTGGGTCAACCTGTAGAAATACTGCCATTCCTTCAGTTAGCCTGCGGAAAGGGGAAGTGAGCGTCTGAAGGAAGCACTGTTGATGCAAAGATAAATAACTATGACCGTGGCATTTTACAGGCAAATTGTTCAGTCCTCTTTCCTTTGAGTCATTCCACTCATCTCTTTCCTGTGAGGTGAGCAGAATGACTTGGCCCTAAGAAATGGTACACATGCTTGTGGAAAGCAAAGAGCTTGATGGTACAGTCTGTCAGCCCCGGGCTTCTACAAGACCACTCTTGATTGATAGAAATAAATACACCTGGCCTTTAAACATTCGGGTCAGTAACAGCACTAATGCTGTCTATGGCACTGCTGACCACATAAATGTTTAAAAAAAATCTGCAACATTTTTATATGGATAATTTTGTCATTTTAAATAGCTGAAGTTTATCTGTTTTAAGATGGAGCAGGCCAGGGGTGGTGATCGGTTCCTTAAGCAGAGAAATTTAGCCATTGGCCAGATAATGTGTTTTATCTCCAAATGCATAAATAAAGAATACGTTTTATTGATAATTAGTATAGTAGCATACAACACTTAGTCAGAGGAAAGCAACTAGTTTTCAGGGTTAATGCCCCTTGTTTTTTCAAGTGACCAAAATTCTTTTTCCATGTTTGCATAAATGATTTTTCAATGAAAGCGGATATGCTGTATATGACCTTTCTCTGTTTGCTTTTAGGAAAGAATGCTGAGAGAATGGGTTGCTGCTAACTCTTATCACAAACACCTTTTCGAGGACTGGATACTGTTTCTTCTGTGGCTCAAAGTATCTCAAAGAGAAGCATTTCTCGAGAGGTTAACACAGTGGTAAACGGAAGCACATCTGAGAAAGCAGAAAAGGGGGACATTACGTGGGGCGCTCACGTTTTTTGCCACTCATTGGCCAGTTATGGCAGCACTACCAGAAAGTTCAGACTGCGACTCAGGACTGAAAGGCGTTGATCTAAATTCCATCCCACTTGTCGCCTTGAATTTCAGCATCAGGAACAAGCTGTCCATGTACCTGAACCCAAGAACCACGGTGGCTCCAGACTGGACCACTCTGGCCGAGGAAATGGGATATGAGTACCTAGAAATCAAGAACTTTGAGGGCTTCCCAAATCCAACGGCAAAGCTGCTGGAGGACTGGCAAGGAAAGTGCTATCGAGCCACTGTAGGAGGGCTCTTGGATTTGCTGAAGAAAATAGAGAGGCATGATATTTTGACAGACCTGTCAAAGATTATAGGTATGTTAATGTCTTGGATTCATTATTTTCTACAAGTACTATACCTGTGGAGGGGGGAGGGCCTTAGTGGGTTGGTGAGGAGCTGCATGCTTACTACTTTGGATGACAGGAAGAATGGGACCAGGGCCCTACTGTCCGTTCACATCCATGGGGGTGTATGTAGCAGTTTGATCCCTGCCACAGACTTGCCTCTCAAACCTGTGTGCTGTGCTGATGCATTACTTCTGGCCCCACATACACTAGGACCTGCCCTAGCAACTACCAAGGGGTTTTTCTGCCATTCTTTCCCTCAGCGAGAACTTGGTAATGGTTAAGATCTTTGATGGGATTTTTTCGAATGTTAAGAAAAACTTCACTAGTGGTCCCTGCTCATGAGAGCTTAAGTTGAAGAAAGTGTTCTTCATTGCCAAGCCTGGGAGCCAACAATAGCCCCCCGTTGATCCTATAAGCAACCCCCTGACTCTTCACCACCCTTCCACATTCTTGCTGCTGGCTTTACATCTATGTCAGTTCAGTTTTCTTCCTCTCTGTAAGTCTGAGTTGTGTGGTGGCTAAACTGTGCTATTATCATGAGACTGAGAAAGAGAAGTGCAGGAGTTTAGGCATACTGAGGTTGAAATATACACTGAAAGTCATGTGGTGCAGAAGAAAACAGAATAGCTGTTTGAGGTGGCATGGCAACAAGCCTCTGAGCAAAGATGGGGGGATTAAAAAACTGGGGAAGATGTAGAGCCAGCTTGAATAGGTTGATGGAGGAGACAAGATGTGAAGGCTGACTTATGGGAATGGGACAGGCGAGACTGGCTGGGAATGGAGTTGGAGAAGAGTATCTGGGAGAAAGGTCCTGGGGAACAAGAATATAATGTGTGTGGGGAAACATGAGCTTTAGGGCAAGAGAAAATGCAGGGGAGTAAACTTCATTTTGGTCACACAAGTTGCTCTGAATGCACCTGAGCAGCCAGGCCGATGGCATAAGCGAGAAAAGCTCTCAGGGCAGCTGTGTCATTGGAGGACTCCCCCCTCCCCTCTTTCCAACCAGTCTGCCTTCTGCTTTGTACAGCAGTAAGCTAGGCTCTGAAACTTACAAAGTGGCCCTTATTGGGAAAAATAGTGAATATCATAGGCCTAAGTAAAGAGTTGGTGAGGTGTACATGAAGTGAAAGTAGTTAACATGGAAACCAAGGAGCCTCATACTTGCACCAATAGCCCAGCATGTAATTAAAAGAATAATACTAATTTCTGGAGCAATTCTGTAGGGACACTCTCAATTGCTATTAGAAACAGACATGAATTCAGCGTACATGTAAATGAGGCCACAGAGCAGTTAGTAAAACTGCAGGGCTAAGCAGACCAGATGCAGTGTAATGCCGTGTGTGCCTTCAAGTCAAGGCTGACTCCTGGTGATCTAGAAGCTTCTGGATTTTCTTGGTGGTGTTACTGGAAGTAGATTGCCTTCCTTTCTTCCAAGTGTGTGCTCGACAAAAGCAATTAAGCAGTCACTTTTCAGAGCTTCGTTTTACTACAAAGTAATTCTAGATTCTTCAGCTCCACCCCTTAACCACGAGATTGTAGCTTAGTTATTCCTATTAAAGTGTGTCTACATTTTATTTTTAATCTTTAATAATTTTTAATAAAGCAACAAGGTCTCAGACTAAAGTGAAGCAGTCGTCTAAAATTCAAATACTTTCAGACTATGTGCTTACAGTTGCATCAGTGACCTTAATTGTTTTTTTTTCCCCACAATTATTATTTCTTATTAAAACTGTATGTTAGAGGGATTGAGAAACAGTACTTGTCTTTAAATATATATATTTAAATATATCAGTTTTCCGATCACCCCAACGCCGAATTTTCAGCACCATCACGTTTCACTGGTTAAACGTTTCATCAGGGGATATATAATCCATGCGTCTTCTTACTAATCCATACATCTTCTTACATACCATAATACAGACCAGACCTAGGAAGATATTGAAATATAGGAATCTAGTTGTTGTTTATCTCAGTCTCGCTTCTTGTACTTACATTTTTGACCACTTTTTGAATATTAATGAAAACAAGACCTGACTCACAATTCTGTCGGCTCGGCCATTTACCTTCATCCGTTGTTTAGACACCGCGCATGCGGAGTGCTCAGCTGGTTGGATTTAAAGAAGATTAATTGTGAATGAGTGTGCACCTGTGTACGTTGCACCACGTCACCCTAATGGAAAATGGAGCCTGCAAAACTGAAATCTTGAAAAGGATGTATGGCAATTTTTAGTTTCTGTTCAAGAATTACGTACAGACACTCCAGTCTATTTGTGCATTCAGGCCAGTTGGAATCACTGATTGTAAATTAAAAATCCAACGTTGTTCTCTGAAGAGTAACATTTGATCTTTGGATTTACCCCCGAATCCAGTGAGAACTTGATCTATGCAAAAACATTAGAGGTCTGCAAAACCATGTTTTAAGACAATGATCTACAATAGGAGCTTCAATTTTCTGACATTTCAGTCTATTTTGATGTTCTTTCATACGGACATGAAAAGGTCGATTAGTCTTGCCCACATATATCAATTGGCAGAGGCATAAAATGCAATAGACCACATATGTAGACAGGCACAACGTTCTATGTTTCAAATAATATGTTTTACCCTGGTAAGCAAACGTTGTCGTTTCTAAAGTAATCTCACACACAGTGCATTGCCCACATTTAAAATGTCCCTTGCTCGGTGTATTGTATCTGTAAAGGTCTCAACACTGTTGGACTTAAAATTTCTTTTAGATTCCTGTGTCTTTTTCAAACACATCGTAAGGACTTATCCTCCAGTCCTGGGGTACTTTTAAGAACGTTAGTGTGTCTCCTCAAAATACGTTGAATCTGATTACTGTAGGGCGAATATTTAGTCACTAGATTCACTTGACTATCACCTGTAGTGTCCCTCTGGGTTGGGAGTAGTAGCAACTCACGATTGTTAAATAATAGAAACATAGAAACATGATGACAGAAAAAGACCACATGGCCTATCTAGTCTGTCCTTCCATATCAACAACTACAACAGTCCCCTTTTAACCTTTAGAGATCCTCTGTGTTGGTCCCATGCTTTTTTGAATTCAGTTACTGTCCTCATCTCTACCACCTCCACTGGGAGACTATTCCACGGATCCACTACTCTTTCCGTAAAGAAATATTTCCGCATATCACTCCTGAATCTATCTCCCTTCACCCTCATCCCATGTCACCTCGTAGCAGAACTTGCTTTCAATTGAAAGAGGCTCTCTCCCTGAACATTTATGCCACGGAGGTATTTAAACATCTCAATCATATCACCTCTATCCCGCCTTTCCTCTAAGGTGTACATATTAATGCCCGTTTATAAGTATTTTTTATTACTTGTTGCGGGTATCCTCTTTCTTGAAATTTGTTTTTCAATTGGATTGCTTGTGTTTTGAACTCCGACACTGTGGAACAGTTCCTTCGATATCTGAGGAATTGGGAAAATGGTAAATTGTCTTTTAAGCGCTTGGGATGGGCGCTGTGATAATGTAAAAGAGTATTTCTGTCTGTAGGTTTACAATGTACAGACGTGGACCATATTTGATCCTCTCTTGTAATCTTAACGTCTAAATACGTTAGACTATATGCATCACTAGCATATGTGAACTTAATATTACAATCTCGGCAATTCAACCAGGTGATGAAATCATTCAGTTCACTCTTTCGGCCTTCCCAAAGCATGAATACATCATCAATATACCAGCACCATAATTTAATGTGGTTATGATATGGAACCGATGATATCCATGTGCGTTCAAAGGACTCCATATATAAATTAGCCACAGAAGGAACACAAGTGGCTCCCATTGCCACCTCCGATACCTGCTGGTAAATTATGTCTTCAAATACAAAATGATTTTGGAACAATATTAAATTTGTAAGTTCTGCCAAAAATGTCAATTGCAGATTAGAAAGATCTCCTCTGTTCCTTAAAGCCTTGATCACTATATCTTGTGCCTCCTGTTGTGGAATACTAGTATACAAAGACGTTATATCTAACGTACCGTATTTTCCGGCGTATAAGACGACTGGGCGTATAAGACGACCCCCTACTTTTCCTGTTAAAAATATAGGGTTTGGCCTATACTCGCCGTATAAGACTACCCCTCTTCCAGCGCACACCAAAAAAAAAAAAAAAACTTTATCAGAAGTTAGATCGCTTGGTGGAGACTTCCCCGGAACCCCTGGGACTGAGATGTAAAAAGCCTTAATCAGGGGAGGATGATTTTCCACTGGAAAGTTCAACACCTCCGTCATAAACCTCCTCACCATCTCCACAGAAGTAATCAGCGGAGACTTAGGGAAATTAAGGAAGCAAAGATTATTCTTCCTAGATTGATTCTCAAGGAAGTCAATCCTTTGAATCATTATCTCCCTTTCCTTAACTTGTGTCAATAACAGTTCTTTCTGACACGAGCATTCCTACTCCAACTTCTGAACTTTCTCTCCCACCCAGGGGCGGCCCAAGGGGGGTGCGGGGCCATGTGCGGAGATTAATTGCGGGGCCTCATTTGCATAGGGAGCCTCATTTGCATAAATACTTGCATAATGTTAACATGCATTTTTAGTAAACATGCTTCTTAATGAGTGTCTGGATAAAGAAAGACTAATAGATTTCTACGTTACTATATTGCAGTGCCAACCGCCAGGCCCATTAGGAAGTACTATAAACACTCACCATTTAGAACTCATAGCAAATCCACCATATCATAACAGCTCTGCCAGGACTCACAAAGCACCAAACCCTACCTATCAAAAGGCAACACTGCAAATATTTAACCAATACATCTCAGAGAATACCAATGCATCTCCTACTGGGGAAAGAGAACAAGTGACATGGTCAAATAGAAACTACATGAACAGAATACCTCAGCTTGGTTAAAATGCAGAATATAGACCATCACCAAAGAACAAGGGATCACAATTTAGAAATAGGAAGACAATAATTAAACTGGGAACCCCAAAAGCCAAACTGGGGATGTACAACAACACTGGAGAAATAAAACTATAAATTAATTTCCTCTTGTACTAAACAAAACACAAAAGATGTTAACAATGCACATTTCCCAGAGCTGATATATTCCAGTTAATAAATTCAAAATAATAAAGTATTTTTCTACCTTTTGTTGCTTGTGCATTTTTTCTTTTCAGTTGCAATTGCTCCAGTCACTTTCTTCTGGTTTCTTTGTGTCTTCTGCAAGCTATCCATTTTCCTTTCTTCTTTTTTAGATTTTTTTCCAAATTTTTTCTCTATATCTGCTTTAACATACTGATCTTTCGCCTTTTGCTCTTTCCTCCATTTCTTTCCTTATTGCTTTATCATCCACTCAAATTTCACCCTTCCATTCTCAATCTACACTTACTCTTCCAATACCCGGCCCTTCGTAGACTTTTCTTCCCTCCCACACAAAATATCTTTTCCCCTCTCCATTCTCATTTCCCATCCCTTTCTAGTCCTCCCCCAAAATCAGCTCCTTTATAGTTCTAGACCCACCCAGCATCTGCCCCCTTCTAGTCCCAGTCTCCCAAGCTTCCACATCAGCCCATTTCCAGTCCTAGCCCCCCATATGCTGTTTTCCAGTTCCATTCCAGCCCCCCCATAAGCCCATTTCCACTCCAAGCTCCCCATCAGCCCATTTCCAGCCCTTTTCCAACTCCCATCAGCCCACTTCCAGTCCTATTCCAGCCCCCATCAGCCCATTTCCAGTGTCCTATTCCAGCCCATCACCCATTTGCAGTCCTATCCTAGCTCCTCATCAGCCCATTTCCAGTCCTAGCCCCCATATGCTCTTTTCCAGTTCCATTCCAGTCCCTCATCAGCCCATTTCCTCCATGCTCCCCCATCAGCTAATTTCCAATCCTAGCCCCCTCGTCAGCCCACTTCGCCCTATTCCAGCCCCCATCAGCCCATTTCCAGTCCTAATCCAGCTCTTCATCAGCCCATTTCCAGTCCAAGTTCCCCCCATCACAGCCCATTTCGTCCATTCCCCCCCACCATCACAGCCCATTTGCAGTCCTATCCCCCCACCATCACAGCCCATTTTCAGTCCTCCCCCCATCACAGCCCAATTGTAGTCCGTTCCGTTCCCCACCATCACAGCCCATTTCCAGTCTGTTCTCCCCCCCACCACAGCCCATTTCCAGTCTGTTTCCCCCATACCAGACCATTTTCAGTCCGTCCGTCCCCACCATCACAGCCCATTTCCAGTCCTATCCCCCCCACCATCACAGACCATTTGCAGTCCTCCCTCCATCACAGCCCATTTCCAGTCTTTGTCCCCCCCCATCACAGCCCATTTCCAGTCTGTTTCCCCCATCCCAGCCCATTTTCAGTCTCCCCCTATTCCAGCCCATTTCCAGTCCGTTCCCCCCATCCCAGCCCATTTTCAGTTTTTCCCCCCCCCATCATAGCCCATCCAGTCCGTTTCCCCCCTCCCCATCACAGCCCATCCACTCCGTTTCCCCCCCCTCCCCATCACAGCCCATCCAGTTCTAGCCGCCCCCCCGAAGAGCCCTGCTCCGTCTAAGGGGCTGCAGAGGGAGCCGGGGAAGTCCGCGCGAGGCCCCGGCTCCCTCTGCACAGCCCGCCAGTGTGAAGAGCCTTTACCTTCATGCTGGGGGCTGTTTCAATGAAGCCGCGAATGCCCTTTAACCTCTCCCGGCATTCGCGGCTTCATTGAAACAGCCGCCAGCGTGAAGGTAAAGGCTCTTCACGCTGGCGGGCTGTGCAGAGGGAGCCGGGGCCTCGCGCGGGCTTCCCCGGCTCCCTCTGCAGCAGTCCATTGAGCGAGAATGTGGTTCGCGCGGGGCCCTTTGCGAACAACATTTTCGCTCAATGGACGGGCCAGCCCTGCTCCCACCTAACTCAAACACTGAGACTGGCAAGGAAACTCGGCAGTAACAGTCTGTACCTCCATTTTTAAAGCAGTCACAGAAGCAGTCAGAGAGGACTCTGGGCCTTTCAGGGCTTCCACAGTGTCTGCAACGACACACCAGCAGGCTTTCCGATCTCACCCATATTTACAGCAGAAGGACCCATCTCTCGCTCACCACCACACTCCACTGGCGAGGAGGTCAGCGTCGGGTGTCCCAATGGCATTCGGTTAGCTGAGTGCACTCCGGCAAACTGCACCTCCGCTGCAGCTCCTCCGCTGAACTACCGGTACTCTATTTTTGGGGCTCAATGAGACCCCCTCGGCGCTCCGATCCAGTCCAGAAGAGCCTGAATCGGTCACAACTTCCAATGGTCTCAGCATGGAGCAGCAGAGTTACCAGCACTTTCACTGGGCCACCAACAGCTTAGGGTCCTTGCCTCTGTTTCCCTTTCCTCTTACCCAGCATACCAGCTCTGGGAAGAAGCTGAAGGGGCTGGAAGACAAGAGCTGTGCTCCTCCACCTCTCCAGGTAGGAAACCAAGCTAAGCTTCTCCCCCAAGTTAGCTTACCATCCAGTCTTCCGAAGTTCCGCCCTGTCGTTTACTTTGACTTTTAGGGGAATGAAAGTATCCAGACCGTATTTTTGCATTTCATTGGAAGAGCCACACGTTTTCTGCATCTGTCTGTAGTCTAAGGGCCTAAAGTTCACGGGGAGACTGGAATGTGAGTGAGCTGGCTGGTTGGTTAATAAATGCATGCTGATGGTGAGGCTGTGCAGGCAAATTACCGTAAGTTTAGATTGTAAGTCTTCAAGTGTGTGAGTTGTGTACCGGCGTATAAGACGACCCCCGACTTTTGAGCATATTTTCATGGCTTAGAAAGTCGTCTTATATGCCGGAAAATACGGTAACTAGTAAAATATCTTTCTCTTTCGCCCAACAAGAATGTCGTAAATAGGAATCTACATATATAGATAAAGGTTCCAATATGGATAGATAAAGGTTCCAAAGGCTCCATATTGGAACTTTTATCTACATATGTAGATTCTTATTTACGACCTTTGATGTCCAATATACCATCTTATGTTAGAGAGACTATGCATTTCCTACAAATTTTGACACAACATTCTTGTTGGGCGAAAGAGAGATATTTTACTAGTTACGTTAGATATAACATCTTTGTATACTAGTATTCCACAACAGGAGGCACAAGATGTTTTTGCATAGATCAATTTCTCACTGGATTCGGGGGTAAATCCAAAGATCAAATGTTACTCTTCAGAGAACAGCGTTGGATTTTTAATTTACAATCAGTGATTCCAACTGGCCTGAATGCACAAATAGACTGGAGTGTCTGCACGTAATTCTTGAATAGAAACTAAAAATTTCAGTTTTGCAGGCTCCATTATCCACTAGGGTGACATGGTGCAACGTACACAGGTGCACACTCATGCACAATTAATCTTCTTTAAATCCAACCAGCTGAGCACTCCGCATGCGCGGCGTCTAAACAACGGATGAAGGTAAATGGCCGAGCCGACAGAATGGTGAGTCAGGTCTCGTTGTCATTAATATTAAAAAAAGTGGTCAAAAATGTAAGTACAAGAAGTGAGACTGAGATAAATAGCAACTAGATTCCTATATTTCAATATCTTCCTAGGTCTCGTCTGTATTATGGTATGTAAGAAGATGCATGGATTATATATCCCCTGATGAAACGTTTAACCAGTGAAACGCGACGGTGCTGAAAATTGGGCGATGGGGTGATCGGAAAACTGATATATTTAAAGACAAGTACTGTTTCTCAATCCCTCTAACATACAGTTTTAATAAGAAATAATAACACAGGTACACTACCAAAAAACTGCCTCCAGTTTTGCAACTGATTCCTATAGATTTTGGGGTGCTGAATCCAGGAAAAATAGCCAAAATGTTCCATCACGTCACGTTTTCTTGCAAAATTAGATTTCTTACCCATATAAGGAATGTTCACATAATTTCTTTTTAGCCGACTGCAGTTTATTTTCTTGGCCCAAAATAGAGGTTGTAATGGTTAACTAACTAGAAACACTCCCTCATGATATTTTAGAGTGTTTTGTATTCATTTTATACATTAACAGGACAATTGGGAGGCGGGGGGCTAAATCCAGTACTCGCGCTGGCGCATGTTCTTTCCTGTTCGCCTCGCCTCGTTCGCTCGCTCAAACACGGTGGTTGTGACATGAACGTTCCTGTCAAATTTCAGTTTCTTGCAAGTTCATTATTACCTTTTGTTTGCTCAGTCGTAATCCAGCTTTATTCCGAAGTGGTTCACTACAGTTGTAGTTTGCAGTGCTGTGTATTTGTGATGGCTCACAGAGCCAGAGGTTGCGTCAACTCTCCGGACAGTTTTTGTTTTATTTGTGGGGAATATACCGTGAAAAAAGCGGCAGAGGAACATTTCTGCATTTATTAAAAAAGTATATTTCGCCTATTTCGGTTTGAAGTTAGGCGATCAAGACAAACCGTGGGCTCCTCACAAAGTGTGCAAGACATGTGAGGAAGATCTACGCTTATGGATGAAAGGTAAAAAACAAGCATTTCGTTTCGGAATACCTATGATGTGGCGTGAACAAAGAGACCACAGCAGTGACTGCTATTTTTGCTCTTGCATTGTGAAGGGATACAACTTAAAAAATAAGAACGTAATAAGTTACCCCAACCTTCCCTCAGCAATTAGGCCTATGCCTCATAGCAACGAAGTACCTGTGCCTGAACCACCAAAATCTTTGGATCATATTTGTGTGGACGGTTCTGATCATGATGAGACTCATCAGATGGCTTTTCCCGATGAGTCCAGTACTTCCGAGTTTGAAACTGAACCAGATCCGAAACCTGAACTTTTCTCTCAAGCTGAATTGAATGATTTAGTCCGGGATTTAGGTCTCCCAAAAGATGCTGCCCAACTGCTAGGTTCTCGGCTTAAACAGAAAAATCTATTGTCACCAGAAACAACTGTTTATTGGTACCGCAACCGCGAGACACAATTTTTGAAGTATTTCAGCAAAGAGGAAGATTTGGTATTTGCAACGATATATACGGAGTGATGGAAAAGTTTAAACTCAAGTATGATCCTGCTGAATGGCGGCTGTTCATTGATTCGTCAAAAGACAGCATAAAAGGTGTTCTTCTTCATAATGGCAACACATTCGCTTCAGTTCCTATTGCTCACTCTGTTATTCTCCAAGAAAAATACGACAATTTGGCCCTGATTCTTCAGAAAATTTGTTATGATGAGCATAAGTGGATGATTTGTGGAGACTTTAAAATTCTATCCATGCTATTAGGGCAGCAATCCGGTTTCACCAAATATCCCTGCTTCCTTTGCTTGTGGGATAGCCGGGCCCGCGACCTACACTGGGGGAAAAAAGACTGGCCAATTCGGGAGTATTTGAGAACCGGTGAGAAAAATGTTCTTCATGAGAGCAATGTTTGTGCACATGTATGTGGCTGTTTTTAAGTGCAGACAATTTTGCTACCATCACAGTGTGTTTTGTTGACATTACTCTATTCTTATGTGCTGCCTTGTTACAATTTTCTTTATTCTTATTTGAATAACTACTAAACAATTAGTATAAAGAATTCATCCAAGAAACTTTTATCTCGATCGCACTCAATCTGAAACGTTCACCTCAAACTGCTAACCCAATGTAGCAAAAAATCTGTACGTGATGGAGCAAATTGGTTACCAGATTTGGATTCAGCGCACCATAAAACGTAAAAATCAATCGAAACATTAGAGGCAGTTTAAAAAAATTTTTTTTTAGTGTACCTGTGTAATTGTGGGAAAAAAAACAAGTAACAATTAAGTTCACTGATGCAACTGTAAGCACATAGTCTGAAAGTATTTGAATTTTAGATGACTGCTTTACTTTAGTCTGAGGCCTTGTTGCTTTATTAAAAATTATTAAAAATAAATGTAGACACACTTTAATAGGAACAACTAAGCTACAATTCCTTTCTTCCAAGGCAATGGAGGGTTAAGTGATTTGCCCAATGCCACAAGGAGTGCTAGTGGGAATCAAGTCCATGCCCTAACTACTAGGTTACTCCTCCACTCCTAGACCAGCCCTTTGCTATTTTACTAGACTCCAGGAGGCTCACAATGATGCTGCCCTTTCCCACAGAGATCTGCTTAGACCAAAAGGGCTTTGTCCTAAAGGATGCCAGTTTCAGCGTGTGTTCTGGTATGCACTGGGACACATGTTGATAGCTAGCGTGAGGCCATGCCAGCTGTCCATGCCGTGTTAAGGGAACAAGTGGGCAGGGAGAGCGCACCCTTGCTTAACTGCAAGTTAGCCAATTAGCACGGATCCAATTACAGTACCTCCACCTGTTGAAGTGACAGTAAGTGCACCTGTGCTAGTGTGGCAGTCGTTAACTGATGGGAACATGCTTTCTTCAGCCTTGACAGTTAACGTGGTGATGTTGCACATAATTGGGCGTTAGGTGGAAATCACATTGCACTTCAATAAAAGGGCCCATTTTTAAAATACATACTAACTAACCTACCAACCAGAAAATTCCCATAATGGAGTTTGTCAGGGCCAGGCTACTGGCCAGGGAGCAGTGGCTTCATAGTGCTTACTTACTTCTGTACTATAGAAAAGTTTATTATTTGTGTTTTGTTTTTAAGGTGCAGAACTATGTACATTAAAATTATACAGTTTGAGGGTGCATTAAAACACAGCTAGCAGTTAGATTATTCTAACAATGAGACAGAGATTCATAATATATTATGTATATGTACACATACGTCATCATCTATTGTTGGATAGAGCCAAGCTTACTAAACATTGAAATTCAGCATTGCAAAGCTTAATTTTGCTTCTGGAATTGACAGTCAATATTTGGCTGGTCTAGTGCTTTTGAAAAGTTTCATCATACATTGGTATGGTGCAATGTTACTGATCCAAACATGGATGCCGTGAGAGGGAGAGTGATCTTTATCTCATTCAGGTTCTCTTTTGTAGCTGTGTCAGGGTCTTTTTAACATGCAAACAATGGCTCATTTCCTCCTTTATAGGAAACTGAAACCCAGAATGGTAAGCTTCTTCACTCTGAGAGGGAGTTCTCTCTGTTTCATGAGCACCATGGGAATATCATTATGCATTTGATTTACTATCAGGAAGAGGCATTGGGGCCCCTGACACACAACTTGCCACAAAAGAGAAGCAGCAGTGTATTTCAATAACTCTCTTTTTTTTAAAACCTGCATTAATGGATACAACCATTACTAACCAAATACAAAACTGTGTGCTTCCTCTGCAGGAGATCCTATGTTTTCCGGTCTGAACACTTTTCAGAAACATAGAAACTTGACAGCAGAGAAAGGCCACATGGCCTATCTAGTCTGCTCTTCCATATTAACCACTACAACAGTCCTCTTTTGTTTTTTTCCTTTAGAGATCCTCTGTGTTGGTCCCATGCTTTTTTTAATTTGGATACTGTCCTCATCTCTACCACCTCCACTGGGAGACTATTCCACGCATCTACCACTCTTTCCATTAAGAAATATTTCCGCATATTACTCCTGAGTCTATCCCCTTTCACCCTCATCCTATGTCCCCTCATAGCAGAGCTTGCTTTCAATCAAAAGGCTCTCCTCCTGTGCATTTATGCCACAGAAGTTTTTAAAGGTCTCAATCATATCACCTCTATCCCGCCTTTCCTCTAAAGTATACATATTAAGATCCTTAAGTTTGTCCTCATATGTTTCATAATGAAGACCACTAACCATTTTAGTAGCCACCCTCTGCACCGACTTCAACATGTTATATCCTTTTGAAGGTGCAGTCTCCAGAATTGCACACAATAGTCCAAATGAAGTCGCACCGAAGACTTGGACTTATACAGAGGCACTATCACCTCCTTTCTTCTACGGGCCATTCCTCTCCCTATGCACCCAAGCATCCTTCTAGCTTTCACTGTTGCCTTTTCTACCTTTTTAGCTACTTTAAGATCATCAGACACAAACATGCCTAGGTCCCATTCTTTTTTACGGACAGAAGTACTTCACCCCCTATACTATATCGCTCCCTTGGATTGTTGCAGCACAAACGCATGACCTTGCATTTTTTAACATTAAATCTCAGCTGCCAAATTCTAGACCATTCTTCAAGCTTAGCTAGATCCCTCCTTGTGTTATCTACACCTTTCTGAGTGTCTACTCTTGCATATTTTGGCATCATCCACAAAGAGGCAAACCTTGACAGTTCTTCTGCAATATCACTAACAAAGATGTTAAAAAGAATCGGCCCAAGGACAGACGCCTGGGGCACACCACTGGTAACCTCCTTCTCCTCAGAGTGAGCAGTATTTGCCTGTACCCTTGTGGTCTCCCACTCAACCAATTTCTAACCCAATCAGTAACTTTAGGATCCATCCCTAGAGTGCTCAGATTGTTTGTTTATAAGTCGCCTGTGCGGAACAGTGTCAAATGCTTTACTGAAATCTAAGTACACCACATCTAGGGCTCTCTCTCGGACCAACTCCCTAGTCACCCCGTCAAAGAAATCAATCAGATTTGTCTGACAAGACCTGCCTCTGGTGAATCCATCCTGCCTCTGATCCGATAATCCGTTGGACTCCAGAAACCTCACTATTTACTCTTTCAGCAGCGCGTCCAATAATTTACTCACCACTGAGGTTAAAGTAACTGGCTTGTAGTTTTCAACCACATCCTTACTTCCGCTTTTGTGTAAAGGGACCAGAAGAGCCCTGTTAGTGTCTGAGGGCCCTCTTAGTGGCTAAAAACTGTCTAATCATCTCCAGATGCTAGGGTGAGTGTGCCAGCATTTATTTATTTTATTTATTTATTTATTTTTCTTATATACCGCGCTATTCGATATCAGTGCGGTTTACATGGAACATCAAGGTATTTTACGGTGGGGGATTACACCGTAATTACAAATAACAGGGATCTCAACTTGGATAACCATATTAACTATTTACACATATATTTACAGGGAACATGGGCTATGGAGGGTTAAGTGGCTTGCCCAAGACCACAAGGAGCACCTGTGGGACTAGAAACCCCAGTCCTTCCAGCCCAAGGTTGCTGTCCTCTAGTGGGATTTGAACCCCCGACCTTCCGGCCTGAAGTACCTTGCCCCAACCACTAGGCCACTCCTCCACTCCACTCCACTCCTCCACTCCACTCAGCATTCTGATCAATGTGAAAATAGAATAGGACAGCAAAGAGACTGAAAAATTGATCTTTCCCCTCCTGGAACTCCCTCAAACTCCCTTCAGATGTTAACACTTTCATGACAATATGTCCAAAACATAAACATAGGCACCAGGACTAATCACCTTAAAGAAATGGTGCAGGAAAAAAACAAATAAGTAGTCATAAGAACATAAGATATGCCATACTGGGTCGGACCAAGGTCCATCAAGCCCAGTATCCTGTTTCCAACAGTGGCCAATCTAGGTCATACGTACCTAGCAGTTTCCCCAAAAGGCACAGGTTCCACAATGCTTGTACTGGGTCAAGCATTGATATCCTGTCAGTCCACATCAATTGTGATGGGAGGAGGTGACACAAGAAATGGAAACATATCTGCAATTCAGCCTGTTAATGGCTTATAATTCACATTCCTTATCGTTCCTCCAGTTCAGTCCTCTATCTCTGGGTTGTCAACCTCCTCCTGCAGCTTGGAGACTGGTATGTCAAACTCGTGACATCACTGGATATAGCCTGCTGATCTCTCTCCTCCTCTCCAACTGGTGTAACCAGTCTCCATGCAGCAGGAGGACGTTTGAGCCCTGGGGAGGGCTCAATGGAGTAACAGATAAGGAGAGAGTAGAGTTTCTGCAGCGCCTCGGTTGGGTGGTCAATTCGGCCAAAAGCCGGCTTCAGCCTTCTCAAGTTCTCGAGTATCTGGGAGTTCGATTCGACACCTTACGAGGACAGGTATTTTTACCCATCAGGAGAGCGCAGGCCCTGCGCAGTCTGGTGCTCAAGTTCAGGGCTACCCAAGTGCCGTCGGCGTGGACATATCTTCGCGTACTCGGAATGATGGCGGAGACCCTGGAGGCGGTACCTTGGGCCAAGATGCATATGAGACCTCTTCAAAGAGCCTTGCTGCGCCTCTGGTCTCATCAGGCAGACCTGTTGAGTAAGCGGCTTCCGTGCCCACTCAAGGTGCGGCAGTTGCTTCGCTGGTGGCTGGAATGCCTCTGGAGCAGCCGGAGTGGATTCCCTTGATGACTGATGCCAGTCTGGTGGGCTGGGGAGCCCACTGCGAGGGCCGGTTCTCGCAGGGGCGTTGGTCCCAGCTGGAGGCGAATTGGTCGATAAATCGGTTGGAATTGCGAGCGGTAGCAAGAGCGTTCGAAGACTTAGTGTTGGGGCGTCCAGTTCGCGTGCTCTCAGACAATTCAGCAACGGTTGCCTACATCAATCGTCAGGGCGGCACGGGGAGTGCAGCAATGGAGGAGGAGTCGGATTTGCTGTTTGCCTGGGTGGAGAGTCGGTTGACAGCAATTTCAGCGGCGCACATTGTGGGAAAGGACAATGTGATGGCGGATTTCCTCAGCAGAGTTCGTGTGGATGTTGGCGAGTGGGAATTACACTCCGAAGTCTTTGCGCAGATAAGGGGCCGTTGGGAGACGCCAATAATGGACTTGATGGCAACCTTCCAGTCGGCACAGGTCACGCGATTCTTCAGCAGGAGATGGGAAAGAATGTCAGAGGGCATAGACGCGCTGTTGCAGCGGTGGCCAACTTCGGGTCTCCTTTACGTGTTTCTGTCGTGGGCATTGATAGGTCCCATCGTTCAACGAATAGGGGCTCACCGGGGGAGGGTGCTTTTGGTTGCCCCCGACTGGCCAAGGCGCCCGTGGTATGCGGATCTGGTGCGACTCCTAGACGGGCAACCATGGCGACTTCCGGCAAGGCCGGACCTATTGCGGCAAGGTCCCCTGTTCATGCCCCAAGTGGATCGATTCTCGCTTACAGTATGGCCATTGAAAGGGCTCGGCTAAAGAAGAAGGGCTATTCGGTGTCTGTTATATCTATGCTGCTTAGGGTAAGGAAGCAGTCCACTTCGTTGGCGTATGTACGGGTCTGGCGTATTTTTGAAGATTGGTGCTCGAGGCGTCAGATCCAGACGTCAACGGTCTCCGTCCCTTCTATTTTAAACTTTCTGCAAGATGGTTTTGATAAGGGGCTAGCAGCTAGCTCTTTGCGAGTACAGCTGGCGGCTCTTTCCTGTTATTGTGGCAAGGTCCATGGTGTAGCTCTGGGAGCTCATGCGGATGTGCTCCGTTTTCTTAGGGCGGTGGCTAGGTTGCGTCCGTCTCGTAGGGTGTCAGTTCCGTCTTGGGATCTTAATGTAGTATTGGCGGCACTGTCCAAGCCGCCTTTTGAGCCTTTGCATCTGGCGTCAATGAAGGATTTGACATTAAAAGCCGTGTTCCTGGTGGCGATCTGTTCAGCTCAGCGCATTTCGAAGTTGCAAGCTTTGTCCTGTAGGGAACCTTTCTTGTCCTTTTCGAGAGAAAAGGTCGTTTTGCGGCCAGTTCTGTCGTTTTTGCCTAAGGTGGTGTCTCCCTTTCACTTAAATCAGTCGGTGTGCTTGCCCGTTCTAGGGTCCTTAGAAGGGGACTCGGTGGACCGTAGTTTGCGTCGATTGGATGTTAAGAGATCCTTGCGTCAGTATTTGAGGAGTACAAAAGCTTTTTGCAAGTCGGATCGGCTCTTTGTGTTGTTTGGAGGTATACGTAAGGGG
Source organism: Ichthyophis bannanicus (assembly GCA_033557465.1). Lineage (NCBI taxonomy): Eukaryota > Metazoa > Chordata > Amphibia > Gymnophiona > Ichthyophiidae > Ichthyophis > Ichthyophis bannanicus. The sequence continues at coordinate 253,873,057 of CM066031.1, forward strand.
AGGTGGCGTCCAAGGCTTCCATTGCCAGGTGGATTCGGGAAGCGATTGCGTCCGCCTACTTGCTTCAGGGTCGCGCAGTGCCGGATGGACTGCGGGCTCATTTCCACCAGGGCGCAAGCGGCTTCTTGGGCGGAACACGGTTTGGTTCCTCCAAGTGAGATTTGTAGAGCGGCGACTTGGTCGTCTCTGCATATGTTCAGTAGACATTATCGTCTTGATGTCGCAGCTGCGAATGATGCTTGCTTCGGGGCGGCAGTGTTGCTTTCCGGCTGGAAGGGTCCCTCCCATTAGTTACTGCTCTGGTACATCCCAGAGGTAGAGGACTGAACTGGAGGAACGATAAGGAAATGATAATTACACTTACCTGGTAATTGTAGTTCCTTGAGTGACGACAGTTCAGTCCTCATTCCCGCCCAAAAGTGTTTTCAGGAGGGGGTCAGCCGGATGAAGAGAGGGCAGTCGCTGCAGGTAAGTCAGTTCTTCATCTCTTAGATTTGATAAAGTGTCTGTCCAATATTTTCGGTGGCAGTGCGGGGCGTGAGAAAGCCCTGTATACAGGTTGATGTAATCATATAGTTGATTTAAGTTAGGTTACAAGTTCAGTTATGGCTACTTATTTGTTGCTCCTTTGAGTCTGCTTTGTTAATAGTTTACACTGGAGAGGAGGAGAGAGATCAGCAGGCTATATCCAGTGATGTCACGAGTTTGACATACCAGTCTCCAAGCTGCAGGAGGAGGTTGACAACCCAGAGGTAGAGGACTGAACTGTCATCACTCAAGGAACTACAGTTACCAGGTAAGTGTAATTATCATTTAGAATCCAAACTTTAGCACAAATAGGACTATAATAACATTGCAATCAGATAACTTACCTTTTAAGAAAGTTTTTCAACTGGGTTAAAGAAATTGTACTTGTTCCTTGCTTAACCATATATATTTTCAGGGGAACTTCAAAAAAGTTGCCCCTCAGCGAAACTGTTGCATTTTAATTGGAGGAAAGCCATCCTCACCTGTCTGACCCAGGAGACATCGGGTAGCAGGCTGACCTGCCAACAAAAAAAATCCTCTTTAAATTTGAAGTAACTCTTAAAAATCACATTTAATTTGCGTTAAAACCTCTAGTAAACATGCCCCAGTGACTGGCAACGCTGCCCCGAAGATTGTCATACTTAGTCTGTATGTGTCAGATTTCTTAGAGTCCTCTATCGATAGTTGCTGTTGAGTCCAGTTCTCCCTCTCCTGGATGTTCATCACAAGAGCCCTCTGAGGTTTTTTTTTTTTTTGGGGGGGGGGGGGGAGTATTTTTATTTTTAAAATTATTGAACACACCAATTTGCTTTGACAAAAAACCAACCACACTATTCAAACCTGGTCATAACGGAGTTACCTCTTACACATATGTAATACAGTCATTCCAGTTGTAAACAAACAAAAATTATCTAACCAATTATTAGGTTTCTCATTAAGCCACTAGGGCACCATAAACAGTCCCCAACCCCCCCCCCCTGCCTACACCCCCTTCCCCTTCCACCCCCTCCCTCAATCCAAAACCCCACTCAAAAGGTTTTTAGCCCCCCCTCCCCCCTCCCTCCTCCCTCCCCTGTCACTTCTCGCTATTTCCCCCCCCCGCCCTCCCCCACTCCCCCTGGCTCCCCTCCCCTAGGACACGCCAGAGAGTCCCCCACTGGCTCATAAATTTATCCACCCTCTCCCGCCGCACTGCGGTCAACTTTTCCATTAAAACAATATGCCTAATCCTCCCCTCAAATTCCCCTAATGTTGGCACTTCCAACCGTTTCCATGCTGCTGCCAGTTCACATCTCGCTGCACTCAAACAGGCTCGCAACATTGGACTGCCCCCTTCCTTTTGCCCTTCCCCCCACCACAAGAGCAAACAAACCCCTGGGTCCCTCTCCACCTCCACCCCCAGATGCTGATGCACCCATCTCAGAACCCTATCCCAGTATGTTTGAACCTTACTACATCCCCACCAAATATGCCAAAAAGAGCCCACTTCCCCACACTCCCTCCAGCAACCCGCCTCAACCCCTGGAAAAATCTTGTGAAGCCTCTCCGGCGTATAATACCACCGGAACAAAATTTTATACCAGTTTTTCTCTAATACTACTCGCCCAAGGTAGCCCCCTCACCAGATCCCAAATCTGCTTCCACGCCACCTGTGTCAATGCCCCTCCCAACAACTTCTCCCACTCCTCCATATACCGGAACTTTGCCCCCCCCCCCAACTCCCTCACCCCTTTATATAACCTCGATATCATCCCCCTCGTCCCAAATTTCCTGTACCATAGAGCCTCTATCTTCGTCACTTCTCTCCCCCTCGCTCCTACCCCTCCACTCCCCTGCAAAAAAGATCTCACCTGGATGTATGGGAACCTATCCTGGTTCTCTAACCCAAATCCTTCCTTAACCTCCTCAAAGGACTTCACCTCCCCCTCTTCCAGTAATTGGTGAAAACACTCCAACCCCTTCGTTGTCCACTGGTCAAATCTCCCCCCATCCCACCCCAGTTTAAAGGGTCTCCATCCCCTCCACTGCATCATCAGCGAAAATTGCCCTGTCTTCCTCCTGGCCCCCCCTTGCCCGCACCCCATCCCAAACCCCGCTACCTGCTGCATTGCTGGTGAACCCCCTCACAGTTTTCTACGGACCTGCCCCCCCCCCCCGCCTCTAGTCTACCCCTCTTTACCAACGTCCAGCACCACCCAGGGCTTTTGGCCCTCCCTCCTCAAGTCCATTACATGGCGTAACTGCGCCACTCGATAATAGCCCTTTATATTGGGCACCCCCAACCCCCCTTCTGCCTTCAGAGCGTACATCACCTCCCTGGCTATCCTCGGTGGTTTCTTATTCCAAATATACTGAAAAACTTTCCTTTGCACTCTCCTCAGCACCTCATCCGGCACCCTCACCGGCAATGCCTGGAACAAGTACAACAACCTCGATAACACATTCATTTTAACCCCCGCTAGAGCCCTCTGCGTTTTAATACATTTTAGAGACTAGAATCAAATCTCTATTTGGTTTTTAAAGAGGCCCTTTTATTAAAGTGTGTTAAACAGTTAGCCTGGGTTTTGCCTGTTAGCGTGGAGGCATGACTGTCACCATGCACTAGCTGCTACTTGTGCATTGAGGTGAAGAAAGGGTGGGTCAGCGATAGAGAATGGACATGGTGATCGCATTACAGTTAGTGTGGGGGTAAACACCATGTACTCTTAGTGTTGTCGTTAGCATGGGTGCAGTTACCTCCACCTCAATAGGTGGAGTTAAGTGAACTCACAGTCATAGCGCCCTGCATTAGGGTACAGGGCCATGTGTTAATTGCCAGGAGCATGCTGTCTGTGTCCCCAACAGTAGTTTATTCATAATTAGTATTTAGCTCACACCTTTTCAGGAGAAAAGGCGAGTTACCTTCAGATAGGCTTTGCATTTAACACAGGGGAGTCCAACTCCAGTCCTGGAGGGCCACAACCTAGCCTGGTTTTCAGGATGTTCCCAATGAATATTCATGAGAGAAATTTGCATTCACTGCCTCCATTATATGCAGATATCTCATGAATATTCATTAGGGGTGTTCTGAAAACCAGGCTGGATTTTGACATCCCTGACTCAACACATTAATTTTCACTCTATTGGCGCATTGGGTGCAAAACCATAGTAAAGAGGGGCCTAAGTGTGTGTCTTGGATACCTCTCTACACTTCTCCAAATAAGTTAGTTTTGCTCATACCATGAGTCGTGAACTTCTTCTAAGCCAGGGTATGTGGAGTATGATCTCAGCCTCTCAAATTTACTGCTAATGCTCAGTGTAGTACTTACATCGTAGATCTATGGAAGATGTATCTGGTTTTGGGAAAATTTTTCACAGCTGTTAAGTTCTTGTTTCTGACCACATTTTTCATGGCCTCCAGTTTATTGTGTGGGGGGGGGGGCATGCTGTTCTTGTTCTAAGTCCCTCTAGTTTCTTTCTGGTTCTCCCATTTTGACCACTGTCTTTTAGAAAAGTTACATCATTGGGTAATACTGTAGACTCTGTTCTAGACCCCCACCAGCACCTCCCAAATAGCTTCCAATAATACCATTTTAGGACTGGGAGAGTTTTTCCACATTCCAGCAGAAAATGACACCACTGTTGATAGTGGGTACCTCGGTCTAGGTAGGGAACATAAGAACTGCCATACTGGATCAAGCCCAATTTCTTGTTGCCGTCAGTAGTCAATCCAGATCACAACTATCTGGCAGGATCCTAAAAAGTAGATTACATGCTGCCTATTCCTAGGGATGAGAAGTGACTTTCCCAGCTCTGCCTTGTTAATAACTGTTTATGAACACTTCCTCCACTTGTCCAACTGTTTTTTTTTTAAACCCAGCTATGCTAACTGCTTTTACCACATCCTCCAGCAACAAATTCCAGAGCTTAATTGTGTGCCAAGGGTGAAAAATATTTCCTCCAATTTTTGTTTTGCAGTTCATTTTCTTCTTGAGATAGTGCTCAAGACAGATATCAGAGGAATACCCTGGGTTTAACCTGATATCTCTGGGTATTTGCGAGAGTTCCCAGGATCTGCAGGCTGTTGCAGTTGATGCTTTGCAACCAGCTATGAAATACAAAAGGCCCAGAGCAAAAGCTGACAGGAAGTGGTGTGCACTTTCATGCTTCGGTGTTCTTTTATGGCCTCTTCACACCAGGCACTGGGAAGAATTACAGAATGGGAGACTAAAGTGCTTTCTGTCTGCTTTGTACAGTGGCCAATTTTACCAATAATGGGTGCCAATAAAGTTAATCAGTCGGTTTCCCTATACAGTTGTGGTTAAGTTGGAAACCTGTAATGTATAAATGTACATATGTAAATTATTATCCCCTTAGCTTAGAAGTAGATAATTTTCTGCGTGACGTGCTAACCTTTCGAATCTTTATGTAGAAATCAAAATTATTCTGTCTTGATTCAACAGCTTTATCCATGTAATCTTCCCCGCTTCTGATCGCTGGAAGGAGCGGTATACAAATGCTTGCTAAATAAATAAATAAATAAATAAAAAAGGTGTGACCACCTTCAGAAGGAACCGGGGATGCATTCGGAGGACCACCTTATTGGCAGAATTGTGTGTAAAGAGAATGAGTCCACAGAGCTTATAATTCACTGACATGACAAGCCGATGTGAGAGCAACCAAGAAGGCAACCTTCCAAGTGAGGAACTTCAGCGAAGCTGAGGCAAGGGGTTCAAAGGGAAGTTTTGAGCAGCTGCGCCAGGATAACTTTGAGGTCCCAGGCTACCGGAATCAGTCTGATTGGTGGCCTAGTTAGGAGAAGAACTAATCAAGGGCTAAACACAATCAGTCCAAACTTCCATCAACTCAACATTCAATTCAATTACAGGAGTTATACAGAGAAGAAAGTATTATGATTAAGAGAGCAGACAAGGGCGATGTAGTTGTTGTCTTGAATACAATGGACTATGATAGAGGTTTATTGTCAACTAGATAATATTAATCATTATGTTCATTTAAAAGTGGCCCTACTTTGGAGTTACAACGGAAAGTTGAAGAAATTACTCAGGAGGCTTATGAGTTTGGTTTTCTGACTGCAAAGGAAAATAAATTTTTGAATCCTCCATTTCCTAAGGTTCCAGCCTTTTCATTTTACCTAAAATCCACAAAGTCTTATTAAATCCTTCAGGGAGGCCTATTCTCTCGAGCAATGATTCTTTATTAGAACATGTAGGGATCTTTCTGGATATATATTTGAAAGAAGAAGTGCTTAAGATTCCTTCTTATATTAAAGCACCACTCATTTCTACAGATTTTGCAGGAGGTTGTGGACATGAGGGAAATCGGATGGTTGGTTACTTTAGTGGCTGCATTATATACTTCCATTCCACAAGAGGATGCACTTGAAGTCTTGTCTGATGAATGGGAAGCAAGACCAAGCCCACAAAGTTCCAACTCAGTTTCTTTTAGGTCTGGCTGAAGCAGCACTGAAAAGTAACTATTTTGTTTATAAGAACAAATGTTTTTTCAACAGATTTCAGGAACAGCAATGGGCGTTACTTTTGCTCCTTCATTGGCAAATCTTTATATGCATTTTTTTGAAGTGAAATGGATTTATTCTTCAGTATATGCTTGCCATATAGTAAAGTGACTTAAAATAAAATATCATCGATATATCTATTATGGAGTGGTACTTATGATCATTTAAAAGATTTCTTCGATTATTTAAATCAATGCAATTTGAATATAAAGTTTGAGATGAATGTCCATGAGCAAGTGATTCATTTTTTGGATGTGAAGGCACAAAGAATAGAGAGTGGAGTTGCTACATCTGTGTTTTCTAAGCCAACAGATAACTAAAAAAATGTAACAAAGTATTTTTATCATCCGGAACATTTAAAACATTTATTCACAATTACTTAGATGTCGTGGGATCTGCTCTTCAGAGCAGGAGTTTAAATTGCAAACTGGATTGATGATTGCTAAGTTTTTTTTTTTTGTAGTTGCGGGTATCCTGACTCAGTTTTGAAAGGAGCCTATAAAGAGGGTCCATTTTAACCATTGTGAGTGGTTATTAACACCATCTCAAAAAATTAAGCCATGTAATACTGAATTAGATTCTACGACCCTTAGAGTCCAGTGCTCTGACGTAATGAGGAGCCATCTGTGAGCAAAGTGGACTAACCTGCCTGCGATGAGGGAGGGGAGAGGATTCTGTAAGGGCAGACTGGCTATACTCTCGAAGTAGTCAAAAACCAGCTGCAGGCTGTGTCTACGGAGCTGGTTGAGGCTTTGGATCTTTAGGCTTCCTGGGCTGATGTGGCTCCTGCTGCTTCTGATGTGGCTGTTGAGGCTGATAAGAGGAATAAGGCAAGAAGGAAGGGTAGTACTCTTCTTCTTGGGGCAGAAGGTCTTCTTCGAGGAAGCCTTCTTAGATGGATCAGATATCTTTTGAGAGACAGATGATCTCACCCTAAAATGCCTATCTCGCCAGCCTTTTCTCTCCACCCTTTTCCAAAGAGGTTCTGTCCTGTACGTTAGCTAGTTTATCTTGAACCCATAGTTCAAGGTTAAGTACTTGGAGCCAGGACATTTTTCTGGCCCCTATACAGACTGCTTCAGTCCTACTAGTAGACTCAAAGGCATCAAAAACAGCCCTAGTGAAGAATTTTGAGGTATTCTGATCATGAATGACCAGCGCCTGATATGGACTTTACTTGTCAGGGTGAAGAACTCTGCCAGATCTTTAGCTACATCCTTCAAAAACATATCTTATGTAAATCATGTAGGAGTTGATCCTGGATGCTAGCATAACTGCTTGGAAGCATCGACGTCCAAATATATCAAGAGCCCTCAACTCTCTTCCTGGGGGAACAGAAGAGTGATTTTTTTAGAACTCTTAACTTGATGCATTGCCGATTCCACAACCATAGAATGAGGTGGTAGCTGACAGGGCTTTTGAAACCCTGGGCAAGAAGAAACCCTATAGAGCATGTCTAGGTTTTTGTTGACTGATGCGACCATCAAGGGAGCCTGGAGGATACGATGTACGGTAGCTTAGCCAACCTCCTTAGACATCGAGGGATATTGAAGAATTTCAAGTTCTTCAGCTCTCTGTTCTGTCTCGGTGGCTACAGTCACAGAGCGTGCCACCACTGTGTCGTGGATGAAATCTTGAATTGACATATCTTCAGGCGATGACCCACATCGCTCATGCGGCGGAGAAGGATTCGAAGGAATGTCTGGGAGTCCTATGGAAGCCACAGACTATGTCTGATTCTGAGAAGGTAGAATCAGTACTCTGCAAGAAGTCGAAATAGTGTTGGTTGATGCCACTCTGATGTTGACATCAGTTCTTGGCGCTGATTCACTGAGGCATTGGAACTGAGGTGCCCCAAGACCAGTTCACCTATAGGCTCTAACAGGGAATCAGCCCTGGAGCTTCATGACTGTGCCAGTTCTGTCAGCGATGCTGCTGAGTGCCTCGAGAAGCGACAGAGGTCTGGCATTGGATCTCTGGATCCTGAGGGTCCCGGTACTACTGCCGCCAAGATAGCAGCCATATTCTGCTCGATAGCCAGCACCCACTGGTTGAGGGAGACTGGAGGTGTCTGGGTGGAGTCCTGCATGGGCAATTGCACCACTGTCCCAAAACACAGAACCAGGAGCTCACAGGAGAATGACACCTTAGGAGCATCCCGAAGCCCCTCTAGTGCTTTTGGAGGAAGTAGCTTCTTGCCGGGGCTGTTTTGCTGGCCAGTCCAGTTCCTCTCTTGGGGAGTCTTTGTGCCGATGCCGGGAATCTGAGTCTGACACCGAAGCTGAGGTCTTCAATACCTTTTCTGCCTCTGTAGAGGACTTGTGTTTGCTGCTATGTTTAGGCTTCGAGGAGGTATGGGGAACCATGCGATGAGGTGGATGCCCATGAGGGTGTGGAGGCCACTGAAGAGTGTGCTGAAGTGGCTGAGTCTGACGGAAACAACTTTCCACACTGTTCGTGATTTTTAAGTCCCCTCCTGGTCATTTGCTGACACAAGGGGCAAGCCAAAGAGTCATGGTCCAGGTCCAAACACTTTGAGCATCAGTCGTGCTTGTCTGTAGCAGAGACCAGTGTTTTGGCACTTAGTACATTTTTTAAAGTTACTGTGTGTTTTCTCCATATTTGAGAAGACCACCAAAGCAAAATCAAAAGAAGCAATGGCGGCCTAGGCCAGCCAAGCAAGCGGCAAGCGCAGCAAAGTAAAGAAAATTTTTATTGAAAATTAAAATTAAAAAAGAAAATGTAAATAAGAAACTGGGAAGTCCGATGCAGGACCAGATCGACGGGAAGGCGAAGCACAATGTGCCCAAAGGCACTTTGTCCTCTTCTCGCTGTTAAAAGTTTGTCTATGTCCTAATGGCTCCGTGTAAGAAAAAAAGAAAAGAAAAAGATGACTGAGGAGAATCGCTTAGAAGGTGGAAGGCAGGCACGCATGCATGGAGGGATGCTCCCAAAAGCATTCCTATTGGATGCTGGAGAGTGTTCCCACGTAGGGCTCTGTCAGTGCTGCCGTCACCCATATGTGAAGACATACAACATCCAAAGAGCTTAAGGCTGCTGGAACAATCTGGAGTGGTGGTTTGAACTCATCCTATATGCTACATGCTAAACAAAAGAAGACTTCATAGGCGAAGGAAAAGAAGGACTCCAGTGCTCAGATAGACACAAAAATGAATGCCTGAAATTTGCCCGAAACCACAATCCTTCTGGGAAAATGTTCTGTGGACAAATGAATCCAAACTTGAGCTCTTTGGCAATGCCAACCAGCAATATATTTAGAGGTGAAGAAATTAAGTCCTATAAGGAAAAAAAAAAAGCCCTTCCTACAGTTAAATATGGTGGAGGTTCCATAATGTTGTGGGGCTGTTTTGCTGCCTCAGGAACTGGAGGCCTGGAACATATTAAAAGAATCATGAAGTCAGACGACTATCAAGGTATTTGGGAACAATTCGATTTCCACTGGCACTCCTTGTGACCTTTAGGCAAGTCACTTTTACCCTCCATTGCCTCAGAAGAAAGGCCTGGCAATCTACTTCCGGTGATACATTACCAAGAAAACCCAGAGGCAGCTGGGTACTTAAGAAAACCTACCTAGTGTCTGAAAGCTAGGTCTGGACCAGCAGGACAGTGACCCAAAACATACATCAAAAAGTACAACAGAACGGTTAGAAAGGAAAAAAATTGACTGTTTTTAAACTGGCCAGCAGTGAGTCCTGATTGCAGTCCAGTCAAGAACCTTTGGAAAGAGTTGAAACCTGCCATTGTTAAAAGGAATCCTGGAAACATTCACGAGCCAGAACAAATCACAGTTGAAGAGTGAGAGAAATTACCTGCAGATAGGTGTAAGAAACTTTGGATAGTTATGTTTACGCTGATATTCTCCTGGTTTACCATACTTCCCCCTCGGCACCCGATCTTTCTCCGCTTAATGACCTGTCTTAATCTCATTGCCTCCTAGTTCAGACAAAATTTCCTTCATGTCAATCCATCCAAATCCTCTGTCATTTGGCTTTCTTTTTGTGCCCCTTTTCCCACTCTGTCACCTATTATGTCCGCCCACCCTATTCCCCTTCTTTCCACCCTTCAGTACCTGGGTGTCACCTTGGACTCCTCTCTTTCTTTTCACCAGCACATTTCCTCTGTGGTGCGCACTTCCTTTTTCCATCTTCGCAGAATCGTGTCTATCCAGCCGTTCCTTTCTACCACCGCTATCACTACCCTTGTTCTGTCCCTTGTAATTACTCGCTTAGATTATTGTAATTCTGTTTTTGCTGGTCTTCCTCGCTATCAATTACGTCGCCTCCAGTTAGTTGAAAACACCGCCGCCCGCTTAATCACCCATTCCCCTGCTACCGCCCATGTCACTCCCTCTCTCCTTTCCCTTCACTGGCTTCCAATTAAAGTCAGATTTATCTACAAACTCCTTACTATCACCCATAAAGTCCTACACACCAGTATTCCACAATATCTGGCCGATATCATCCACCTCCAACCAGTCCCTCGTCTCCTACGTTCTGCACACGGTAGCCGTCTTTTCCTCTCTTCCCCCTCCCAGGCACACCTCGAGCTCATCCGTCACTCCGCCTTCTTCTTCCTCGGTCCCGCTCTATGGAATTTGCTCCCATACTCCCTTCGCACCGAACTATCTTTTCCATGTTTCAAGGCACTAATTAAAACACACCTTTCCTTATCGTTCCTCCAGTTTAGTCCTCAACCTCTGGGTAGTGAACCTCCTCCTGCAGCTTGGAGACTGGGCATGTCAAAAACTCATGACATCACTGGATATAGCCTGCTGGTCTCTCCCATCAGCCCCCAGTGTGTCCAGTCTCCATGCAGCAGGAGGACGTAGTGAGCCTAGTTTCTGGGCTCACTTGGGGGAACAGATAAGGAGCATTTAGTGTGACAAATTTTATTCTGATTTTACTTTTGATTTTTACCTTTAATTTTACTTTTAATTCTACTTTTAATTCAGTTACCTTTGGTTAATTGGCAATCAGGGATTAGTTCCCTTTAGTTATTAGGAGCAAATTTCCTTATATTTACAGTAATTTTAAATTTGAGCCTGGCTCTTTAAATTAGTAGCAGCTCTCGCCTTCCCTCCTCGTCAGTTATTTTCACTTGCTGCAGGCATTCGCCGGTGCTGTTCTCTCTCCCTGGACGGTACGGGAGAGAGCTCCGGTACCCGTACAGCCACACTGAAGCTGTGTGAGATGGAGCCTCTCCGTTGCTGCGGGATTTTACTTTGTGGAACCGGCTGAGCGGTCCTCGCCGCGGCTGCCGGGTGCAGCAGCGCGGTTTGAGGATTGGATGAATTCAAGGCGGTAGGAGCAGGCTGCGTGGCTTTTGGCCCTGCAGGTAAGGCCTTCGGGCTCTGTCGGTCTACTGAGGCCTCCTTTTTGCAGCGGCTGTTCTTGGCGCCAAAATTCGTTGGCAAAGGGGCGGCCATTTTCTCTCTAGGTATTTGGACCAGGTGGCGAGCTGCCTGTGTGAGGAAGCCGCGTAGCGAGCTGTCTGTGTGAGGAAGACTACAGGCAGAATAGCTAGATTTTTGGGCCTAGTGTTTCCTTTGTTTGTAGGGTTTTTGAGGCTCGGGGGGTTCCTCAGCCTTAAGGGGGCTGTTGTCAGTCCTCTTTATTTTTAAGTTTATTCTTAGTTTTATAGGACAGCAGTTTTGGCATTGATCTCTGATGCCACATGTTCTTTCCCTCCTAATCATGTCTCTGAGGGGCATCTGTTAAGTCCCGGGATATTAGGCAAATTGCCAGCTTTTAGGTTCTTCAAGAGCAGAGCCCTAACTTGTAGGTGGAAGGAGGGACAGGCTGGAAGTGTGCTTTTGTGTATTCTATAGTGAAGGTTGCCCAAACGCCTGTGGTTTCACAGGGACAGGTTTAGGAAACCTTATATATATATATTGTGGTGATGAGCTTACTGACAAGCATAGAAAAAGAGCTGGTTTTAAAACTTTTTCTTCTGAGTTGGAGCAGGCCTCAGATAGACAGTCATTTAAAACAGCACCTAGAGAGACAAGTTACAGGGTTGAGTGTGCTGAGTACAAGCCACGCCCTACCTCCATGGCAACACAGATTGCAAAGGGGAATCACCTGGGGAGGAGGGGCAGGCAAACGAGCTTCATGCTCAAGCATTTAACCTCTCAGAGTGAGAGGCAAAGGGATTCACATGCAGAAGATTCACGTTCAGGAGAATCACGTTCAGGGAGAGCAGAAGCAGGATTGGGCTTGGAACAGAAACAGACCTCAGAGCGTGAGCATGAGAAGCAGAAAAAAAGAGAAAGTCTGAGGAATCTGACCAGAGGCTTTGGAGCACGGCAGAGAAGGGCTGACTTTCAACACAGAAGGAGTTCTAGCAACAGCTCTCTCAGCCAAGACAGACATACAGAGTTTGCAAGCCTTGGTAAAGGTAGGAAACCAAACTCTGGGAAACTGGTGGAATACAGTTCAGATAGCAGTGAAGCTATTGAGGATTCTGAGGGGGAGTTTTATTCCTATAAAAAGCCTGCAAGGAAATCTGTTCCTAGAGCCCAGGGAAGGCAGCTGAAGCCAGTGACTGTTTTACCCAGAGATATAAAACCCTGCAGCTCACGTGTTAAACCTGAAGGGAGAAAAGGTAATCCCTGGGAGAAACTGTTTAAACTAATGCAGCAGTTAAAACCTGATAATGTAAGTAAAAGCCCAGAGCTGTTTCAGAGTGAATGTGAAGATATGGAAACGGACTTAGCTGGATTGGAGGAGGACACAGACTCTCCAATGGAATGTTCAACAGCCTTTATTGCATAGGAGAAAGGCTGACTTACCAGCTGAAAGGAATTTTTCAGGACTGTGATATATGCTCTGAGTTTCCTGAACCCTGAAGCCAAAGGGAAAGGATTATAAATGTGTTTTGTTTGAAGTTTGGTTCCTGTATGCTGAAGGAAGCTATCTGAGTTGATTATTGTTCTGTTACTACTTGTTCATACACTTAAGAAGATTTGTTTTCTGAAGTTTGGTGACAAAAGATAAAAATAATAAATTTCCTGTGTAATGCCTAAAAACCACTCGGACTGCTTACTGACCACAACTACAATAGTCCCAGCAGCACATGCTCTGGAGTTAAGCAAATACAGTTGGCATGCTGCCCCTTCTAGGCGACCGCCTAGACGGCCTGGCAGCACCACAATATATACTAAACAGTTAAACTGTTAACCAAGAAGTGCCTGTGCTATGGTCTATGGCCACCAGAGGGCAGCTGGTACACTCAACAGTGCCTTTCTGTGACCGTGTATATTGTGATGAGGAAAGCACTGGTGAGCCTGCAGAGTTAGAGAAAATCAGTGATTGTACCTTTTTAAAAACATTCCAGCAGTGCACAGGCTTCAGAGCAAGCTTAGAGTTTCTGAGGCTAGGCTGCCACACCCAAGCTCTGCTGACGGAGTAGCAGGCTTGGAGCATGATTATGAACACCTGTTAAGGCAGAGAGAAACGCTGCCCAGGAAGTACCTTTATAAACCCTGCTTAGGGAAAAGCAGGGGGGAGAACTGCTGCTCAGGAGGAAAAGGTTGCTCTGAAGGGAAGAGCAGAGCAAGCAAACATTCAAGGAGAGAGTCCAGGAAGACAGAGTCAGAGATGGACTCGGAGCAGGACTGGAAATTGAGCTGGAAGTTCCCAGAAAGAAAGTTCCAAGCAGAGGAAAGAAGAAGGACCTGGAAAGAGTCTGGCATAAGGGAAACCAGGCAAGAGCTGCTCAGACGGAGAGAGCAGGGCAGGTTCCAAACTTCTGTTCCTGACCAAGAAGTTCACAACACTCGGAGGTGGGTGCCTAGGTTTCAAACCAGGAGGCAGAAGAACCCAGCCTCCAACAGAGAGCCGTGGTTAAACCTCAGAGAGGAACTGGGGCAAGAGAACCAAAGAAAGATATCCAGTAATACAGTTCTCCATATTCCTTACCGGGTAGAGAAGTCCTGGAGGGAGTTACAGGAATCCTCAGCAAGAATTCCACCAGAGGCAGGTCATGAGGGCTCAGTGCAGGATATTATAATTCCAGAGCAGGAGGAAATGCAAGTGGAGTATAATGAACCAGACCCCTTGATTACTGAACTGCCAATGGACTGTTCTTTGTGTCGTGCAGAGGCTACTGAATCCTTGGTTAAGGAGTAGCAGCCTGCGTAAATGCTTTTTGGAAAAAGCACTACCAAGAAAACTTAACCTTGCTAAGGTAGGAACCAGGTTAAGTAAGACAAGCTTGCACAGCACTGTATATTATCTCACTAAGGAAGCAGAAAGACATTCTTTACTTTGCTGAACCTAAGAAGTTGTACTTTTGATTTGCCTGTTTTGATTGACGAAACGTCTGCGTCTGTTTAATGCCTTTGAGAAGTTACCCAGCTTAAGGATGTAATATTTTTTGTACTTTTTGTCCTGGAGGAAATATCCAGATACTTTGTGTTGGAACCTTATTTGTGCATATTTTGGGGAAATAAACTGTGTCATGTTTGCCTTTACTCGATGTCTCCACGACTATCCTTTTTAAGAGGGAAACTACAACTCCCAGAGGGCACTGCTCCTGATGGAAATAGTTTTCAAATCCTTTAAAGAGGACTAAAATGGCAACCCTAAGCACGTGGCTGGGGATAGGGACACGTGACAATATGCAGCCATCATCAGATTGATCTCTGCAAGTCAGGGAAGAAATAACCACAGGGCCACCTCATGGGCTCTTAGGGGTTAGTGACGGACTGAACAAGCAAGTGTAATGTTCTGCAAATCAAGATTATATGACCAAGATTTAAAGCTCTTAACTTCTGTATCATTTGTTGGATTCTGGTGCCCTAAAGGCCACTGGATGGCAGCGCTGCTCATGAATCACATATAGTATTCAGTGCCCCCATCCCTGGGGGGGTTTGTAAAATACAAAATCATAGTCTTCATCAGGTTCACACAGGCAGCAATCTCTAAGACCTCCACTTGCAAGGTTGTAGGTGTATCCCACCGCTATTTTTCTGACTGCAGGAAGGCTGGGGGGGGGGGGGGGGGTGCCTGTGTGTTTCATAGCTCCACTTAGCATGTCCTTACCAGGAACCTCTCATCTATTTCTAGAGCCTGTGCTATCAGAGCAGGGCTTTAAGCACTTAGCAGGGGCACTGACCCGTCTGTGCCATCTTATTAAAGGCTGAGGGTGAAGAGAAGGACGTCTAGGTAGCACAGTCTGGGGCTTAGCGCTCCAGGGCATTGGAAGGTTTCATAGCGGAAGTCAGTACTCTGTGTATGCGCCATGTATTCAGCCTATGTTCAAGCGTGCTCACTGCACTGTGTTTGGGTGTCAGGTCCTGGGTCGCCCATATATGTAGATGTGCATTTAGTATATGCTCACAATTGCTTAGGCATGATTTTTGGGTGCACTCTTTGCAGAGTGAGACTTCATTTCTTTGCTCGGACTGTATTATAAGGCTAAGGTAATTTCTCCAGTAATGGGGGGATGTCGATTGTAATAAAGTACGTGAGGTCCTCATGCTGTTACATGGGGTTGGAGATGCAGTTGTGGGATCTACTGTGGAGTGAGCCATCCGGAGGAGCTACAGTGTTACAGTCACCAGTTTCCCTTTCTCTTTGGGCTTTGTTCCCAGATCCTAGCCCCTCTTTCTCTCTGATATCCAGGTCGCAAGGTCCCCAGCCCACTGGACAATCTATTCTCAGCCTTTTCTCAATGCTGGCAGAAGGACTGGGAGAGCGAGAAAGGAAGACCAGGAACCAGCACCAGCTCTGATGTCTCTCCACTGCCAGTGTTTGCTACGGTCACATATTCCCAGTCAGTTATTTTTTGAGTATACTGATTGCCTACAGATCAGTGTGGCATACAGTCGATTACGGTTTTTCTATTTCCCTTGTCCCTAAAGGGCTCACAATTTATGTTTTGGTACCTGAGGCAGAGGGTTAAGTTGTTTAACGAAGGCGAGAAGGACCACCTGTGGGACCAGAAACCCCAGTTTTTATGGCCCAAGGTTGGTGGTCTCGATTGGAATTCAAACCCTTGGTCCTCTGGCAACTTGCCTCAACCACTAGGCCGCACTGCTCTGTGTGAGCTAGCCACAGGGCCATAGGGCCAGGCGCAGCCTGTTGCTTCCAAGGCAGAGACCTTGGGGAGGTTCCGTTCATAAGGATACGAGAAATGCCATACTGGGTCAGACCAAGCTCTTTCAGGTCCAGTATCCTGTTTCCTAGGGTAGCCAATCCAGGTCTTAAGGACCTGGCTGGTTTCCAAAAAGACGAATAGGCTACTCAATGCTTTTATCGGGGCAAGCGGTGGATTCATGTATGCTCATATTTTAAGGGTTCCGTTGCATGTACAACAGATGTGACGCTCTGTTGGGTTGTGTGCCTTGTAGAACATCTTGAATTGGTGAAAGTTGGTATAAAAAAAAATTAATAATTTTCCAGCTTCTCTCTAATAAAAGGTTATGGACCTTTCCTCCGGGAGCTAGGCCAAAAACTTTGTTAAACTCCGTTACTTTCGGAGATCTTGGAGTACACAGGAGACCCAGTGGTCAATCAACCGACTGGAAATGCAAGCGATACGCTGGGCGTTGCAGGCGTTCGAAGCTACGGTGACAGGTTGAGCGGTGTGAGTACTGTCCGACAACTCCACGGCGGTGGCCTACATCAATCGGCAGGGCAGAACTGGAAGTGTGGCCATAGAGGCCGCGGCAGAGGGTCTGTGTGTGTGGATAGAGCTTTGGCTATCAGCGTTTTCAGTGGCGCATGTTGCGGGTAAGGACATTGTGATGGTGGATTTCCTCAGCTGGGTCCGAGTAGATGCCAGAGAGTGGCATCTGGAAGTGTTCGCACAGATCGGTCGCATATGTGGACAGCCAGTAATGGACCTCATGGCGACGTTTCACTCTGCGTAAACAGGTCGCTTCTTCAGCAGACGACGCGAAAGGAGGTTGGAAGGCATCGGTGCACTGTTTCAACGGCAGCCGTCATACGGTCTTCTGTGTCTTTCCACCGGGGGCACTCATAGGTGGAGTGGTTCTGCGTATCGAAGTGCTTCGGGGAAACGTGGTTGGGGGCCTCGGGCTGGCTGAGGTGCCTGTGGTATGCCTGCGTCATACAGTTGCTCAACGGGAATCCATGGAGGTTTCCGACATTGGAGATTCTGTTGCTACGGAGTTCCCTTCGAATGCCTCAGGTGCATCGGTTTTTGCTTACAGGGTGGCCATTGAAAGGCAAGCTTAAGGAAAAAGAGTTGCTCGGCAGCAGTCTTTGCCACCTTGCCGCAAAAAAAAATCTGTGTCCCTTGCATGTGTGCGTATATGGCGCATCTTTGAGGACTGGTGCTCGTGGAGGCATGCTCGCGCAACAACAGTGTCAGTTCCCTTGGTATTAAGTTTTCTGCAGGACGGGTTTAGTAAAGGCAGGTCCTGGAGAGTTCATTTAGCAGCTCTGTCTTGCTATAGGGGCAAAGGACAGGGAGTGGCTCTCATGCACAGGTTGATGTGGTACGCTTTCTCAGGCGGTTACCAGACTGTAGCCCTCTCGTAGGCTATTAATTCCACTGGGGAAGTTCAAGTTGGTTTTAGGAGCGTTAGCTAGCATGCCATTGGGGCCCTTGCAACAGGCGTAGGTTAAGGGTTTTGCCTTGAAGATGGTGAGGCGATTTTCGGAGTTGCAAGTGTTGACCTGTCGGGAATCGTTTTTTGTCTGTCTCCAGACAGAAGGTGGCCTGGCGGCTGGTTCCATCGTTGTCAAAGGTGGTTTCTACGTTCACCTAACTAAAATGGTCTCTCTTCCAGCGCTAAGTGCGGCGGAGGGGAGCGTATTGAACCATAGCTTGCACTGTTTGGATGTCAAGAGAGTGCTGCGGCAGTGTTTAAAGGTTTCAGAAACTTTCGCAAGGCAGATCGTCTCTCTTCGGGGTGTTCGGAGGGCCCCGCAAAGGGAAGCGGCAGCGAAGGAGTCCATTTCTGGATGGATTGGAGCGGCGAGTGCGTCGGCTTATCTTCTACGGGACCGTACAGTCCCAGGGAACTTACGAGCTCACTCTACCAGAGTGCAAGCGTCTTCTTGGACGGAGCACAGTTTGGTTCCTCCAGTGGACATCTGTAGGGAGGCCTCTTGGTTGTCTCTCCATACTTTCAGTAAGCACTACCGCCTAGATGTTCTGGCGGCTAAGGATGCTGTTTTCAGGGAGGCGGTGTTGAGATCCGGCTGGAAAGGTCCCTCCCAATGATTACTGCACTGATACATCCCAGAGGTTGAGGACTAAACTGGAGGAATGATAAGGAAATAGGAATTACACTTACCTGGTGATTGTGGTTCCTTGAGTGACTCCAGTTTAGTCCTTGTTCATGCCCGGGGATGGGGTCTTAGCAGTGGTTTTTCTGTTGGGGGAAGTGCAAGGTTAAAAGTGGATATAGGCCTTCACTGGTGTTCAGTCATTTTGATGCTTCCACTTGTTTTGCGCTATATTGTTATATTATTATATTGTTATATATATTGCTCTGGATTGTTTAGGGCTAGGCATTCGACGGAAAGGAGAGCATGCAGGAAGCAGTCCCTTTCCTTCTGGAAGGTAGATAGGTTATATGTTCTGCTTGCCCTTGAATATAATGTTAAGTTAAAAAAAAGTTACTGATTTTTTTGCTCCTTTGAGTCTGCTTTGTCAATAGTTCACTGGGGGCTGATGGGAGAGACCAGCAGGCTATATCCAGTGATGTCATGAGTTTTTTTTACATGCCCAGTCTCCAAGCTGCAGGAGGAGGTTCACTACCCAGAGGTTGAGGACTAAACTGGAGTCACTCAAGGAACCACAATTACCAGGTAAGTGTAATTCCTATTTACTGTCAGGCCTATTATCTTCCTGCACTCGCTGATGGCCCTGATCCTCCCCCGCTGAGCCCTCCTACACTAGTAACTCAATAACATCTTCACTTATCCATCTGGCAGTTCCCTTCCCCCTGCCTTCATACCTGTGCCTCCCATGCCTAACCCTGCCTCCCTACCTCTTTTTGTTATGCTTCTTTATTCTTCTTTACTTTCCTATTTACTGATGGCGTTCCTTTCCTCCTTCAGTTTTCTGTAGCCAATATATTGTTTTATTGTACACCGCCCTGACGCTCCGGCAAGGGCGGTATATCAAACCTCTCAAAGATAAAGATACAAGAAACATTTGGAGGCTGTTGTTACTACCAAGGGTTGCACAATCAAATATTAGTCTAGGGTGCATTAATTCTGTCCAGGTCATATTTTTTTGCAGAATTTACTACCTAAAATGCAAGGGTGCCAATAATGATCACAACTCTGTGTGTGTGTGTGTACAGGGTGGCCCAAAAAAAGTGAGAACATCTCGTAAATTAAAAGCTTAAATAGTTTACTTATTTACCTTTTTAGCTATATAAGGTCATTATTTCGACAATTTCCGGTCGCCATCTTTTTCTTTTCTTTTTTTTTAAATTTGTCATTCGTTTACATCTGTCTTTTAGAATTTTTAAATAATTTATTTGCTACGAGATGTTCTCACATTTTTTGGGCCACCTTGTGTGTGTGTGTATGTATGTATGTAAGAAAGGAAGGAAGGAAGGGGGCTCCAGATCCCCTGGAACCCCCTTCCTTCCTTTTTTTATTTAAACATTTGTGTTTATACTGGTTACCCTCTAATTCTTGGGTACTATGGCTGTTTTAAATGAGCATTCCTTTTACCCCTTGCTCATCTAGTGGCCCAACTGACTGTCACAAACGTTTGCTTCAAAATGTACTTAAAAATTGTTCTTTGCATTCTTTTGGCTTGCAGTATATCCATTTTACATTTGACTTGCCAGTGCTTATGCTTATCCCTATTTTTTCTAATTTGGGTCCACTTACCATTTTTTGAAAAATATTCTTTTTGCTTTAACTGCCTCTTCTTTCACCATTAAACCACATTGGCAGTGGTTTTGTCTTCCTTAGACCTTTTTTTAAATTCATGAATTATATTTTATCTGGGCTTCCAGAATGGTCTTTTTAAATGTTCATACCACCATGCAAGTCTTTGACACTGGCAACTGCTCCTTTTTAGGTTTTTTCCTAGAGTCCTTTTAATTATAGGGTCTCTTCTTAAAATTAAATGCTACAGCAGTAATTTTTAGTGTCCTGCTTTGTGATCACTACTGCCAAGCAGGGGCATACCAAGGCTGTGTGGCCACACAGGGCACAAGTACAGAAAGGGTTCTGATACCATCATTGGGTTTCCAGAAAGCTCAAAAAGAGTGAGTTACTGCATATGGCTAGGGTGAAGGGGGACTCATGTGGTGCTTCTGATAAGCAGAGCTCTTGGTGGTTCCCCCATGTTTGGAACTCCTAGGTAACCACCATTCTCATTTTACCTTATACCCAGCACCGCTTGCTGGTTTGTTGCTCCTTTAGTGGGTGTTTGGAGCTTTGCCTGCTGCAACTCTGCTTTTACAGTTTCCCCCATTAAGATACACTGAGCTTGTGAACACCATCACTCAACTTTCATGTTGTACAGCTCTGCAGCAGTCATTATCCTTAACTGCTTCCGTTGGTGATCATTGGAATCTAGATGCTCATCCTTGGACATCTGAAACAAGTTTAAGATTGTCCCTTTTTGTGGGTGGTTCAGTGACTACTGTAGCTACATGAAAAGAGCCTCTGAAGGATGTTGAGGATCTCCCTGCTTCTAACTAGCTGCAGCTGACATTATGGCAGATTGAAGTCTCCCACCCATAGCATCTCTCCCTTAGTTGCTTTTCTGAATAACTCTGTCCATCTTTTCTCTTTGCTTTTGAAGGTTTACAGATCACTCCAGTGTAAACTGCAAGCCCAGCATTTCTGTTGCTTTTAGATTATACTGCATCTGCCGTCATATACTATGTTACTATGTAATTCATGTTTTCTTTCCTACCTTGCTCTCACAAAACAAAATACAGTGGGCTATGGTTATATGTTGATCACAATTCCTATTTGTCCCTGTGGTGATGACAATATTAGGGTGGAAAGGTTTAAGGCACCTGGTTGCCCACCCAAGTATCTGAAACGTGCCTCTTGATGCTTTTTGTGTGGTCCAATAAAGGTCATTTTACTGGGCCCCAGAGAGAAGTGGCTGCATCCCACTGCTGAAAAGAACATAAGATATGCCATACTGGATCAAATCAAAGGTCTGTCTTATCAAAACCATAGTAACATTGTAAATGACGGCAGATAAAGACCAGCATGGTCCATCTAGTCTGCCCAGCACGATGGCAAGCGTAGGTGCACCTACCGCTCCGTGCAGGCCACCTCTCCCCATGTCCCTGTTTAGCAGTGAACCCACAACTCCATGCAGGACACCCCTATTTGTTGAGAAATTAGATAGTTCAGTTTACTTTGATTTTATCCTCTTGCTGTAAAGGGATCCACTGTGTCTGCCCCATGCCATTTTGAATTCCGTCACCGTGTTTGCCCCCACCACTTCCATCGGGAGGGCATTCCAAGCATCCACCACCCTTTCTGTGAACAAGTATTTCCTGACATTGCCTTTCAATTTACCACCTTGCAGCTTCCTGTTATGCCCTCTAGTTTTACAGCTTCCCCGTCTTTGGAAGAGGTTTGTTTGTTCATTATTTCCCTTTAAGTATTTAAAGGTCTGAATAATATCTCCCCTGTCCCTCCTCTCCTCCAAAGTGTACATGTTTAGGTCTTCAAGTCTCTTCTCATAAGGCTTCTGACGCAGGCTCCAAATCATTTTGGTCGCCTTCCTCTGAACAGTTTCCAGTCTTTTTACATCCTTTGCAAGATACGGTCTCCAAAACTGAACACAGTACTCCAAGTGAGGCCTCACCAGTGACTTGTACAGTGGCATAAGTACCTCTTCTGCTGGTGATTCCTCTTTGTATGCAGCCCAACATCCTCCTGGCTTTTGCCACCGCCTTGTCGCACTGTTTTGCCACCTTGAGATCTTCAGAAATAATCTCACCAAGGTCTTTCTCCTGATCTGTGCACACCAACCTCTCGCCCCCTATCGCGTACATTTCCCTTGCATTTCTGCTACCCAAGTGCATGACTCTGCACCTCTTTGCATTAAATCTTAATTGCCAAGCATTAGACCATTCTTCCAGCTTTTGTAGATCTTTTCTCATGTTAACCACTCCCTCGGGGAGTCCACTCTGTTGCAAATTTTTGTGTCATCTGCAAAAAGACAGACTTTTCCATTCAGTCCTTCAGCAATATCACTCACAGATACATTGAACAGTGCCGAGCCCAGGACCGACCCATGGGGCACTCCGCTAATCATCTTCCCTTCATCCAAGTGAGCTCCATTTACCATCACCCTCTGTCGTCTGTCAGTCAACCAATTTCTGATCCAATTTACCATCTTAGGATCCATCCCCAAGCTACCGAGTTTATTGATAAGCCTCCTATGAGGAACAGTATCAAAGGCTTTGCTGAAATCCAGGTAGATGACATACATCGCATGCCCCTGATCTAGCTCCCTGGTCACCCGGTCAAAGAACTCAATCAGATTTGTTTGGCAAGATCGTCCTTCAGTGAAACCATGTTGCCTCGGGTCTTGCAACCTGTTGGTTTTGAGAAAGTTCACTAGTCGCTCTTTCAGGAGCGCCTCCATTACTTCGAGGTAAGGCTCACGGGCCTGTAGTTTGACACTTCTTCCCTGTCACCACTTTTCTGTAGAGGTATGACATCAGCCATTTTCCAGTCCTGAGGAACCTCTCCTGTTTCCAAGGATTTGTTGAAAACATCCTTTAATGGCCCTGCAAGAACCTCTCTGAGCTCTTTCAGTATCCTGGGATGTATCCTATCCGGTCCCATGGCCTTGTTCACTTTCAGTTTCGCAAGTTGTTCTAACACATCATCTTCTGTGAATGGCGTGGAATCTACTTCATTCCCATTTTTATATTTGGGAGTCACAGGTGGTCCTTCTCCAGGACTTTCTTTAGTAAAAACAGAGCAGAAGTATTCGTTTAGCAATTTCGCTTTTTCAATGTCACTTTCCACGAGTATGCTGTTTCCAGCAACTGCCAATCCAGGTCACAGGTACCTATCGGGTTTCCAAAAGGTAGAGAGATTCCATGCTGCTTGTCCCAGGGATAAGCAGTGGATTTCTCCAGTCCACTTTAATAATAGTTAATGAACCTTTCCTCCAGGAACTTGGCCAAACTTCATTTAAATCCAGCTACACTAACAGTCATTTATTACATCCTCCAGCAGCAAATTCCATAGTTGGATTACACGTTGAGTGAAGTCCTGAGACTAAGACTTGAGCCTCTCCTCCCCAAATTTTTCTCAGGCTGTCTGCAGAATTGCCATGTATATGTGAGCAGTGTGGGCACCTGATGAAAGAGCATGCATGTTTTGCAGGTTCCATAGCAGCTACTCCACTGCACTTCCTTTCTGTTATCTGTGTAAGGGAATCCGACATATTCCCTGGGTGGGTCCCTGCACTACCAACTTTGAGACACTGCCTCTTTAGGCATAGTTGGGGAGAAGGCATGGAAGCATTGGGCCAAGGAGAGATGAGACGGGGAAAGCAGAGAGGCATGTGGGAAATGGAGGAGGGGAGAGACATGAGAACATAAATCTTTTTTTGATTAGACAATCTGTGGTGTTTAAAAAAAACCAAAAAAAAAACATGCTATGTCCTTTATTGAAAGTTAACAGTGCAGATCACTTGTCTTTAAATGCACACGCCCTTTAATACTTAATGTTTGTGTGATAGAATTCTGTCTATTCAGTGATAGGGCTGTGTTAGCCTTTTTGCTTAAGATAGGTTATACTTCTATAACTCTTCTACATTATAAGAACCTGGTTTTATAGGTATTTTGGGGTCTTAGAGAATTTAAAAATGGACCTATTGCGGGAGGGAAGATTGATGAATAGAATAATTGGGGAATTTTCTGTCGGCTTACCTAGATGATCTTACTGATTGCCCACATAGCTTGACTAGCTAGCCTTATGTTTAAATCTTTATGCAATTTGATAGGTTGTAGGGGTTGTTTGTTTGGTTTTTTTTTAAAATCTTAATTAAAGGATAACCCCATGGCTTTTTGGTTTAGGAGGCTAATACTTGTGTAGATGCTCTGGCCTGATATGTTGGGTGGGAGAAGGAAGGGAAATGTTTATAGGTTTTTCTTTGGTAGACACATTGTGCAGTGTTTTTTATTTATGTGGTTTTTATTTATGTATTTTTGTACAGAGGCTTTTTAAAATATATTTTTTTTGCAATTTGCATGCAATATTCATCTTTTGTGCTGAACAATTTCTCATAGGAATTCCTATCATTTGCAACGAGTTTCAAGTTTATATCCTTGAACGTAAATGGTTTAAATCACCTGGTTAAATGTAAGAACATTTTCAGTTACCTCAAGTCCCTGAATGCAGACGTGATCTTTCTACAAGAAACTCATTTGATATATGAGAACTGTGTCAAGTTGCGATCTGGGTGGTTAGAACATCATATTTTTTCTCCTGGTACCAATAAGAAAAATGGGGTTTCAATTTTCTTTCACAAGGGATTGCCAGTTAAAACTTTACATAAAAAAATCAGATAATGAGGGTCAGTGCCTCTGTTTAAATGTTTTACTGGATGGGCATATGTGTACATTAAT
Organism: Ichthyophis bannanicus; assembly: GCA_033557465.1. Taxonomy (NCBI): domain Eukaryota; kingdom Metazoa; phylum Chordata; class Amphibia; order Gymnophiona; family Ichthyophiidae; genus Ichthyophis; species Ichthyophis bannanicus. The sequence goes on from CM066031.1 coordinate 253,897,692, forward strand.
AAATATCTATGCACCCACATCTCCCACACAAGTTTTTTTTTTAGAGTCTTTATAGTGCCTTATTAGCTTTTGGGAAAATCTGTGCAGGTAGGCGAGATTATGACTGTAATCAAGCAGATGCCCAATAATAAAGTTCCTGGGCCAGATGGATTCACTGCTGAATTTTACAAACAGTTTGCACCAAGTCTTGTCCCAAAGCTCCGGCAGGTTTATCGGAGTCTTCTCCAGCGCCCTGATGCCTTGACTAACTTCTCAGGAGCCACAATTGTTCTATTTGCAAAACCTGGCCGTGATACCTCCTTTATGAGCAATTACAGACCAATCTCATTAAATATTGATTATAAAATTCTAGCTAAAATCTTGTCTATTTGGTTAGGACTTTAATTAGCCAACTAATTGGAAAAGAGCAAACTGGATTCATCAAGGGTAGGTGTATCGGTGATAATGCCCACATTTTTCATAGTTTTGCTTAAGATTGGGCAGAAAGATCAAGCCCTAGCAGTTGCTCTCTCTTTAGATGTTGAAAAGGCATTCGATTGTGTGGAGTGGTCTTATCTCTTTTATACCTTGGATTGGTTCAGTTGTAGTTCCGCCTTCATTGATTGGGTCAAGGTGCTTAATGTCTCTCCGCACTCAAGAATTTTAATAAATGGTATTTTTTTAATGTTCCTTTTCATCGAGGCACAAGACAGGGTTACCGTTTGTCACCCCTTCTTTTTAACCTTGCATTAGAGCCTCTTTTGCTGAGAATTAAAAATGAAATTGGTATCTGGGGGGTAAGATGTAGTGGGAAAAAGTTGGAAATATGTGGATGATATTTTTACTTTTTTTGACAAATCCGGTGGTGTCGATAAGGTATTTTCTAAATCTGATAGGAAGATTTGCCTCCTCCTTGGCTTTTAACTGGGAGAAATGTTCTTCCTCTTAATGATCTTGTCAAGAAAGGAGGATTTGGAAATTTTCCCTTTTCTATGGTCCCCTTCAGGGATCCAGTACTTGGGAATACACTTTTGTACCATTGCTGAAGAAACTGTTAATAAGATAAGATGTTAAATTTTTTTTAACGGAAATTCAGAAAGTACTACAGCAATGGTCTCCATTGCGGCTATCATGGTGGGGCAAGCTACTGTAGATACCATTAAGATGATGATTCTCCCCAAGGTCACCTACAAACTGGGCATGGAAGGGTAAAAAAGCTGCATATCGCTTTGGCTAAATTTTAAAACTTTCCAGAAGAAGGGGAAGGGTAGGCTTACTGGATTTTCTATCTTACCACATCACATCCTTATTAAGATTTGGTGCACTCTGGATTCAAAGTGATCTTTCCCCACCTTGGCTAGAAATGGAGAAAGATTTAGTACGCCCTTTTAGATTAACTGAGTTGCGTAGAATGTGTTCTTCTTGGGGTGTGTTGAAATCACTACACATAGTTAGCAAACACTGTTAAGGCTCTTAAGTCATTGGACTTTCACTGTACTGTCCCCTATTCTACCTCATTGAATGCTTCCATTTGGTACAATCCACTGTGATCCTCCCCCCTTGCTGATACCCGTAGGTATGTAGGGTTTAAGGAGGTTAAGTTCCTTCCTGAACCAAGGTTTCGCTATTTCCTGCAGAAATGTTTGTAGGGAAATGTATTTCCTTTAATAGTTCAATGAAGGGTAGTGTGACTCAAGTGGATAAAGCAAAAGGATTTATTCCCCTCCCGGGGTGGATTTCACAAGGAATAAAGGTAACACAAATATCTTGCACTTCTGGCAGACAAAAGGACAAAATAAGATATCCAACTTAAACAGCTTCATTCAGCATTAAACATTTGCTTCCAGCAAAGTTAAGCACCACAGTACTGTTTCTTACAGCTCTGTTCCTTTCTCACAGTAAGTCTGTATTTTCTTCACAGCACACTTTTAACATAGAGATATTATCTCCTCAGCCATTGAAATCATACAGTCCATTTCTTCCATAGGAGTATTTACAAAGGATGGCTCAATTTCCATGCCCTCCTCCTCTGAGGCAGGAATTGTTTGCCACATTCGCTCTGGAGCCACACCCGTTCCCACGCTAGGCCTTGGGATAAGCTCTTGGGTTTGGTACAGCTCTAAATAATCATTCTCATTATAGTCCTTTGCACCGTAGCCCCAACCTTCCTGGTCAATAAACTCACAGTGATTATTGTACTTCCAGCCCTTGGGCTTACCTTTTATTCTGGTTGTGGAAGGTTTTCTCTGGGGTTTGTAAATTGTTGTAGGCTCCCAACCTGACTTGTGCAGAGTAGAATTCAACGGCCTTCCTGGCCTTTTCTCCTGTTTATAATCCAGAGAGTATTTCAACTGACCAGGTCTGCTCCTGCTGTATCTCTCGCTCAGAGCCTCTGACCTTTCCTCAGCTAGAGACTCAGTCCACCTCCTTACTGGAAGCTGGCTTTTCTTCCTCCAAGGGGACTCTGCTTGTCTCTCCTCTCTCTCTCTGACTCTGTCCTCATCTTCGTCTCTCTCTTCTCTACCTACTGGGACCTCTTTATGAGTCGGCTTTCTCGTGTAGGGCCTGACTCTGCCCCCTAGCAGGTGTTCTGAATTACTTTGTAACTCTCTGTTAAACTGGTAGCAGGGGCGTGTTTCTTTCTCTCGGGCTTGGTTTCCCTGACAACCAGTAGCCATGTGCTTTTGTTTATATTGCAGCCCTGTACTTTTTACCTGGTTTTTGGGAGTTTCTACAGGGCTAGAAGGACTCACTATGTCACAGATCCCCCCACTTAAAATATTACGGGCTGCCGGAATCTGTGACGGACAGCACGTAATCCGTCCTACTGGGCTCTTGTGGCGTTCTGTACTGGCCAACTCTACGGTAACCGCCCTTTCTTTCCAGGGTTTTAAAACATTTATATGGTAGGTTTGGCGCCGACCCTTACTGTTTTCTACGAGGTATGATACAGGCCCGACCCTCTTCACTACTGTGCAGGGTCCCTTCCATCTTGCATCGAATTTGGATCCTACCTCGGCTACCATAATGACTACTCTATCTCCCTCTGCCAATTGGCGAGGCTTTGTCCCCCTATCATAGTATTTCTTTTGCTTCCTCTGGCTAGCCTGTAAATTCTCCAGGGAAATTTGAGACGTTCTTTCCAAACGACTCTTAAGGTTTCTCAGGAACTGGGGTACCTCTATCTCTTCCCTGTCGGGCTCTACCCATTGCTCTCGCAATATGTCAAGAACTCCTCTGGGGGCCCTACCGAATAGCAGTTCGTAGGGGGACGCCCCTAGAGACGCCTGTACGCGTTCTCTACAGGCATACATTACAAAAGGTAAGAGCGTATCCCATTCGGATGTCTGCCCGTCTAAACCCCGCCTAAGCATTCGCTTAATGGTTTGATTCATTCTCTCTACCATGCCATTGGCCTGGGGGTTGTATGCCGCCGTACGTACATGGTGGATGCCGAAGGCATCCCACACGGTGGCTAGGTACCTCGACATAACTGACCAGGGAAGCAATTTTATCATCTCCTGTGGGAAGCCAACCTCACAGAACAGTTTAATGAGTTCCAGGGCTATTGTTCTGGCCGATGTGCTCCTGAGAGGAATGGCCCATGGAAAGCGTGTTGCCTGATCCATGATCACCAACACGTACTGAAAGCCCCGGGGAGTCCTATCGAGTGGCCCTATAATATCCATTGCCATTCTACGTATTGGTGTGGATATGGCCGGTGTGGGTATCATTGGCACTCCTTTAGGTTTGGATGCACTAACCCATTGGCAAGCGGGGCAGGCTTCGCAATAGCGGGAAGTTTCCCTGAAGACCCCCATAAATATTTGCATAATACTAACGCCCACTAACTTTTAGTAAACATGCCTCTTAATGAGTGTGTGGATAAAGAGACTACCAGATTTCTACATTACTATGCTCCAGCGCCAACGGCCAGGTACATTAGGAAGTACTACAAACACTGCCCATTTAGAACCCATAGCAAACCCGCTGCATCATAATAGCACTACCAGGACTTTTTATTTATTTTATTTATTTATACATTTCTTCTATACCGCCCCTTCCAGAGATCAAGGGCAGTTTACAGAACAGCTGAACAACTTTTACATGGAAACAGCAATATTAACTATTTTCAAACAACTTTTACATGGAACAGCAGTATTATTTACAAGGAACGTATTGTACAAACAAACTTATGTGACAATCTTTGTAGTTACATTTAAACAGGAGTCGGCCTCTTCTTGATTTGTCTTCTTTGGTTAGGGTGGGGTGAAGCTCTGGGGTTGTTTAGGTAAGGGGTGTGGGGGGGTTAATAGGAGGTTAGTAGGTTGGTTCTGTGTTTGTTGAGAGGTAGCTCGTGGGAGGTGAGGGATTTCAGTTGGGTTTTCAAAATGTTCAGTGAAAAGGTGTGTTTTGAGTCCTTTTTTGAATAGTTGGAGGTCTTTTGTCATGCGGAGGGTCAGTGGAAGTTCATTCCAGAGGGTAGGGGCAGCAAATGAAAAGGCTCTGGAGCTTGTAGTTTTCTTTGTCTTGCGGATGGTTTTGGGTATATAAAGTGAGTGGGTTGCGTTTTGTCTGCGTGTTCTGGATTCTGGTGGGGAGTGTAGGAAGGTGGTTAGGTGTGAGGGGGAGATATTGAGGAGTTTGAATATTGTTAAGAATATTTTATATTTTATCTGGCTATTTATATACAGAACAATTCATCAGAGAAGCAGGATTGTATGAAGACAACAGAGGTGTGAAGATTGGTGGAAGACTCATCAACAACCTTCGCTATGCTGATGATACCACATTACTGGCTGAAAGTGAAGATGATCTGAAACATTTGCTTCTCACAATCAAAGAACATAGTCTCAAAATGGGCCTGCACCTTAATGTAAAGAAGACAAAGATCATGACAACTGGCATAATCAACAGGTTCATCGTTGAAGGAGAAGAAATTGAAATTGTGAACAACTTTAACCTACTTGGATCAACTATCAATAAAGAAGCAACAAGCAGTCAAGAAATCAGACGACGCATTGCTCTTGGCAGAATGGCTATGAAAGACCTAGATAAGATTCTCAAGAGCAGAGATGTCTCTCTCCATACAAAGATTCGACTTGTTCAAGCCATGGTATTTTCAATAACATCATATGGATGTGAAAGCTGGACAGTGAAAAAGATAGACAGGAAGAAAATTGATGCCTTTGAATTATGGTGCTGGCGGCGAATACTGTGTATACCATGGACTGCCCGAAGAACAAACCAGTCGGTACTAGAGGAGATCAAACCTAAGCTTTCTTTAGAAGCTCAGATGACAAGACTTCGACTTTCATACTTTGGACACATCATGCGAAGAGAGAGATCATTAGAGAAAGATATTATGCTTGGCAAGATAGGAGGTCAACGCAAAAGAGGAAGGCCAGCAATGAGATGGATCGATACAATAACAGCAGCCACGGGTACCAGTCTGTCAACAATGAGCCGCCTGACTGAAGACCGAACACAATTTAGGATAGCTATCCAGAGGGTCGCCATGAGTTGACTCCGACTCGACGGCACTTAACAACAACATTTATAGGGAGCCAGTGTAGTTCATGTAGAATGGGGGTTATGTGGTCGGTTAGACGTGCTTTTGCTATTACCCTGGCGGAGATGTTCTGGGCTCTTTGGAGTATATTTGTATTTTTAAGTGGTAGGCCATTCATTAGACTATTACAATAGTCAAAGTGGGGGGTAATTAATGAGTTGACTACAGATCTAAAATCATGGGTGTCGAGGAGGGGTCTTAGGTGCTGTACGGTCTTTAGTTTATAGAATACAGTTTTTACTGTTTGCTTTATGTGGGGGAGCATACTGAGTGTGTGATCTAATATTATCCCTAGGTATTTTACCTCTTGTTTGACAGGGATAGTGGTGTTGATCATGATGGTTTTTGGGTAGATTGCATCGTGTTTTCTTGATACAAACATAGCTTCTGTTTTTTTAAGGTTAATGCTGAGGTAGTTGGTTTCTAGCTAGGATTCAGCCTCTCTGATACATTCAGATTGTGGTATGAGGGGTTGCTAGTGTTTATGGGGATAGCGAGCATGATGTCATCGGCATAAATGTAATGGTTCATTTTTGTATTTTTTAAATATGTTCGTGATGGGCTGTAGGTATAGATTAAAAAGGAGGGCTGAGAGGGCCGAACCTTGTGGGATTCCCTGTCCTTGTGAGAACGTTTCTGAGATGTTTTAATTAAATATTAACATACATTAGCTGTCTTCATCTCTCTTATAACTAGGTTATTTATTTATTTAACAGTATTTCTAAACCGCCTTATCTTAATAATCAAGGTGGTATCACAGCAAGCAATCAGGTAAAGTGTGTGTGTTGTACATGCAGTGAGGATGAAACTTAGTTGTGTGAGGGCTGTGTTGGGTGCTTGATTTGTTGATTCCTATTCCTATTCATGCATTATTTATTTTTATTTATTCATATTTTAAATTTTGCAATTGTTATTTATTTTACACATGGTTTTTATAATTTATTCATTTATTATATATATATATATGTATATTTTTTGCAGTGTTAGTTTTCTGATGGTTTTTATCCAGTTAAAGAGTATTTCATCATTGGCATGTTTATCATTTTAATGTTTGTTTTTATTTAGCATATTTTTGAAGATACAAATTGTTATAGTCCTGTTTGATTAAGTCATACAGTTTGTTGACTCAGGTATGTGTAATTTATATGTTCTTTTGGATATATTATTTATTTATTTATATATAAAAAATTTTCATTATTTTTTATCATTAATTTTTATTTTTAATTATGTTTTTATTGGATTTTAATGCGACATTTATTTTTCTTTTAGCTCTTGCGTTCTTATGTTAGCCGTACTTATTCGTTCCATTTTTCATATATATATTTTTTTATATATATATATAATTTTTTACATCATACATTCATTTATGTCCGCTGTTTTGAGCCAGTTTGTTTTAATTGTTTTTACATTTTTTTTGTTTGATTTGTTTTATGATTTGTTTTAGCCATTTAGCCCCTGAAGAAGGGAATTCCGAAACACGGCCTGTGTTTGGCCTATGGCTGATGTTGGTTAATAAAGGTTATTACACGTCCTCCTGTTTGCTATCCACGTTCTTTTGTTGGACATCGTGCAGTTTGGACACCTCATCGGATGTTTAGAGCAGGTCTGTTGGAATCCTGCCTCTGTTGGCATTGTTCAGCAGAGGTAGGTAACTTGATACACATGCTATTCGATTGCCCAAATGTCAAGCCTTTTTGGATTGGTGTTTGGGCTATATATGTGAGGTGTTCCACATAGATACTCTAACTGCACAGATAGTGTTCTTTCGCTCATTTGGTTTTGGAGCATGCGTTTAATAAATGAGACAATGCACTCTTTGACACCATGATACCTGTGGCTATTCATCATATTATGCATGGCTGGAAGGATCCATCATCATTGAATGTAACCTTTTGGTGACGTGCAGTTTGTCATACTCGCAAACTTGAGGGTGCTGCCTCCATCGTTTCATCTTGCTTTGATAAGATAGAATATGGAGAACCTTGGGCACTTATTTAACATAATTTGTATATATTTAAGCCTCTGTTTATATATACAGGGTGGCCCAAAAAAGTGAGAACATCTCATAACATATAAGTTATTTAAAAATTCAAAAAGACAGATGTAAACGATTAACAAATTAAAAAAAAAAAAAAAAGATGGCGACCGGAAATTGTCGAAATAAAGATGTTATATAGCTAAAAAAGGTAAATAAGTAAACTATTTAAGCTTTTAATTTACGAGATGTTCTCACCTTTTTTGGGCCACCGTGTGTGTGTGTGTATATATATGTGTGTATATATATATATTTTATTTATTTATTTAACAACTTTTATATACCGCACTATTCATAATCAACGCAGTTTACATAGAACAAGAAAACATCAGACAAGATACAATTATCTGTTTTATGTTTACATATAACAGGAACAATAACTTGGGTAACCGGGGTAATTATTTACAACAAATATATATAGGGATTATTCTGCTATATTGTAATAGATTTACAATTCAATTTGTAACATTGTGTTGACCATATGTTGCAGTGTGTCATATTTAAATAAAAAAAAAAAAAAATAGATTCCTTATCGTTCCTCCAGTTTAATCCTCAATCTCTGGGTAGTGAACCTCCTCCTGCAGCTTGGAGACTGGGCATGTCAAACTTATGACATCACTGGATATAGCCTGCTGGTCTCTCCCATCAGCCCCCAGTGTGTCCAGTCTCCATGCAGCAGGAGGGCGTAGTGAGCCTAGCTTCTGGGCTCGCTTGGGGGAACAGATAAGGAGCATTCCTTATCGTTCCTCCAGTTTAGTCCTCTACTTCTGGGTTGTGCACCTCTTCCTGCAGCTAGGAGACTGGGCATGTCAAAGTCGTGACATCACTGGATATAGCCTGCTGGTATCGCCCATCAGCCTCCAGTGTGTCCAGTCTCCTTGCAGCAGGAGGACATAGTGAGCCTAGCTTCTGGGCTCACTTGGGGGGAACAGATAAGGAGCATTTAGTGTGACAAATTCTGATTTTACTTTTGATTTTTACCTTTCATTTACTTTTAATTTTACTTTTAATTCAGTTACCTTTGGTTAATTGACAATCGGGGATTAGTTCCCTTTAGTTAGGAGCAAATTTCCTTATTTACAGTAATTTTAAATTTGAGCCTGGTTCTTTAAATTAGTAGCAGTTCTCGCCTTCCCTCCTTGTCAGTGATTTTCACTTGCTGCAGGCATTTGCCGGTGCGGATCTCTCTCCCTGGACTGTACGGGAGAAAGCTCCGGGACCCGTACAGCCACACTGAAGCTGTGTGAGACGGAGCCTCTCCGTTGCTGCGGGATTTTAATTTTACTCTGTGGAACCGGCTGAGCGATCCTCGCTGCGGCTGCCAGGCACATCAGCGCAGCTTGAGGATCGGAGGAATTCAAGGAGGTAGGAGCAGGCTGTGTGGCTTTTGGCCCTGCAGGTAAGGTCTTCGGGCTCTGTTGGTCTGCTGAGGCCTCATTTTTGCAGCGGCGGCTGTTCTTGGCGCCAAAATTCATTGGCGAAGGGGCGGCCATTTCCTCTCTAGGTATTTGGACCGCATCGCGAAAGTTGCCTGCGTGAGGAAAACAGGCAGAATAGCTAAATTTTTGGGCCTAGTGCTTTGTTTGTTTCTTTTGTTTGTAGTTTTTTTTTTGAGGCCAGGGGGTTCCTCAGCATTAAGGGGGACTGTTGTCAATCCTCTTTATAGAATAAATAAGAATAAACTTAAAAACAGGACAGCAGTTTTGGCATTGATCCCTGATACCACATGTTCTTTCCCTCCTAATCATGTCTCTGAGGAGCATCTGTTCAGGCCCAGGATATTAGGCAAATTGCCAGCTTTTAGTTTCAAGGGCAGAGCCCTAACTTGTAGTTTGCAGGAGGGAAAGCCTAGAAGTGTGCCTTTATGTAGTCTATAGTGAAAGTTGCCCGAAATTCACAGGGACAGGTTTAGCAAACCTTAGAATGTACAAAAATAGACTGGCAGTTAAACTGCCAACCGGGAAGTGCCTGTGCTACAGTCTATGGCCACCAGAGGGCAGCTGGTACACTCAATAGTGCCTTTCTATGAATGTGCAGGCAGCCATTATCTGCAGATCAGGAAAGAAATCACCACAGAGCCTCGGTGATGTGATGTAAGGTCTGAGAATCCAGTTTATATGACCAAGATTTAAAGCTCTTAATTTCTGTATCATTGGTCGGGCTCTGCTGCCCTAAAGGCCACCGAATGACAGCGCTGCTCATGAATCACATAAAGTATTCAGTGCCCCCATCCCTGGGGGTGAGTGGTACCATACAATATCATATTACTCATCAGGTTCACACAGGCAACAACCTCTCAGACCTCCATTTGCAAGGTGGTCGGTGTATCCCACTGCTATTTCTCTGACTGCAGGGAGGCCTGGTGAGGTGCTTGTGGGTTTCATAGCAACACTTAGCAGGCCCTTCCCAAGAAATTCTCATCTATTACTAGAGCAGGGTTTCATTTCATTTCTCTGGTTGCGGTTAATGCACAGCATCAGGGGCTGTGTTCGAAAGCTTGGGTCCCATGGACTTCGGTGGGATTTCAAAAAGAAAAAGAAACTCGCTTTAGTGAGAGATAGCCTTGTTCATTTTTAGCTAACACTGTTGATTTTACTTTTGATTTTTACCTTTTGCGCCTGGATCCCAAGGATGGGACATTGCTTCCAGAGGTACTTTCTATTTTGCTCTTCAGCTCCCTGGCAGATGCAGTAGGCTGGCAGGGGGTGGGCAACGTCTCCTGCAATGCAGAATCTCCCAGGATAAGGGGGGGAAAGGACCACTGGGTGCAGCGGGGGCTGGTAGCTTCTTGCAAAGCTATAGTAGCAGTTTGGGTAATTTTAGCGGATCTGCTTTGTTTCATTGGAGTTGGCGGAAACTTGGTTTTTGGAGTCCTATCTTGAAAAAAGAAATAAAAAAAAGGGCATAGCTATGTTGATTTACCAGAATCTCCTTCCGCTATCCATAGAAGATCCTATACAGCGCTAAAGTCGATTTATATGGTAGGATAATATTTTGGCTTAGCTGCTGTGATATAGCGCTATGTTCCGCTGTAAACCTATTCAGGTCAAAAGGAATTATGGTGATAACTCTCTTGGACAGTTGTAACAGGTGCTTTGGTGAGCACCATCGCCAGTCCACAGATGTGGAATGCTCTGCCATAAGCATTATGTCATGGGAAGAATTTTATAGTTGTGTGGTTTCTTAATGGAAAATGTTCCCGTTTAGTTTGACTTTGCCAAATTATAAGATTTTACGGTAGATTTGTAATGTCTTAATTTTGGCTATATGGGGTTTAATTTTACATATGGAAAAGGTAGCGCAGCGGAGAGGGATTGCGAAATAGAACTCTGGCCTTTGGAGCTATCTATGCTCCCATTCCATTTATCAGAGGTTCTCCAGTACGGAGAGTCTCTGCTAGTGTTCAGTGAATGCCTTAATGGGGGGCCAGAACAGCTAGGCTAGTTCTCTAGCAGCAATGGCAGCAGCTCAGACTCTAGTAGGCATACTTCATATGCTGGGCTTACAGGATGGTTTCTGCGCTGATCGGCATCAGCCAAGGTGACTGCCGGTTTAGACTGTGAATGTGGAGTCAGCCTGGAGGAGGGGCCTTGCGTTCTCTGGACAATGCCCTGCATACACTGAATCCCTTCAATTCGATCAGCTGCTGGCAGGACACAAGGCACGCTCGCATGCTTTTTTTGCTTCAGTGGTCTAAAAGTGGAGTCTTTACCAGGTGGTATAATGGGAACTTGTCTGCAGTTTCTCGGCTTCTTTATTGCTGACTCAATTGCCACTGCAGAATGAGAGCTGTATTTCATATCACCAGGTGCTAGTTGAACTTAAAATAAATAAATAAAGAAGGAAGGAAAATAAAGAAAGTATTCAGCTGTCCTGAATTCGCCTGTTCTTGATTGACATTTTGAGGCTAAGCAGGGGCACGCCTGGGTACCACGTGGCTGGGTGCACACCTTGCACTTCCAGGGTGTACGGACTCACTGTATGGAACAGAGCCCTAGCAATCTTCTTTATCGCAAGATGGGAAAGTAGATGGTTCACTGAAGCGATCGTTGGGGGCATTGCTCTGGCCTTACAAGCTCCCATTTTTGGAGCCTGGGGAGGCGAGAGCATGCTTCCGCTGGTCGCAGTGTTACGGCAGTCTACTCGCCTGGAACAGGAAAGGATCAGGGAGTTGAATCGACTACAGCCTGATTTGCTTTATGGGGCAAATGTGCATTATGGCTTGATTCAAGCGCTAGCTAATATTATTGTCTTCCTTGGGGTTCACCCAGAGGTATCTCTGGTGGAGGAATGGGGCAGCTGATGGTTCGTCGCAGTCGAGGGTCAGTAAGCTCCCATTAAGTCTGTCTTGTCCTTTCCCCGTGGGCTCTCATAGGGCAACTAGTTGGCGTATCGGGGCTTTCGGAGAAAGGTGCTCTTGGTAGCGCCCGGTTGGGCGAGACGGCCGTACTAGGCTTTTCTCATTCATCTACTCGACAGGCTTTTCCTAGAAGTTGTCGGTAGCGGACGTTCTGCTGCGGCTAGGTCCGTGACGAATGTCTCAGGTGGATCTGTGCCCGCCTACGGTTTGGCCTTTGTATGGGCGGGGCCCAAGTAGAAGGGTTATTCTGCGGCAGTCTTTGCCGCCTTGTTGAGAGCAAGGAGGCAGGCTGCTTCTGCTACGTAGGTCCATGCTTAGCGCCTTTTGGAAGGCTGCTGTTCACAGCGGCAAGTCCGGGCGACAAAGGTGTCTGTATCCTTGGTCTGAGTTCTCTGCAGGACAGTGTCTGAAAGAACTAGCGGCCAGTTCCTTAGAGGATCCAGCGGGCGACTGTTTCCGGCTGTAGGAGTCTGTGAAGGGAATAGCGCTAGGTGTTCGGATCGATGTGTAGCATTTCCTTAAGTTGGGATCCGACTGCCCTACTCAAGGAGAGTTTGGGTGCCGCCGGGGGATCCCGATTGGGCCTTAGAGGCGTTAGCTAAAGAGTCCTTTGATTCTTTACTCCAGGCGTCGGTAAAGGATTTGCTGTTATAGACAGTGGCTTTGATAGCTCGTTGTTCAGTGCGACGAGTTTCGGAGTTTCAGGCGTTGTCATCTAATGAGCCGTTTTCACCCTTTCTGGATAGAGGATGGTGTTTGCGAGCAGTCCTGTCATCCTTCCAAAAGGTGGTTTTCTGATTTTTCTCCTGAGCCTATTGGTTTCTCTTCCAGTTCTCGGTTTTTCTGGAAGGGGAGGTTTTTATTCGTAGCTTACACTGATTGGAAACATTACATGCAGGGTGCGATGTTCCTTTCTTTGTTTTTGTGTGCTGGTTGGAGGTCCCCACAAAGGGGAAGCAGCAGCGAAGGCGGCCATTTCGCACTGAGTTAAGGCGGTGGTTGCCTCAGCTTTCTGCTGGCGAGGTTGTATGATTCCGGGGGGCTTTCTGACTCTTGCTACCAGGGCTCAAGCGGCTTCATGAGTGAATCACCATGTCGTTCCACCAGGAGGGATTTGTAGAGCAGCTTCCAGGTCGTCTCTTCATTTCCTCAGTAACCACTACTGCCTAAATGTTTTGGCAGTAAAGGAAGCCTGTTCCGGGTCGGCAGTGTGGTGAGTTGTCTTGATAGGTCCCTCCCAATGATTACTGCTCTGTTACATCCCAGAAGTAGAGGACTAAACTGGAGGAACGATAAGGAAACAGAAATTACACGTACCTGGTAATTGTCGTTCCTTGAGTTACGACAGTTTAGTCCTCATTCCCGCCCAGGAGTGTGATTTCTTCAGAGTTTATTTTCAGGCGGAGTGAAGCATCAATCTCAAGGAGTAGACAGATCCTTTCAGTTTCTAGATCGCAGTGAGTATTGTCAAACCTTCACCCACTCCCCAACCTTGTGAGCTAAGGAGGGATAGGCCTTGTGTAGTTGTGGGGGCCAAATGAATATGCGGTGACAAGAAAATTTATTTGTCTTCAAGGATTTTTATTTCCCCGCTCCGTGAGAGAGACAGGAACAGAAAAGATCAATAAATCAGGAGTCATACAAACAGAGGCTTTCAGTATTGTGCTTCAACAAAACTTCTCATATGGAAAAACACATTGCTTCATGTGTTTCTTCCGTGCAATGTATACAGGTGCTCAGGTAAGAAGTATAATTGTTCTCTTTATCAATTATATCACAGTCCAGCATACATTCAATGTTAGGATATGCTTTCCTTTCAATTGCCCTAAACAATACTTCTTGTCAGGTAATTTTCAGCAATTATGGAGTAGCATAACCAGAATAAAAGTCAGGTATAATCATTCAAGCTTTTGTTTCGTCAGTTCTCTCTATTAATCCTACAGAGCAATCCATCGGTTGATGGATGTCAATCATGGGAACTTGGGCTTGGGGAATACTCTTGCCTTCAGGATTATTCACTGCTTGAAGAGTAGCTTGTTGTGAAATGACTCTTTCATTCAAGAGTTGTCTAAGGTCATTTAAGAGTTGTTCTGCTTGTTTCCTAGCAGGACTCAACGGTAAAGCTTCTCCTTGTTTAAACAGCTGATTATCTGCATCTGGTGAGCAAACACGGCTTTCCTTATTCAGACAGTCTATGACCGAGGTAGAGATTCCCTTCCCCCACTTCTCTCTGTTAATGAATGGTGGAATCTCACGTTCGTTTGCAGCAGCTCTACTTCTAAGGAAGGCTTCAAAAGTAACAGGAGTCTCTCTTCCTGGCATATAACACTTATCAGAAGGATTAAAAATAGCAGGTACCTTCAAATGAGACTGCTCAGGAACTGTCTTGCCAGCATGCTTTTCTCTCCAGGGATAAAAACTGCTTTTCAACAACGTGTGCTTTTCTCCTCGTGTTGAATTAGCTTCCCTTCTGTGGTAGCTGGGCACAGCTTCTGTAGCCAGGTCAAAGGGTTCTGCAGTCCGTGGAACTTCCTGCCTTCCCAATACCTCTTGCTTTCTCTCCTGTGGATTTAAAGCAAACTCTCTCCTCAATCCACTAGCAGTGCTTACTCCTTCATTCCTTCGTGACAGCCTCTGGCTTGGTCCTGTTCCTCCATTCGTTCTAATCCTTCTGCTCCTCTCCTTTGAGTGTTCCCTCTCTCTGTTTAAGAAGGATCCCTTACTCTGGGAGGCCCGCCTCCTCCTAGGGCGTGCCCAATCCATAGCTCCGCTTCTCTCCTCCTCTGAGGTGAGCTGATTGGCAGCCTGAAGGCTATGCTGAGAGTGGGAATTTCTTCTTTTCCCTGCAATACTAGACTCTACCAGGGGGTCAGTATCGGTCTCCATGGCCTCCGCGCCTGGCGCTGCGTCACAGTATCCCTCTCTGTTCTTTCTTTATTTTCTCTTATTTAAACGAGGTGATGGTATAGGATATGTGTTTGCATAGGGGGGACATGAATGTAAAGTAAAAAAAAAAAAAAAAAAAAAAAAAGAGAAAAGAAAAAATATAAGACGGATACGGTTTAAAAGGCTCCTCCGGTTGAAGAATGGGGAGTTATTTAAAGTTATGGTATAGTTGCTTATTTGTTGCTCCTTTGAGTTTGCTTTGTCAATAGTACACTGGAGGCTGATGGGAGATACCAGCAGGCTATATCCAGTGATGTCACGACTTTGACATGCCCAGTCTCCTAGCTGCAGGAAGAGGTGCACAACCCAGAAGTAGAGGACTAAACTGTCGTAACTCAAGGAACGACAATTACCAGGTAAGTGTAATTTCTATTTTAGTGTGACAAATTCTATTCTGATTTTACTTTTGATTTTTACCTTTTAATTGTACTTTGAATTCAGTTACCTTTGGTTAATTGGCAATCAGGGATTAGTTCCCTTTAGTTGTTAGGAGCAAATTTCCTTATATTTACAGTAACTTTAAATTTGAGCCTGGCTCTTTAAATTAGTAGCAGCTCCCGCCTTCCCTCCTTGACAGTTATTTTCACTTACTGCAGGCATTTGCCGGTGCGGATCTCTCTCCCTGGATGGTACGGGAGAGAGCTCTGGGACCCGTACAGCCAAACTGAAGCTGTGTGAGATGGAGCCTCTCCGTTGCTGCGGGATTTTATTTTTACTCTGTGGAACCGGCTGAGCGGTCCTCGCCACGGGTGCCGGGCATGGCAGCGTGGTTTGAGGATCGGATGAATTGAAGGCAGTAGGAGCAGGCTGCGTGGCTTTCGGCCCTGCAAGTAAGGCCTTTGGGCTCTGTCGGTCTGCTGAGGCCTCTTTTTTGCAGCGGCTGTTGTTCGTGGCGCCAAAATTTGCTGGCCAAAGGGGCAGCCATTTTCTCTCTAGGTATTTGGACCGCGTGGCGGGAGTTGCAGCAAGCTGCCGGTGTGAGGAAGACGACAGGCAGAATAGCTATATTTTTAGGTCTAGTGTTTCTTTCTTTTGTTCGTAGGTTTTTTGAGGCGGGGGGGTTCCCTCATCCTTAAGGGGCTTTTGTCAGTCCTCTTTATTTTTAAGTTTATTCTTAGTTTTATAGGACAGCAGTTTTGGCATTGATCTCTGATGCCACATGTTCTCTCCCCTTCTAATCATGTCTCTGAGGAGCATCTGTTAAGTCCTGGGATATTAGGCAAATTTCCAGGTTTTAGGTTCTTCAAGGACAGAGCCCTAACTTGTAGTTGGAAGGAGGGACAGGCTGGAAGTGTGCTTGAGACAGTAGCTCCTTTTTGTTAATCACAGTCTGCAAATGTATTCTATAGTGAAAGTTGCCCAAACACCTGTGGTTTCACAGGGACAGGTTTAGGAAACCTTAGGATATAAAAACAAATAATAATAATAACAGTTAAATTGTCAACCAAGAAGTACCTGTGCTACTGTCTATGGCCACCAGAGGGCAGCTGGTACACTCAATAGTGCCTTTCTGTGACCGTGTATATGCAGCCATCATCAGATTGATCTCTGCAAGTCAGGGAAGAAATAACCACAGGGCCACCTCATGGGCTCTCAGGGGTTAGTGACTAAACAAGCAACTGTAATGTTCTGCAAATCAAGATTATATGACCAAGATTTAAAGTTCTTAACTTCTGTATCGTTTGTCGGGCTCTGGTGCCCTAAAGGCCACCGGATGGCAGCGCTGCTCATGAAACACACATAATATTCAGTGCCCCCATCCCTGGGGGGGGTTGTAAAATACGAAATCATATTCTTCATCAGGTTCACAGAGGCAGCAATCTCTAAGACCTCCACTTGCAAGGTTGTCGGTGTATCCCACCACTATTTCTCTGACTGCAGGAAGGCCGGGGGGGGGGGGGGGGTGCCTGTGTGTTTCGTAGCTCCACTTAGCATGCCCTTCCCAGGAAATTCTCATCTATTTCTAGAGCCTGTGCTGTCAGAGCAGGGCTTTAAGCATTTAGCAGGGGCACTGACCCGTCTGTGCCATCTTGTTAAAGGCTGAGGGTGAAGAGAAGGACATCTAGGTAGCACAGTCTGGGGCTTAGCGCTCCAGGGCACTGGAAGGTTTCATAGTGGAAGTCAATACTCTGTGTATGCTCCATGCATTCAGCCTATGTTCAAGCGTGCTCACTGCACTGTGTTTGGGTGTCAGGTCCTGGGTCGCCCGTATATGTAGATGTGCATTTTGTATGTGCTCACAATTGCTTAGGCATGATTTTTGGGTGCACTCTTTGCAGAGTGAGACTTCATTTCTTTGCTCAGACTGTATTATCAGGCTAAGGTAATTTCTCCAGTAATGGGGGGATGTCTATTTGTAATAAAGTGCGTGAGGTCCTCATGGTGTTACATGGGGTTGGAGATGTAGTCGTGGGATCTGCTTTGGAGTGAGCCGTCCGGAGGAGCTACAGTGTCACAGTCACCAGTTTCCCTTTCTCTTTGGGCTTTGCTCCCAGATCCTAGCCCCTCTTTCTCTCTGATGTCCAGGACGCAAGGACGCAATGCTGGCAGAAGGACTGGGAGAGCGAGAAATGAAGACCAGAAACCAGCACCAGCTCTGATGTCTCTCCACTGCCAGTGTTTGCTACTTTCACATATTCCCAGTCAGTTATTTGAGTATACTGATTGCCTACAGGTCAGGGTGGCATACAGTCAACTACGGTATTTCTATTTTCCTTGTCCCCTAAGGGCTCACTATTTATGTTTTGGTACCTGAGGCAGAGGGTCACTTAACGAAGGCCAGAAGGACCACTTGTGGGATCAGAAACCCCAGTTTTTATGGCCCAAGGTTGGTGGTCTCGATTGGAATTCAAACCCTTGGTCCTCTGCCAACTTGCCTCAACCACTAGGCCGCACTGCTCTGTGTGAGCTAGCCATAGGGCCAGGCGCAGCCTGTTACTTCCAAGGCAGAGACCTTGGGGAGGTTCCAGTCATAAGGATACGAGAAATGCCATACTGGGTTAGACCAAGCTCTTTCAGGTCCAGTATCCTGTTTCCTAGGGTAGCCAATCCAGGTCTTAAGGACCTGGCTGGTTTCCAAAAAGTCGAATAGGCTACTCAATGCTTGTATCGGGACAAGCGGTGGATTCATGTATGCTCATATTTTAAGGGTTCCGTTGCATGTACAACAGATGTGACGCTTTGTTGGGTTGTGTCCCTTGTAGAACATCTTGAATTGGTGAAAGTTGGTATAAAAAAAAATTAATTTTCCAGCTTCTCTCTAATTTATTTATTTATTTATTACATTTGCTTATATACCACACTATTCGGCATCAGCGCGGTTTACAATATAACAAAACGACCAAGACAACATTCTGTTTGGTTTTACAAGGAACAGGAGTAACAACTTGGCTAACAGGGTTGAACTATATACAGAGACAATAAATTACAACAACAGGGTTGAACTATATACATGAGATAATAAATTGCAACAACAGGGTTGAGGTGAATATATGAAATGATAATTACAAGAATCTAATGAAGTCCAGTAATCACTTTAAGACGGTATGCGCCTGATCTGCAGGAAGGAGGCTGGGAATATAGGAACACTAGGGAGGGGTGTTTTAAGGTGGGTTACTTAGACTCGGTTGCTGGCTGGGTAGTATTGGAGGAAGAGGTGAAATTTGATTGCCTTCCTGAATTGAGATAGGTCTACAATAGCTCGGATGTCTGGTGGTAGTGCATTCCAGCATTTAGGGGCGTAAAGACTGAAAGCCCTATTTGCCGTTGTGTTGTTGCATTTAGTTAAGGACTTCGGGGTTAATCAGTAGATTTAGGGTTGTTGACCTTCTAGATCTGTTGGGGGGGCACTGTGTGGATAAGCTCAGTAAGCACCATAGAGGAGAGGGAATTGATGGCCTTGAATGAGAGAAGTAAGGTCTTGAATATGATCCTTCCGTGTATAGGTAGCCAATGCAGCTGCTTTAGAATGGGGGTCACATGGTCACTTCTGGAGGCTCCGTGGAGGACCCTTGCTGCGGCATTCATGGCCAGTTGTAAAGGGTTCAGTGTAGATTGAGGTAGACCTTGTAAAATGGAATTGGCAAAATCAAAATGAGGCAGGATCAGTGCTTGGAATATTGTCCGGAAATCATCTGGGTCCAGTAGGGAACGCAGATGTCTGAGTGAACGGATTTTGAAATAAACAGCTTTGACTATGTTGCTTATGTGAGATTTCATGTACAGATGTTGGTCTAGGGTGACCCCAAGGTATTTTATTGTTTCTTTGGTTTGTAATTCCGCTTCCTTGACTCTTACATGAGATGGTGGAATAAAGTCAGGGTCTCTTGAGATGAACAGTACCTCCGTTTTTTTGTGCTGGATGCGGAGGTTTTGTGATTGTAGCCAATCGGATATAGCATTGAAGCACTCTACAAGTGGTGTGAGGTCCATTTGAACTGTCGAGAAAGGTATGTATAAGAGAATGTCATCTGCATATAACAGACAGCTCACGTTAAATGATCTGATGATATTGCAGATAGGTTGCATGTATATATTGAACAGTAGAGATGACAGAGAGGAACCTTGAGGCACGCCTTGTGTTTGATGGAATTGTTTTGATTCTCCCGATCCAGATTTTACATATTGCCATCGACCATCTAGGTAGGACTTGCACCATTCTAGCGCAGTATTACGGATTCCCTTCTCTTTCAGTCGACCGAGGAGGAGCTCATGATGTACCGAGTCAAAGGCCGCAGCAATATCTAAAAAGATGAGCACAAAACCTTGTCGGATGTTGTCGGTGCCTGTAATTATATTGTTGAAAAGGAAGGTGAGAACGGTCTTGACTCCATGATACTCTCTGAACCCGTGTTGGCAGTGGTCTAGGGGAGCTGTGGAGTCTATATGATCCTGAATTTGCCTTTGAACCTCTTTCTCAATTATTTTTGCTAGGAGCGGAATACTGGCTATTGGTCTGTAAGAATCTACCCTTTGGGGGTCAAGTTTGGGGTTCTTCAATAAGGGCCTAATAGAGGTTTGTTTGAGTGCTGTGGGGAAGAAACCAGTAGTGAAGGAAAGGTTTATCAGTTTTGTGATGAATGGACTGAACTCCTTGCGTAGTTCTTTTACCCAAAAGGCTGGGCAAGGGTCAGTTTGCGCTGTGGAAGTATTGATAGAAGCTATTGTATCTTCAATGCTTTTTCTGGATGGTGTGGAGAACATGAGTAGGGGGGTTAAGCCGGTAGGTTCTTGACACGATGCTGATGAGATTCTGTCAGTCTATATGATCTTTGATTGTAGGTAATCAGCGTATTTTTGTGGGTGAATATCCACATGTTGTTCAGGAGATGGTTCCTTAGAAAGGGCTTGAACCAAGTTGAAAAGATCTCGTGAAAAGATCTCTAATAAAAGGTTATGGACCTTTCCTCTGGGAGCTTGGCCAAAATCTTTGTTAAACTCCACTACGTTCAGAGATCATTTCATGCAAGGCTCTTAGTGTACAGAGGAGACCCAGTGGTCAATCAACCGACTGGAAATGTGAGCGATACACCGGACGTTGCAGGCATTCGAAGCTTGTGACGCAGTGGCAAGTCCAGAAGCCATGGAAACTGATACTGACCCGCTGGTTGGTTCAGGTATTGCAGGAAAAGGCCAGGTTTTCCATTCTCAGCACAAGCTGCAGGCAACTAATCAGCTAACACAGCTCACCTCAGGGGAGGAGAGAACCAGAGCTGCTGATTGGGCATGCCCTAGTAGGAGGCGGGCTTCCCAGAGCAGGGGCCCCTTGTTAAGCAGAGAGAAGGAAGACAGTGGGAGAAGGAGTAGGATGAGGATGAGAACGAGTGGAAGATGGGGAATGAGCAGTACGAATGGAATGAGAAGTGAAAGTGGATTGAGCCCACGAGTGAGAAGGCAAAGGACACTGGAAAGGCAAGAAGCTTTCTTGAATGCAGAATCCTTTGACCCAGCTAGAGAAACACTGCCCAGCTGCAAAACAAGGGAAACTGATTCAGAACCAGGAAGTAGGTGCCAGGGATACTCAGTGCCTGAAAGAACCGTCTGGAAGCAACAGAGGTTGGAAGCACTGAGAGACCCAGGATTAAAGCCTAGGTTTCTGGGAGACGGAGTTTACCCTTGGAGAGAAACGCACCCTGGCAAGGCATTCTCTGACAAGCCTCATTTTAAGGTACCTGCTACATTTAATTCCTTTGACAAGTTTTACAAGCCAGAAAGAGTGAATCCTGATTTTAAAGCACAGGATAGTTTCAGGCAGTGTGAGAGACGTTGGCTACAGCCTGAAACTTCTTTAAATAAGCCTAGCTTTTCTCAACAAACAGCTCAAGCTTTTAACAAGCAAGCTGACGTAAAGAATTCAGCTGAACTGTTCACAGGAGAATTAGGCCACAGTAATTCAGAAGGTCCTACCTTTGAAGCATTCTTTAAGAGGAGAGCTTGTGCAGAGGAACGTGTTGATCCAACACTTACAAACAGAGATAAGTGGGGGAGGGGTAACTCCACCACCGGCATAGAGTGTTTAAACAGAGACAGCATTATTTGCTCTCCAGAAGTAAATAATTACCTGCCTAAGCAAGGAGAATATCCTCCCGGTAGTCCAGCTAGAAGACAGGCAGAACTGCTTCTCAACGAGTTTAAACAGTTCCTAAACAAAAGAGCTGTTTCTGAACAGAACTCCGTTCAAGCAGGAAATAGTCCTGAGACAGGAATTCCCTTATCTGCTCCGGTGCCTATGATAGACATTAATCAGCCAATGGACTGCTCAATTGGGCTGATAGACAGAGCTGACAAGAGCCAAGCTTGAATGGTCATATCTGGTACTTTGTTCTGATTGTTATGCTGTCCAATTACCTGAGTGCAAAGCTTATGAAATGAGTAGTGTTTAAGCAACTGAAATGAAGAGCTTATGAAGCACTAAAATAAGCTGGAATGTAATCTGGTTTCAACAGATGAGCAGTATTGTTTCTTACCTGATTATTTCTGAATCCAAGATAGAAAGGACACATGATGTAATGTGCCTCCATGGTGAAGAATAGTTTAAAGCACAGTATTGAAAGCCTGGATTTTTCTTTGTTCCTGATTTGGTTATCCTCTCACCTGTTCCTGTCCACCAAGGAGCGGGGAAAATAAAATCCTTATAAAAATAAATTTCTTGTTCCCGACTTTTCATTGGCCCCCACAACTACAAAAGGCCCATCCCTCCTTAACCCTCAAGGTTAGGGAGTGGGTGCAGGGTGACAAGCTACGGTGGCAGGTCGAGCGGTGCGAGTACTGTCTGACAACTCTGCGGCAGTGGCCTACATCATTTGGCAGGGCAGAACTGGAAGTGTGGCCATAGAGGCCACGGCAGAGGGTCTGTGTGTATGGGTAGAGCTTTGGCTGCTAGAGTTTTCAGTGGCGCATGTTGCAGGAAAGGACACTGTGATGGTGGATTTCCTCAGCTGGGTCCGAGTAGATGCCGGAGAATGGGAGTGGCATCCGGAGGTGTTCGCACAGATCGGTCGCATATGGGGACAGCCAGTAATGGACCTCATGGCGGCGTTTCACTCTGCGTAAACAGGTCACTTCTTTAGCAGACGACGCGAAAGGAGGTCGGAAGGCATCAGTGCACTGTTTCAACGGCGGCCGTCGTCCAGTCTTCTCTATTTCTTTCCACCAGGGGCACTCATAGGTCGAGTGCTTCTGCGTATCGAAGTGCTTCGGGAAAACGTGTGGTTGGGGGCCTTGGGCTGGCCGAGGCGCCCGTGGTATGCCTGCCTCATACGGTTGCTCGATGGGAGTCCATAGAGGTTTCCGACATTGGAGATTCTGTTGCTACGGAGTTCCCTTCTAATGCCTCGGGAGCATCAGTTTTCGCTTACGGGGTGGCCATTGAAAGGGCAAGCTTAAGGAAAAAGAGTTGCTCGGCCGCAGTCTTTGCCACCTTGCCGCAAAAAAGTCTACATCCCTTGCATATGTGCATATTGTGATGCAGCGGAGGCTGATGAGAGAAGTGAACCTGTTTGTCAGCAAGGAAAAGATGTGCACAGAGTGCAATATTCACAGGGACCAGCTAGAGGGAGCAGGAGTGCAGTCAGGAAGACTGAAGGGCCACGCCTAGCTGGTCAGAAGCATATGACAAACATTTCACAAGCCTCAAAGAGAGGAGTCCTTTATAAGGAAGCACTGCCTCAAGTTAAAAAGAGACAGACACGGAAAGAGACACAGACAGAGAAGGAGAAACAGAAAGAGAAAGCTGTTTGCTGGCAGAGGAGAAAGACTTATACAGATTGCAAGCAAGAAGCAAGTAGGAATCAGCCGGGAAGGAAAAGCCAGGCTGAGCAAGGAAGCCAGGATTTGGGCTATTGCAAGAGCAGGCATTTACCAGCAGAGCTGTTCCCACGGGTGAGAGAGGAACCAAACTCTCAGAGAAAAGCTTGGCACGAAGCTTCTGAAGGGAGGAAGCAAGTCCAAGGAGAGAACCTTTCCTCAGCGTGCTGCTGCAATAAGAGGTATGAGAATTATATTCCTACAAAGAAACCTTTGCCCTGTAAAAGTTCTTGTGAAGGAAGTATGGAATCTCTAAGAAGGGAAAGCCCAGTTAATACTAAGGGGACACGTGGCCAGCGCTCCAGGCTAGGCCCGAGGCACTGGAAAGTATTAAGGGAAATATACAAAGCTCCAGAATACAATATTCCAGAGACTGTTAACACAGAATTAAACATACCAATTCCTGAGCCGATGCAAGTGGAACTGGTGGAACAGTTGCCAGACCCAGAGGAGATGGATTGCTCTCTCTGCATTTCCCATAGCACAGAGTCTTTGGAGGACGTATGAATGGCTTGTGGTATCTGCAGAATGTCTATTATGTGCTGAGCAGAAGAATTGTACAAAGTTGCTTTAAACTAGAAGCTATGTTTGTGCCCTGCTACTACTGTGAAGTTAACAGTTTTCCTTAAACCTTGTGTTTTCTTTTGTGCCTGAAGTTAAGGACATTATTTTCAGTTGTGACCAATTTATGACCCCATGCGTAAAGGGAATAAAAGCCTTTTTCATCCCTACCACTCTGCTTTAATTGATTGCTTTAAAGGATTGGAGTTTAAAACCTCTAGACCAAGTTTCCTTGGTTCTTAAAAAGGACTCTCCTATCTAATAATAATAATTTTTATGCCACTGTGTGACAGTATATGGCGCATCTTTGAGGACTGGTGCTCGCGGAGGCACACTTGCGCGACAACAGTGTCAGTTCCCTTGGTATTAAGTTTTCTGCAGGATGGGTTTGGTAAAGGCAGGTCCTGGAGAGTTCAGTTAGCAGCTCTGTCTTGCTATAGGGGCAAAGGACAGGGAGTGGGTTGATGTGGTACTCTTTCTCAGGCGGTTACCAGACTGTAGCCCTCTCGTAGGATATTAATTCCACCGGGGAAGCTCAAGTTGGTTTTAGGAGCGTTAGCTAGCGCGTCATTGGAGCCCTTGCAACAGGCGTAGGTTAAGGGTTTTGCCTTGAAGACGGTATGTTTGATGGTCATCTGTTCGGCGAGGCGATTTTCAGAGTTGCAGGCGTTGACCTGTCAGGAATCGGTTTTTGTCTGTCTCCAGACAGAAGGTGGCCTGGCTGCTGGTTCCGTTGTTGTTGCCAAAGGTGGTTTCTACATTCACTTAAATAAAATGGTCTCTCTTCCAGCACTAGGTGCGGCGGAGAGGAGCATATTGAACCATAGCTTGCGCTGTTTGGACGTCAAGAGAGTGCTGCGGCAGTGTTTAAAGGTTTCAGAAACTTTCGCAAGGTGAATCTCTCATGAGGGATCTTGTCAAAGGCTTTCTGAAAATCCAAATACACTATATCAACTGGCTCACCTTTGTCTACCATTTACACCTTCAAAAAAATATAACAGATTAGTAAGTCAAGACTTTCTTTGGCTAAATCCATGTTGGCTTTCTCCCACTGAATCATGACTATCTACAAGTTTAGTAATTTTCCCAGATACAGATGTCAGGCTGTAGTTTCCTGTATCACTCATGGAACCCTTTTTAAAAATTGGAGTTACATTGGCCACTATCCAATCCTCAGGTACTACAGTTGGTTTTAATGATAGTAGGTCTGCAGTTTCATTTTTCAGTTCTTTCAACACCCTTGGATGTATGCCATATGGTTCAGGTGATTTGCTACGCTTCAATTTATCAAAATGTTGTATTATAGCCTCCCGTTTATCAATATTTCTTTCAATTCTTCCACTACATCACCTTTATATACTATTTCAAGCACGGGTAACTTCCCTACATCATCTTCAGTAAAAACCAAAGCAAAGAATTCATTCATTCTCCAGGACCAAGCAGGAAGTCAGTCCTCACATATGGGTGACGTCGGCGCCGACTGAGCCCTCGCGGAGCAATTCTCCCCAGCTTTCAAAGAAAGCCTTTGGGAATTGCAGCGCGCATGCGCGGTCCCCTTCCCGCCCAAGGGTGCCATCTTAGCCAGTCTTCTTTTTTCCGCGGAGCCCTACAGACGTGGTCTTCTAGTCCCCGCTGAAAAAGTTGATTTCTTCATTTATTTTTCTCTTTTTTCTTCGGTTCGACGCCGGTCTCTTTCCTGCCCGGACTCGCGACGCCATTGCGAGTCCTTCTCTTATTTTTCGGTTTTTCTGATTTTCTTGTCAGTTTCGTTTTCGGTTTTTCGCTGGCAGCCTGGTCCTTTGACCTTGCAGGGGCCCTTTTTCCCCCGATGGCTGCCAGTGGCTTTAAAAGGTGTGTTCAGTGTGACAGAAATATGTCTCTCACTGACACACACGATCATTGCCTCCGCTGCCTCGGCCCGGATCACGAGGAGCTGATCTGTGGGGCCTGCAGCAAAATGTCCTCCAAAGCTTTACGGAGTCGGCGGCATCAGCGGGAAAGAATCTTCGCAGATCCCACCCGTACCCGGACCTCGTCGGAGGCCTCGGCGTCCAGAGGCTCCAGCTCTGAGCATCGCCGGAGTTCCTCTGACAGGGGTTCTCCCTCCGGGGATCATCATCGGAAGGCGAAACCCGCGAGGGCGGCGTCAGTGGACGCTCCTGGTTCCGCGAGGGCCAGGTCGCATAGCCCCGATAGCCGTCCCGGGTCTTTGGAGCAGGAACGTCTCACGAAGCGACCTCGTCTGGAATCGGAATTGCCTGCTCAGGTAAGTCCTGTACTCCTCCTGGACTCGCCTCAGAGGCGTCCGCCGTCGGGGCCCGAGTCGGGGGCTGCTGGGTCACCTGAGGTCGGACTCAGGTTGACGGCCTTGGAGAGCAGCCTGGCTGCCTTCATGGACCAGCAGCGGGCACTGATCGCTAGCCTCGCTGGCGCCTCTGCCCTGGCCGCCGGGACGTCGACGTCTAAGTCGACCCCGGAGACCGAGCCGATCCTCGAGTCCATGCGGGCTCGAGTCGATCCTCGGTTGAGGTCTCCCTCGGCCTCCCGTTCGGGACCGAGGTCATCTACGCCGACTCCCTCGGCGTCGGGGCGGCCGACGCCTACGCCCGCCCGGACCGACCCCACCGATTCCTCCTCGGAGTCGGCCTGGGAATCTGAAGTGGAAGAGTCACCTGATTCCTTTCGGACTCGGTGTGTCCCCTCAGACTCCCCTGAGTCCGAACCTCGGAAGCAGTCCCCCCCGGAGGATGCCCGGTTCTCGGACTTCGTCAAGGATATGGCCAAGGCTTTGGCCTTCCCTGCGGATCCCGAGGAGGAGCCTCGAGCCGAAGAGCTCGATGCCCTCCAGTATGACTCTCCAGCGAAGGAGCACTTTACTGTACCGGTTCCTCCTATGCTGGAACGACTACTCTTCCACATGTGGGAGAGTCCGGCATCGTCGCCGGTGTTAAGCAAGCGGGTTGATTCCATCTATCGAGTCCGCAAGAGCCCGGGCTTCCAAAAAGCACAGCTACTGCACCATTCCATGGTGGTGGAATCGGCCATGCATAGGCTCAAGAGCCAGAAGATGCACTCCTCGGTGCCTCCTGGCAGGGAGGCCCGCAACCTGGATGGCCTCGGTAAAAAGTGTTTCCAGGGCTCTATGCTTGCTTGTCGAGTCCAGACCTACCAGCTCTACATGGGCATGTACCTTAGAGACCTGGCTAAGGAGATAGCCGGATTCTCTGCTGGACTTTCCGAGGAACCTTTGCGGAGGTTCCTAGCCTTGTCCACTGGAATTCGAGAATGCTCCAAATTCATTTCTCGAGCAGCCTATGATGGCTTTGAAGCATCGGCTCGAGTGGCCGCAGCCGGCATCGGTGCCCGCCGACAGGCTTGGCTTCAGTCGTCTGACCTTGAACCCTGGGTGCAGGACAAGTTGGTCGATGTCCCCTGCCGAGGTGAGAACCTATTTGGCAAGCCCATGGCTGAGAAGGCTGCGCAAATCGAGACGGAGACTCTCACCAGAACAAGGCTCTCTAGAAAGACCTCTGCCCCTTCCCAAAAGAAGAAGGGCTCGGGAAAAAAGTCCTTTTACCCGAGAAAGGCGGCTGCCTATAAACACTACCCTCAGTATCAGGCCTCCTCAGCTCCCCAACAGGGTCAGCAGGCCAAGGGACGGGGTAACGGGTCCCGTAGGCAGCAAGCCCCCAAGCCTGCACCACCGGCCCCTGCTCAGCAGGGTGGGGGTTTTTGACTTCATCGACATAGCCTCTCCCCCTCAGCTGGTTTCTCCCAGCACAGGAGGCCGGCTGGTCCACTTTGCCCACAGGTGGTCCAACATCACATCAGATGCCTGGGTGCTTCATGTTGTGCGAGAAGGCTATCTTCTCCACTTCCACCAGGTCCCTCCCTCCTATTTTCCGGGAGAGCCTCCACGACTCCCTCTGCACAGGGACTTACTCCTTCAGGAGTTAGCAAGTCTTCTTCAGGAACAGGCTGTGGAACCGGTGCCCCACCACCTGAGAGGTCAAGGCTTTTATTCCGGGTATTTCCTAATACCAAAAAGAACAGGAGGCCTCAGACCCATCCTGGACCTGCGCAACCTCAACCAGTTCCTCGTGCGAGAGAAGTTCAAGATGCTTACCCTTGGAATCCTTCTGCCCTACCTCCAGCAGGGAGATTGGCTATGCTCCTTGGATCTAAAGGATGCCTACACGCACATCCTCATCCACCCAAGCCACCGCCAATACCTAAGGTTTGTGGTGGCCGGAAATCATTACCAGTACAGAGTACTGCCCTTTGGCCTATCCTCCGCACCACGAGTCTTCACAAAATGTCTCGCGGTGGTGGCGGCTTATCTCCGGCTTCAGGGCCTCTATGTCTTTCCTTACCTAGACGACTGGCTCATCAGAGCATCATCCTCCCAAGAAGTCACACGAGCCACGCACCGCACTGTGACTCTTCTCCAGTACTTGGGCTTTGTCGTAAACTTCGCAAAGTCCACTTTGCTCCCCTCGCAAGATCTCGAGTTCATCGGCGCAAGATTGCACACTCTTCAGGCGCGAGCTTTCCTGCCTCTCGACAGAGCTCAGCGACTCATGGACCTAGCCAGCCGTTTTTGCAGCCAGTCCCTGGTCTCGGCCAGGCGCTTTCTGAGACTACTCGGCCATATGGCTTCCACCGTCCACATGACCCCCAACGCCCGCCTGAATATGCGGCCTGCTCAGTGGTGCCATCGCAAGCAGTGGCAGCAGGCCACGGGCGGCCTCGCCGACTTAGTGCAGATCTCCAGTCCACTGGCTTCTTCTCTGCAGTGGTGGCTTCATCAGCCAAACCTGGTACTCGGAATGCCTTTTCAATCTCCTCCGCCTGCTCAAGTACTGACGACCGATGCTTCTCTCCTGGGATGGGGAGCACATTGCCAAGGGGCATGTACTCAAGGTCTTTGGACCGCGTGGGAGTCTGCGCAGCAGATCAACTTCCTAGAGCTCAGAGCAATCCGTCTGGCTCTCAAGGCTTTCTCCCACATGACTTCTCGCCGGTCCGTCCTTGTCCAGACGGACAATCAAGTTGCCATGTTCTACGTGAACAAACAGGGAGGCACGGGCTCCTTCCTTCTCTGTCGAGAAGCGCAGAGACTCTGCTCTTGGGCCGTCAGCCACGGCATTCTTCTCAAGGCAGTTTATCTCCCAGGCCAAGAAAATTGCCTGGCGGACAAACTCAGCAGAATCCTCCAGCCGCACGAGTGGCGCCTGGATCCCTTGGTAGTTCAGAAACTTTTTCTGCAATGGGGCCTCCCCACGCTGGATCTTTTTGCCAGTCCTCTCAACCGGCAACTTCCTCGTTTCTGCTCTCGGCAGCCGCATCCCCTCTGAGTAGCGGCGGATGCTTTTCTGCTCTCATGGTCGAAAAGCCTTCTGTATGCCTTTCCTCCCATACCACTAATCTCTCGAACTCTTTTCAAGGTTCTCCGAGACAAAGCTTCCATGATCTTGATAGCTCCTCGGTGGCCCAGACAGCCGTGGTTTCCACTCCTGCTGCAACTAGCGGTGGAGGCTCCGTTCCCTCTGGGGTTGCAACCAGATCTCCTCACACAGGATCAGGGGTCCCTGCTGCACCCCATCCTCAGATCTCTACATCTGATGGCCTGGCTGCTGAAAGGGTAGTCCTTGCTCCCCTTCTACTGCCGGCAGAGGTGGAAGAGGTCGTCCTAGCTTCCCGGCGACCTTCTACCCGCAAATGCTACGCCCTTAAATGGCGTCGTTTTTCCGTTTGGTGTACCCAGCAGTCTCTGGATCCCTTCTCCTGCTCGGTGTCGGTGGTCTTGCAGTACTTGCTCTACCTCTCTAATCTTGGACTTAAGTCCAACTCCGTTAAGGTTCACCTCAGTGCTCTTTCAGCACATCATGTGCCGGTGGACGGCAGACCTCTTTCCAACGACCCTCTTGTGGCAAGGTTTCTCCGAGGTCTCCTTCTTCTTAAACCACCTCTGCGCCCGCCAGCGCCTGACTGGGATCTGCATGTGGTTTTGCAGCGGATCACCTGTCCGCCTTTTGAACCTATGGCTACCTGTCCTCTCCGTTTTCTTTCTTGGAAAACCTTATTCTTGATAGCCCTCACTTCCGCTAGACGCGTAAGTGAACTACAGGCCCTCGTGTCTGATCCCCCTTACACTCGGTTCTACAAAAACAGGGTAGTCCTACGGACTCACCCTAAATTTCTTCCAAAAGTGGTCTCCCCTTTTCACATCAATCAGGAGGTGGTACTTCCGACCTTCTTTCCCAGGCCACACTCCAGCCGAGCTGAAATGGTCCTGCATACCCTGGACTGTAGAAGGGCATTGAACTTCTACCTTGACCGTACGCGGGAGCACCGCAAAGCTGTTCAGCTCTTCGTGTCTTTTGACCCCAATAAATTGGGGCTCCCTGTCTCCAAGCGTACTCTGTCCATCTGGGTTGCTGACTGTATCGCTTGGGCTTATGGAGCAGCCGGACTCTCGTTAGAAAGTCGGGTCACTGCTCATTGTGTTCGGGCGAAGGCTACGTCAGTGGCTTACCTCCGCTCTGTTCCATTGGCAGACATCTGCCGGGCCGCTACTTGGTCTTCGAGCCAGACTTTTGCGGTCCATTACTGCCTCGAGAGGGAGTCCCGCAGGGACAGTGCTTTCGGACAGGCAGTCCTCCGAAATCTCTTCGAGGTTTGAGCAACTCCTACCCTCCATCCCGGATGTTGGGCTACCGGTGGGTAATAATTCAGTGAAGATTCCTTCCTTCTGTGCTGCTGAGCTAGAGGGAGCTCATTTTTGTGCTTAGGGTCTCCGGTAGCCTTAAGCTTGGGAGTCCCATATGTGAGGACTGACTTCCTGCTTGGTCCTGGAGAAAGCGTAGTTACTCACCTGTAACAGGTGTTCTCCAGGAGCAGCAGGAATCAGTCCTCACAACCCTCCCTCCTCCCCTTGGAGTTGCAATCATCTGCTTTAGTTTTTTTGCAAATTTTTATGCTGTCTTTTAGCTATGTCATCTGACTGGCTAAGATGGCACCCTTGGGCGGGAAGGGGACCGCGCATGCGCGCTGCAATTCCCAAAGGCTTTCTTTGAAAGCTGGGGAGAATTGCTCCGCGAGGGCTCCGTCGGCGCCGACGTCACCCATATGTGAGGACTGATTCCTGCTGCTCTTGGAGAACACCTGTTACAGGTGAGTAACTACGCTGTCTCTGGCCTTTTCCTCCATTAGCACTCCTTTTACCTCTCTATCATCCAGTGGTCCAACTAACTCTCTCACAGTTTTTTTGCTATGAATTTACTTGAAAAAGTTTGTATTATGTGTTTTGCTTCCATGACAAGCTTCTTTTCAAATTCTCTCTTTGCCTGCCTTATCAATGCTTTGCATATAACTTCCCAGTGCTTATGTTGTTTCCAGTGTTTGTCATTAGGCTCCTTTTTCCATTTTCTGAAGGATGATTTTTTGGCAACAGTCTCTCTAGCTTTACCTTTAAACCATGCTGGCAGTTTTTTGGCTTTCCTTTGACTTTTCTTAAAGCGTGGAATACATCTTGACTGGGCTTTGAAAATAGTACTTTTAAACCATGCCCATGCTTGATGTAAATCTTTAAGCTTTGCAGCTGCTCCTTTTAGTTTTTTCTTAACTATTTTCCTCATTTTGTCATAGTCTCCCTTTTGAAAGTTAAAAGGTAGTACTGTGGATTTCCTTTCTGCGTTCCTTTCCTTTATTACATTGAATGTGATCATGCTATGATCACTGTTGCCTAATGATCCCCAACAAATCTCTTGCACCAAATCCTGTGTTCCACTAAGGACAAGGCCGAAAATAGCTTCCCCTCTTGTCGGTTCATAAACCAGTTGCTCCAAGAATCAATCATTTATTTTATCTAGAAATTATCTCTCTAGCATATCCTGCTGAGACATTGACCCAGTCTATATTGGGGTAATTGAAATCACCCATTATTATGCCACCATTTTGATCTAACCTATCATTGTGATATAGTTTGTACCCATGTATCACAGAGTCCCCTTGTTTATTCTCCTTCCACCAGGTTTCCGAGATGCCAATCATATCCAACCTTTCATTTAGTGCTATATATTCTAGCTCTCCCATCTTATTTTAGACTTCTAGCATTTGCATACAGGCATTTTAGAGGTTGTATTTTATTCATATTAATCTAGTTATTAGTTGATAGGTGTAATTTGAAATCTTTTGGCTCTGTATTGAAGAACATCTGGGTTACTTTTATATTTGTGGGAGCCTCTCTGTCTGGATGCCTTAACTTCCCTGTTTTGCTAGTATTCTTCAAGGATACATCCTTCTGAGCCATGCTTTCCTGGGCGACTGTCGGCTTTCCCCTACTAGCTAGTTTAAAAGCTGTTATGTCTCCTTTTTAAAAGGTTAATGCCAGTAGCCTGGTTCTATCCCGGTTAAGGTGGAGCCCATCCTTTGGAAGAGCCCCTCCCTCACCTAGAATGTTGCCTAGTTCCTAACAAATTCAAAACGCTCTTCTTTGCATCATTGTTTCATCTACGCATTGAAACTCCGGCGATCTACCTGCCTTTTGGGTCCCGTACATGGAATGGGAAGCATTTTAGAGAATTCTACCCTGTAGTTCTGGATTTCAGCTTCCTAGCTAAAAGCCTAAATTTGGCCTCCAGAACCTCCCCCCCCCCCCAAATGCTTTCCTCTGTCATTGGTGCCAGCATGTACCAAGACAGCAGACTCCACCTCAAAGCTATCTAAAACCTTGTCTAGGTGGCTTGTGAGGTCTGCTACCTTCACACCAGGCAGGCATCTTACCAGGCAGTTCTCACGTCCACCAGCCACCCAGCTATCTACATGCTTAAAGATCGAATCACCAACTATAACATCTGTCCTAAACTTTCTATCATGGGTGTATGGCCCTGGAGAAACCTCCTCAGTGCGAGATAGTTTTACATCTCCTGGTGGACATGTCCTAGCTAGATCAATTCTGCCACAACAAAGTGATGCTCTCCTTTCACATGACCTCTCTCCTCCAATGGCAACGGAGACATTGCCAGATTGGAGGTTGGACTTTAGTACTAGGTCTCTTTTAGGCCTCGACTATGTACCTCTCAGTCTTCTTATATCTTCCAAGTCTGTTACTCTGCCCTCAGGGAATGAGTCCAATCTCTGCAGGCTAAAAAGCTCCTTGCACTTAGTGCACACGTAAGACACCTCACCAACCGGGAGAAAATTGTATGTGACAATTCAAAAGACTGGATAGCCCCCATCTAGCTGCTGGACTGCTGTCTGCATCTTGGTTTTAAAGTTTTGTTTAGCTATTTAAGCTGTTTACTTAAAGTTGCTAGGGATACCTATACTGAAACTACTATACCAATTACCTTTAAGGGACTTTGTTCACCTCAACTTCAGGGCCTTATTCTATTCATAAGAACATAAGAGATGCCATACTGGGTCAGACCAGGGTCCATCAAGCC
Source organism: Ichthyophis bannanicus (assembly GCA_033557465.1). Classification (NCBI taxonomy): domain Eukaryota; kingdom Metazoa; phylum Chordata; class Amphibia; order Gymnophiona; family Ichthyophiidae; genus Ichthyophis; species Ichthyophis bannanicus. Next base: position 253,930,898 of record CM066031.1, read on the forward strand.
CAGTATTCTGTTTCCAACAGTGGCCAATCTAGGTCATATGTACCTAGCAGTTTCCCCAAGAGACACAAGTTCCACAATGCTTGTACTGGGTCAAGCATTGATATCTTCGGTCACTTCTTAATAATGGTTTATGGACCTTTCCTCCAGGAACTTGTCCAAACCTTTTTTAAACCCAGCTACACTAACAGCCTTTACTACATCCTCCGGTAACAAATTCCAGAGTTTGATTACACGTTGAGTGAAAAAATATTTTCTTTTATTAGTCTTAAATAGTTTACCCTGTAGCTTCATTGCATGTCCCCTAGTCTTTCTATATTCTGATAAGGTAAACAATCGATCTACGTTTACCCGTTCCACTCCGTTCATTAATTTATAGACTTCTATCATATCTCCCCTCAGCCGTCTCTTTTCCAGGTTAAAGAGCCCTAACCTTTTTAGCCTTTCTTCATAGGAGTATCCTTCCATCCCCTTTACCAATTTGGTGGCTCTTCTCTGTACCTTTTCTAAAATCGCTATATCCTTTTTAAGATACGGCGACCAGAATTGCACACAATATTCAAGGTGCGGTCTCACCATGGAACGATATAGAGGCATTATAATATCTTTTGTTTTATTTTCCATTCCTTTCCTTATCATACCTAGCATTCTATTTGCTCTCTTGGCCGTCGTTGCACACTGGGCCGAGGGTTTTAACATGGTATCCACAATGACGCCTAAATCTTTTTCCTGGGTGGTGGTTCCTAATGTGGAACCTTGCATCGTGTAACCATAGTTTGGGTTGTTCTTCCCTAGGTGCATAACCTTGCACTTGTCCACATGAAATTTCATCTGCCATTTTGATGCCCAGTCTTCCAATTTATCAAGATCCTCTTGCAATTTTTCACAATCCTCTTGGGTTTTAACAACTTGAAATAGTTTTGTGTCATCTGCAAATTTGATAACCTCACTCGTTATTCCACTTTCCAGGTCATTTATGAATATGTCAAAAAGCAGCGGACCCAGCACAGATCCCTGGGGTACACCACTATTCACCTTTCTCCATTGGGAAAATTGGCCATTTAGCCCTACCCTCTGCTTTCTATCTTTTAACCAGTTCCTGATCCACAATAGTACACTGCCTCCTATCCCATGACTCTTTAGTTTTGCCAAAAGTCTCTCATGAGGGACCTTGTCAAAGGCTTTCTGAAAGTCCAGATACACAATATCAACCGACTCACCTTTGTCCACCTGTTTATTCACTCCTTCAAAAAACATAACAGATTAGTAAGACAAGATCTTCCTTGTCTAAAGCCATGTTGGCTGTCTCCCATTAGGTTGTGACTATCTACATGCTGAGTAATTTTATTCTTTATGATGGTTTCTACCATTTTTCCCGGTACTGACGTCAGGCTCACCGGTCTGTAGTTTCCCGGATCACCCCTGGAACCCTTTTTAAAAATTGGTGTTAAATTGGCGATCCTCCAATCTTCAGGTATTAGAGATGATTTTAATGATAGTTCACAGATTACTGATAGCAGTTCTGCAGTCTCATATTTCAGTTCTTTCAACACCCTTGGATGTATGTTTATGTTTATGTTTACCATCCGGCCCAGGTGATTTGCTACTCTTCAGTTTATCTAATAGTTGTAAGACATCTTCCCGATGTATCGATATTTCCTTCAATTCTTCCGCACCTTTAAATACCACTTCAGTCATGGGTAACATCCCTACATCTTCCTCAGTAAAGACCGAAGCAAAGAATTCATTCAGTCTCTCCGCTATCGCCTTGTCGCCTCTTAGTGCTCCTTTAACCCCTTTATCATCTAATGGACCAACTGACTCTCTCACAGGTTTTTTGCTACGAATGTACTTGAAAAGGTCTTTATTTCGCGATTTTGCTTCCGCAGCAAGCTTCTTCTCAAATTATCTCTTTGCCTGCCTTATCAATGCCTTGCATTTGACTTGCCAGTGCTTGTGCTGTTTCCAGGTTTCGTCGTTTGGCTCTTTTTTCCATTTCCTGAAAGATGCTTTTTTGGCAACAACAGCCTCTCTGACCTCACCTTTAAACCATGCTGGCAGTTTTTTGGACTTCCTTCCACTTTTCTTAAAGCGTGGAATACAGCTGGTCTGGGCTTCCAAGATAGTATTTTTCAACAACACCCAAGCTTGATGTACGTCTTTAACCTTCACAACTGCTCCTTTTAGTTTTTTCTTAACTGTTTTCCTCATTTTATCATAGTCTCCCTTTCGAAAGTTAAAAGGTAGTACTGTGGATTTCCTTACTATCCCTCCTCCACTAATTTAATCAAAGGCAATCATGCTATGATCACTATTGCCAAGTGGCCCCAACACCTTTATCTCTTGCACTAGATCTGGTGTTCCACTAAGGACTAGGTCTAATATGGCTTCCCCTCTGGTCGGTTCATGAACCAGCTGCTCCAAGAAGCATTCATTTATTTCATCTAGGAACTTTATCTCCCTAGCATGTCCTGACGTGACACTGACCCAGTCGATACCGGGGTAATTGAAATCACCCATTATTATTACTGCGCTGTAACTTTTGTTAGCTTCCTTGATTTCTTTGAGCATTTCATCATCCATTTGGTCATTCTGGCCAGGTGCTCGATAGTACACCCCCACTGCCATCGCCTTCCCCCTTTTATATGGAATTTCAATCCATATAGATTCTACAGCAGATTTTGTTTCCTGTAAAACTTTAATCCTTTCTGAGTCAATGCCCTCTCTAACATAGAGCGCAACCCCTCCACCAATTTTATCAGCTCTATCATTACGATATAGTTTGTACCCAGGTATCACAGTATCCCACTGGTTGTCCTCCTTCCACCATGTCTCTGATATTCCAGTCATATCTAACCTTTCATTTAGTGCTATATATTCTAACTCTCCCATCTTATTCTTTAGACTTCTAGCATTTGCATACAAGCATTTTAGAGAATGTATTTTATTCATGTTAATTTGGCTATTGTTAGAGATGGGTAAATTGTGATCTTTAAGCTCTGTCTGCTCCATACTTGCGGGCATTTGGGCTACTTTACTCTTTTGTGGAACCTCTCTGTTTTTGGCAGTATCCTTCAAGGATACATTCTTCCGAACCATCCGCTCTTGGGCGACTGTCGGCTTTCCCCTAATATCTATTTTAAAAGCTGCTCTATCTCCTTTTTAAAGGTTAATGCCAGCAGCCTGGTTCCATCCCGGTTAAGGTGAAGCCCATCCCTTTGGAAGAGCCCCTCCTTTCCCCAGAATGTTCCCCAGTTCCTAACAAATCCAAAACCCTCATCTCTGCACCATTGTCTCATCCACGCATTGAGACTCCAGAGCTCTGCCTGCCTTTTGGGTCCTGCACGTGGAACAGGAAGCATTTCGGAGAATGCTACCATGGAAGTTCTGGATTTCAACTTCCTACCTAAAAGCCTAAATTTTGCCTCCAGAACCTCCCTACCACATTTTCCTATGTCATTGGTACCGACATGTACCAAGACAGCAGACTCCTCCGCAGCACTATCTAAGACCTTATCTAGGTGGCGCGTGAGGTCCGCTACCTTCGCACCAGGCAGGCATGTTACCAGGCGATCCTCACGTCCACCAGCCACCCAGCTATCTACATGCCTAATGATCGAATCACCAACTATAACGGCTGTCCTAACCCTTCCCTCATGGGCACATGGCCCTGGAGAAACTTCCTTGGTGCGAGAGGGTTTTACATCACCTGGAGGACAGGTCCTAGTTACAGGATCACTTCCTGCCACACCAGGGTGATGCTCTCCTGTCACGTGACCTCTCTCCTCCATGGCAACAGGGGTGCTGCCAGACTGGAGGTGGGACTTCAGGACTCTATCCCTGTAGGTCTCGTCTATGTACCTCTCTGTCTGTCTTATGTTTTCCAAGTCTGCTACTTTAGCCTCTAGAGAACGGACTTGTTCCCTGAGAGAAAAGAGCTCCTTGCACCTAGTGCACACGTAAGACCTCTCACCAACTGGGAGAAAATCATACATGTGACACTCAATGCAAAAGACTGGAAAGCCCCCATCCCGCTGCTGGACTTTTGTCTGCATCTTAGTTTTAAGTTTGTGTCTAGATCTTTAAGTTCTTACTTACTAGGGGTTGCTATGGGTATTTATACCAATAAAACTGTACCTAATACGTTTAATATACCTTGTTCACCTGAAGCGTAATTAATCTCAGGCCCTTAGTGTATGACTGATTTGAGTAATAAGCTTCACCTGAAAGCACCTCCTGTCTTTTAAGATGTGGAAGTACCTATAAAGCTATGATTATCCCAGGGGAGGGAGGGAAATAACACTTATTAAAAGAGGGCTGCTACACAGTATCCTGTCTTGTGCTGCTGAGGTAAGCTAAATTCTGATTTGATTTAAATTATAGCTCTTAGCTGCTGCTAGGCTCTAACTTCTTATGAAATTTAAACTACAAGCTCTCTGCTGGGTACTAAATTTAACCAGAAAGCTCTCTTCTGTGTGTTAAATTTAAACTAAAAGTACTTTGCTGTTGCTTGGCCCTGAGTGACTATTAAATTCAAACTACAAGCTCTCTGCTGGGTATGAAATGTAACCAGAAAGCTTTCCTCTGTGTTTTAAATTCAAACTTTAATTGCTGCTACTAGGCCCTAACTGATCCAACAAAAAACAGTGGGTTCACAGATTAAGTAGCTTTAATACAAAGAATTCTTTTTAGAAAATTACCAGAAGTATATACTCACAGTTGCAGATTTCTCTCCAGAAGTAACAGTCCCCCTTTCTAGTCCTTCAAGACTGGTGATGATAACCAGCTGAACCTGAAAGTGACTTTGACCACCCTTCCCCTTTAATAGGTTTAAGAGCCTATAAAGCTAAGATTAAGTCTGTGATGGGTGGGAGGGAACTAACACTTAGTAAAAGTTGGCTTGCTATACAGGTCCTAGACCTGTGCTCCTAAGGTAATCTGTTAATTTCCTGGGTGATTCACACAGCCCTTAGTTTAATAGAGGGAGCCTTTCATTCTCCAGGACCAAGCAGGAAGTCAGTCCTCACATATGGGTGACGTCGGCGCCGACGGAGCCCTCGCGGAGCAATTTTCCCCAGCTTTCAAAGAAAGCCTTTGGGAATTGCAGCGCGCATGCGCGGTCCCCTTCCCGCCCAAAGGTGCCATCTTGGCCAGTCTTCTTTTTTCCGCGGAGCCCTACAGGTGCTGTCTACAAGTCATCGCTGAAAAGTTGATTTTCTTTCTTTATTTTAGTATTTTCTTCGGTTCAACGCCGGTCCTTTTTCCGTCCGGCCTCGTGACGCCGGTTGCGAGGCCTCCCCTTCTTTTCGGTTTTTTCTGTCCTTCGTGACAAATTCGCGCTTTTTTCACTTTTCCCTGGCGGCACGAACGTTTGACCTCGCAGGGGCCCTTTTTCCCCCCGATGGCCGCCAGTGGTTTTAAAAAGTGTGTTCAGGGTAAGAAACTAATGTCTCTTACTGACACACATGATTGCTGCCTCCGTTGCCTGGGCCCAGATCATGAAGAAATGATCTGTGGGGCCTGTAGCAAGATGTCCGCGAAATCTTTGCGGAGTCGGCAGCATCAGCGGGAGAGAATCTTCTCTGACCCCAGCCGTACCCGGACCTCGTCAGAAGCTTCGGTGTCCAGGGAATCTGGCTCTGAACACCGTCGGAGGGGGTCTCCTACCCGAGAACATCATCGGAGGAAGAAACCCGCGAGGACAGCGTCGATGGACGCTCCTGGCTCCGCGAGGGCCAGGTCGCATAGCCCCGATAGCCGTCCTGGGTCTTTGGAGCTGGAGCGGCCGTCCAAACAGCCTCGTCTGGAGATGGACTCGTCTGCTCACGTAAGTCCTGTTGTCCTCGTGGACTCGCCTCCGAGGGGTCCGACGTCGGGGCCCGAGTCGGGGGCTGCTGGGTCTCCTGAGTTCGGACTCAGGTTGACGGCCTTGGAGAGCAGCCTGGCTGCCTTCATGGACCAGCAGTGGGCATTGATCGCTGGCCTCACTGGCGCTTCTGCCCTGACCGCCGGGACGTCGACGTCTAAGTCGACCCCGGAGACCGAGCCGATCCTCGAGTCCATGCGAGCTCGAGTCGATCCTCGGTCGAGGTCCCCTTCGGCCTCCCATTTGGGGCCGAGGTTGTCGACGCCGACTCCCTCGGCGTCGGGGCGGACGGCGTCTGTGCCCGCCCGGCCGGAGCCGCTCGACTCCTCCTCCGAGGAGTCTGCCTGGGAATCCGAGGTGGAAGAGTCACCTGATTCTTTTCGGACTCGGTGTATCCCTTCGGACTCCCCCGAGTCCCAACCTCGGAGACAGTCCCCTCCGGAGGATACCCGGTTCTCGGACTTCGTGAGGGATATGGCCAAGGCCTTGGCCTTCCCTGCGGATCCCGAGGAGGAGCCTCGAGCCGAAGAGCTCGATGCCCTCCAGTATGACTCTCCTGCAAAGGAGCATTTTACTGTACCGGTTCCTCCGATGCTGGAACGACTTCTCTTCCGCATGTGGGAGAGCCCGGCGTCGTCGCCGGTATTAAGCAAGCGGGTCGATGCCATATATCGAGTCCGCAAGAGCCCTGGCTTCCAAAAAGCACAGCTGCCGCACCATTCCATGGTGGTGGAATCGGCCATGCATAGGCTCAAGAGCCAGAAGATGCACTCCTCGGTGCCTCCCGGCAGGGAAGCCCGCAGCCTGGATGGCCTCGGTAAGAAGTGTTTCCAGGGCTCTATGCTTGCTTGTCGGGTCCAGACTTACCAGCTCTACATGGGTATGTATCTCAGGGACCTGGCTAAAGAAATAGCCGGATTCTCTGCTGGTCTCTCCGAGGACCCTTTGCGGAGGTTCCAGGCCTTGTCCACTGGTATTCGAGAGTGCTCAAAGTTTATCTCTCGAGCAGCCTATGATGGCTTTGAGGCATCGGCTCGAGTAGCCGCAGCCGGCATCGGTGCCCGCCGACAGGCTTGGCTTCAGTCATCCGACCTCGAGCCCTGGGTGCAGGACAAGTTGGTCGATGTCCCCTGCAGAGGTGACAACCTCTTTGGCAAACCTATGGATGAGAAGGCTGCACAACTCGAGACAGAGACTCTCACCAGGACTCGGCTCTCCAGGAAAACCTCTGCCCCTTCCCAGAAGAAGAAGGGCTCGGGGAAAAAGCCCTTTTACCCGAGGAAGGCGGCTGCCTATAAACACTACCCTCATTATCAGGCCTCCGCAGCTCCCCAACAGGGTCAGCAGGCCAAGGGACGGGGTAACGGGTCCCGTAGGCAGCAAGCCCCCAAGCCTCTGCCACCGGCCCCTGCTCCGCAGGGTGGGGGTTTTTGACTCTTTCAGCGTAGCCTCTCCCCCTCCGCTGGTTTCTCTCAGCACGGGAGGCCGGCTAGTCCACTTTGCCCACAGGTGGTCCAACATCATGTCCGATACCTGGGTGCTCCACATAGTCCGAGAGGGCTATCTTCTACACTTCCACCAGGTACCTCCCCCCTACTTTCCAGGGGAGCCTCTGCGACCCCCTCTTCACCGGGACTTACTCCTTCAAGAGTTGGCAAGTCTTCTTCAGGAACAGGCGGTGGAACCGGTGCCCCACCACCTGAGAGGTCAAGGCTTTTATTCCAGGTACTTCCTGATCCCAAAGCGAACTGGAGGCCTCAGACCCATCCTGGACTTGCGGAACCTCAAGAAGTTCCTGGAAAGGGAAAAGTTCAAGATGCTTACCCTTGGAATCCTGCTGCCCTACCTCCGGCCGGGAGATTGGCTATGCTCCTTGGATCTAAAGGATGCCTACACTCACATCCTCATCCACCCAAGCCACCGACCATACCTAAGGTTTGTGGTGGCAGGCAATCATTACCAGTACAGAGTACTGCCCTTTGGCCTATCCTCCGCACTACGAGTCTTCACAAAATGTCTCGCAGTGGTAGCGGCTTATCTCCGGCTTCAAGGCCTCTTTGTCTTCCCTTACCTAGACGACTGGCTCATCAGAGCACTGTCCTCCACGGAGGCCACTCACGCCACGCAACGTACTGTGACTCTGCTCCAGTACTTGGGCTTTGTCATAAACTTCGAAAAGTCCACTTTGCTCCCCTCTCAGGATCTCGAGTTCATCGGTGCCAGATTAAACACGCTTCAGGCGCGAGCCTTTCTGCCGCTCGACAGGGCACAACGGCTCATGGCTCTCACCAGCCGCTTTCGCAGCCATTCCCGGGTCTCGGCCAGGCGCTTTCTGAGACTGCTCGGCCATATGGCTTCCACGGTCCATGTGACCCCCAATGCCCGCCTGAATATGCGGCCTGCTCAATGGTGCCTTCGCTCACAATGGCGTCAGGCCTCGGGGAGACTAGCGGACTCAATATGAATCTCCAGCCCGCTGGTCTCTTCTCTACGGTGGTGGCTTCATCTGCCCAACCTAGTGCTCGGAATGCCTTTTCAGTCTCCTCCGCCTGTTCAGGTACTGACGACCGATGCTTCTCTCCTGGGTTGGGGAGCACATTGCCAAGGGACATGTACTCAGGGTCTCTGGACCCCGTGGGAATCTGCCCAGCAGATCAACTTCCTGGAGCTCAGAGCGATCCGCCTGGCTCTCCGGGCCTTCTCCCACCTTACCACTCGCCAGTCCATCCTCGTCCAGACGGACAATCAAGTGGCCATGTTCTACATGAACAAACAGGGGGGCACGGGCTCCTTCCTTCTCTGTCGGGAAGCACAAAAGCTCTGCGAATTCTCCTCAAAGCTGTCTATCTCCCAGGTCAAGAAAATTACCTGGCAGACAAACTGAGCAGAATCCTCCAACCACACGAGTGGAGATTGGACCCGTTGGTGGTTCAAAGGATTTTTCTCCAGTGGGGCCTCCCCACGCTGGATCTCTTTGCCAGTCCTCTGAACAGGCAACTTCCTCGGTTCTGCTCTCGGGAACCGCATCCCCTCCGAGTAGCGGCGGATGCTTTTCTGCTCTCATGGTCCACGGGCCTTCTGTATGCCTTTCCTCCCATGCCGCTGGTGTCTCGAACACTTTTCAAGGTTCTCCAAGACAAGGCTTCGGTGATCCTGATAGCTCCCCGGTGGCCCAGGCAACCGTGGTTCCCGCTACTGATGCAACTGGCGGTAGATACTCCGTTGCCTCTGGGGTTTCAACCCGATCTCCTGACCCAGGATCAAGGGTCTCTCCTACACCCCAACCTCAGATCTCTTCATCTGATGGCCTGGCTGCTGAAAGGGTAGTCCTTGCTCCCCTCCTGCTGCCTCCAGAGGTGGAAGAGGTCGTGCTAGCTTCCAGGCGACCCTCTACCCGGAAAAACTACGCCCTTAAATGGCGTCACTTCTCCACCTGGTGTACTCAACAGTCTCAAGATCCCTTCTCCTGCTCGGTGTCGGTGGTCTTGCAGTACTTGCTTTCCCTCTCCAATCTTGGACTAAAGTCCAACTCGGTCAAAGTTCACCTCAGTGCTATTTCTGCACATCATGTGCCGGTGGAAGGCAGGCCTCTTTCCGGCCACCCTCTCGTGGCACGGTTCTCCCGAGGTCTCCTTCTCCTTAAACCACCTTTGCACCCCCCAGCCCCTGACAGGGACCTGAACGTGGTTTTACAGCGGATCACCTGTCCGCCTTTTGAACCCATGGCTACCTGTCCTCTCCGTTTTCTTTCTTGGAAAACCTTATTCCTGGTAGCCCTCACTTCCGCTAGACGCGTTAGTGAACTGCAGGCCCTAGTGTCTGATCCCCCTTACACTAGGTTCTACAAGAATAGGGTAGTCCTGCGGACTCACCCTAAGTTTCTTCCAAAAGTGGTCTCCCCTTTTCACATCAATCAGGAGGTGGTGCTTCCGACCTTCTTTCCCAGGCAACACTCCAGCCGAGCTGAAATGGTCTTGCATACCCTGGACTGTCGGAGGGCGTTAACCTTCTACCTTGATCGTACGCGGGAGCACCGTAAGACTGTTCAGCTCTTCCTGTCTTACGACCCTAATAAATTGGGGCTCCCTGTCTCCAAGCATACTCTGTCCATCTGGGTAGCTGACTGTATCGCTTGGACTTATGGGGCGGCAGGCCTCTCGTTGGAAAGTCGAGTCACGGCTCATCGGGTTAGGGCGAAGGCTGCGTCAGTGGCTTACCTCCGCTCTGTTCCATTGGCAGACATCTGCCGGGCCGCCACTTGGTCTTCGAGCCAGACTTTTGCGGTCCATTACTGCCTCGAGAGGGAGTCCCGCAGGGACAGTGCTTTCGGACAGGCAGTCCTCCGTAATCTCTTTGAGGTTTAAGCAACTCCTACCCTCCATCCCGGATGATGGGCTACCGGTTGGAGATTAGTCAGAGACGATTCCTTCCTTCGGTGCTACTGAGCTTGAGGGAGCTCATTTTTTGTGCTTAGGGTCTCCGGTAGCCTTAAGCTGGGGAGTCCCATATGTGAGGACTGACTTCCTGCTTGGTCCTGGAGAAAGCGTAGTTACTCACCTGTAACAGGTGTTCTCCAGGAGCAGCAGGAATCAGTCCTCACAACCCTCCCTCCTCCCCTTGGAGTTGCAGTCATATGATTTAGTTTTTGCAAATTTTTTGCTGTCTTTTCGCTATGTCATCAGATTGGCCAAGATGGCACCTTTGGGTGGGAAGGGGACCGCGCTTGCGTGCTGCAATTCCCAAAGGCTTTCTTTGAAAGCTGGGGAAAATTGCTCCGCGAGGGCTCCGTCGGCGCCGACGTCACCCATATGTGAGGACTGATTCCTGCTGCTCCTGGAGAACACCTGTTACAGGTGAGTAACTACGCTAATTGCCCCGTTGACCTTTCATTTGGCTTTAACACCTATTTAAAACAAATTCCCAGATCTCTTGCCTTCTAAATGGAAGGCCTCTTTGTAAAGGTATCTAGAAACAATTTATTTTATTCAACTCAAAGAATACTTAACCCTATTCTTCCTTTTATGCTAAGCTATATTCTGATTTTATTTTAATTAAAAGCTCTCTGCTGATACTAGGCCCTGGCAGATTTAAATTTAAGCTAAAAGTTCTCTGCTTGTTTTAAAAGTAAACTAAAGCTTAAGGGTGGATGAGCAAGGGAAAATGTAAAGGAGTGAGATGACTGATGACTTGTTAGTACAGAAATAGAGAGACATGGGGTGAAAGATAATAGTGTGCTGGAAGGATAACATAAGGGGTATGGAAAGAATTTTTAGTGGGGCCACTATGAAGAATGCACTTGCACTTCTACGCCTCCCTCCCTCCCTCCCCCCCCCCCCCAGGGTGGAATAGAGGAATGCAGAAGGATAGCCACTGTAGAAAGGGAGCAGAAGAGGCAGATGCTTGAAAGAAAGTGAAGGGACACAAGGAGCCTTGAAAGTAAAGCAAATCAAAGTAGAGAGATTTCATCCAAAAAAATAAAAAGAGTAAATCCTGGCATGGTGTCTGTCCTGACAGTTGTTACCGATTGCTTTTGATGCCACTATGAAGGACACATTTGATTATCCAGAACCTAGAGGCCAAAGTGCTTTGTAACAAACCTGCTTCTTGTCTCCTTAACCTTGCAGAAGAGAACTGTAAAAAGTATCTTGAGAAGCAAAAATGCAGTTACCCACCAATTCAGGATCCAGCCGTAGACAGCAGCGTGGCGAGGTCCTCGGAGCTGGCGGGCATTACAACCCAAGATGATCCTCTAGGTAAATTGAATACTTCTGTGTGTTGTATGTGGCCTCAGAGTAACTCATCACTCTATATTTTGGGCAGTAGATCCTGGACTTAAGAGGCTGCAGGCTTCTGTCAATGATGTACTGTGCCACATCAAGGCACTGATTCACTATACTTTCTTTTCCCATAGACACATAATGGGAAAAGAGCCTTAGTAAAGCAGTTTCCATAAGAACCGCTGCTGACTTTGAAGGTGTTCTTTCCCCCCTCCACCCCCCCCCCCTATTTTGAACTTCATTATGGTAACCTGCAGGCGGGGGTACATGAGGTTTCTGTTGCGGGCTCCTACGTTTTTGGAATTGCTCCTAGATTCAAAGACAATTAATTAATTAAAGCCTGCATTAACAGAGGACTATTGTCACACAATGGACCCATAGGACCTCCATATTTCAAGGGTAAAGGTGATTCATGTTTCTCCCCATCTGCTCTGCTGACTCAGAGGTTGTTATGCCCACCAATTTGCTTTAGCTTAAGCAGTCAATGGCACACAGAGCTGTATCTTGTCCCTGTATGTGCAAAAAAAAATCCTCTGTCATATTTCCTGATCGTATTAGTTAGTCCTATGTGGCATCCCATATTTTAATGGGAGACGATACATTAAGGCACCATTTTTACCCTCTGAGAGCAGCCTTTTGAAAACCAGACCAACTGTTTTAAACCAGTGTGTGTTCATTAATCCAGTGCCTTGCAACCTGTAAACCAGGGTTCCATGGTCCACAGTGTTCAAATACTGCAGGCAAGTTCCCTTCTGGTGTCCAGGTTGAGCCCCGTTTCAGTGCTGTGATTAGCCTGCATGACATGAGTCCATATTAGTATTGGCTAAATATTATGTCTGCTTATAGGTAACTGAATAAGCAATACGTTGACCTAAAAGGAGTATGTTATAATTGGATGATTGTTTTGAGAGACATTGGTTCTACGTTTGGCTCTTTAATAAAAGGTCTAATGATGGATGCTGTCAATCTCTCATGCAACAAGGAATTAACATGTATGTCAAGGACTCCAGTAAATCAATCTTAGCCTGCAATAGCCTGGTAGAGGACAAGCTAAGCTGTATGCAACCTGTCTTCCTTTTTTCACAGTTATCTCCATAAATGTATTACTGATGTCATCAAAGGCACCTAATTTATTGGTAGGAAGTACAACTATAAGTTGAATTAGATTAATATGAATGCAGTCAGTCTAACTCTCCAGGAGTGACTTTTGTAAATTTTTTTGTAGGTAAAAAAAAACAAAACGTTTTTGTAAATAAAATGAGTGGTTTTGAGATGTTGCCAATTCAAATCCTTAGTCATAGAAATGTTAACATTTTAAATTGTAACTTTTTTCCTTTCTGTATAGGAAATATGCCGGAGCTTTTTGATGCCTTCATTTGTTACTGTCAGAATGACATTGAGTTTGTCCAGGAAATGATCAGACAGCTCGAGCAGACTGAGTATAAGCTGAAATTGTGTGTCTTTGACCGGGATGTCCTACCTGGAACATGTGTTTGGTCCATTACAAGTGAACTTATAGAGAAAAGGTAATATAAGTCAGCAGGTAAAGAATGAGTTTACATTTTATTTGAATATGTGCCATATGCAGACAGCCCTGCATGCAGGTTCTGGTGCAGATGGGTTGTGCTTAGTACTGTAGCTATTTCTGCTCCAAATGATCATTCATCAAGGAAACAAGTAGCTCTGCTTCCCAAATAGTGTGTGTGTTATTTTCCTGTAATGAGATGATCCTTATTGGTCCTCCAGTTTAGTCCTCCACTTCTGGGTTGTGCACCTCCTCCTGCAGCTTGGAGACTGGGCATGTCAAAATCGTGACATCACTGGATATACTCTGCTGGCCTCCCTCAACAGTTCCAGTGTGTCCAGTCTCCATGCAGCAGGAGGACGTAGTGAGCCTAGGTGCTGGGCTCACTAATAGAATAGTTGAGGAACAGTTGGTAGTTTAGCTTTTTTAAGATTTTATTTTATGACCTATGATTTATTTTTGTTTTTGTTTCAGGGTACTAGTAAAGTATTAAAAACAAACAAAAAAAACCAAACAGGCTACTCTCCATTCATTCTTCCGTTCAAGGCTGCCCTGTTTGTCCAGGCTGCTCTCCCCTCCTAGTTGGGACGGAGGGGAGTTGTGCAGCAGCGCAGGGACCTGCTTGTCGGCGTCAAGCTGGTCAGAGTGCTTTGTGGCAGGTTCTGCCAGGACTACATTGCTCTCTCTGCGGTGACTGCTCGGCTTGATCGCTGAGAGCCGCGCTGCGAACGGCAGGCTGACCGTTTGAAACGACGAAGAAAAAAAAAATGAGGGGCCAATTTGTGGGCGAAACGGGGTAAGTGCTCCGGTAGCACGCCTGTTACAGAGAAGCTGTGCTGTTTGTAGCCATGGTTAATCTTAACGCTGCAGCAGGCTGGCTTAACCGCGAGCCGTTGGTTCCCGCGCTTGCAGGCGCGAGGTCCCGTCAGCGGTCCTTATTGCCCCGAGCTATGACGGTTAAATTTAATTTTGACTTGATTTACTTGGGTTTAATTTAATTTGATTCATTTTCAAGTTGCTTTTTGTTTTAGATTCTTTCATGGGGAAAAAAAAAAAGAAACCCCGTAGTGCTCATTACTGCATGTCTAGAGTAATATAAATTTTTTGTGTGCTGGTCTGCCTGTGGATGTCCCGCCCTGGCGGTCTGGTGGGCGTTTCAGGCAGGAGCGCCTTTTCGGCTGCGGGAACCAGCCATGACTGAGCTGCCTTCTTTTAATCTGAGAACTTTGGCAAATACATTAAAACACGCGTTGTGAATGTTTTCTGTGGGTTTTCTGCTTCCCCTCTTACTAAAGCGCAGTAGATTGACCAGGGTGCAAGACCGTTCAGGATATGGAAAGGACATTGCGAAAGTAGGGCTCTTCCTGTCCTCTGAACACTTTACAGACACTAAGGGGCTTGTTTACAAAGCCGCGGTAGCGGTTTGCGATCGTAATCGGAGCCGCGGCCCCATTGATTTCAATGGGGCTGCAATCGCGATCGCGAACCACTACCACGGCTTTGTAAACAAGCCCCTAAGTTTTTTGTTTTCACCCCTATTTTGTCTGGAACTCTGCTAATAGGCTGTATTTGAAAAGGAGAGAGTATTTTTTTGCTAGAGCGGGTCTCTCCATGCCCGAGTCTGAGAGGACTATTACTGTGGAGCATTGTCCTCGCTGTTGGCATGGCAGTGCCATTAGATATTGGGGGGTGTTGTAATCCTGGTGGTTAGGACAGGCTACTGCAAGGTAGAGGGCCAGGGGTTCGAGTCCTACTAGGGGACAACCATCTCGAGCCGAAAGGATGGGGGTGTCAAAGCCTCTAGGCATACCATGGGACCTTTAGGCAAATCCGTTGTCGTTTCTTTGCTCACCGCTGTGCTTGATAGTTAAGCCGGTATAGTAAACTGGATAGTTAGATTGATTTCCCTCCATTTCCTCCGCGGCCCTTGTGGATCTGGTTAGCTAAATATTTGTGGCATTTCATGTGAGGGGTAGCTTTAGTCGCGCTGAGCTAACACTGCTGATTTCTTCTACGGTCTTTTGAGTACTGAACCGTGGACACGGTCCTGTTTCCTGTCCAAGGGCTCTTCTTGCTATTCAGCTCCCGGGCAAGCGCAGTAGACTGGCAGTGGCTGCAGAACGCGTCCAGCCTCGCTGGATCCCTCAGGATGAGGAGCTAAGGAATGCTTGGTGCAGCAGGGGCAGATAGCTTCTTTCACAGCAATAGGAGCAGTTCGGGTAGTTAACTGAAATGCTTGGCTGTGTTTGGATTTGTTGGAAACTTGAGTTTTTGGAGTCCTGTCTCTTTAAAAAAAAAAAAAAAACCAGGGGGGTCAGCCCGCGTAGCTAGGTTGCATCACAAGACTGCACTGTCCATAGCATTTCTGGTACACCGCTAAAGTCGCTGTTTATAGAGCAGTGTAATTGTCGGAATTAGTGACTATGATTTAGTGCTATGGTCCACTCTAAGTATTATATTTCAGTCAGAAGAAAATATTGCAGTATCTCTCTTGGAAGTTGTAACATGTCCTGGTGTGATTGCCGTTCCCAGTCCTCAGATGTAGAATACACTCCCATAAGCATTATGTCGTGAAAAGGATTTAGTAGGCTTATGGTCTGTTACATTTCATTTTACATAGGTAAAAGGCAGCAGTGCAGCTGAGAGACCTTGCACAATAATACACACTGACCTTTGAAGGTATCTATGCTCCCATTCTCTGTATCAGAGGTCTCCAGTATAAAGAGTGTCTGCTAGTATCTTACGAAGGTCTTAGGGGAGACCAGAGGTTTGCAGCCAGGCTGCATACCTAGTAGTGATAGCGGCAGCTCAGATTCTAGAGGATACGCATCATGTGCTGAGCAAACAAAATAGCTTCCACACTGTCCAGCATCACCCACATGGCTTCCAGTTTAGAATGTGAAGGTGGAGACAGGTTGGATGAGAAACCTTTCGTCCTCTGGAACATGCTATGCATATACTAAATCACTTGACTCCGATCAGCTGCATGCAGGTCACAATGCGCTTTGGAAGACTGGCTTGATTCGCGAGTCTCAGTGTGGAGTCTTTACCAGGGGTATAATGGGAACTGTTCAACAGGTTCTCGTCTCCTTCATTGCTGATTCAATTACCTCTAAGGAATGAGAAAGCGGGGGGGGGGGGGGGGGGTTTGTGAAATATAAAGCCCATCTTTTAGATTCAGACTACATTTGATGTTACTCTAGTAGATAGGCCATGGATTGGTATACCTAGTGATTTTTCAGTTTCTTTCTACTTCATATAGTAGCAGGAAAGGCGCCTCTCCTAACATATGCTGACTGAAGTTGGCTTTAAAGATGCCCTAGTTAAAACTTTCATTTTGTTCTAGAGTTGATGGACTGGAGGAAATTGCTATGGGGTTTTCCCCTTTCTCAATGGGGACTTTAGGCTAAAACCATTAGGGTATTCCGGAAGGTGGTACTGAATGCTCTTCTCTCAGAAGTCCTTCAGATGCTCCATATCGGTACCGCACAACGGTCGGAGGATGATGTGGGGGAAGACCCTATTATGCCAGCGGTGAGACAGGTGCAGGTAGTGTTTCTGGTGCATCGAGTGGTGGACCATATTATCCAGGAGGGGTGCGATCGGTCGGAAACGAGCCGAGAGAGGCGTTGAGTCAGGGACAGGCTGTATCCTTGGCCGGACAGGGTCAAGGAGAAGTTTCGCTCGACACGTGTGGATGTGGCAGTGTCAGAGGCTCCAAAGAAGGCCACCCTTTTCGGTGGGGGGTAGCACGGCTTTGGAGAACAGGAGTCTTTAGCTGTCCTGAATTATCCAGTTCGTGGTGGATCTTTGAAGCAAAGCAGTTTTAGGCCGGGGTAATCCTTGGATGTGTGTCTACCTTAGAATCCCAGAAGCTGTAGACTCCCTGTATGGTAGAAAGACTTGTCAATCTACACCGGTGCACGATAGGGCAATTATTGCCTTATTGAAACGCTTTCTCCTTGCAGGCTTCCATGTGTGGAGCCTGGGGAGGGGGGACGGGAGCATGTTTTAGGTGGTCGCAGGCTTGGCGGCAGTCTATGCGCCTGGAGCAGGAAGAGCCAAAAACTTGAATTGCCTAGAGTCTGCTTCGCTTTCTTGGCGGAGGTGCATTAGGTTTCATTCGAGCACTAGCTAATATTATGACTGACTTGGTTACCGCCCGGAGATCGCGGTGGTTGACGAATGGGGCGGTTGATGGTATGTCCAAATTGAGGTTCCGTAAGCTCCCATTTAAAGGTCTTTGTTTTATCTTTCCCCGTGGGCACTCGTAGGCCGAGTAGTTCGGTGTATCGGGGTGCATCGGGGAATCGTGCTTCTGGTAACACCCGGCTGGCAAGGGCAGCCGTAGTAGCTTGATCTCTTCCGCCTACTCGTCGGGCATTCATGGAGGTCACTGGTAGCAGAAGATCGGTTCAGAAGGTTTACGCTGCGGCAGTTATCGCCACCTTGTGGAGAGCAAGGGAGCAGTCTGTGTCATAGGTTCGTATTTGGCGCATTTTTGAGTACTGGTGTTCATGGCGGCAAGTGGGGGCAAAACAGGTAGCTTTTCCTTGGTTGGGGTTTGCTGCCACACAGTTTGAGAAGGAGCTAGCGGGTCTCCTATAGGGCCCGGTTGATGGCTGTTTACCTGCTATAGAGGCACTGTGCAGGGAATGGCTCTATTTGCTTATACCGACATGTTGTGTTTCTTTAAAGCTGTAACCCAACTGCGATGCTCAGGGAGGGTGCAGGTGCCGCCCTGGGATTTCCATTAGTTCTTAGAGGCGTTAACTACAGAACTTCTTAATTTTTTTTTTTTTTTTTACTCCAGGTGTAGGTAAAGTGGTTGACTTTATAGCCCGTGGTTTTTTTATAGCCATCGGTTCGGTGCAACGAGTTTCGGTGTTACAGGTGATGTCATGTACAGAGCCATTTTGGCCTTTTCTTAAGAGAAGATGGTGGTGTTGCGGCCTGTCCCGTTGTTCTTACCAACGGGGGTATCTGACTTCACCTGAACCCTTTTGGGTTTCTCTTCCAGTTCTCAGTTTCCTGGAAGGGGATGCGTCTGGTCGTAACTTACGCCATTGGGACATAAAACACGTGCTGCAGCACAACTTAATAGTTTCGGAGACCTTCCACAAGTCGGGCGTTTTTTTGTTTGTTTGTGTGTTGGTTGAAAGGCCCCGCAAAGGGCCTTAAGGGGGCTATTGTCAGTCCTCTATTTTTAAAGTTTATTCTTAGTTTTATAGTTTTTGCACTGGTTTAAGGTGGCGATTGCTTCGGCATTCCGGTTGCGCGGTGGTGCAGTTCCGGTAGGCTTGCGGACTCGGTTTTCCAGGGAGCAAGCAACTTCATGGGTGCATCGCTGTTTCGGTCCATCAGGGGGACTTGGTAGAAAGGCCTCTGGATCGTCTCTTCATGCTGTCAGTAAGCACTACTGTCTACAGATTTTGACAGTAAAGAAGGTCTGCTTCGGGTCAGCGGGGTGGTGCGTCAGCTGGAAAGGTCCCTCCCAATGGTTACTGCTGTGTTACATCCCAGAGGTGGAGGACTAAACCGGAGGACCGATAAGGGTATGATAATTACAGTTACCTGGTAATTGTAGATCCTGAAGGGAGTCCAGTTTAGTCCTCATTCCCGCCCGGGGTCGTATTATTGGCAGTGATGGCTCAGTTGGGAGAAGGGTGTACCTATCCGTGAGGATTTCCATTATTATGGGTGTCTTTACTCATAATCCTGATCTTGTCAATCTGTTTCTGTTTGTTCTTGCTCTTCATTCGGTCCTCTTATATAGCGGTTGGAGGGTGCGGGGCAAGGCTGTTTCCTCCTTGTTGGAGGGGTAGGTATGTTCCACAGTTACGAGTTCTAAGTTCTATTTTTCTATACCGTTTCATTTCTGATTGAAAAAAAAAAAGTAATTGTTTTAAGATGCTAGCTACTAATTGGTTGTTTCTTTGAGGGCGCTTTGTCAGTAGGTCACTGGAGCTGTTGAGGGAGGCCAGCAGAGTATATCCAGTGATGTCACGATTTTGACATGCCCAGTCTCCAAGCTGCAGGAGGAGGTGCACAACCCAGAGGTAGAGGACTAAACTGGACTCCCTTCAGGATCTACAATTACCAGGTAAGTGTAATTATCATTTCCTTGGTACAGTACCTTCCCCCTTAGTACAAGGGTCACAAAAATCATGTCAGGAGGGCCATTCCGCCCCTTTAAGTGCTGACTTCAGCTTCTCGATGTCCAACTGTCAGCAAATAAGGCAAAAAGGAAAGAAATCTCAGCACTCTACTGTGGTCTTACTGCTTTGGCTTGATAGTCTGCAACCCTTCTCAGAGCTCTGTTTGCCGAGCTAAAAGCAGCACCATTCTCAAGTAGAAAGGAAAAATGGTACCTCAGCTGACCCGGGCTGTGTCTAAGGTTTGGCTGCAGCAGTCCATTCTGGCTCCTGTTCTCAACACAAAAGGTCTTTGGGTAAGGACCATAGGTGCCAAATCTCTGGGTGCAGTGAGTACTGAGTACTCCCAAAATTGAGAAAACTCCTTTACCTTGACCCAACATGGGTAATGTAATCTTCTGGAAAATGTAATCTTCCGCCGCTGCTCTCCACTTTTGGCTACGCTCCTTTTGGTCCTGGGTTCATTTCACAGAGACAGTAGGGTAAGCAGCACAAATAAGACAACCAAAACTGGTGTAAGAGTTTTATATCAAAATAGGCTTATTACATAGGTACAGAACAGAGTTATATAGTGGTTGTTACAGAGCTGCTTCAGTGTGCATCAATGAATCTTTGTGTGTGTGTGCATGTGTGAAGTGTGAGAGAGAATAGAGTATATGAAAGACTCTCTGTGTGTGCATGTGTGTGTGAGAGATCAGAGAGAGAGGAGGGAGGGGTGAAGAGAAGTGATTGTCAGAGCCTCCTGTCCTTCATGTCCGATAAAGAGAGAGAGAAAGAGGAAGTATTTCTGTCCTTTATAGTGAGTTTTCTCCAGCACCTCCCTTTGAGGTCTGCTATTGTTTCCAGCACCTCCCTTTGAGGTCTGCTATCACTTGATTTAGCAAGGAGGGGCTGCAGACCAATCTCATCAGGCCCGGAGACTGACATCACCAGGGGGTCAGAGCTAATCTCATCTTGTAAACTACCCTCATTAAGTTTGGAGACTGACATCACCAGAGTAACAAAGCTGCTTGAAATCCAAGGTCTGGGAAAAAGCCATGACACCTATGCTAGGCATAATGTCATGCTGATGTATGCTGACATCTACCTATGCTAGGCACAATGTCATGCTGATGTAGGCTGACAGGTAATTTGTGTTGTGTTTGGCACTTCCAAACATTTTGAAAAGTTGACGCCTATGGCAAGGGCTTCCTGGCCCTGCCCATACCATGCAGAGGGGAATCCTCTCCCTCCCCCTCTTTCCTCATAACTAGCCAGGCAACTAGGGCACACTTCTTCCAAAGAGAACACAGTCACTTGACTTCACACACACACGTACTGGCGAACATCTTGCTTTCACTCTCTGAACACTTCCTCCTCCTCTAGGGAATGAAGGTAAGGGAGCAAGATGGGGAGGCACCCACCCATGACAACTGTCGCTCACGTACGCGCACACACACACACACACACGCTTACTCACACGGCAGCTGCCAACTTCCTGCTGTGCCCATCCCCCTGCTTTTCACAAAACAGGAAGAAAAAAAAATCCTGTTTTGGGCTCCTGCACATCTCCTCCCATGGGTCTACATTCATTTCCTTGTATGCTTGTGCTGGCTGGGCAGGGAAACCAGAGGGCTCGTAGATAGTTGGTTCTTCTCCCTCTTGGGCTCTAACACATACTGGTTATATTAGCAATGGAAATCTCTGGTCACCTCCCCCTGCTGAGTGATGGGTTTCTCCCATTGGCCCTGAGGCTGTCCCCCATTTCCAACCCCATTTCCTCTGGGCATAGTGGTTCCTGCTTCTAGGAATTGACTCCTGATAACTTTCTTCTGGGGCACAGTAGATCATCTTGAGGTAACCTGTCCTGAGGTTTTCCCATCCTGATCAGGTCCTGGGGAGCTGTGCATATTGTACACGCTTTGGCCTTTTCTGGTGAGGTGTCATCAGATCTTGTTAAAAGCATCCCACAAATCCAATGTCCTCTGCGGATTCCAATAAAACCACATAGATAACACAAAACATATAAGGATACAAGTAAATACACTGCAAAGCAAAATGCAATAGCAGATTGAATTGATCAAACTCATAGAAGCAGATCATAAATGGTGACATATTATGGTTTAAGATTGCCCTGACTCAGAAAAAACGTAGTTACTCACCTTTAACAGGTGTTCTCCAGGGACAGCAGGAATCAGTCCTCACATATGGGTGACGTCGGCGCCGACGGAGCCCTCATGCAGAGCAATTCCCCAGCTTTAAAAGAAAGCCTTTGGGATTGCATCGAGCATGCGCGGTCCCCTTCCCACCCAAGGGTGGCATCTTGCTCAGCCAGATGACATAGCTAAAAAGACGGCAAAAATGAGAAAAAATTAATCGAAGGACTGCAACTCCAGGGGAGGAGGGAGGGTCGTGAGGACTGATTCCTGCTGTCCCTGGAGAACACCTGTTACAGGTGAGTAACTACGCTTTCTCCAGGAACAAGCAGGAAGTCAGTCCTCACATATGAGACTCCCTAGCTATAGGCTACCGAGAACCCATAGCTGAAAATGGCTCCCTCTAGAAGAGCCACAGCAGCAGTGATAGGATTTTTCTCCGAGAAAGCAACCCCCACGGTAGCCTGACACCAAAGGGTCGGAGGGTAGGGGTTGCCTAAACCTCCAATAGGTTACAGAGTACTGCCTGACCGAAAACACTGTCCTGCCGGGACTCTCTCTCCAGGCAGTAGTAGGCTGCAAAAGTCTGGCTTGAAGACCAAGTTGTGGCCCGGCAGATGTCTGCCAATGGAACAGAGCGGTGGTTAGCCACTGATGCGGCCTTAGCCCTGATAGAGTGGGCCGTGATTCGGCCCTGCAGTTGGAGGTCAGCTGCCCTGTATGCCCAGGTGATGCAGTCTGCCACACAGGTGGATAACTTGCGCTTGGAGACAGGTAGACACAGTTTACTAGGGTCATAAGAAACAAAGAGCTGGGAAGCTCTCCGATGTCCCCGGGTACGTTCCAGGTAGAAGGCGAGCGCCCTCTTACAGTCCAGGGTGTGCAGAACCACTTTTGCCCTGCTGGTATGTGGCCTGGGGAAGAAGGTTGGAAGCAATGTTCCCTCTAATTTTCTGTAGGCTATGTGCGCATAAAATATCAGCTGTGCAGCTTTTGAAGGAAGGTTAAATTTTTGTGCGCCACATAATGACACTTGGAGTTATATACTTTAAAATTTGACTACACGTCAGAATACAGTATGTACACCACATTGATTGCACTAGAAAATATTGTAGAACTTGTGAAAGCCATAAATACACAACAACTTTTCAATTTTAAGAACGTCTGTGATGTTTTCTATCAGAATCAGAACTGTAATTTTTGTGCGCTCTGTTGTAAAGTATGTGCGCTCACTCAGTGAGGTGTGTGCGCGCGCACGCGCGCGCAGCTTAGAGGGAACAGTGGTTGGAAGAACCACCTCATGGTTGAGGTGAAACGAGAAAACCACTTTTGGAAGGAACTTGGGGTGAGTACGTAGGACCACCCTGTTTTTATAAAACCATGTATACGGTCTATCCGATACTAAAGCTTGTAGCTCGCTCACACGTCGAGCAGACGTGAGTGCCACCAGAAAGTGCTTTCCAGGAAAGAAAGTGGAGATGACAGGTGGACATTGGTTCAAAAGGTGGGCAAGTAAGCTGCTGCAAGACCACATTTAAGTCCCACTCTGTAGCCGGTGGGCGAATTGGAGGCTTCAAGAGGAGGAGGCCTCTGAGGAATCGGGATACCAAAGGGTGAGCTGAAAGAGGTTGCCCGTCCACTGGAGAGTGGTTAGCTGATAGCGCACTCAGGTGGATCCTGACAGAGTTAGACTTGAGGCCTAACTCTGAGAGGTGGAGCAAGTACTGCAGTACCTGAGGCACTTGGCAAGTGAACGGGTCCTCCCTATTTTGGGCACACCACCCTTCAAATCTACGCCACTTGAACGCATAGGATTTCCTAGTGGATTGCCTCCTAGAGGTCAGCAACACTTCCTCAACCTCCCTGGGAAGGAGTAGAGGAGCAAGTACTACCCTCTCAGCAGCCAGGCCATTAAGTTGAGGGATCTGAGATTGGGGTGTAGCAAGGAACTCTGTTCCTGGGTCAAGAGGTCGGGCTGCACCCCCAGTGGGAGTGGAGTTTCGACCGCCAGTTGAAAGAAGAGGGAACCAAGGCTGTCTGGGCCACCTGGGGGCTACCAGGATGACAGAGGCCTTGTCCCGAAGAATTTTGAACAGAGTGCGTGCCACCAGGGGTGTGGGTGGGAATGCATAGAGAAGGCCCTGTGCCCACGAGATCAGGAAAGCATCTGCCGCCACGCTCAGCAGATGCGGCTGCCTCGAGCAGAACCGGGGCAACTGATGGTTTTGCGGACTGGCAAAGAGATCCATGGATGGGAGACCCCAGCGGTTGAAGATCTGCTGGGCTACACCCTGGTTCAGTTGCCACTCGTGAGGCTGAAGAATCCTGCTCAACTTGTCAGCCGGGAGGTTCTTCTGACCTGGCAGATAAACTGCCTTTAGGGACATGTGATGTTGCACTGCAAAAGAGCAGAGGTCCAGAGTCTCCTGGCATAGGATGCGAGATACTGTGCCTCCCTGTTTGTTGATGTAGAACATCGCTTCTTGATTGTCTGTCTGTATCAGCACCGACTGATGTGAAAGAAGATGACAGAAGGCTTGAAGAGCTAGGCGGATGGCTCGAAGCTGTAGAAGATTGATTTGAAGTGCGGCCTCTCGCGAGGACCACAGACCCTGAGTGCATGAACCCTGGCTCCCCAGCCCAGCAAGGAGGCATCTGTCGTCAGCACTCTGGTGTGAGAGGGAGGTTAGAATGGTACTCCCTGAAGCAAGTTGGGGGGTGAAGCCACCATTGCAAGGCTGTCACTAGTAGCATGGAAATCGCTATCTTGTCTCTGAGGCAGCCGGTGGCTTGCGTCCACTGGTCTCTGAGGCTCCATTGAGCTGTGCGCATGTGGAATCGAGCATATGGAGTCGCATGCACCGTGGAGGCCCTGTGGCCCAGGAGGCATAGGAAGACCCATGCGGAGACCTGAGGTCTGTGCTGGACCTGCTGGACCAAGTTCATCAACCACCTTGCCCTGTCCAGCGGTAGGTAAGCCCTTGCCTGAAGTGCGTCCAGTCTTGCCCCTATGAACTCTAAGTTCTGAGTGGGGAGTAAAGTGGACTTTGCGTGATTTATAACAAACCCTAGGTGCTGGAGCAGGGTGACTGTGCGAGTAGTGGCCTGCTGTGCCTCCTGTGCTGATGAGCCAGTCGTCTAGATATGGAAAGACGAAGACACCCTGGCTTCTGAGGAAGGCCGCCACCACTACTAGGCATTTGGTAAATACTCTGGGAGCGGAAACTAGGCCAAAGGGAAGCACTTTGTACTGGAAGTGGTTTCCTCCGACCACAAACCTGAGATATCGTCTGTGGTCTGGGTGTATGAGGATGCGAGTATAAGCATCCTTTAGGTCTAAGGAGCATAGCCAGTCTCCCTGGTGGAGGTAAGGCAGTAGGGTCCCAAGGGAAAGCATCTTGAACCTTTCCCTCACCAGGAACTTGTTCAGATTTCGCAAGTCTAGGATGGGGAGAAAGCCTTCTTTTTCTTTTTGGTATGAGGAAATACCTAGAGTAGAAGCCTTGCCCCTGCAGGTGGTGGGGCACCGGTTCCACCGCCTGATCCTTTAGCAGACCTGTCAACTCCTGTGAAGAGGGGGCCTGAGAGGCTCTCCTGGGAAAAAGGAGGTGGGCACCTGGTTGAAATGAAGTAAATAGCCCTGCTGGACTATTTTCAAAACCCAGGCATCGGTAGTAATGGCTGGCCACCTATGGGCGTACAGAGCCTGCCTTCCTCCTGTGCAGGGCCAAACCACTGGTGGGAGAGCAGCTATGCAGTGGGAGTCAAAAACCCCCTCTCGGCTGGGTAGGACCCGTAGCTGGAGGCTTGGGTGTCTTCGGCTTACGTGGGCCATGCCCCTGTCCCCTGGTCTGCTGCCCCTGTTGGGGAGCTGGGGTGGCCTGGTAAGTGGGGTAGTTTCTGTAAGCCGTACCCTTTCTCGGGAAAACTGGCTTTTCCCCCCCGAGGCTGCCGCCTCGTGAGAAGGTGCAGATGTCTTCTTCGACAACCTTGTCCGGGTCAAGTACTCGGACTCGATTTTCTGCAGCTTTTTCGGTCATGGGTTTGCTGAAGAGGTTGTCTCCTCGGCACAGGACATTGACCAACTTGTCCTGAACCCATGGCTCCAGGTCCAGTGACATGAGCCAGGCCTGATGGCGTGCACTGATGCCGGCCGTGGCTACTCGGACTGAAGCCTCGAAGCAGTCATAAGCTGCCCGAGACATGAACTTCGAGCACTCTCGGATCCCCGTGGACAGGGCCTTGAAGCGCTGCAAGGGTTCCTCGGAGAGACCAGCTGAGAACCCAGCAATCTCCTTTGCCAGGTCCCGCAAGTACATGCCCATGTACAGTTGGTAGGTCTGGACACGGCATGACAGCATCGAGCCCTGGTAGCACTTCCCGCCGAGGGCATCCAGGTTCCGGGCCCCCCGGCTGGGAGGCACCGAGGAGTGCATCTTTTGGCTTTTCAGCCATTACATAGCCGATTCCACAACCATGGAGTTGTGCGGCAGCTGCGCTTTTTGGAACCCAGGACTCTTGCGAACTCGATAAATGGAATCGACCCGCTTGCTGAGCACCGGCATCGAGGCCGGGGACTCCCACATGCGGAGCATCAGCCGTTCCAACATCGGAGGCACCGGTACAGTAAGGGCCTCCTTTGGGGGAGAGTCATACTGGAGGGCATCGAGCTCCTCGAGGCTCCTCCTCGGCATCCACAGGGAATGCCAAAGCCTTGGCCATGTCCCTTACGAAGTCAGAGAACCGAGTGTCCTCCGGGGGGGGGGGGGGGGGGGGGAACCTATTCCGAGGCTCCGAATCCAGAGAGTCCGATGGGATACACCGGGTTTGGTAGGCGTCTGGGGAGTCTTCCTCCTCCGTCTCCCACGCTGAGTCCTCCAAGGAGGACTCGATGGGCTCTGGCCTCAAGGGCTTCAAGCCCGACCGGTCCGACGCCGAGAGCACCGGCGTCGACAACCTCGGTCCCGAACAGGAGGTCGAGGGGGACCTTGGCCAAGGATCGACTCAAGACCTGATCGACTCGAGGATCGGCTCGGCCTCCGGCGTCGACTTCGACGTACCGGTAGTTGGGGCGGATGGACCGGCCAGACCGGCCATCAGCGCCCGCTGCTGCTCCATGAAGGCAGCCATGCTGCTCTCCAGGGCCGCCAACCTGAGACCGAGCTCAGAAGGCTCCGCAGCTCCTAGCTCAGGTCCCGATGGCATCAGGCCCGACACCGGCTCTCCCAGAGGAGAGTCCATGAGGACAACAGACATTACCTTGTCCGACATCTCCGGCTCCTTGCGAGGTTGTTTAGCTGGCCGCTCCGACTCTGTGGCCTGGAACCCGAGGGCCCAAGCCAATCAGAAGTGTCCAGCGACGACGCCCTCGCAAGTCTTTTTTCTTTTTCCGGTGTTCCCTGGAGGGAGACCACCGCTCAGAAGACCCACGACTGTGCTCGGGCTCAGAGTCCCGAGATGTTGAGGCTTCCGATGAGGTCCGGGCCTGGGCGGATGCGGACTCAGGAAATATTCTGTCACGCTGATGCTGCCTGCTCCTCAAAGATTTCAAAGACATCTTACCACACAGCCCACAGACCACTGGGTCAGGGCCGAGGCATCGGAGGCAGCAGTCGTGTGTGTCGGTGAGAGACATCAACTTCTTACACCGATCACACTTTTTAAACCCGCTGGCAGCCATTCGGGGGAAAAAGCTGGGGAATTGCTCCGCACGAGGGCTCCGTCAGTGCCGACGTTACCCATATGTGAGGACTTCCTTCCTACTTGTTCCTGGAGAAGATATTATGGAATCCCACATTTCCTACAGATTTCTGAATTGTGTAAAAGTTTGCTGCAGGCTCAGGATGCATCCGTTTTTAACTTTGAAATAAATAATGAGAGAATAATCTGGATCCAGCCCAATGTTCTTATTAGACCAAGTTAAAATTTCCTTGGCTCTTTGCTTGCTAAACTGACTGGCGATACTACGGAGATCACATTCCTAGACCTTAGAGAGTGAGTACGAACACTGAACTATCCCTGCTGTGGCATTAACAGAGCATTAGCTGAGCTCTGCCCACTCATCACCAGGGTCAGCCCATTCACTGGGCAGGCGAGGCAGCTTCCTAGGGCAGCAGACCTTGGTGGGTGGCACGGTGGCTTTGTGCCACCACTTTGGTGCCAACAGCAGGCTATGTGCTTGGGTACCCATGGCGTGAAAACCATAGCCTGCTGCTTCTGACCTCCCTACTACTATTAATCATTTGTATAATGGTACAAGGCATTAGCAGCGCTGCACAGAGACATGTAAATGACAGTCCCTTCTCATAACAGCTTACAGTCTAGTCAGGACAAACACAATACAACAGTCTGAGGGGCAGGAGTGGCAGGCCATGAGTGTGTGCATCTGTGCTAAAGAGCATGGCCTGCCATGGCCCTGAGTGGTGGCTTTTTTAATGGCTGCTGCTGCCATTGGGGCCCACACCGGGGACAGAATTACTCAGCATAGTGCCGGTGGGTGCGGCACAGCCAAGGTTCCTGCCTGGGCCTATTCTGCTCATCACCATAAGTCACCTCAATGGCCTGCATAACGATTCTTTAAGCCAAACTCTCAGCTGTGGTACCCAGGAAAGGCTAGCAAACAAGTAGGCAGTGCAGGGCATGGCAATCATAAAGAGCCTGGGTCTGATATGTGTAGTTATCATTAAGTCTGGCTTAAATAATGAAAGAACATGGAAGCTCCTGAGAGGGAAGTAGGAGACTAGATAACAAATATACTTTTAGTTTGCTTCCTGCTGCAAGGCTATTTTTAGGGTCACGTGGTGGGAGATTTACTTGCTTTTAAGAATTTGTTTCTCAACTTTAATCACCGGAGGTGAGGTTTAAAAAGACTGATGGACAAATGAGAACACCAATAATTCAAGTCTGCTTCAATACTAAACATGTAAGCAAGATTATGATTATGCTGAAGAAAAACTAAAATCCTGTCTTATTCTAACTTCCTCTCAGTATCCGTTGCCCTTTAGTGTAATCTACTATTTTTTTGAGACACTATAACAAAATGTGCTTGCATGAGGTAAGTAAGGGGGAGGAATTAATTGCAAAGTGGTTTTTTTTGTTTTGTTTATTTAATTTGTCTTATATTGTTGGCCACAAAGCAGATTCATCCAAGCATGGGTATTGTGGAGAAATGATTTGAACAACAATGCCCAGGCCAACTGAAGGTGTCCCAGCCAAACCTTGTATAGGATAGCACAGCTAAGAGAAAGAAAAGGAGCATGGCTGTGGGCTGCAAGAGGGGAGAGGCAGCCTGTGTGTGAATTCTGTTTCTGAGAAGAACCAGGAAAAGGAACTCTAGAAAAACTGAGAAGCATAGAGGATTTGTAAAAGTGGGGACATGAGGATGAAGAGAGATTGAGAAAGTAAAGTACTGGAACTGCAGTACGTAGAGAAAATAGATGTCATGACCTTGCAGTCTGTATCTGCTCCATGTTCTCTGTTTCTGTGATTGAATAATATCCCCTTTATTTCAGGTGCAGAAAGATGGTGGTGGTGGTTTCAGATGATTATTTGGATAGTCATGAGTGTGATTTCCAGACCAAATTTGCTCTCAGCCTTTGTCCAGGTAACATGTTTTAAAAAAAAATATCCTGTGGAGATTAATTATTCAGAACCAGTGTCTGGGGTCTGTGTGTCCAAACTCATTAAGGATTAATTACTGGGGATTCCCCAGATTCAGACCAGCACCTGTCTAACTATACCACCTCCTGCTGCTTTGACTGTTGCCCAGCTTCAGAAGAAAAAGCAGTAAAGACAAATGATGACGTTTTTTTGGCCCGTCTTGTTTGGGACAGATGAGGAATTTGAGACACAAGCTGACTTCCAAATTGAGGTTCCTTCACCTAAATCATGCAGACCTGCTTCCAGGTGACCATATCTGATGTTTCAGAAAACTACAGTAGCTGGTGATCTGGCTGGTCCTCCACCATCACGTTTTTGTCTCTACAAACTAGAATACCTGCCATCAGGCATGTTAGCACAGTTAACAGCACCCTGTCTGATGCTGAGCACTGCTAATGTGCATCATCATAACCCTCACTAGACTTGCAGTTCCTTCTGAGGGGGGAAATAAAACCAAGGATCTTATAATGCCTCTGTATCGCTCCATGGTGCAATTCTCATCACCATATCATAAAGGATATAGTGAATTGGAAAAGGTACAGAGAAGAGCGACCAAAAAAATAACTGGGATGGAAGGATATCCCTATGAGGGAAGGCTTAAAAGATTAGAACTCTTCAACTTGGAAAACAGATAGTTGAGGGGAGATATGATAAGGTCTAATAAATAGTGAATGGAATGGAACAGCTAAAAGTAGATCAGTTGTTTACTCCTTCAAAAAGTGGAAAGATTAGGGGACATGCAATGAAGCTACAATGTGGCACATTTAAGACTAGAGAAAATATTTTTTCACTCGGCATGTAATTAAACTCCTGGAATTCATTACCAGAGAATATAGTAAAAGCTGTTAGTATATCTGGGAATGGATGAGTTCCTGGAGGAAAAGTCCATAAACCATTCTTAAAGAGGACTGGGGAAATCCAATATTGATCCCTGGGACAAGCAACATGGAATGTGTATACCTTTTCGGATCCCAACAGGTACATGAGACCTGGAATGGCCACTGTTGGAGACAGGATACTGAGCTTGATAGACCCTTGGTCTGACACAGTATGACATATAGGGTAGTTTACTCACCTGTAACAGCTGTTCTCAGAGGACAGCAGGAATTAGTCCTCATATATGGGTGACATCAGCACCGACGGAGCCCGCACGGAAGCATCTCCCCAGCTTTCAAAGAAAACCTTTGGGAGATGCACCACGCATGCGTGATCCCCTTCCTGCTCAAGGGTGCCATCTTGCCTCAGTCTGACATAGCTAATACGGCAAAAATTAAAATATGGTAAAGAAGCAACTCCAAGGGGAGGAGGGAGGGTTGTGAGGACTGATTCCTGCTTTCCCTGGAGAACACCTATTACAGGGGAGTAGCTACGCATTCTCTGGGAACAAGCAGGAAGTCAGTCCTCACATACAAGACTCCCTAGCTATAGGCTACCAAGAACTTGTACAAAATGCTATGGGCAACCATAGGTGGTGAGCCATGAGCTGTAGTAGTTGAGTCCCAACTGAGAGACTTTCGCAAGACCCACGTGTTCAGTGGGGAACCAACACAGAAGGGTTGGAGGGCAGGAGTTGCCTACACCCTGAAGAGATTACGGAGCACGGCCTGACCGAAGGTGCTGTCCCGTTGGAACTCCCTCTCCAGGCAGTAGTGAGCTGTGAAGTTATGGACTGAAGACCAGGTGGCAGCCCATCAGATTTCCATAACAGGTACAGAACGCAGATTTGCTACAGAAATAGCCGTGATCTAGTGAGATTCCAGCCTGCACATAGGCGAGGGCAATGCAGTCCACCACCCAAGTGGACAGAATTCACTTGGTTACTGGAAGCCCCAAGTGACTGGGGTCATAGGAGACAAAGAGCTGAGGCGCTTTGCGGTGGCCATGAGTCCATTGCAGATAGGACAGAGCCCTCTTACAATCCAGAGTATGGAGAACAGTCTCTGCCTTGCAGGCCTGAGGCCTCAGGAAGAAGGTGGGGAGCACCACCTCCTGTTTGAGGTGCAAGGGGGACACCACCTTTGGCAGAAACTTGGGGTGTGTGCAGAGCACCTCCCTATTCTTGTAGAACCTCGTGTAGGGCGGCTCTACCATCAGAGCCTGGAGCGAACTGACATGAGTGCCATGAGAAACACAATCTTCCAGGAGAAGGTACCACAGGTGGCAGATAGCCAGGGGCTCAAACGTCAGTTTAGTGAGCTGTGAGCACCAAATTGAGATCCCACTCCGCTGTTGGTGGTCAGACGGGTGTCTTGGACAACATAAGCCCCGCAGGAAATGAGAGATAAGGGATTTGTCCTCAACAGCATGGTGGTGCGCCACAATAGCACTCAGGTGCACTCTGACCGAGTGCAGTGGGACAGGTGGAATAGATATTGGAGCACTAGCTGCACTGAGCAGGAGAATGGGTTCACCTGCCTTTTGACACACCACACGAAAATGCGATGCCACTTGAAGGCGTATGCCCTTTTCGTGGAGGCCTTAAGGGAGGCCAGAAGGACTTCCTCCATGTCATGTGGGAGGTTGAAGGGAACTAGCGCTACCCTTTCAGCAGCCAAGCCATGAGCGACGGACCCCAGATTGGGAGCCGCCCTCCTGTGAAAGTAGTCCTAAGATGCAGGGGAATCAGAGGTGCCGCCGATAGACAGAGAGGCAATGGGAACCAGGGTTGCCTGAGTCACTGGGGGGCTACCAGAATCTCTGATTCCCTGTTGGGTCAGCAGGAAGGGATAAAGTCGGCCTTCCGTGCATGGGATGAGGAACACATCTGCCGCTACCTAGGATGGGTGCAGCTGGCAGAAGCAAAAGTGGGGCAACTGTGTGTTGTCCAGACTAGCGAACACTTCCACTGTGGGGATGCCCCAGAGTCGGAAAAGCCAGGAGGCCACTCTGAGGTCTAGGCACCACCCATGCGGTTGAAGGACTCTGCTCAGCCTGTCGGTCAGGGCGTTGTGCAGGCCTGGGGAGGTAGTCTGCCTGCAACTTGGTTGTCCGTCTGAACAAGCACCGACTGGTGCTGCAACTGGTGGAGAAAGACTCGGAGCTCCAGGAGGTTGATCTGCAACTGGCACCCCATCTGGGACTACGTGCCTTGGGTGCAGAGGTCCTCGCAATGAGCTCCCCATCCTCCCAGGGAGGTGGCCATAGTGAGGACCCTCTGGGGGGTGGGTGCCTGGAAGGGCATCCCCAGCCTGAAGGTGGCAGGGGATCTGCGAGTCACTTTTTACCCTGTCTCAAAGCCTGCCTGTGGCTTGTGTCCATTAGGAGCAGAGGCATCACTGAGCCACCTTCATATGTAGGTGAGCATAAGGGGTTATGTGGAGCATGGAGGCCATGTGGCTGAGCAGGCGGAGGAGAAGGTGAGGGGGCATAGACTGACGGTGTTGCACTTCTGTGGCTAGTGCCCTGAGGCGCTCTGTCCTCTCCTGAGGGAGGAAGGCTTTGGCCTGAAGGGTATCCAGCTGAGTCCCTATGAACTGCAGGCACTGCGCTGGAGAGAGGTGGGACTTGAGGTAGTTGATGACGAACCCCAGACGTTGCAGGACATGGTGTGCTCGGTGGCATAGTGCACCTCTGCAGCTGTCCCCATATGAGCCAGTCATTTAGATAGGGAAAAAACTAAGACCCCTTGGAGATGAAGGTGGGCTGTGACCACCACTAGGCACTTGGTGAAGACCCTTGGCGATGATGCCAGCCCGAAGAGTGGTACCTTGTATTGGTAGTAATCTCCTCTTACCACAAACCAGAGGTATTGTCGGTGGATGGGATGGATCAGGATGTGTGTATAAGCATCCTTCAGTCTAAGGAGCATAGTCAGCCTTCCTGCTGGAGGTAAAGCAGCAGTGTTCCAAAAGGAGAGCATCTTGAATTTCTCCCTCACCAGAAATTTATTTATTTAACTGTATTTATATCCTGCTTTTCACCGGGTCAAAGCGGCGTTGAAATAGGTTTGTTCCATAGGTCCAGGATGGGCCTGAGGCCCCCTGCTTGCTTGGGAACGAGGAAATATCTGGAGTAAAAGCCTTTGCCCCAGAGATGTTTGAGCATTGGCTCCACTGCCTTGTCCAGAGGAGGCTCGCATGCTCAGTGAGGAGCAGAGTTAGGGGAAGGAGAGGTCTTACAGGTTCTCCTGGGAAGAACGAGGGTGGTGTCTACTTTCAGCACCTAGGAGTCTGTGATGAAGGAGGACCACCTGTGGGCAAACAGGGCCAGGCGCTTCCCTGTGGGCTGCTGAGGGCCTCCTGGGGGAGAGGAAGCCATACCCAGGGAGTCAAAAACTCTCCAGGCTGGGCCGGGGGCAATGCCTGAGTCTTAGGCTTTGGGGGGCTGTGCCCTTGCCCTTTGGACTGTTGTCTCTGGTGATGCCCCACAGTACCAGGCCTTCTCTGCCCCACTGCAAACACCCCTTTCTTTCTCGGGAAGAAAGGCTTCTTCCCTGGTGGTGCACCAAGGCAGTCTTAGAGAGAGTGAGTTCGTGACCAGGACCAGACTCTCAATCTCAGCAGCCTTGTCTGACATGGGTTTTCTGAAGAGGTTCTCTCCGGTGCAAGGGACATCGATGAGTTTGTCTTGGACCCACTGCTTGAGGTCGGGCCCCAGTGCCTGTGGCGGCCACTCTGGCTGAGGAATCTAAGCCATTGTATGCTGCTCGAGATAGAAACTTCAAGCACTCCTGGACTGCCAAGGTCATTGACTTGAACTGCTGAAGGAGGTTCCCCATCGAGGCCTACAGAGAAACCGGCAAATTCCCTCACCAGTTCCTTTAGGTACATGCCAATGTACAGCTGGTAGGACTGGACTCTGCAAACCACTATAGAACCCTGGTAGCATTTTCGGCTGAGGGCGTCCAAGGTTCGCACCTCCCTACCCAGAGGCAAAGAGGAATGAGTCTTTTGGCTCTTGAGTCTCTGCATGGCCGACTCGATGACCATAGAATTGTGAGGGAGCTGGTTTTTTTTGGAACCCTGGGCGTCGGTGGACTTGGGACATGGAATTGAGCCATCTGTTCACAATGGGCACCAACACCGGTGTTTCCAACATACAGAGGAGGTGGTGGTGGTGCTTGAGAATCGGAGGGATGGGCACTGTGAGGGCCTCCTTCAACGGGGCCTCGTACTGGAGGATCTCAAGTTCCCCCGTATGGGGGTGGGGGGGGGTCCTCCTCTGCTTCGATCTCGAACACGAGTGCTTTTGCCATATCTCGCACAAGGTTGAGGAAGGAAATGTCTTGGGTAGGAACTGTGCCGGGGCACAGGTGGAGACAGGTCTGAGGATGTCTGGGGACTCCTCATCCTCCGCCTCCCAATCTGACTCAAATTCAGAGGAAGAATCCAAGGCTTCCATGGTTTGCCCCCAGGGGACCTGCGGTCTGAGCCACATGCATTCACCGGAGAGGACTGGTGTCCCGAGGAACAGGACTGAGACCTTGACTTCGTCAGATGGGTCTCGAGGCAAGTGTTGCTTGAGGATCAGCTCCACTTAGTGACCGGGGAAGCAGTCGAGGGTCTGGTCGTTGGGATTGAGGAACCAGATGTCAATGCCTGCTGCTGTGCCAGGAGGACAGTAATACTGCGCTCCAAGGCCACCATTCTGGTCTCCATGCCAGATTGCCCCGCAGCCTTCGACACAGGCACCAATGACTTTGGGCCCGGCGTCTGTTCCATCGAAGGGGAGTCCTCGACCAGGATGGCCTCGGGGGTCCGAGGCCAGTCCCCTGACGCTGACAACTCCTTCTGGGGCAGCTTGTGAGGCTGCTTCCGCTCTGGCCCCTCTGACTCCTGCCGGGGACTGTGGGACCTGGTGTGGGATTTACCCACCTTTCCAGACCCATCCTCCATGGGGGCCTTCAAGGTTTTCAAGCTCTTCTTGTGTTTCACCTCTGGGGAGTTCCTCTTAGAAGCCGCAACCGTGGGACTCTGAGCTGGCCCAGGCATTGCGGGGCAGCGAGGTACCAGAGGAGGCCCTGGAGCGTGGTGTCGCCAGGGACTCTGCCGTAGAGTCGGATCTATGGAACAACAACTCCTACTGCAGCTGATGGCTTTTACGGACATGGATGTCCAGAGGTTGCAGCCTGAGTTGTTGTGGTCTGGCCCAAGGCAACTGAGGCAGCAGTCATGTGGGTCAGTGAGGGACATCATCTTACTGCCCCGATCACATTTTTTGAAGCCACTGGAGGCCTCGGATCCTCATCGGGATTCACTGGCCAAAGAGGGTGTGACGTGCTGGTTGAGGGGCACCTTGAGAAAAAAAACAAGAAAACTAACCCAAGGAGCGGCACAAGCAAGCTGACTTGGGGGCGGGAAGAGGAGCTGGTACGCCTACCGGAAAGGATCATTTTAAGGCAAAAAAGAGAGACTTTTTCTGGGTAAATAGGACAGATGTCTGGTGGGCTCTGTGAGAAAAAAGGAGACCGAGGCGAGATGGCACCCTTGGGCGGGAAGGGGACCACGCATGCGTGGTGCATCTCCCAAAGGCTTTCTTTGAAAGTTGGGGAGATGTTTCCACGTGGGTTCTGTCGGCGCTGACTTCGCCTATATGTGAGGACTGACTTCCTGCTTGTTCCCATAGAACTTATGTTCTTATGGGGTGATCGTGCTCTGTGAGGAATCTAAAACTTTACTTCTCTTTGAGCAAGTCTAGCATTCTTTCCCCAAGTGAATTTTGTTGAGAATGGGACCATAATACAAAGCTACTGGTGGGGGTTCCCTGTTTAGTTTTTAAATGCTGTAGCAGGGCCATATCAAGCTAGAAATATGCCCTGTGCAATTTGTGAACCTGCCATCCCGCATGCCCAGGAACTAGCTCTTGCTGGGCTTCCTGGAAGCCCAGTAATGACATCAGTACCACTTCCATACTTGTGCCCTGAGTGGCCACACTGCATGCATAGCCCTAGCTGCAGCTAATAACAGTTTTTTAAAATTGCATTTCTTGTGTTATAATAACACACGAAGAGACAATTTGTGTAATTAACTGTATCTTATTGTGATATATATCCATTTTTTTCAGGTGCTCGTCAAAAACGTCTCATTCCAGTCAAGTATAAAACCATGAAGAAAGATTTCCCGAGCATCCTACGCTTCATTACACTGTGCGACTACACCAACGATTGCACCAAGATCTGGTTTTGGAACAGACTTGCTAGAGCTCTGTCAAATGCCTGAAGATGCTTACTAGGCTCACATTCGTCCAGCATCAGTTGTACTAAGCATTTGCCCTATAGACACAACATGGGGAAAACGCTTTAATATGTGTGGTCCATGATCTGAATTCATATAGTGCCTTCCATGCAAAAACGTGGATCTCAGCACATCAGAAATGTGCTTTCCAACTCCCAGACGATGAAGGGAGGGAAGAAATACATTCAACCATATTAGTTTGATCATATACTCTGTACTACTTGTTTGTTCACATTTTTTCTACTTATTTTTAGCATTCTATTCATGGGAATATCCCATAGTGCCTTATTTTATATACTATTCAATTGGAATAATAGGAGGCATAGCAATAATAAATTATAAAAAAAGACATAAAAAGAGTACATAGCTATTTTAATTGGTTGAATGAGAGGTGACAAAGGGTACAAGTAAATGGAGCTCATGCTGAGGAGAAGGATGTTACCAGTGGCGTGCCGCAGCAATCTGTCCTTGATATGATTCTTTTTAACATCTTTGTTAATGATATTGCGGAAGGAATGTCAGTTAAGGTTTACTTCTTTGCAGATGATACCAAAATGTGCAATAGAGTAGACACCCAGAAAGTCATAGATAACATGAGGACAGCTTTAAGAATGGTTGAGAATTTAGCAGCTGAGATTTAACGCTAAAAAATACAGGGTCATTATTTGGATTGAAGAAATTCAAGGGAGCAGTACAGTATAAGAGCTGACACTCTTCTGTCCATGAAAGAAGAGTTGGACCTAGGCGTGACCGTTTCTGATGATCTTAAAGTGGCTGTACAGGTAGAAAAGGTGGCAGCGAAGGCCAGAAAGATGCTTGGATGCATAGGGACAGGAATGGTCAGCAGGAAAAGGAGGTGATAGTGCCTCTGTATAAGTCTTCAGTGAGACCTCATTTGGCATAGTGTGAGCAATTCTGGAGACCACGCTTTCAAAAGGATACAAACAGGATGTCTGTGCAGAGGGTGGCTATCAAAATGGTCAGTGGTCTTCATTTTAAACCATATGGGGACAGACTTAACGATCTCAATATGTATATTTTAGAAAAAAGGTGGGATAGAGGAGATATATGAGAGACTTAAATACCTCTGGCTTAAATGCACAGGAGGAGAGCCTCTTTCAATTGCAAGTAAGCTCTGCCACAAGAGGGCATAGGATGAGGGCAA
Source organism: Ichthyophis bannanicus (assembly GCA_033557465.1). Classification (NCBI taxonomy): domain Eukaryota; kingdom Metazoa; phylum Chordata; class Amphibia; order Gymnophiona; family Ichthyophiidae; genus Ichthyophis; species Ichthyophis bannanicus. Next base: position 253,968,349 of record CM066031.1, read on the forward strand.
TAGGAGATAGACTCAGACTCGAGTAATATGCGGAAATATTTCTTTACGGAAAGAGTGGTAGATGAGTGGAATAGTCTCCTAGTGGAGGTAGTAGAGATGAGGACGGTATCTGAATCCAAGAAAGCATGGGACAAACACAGATCATCGCCTAAGGAAAAAAAGGGACTATAATAGTTGATAGGATAGGGCAGACTCTAGAGTCCATATGGTCTATCTCCAGGAATGAGTCTTCACATATGGGTACGTCGGTACCAACGGAGCCTGCGCGGGAACGCTCCCCAGCGTCCCAAAAAGGAAAGCTTTTGGGAGCATCCACAGCGCCTGCGCGCTGCCTTCCTGCCTTTCCTAACCGCCTCTCTCCAGTTCTTCTTTTCCGCGGGGCCAGCAGGTCGTGTTCCTGTCACCGCTGAAGAAGTTCTTTATTTTATTTCTTTGGTCGCGCGTCTGCCTTCTTCGACGTCGGACCGGTACCGCCGGTCTTTTCTTTCTTTTCTTAAAAAAAAACCCAAAACATTTTATTTATATATATATATATATATATATATATATATATATATATATATATTTCTTCCATTTCTCTTTGGGCCTTAGGCCTAAGAGACATTTCCTCATGGAAAAGCCCGCCTCTGGGTTTAAAATATGCACTAAGTGCAGCGGTACCATTTCCGTTACCGACACCCATGACTGGTGTCTTAAATGTTTGGGTCCTGACCATTCCATCACGGATTGTGCGTCCTGCTCCATGATGTCTAAGAGAGGTTTACAGAACCGAGCAGCTAAGCTCAATACCCTGTTTCCCTCTGATGCAGCTTCGGTGGCATCGACGTCCTCCAGGGCTGCTTCTTCCTCCTATGGATCTCAGGTAACCAAACATAAGTCCAGCCGGTCCTCGAAGGGTAGATTTCCCTCTAAGCATCGAGATGCCTCCGGGCTTGCCCTCGAGGATCCTGCACCGGCAAAAGTACCCCGGCGGGAAGCTCCGGCTTCCAAAGCTCCTCCTATGGGGTCACAGGTTGACATCGATGACACGGCCTCAACCGATCACCTGTTACAATGTTCTGGGGTACCGGTGGAATCTGCCAGTACCGACTTCCAGACATTGATGGCGTCAATGGATCAGAATATTCTGACCATGCAGCAGGCCATCACGGCATTCATTCGAGCTGCAACACCGCTGGTACCGCAACAGGCTCTGTTGCCGGCACCGATTTCGGTTCCGGTGCCAGTACCAATTGCATCGACATCGGCTTCGGTGTCGCCTGCACCGGTACCCTGTCCGATGATGCCCATCGGTACCGAACCAGTACCGATCACTCCCGATGTCGATACCACTCGGTACGCGTATCGGGCTCTACAGGAGCATCCAGACAGGCGATACTTCGATTCCTCCGAAGACTCTGATGCATCGGAGGTTTCTGTTGAAGCATCGGTACTCCTTCCTCAAGAGCCTTCTTCTCCAAAAAGAAGAATGTCTCCTTCAGAGGACTTGTCTTTTCAGGACTTTATAAGAGAAGTGGCCAAGGGGCTCTCTACCTCAGTGGCCCCTGAGTCAGAGCCTAGAGCCAAAAAGTTGGATATTTTGCAATATCCCAAGGCTCCTAAAGAGGCAGCCACTTTGCCAGTTCATGAGATCCTTTATGATCACATGTTGGGCATATGGGAGACCCCTCTTACTATCTCTTCCCACTCTTGTAGGCTAGACACCATATACCATGTCCCGCCTTGTCCTGGATTTTCTAAGACTCAGCTTCCTCACCACTCTATTGTGGTGGAGTCTGCCATGAAAAAGAGTGCAAAAAGGCACTCTTCTACTCCTCCAGGGAGAGAATGTAGAACCTTGGATGCTTTTGGCAGAAAAATCTTTCAAGCCAGTATGCTTGTTGCCAGAATCAACTCCTATATTCTCTATATGGGGATGTTTCTAAAAAGTTACAGATCATCTGCAAACTTTCCTCCCTTTTCTTCCAGAAGATAAGAGGGAAGAGTTTCTCACTTGGCTTAAGCATGCCCAAGATGTTTCCAAATTTTCCAACTGTGCAGCCTTTGACTCTTTTGAAGGTGCCAGCAGAGCTTCGGCTATTGCCATCGGTGCACGCAGAATTGCTTGGTTACAAGCTTCTGATCTGGAACCTTGGGTCCAAGATGGATTGGGAAATCTTCCTTGTACAGGTGAAAACATTTTTGGTAAGGATTGGCAGGCAAAGGCCACACAGATGGATGCAGAAAATTCTGCTTTGGATAGGCTTTCAAAGTCTACCTCTAATCCTGTCAAGAAGAGGTTGTTCAAAAAGCCATATTTTCCCAAGAAGGAAAGATATTATCCTGTTTATGGTCAACAAACATCTTCTGCAGGTCGTTTTGCTGCAAAGCATCAACAACCTAAACAGGCCAAACCTAAGGCTGCAAGGACTCCTGTAGCCCAACAGCCTCAGCCCCCTCGGGGCCTTTGACTTGCATCTAGAGAACTTAGCCTTTCTGGCTCTAGCAGAACCAGAGCCTCTCACCATTCCAGGAAGGTTAGCTTACTTTGCTCCCAGATGGGAACAAATCACAGCAGAGCAATGGACCCTCTCCATCATAAGGGAAGGGTACAAACTTAATTTCTCAAACCTTCCTCCTCACACCATGGTGAGACAGTTCAATTCTCAAACATCTCTCCTCGACCTTCTCGGTCAAGAGATTACTACCCTTCTTGCCCAAGGGGCAATAGAAGAAGAACCCCTTCTTCAACAGGGCTCAGGGTTCTACTCCCCCTACTTTCTTATCCCAAAGAAAACAGGGGGTTACAGACCCATATTAGATCTCAGAGAATTGAACAAGTTTCTATGCAAGGAGAAATTCAAAATGCAGAGTCAGGATTGGCTTTGTTTCTCTAGATCTCAAGGATGCGTATACCCATATACTCATCCATCCAGCACACAGAAGGTTCCTTCGGTTCCTTTATCAAGGGAAGCACTACCAATACAGGGTACTTCCTTTTGGTCTGGCCTCTGCTCCAAGAGTGTTCACAAAATGCATGGCAGTAGTAGCTGCATTCCTACGCACTCTAGGAATATTCGTATTCCCATATCTGGACGACTGGCTCATCCAAGCTCCATCCCAGTCAGAGGCCCAGACTTCCCTAACCTGCACAATGCGTGTTCTGCAGTGTCTGGGACTAGTGATAAACATTCCAAAGTCCCAGTTCACCCCTACTCAGTCTCTAGAGTTCATAGGGGCCTTGCTGGATACCACAACTGCAAGGGCCTATCTTCCCCAGGCCCGTTGCCTACGCTTAGTGCAGTTAGCCTCCCAGATTCAGTTAAAAACCCATTTAACTGCTCGAGAGATGTTACAACTGCTAGGGCACATGGCATCCACTGTGCATGTGGTCCCCTATGCTCGCCTTCACATGAGGGCAGCTCAATGGACTTTGTCCACCCAATGGACCCAGGCATCAGGGAGTCTGTCAGACAAAATAGCAACCTCCAGGCGCCTCTTTTGGTCTTTCCAGTGGTGGAAGTCCACTCAAAATCTGTTGCAGGGGTCCCCCTTCCAACAGTTGTTACCCCAAGCAACCCTTACAACAGATGCCTCTCCAAAGGGTTGGGGAGCTCATCTTCACGACCTCTCCACCCAGGGCCTTTGGTCCCCACAGGAGACCTCTCTACATATCAACATCTTAGAGCTCAGAGCAATCTTCCTGGCTCTGAGTCTTCCATACGCTGCTCAGCTACAAGACAGTCCTCATTCACATGGACAACCAAGTAGCCATGTTCTATGTGAACAAGCAGAGAGGGACTGGCTCTCTGTCGCTTTGCAACGAAGCTCTGAGATTGTGGGCCTTCGCCAGAGAGCATCAAATTCATCTTCTGGCAGTATACCTTCCAGGAGTTCAAAACTCTTGGGCAGACAGACTCAGTCGAGTTCTGCTTCCACACGAATGGTCCCTTCATATGGACCAGATAGTAAGAATCTTTCAAATTTGGGGAACCCCGGACATAGACCTCTTTGCAAGTCCGTGGAATGCCAAACTTCCCCGATTCTGTTCCAGAATTCCGTGTCAGGGAGTTCAGGCCAAGGATGCCTTCCTCCTTCACTGGGGTCAAGACTTCCTATACGCCTTTCCACCCATTCCCCTAATTCCCAAGACTCTGTTCAAGCTTCAGAGAGATCAAGGGACTATGATCCTCATAGCTCCACGATGGTCACGTCAAGTGTGGTACCCTCTACTCCTGCATCTCTCTCAAGCTCCCTCCCTGGACTTGGGATCTGCTCCAGATCTCCTGTCTCAGGAGGGGGGAACGTTATGGCACCCAAACCCCCAATCTCTCCATCTCAGGGCTTGGTTGCTGAAGGCTTAGACCTTCAAGATTGGCATCTGTCTTAGCAAGTGAGGGATATCCTTCATGCTTCCAGAAAGCCTTCTACTAGGCGTTCCTATGCTTTTAAATGGAAAAGGTTTACCATTTGGTGTGCTGAGAAGGGTTTTAACCCTCTAGCAATACCTTTGAATTCTTTACTAGAGTATCTCCTGCATCTTTCCCATGCAGGCCTCAAAACGAATTCAGTACGGGTCCATTTGAGTGCTATTGCAACATCTCTCAAGCCTCTCAATGGACAACCTATTTCCTCTCATCCTCTTATTGCAAGAGGTTTAACTAAACCTCCCATTAGACCACCTCCATTGGCATGGGACTTGAATCTGGTACTTGGTCAGCTCATGAAGCCTCCCTTTGAACCTTTAGCCACTACCTCCTTGAAATTTCTTTCCTGGAAAGTTATCTTTCTTATTGCAGTCACCTCAGCTTGCCGCATCAGTGAGCCGCAGGCCTTAGTGGCTAATCCACCTTATACAAGGTTCCATCATGATAAGGTAGTCCTTAGGACCAATCCACACTTTATGCCTAAAGTGGTCTCACCTTTTCATCTTAACCAAGAGGTGTACTTACCTGTCTTCTTTCCAGGTCCTCATGCATCAAGTGCAGAGAGGAATCTTCATACCCTGGATTGTAAGAGGGCTCTTGCCTTTTACTTACAAAGGACACAGCAACATAAAAAGTCTTCTCAGCTCTTTGTTGCTTTTGATCCCTCTCATTTGGGACTTCCAGTCTCTAAGAGAACACTGTCCAATTGGATTGCTCAATGTATTTCTTTCGCCTATCAGAGCAAGAATCTTTCTCTGGAGGGCCATGTCACAGCTCACAATGTGAGGGCCATGGCAACCTCTATGGCTCATCTAAATTCTGTGTCCATCGACCAGATCTGTCGAGCGGCCACCTGGGCCTCGGTTCATACCTTCACAGCCCATTACTGCTTGGACAAGGACTCCCGCCGGGATGCCTTGTTTGGTCAGGCTGTTCTCAAACACCTGTTCCATGCTTAATCAACTCCTGCCCTCCATCCCTGGTTGGATGCCTGAGATCCATGGGAGGAGGTAGAGCCCTTCTCAGGGTCTCACAACCTTGGGGATCTCCCAGGCATCTCTAGCTGGGGAGTCCCCATATGTGAAGACTCATTCCTACTTGTTCCTGGAGATAGCACTGTTACTTACCTGTAACAGGTGATCTCTGGGAACAGCAGGAATAAGTCTTCACAACCCACCCACCTCCCCTAGGAGTTGTATCTTTCTTTGTATCTGTCTTTCCTTTCCTCTCTCTCTCTTTGTTTCGGCTTTAAAACTCGAACTGGAGAGAGGCGGTTAGGAAAGGCGGGAAGGCAGCGCGCAGGCGCTGTGGGATGCTCCCAAAAGCTTTCCTTTTTGGGACACTGGGGAGCGTTCCCGCGCAGGCTCCATCGGTACCGACGTACCCATATGTGAAGACTTATTCCTGCTGTTCCCAGAGATCACCTGTTACAGGTAAGTAACTGTGCTTTTTCTGCCATCATGTTTCTATGTTTCATGTCTCTTTGCTTGGGTCTGTTCTTCAGGTATTCCTTGTATGTTCATATTTCACAAGGCTCCATGTAATTTAACTACCAAACATTCTTATAAGGGACACATGGCTTTCCTTCCAAAACAATAAAGTATGGCCTGAGAGAGCCATTAACATGTTACCTGCGAATAATGAACAAAGGATTAAATCCACAGACAGGGCCGGGCCAAGGGTTTCTGCTGCCCCAGGTAGAATCCCCGGCTGCGCCATCCCTCTCCCCCCCCCCCTCACTGCTGCACCACCTCCCCTTCCCCCCCCCCCCCCCGCACCGATTCTGTCTGGACAGCTCAGCTTGGCGCAGCCGTGGCAGTAGCTCCCAGCAGGCCATGTGCTTCAGCACACATGGCCTGCTGCTTATGATCCCCCTCCAACACAACTTCCTGTCGGGGGAGGGGGGTCAGAAGCATAAGGCCATGTGTGCTGAAGCACATGGCCTGCCACCTAGTGAATGGACCAGCCCTGGTCACAGATAAACTCTGTAGAAAGCTAGTGTTCACAATTCCATTTTGTTTCCTTCTCTGCTCATGAGAGAGTGATTTTTGTTGGCAGATTGGCGAGTTCTTTAAGCTCTCAAGCAATACAGGCCATGCATGTGGAATATAACTTTTAATGGATTTACAGCAAGAGCAACCTAAAGTAAAAAAAAAATGCTGGAAGTGGTGTAGCCTTCAAAAAGGCTCCTTTTCACTACCTTCTGTCAAAAGAGTTCTCTGTAGTTGCAGTTTATCAGCTTTCTCTGATGGGCTCAAGGGGGGGGGGGGGGGTAATCATCGGGGATAAAAAAGGAAGCTAATGACTTGGAGAAAATAAGTGACCCAAGGTGTTATTAAACCCACAGTCCTTTTTATGAGATGTATTGGTTTGCAGTTTGTGATGTATGTCAGATAACACAGGTACACTACCAAAAAACTGCCTCCAGTTTTGCAACTGATTCCTATAGATTTTGGGGTGCTGAATCCAGGAAAAATAGCCAAAATGTTCCATCACATCACGTTTTCTTGCAAAATTAGATTTCTTACCCATATAAGGAATGTTCACATAATTTCTTTTTAGCCGACTGCAGTTTATTTTCTTGGCCCAAAATAGAGGTTGTAATGGTTAACTAACTAGAAACACTCCCTCATGATATTTTAGTGTTTTGTATTCATTTTATACATTAACAGGACAATTGGGAGGCGGGGGGCTAAATCCAGTACTCGCACTGGCGCATGTTCTTTCCTGTTCGCCTCGCCTCGTTCGCTCGCTCAAACGCGGTGGTTGCGACATGAACGTTCCTGTCAAATTTCAGTTTCTTGCAAGTTCATTATTACCTTTTGTTTGCTCAGTCGTAATCCAGCTTTATTCCGAAGTGGTTCACTATAGTTGTAGTTTGCAGTGCTGTGTATTTGTGATGGCTCACAGAGCCAGAGGTTGCGTCAACTCTCCAGACAGTTTTTGTTTTATTTGTGGGGAATATACCGTGAAAAAGCGGCAGAGGAACATTTCTGCATTTATTAAAAAAGTATATTTCGCCTATTTCGGTTTGAAGTTAGGAGATCAAGACAAACCGTGGGCTCCTCACAAAGTGTGCAAGACATGTGAGGAAGATCTACGCTTATGGATGAAAGGTAAAAAACAAGCATTTTGTTTCGGAATACCTATGATGTGGCGTGAACAAAGAGACCACAGCAGTGACTGCTATTTTTGCTCTTGCATTGTGAAGGGATACAACTTAAAAAATAAGAACGTAATAAGTTACCCCAACCTTCCCTCAGCAATTAGGCCTATGCCTCATAGCAACGAAGTACCTGTGCCTGAACCACCAAAATCTTTGGATCATATTTGTGTGGACGGTTCTGATCATGATGAGACTCATCAGATGGCTTTTCCCGATGAGTCCAGTACTTCCGAGTTTGAAACTGAACCAGATCCGAAACCTGAACTTTTCTCTCAAGCTGAATTGAATGATTTAGTCCGGGATTTAGGACTCCCAAAAGATGCTGCCCAACTGCTAGGTTCTCGGCTTAAACAGAAAAATCTATTGTCACCAGGAACAACTTTTTATTGGTACCGCTACCGCGAGACACAATTTTTGAAGTATTTCAGCAAAGAGGAAGATTTGGTATTTTGCAACAATATATACGGAGTGATGGAAAAGTTTAAACTCAAGTATGATCCTGCTGAATGGCGGCTGTTCATTGATTCGTCAAAAGACAGCATAAAAGGTGTTCTTCTTCATAATGGCAACACATTCGCTTCAGTTCCTATTGCTCACTCTGTTATTCTCCAAGAAAAATACGAGAATTTGGCCCCGATTCTTCAGAAGATTCGTTATGATGAGCATAAGTGGATGATTTGTGGAGACTTTAAAATTCTATCCATGCTTTTAGGGCAGCAATCCGGTTTTACCAAATATCCCTGCTTCCTTTGCTTGTGGGATAGCCGGGCCCGCGACCTACACTGGGGGAAAAAAAGACTGGCCAATTCGGGAGTATTTGAGACCCGGTGAGAAAAATGTTCTTCATGAGAGCTTGGTACCTCGTGATAAAATTCTATTACCACCTCTCCACATTAAGTTGGGTCTCATTAAGCAATTCATCAAGTCCCTTCCAAAAGATGGTGAGTGCTTTCGGTACCTTTGCTCAAAGTTCCCCCGACTTTCTGAAGCAAAGCTAACGGAAGGAGTGTTTGTTGGCCCTGATATAAGGAAACTCATTTCAGATGGAGCATTCGCTGAAACGATGTCTGAGAAGGAAAAAGAAGCCTGGGATTCCTTCAAGGATGTTGTTGTTCTCAAATTCTTGGGGAACAGGCGGGATGAGAACTATAAGGATATTGTTGCCAGGATGCTCAATGCCTTCAAAGAACAAGGCTGTAACGTGAGCCTGAAAGTCCATTTCTTGCACTCCCATGTGAACTACTTTCCCGAAAACTTGGGGGCGTACAGTGAAGAACAAGGTGAAAGGTTTCACCAGGACATCAAGGACGCAGAGAGAAGGTACCAAGGAAGATGGAACACCACTATGATGGCTGATTTCTGCTGGTTGCTGCTGCGGGAAACCCCAGATGAAAAATACGCCAAGCAGCGCACCAAGAGAAGCATTCGGGGGAAGAAGAAACGGGCCCCACCAGGAGATTGATTGACCCAAGAATGACTTTAAAATCTAAACTGTGTTGACAAATATCGTGTTTTTACTAAACTTTGAAATAAAAATTTGCTAGTTATTACCACAGTGTCGGATCTCATTTATTAGAATTTTATTTTCACACCATCGGGTGTTTGTCTTCATGTATTGCAATGGTGCGGTTTGCGTTTTCTATTCTTACATACATACCTGTACAACATTTTTTGCACATTTCTTTGCTTTGCTTTGAGTCTAACCTCTCTCTTATATTCTCAATGTTTGTGCACATGTATGGCTGTTTTAAGTGCAGAAAATTTTGCTACCATCACAGTGTGTTTTGTTGACATTACTCTATTCTTATGTGCTGCCTTGTTACAATTTTCTTTATTCTTATTTGAATAACTACTAAACAATTAGTATAAAGAATTCATCCAAGAAACTTTTATCTCGATCGTACTCAATCTGAAACGTTCACCTCAAACTGCTAACCCAATGTAGCAAAAAATCTGTACGTGATGGAGCAAATTGGTTACCAGATTGGGATTCAGCGCACAAAAAAACATAAAAATCAATCGAAACATTAGAGGCAGTTTAAAAATTCAGAGTACTTAAAAGGTAAGCAGTGATGGAGTCTGTGGAAGACCATGTGACCCATTCTTTGCTAACCAGAACAGCTGCTCTTAAGCTTATAATTTTGTCAAAGTTAAGGTGTCACTGGGTACCACTACAGGTATGGACATCACCCACCTCTGATCTTGCTCAGATATTGGAAAAAAGATGATTTTAACACAGAAAATGACTGCAAGGCTTTTCCATCCTGGCAGGTACAGACACTGTCCTTTATTCAGTCCCATGCTTTTAAAAATAATGTTTCTATGTCTTCATTACCGCCTCCTCTGGGAGGGTAAAGTTTAATGTATCCACTATCTTTTCCACAAAGAAATATTTCCTATTTAAGGCTTGACAAATCTCAGGCACCAGCATGCCAGGGTGACCAGAAATTTGTATCTAGCGCCTGGTATTTACTTGCTCCTCCCCTTAAAAAAAAAAATCATCATGATTATGGGGCAAGAACCCTTCTGTCTGCTCGAGGGAGATCGATCCCCATGGACAGAAGAGAAGGGGATGGATTTGCGATCGTGACCCCAATGCAAGCTGTCTGCCTGCGGGAGATCAAATTCCCACAGGCAGACAGTTTGCAATGGGGTGGTGATTGCAGCCATCCCCTTCTTTTCTGCCCATGGGAGATCAGATCTCCATGGGAAGAACAAATAGGGAAGGCCAGAATCGTGACCTGGAAGGCAGAATTACAGAGCTGATGGGGGCAGCAAACAAAAAAAAAATGTTGGGGGGTGGGGGGGATAAAACTGCAAAAACTTAAAGGGACAATAACAACAAAAATAAGAAGGATAGAGGAATGTAGGGCAGGGGGATTGGAGCGCTAGGGGGAGGGAGAAGGAAGAGTGCAAAGTGTTGGATTTTAAAGGGATGAAATCATGGAAACAAAAAACACACACAAGCACCCCGTACCACACACTAACATACAGACACCCCACCTCCATAGAACTGACATGCATACCAGCTTCACACTACGTACACACATATAAGCATGTCACCTCTGTACAGCACATACATGCCCCACAGCCTTTCACTCCTCCTACACAAAGGCACCCACCGCCACATCCCATGCACAGATTAGGCACACCTCCATTGCACGACACACTCACAGAGACACTTGCTAACTGAAGATGATACGCGGTGTAGGAACTCTGGTGCTGGTTTCATGAGACCAGCACAAGAGACAATTAGGGCAGGGGTGGGGCACGAGGCTACAAACACTGGCTCCTAAATCCACACAAAATTTGTCAAAGTCTGTCCTATATTACCATGAGTGTGCCCCTTTTTTAAACCTTCCCTTGTGATCTTTTTATTTTTTTCCAACTCAACAGAAGTATGAAAGAATTATACAAAAGGGGAAGAGAAATGTACATCTGCAGCACCACTGCAAGGCTATTGGGTGCCCTAGGCGAACCGTCAGCCTTACACCCCGAGATCTGCTAATTAAACTCAACAATCATGTTCATCCCAACACCACCTCTCCCACAACAGTCCTGTAGAAATGCATAAGTGGCTGTCATACCTTTAAATACTGAACTTTGCTTTGTATGTGTGTGTGTGCCTACTCTCCCTGCAGGTAAAAGAATGTACTGTTGGGTCTTTGAGTTAGTGGGGTTGTAACCTTGTGCTCCACCCCAGCCTTAATTGTCTCTTGTTCTGGTCTCATGAAACCAGCACCAGAGTTCCTACGCTGCATGTCATCTTCGGTTAGCAAGTGTCTATGTGAGTGTGTCGTGATTTGAATGCTGCTGCTCTTAGCTGCTTCTCAGAAGCTACCACCTGCTTAGTCTTTGCTAATGGTTGAGCCAGCCCTGTCTGCCTGGGGCTATAACTTGACATGGGGAAAACCAGGGAAAAAGACATATCAAGCTTGAAGATGGGCCGGATCAGATCAGGGATTCCAGAGATTCACCCCTTGTCAAAAAAAAAAAAAAAGCCCATACCCCTTCTCCTCAATTAATTCACCCTCTGATTTCATTTCCAAGAAATGCTCCCCCACAGCTGGCTCCACCACCCTGCTCATTTCTCCACTCCCAAAATCTACCCCCCTCATAACTGCCATCATGTGTCTATGAAGAATGGCACAAATACAGATGATCTCTAAAGAAAAAAAAGAAACTATAGTAGTATGATATGATATGATATGATAGAAGTCTATAAATTAATGAACGGAGTGGAACGGGTAAACGTAGATCGATTGTTTACCTTATCAGAATATAGAAAGACTAGGGGACATGCAATAAAGCTACAGGGTAAACTATTTAAGACTAATAAAAGAAAATATTTTCTCACTCAACGTGTAATCAAACTCTGGAATTTGTTACCGGAGGATGTAGTAAAGGCTGTTAGTGTAGCTGGGTTTAAAAAAGGTTTGGACAAGTTCCTGGAGGAAAGGTCCATAAACCATTATTAAGAAGTGACCGAAGATATCAATGCTTGACCCAGTACAAGCATTGTGGAACTTGTGTCTCTTGGGGAAACTGCTAGGTACATATGACCTAGATTGGCCACTGTTGGAAACAGAATACTGGGCTTGGACCTTGGTCTGACCCAGTATGGCATATCTTATGATCTTATGTATGGAAGGGCAGACCGGATAGGCCATATGGTCTTTTTCTGATATGATGAAATTAGACTTACCTGCTAATTGTGGTTCCTGGAGTGGAACCAGTCTAGTCCTGAAACCTCTGGGTTGCCCATCTCATCCTGCAGCTTGGAGACTGAGAAACTCCTCCTTTTATGACATCATCAGTATATCACCCCGGTGTCTGGTCCTCGCCATCAGTATCCAATTGACAAAGCAGACTCACCGGAGAAACAAACAACAATTTACACAACCGCCTTGAAACCACCCAGCCACCTCAAAAAACTAGGGAAGAAACCCCGGTGGAGGAGAGAACCTCCGTAAAAAGGAAAATAGAAAGTGACTGGAGAGTAGAGCAGACCATATCCTTGACTAACTGGAAGGAAAGAAAAAGAAACTCCTCCCCTATTTTTTTTTTCCTGTTAACTCTTAAAGTGAAGTAAGTAAAACAGAGCTTACCTGTAGCTTCCAAAGAAGCGGTAGACAATGGTTTGCCAACCAACACTGGGAAGGGATACGGGACTAGACTGGTTCCACTCCAGGAACCACAATTAGCAGGTAAGTCTAATTTCATCTTCCTGATCGTGTCCCCAGTCTAGTCCCGAAACCTCTGGGTTAGTGCCAGAGCAGTGAAGAAATTCAACTACGGGAGGGACCAGGCAAACCAGCCTGCAGCACCGCCGCTCCAAAGGCAGCCTCCTCTGCACTTTGCACATCCAGACGATAGTGCCGGACAAAAGAACTTAAAGACGACCATGTCGCCGCCTTACAGATGTCCAACGGCGATACCAGGTGCAACTCCGCCCAGGAGGTAGCCTGAGCTCTGGTGGAGTGTGCCCTAAGCCCATCTGGGACCATTCGACCTTTCAAAAGATAAGCTGACGCAATAGCTTCTTTGATCCAACGTGCAATAGAAGCTTTAGAGGCTGCTTCTCCCTTCCTTTGGCCTGCGAATACCACAAAAAGCCTGTCTGACTTTCGGAAGACTGCCGTCCGGCTGATGTATTTCTTCAAAGCTCGACGGACATCCAGAAGACGTAACCCCCTCGCTGCCGAATCCTGCTTGCCTGCCCCAAATACTGGCAGGGAGATTTCCTGATTCAGATGAAATGACGAAACCACCTTTGGCAGAAAGGCCGGAACCGTTCTCAAAACGACCTTCGACCCGAAGAACGACAAATAAGGCTCCCTGCAGGAGAGCGCTTGGAGCTCTGACACACGTCTGGCCGAGCAGACAGCCACCAAGAATACCACTTTAAGAGTGAGATCCTTGAGGGAGGCCCGCAACAGCGGTTCGAAGGGCTGGCCCTCTAACGCGTCCAGAACCAAGGGAAAAGATGCCACGAGGGAAAAAATTTCCTAACCGGCGGCCTAAGGAGAGCTGTAGCCCTTAAAAAGCGTTTGACGTCTTGCTGAGCCCCAAGAGACTGACCCGCAATCCTGCCTCTAACAGGCCAATGCCGCTACTTGAACACGAAGAGACGCTGCCGCGAGCCCTTTTTCAAAACCATCCTGCAAGAACTCCAGGATCCGTTGGAGAGGAGCTCTCAAGGCTGTGATGCTCCGGTCCTCGCACCACGCCTCAAACACTCTCCAGACGCGCACATACGCAAGCGAAGTTGAACATTTCCTGGACTTCAATAGGGTATCGTCAACCGCCTTCGAGTACCCCCGGGCACTCAACCGAGCCCTCTCAAGAGCCAAGCCGTAAGAGAGAACCGATCCACGTATGGCATGAAGAGAGGACCCTGCGCCAACAGATCTGGCCGAGAGGGCAGCCGCCAAGGGCGCTCTACCAGCAATCTCACCAGGTCCACGTACCAAGGGCAACGTGGCCAGTCTGGCGCTATCAGGATTACATGCCCCTTGTACTTCTGAATTCTTTGAAGAACCCTTCCTATCAGAACCCATGGAGGAAACACGTACAGGAGCTGTCCCCCTGGCCAGACCTGCATCAGAGCGTCTATGCCTTCGGACATCCTTTCCCTGCGCCTGCTGAAGAAGCGACTGGCTTTGGCCGAATCGAAGGTCGCCATGAGATCCATGACCGGTGATCCCCATCTGCGAACAATCATGTCGAAAACCTCGGTGTGTAGAACCCATTCTCCCGGATCTACCCAAACCCAGCTGAGGAAATCGGCCTCCACGTTGTCCACTCCCGCTACATGAGCCGCTGACAGATCTACGAGATGCTTCTCCGCCCAGGCGCAGAGGATTTCGGCCTCGGCTTCTAGAGCCATGCTGCTGGTGCCCCCTTGCTTGTTGACGTAAGCCACCGCCGTCGCATTGTCGGACAACACTCGGACCGCCGCTCCCTCCAAAAGAGTCTGAAAATCCTGCATTGCTCAATACACCGCTCTTAATTCCAGACAGTTGATGGCCCAAGTCTTCTCCTGAGGACCCCACCGCCCCTGCGCAAACCTGCCCTGACAATGAGCTCCCCAGCCCGTTAAGCTGGTGTCCGTCATCACCGCCACCCAGACCGGTGACTAAGTCCTTCCCCCGCTCCAAAGAATTGGGGATCAATCACCAGCGCAGGGCTTGTTGCGTCTCCTCCGGACATATCAACTTCCGAGATAGGGGGTCCCACTGATGGGACCATCGCCAAAGCAGTGCCCTCTGAAGAGGTCTCATGTGAGCCTTTGCCCACGGTACTGTCTCTATCGTTGACGCCATGGTGCCCACCAACTGCAAGTAACGCCTGCCGAGGGTGCCTTGAGTCCCAGGAATCGCTCCACCAACCGGCGGAGCACCTGTGCCCGCTGTGCAGTGAGGAAGACTTTTCTAATCTGTGTGTCGAAGTGGGCCCCCAGGTACTCCAGGGTCTGAGAGGGCTGCAGGTGGCTCTTCGCCACATTGACTACCCACCTGAGACCTTCCAAGAACGAAATCACTCTGGCTGTGACGCTCTCACTTTCGGCTTGCGATTTTGCTCGAATTAGCCAATCGTCTAGGTAAGGATGCACAAGTATTCCTTCCTTGCGCAGAGCTGCCGCTACCACTATCATCACTTTGGTGAAGACTCGTGGGGCTGTGGCCAGACCGAACGGCAACGCTTGAAATTGATAATGACCGAAAGGAACCGCGAACCTGAGAAATTTGCGATGTTCTGGTCTTATTGGAATATGCAGATATGCCTCCGACAAGTCCAGAGACATAAGGTACTCCCCTGCTGATCCACCACAATGACGGACCACAGGGTTTCCATATGAAAATGCGACACCCTCAGACACCGATTGACCCCTTTGAGGTCCATGATTGGCCGAACCCCCCGCCCTTCTTTGGGATGATGAAGTAAATGGAGTATCGACCGGAACCGGACTGGTCTAGAGGGACGGGGGCTATAGCTCTGAGGTCTATCAACCGTTGCACGGTCTCCCGCAGTGCCGTAAGCTTTGCTCCCGACCTTGCGGGGGACCGAACAAAGGCCTCTCGCACTGGCCGCAAGAACTCCAGGGTGTAGCCTTCTTGGATGACTTCCAGTACCCACTGATCTGATGTTATTTGGACCCAGGCAGAATAAAACTCCTGCAAACAACCCCCCACAGGAGGAAGGGACGACTGGGTCCCCCTTATCTCATTGTGTCTTCTTGTTGCTAAACGTAGAGGACGACGAGTGTCCGAAGCCCCTTCCGGCTCCTCGGAAGCCTCGAAACCCTTGGTTTCTATTGGGAAATCTGCCTCTTTTGACCTGAAAAAAACTTTTGGGAACGAAAACGACGGAAATCTCGAGGTTGACCCTGGGAACCCGAGGCCCCCCGCGGCACTTTGGGTTTGTCCTCTGGCAATCTACCCCCTTTGGATTCCCCGAGGTCCTTCACCAGCTTTTCCAGGTCCTCTCCGAACAGGAGTCGGCCCTTAAATGGCAACTTACTCAATCTAGACTTCAACGAACTATCTGCCGCCCAGTTGCGTAGCCATAGGTAGCGCCGTGCGGCCACCGCCGACGCCATGCTCTTCGAAAGACCCCTTATAAGGTCATACTGGAGATCTGCCAGGTAGGCCGCCCCGGACTCCAACCTGGCAGCCTCCCCAGTTCGGGAATCCTCCTTTTCCTCCGGTAGCTGTTGGGCCCATCGTAGACAGGCCCTAGCTACCCACGCTCCGCAAATAGCTGCCTGCAGAGATATGGCATTGACATCAAACACTTGTCTCAGTAAGACATCCAGCTTCCTATCCTGACCATCCTTGAGAGCTGCACTGCCTTCCACCGGGATTGTAGTCTTCTTGGTGACCGCCGAAACGGCTGCACCCACCTTGAGTGACTTAAAAACTTCTTTATCCTGATCCAACAATGGATACAAATGACCCATGACTCTGGATCCCTTCAGGGATGCCTCCGGTACATTCCATTCCTCCTGAATCATTTCCTGAAACACCCTGTGAACCGGGAAGGCCCTTTGAGTTTTCCTGAACACCTGCAACAAGGGGTCCTCTAGTGATTCATCTGCTGCTGAACCCGGGACCGGCATATTAAGGGCCTTAAGGGACTCTACAATGAGCGCAGAAAGCTCTTCTCTTCTGAAAACTCTCACTACTCTAGCCTGATCCTCTCTTTCCGAAATCTCACCTTCCTCCAGCTCGTCATCTAAAGTCAAATCGTGGCTCTCGTCATCCGACAGAGGGGCCTCCCCAGACTCCAAAGGATCCTCTGGTCCTCCCTCTGCACAGGATCTCTTGCTTGGAACAAATGAATCCGCTAAAGACTCAGGAGCCGGACGTTTTTTCGGTGCCTCGTGGCGCCTGGAAACCTGAGGCTGCAGAGTCTTACCCAAGCCTGCTTGTTGTAGTAACTCCACAAACTGTGGAGAAAAAATACACTCAAAGTCCCTAGGCAAACTCAACTGAGGAACATACCTGCCCTGGTCTGAGGAAGGCCCTGCCATTGGCTTCTCAGGAAGTACTAAGGGCTCAGGAGGACCTGAACCTTCCCGTGAGGCTCCCGTGAGGCTCCCGTGAGGCCGCCCCCCCCCCCCCCCCCCGTGCTTCTGTGGGCAGAGTGAGGTCTGTAGAGCCTCCCACACAGGATTTACAAACCCCTGTGCTGGAAACCTTACGAGCCCCGCAGACTACACAAACAGTCTTGGAAGGCATTGCCCCTCACAAACAGGCAGCCTGTCCCGGGGTCAGAAAAGAAGGCGTGGCCTTAGCTTATCTTTTTTTTTTTTTTTTTGCAAACCCCTCAACAACGGCTTAAACCACGGGCTTGGGATTCAGCACATTACCCTCCTAGGCCTCAGGCCTGAGACACGCTGCCACCACGCGGTAAAACCACTAGAGGAAAAAACACGCCAAAACGCGCTGTCAACGGATTCCCTCAAGATGGATCGCTGCCCCTGCGCGTCAGGAGAATGGTGAGGGGAAGGAAGAGAGGCTTTCGTTTACTAACCTCAGGGCTTCCGCCAGCCTCGGAGAACTCAGACTGCCCCTGTGCTGACCGCTGGTCCTCTCACTCACCCCCGAAGTAAACTTTGTGCCGGGGGGAGCCTCCAGGCGCGCTGGCAGGAAAGACCCTCTGCACGGCGCCGGAAAGTTCTGCAGCCCGTTTACAGCCCCGCATCTCCTCGGCTGCTCACCCGCAACGCTGCTGATCAGGCAGGCCTTCTGAGTCAGCGGTTCCCACGATAAGCTCAAACTTAAACAAAAAAAACCCGGAGTAGTTGGGAGGGGGGGCGGGGAAAAGAATGCAGAGGCAAAGGAGCTGGTCTGCTACAATTCTTTTAAAGTCACAGGCATTCAATAACCAAAAGACTAAGTAAACCCCAAAAAGACAAATAAAGAAAGGAAATTACACTAAAAAAAAAAAAAAAAAAAAAAAAAAAGGGTATCATCGTTTCTCTAGTGAGCCTGGGACCCCCGGGCTCCCATCTATCCAGCTGCTTGGAGACTGAGGTAACTGATGGCGAGGACCAGATACCGGGGTGATATACTGATGATGTCATAAAAGGAGGAGTTTCTCAGTCTCCAAGCTGCAGGATGAGATGGGCAACCCGGAGGTTTCGGGACTAGACTGGGGACACGATCAGGAACATGTTAATTTCTATGCTCTACCTCCCCCCCCCAAACAATCCATACAGCTGTGTTGTGGTCCCACTAACTGTCCCTCCTGCAAAATGACCCCACTGCCAAAGACTACTGTTATGAGTGCTCCACCACCCACAAACTGCTCTAATGCTCCAAAACATCTGTCATGTAACTCTCCCAACCCACCAATAATAACTCACTCATCCCCAACTTTCCCCATGCAACCCATGTGTGTGCACACACATTTGCACACCACACACTACACATCACACAAAGCATAGTTACCTGTAACAGGTGGTCTCTGGAAACAGCAAGAATCAGTCTTCTTTACATTATGGGTGACGTGCCCCTGTGGTGCCCGTGCGGGAACACTCCCCATCGTCTAATAGGAAACAGATGGGAGCATCCCTCTGCACATGCATGCATGCCTTCCCAGTGAATCTCCTCAGTGAGGTATACTTGGGGAGGAGGACAAGTTGTGAAGACAGATTCCTGTTCTTGGAGATCACCTGTTATAGGTGAGTAACTACGCTATCTCCAGGAACAAGCAGGAATGCAGTCTTCACATATGGGACTCCCTAGCTCCAGGCTACCAGAAAACGGCAAGCAGAATGGCCCGTTATAAATGGGGGGGGGGGGGGAACATATTGAAGAACAACAGACAGGGGATCTAGAAGACTCCATCCCCAGCACACACCCATAGAGATGGTGGTAGCAGTAGCTACACCTCCTTCCTTCCATCCATCCAGGCTGAGTCCCAAGAAGGTGCCGTAGTATGGCTTGGCCAAAGTCACTGTCCTTACAAGAGTCCTTGTCCAGACAGTAGTGAGCTGCAAAGGTATGAATGAGAAACCATGTGGCAGCATGGCAAATCTCTGTTATGGAGACAAGAGCATAAGTGGACCACAGATGTTGGCTCGGTGTGGACATTGTGGGCAGTTACATGCCGCTTTAATATCGGATCCACCTGAGTATATGCAAAGGATATACAATCTGCCATCCAAAGAGAGAGTGTGTTTCGTCACAGGAAGACCAAGGTGACTAGGGTCAAAAGAAATAAATAATTGTGAGGATTTCCGGTGTGCCTTGGTTCTGTTAAGTAATATGCTAATGCTTGTTTGCAATCTAGGGTATGAAGCACTGCCTCAGCCCGAGATGCATGTGGTTTTGGAAAAAAGGTTGGAAGAATTACCGACTGGTTGAGATGGAAGGGCGATACAACCTTTGTTAGAAAATGCTGATGGTTCGCAGGACTACCCCGTCATGATGAAAACGTGTATAAGGGGCATGCTGCACTCACCTTAGCTCACAGGTCAGTGAACTAGGAAGGAAACCTTCCAAGTAAGATATTTGAAGGAGGTAGTGGCTACAGGCTCAAATGGAGCTTTGAGCAGCTGAGCAAGAACCACGTTGAGGTCCCAGGTGACAAGTGGGGGCCGATTCGGTGGCTTAGTCAATAGGAGACTGTGAATGAAGTGGGCTACCAATGGATGTGTGGAAACAGGCTTTCCATGAATCTCCTGATGAGAAATGGCACTCAAGTGGATACAAATGGAACTAGTTTTGAAACCCATTTGAAGAGAAGTGGAGGAGATATATAGTAAGAAGACTCTCCACTGAACAAATGAAGGGGTTAAGGGTGTGCTGAGCAAACCGCACTGCGAAATGGTGCCATTTAAAGGCATACGTACATTGCGTGGAGCCTTCTTGGACACTAGAAGGATGTTCTTTACAACATCCAGTAAATTGAGGTCTGAAAGTACTACCCTCTCAGCAGTCAAGCCGTCAGGTGGAGCACCTGGATATTGGGATGGAGCAACGCCCCCCAATCCTGTGAGATCAGGTCTGGGGTGCAGCCCAGACGAAGAGGCTGAGGCCAAGCCAGACAAAGAAGCAGGGGAAACCATGGCTGTTGGGGTCAGAATGGGGCTACCAGGATCATAGTGCCTCTGCCTGCCTGCAATTTGAACAGCATCTTGACTGTTAGCGAAATGGGTGAGTAAGTGTATAAAGAGAAATTAGACTTACCTGCTAATTGTTGTTCCTTGAGGAACTCCAGTCCAGTCCCTTACCGCTGGGTAGTGCACCTCCTCTCGCAGCTTGGAGACTGGGCATGTCAGAATTCTGAAGCGATTTCCACATATACTGCTGGCACCTCCCACCAGCTCCCAGTGACCTAATGGCAAAGCAAACTCAAAGCAGCAACACATAAGTAGCTATACTAACAAGTAAATACAATCACTAAACCTTTGTAAAATTTAACTGACCCTCTGAAAGAAGAGGATAACTTCTCCACCCCTCCCCGAAGGAAGTTGGATAAAACAAAAGAAAGCGCAAAGAATGCGCCAAAGAGTAGACAAGAAGACAACGAACCTTCATTGCGTGAGAAAAGGAACTACTTACTGTAATGTGTCTCCTCGGCCGGACGGCCTGCAACTAACTCCGCGATAACTGATAAAGCCCCGGGTGGGAATCGGGACTGGACTGGAGTTCAAGGAACAACAATTAGCAAGTAAGTCTAATTTCTCTTTCCTTATCGTCCCTCACCACTGGGATGTAACAGAGCTGTAAACTAATGGGAGGGACCTGCCCAACCAGACCGCAAAACCGCTGCCTGGACCTCTAGCTGGTAATGTCTACTGAAGGTATGCAAAGAGGACCACGTGGCTGCCTTGCAAATTTCAATCAGTGGAACCAAACTATGTTCTGCCCATGAAGCCGCCTGAGCTCTTGTGGAATGAGCCAGCAACACTAAGGGAACTTGACGACCTTGCATGATATAAGCTGATGCTATCGTCTCCCTGATCCACCTAGAAATGGAAGCCTTGGCTGCTGCTTCGCCTCTACGCAGACCACCAAAGAGAACAAACAAAACGCTCAGATTTGTGAAAACACTCCGAAGCTTTCAGATAATGACGGAGAACTCTTTACATCCAAGAAACGCAAACTACGGTCAGCAACGCTGTCCCCTAAAGACCTCAACACTGGTAAGGACACTGCCTGATTTACATGAAACGGCGAAACCACCTTCGGTAGAAAGGAAGGAAGGTGACTCAAAACCACTTTCTCCCCAGAAAAGGACAAAAATGGCTCCCTACAGAACAAGTCCTGTAATTCCGAAACTCGATGTGCAGAACAGATTGCTACTAGAAAGACCATCTTTAGAGTCAGATCTTTTATGGAGGCCTGATTCAAGGGTTCAAAGGGCTGCCTCGTCAATGCCCCAAGACCAAATTGAGGTCCCACGGAGGAATCACCACCCTGCGTGGAAGACGTAAATGAGAGACCACCCTCAGGAAAAGCAAAACATCCGGATGAGAACCCAAGACGACCCCATGAATCTTTCCGCAATAACAAGAAATAGCCGCTAGCCCCTTATCAAAATCATCCTGTAAGAAATTAAAAACCACTGGTATTGACACTGTGGAAGGACGCACCTGTTTGACTGCACACCAATCTTCAAAAATACACCAGACACGAACATTAGCTAAGGAAGTCATCCTTTTCCTGGCTAAGAGTAAAGTAGATATTACTGCACTACAGTACTCCTTCCTTAGCCTCGCCCTTTCAATGGCCAAGCTGTAAATGAGAACCGAGCCACCTGAGGCATGCAAAGAGGGCCCTGCAGGAGGAGATTCCTCCCGAGTCCATAACTGTCACGGTTGCCCGTCGAGCAGGCGCACCAGGTCTGCATACCACGGACGACGCGGCCAATCTGGAGCAATTAAAATTACGCACCCCTGATGAGCTTCGATGCGTTGAACCACCCGGCCTATGAAGGCCCACGGAGGAAAGACATATACGAGACCCTGCGAGGGCCACTGTTGCAGTAAAGCATCCAGACCCTCGGTCATCCTTTCTCGTCTCCTGCTGAAGAAGCGGCTGATCTTGGCCGACTGGAAGGTCACCATGAGATCCATAATGGGTGTTCCCCACTTGCTGACTAACTGCGCAAAGACCTCCGAGTGAAGCTCCCACTCTTTGGGATCCACTCGAACTCGGCTGAGGTAGTCTGCCATCACATTGTCCGATCCTGCAATGTGTGCCACTGACAGAGCCTGAAGCCGAGGCTCTACCCATTCGAACAGGGCTTCCGACTCCTCCTTCAGAGCCGCGCTGCCCGTGCCTCCTTACCGATTGAGGTACGCCACCGCGGAGGCATTGTCTGAGAGAACTCGAACTGCATGACCCCGCAAACTGGACTCGAAGGCGCAAAGTGCCAGAACAACCGCTCACAACTCTAGCCGGTTGATTGACCACTGGACCTCCTGAACGCTCCATTTCCCTTGCACGAAGAGTCCCTCGCAATGAGCGCCCCACCCCGCCAGACTGGCATCTGTTAACCCGGGAACCGAGTGCGGCTGCTCGAGAGGCATGCCTGCCGCTAAATTCTCCGGACGAAGCCACCACTGAAAAGACGCCCGGACCCCCATCGGACAGGGCAGATGCTTGTTTTCAGGAATCTCCCCGGTGAGACCAGCAATGGAGCAGAGACCTCTGCAAGGGGCGCATGTGTACCCTGGCCCATGGTACTACTTGCAATGTAGCTGCCATCGTTCCCAGAACACGAAGATACTGGCATGGTGCCGGACGCCTCAAAAAACTGCGCACCAAGAACCGCAGCCCTTGGGCCCGAGCTCTGGCAGAAAACACCGCTCCCACCCACGTGTCGAACCGAACCATCAAATATTCCAAGCTCTGAGAGGGTACCAACCAGCTCTTGGCGACATTGACCACCCAGCTGAGACTTTGCAGGAGCCTGTACCACCCTGGCCATAGCCCGCACACTGTCAGTTTGGGATTTCGCTCAAATCAACCAGTTGTCGAGATAAGGGTGAACCAATACCCCCTTTCTGCGAAGAGCTGCTGTCACCCACCACCATTACTTTGGTGAAGGTCTGAGGAGCTGTCGCCAAGCCAAACGGCAAGGCCTGGAATTGAAAATGATCCCACGGCACCACAAATCTTAGGAACCATTGATGATCCGTTCTGATTGGAATGTGCAGATAAGCTTTGGTGAGATCAAGAGACATCAAAAACTCTCCCTGACGCACTGCCACTATTACGGAACGCAATGTTTCCGTGCGGAAATGCAGTACTCGAAGACAGCGGTTCATGCCCTTGAGGTCTAGAATTGGGCGAAAAGCTCCGTCTGCACCACGAAATAATGGAGTATCGACTGCAACCGTACTGCTCTTGCGGAACCAGAATAACGGCTCCCAGCTGCAGAAGGCGTGACAGAGTCGCCTGTACCGCCAACTCCTTGCTCTGTCCCCTGCAAGGGGAGAACAAAAGAGTCGCGGACTGATCGGGCGAACTCAAGGGAATACCCTTCGCAATTGACCTCCAACACCCATTGATCGGATGTTATCCGGACCCAGGCTGGGAGAAAATCCCAAAGCTGACCCCCCCCCCCCCATGGGCTAAATACCAACCTGGGTCCCCCTCGCTTCATTGGATTTTCTTAAAACCAGCGGAAGAGGGCCTGGCAAACCCTCTGCCTGCTCCTCGGAAACTCCCTAAAACCTTGACCTCGAAAGGGATACCGTCCTCTCTGAAAACTCCCCAAGCGTGAGGTCCGAACATGCTTAAAATCCTGAGACTGACCCTGTGAAGCTGCTCCAGTCCGCCCCGGCTTTGGCTTATCTTCCGACAAGCGCCCTCCTTTCTTAAACGTCCCTAAATCGGAGCAATTTCTGCGATATCTTAAAAATTGAGACAGTGGGAGGCTATTTTTTAGCTGAGGAGGATGGGCACTGTCGTGATGGAGAAAAGTATTCCGGTCTATTGATTTTCGATACACGGAGGTGTCCCAGCCATTCTCCCCTCGCATAATCTGCACATCCAAATACGTAATACAACGTTTATTTGACACACTAGTGAATTTAATATTAGCATCCTGCGAATTCAGCCATTGAAGAAAAGAATCTAATAAAGATTCAGTACCCTGCCACAGCATTTATTTATTTAGCTGTATTTATATCCCGCTTTTCACCGGGTCAAAGCGGTGTAATATAAAAGGGGAGGGTGGACAATAATCAACTACTGGGGTTGGGGCCATCACCAGGTGGCTAACATTAACGATTATAACAGATATTTATAATCTGTTATAGCATAAACACGTCGTCAATGTAACGATGCCAAGCTTTGGTGTTGACGGAGTAAGGTGAATTGGAAAAACAATTTTTTTCAAAAACTCCCATATACAGATTGGCGACCGACGGGGCACAGGTGGCCCCCATGGCCACCCCTGAAATTTGGTGGTATAGAACTCCTTGAAATTCAAAAAAATTTTGAAAAAGGGTCAGGGCTGTCAAGGCTTGCAAGGACTGCAATTGTGCTTGGGACAAATCTCCACGGGCAATTAACGCTTGTTGTACAATAGCGCGCTGGCTGCTGCCTGTGGGATGCTGGTGTATAAAGACTGAACATCCAATGTCACCAGAAACACGTCATCCTCTTTGGCCCAATGGGACAAATCCTTAAGAATGGCCAAAAAATGGGTTGTGTCCTGAACATAAGATGGAATATCAGTCAAAGGACGTTTAGGCCTCCGATTTAGGGACTTTTAAGAAATTGTCAAAACATCTGAAAGCTAATTTTTGCGACAGGGGTTATCCAAATTCTATAATACAGCGGGCTTACAAACGAGCGCTGTTCAACAACCGGGATTTGCTGCTGTTGCCGAAGAAGCAGACTGGGGTTTCCAGTGTACCACAAAGCGTAAATTTTATCACCCAATACTCTCCGTTGAGTTTTAGCTTACAACGGATCCTCAAGAAACACAGTGCGGTACTTTGGGTGGTGCCGGGCATACAAGATAAATCAGTCCGATGTGTGTGGAAACGCAGCTGCAATTTAAAGGAACATCTAAGCCCCACAAGATTGCGAGATACCAGCTTGACAGAGTTGGGTGACCTTAGCTTAGGTCACAATAAATGTGGTCATTGTGAGATATGTGACATTATTTCAGAACGAACACAGTTCACTTATAGAAATGTAACTTATACATTAAAACAAGCTACTTCGTGTGAGTCCACGTATGTGGTCTATGCCGTTCAGTGTCCATGCGGTCTGCTTTATGTGGGCAAAACGATCCGTCCTTTTAAGATCCGGATGAAAGAACATGAAAGCAGACTACGTTGTGGTCGAAGGGAAGCCCCCCTTGTTCAACATTGCTCACAGTATCAACATGTGTTCGCCCAGCTTTGTTGTTGGTGTATTGAGCGAGTAACAGCGAATGCCTTGGGAAAATCTCGTGAGCAGTTTTTGATCTACAGGGAACAACGGTGGATTCACACTCTAGCCACGGTACAACCGGGTGGATTTAATCTCAGTATTGATTGGACAGCTTGTATCTAGGATTTAACCAATAATGGATCAGCTCACATCTCTGAATGATTTTAGGGCATTTCAAAATGGCTGCCGCATCAGTTTGTTCGCATGCGCGGCGTTTTTAGGATTCTCCAGTGTGCCAGAGGGGAACCTTGGATCAAGACGAGAGTCGCGCTACCATCAGGTTAACAGCGATTTTTTATCTTTTGCCTTTTCCTATATATCTTTCATCACTTGGTCTATTTTAGTATTTCATAGTGTGTGAATTTTTTAATTTACCAGTGAAGTTCAGTTATTTAGAATGTCATTTTTTTACAGAAAACTGTTTCATGAATAAGTCCCTTGAGAAACCCTCAGCGGAGAAATGCATGGGCGCCTCGTAAGGCTGGCGTCGGGACGTGCTAAAGAGTTGTACTAATGGTAAAACAGCTACAGAAGATTGGAGAAGAGAAGAAAATTATAAGCAAAAAATAATAAAAGAACAGAAAAATCAATGAACTGAAGTATCCCATCAGCAAATAAGCCAAGTACTTTCTTCATTTTAAGTAGAAAAAATAGAAAAACGAATGAATTGAGAAATATTCTATTAGTGAACAAGCCACGTACTTTCTTAGGCTTTGGGATTTAACACATGATAGGGGGATACGACATAGTTCTAATCAACTTCAGCCATTGACGTTAAACCAGCACATGTCTGGGAGGATACTAAATCCCAGGACTTTTTAGTGCTAATGGTTGTTTGAGGCTGAAGTTGTGACAGATACAAAAAAAACTGAACTAGTAGGAATTGTTGGATGAGGTTACTTTCTGTATACAGTGCAACAGAAGAAATAGAGGAGGCGGGCTACACTTTACCTCATCTTTGCTAAGCAGTTGCATGAGACACACAGGCCTCTCTGATCCCACAAGCAGGAGGCGCAGCCTCTCCCCACAGCCTTCCCACTCCATTTGCATTCGGGATCAGAGAGAACTGTGCCTCATGTTACTGCTCAGCAAACGAAAAGCAGCAGTTAGCAGCGAGGTGCACATAGTGACGGGACTTTATTTGTGCAGTCTATCACTGATACCAAAATTCCAAATGTGCTGTGCCTCTACTGCAGGCCTCGACAAATTTTGTGTGGATTTAGAAGCCAGGCCAAAACTTTAGGAACCAGTGCTTGTGACCTCCTCTCACCCTCTCCCCCTTTTGTATTGTCTCCCGCACTGGTCTCATGTTCTCAGGTCTCACAAGACCAGCGCCAGCGTTCATATACCGCACAGCATCTTTAGACAGAAATACAGATAATTATAACCTCAGATATTAAGTGTCTGTATGTGTGTTGGGTGCAACGGTAGGGTATCTATCTGTATAGGGGATGTGGCGGTAGGTGCCTTTGTGTGAGTGGGGTGTGGGGCTGTGCTGCAAGGTACCCGTGTGTGTGATTCGTAGGTGAGGTGCCTCTGTGTATGTGTATGTGTATATGTGGTGCCAAGGGAAAAATATCTGCATTTGTGTGTTCGTGTCCGTTGTGTGGATGTGGGGTGCCTATGTGTGTGGTATGGAGGTGGGCTGCATGTGTGGGTGTTCTTAGGGGAAGGGAATGAACCTTTTGGCAACATCTTGCATTGTTCCCTTCCAATCCCTCTTCTGCTGGCTCCTCTCCTTTTTACCCTCCAGACTCTCCTCCTTCACCAACCCCCTAGCACTCCCAATCCCTGCCCTATAATTCCCAACATCATCTTTTCTTTTTTTTTCTTTTTTTAAATAGGCCCCCCTGCCCCTTTAAATTTCTCTTGCCTTCTTCTCTACCCCACTTCCTCATCCCTCCAGCACACACACACAAAACCATCCTATTCTGCCTTTGGGAGATGGGATCCCTGCGGGCAGACAAAGGATTGTGGCCATTGGGGCATCTCATTTGAGGGGGGCCAGTATGTCCACTAGGCAAGCTGCCTAGGGTGTCCGACCCAGGTGGGTGGCTTTGTGCCACTGCTTTGTTGCCTGCGGCAGACCATGTGCTTCCGCACACATGACCTGCACTTCTGATTCTCCTCTGATTCAAGTTACTGTTGGAGGGAGGTCAGAAGCAGCAGGCCATGTGTGCCAAAGCACATGGCCTGCTGTGGGCAAGAAAGCCACAGCTTTAAAATTCTGCTGCCTACCTTCCTCCCTCCCAAGATAAAATCGGCAGCAGCAGAAAGGGCAGTGGCATGGCTCGGTGGGGGTGACTTGGCACAGCTGGTTTCTGCCATCCCAGGCAGAAACCCTTGGGCCAGCCCTAACTAAACCCATGGTACTTTGGCAACAAGGTCCAGAGCCTAATTCTGTGTTGAGTGAAAATATATTTTCTCTGATTAGTCTTAAATATATGACTCTAGCTTTATTGCATATCCCTTAGTCTTTGGGCTTTTCGAAGGAGTAAACAACCGATTCACATTCACCTATTGAACTCCATTCATTCATTATTTTATTTTATTTATAAGTTTTAACATTATTACAAGCATGAAACTTGTGACAGAAACATAAGAGTTGTAAAGCTAAAAAGAAATTAAGTAACAAAAGAAAAAATAATCCCTCAATTATGACTACAATACAACTCTAAATAGACCCCCAATAAAAGAGGGGGCAAAGTGAAAATACATGGGGAATTCAAAGGAAACAAAAAACAATTACAAAGGAAATTGGCCATAGGCACACATCCCAGCACTCTACACCACACTGCGTTACCTATTCCTGGTCACCACCAACCCCCCCCCCCCTCCCAACCCCACCAATGTCGGCAACTTCTTAAGGTCCAGGAAGGCCCGGAGCTGCTCAGGAGCAAAGAAAATTTATTTAACCCCAGTAAACGAAACAAAACATTTGCAGAGATATTGCAGACGGAAGTTAGCCCCCAAGGCAACTGTCTCTTGTTGCATGATCAAAAATTGATGTCTACGCTCTTGTGTAGCACGACTCGCATCAGGAAAAATTCTTATACAATCGCCCAGAAAAGGCACAGAGAGCTTTTTAAAATACAAAGACAACACCCTAGAAAGATCAGTTCCAAATACAAAAGTAACCAATAATGTAGATCAACCCTACACTGAAAGAGAAGAACTTTCAAGAAAATCTGAGAGATTATCAGGAACTACTGAAACAGCTAACCCTTTCCCAACTTTCTTTACAGGTAGAAAATAGTCTCTAGTTATTGGAGGAAGTGCAGAATTAGGAATAGTAAGCACCTCAGACATATATTTCTTAAGTATCCAAAGGAGAAACATTTAAGAGCTAGGGGAAATTTAGAATTCTCAGATTTAACCCCCTAAACTTATTTTCAAACTGTTCTAGTTTCTGGTAAACAGAAATTTTATCTTTCACAATCACAGCCTTAGAATCACTAACATCTTTAACAATCTCAGCAAATCTCATGTGTGTCCTTCTCGAAGTTCAAACGTTCCATAGAATTTTGAGCCACTACTTGCAGTAGGGCAGAGACGTCTAATGCACACTTAGAACCTGTTGCATCCGGCTTCACTAACATCCTCCAAATAGTGTCCAACAAAATCTCACCAGACCTCTGTTGCTGGAGACCTGAAGGTAGATTTGTGGCAGGTGCAGGCCTGTGACCCACGGTGTCTGACATAAGCAGGCCAGCATGGCTAGCTTGACCTGTAAATGAGGCCTGTGGAGAGGCATATAGGATTGCACATCCCCCAATATGCTGCTATTGTAAGATAGAACTCAGTAGAAGTATTGAATTAGCTTAGGTAGGCAGAACTGTAGAACTGAGAAATGGAAAAATACAGAAAAGACATGTTTAAAAGTTACTGATAAGAAAAAGTACATCTGCAAAGAAATAATGAGGAGTGCTGACAGATGAGTTACAGAACCTTGCTCTTCTACACGCACAAATTGGTTCTATGGCCTTGAGAGTGTGAAAGTAACAAGTTGATGAACTGGCCATTGTAATTAGGACTAGAAGGGGGGCATGCAGGTGTCATGCCCACAGAAGGGACATAATTGGATAAACTTATCAGTACCGGGACCAATGGAAGAGGTACGGGAGGTTACCGGGACCAATGAAATGTGTTTCTATACCTAGAATGGAACAAAAGTCTATAAAAGTTGTTGTAATGCTTGAAAACTTTGCTCAGCCATTTTGAAATTGACTGGTTCGAGACTTGTGCACAAATAAATGATTTGGACCTTCTGAACAGACTCCTGGTATCATTGGTTTGTCTGCGCTTTGCTGCTACATATTCCTTGGTGCGTTGGCCGGGAAGTTGTGGAATCAAAGTGTATATAGGGCAATATACCACGACTTTCCGCCTCTATAGGCTTGGTCCTGCCGGGATCGCGCCCTTCCGACGAGGGCTGCTCCCTGGCGCCACCGGTCCCTTGTATCGGAGGGAGCTGGTCGGACCTCGGCGGGTGCCGGGCCCGGTTGGAGCCAATGCCTCGAACCCGAGTGAGGGGAGTCCGAGGTCCAACTCATGCGCCTGCTTGGGAAGTTTGAGGACCGGATCCGGTGAGTATAGTTTTGATTTTGGGTCTAGACAGAAATAGAAAGAACAGTACTGCCATTGGAACTTGGAATTTGGAATTTGTAATCTCGAGATATTGGGAATTGGTAAGAGAGCATGATCAACTCTCAAGGAAAAGCCGAGTAACCCCGCATGGGAATTCGCTGGGTGAAACCCTCATCCTTTTTGGTAATTGGGAAAAAGACTAGTCAGAACAGATAGAAACGAATGCATTCTGGGATACGTTGCTAGCATGATTGTGTGAACGAAGTGTGAATGAGAGGTCTGGCAGCACGGACCAAGTGAAGGCGGACCCCTGAGTAGCGCATTTCCTGACCGGGCGACCGCGTTCAGGTCGCGAAAAGGGGGAAGCGATTGTCGTCTTGTCTTGTTATTTGTACTCCTTATACATTTCCAGGGCCGTGAGGACCCCTTACCCACGGTCCGCCCTCCTTTTCCCTTCTGTCTGTTGTTGCGCGCACACATCGAAATGGGAGGGGCGGGGTCTACTAGAAACACTCCATTAGAATGTATGATCGCACATTTTAAAGAGGGATATTCAGGAGATTATGGTATTAAAATGACAGCAGCCCATTTGCAGATTTTGTGTACTAGGGAGTGGCCCGATCTAGACCCCATCTGGCCCCGAGAGGGAACGTTCACTGTAGAGATTATTCAGTCAATACACCGTAGAGTGCGGGTAGTGCACCCTGATCAGTACCCCTATATAGATTCCTGGTTAAGTATTTGTGAAGATCCGCCCCCCTGGGCGCAGCGCTGTTATGAGGAACAGTGCAGAATAATGTTAGCTAAAACAGATTCTAGACAGAAAACGGAACAGCCTAGAATGAAAGAGCAGGATAAGAAAGCCAAGAAGAAGCCCATCTTGGTAGATCCTGATTCCC
Organism: Ichthyophis bannanicus; assembly: GCA_033557465.1. Classification (NCBI taxonomy): domain Eukaryota; kingdom Metazoa; phylum Chordata; class Amphibia; order Gymnophiona; family Ichthyophiidae; genus Ichthyophis; species Ichthyophis bannanicus. The sequence goes on from CM066031.1 coordinate 253,999,319, forward strand.
CAGAAATAGTCCTCAGGCAGCCCCGAACCCCAGGTCCAATAAGAGTAGCCCGGCGTCCTGCCCCAGAACCCCAGAGACGGCCAGAGCCGAGGCGGGACCCAACCCCTGATCCCCCTCCCGGAGGAGAGAAAGAGGAAGAATTAGTGGAAAAAGAAGAGGAGGACATAAAAAGCGAGTCAGAAGTGGAGATAGAAGAAGGAGAAAGAGAGAATCCCCCAGACGAGGACAGTGTACAAATAATTGAGAAAGCCAGCGCTAGCACTAGCACGCCAGTAAAAGAGAAACCCAAAGCAAAACCTGTTGAGAAAAAGAAAGTGACTCCTGCAAAGGCAACGACAATAACCCTTAGATCCCAAAAGACACCTATGGCAGCCAAACTGTTTCCCTTACGGCAAATCCCGGGAGTGCCCGTAAAGAATGATAATGATGAAGTGGTAGCGGGACCCCTAACTTATGTATATATCCCTTTTTCTACAACTGATTTGTTAAATTGGAGGTCGCATTATGCCTCCTATACTAGTAAGCCCCAGGAGCTGACAGAATTAGTAACGAGCATTATGGAAACTCACCAACCCACTTGGCCAGATTGCCGTCAGCTCCTGACCACCCTATTCACAACAGAAGAACGAGCAAGAATTAGAAAAGCAGCTATTGAATGGATGGCAGAAAACCCCGTAGCTCCGGGACCAGGGCAGAATATAATAGACCGTCGGGAAGCAGCTCAGAGAGAATTCCCGAATGAAGACCCCCAATGGGATCCAAATACAGATGAAGGATCCACAGCCCTAGCCCGTTTTCGCCAAGGCTTTTTACAAGGCCTGAAAAGGGGGGGCCAAAAAGCTATGAACCTTTCCAAAGTTGCAGGAGTTATCCAAGGGATAGATGAGAGCCCAGCAGATTTTTATGAAAGATTAACTGAAGCCTACAGAATGTATACTCCCTATGATCCCGAGGCACCAGGAAGTTTATGTATGGTGAATTCTGCTTTTGTAAACCAGTCTCAACCAGACATTAGACGTAAATTACAGAAATTAGAAGGGTTTGCGGGCATGAATGCAACACAGTTAGTGGAAGTCGCTCATAAAGTGTATGTGAATCGTGATACTGAAAGACAGCGAGAATGTGATAGAAAGATGAAGAAGAAAGCTGATTTTTTGGCTGCGGCCATAGTTGAAAAGAAAAGGGGAGGTGTCCCTAGTCGAAGGAGCAGAGGAAGAGGGCGGGGTCAAGGCGGAGGCCGGACCCAGAGACTAGGCGTGAACCAATGCGCCTATTGCAGAGAGGAAGGACATTGGAGAGATACGTGCCCGCAACTCGAAGACGCCCAGCAAGATGACGACAACGATCATCAGTGGCGAGAAGAAAGACGAGGCCGTCCCCGAGGCCGAGGAGGAGCCAATCGAGAACAATACCAGCGAGAGAGAGGAGGAGCCATTCAAGCATTGGCCACACCAGCCCATGATGAGGATGACGTGGATTAGGACAGACCGGGCTCCAAGTTTGCTTTAGGTCTCCAGGAGCCTATGGTCGGAATACAAATAGGAGACCAAATTATGAACTTTATGGTTGATACTGGAGCACAGCATTCAGTAATAGACAAAAAGATAGCCCCATTCACTACAAAAGCAGTCACCATTATAGGAGCAACTGGTGCCAAAGCCACAAAGTCTTTTCTTCAAAACCGAATATGCAGTCTAGGAGGACAGCAAGTAACTCATCAATTCCTTTACATGCCCGAATGTCCAGTACCACTACTGGGACGAGATATGCTAGCCAAGCTTCAAGCACAAATATCTTTCTCTGAGCAAGGAGAAATGCAAATGACAGTAAATTCCCAAGCCAAACCAGCAGGAGTAATGCTGCTGACAGTTCCCCGAGAAGAAGAATGGAGGTATTACGTTGATGACTCCATTCAAGATACCTATTTTGAACAAACTCTAAAGAACATCGATGCACCACCTGGAGTATGGGCAGAAGGCAGTCCCCCAGGCCTAGCCAAGCATATAGCTCCCGTGATTGTAACCCTCAAGCCTAGTGCTACACCAGTGCACGTCAAACAGTACCCTCTCCCAAGAGCCGCAATTGAAGGCATTCATCGCCACCTACAAAGATTGCTCGAGTATGGCCTACTAAAAGTATGTCAATCCCCATGGAACACTCCACTTTTGCCAGTAAAGAAACCTGGGACAGATGATTATCGCCCAGTGCAAGATTTGAGAAGAGTAAATGATGCAGCTGAAACCATACATCCAGTTGTACCCAATCCTTACACTCTTCTAGGACTGATACCTGCTGAGGCTACCCATTTCACTGTACTGGATTTGAAAGATGCATTCTTTTGCATAAGATTAGCCCCTGTAAGCCAAATATTGTTTGCATTCGAATGGCAGGACCCCATCTCTGGAAGAGGGGGCCAACTTACCTGGACAAGATTACCCCAAGGATTCAAGAATTCACCTACCATCTTTAGTGCTGCACTAAATCAAGACCTTTCAAGCTATCCAGTAGCCCCGGGGAAGAGAGTGCTTCTCCAATACGTGGATGATCTGTTGATAGCTGCCGTATCAGAGAGTGAATGTATACTAGCCACCAAAGATCTCTTGCAGTTACTAGATGAAGCTGGATACAAAGTTTCCAGAGCCAAAGCACAGCTATGCCAAAAAGAAGTGAAATACTTGGGTTTTCGTATCACCCAAGGAAGCAGAAGATTAGGCAGAGAAAGAAAAGAAGCAGTATGTAGAATTCCAACTCCAACAACCAGAAAGCAAGTCAGAGCCTTTCTGGGTGCGGCAGGATATTGCCGAATCTGGATACCCAACTTTGCCCAAATTGCCAAACCACTGTATGAAGCCACAAAAGGAGAAGAAAAGTCACCACTGGAGTGGGGGACTTGAGCAGGATACAGCCTTCCAGAAGTTAAAAGAAGAATTGATGTCATCACCAGCACTTGGACTACCAGATGTCCACAAACCTTTCCACTTGTTTGTACATGAAGCACAGGGAAATGCCTTAGGCATGTTGACTCAGAAATTGGGAGCGACCTGTAGCCTACCTATCGAAACAATTGGACCCTGTGGCCAAAGGATGGCCACCTTGCTTGAAAGCAGTTGCAGCTACAGCGCTACTAGTGAGTGAAGCAGACAAACTCACACTAGGACAGAACATACGAGTCACTGTGCCACTTGCAGTCCTTGCCCTTATGGAACAAAAAGCAAATTATTGGCTCACCAATTCCCGAATGTTGAAGTACCAGAGCATGTTATGTGAAAACCCACAGATACAACTTGAAGTGAGCCATGCCCTGAATACAGCCACCTTGATACCCATCAGTGAAGAACTCCCAGAACATGACTGTATCGAAGTCATGGAGACTGTGTTCTCCAGTCGACCTGACTTGACAGATGTGCCCATAGACAATCCCGACCAGATCTATTACGTTGATGGGAGCAGTCTCATCCTTGATGGACGACGCTGTGCCGGATATGCAGTCGTCACTCAACACGAAGTAGTTGAATCATCAGCTCTAGCCTCAGGCACATCAGCCCAGAAAGCCGAATTGATAGCACTCACCAGAGCATTGTTGTTAGGAGAAAAACTTGTGCTAAATGTATATACAGATTCCAAATATGCCTTCACTACCTTGCATGCCCATGGAGCTCTCTATAAGGAAAGAGGACTCATCACATCCGGAGGAAAATCAGTCAAATATGGTCCCGAGATATTGATGTTACTTGATGCAGTTTGGGCCCCAACACGTGTAGCTGTCATGCATTGCAGAGGACATCAAGCAGGAAAAGGAGAAGTTGCCCGAGGGAATAGATTTGCAGATGCCTCAGCACGACAAGCAGCTATGACAGGACAAATTGCCCCACAAGCTATGCCAATGCAAGCAGCATTGTTTCCAGTACCTTTGAATCTATGGACCCCACGATATACCACCAAAGAATTGGATTACTATTGTGACAGAGAAAATGGAGTACTGAAAGATGGATGGATTGAGCTGCCACCAGAAGAGGGCAGTCAACCTCCAGGACGAATAGTAATTCCTGAACTATTAGGACCATCTTTTGTCAAAGCTTTCCACGAAGCCACCCACTATGGGAAGAGTGCTATGGAGAAAGCACTCAGACCACATTTCTACATCCCTGTGATGACAACCATATCAGCCTCAGTAGCACGTCAATGTTTAACCTGTGCCAAAAATAATGCCAAGCAAGGCCTTATAACGGCACCCCGAGTTCAGTCAGGAGGTGTCACCCCCATGCACAACCTCCAAGTTGATTTTACCGAAATGCCAAAAGCCAATGGATACCATTACCTATTAGTATTAGTTTGTACTTTCTCTGGGTGTGTAGAAGCATTCCCAACCAGAACTGAGAAAGCCCGAGAAGTTACCAAAGTCTTAATGAGAGAGATTGTCCCCAGATTTGGAATCCCAGCAGTAATAGGGTCAGACAATGGACCCTCATTTGTCTCCCAAGTTACTCAGCAGTTAGCAAAAGCCTTGCAGATACAGTGGAAACTCCACACTGCATACAGACCCCAGAGTTCAGGGAAAGTTGAGCGAATGAATCGTACCTTGAAAGCCCAAATGTCCAAGCTTTGTCAGGAGACACACTTGAAATGGCCCCAAGTGCTCCCCATAGCTTTACTCAGAATACGCTCAGCTCCTGTAAAGTCAACAGGATTTTCCCCTTTTGAAGTTCTGTATGGTAAACCCCCACCAATAGTGCAGGGAGTCAAAGGAAGTTTAGCCCAGATTGGTTCAGAAGTAACCAGACAAGAACTCCTAGCTCTTAGTTTTGTTCTGCAGACTCTCCATACGTGGATCCAAGACCAGTTGCCTATCAACTTGACGGAACCCTTGCATCCCTACCAGCCTGGTACTTCGGTGTGGATCAAAGATTGGAAGAAGATACCGTTGGAACCCCATTGGAAGGGACCGTACACCGTCATCCTGTCTACCCCAACTGCAGAAAAGGTAGCCGAGATCGACGCCTGGATCCACCACAGCAGAGTCAAGCCCGCCGCCGATCCTGAACCAGAGCAGTGGACAGCAGAACAGCATCCTGATGTACCCTTGCGAGTTACTCTAAGACGGCAACCAGCAGCCTAGACACTTCCTCACAAGTGCTTTGCAGAAGCCAAGTCTTTCGAAGAGGATTGCTGTTTCCCATGCAGCAACAGTTTTGTTTCAACGAACCAAATGTGTGCGTGATTTGACACACTACTTTAAGACTACATTGACTAAGCCAGACTTCACAAGCCAACTGAAATTGCTCATAAGTTGGTTAATGTGTACTGGACATCTTGAGGATCTTCAATCAACACTCAGCACCCGTTAAATTGCTTCATTAGCAAACGGGACGAAGAATAAAAGACCGTCGTGATCAAGATCAGCAAGCTGAGGATTCAGAAGAACTCCAATCAACATCAACATGTATCTTTGTTTTTGCTTTGCCTTGGTTGCCCTCTTTGGAGGTTTGGAACTGACTTATGCTTTACCTCCATGCACTGCTTGCATTACTTCTACTAGAACTGGACTGAAAGTAACTCAGACTTTGCTTTACCATTCTTACTATACCTGCAAGGGAACAATAACTCGGTGTATCTATAACACCACTGAACTAAATGTTTGCACTCATGGCAAAATCAAAGCATGCTATAATCCGCATCAGAATCCATCCTATTACACGTTGGAAATAAGATGGAAGGATGCAGATGGACCTATATTAGCTGCTACACCACCACTTAAGGACATTACTAAACCTGCTGTTTTGAATTTTGATGCATGTAATGCCATTAATAGAGATAGTCAGTCCACCTGTGGTACATGGGAGAAAGCGTATCGAAATGACCATAAGTATATGTGTCCAGAAGGTGCCACAAATTGGTGGAAGTGTACAGGTAAAACAGGATCAGGCTATAGTACTGCTACAGCGGCAGACTACTATTGCCCGTATTGGGGATGTGTTTTTTATGCTACCTGGAACACTGGTATAACTGATGAGAAAATAGATAAACGGATGGCTACTCTAACCAAGCCAACCACAAATGATAAATGTCAGAAAGATGCTTGCAACCCCTTACACTTGCGTGTACATAATCCCCATGCATGGAAACAAGGATACAAGTTTGGTTTACGTATTGCTGGAGGAGCAATAGATCCAGGGACCATTGTGTATATCAGATTGAATACTCAAGCCCACAAGTCATCTAAATATCATATTCATAATACCTTTTATGAAGCTATGCATGTAAATAAGTTTGAGATCCCCCACCCTTCACAGAATTTATTTCTAGAATTAGCCGGAGCAGTAGTATCTAGTCTGAAGATCTCAGATTGTTATTTCTGTGGCGGAACCCAAATGGGAGATCAATGGCCATGGGAAGCCCAAGAATTAAATTATTCTATGACTTACAACCAGACTGAATTACACAAGACTACCAGTGAATGGGTGTTAGCGCACTCAATCGTTGGACGTCTTTGCTATGCCAGAACTGGACCCCAGTTCACCCAAAAGGTAGGACAGCTGGTCTGTCTTAGCCAGAAGTACTATAATACCACGACCAAAAAGACAGCTTGGTGGTCAGGAATTAGACATCCTGAACCTCCTAACCCATTAGCTAGATTTCCTGAACTTGCAGGTCTATGGACTAACCTTGCCAAAGTCCAAGCCTGGCAAGCCCCGCCTGGCCTATATTGGATCTGTGGAAACCGAGCATATGCACAACTCCCGCCACACTGGGGAGGAGCGTGTGTCTTAGGAACCATCAGACCTTCTTTCTTCCTGTTAAACACTGAACATGGAGAACAATTAGGATACCCTGTATACACTACCCACCGACACAAAAGAGCATTGAGACAGAAAAGAGAAGCCTTACAGATAGGCAAGTGGGAGAAGTGGCAAGGTGATGATTGGCCACCAGAAAGAATTATTGAGTATTATGGACCTGCCACTTGGAATGATGATGGTATGTATGGTTATCGTACCCCAATTTATATGATCAATCGTATTATTCGCTTACAAGCAGTAGTTGAAATAATAACTAATGAAACTAGTCATGCTCTTACGCTCTTAGCTAGACAAAGTACTCAGATGCGCACTGCTATATACCAGAACCGCTTAGCACTTGATTATTTGTTAGCAGCTGAAGGAGGAGTATGTGGTAAGCTGAATTTAACTAATTGCTGTTTGAAAATAGATGATAAAGGTCAAGTAGTTGAAGAAATTGCTAAAGATATGCAAAGACATGCTTATGTGCCAGTACAGACTTGGCACGCATTGAAATTTCCTAACTGGTTTGCTAACCTTTTCTCTTGGCTGGGAGGATTTAAGACTTTCATTGTTTTAGTACTAATCCTTGTTGTTGTTATCTTCTTATTACCATGTTTAATTCCATGTTGTATGCGTTCCATTCATAATGCTATCGATAGTACAGTAGAGCGGAAGACCGCAACTAAAATAATGGCTTTATACAAAGCTAGTCCTAGTAGAAATCCTTCAATCATGATGTGATTCTTCTAAAAGTGATTTAATTCTCACACCTTATTGAGTAATAGGGTGAGATTAATCAAAGGGGGGAATGTGGCAGGTGCAGGCCTGTGACCCACGGTGTCTGACATAAGCAGGCCAGCATGGCTAGCTTGACCTGTAAATGAGGCCTGTGGAGAGGCATATAGGATTGCACATCCCCCAATATGCTGCTATTGTAAGATAGAACTCAGTAGAAGTATTGAATTAGCTTAGGTAGGCAGAACTGTAGAACTGAGAAATGGAAAAATACAGAAAAGACATGTTTAAAAGTTACTGATAAGAAAAAGTACATCTGCAAAGAAATAATGAGGAGTGCTGACAGATGAGTTACAGAACCTTGCTCTTCTACACGCACAAATTGGTTCTATGGCCTTGAGAGTGTGAAAGTAACAAGTTGATGAACTGGCCATTGTAATTAGGACTAGAAGGGGGGCATGCAGGTGTCATGCCCACAGAAGGGACATAATTGGATAAACTTATCAGTACCGGGGACCAATGGAAGAGGTACGGGAGGTTACCGGGACCAATGAAATGTGTTTCTATACCTAGAATGGAACAAAAGTCTATAAAAGTTGTTGTAATGCTTGAAAACTTTGCTCAGCCATTTTGAAATTGACTGGTTCGAGACTTGTGCACAAATAAATGATTTGGACCTTCTGAACAGACTCCTGGTATCATTGGTTTGTCTGCGCTTTGCTGCTACAGATTCAGTCGCAAATTTTCCACCACAGCCGGCAAAACACCGGAGACAAGCTCACCAGCCAACTCAGAACCCGCCACAAGCTGCTCGGCATGAGCGGAAGGAGCTGACCGCGGCATTGAACAGGAAGCAGGCTGACCCACTATTCCACCTTCCTCTCCAGAGGTCAGTAGCGTGATGTCAACGGGGCCTGATTCCACAGGCTCCGGAACCAGTGGGGCAGTTGAATGCGGCTGCAGGTTAGATGTACTCTGCTCGACTGTGGATGCCTCCCCCTTGGCAGGCCACAGCAAAGAGCCCTCTGAAGCAGCCTTCTCCAGCGCCAAGGCCTTTAGGAGGAGCGCCTCAATCTGCTGTTGCCCTGCTGCGGGGTAAACACCTTTCGCCGGCTTGGCTGTAGGGTTCCCGTGCCGCTTAGGAGGCATATCGAGGAATAATTCAAAACAGGAAAATGTTGAGACACTACACACCCAGAGTGCTGCCATCTTAACTCCACCCCCCCCCCCCCCCATTCATTTTTTTATCATTTCTCTATCATTTCTTCCCTCGGTTGTCTCTTCTCCAGGCAGAAGAGCCCTAACATTTTAAGTCTTTCCGCATGGGTTATCTTTCCATCCCTTTTAGCATTTTGGTAACCCTTCCCCCCATGCAAACGTTTGCGTTTAAGGGGGTGGAAACAGCAAGGGCATGGAGTGTCTGAAGGCTTTGGTAAGCACTGTGTTGCTGTTTTTAAATTCATTTCCTACACTGCAGGTCCCAGTAAGGGGTGGCAGTTGGCTGCCCTTGGAAAGTTGGTGCTCTAGGCAATGGCCTAGTTTACCTAGTGGAAGCATCAGCCCTCAATACTGGTATTCTAGAGCCCAGTATAAAATATTTGCAATGCTGCATTTTCATAAATAGGGATATCGTTTCTTGTGTTCTAGAAATTAGTGCTGCTTTGATATGTAGCAAACCTGGTTGTCACAGGGTTTTCAGTAATTGTTTTGGTTGGCCTCACTACACTGCATGTAAATATAATATACATGTCACAATAAAGGATGGTTATGCCTGAGAAGTCTGGACTTTATATACCTCCTATTTCTGTGCTGTTTTCATATTCTTTTTTCATATAAAATAAACGTTAGTGTGAATGCAGAATGTTTAAATACAGTGCTGGATGATATTTTTGAAAGTTACTTGTATGTGGGGTGGGAGGTACAGCACCAGCCCTGTATTTAAGAGTATTACTAGGGCTCAGATTTGTGAATGCTTAGTATCATACCCATTATATCGCTGGCCCCCCTAGAGAAAACCTCAGGTCTGGCTATGCCACTGGAGGAAAGCAGAAAGAGGGGAGATATGATAAAAGACATTTAAATATGTCTATGGTATTAATGCACTGGAGGTGATCCTCTTCCAGTTGAAAGAGCTCTGAGGGGTCATAGAATGAAGGCAAAAGGGAGTAATCTGAGGAAATAGTTCTTTATAGAAATAATGGTGGATGCATGGAACAGTCGGTGAAGGCGAGAACTGTATATGGATTCAAGAAAGCATGGACAAGTACAGAGGCTCACTAAGGGAAAAGAAGGGACTGCAGAACTTATAGATGGGCAGACTGGAGAGGCCATATGGTCTTTATCTGCCATCTTTTTCTTTGTTTTATTTTTACAAAAACATCATGACTACAGGCTGCAAGGAAATCCAGCTGCGATTAGCATCGGTAACCTCCCCCCATCCATCAGAAAAATTAGGTACTAGTTCAACAAAAAAAAAAAAATTGGGACCCTTTAAAATACACAATGCATTTACCAAAAATGTAATGAAAAGATTACCCCCAAAATTAAGAACACATTGTCCAAGATCTAGAAAATCTTTGAACTGATTAGCTCTTAAAAAGTTCTATTAAGTTTTTTCATTAAGAAACAACAAGTGCTTGCCCCAAAAAAGGGACATTAGAGCCAAATTCCTATCAGGCTGTAATGTAAAGGAAACCAATAGCGTAGCTTATGTAATTGTCTCATCAGACTCCATAGTCAAGTCTCTCTCTTGGCCTTCTGTCCCGGGGGATGTTCTTTAATAAGTTGGAAGATAATAGGAGGAAACACTCAAAAGTTTTTTTCCACAGTATATTCAATGGTAACGCAATAGAGGATTTAGGAAAATTGGTAAATCAGAAATTATTCTTCTTTGCAGAATTCTCCAAGCTCTGTTTTAAAACAATAACCAAAAGACGAGAGGGGCTGAATTCTGTGTTCACAGCCATTCAGCCAATCCTCTGGCTTTTGAATAGCAACAATCTGAGCAGCCTTTTTCATAGAAGCCTCTTTAGTAAATTCACATAATTGGCATGCCCATCCCGTCGGTGAAGTCTCAATTCAGGAGACCAAAGTCCACACTCTGCTTAGAATAATATTAGCCAGTGGAGCAGGCAAAAGGAGACAACCTGAAAGTTACAGGCACCAGATTAAAAAGAGTAGTTACCTCAACCATCACTTATTCCTCTTGGTCTCCTCTCTCTCCTACAGACATAGCCACCAATTGGACCAGGCACCCATTTTCAACACTAACAGTCTGCAAGGGATGTCCTTAGTTCGCTGGTAGTACAGAAATTGCCAACAGCTGCAGTTGGCTCGGTTGTTAGAGGCTGAGACTCCCCTCTCAGTTCTATGCTGCTAACCACACTGCCTCCTCCAAATGCAGCTTTAGTTTAAATAATTGTGTGTCATCAATCGGTGCCAAGAGGAGGAGACTATTTAGTTTATTCAAATTCTGATGTACTACCTTTAGGTCCAATGTTGGAAGCTATTTCTCACAGTAATTGTGGTGGCAGCAGAGAGTCTTCTTCCCAGACCTCAAAGATACGTTCAGCCCGTAGGAAAATGCAATCAACTGCTCATTTTCCCCTCAGAGCCTTGGGCAGTCCACTCTCTCAGTTCGCATGCTCGATGTACCAAGTTATCAGGCCAGGAAAAGAGAAAACTGTAAGCAGGATCTTCCCCTCTTTCTTCCCATGATATTAAAGAGATCTTAGTACAGTGCAGCTCCTAGAGCCAGAAGTTGTGCTTTCACCATGTTTGATTAAGCACCTTCTTCTCCTCCTCCCCCCCCCCCCCCCCCCACCTTGCAATTCTTATGTTATGAATAAGGCCTAGGGGGGCACTACACACAGAAACAAGGCCATGGTTAAAAACTATTTATGGCATTATGCTCCTAACTTCGAGAGGTATGGGGTCAATTTTCAAAAGTCCTTATCTGGATAACCACAGTATCTGGTTAAGGGCACTGCAAGAAATGTGCAGCAGCACTAGCCAGTCTACCTTGACACTATTTTCAGAGCACTGGGGTGTTCCGTAGGTGGGAGGAAGGGCAGTGCCAGCCATGATCTGGATAATTGCTCCCACTATCCAGGTAATTCCAACTTTCAGCCGCTATCTGGATAGCCTGGGCTGCCTAAAACGTCCTAAGTTGCTATCCAAATCTGAAAATCACCACGATCAAGATAATGACTATATATCAGGCACTAATCCTACCCCATTTCGACTTTGCCAATGCCATCTTACAAGGTCTCCCTCAATCCACACTTAGCCCATTACAGCTGGCTATGAATGCAGCAGCAAGGGTCCTCCACAAAGCCTCCAGAAGTGACCACGTGACTCCTATTCTGAAGCAGCTTCACTGGCTCCCTATCCACGGAAGGACTATCTTTAAAACCTTACTCCTCTCATTCAAGGCCATCAATGGCCTATTATCTTTTTCACTCATGGAACTCATTCACACAGTGCCCCCCAACAGGTCCAGAAGAGCAACAGCAGTAAATTCCCTAATAACCCCGAAGGCATTGACAAAATGCAACAGTACAACGGCGAATAGGGCCTTCAGTCTCTACGTCCCCAAATGCTGGAATGCTCTACCACCCGACATTCGGGCTATCGAAGATCTATCACAGTTCAGGAAGGCACTCAAATATCACCTTTTCCTCCAATACTACCCAGTCAGCAATGAAACCTAGGTAACCTCACCAAAGAAGTAACCATGGCTAGTTCTGAGATAGCGCCAACACCCAGATTCTGCGCATACTTTCCTTAGGTTATAGTTGCCTTCAATATTGTTCATTGTAATTATTTCATGTATATAGTTCACCCCTGTTATCCAAGTTTATACTCCAGTTATCCAAGTTTGTACTCCTGTTATATGTAAAACCAAACAGCTTGTTGCACTGGTCATCTTGTTATAATGTAAACCGCGCTGATGCCGAATAGTGCGGTATATAAGAAATTGTAATAAAAAAATAAAATAATAAATAAATAAATAAATGTTGGCGATTATGTACATAGTGGCCACACAGTATAGATAGGCAGCAGTAGCCACTCTCCGGCTACTGCTGTTGGACATCCAGAGAATATTTAAATACCATGGCTAACTGCTGTAAAGTTTAAACATCCAGTGTCATGAGTATTGGGCGTTATGCCAAATACTCATGACACTGGATACAATACAGAGTGGAGGAGTAGCCTAGTGGTTGGGGCAAGGTACTTCAGGCCAGAAGGTCGGGGGTTCAAATCCCACTAGAGGACAGCAACCTTGAGCTGGAAGGACTGGGGTTTCTAGTCCCACAGGTGCTCCTTGTGGTCTTGGGCAAGCCACTTAACCCTCCATAGCCCACGTTCCCTGTAAAATAGTTCTCTCCAAGTTATAATGTCCTGTTCAATGTAATTTCAGTTTGTTCAATGTAAACCGCACTGATGCAGAATAGCACGGTATATAAGAGAATATAAATAAATTATGCACTTAAATTTGCCTCTCAGAAAATTTACTTGATGTGACTGCTTAAATTTAAACCTGAAATTTCATTAGGAGCATAAGAAGTAGGTGATAGAGGCGGATTTAGCTAGGGGAAAAAATACAGGAGCTGAGCACTGATTTAGAGCTCATAAATCTAAGCCTATGAATGGCAGGCCCCACATTTATAGGCACAGGGGGTATATTTGGCGCAATTAACGTGGTTAGCAGATCTGCTAACTGTTAATTGCGGTGAGTGGGATATTTGGAGCCCAATCACAGCAAACTGAAAAAGCCCTTGATTTCAAAACTAGTAAAATGAGAAAGTACCTGAAACAGGAGCTGGCAGTGTGGGAGGAGATAACAGAAGTGGAAAGGCAGTAGGCTAAACTGAAAGAGGTCATATCAAGGGTAACATCTGTATGTCAGGAAAGTACAGAAAAGCAAGAGGAAAAGGAAACTGATATGGTTCTCCAAAGAAGTGACTGCAAAAGTAAAGGCAAAAAATGGCAACCTTCACAATTTTCAGAGGATTGCAAAAAAAGAGGAATACAGAAAAGAATACTAGATAAAGCTGATTGAGGTGAAGAGAGAAATAAGGATGGCAAAAGCACACAGAAGAAAAAATGGCTACAAATGTGAAGAGTGATGACAAGACTTTTTTCAGATATATTGGGGAGAGGAGAAAGGCCAAAGTTGCAATTGCAAGACTCAAAGATGCTGAGGACCAATTTGTGGAAAGTGACAAGGAAAAAGTGGGATTGCCAAAGAAGTGGAGGAGTATCCTAGGGGGTTCAAGCAACGGTCTGGGACCAAAATGACCAGGGTTCAAATCCCACTGGTACTCCTTCTGACCTTGGCAAAATCACTTAACCCTCCACTGCCTCGGATACAAACTTAGATTGTAAGCCCTCTGGGGACAGAGAAATTAGTACTGTAAGGTTAAATTAGACTTACCTGCTAATTGTTGTTCCTTGAGGCACTCTAGTCCAGTCCCGGAACCTGAGAGTTCTGTATTTCTTCCAGCAGCTATGGAGACTGATTCCAGGCGAGCCACCTCATCCACCTGCTCACCCGCCTGGTCCACCTGCAGTTGTTGAGACCAACGCAGACATGCTCTTGCGACCCATGCCCCCGCGATCGAGGCCTGCATGGACAGAGCGCTTATGTCATATACCTGCTTCAGCAAAGTATCTAAATTCCTATCCTGTCCATCCTTAAGTGCCGCCGACCCCTCCACCGGGATCGTCGTCTTCTTGGTCACTGCCGACACCGCTGCGTCGACCTTTGGAGAACGGAACAGCTCCCTGTCCGAGTCCGACAATGGATACAACCTAGCTAAAGCTCTAGATCCCTTAAGGGCTGACTCGGGCAAATCCCATTCTTCCTGAATCATGTTCCTGAATACCCTATGAATAGGAAATACCCGCTGCATCGTCCCTCCCGCCTGTAACAAGGGATCCTCTAAGGTCTCATCCGATGTTGGCGACGCGACCGGCATATTAAGCGCTTTGAGGGTCTTGGAAATCAGCGCTGGCAACTCCTCCCGCCTAAACACCCTGACTACTCTGGCCTGCTGCTCTTCATCCGGCAACTCCCCCTCTTCGAGCTCCTCCACCAAGTCATCCTCGAGATCCCCAGCCGCTGTCTCAAAGTCCTCCGAGGATGTATCCACTACCGCGTCTACCCCCGCCGACCTACTTCTCTTAGCAGGGGTGCCAGCTGCCTCCGGCCCCAGCGGGCTCACCAGATGTTTCTCTCCCCGACCCCCGGCCGAGAGCGAGGCCATACTGGGCTGCAGGAGAGAAAAAGCCTGGTGCATCAGTAAAAAGAAATCCGGAGGGACAACGGGCAGCCCCCCCTGCTGGGCTCTGTCCTGGCTGACTAGATGGCGCCGTAGAAGGCCCAGCCACGGGCTCTGAGGAGGCCAGGGACGGCGGCAGAACATCTTCCTGACTCTGGGACAGCACCGTCAGCCCCCCTGACCCCCCCCCCTCCAAGGCCTGCTCCATCAGCGCTGCTTCCTGTGTACAGCCTCTACAAACTCCAGACTCTAGGAGTGTGCCGCGCCTCGAACCGCATACTAGGCAGTGAGGCCTAGCCGGCATGCTACTCCTGCTGGATGGGGCATAGAGGCATAACCTCCCCTTCCCCCTCCCCATAAAAACCTTGTCCTGGGGCCATATCTGATCTGGGGACAAGAAAATCATGGAAGGCCAGGGGAAAGAAAAAAAAAAAAAAAAAAAAAAAAAAACAACTTGCTGCAACACCACATCTGGCCTGCGTGCCTTAGTTTGGGGACCCCTGCCCTGTAAGCTAGTGCCCTCAGAGATCACCTAGTCAGCCTAAGGGTTAAGCCATCCCTGACAATGAATTAGAGTCCCACAATCCATCTCATATTTATTATGGCAGTTACCACAGACTGTTTGTACTCAGGCTTCTTCTGCTTTCTACCTTCGAGAGCTCCAAGGGTGATCCAGGAATCCATACTCCATTTAGCTTGACGTCTGTGCCAGGCTAAATGGTAGAAGCTACCAAAAAGAACAAAATTACTGAATCTATAGATGGCCAAGGTTTGAGGCATCCGAGTCAAAATGGTTTAGACATGAGAAGTATTGCCTCGCCAATCTGCTACATTTCTTGAAATTGTAGATACAAGTGAGTCAATAGATGTAGTGTAACTGCATTGTCAGAAGGTGAATACAAAGTCCTTCATAAGAGACTCTTGAAGAACTTAAAAAAACCACAGGATAGGAAGCAATATCATATTGTGGATTGGGAACAGGTTAAAAGATAGTCCTATTCTGTTTCCTAACCGGTCAGTTTTCTCAGTGGAGAAAAATAAAAAGTGGAGTGCTCCAAGGATCTGTATTGGGGCTAGTGCTTTTCATCTTAAATGATCTGGAACAGGGCACAAGTGATGTGATCAAATATGCAGACAATACAGCAGTTAAATCATAAGCAGGTTGTGAGGAGTTATAGAAGAACCTGGCAACACCAGGGGGCTGGGCATCATCCAGATGGCAAATGAAATTTACAGCATGCATCCAAACCTTAAAAATGAGCACAGGAGTGGCGCTAGACCTGTGCTAAAATACAGCGGCACGCCTGGCATGTTCTCATGTAGCTAGTGTGGGTGTTGCGCTAAGCTGTTTGCTGCAGTCAACATGGGCACACGTAATGCCACCCACTGAGGTGGTTTTAAGTGTACCCACACTAAGTGCAACATTGTCGGTTAGCATGTGTTAAAGACACCATGCTAACCACAGTAGGCATGCTCAGCTCCTGAACTGCCCAGTCTCTGCCCCATCCCAATCAGTGTGGTCAGGCACAGGCACAGACACAGTTTTGCCACAAGGTAAAAGGCTACCAAGGGCACTTGGCACATGCTAAATCCCCACACTAACTGGTAGCACACTTTAGTAAACATGCTCCTCAATGTGGAAAAATGCAAAGTCATGAACATAGAGCTGGGGTATCCAATGTTTATCAGTTCAGGGGCCACTGATCTTGGATGTGACAAGCACGATAGCCAACCCCTCTTCCCTGCACACTTCTCCCTTGTTTCTTAGACTTTTCTTTCCCATGTTTCTCTCTTTTTCTCTGCTCCCCCCCAGTCATCACCTGATGTTTACTGTTGCCCCCTCAGCCATCACCCAATGTTTCTCTAAGCTTCCCCCCCCCAATCATCTACTGATGTTTCTCTCTCTCTCTCTCATAGCCCTCCTCCATGTCTCTCACCTTTATTCTTGTGGCTGCAGAAAAGGTTCTGCTGCTTTCACCGTGATCAGCACTGCACAGAGCTTGAGCCACACAGCAAAGAAGTTTGTGTTGATGTTGTGGTCAGGGCCGGATTTACCTATACGCCAGTTACGCCGTGGCGTAGGGCCCACAAAAGTCAAACATAGCTTTTTTAAAATTAAATAAATAATAAAAAAAAAAACAAACGCTGGCTGCTGCCGCGGCAGCATGGACTGTCCCGCGGGGCCCCCTCTGTGCCGGCTTTGAGAGGCACGAAGGGAGAGTGTCTCCCTCGTGTCTCTGTTAAGCCTGCAGGGGCAGATGGGAAATTTCCATTGATAATCCGCGAGGAAATTCTTTCCGGGGACGTCGGGCTCGCGGTAACTATCAGGCGGATTTTTGGGAAGGTCCGGACACTCGGTCCAGGATGTGGAATCGACAGTTGTGAACCTATCGGGAATATCTCTCCCATCTAAACAGCTAAAAATTCTGGAATTGGGTTTGTCCTTTATTCCGTCACCATGGTATGACGGGTTTGAAATGCGAGTGGCGCTGCAGAGGTTTTTTCGGAAGTTGCGGGTAATTCAGTATATGGCTGAACAATCAATTCCTGAGGATATGTCTTTGATGAAGAATCCTTCTCGCTGGCAACCACTAGGTCAACCTGATGCGGCCATCTCAACTTTTAATTTTTCAGACTGTCACAGTTGGAGAATTCTCATATTCCTTGTTATAATAATTTTTCCAAAATTCAACGTGAGGCTCTTCACCAGTTATCTCAGTCATCTTTGGTGATACGACGGGCAGATAAAGGGGGAGCAACTGTGGTTTTATCCCCTGAGCAGTATGATCGGGAAATGCATGTCCATTTGGACAATCGAAATCATTACTCTCTGATTGATGATCCTACTGAGAGCCTTAAGGATCGTATATTTCAACTGATATCTCAGGCATTTCTCAGCAACTGATTGACCCAGAAAGAAGCGGATTTTCTGATTAAAACACATCCAAAGACCCCTATTTTTTACCTTGTACCAAAAATCCACAAATCGCTAATAGATCCCCCTGGACATCCTATTGTATCCTGCCGGGATTCAATTTTGGAACCGTTGTCCCAGTTTTGCGATCTTTTTTTACAACCGGTGGCAGCAACTGTGCCCTCTTACATAAAGGATACTGGGGATCTTCGTCAATTGTCAGCTTGTACTGATTTATCAATGTGTTCGTTTCTTGTTACCCTGGATGTCCAGGCCTTATATACTAATATTGATCAGAGAGAAGTCATGTCTGGATTGCTACAATACCCTATTCCACTTCCACGTCGTATTCCCAAACATTTTTTTCTGGATTTATTGGATCTAGTGCTCAATCATAATTTTTTCCTATATCAACAACAATTCTATCTGCAGACCTATGGAATTGCTATGGGCGCAACGGTGGCCCCTTCTATAGCCACAATTTACATGGCCTGGTTCGAGGAATCATATGTTTATTCACATCCACTGTTTTCCTGGGTTTTACACTGGAAGCGTTTTCTGGATGACTTTTTTCATCAGGACAGGCAGTAGAAATGATTTGGATTCCTTTCTGGGTTCCTTAAATTCGTTTAAACCCAATATACAATTCACAGCCCAAGTGGAAAGAGATAGAATTCAATTTTTGGACATTTTGATTGAATGCACTCCAGGGGTTTTTTCAACTTCCCTATATCGGAAGCCGGTTCAGCGCAACACGTTGTTGCATTTTGATAGCTATCATCCTCCTGCTTTGAAACGGGGTTTACCCTATGGACAATTTCTGCGCCTTCGGAGAAATTGTACTACGTTGGCACAGTTCAAGATTTATGCTAAAGAATTGTGTTCTCGCTTTCTATCTAGGGGGTACCCTTCTAAGGTTGTCTATATGGCTTATAAAAGAGCCTGTTACACTCATCGGGATTGGCTTTTGGAACCCCGGATTCCCTCACCTCCGATGGATAAAATTACGGGTATTTTCCCTTTTATGCGAGGCACTTCCTCTGTTGTTAGTTTAGTTCATAAGTTTTGGCCCGTTTTAGCTATTCATCCTTGTTTTCGCAAACCGCTCCAAATTGCTTATTTTCGCAAGTCTAATCCTGCGTGATTTGCTGATGAAGACCACTGCACCTCAAGACAGACCACTTTCAGGACATGACAATGCAGGTCACTTTTCCTGTGGAACCTGTTCTTTTTGTTCTAGTACAGTACCAGGTTTGATGTGGACGGACAGCCGTACTAATAAAAGTTATTATACCCGCTGGCATACGGATTGTACTACTGATTATGTAGTCTATTTAATCATTTGTCCTTGCCATTTGCCATATGTCGGAAGGTACCTCAGGCCGGAAGGTCGGGGGTTCAAATCCCACTAGAGGACAGCAACCTTGGGCCGGAAGGACTGGGGTTTCTAGTCCCACAGGTGCTCCTTGTGGTCTTGGGCAAGCCACTTAACCCTCCATAGCCCATGTTCCCTGTAAAATAGTTATCTCCAAGTTATAATGCCCTGTTCAATGTAATTTCAGTTTGTTCAATGTAAAACCGCACTGATGCAGAATAGCGCGGTATATAAGAGAATATAATAAATAAATAAAATAAACATGCTTCCCGCTTGCGTACACAGCAGCTTACTGCACCGTTGGTTAAGCATTGCTTGGATTGCTCGCATGTGTTTGAAGATCTTCGTTGGCGGATCCTGGATTATGTACCCCCTAATCCTAGGGGAGGTGACAGGATTCAGACGCCACAGACTTTGGAGCAAAAATGGATTTTTAGGCTACACTCTGTACAACCAGAAGGATTAAAGCAGCAGTTGGACTGGCATACTATTTTTTGACCTTTCAGATGGGGAGTAGTTACCTGATTGGTGGTCTCTTTTCTCTGTTCTGATAGGTTCTTTCATACGCACTACACCTGACAAACGCGCTCTTTTAAATCAGGAGCCTGGGTTATAAAAACCATTTGGTTTAGCTATGTGTTCAAGGCTAACGTCTTTACTAACAGCGGTTTGACGTGAAGCAGGGGGTTTATGGATATACCCCCGAAACGTGGCACGTCGAGTATCTGACCTGCTGTGTATAGCCTATGCTGTCAAAGCTAAGTATCAGCCATTTTTTGAAGTGCTGCTTTTAAATGTTTATAAAGCGATTAAAAAGGACGGGCCACAGTGGTGGAAAGTGATTTTCCTTTCTACTTGGCTGGCCATTCCGACAAAAATATTTAAAGGTTATATTCCAAAAGAAGCCATTTCCATGCTACTTATTCTGGAAATTGGGGGGGGGGGGGGGACTGGGACTGGGACTGGAAATGGGCTGGGGGGGTTAAGACTGGAGGTGGGCTGACACGAAGAAACCAGAAGAAAATGGCTGGAGCAATTGCAGCTGTAAAAAAAAAATGCACAAAAAGGTAGAAAAATATCTCTTTATTTTGAATTTATTAATTGGAATATGTCAGCTCTGATAAATGTGCATCATTAGCGTCTGCGCTTTGTTTAGTACAAGAGCAAATTAATGTATAGTTTTATTTCTACAGTGTTGTACATTCCAAGTTTGGCTTTTGGGATTCCCAGTTTAATTATGACGTCAGGGCCAACAGCACACAGCTGATCCGGCGTGCTCGTTTTTATCTTTTCTGGGGGCCCACAATTTTTGTTGGCGTAGGGCCTCACTCAAGGTAAATGCGGCCCTGGTTGTGGTTTCAAGTTTCTTGAAAGAGTGAGATCAGCCGAACTTCCTCACTGCAGCGCAAACTTAGATTTATCAAACCCCTCTTTCTATTCGCTCACACTGTTGCCTGTTGCTTATCATTTTCAGTATTAACTTCTTATTCTTACACACAAGATTCTTCAATCAGGAATCCCCAGATCTATCTCCTCTACCCTTATTTTCCACACCCCTTCTCGACTTCTACGTGCTATTTATGGCTTGCATTTGCATCTCCCTTATCCATTCCAGGTCCATCTTGAGATTACCGACATTCTGCTTTTTACTATTTAGCCGCCCATTTGTGGAATTCTTTACCAGCTGACATCCGGTCATCTGTTTAGAAAAGCCTTTCTGCTGTTAAGACAAATATTTGCTTCACCAGTGCCCAACCATGGCTCTGCTTGTATCCCTTCCTCCCTGTTACACACTATCTAGGCTTTCTCTGATTTTAATAGAGTTAAATTTCTGTTTCTTTTCTTTTGATTTG
Organism: Ichthyophis bannanicus; assembly: GCA_033557465.1. Lineage (NCBI taxonomy): Eukaryota > Metazoa > Chordata > Amphibia > Gymnophiona > Ichthyophiidae > Ichthyophis > Ichthyophis bannanicus. The sequence continues at coordinate 254,020,261 of CM066031.1, forward strand.
TATTTAATTGTAAACCGCTTGGGTTGTAGAAGGGTGGTATATCAAATTTTAATAAACCATAAACCGGCCATCACGCGAGGGCTGGTCAAAAAACTGGCAGACTGGAGTTTGGCTACAGTCTGCCAGATGGTCACCCTTGACATAGAGAAAAAAGATCAAAAACTCTAGGTTCCATATTAGACGTCATCACCCAAGAAAAAGATATAGGCGTCGTTGAATACAATACATTAAAATCCCCAACTTGTGGATAGCAACAATAAAAAAAGCAAACAGAATGTTAGGCATTCTTTGAACAGGGATGCAGACTAAAACAAAGGATATAATAATGTCTCTGTATTGCTCCATGATGTGACCACATCTACAGATTGATGCAGAAAGCTGGTGCTGAAGTCACACACCGTCAACTCTGTATGCTTCTTTGTGGTGTGCCGATAGTGCGCGACTTCAGTGCTGGCATGCAGTAAGGGGCTCTTATGCGAATTATCCACCCTTTAAACTTGGTGCAAATGACAGTATAGAGAAACAGGGGCACTGTGTGGCTACTTTGCATATACATCCCACCAATATTTTGATGGCATCAGGAGCTTTCTTCGATGCTCGGATCATCTGAAGGGAAATGTCCCCGATGCTATTAAAATACTGTTAGGGTGCATATGCAACTTAGCCACACAGTGTACCTGTTTCTCTGGGAGAGCATGCCAAACTTGCGCTGACTTTTGTAAGCAAGTGTTTGACTTGCTCTCCCAGTTTAATGCTGCCATTTGTGCCAAGTTTAACACATGGCTAATTTGCATATGAGCCCCTTTCTGCAAGTGTATAGGATCAATAACACGAGACTTCAGCGCTGGCTTTCTGCATCGGCCTGAATATTAACATGCCATTTTATTATGGTCAGCTCATTTGCCTCTAATTCAAATACTCTTGGCATTAATTGTGCACTAATTTTCCTTTGCGTCCCTCTCTTTTCTACATTTGCTGTGGCAGTAACTGTGCCTAACACATTCCTATTGTTCTACATAGTGAGAGAAAATGGTCAGGAGACCCCTATTACAACTCACGTGGGGCCAACCTCCCGCACCACAGCCTTCTATTACAAATCCCACTACAACACAACAAGAAAACCAGACAATCTAAAAATTTCTACCCTAGTAGCATGAAGTGTGCACTTATAAATGCCCGCTCACTTCGAAACAAGTGGCCAGCGATCACAGACATAATATCCCATAAACTAGACATTCTCATGGTAACCGAAACATGCTCTCAGCGGAAGACAATATCATCCTCAATCAGCTGCTCCCACCTAACTTTACAGCCTTCACCGGACACAGACAGAACAAAAAAGGCGGAGGAGTAATTATCATCACCAAAGCCGACCTACAGTTTAAATTGGACGAATCCAACAGCAACAACCATCTAGAAACAGTATCAATTTCAAACAACGTATGCTCCATAAACCTGGTCTATAGATCACCATCAGGAGATCCAGACGACCTAGCAACCATAATAAATCTGGCATCTTTCACCCAGGGCCCAAATAAACCCAATTGGATCGTAGGAGATATCAACCTACCATCATTACAGGACACCCAAGCAACAGCATTCCTAGATGCCCTAGAGAACCTCGGATACAAGCAAATGGTGAGAGAATCTACTCACGAGAAAGGCAATATCCTCGACCTCATATTCGCACCACAGCTAATTTTGGATCAACCACAAAACATAGTACTATCCATAACTGCAGTCCCATGGACTGATCACAAACTCATCACCTTCCAGATGCCTACCACTAACCGTTCACACAAGACAATAACGGATAAAAGCAAGCCCGCTAACTCGGCTACCAGAAGTTTCCAACCATTTAACAGAGAACGCATTCTTACTGAGATTAGCACACTCTTTGATGACACCTCACTAAGCTTAGAAGAACTGATCTCCTCCTGGAACAGAAAACTCAGCACAATTGCTATCCGCCCTCCAAGGAACAAGAACCCAAAAAAGAGATCTACAGCCCCATGGTTCACAGCGGACTTAAAAGCCTCACTAACCATTCTAAGAAGGCTAGAAAAACGATGGAGGAAATCACGCACCAGCTGCGACCAATCAGCTTACATCCAACACCTGACAGAGCATCGTAGAACCATCACAGATAAAATCAGACAACACCACACAGACACCCTGAAACGGTCACTGAATAAACCTCATGACTTGTTTAACTTAGTTAAAACAATTACCAAAGAACCAACACCGGAGCACCACAGCATGATCCACCCACAGGACTATGCAATTTATATGCAATCTAAAATGTGCAAAACTAATAGAATATTAATACCGGAACCTCTTGATGAACAAGACTACCCAGTATCTCTGGCATCCTTCTCCACTCCCTCAAAGAGAACCATTGAAGATACCATCCTAGCACTAAATACATCCACTGCGCACACAGACCCTTGCCCTGCACACTGGATAAAGGACCTGCGTTGTGACATATCATCAATTATAGCAAAAATTTTAAACCATTCCTTCACCACCGGCTCATTCCCAACTACGCTCAAGCAGACCTCTGTAAGACCGCTGTTGAAGAACACCAAACTTGATCCTCAGAAGGTAGAATCTTATAGGCCCATATCTAGCATACCTATGCTAGCAAACATCATCGAGAAAGTAGTGCACAGGCAACTACAGGATCATATAGACACCTCTGCTCCACTTGATCCGGCTCAACATGGCTTCAGAGAGTCACATGGAGTAGAAACACTACTTACAACACTCCTCAACAACATAATCTCAGGTATGGATAACATACGCCAAGGTTTCGCCCTTGTCTTTCTAGACATAGCAGCGGCCTTTGACTCGGTATGCCACGAAATTCTCATCTGCCGGTTAAGAGAAAAAGGCATCTGCGGAACAGCACTCGAATGGTGCAAATCTTACCTGTCCGATAGATGGCAGCACATCCGAATTGACGGGGATACATCTGAACCATTCCAGCAAAGTCAAGGTGTACCTCAAGGATCCTCCTTATCTGCATTGATGTTTAATATATATATTCAACCCCTCTGCGACATCATCAAATCCTTTAATGTAAGTTACATGATATATGCAGACGATGTGCTACTATATATGCCAATATCACTGGATTGCCTGGATCTCACACCACTGACTAACTGCTTTGACGCCGTAGCAGAGTGGCTCCTATCACAAAACCTGAGAATACAACACAAAAAGACGGAAGTCCTTTTTGTCTCAAGGAACACTAACTTCACCCCTCCTAGTTGTATTAATGTAAAGGATGCCCAGCTCCAAGTGAAACCTGCAATACGTTACCTTGGAGTAACACTGGACCAAAACCTTGACATGAAGAGTCACATAGCCAACACAGTCAAGGCAATCTACTTTAAAATCAGATCCCTCAGATACCTACGCACACTACTTGAACCAGAGGATTTCCGTACCATTTATCAAGCCCTTATTCTTCCCCATTTCGACTTTGCAAACTCCATTCTACAAGGGCTACCCCGGTCCACCCTGAACCCCCTGCAACTGGCCATGAATAGTGCAGCGAGGGTACTCCTCGGAGCTTCTAGGAGAGACCACGTGACACCACTCCTAAAACAGCTACACTGGCTTCCCATTCAAGCAAGGATCAGTTTCAAGACTGTACTGCTAACATTTAAAGCGACCAAGGGGCTCACCTCCGCTTCTCTCTCCAACCTCATACAACCACTTGCACCAAACAGGCCAAGAAGAACAGCAGAAATGAACACACTAGCTACCCCAAAGGATTCCACAAGATGTGCCAGATCAACAGCCAACAGAGCCTTCCGACTCTACGCCCCCATTTTATGGAACACCTTACCAGCACAAATCAGAGCAGTACCAAATTTGAGTCAGTTCAGAAAGTCATTGAAACATTTCCTCTTCCTTAAATATCTCAATGACAGCGCAGAAAATAACTCCCAGGTGAATAGCAGGAGTGGCCAGACAGACAGACCATCGCAACAGGCCAATTGCACAATGTAAATACAAACAGTTCCATGTACTGTTGTACCACATTTGTATATAGTTAACCATGATATCTCTTGTCAGATAACACACCTTTGTATATAGTTTCCCCTATTTGCCAAGTTTATACTTCCTGTTAAATGTAATGACCAGACATATGTAAATTGTCGGATGTTTTCTGTTCAATGTAAACCGCGCTGATGTCTAATAGTGCGGTATATAAGAATTGTTAATAAATAAATAAAAAATAAATAAAAGTGGTGTTAGCTGTTCTTGAAGGCTACGCTAGTTTTCTGCATTGGTCCACATGAGTATTGTGTGCAAGTCTGATCTGCAAAACACAAAAATATAGCAGGATTAGTAAAGGTACAGAAAAGGGTGAGCAAAATGATAAAAAGGAATAGAACGACTCCTATAAGGAAAGCTGAAGGGGTCAGGGCTCTTCAGTTTAGAGAAGAGACAACCGAAGGAAGATATGATAGAGGTCTATAAAAGCCCAAGTGGAATGGAACACATAAATGCAAATTGGTTGTTTACAAAGGCTAGGGGACACATCATGAACTTACTAAGGAGCACATTTAAAACAAATCAGAAAATATATTCTTTCACTAGAAGCACAATTAATCTCTGGAATCAATTGTTGGAGAATGTGGTAAAAACAGCTTAGCCAGATCTAAAATAGGTTTTGACAAGTTCCTGGAGGAAATTCCACAATCCTTTATTAACAAGAGAGACTTGAGGAAAAATATTGTTTATCCCTGGCCATAAGCTGCACAGAATCTAGCTACTTTTTGAGATCCTTCCTGGAACTTGTGACTTGGATTGGCCACTGTTGGAAGCAGGATTCTGGTCTTAATGGATTTTTGATCTAATCCAGTATTGCAATTCTTATGTTCCTATGAAAAAGTCTTCAACAAGTGAAAGAGCAATTACACAGGTTTGTCAACCTGCAAACCACGTAAATGTTGCTCAGAGGTATTCAGTGGTACTAACCCAGTTAGTGCCAGTGAATATCACTGGTATGGGCTGCTAAATGCATATCGTCAGGGCGTTCTGGCTGGTTATCCTTACTGGCTAAAGGTCAGCTGAATGGCTGTTCTAACTTTGGCCAGTTTTGCAATCTTGCCAGCAGCTGAATATCACCGCTAACCGGATTGCAAGATTGCAGTCTGGGCAACCTGGATATTTGATGCCTGAACCCAGATATGGCCTTGTGTAAACTGGTGCTAGGTCTGTCCGCTGCTGGGTAGTCCGCTGCCAGTAGTGCTCACACAGGTCTCGCCAGCTCTTGCAAATAGCAGGCAGCTGGCAGGAGCCCCTTGGTATTTTTCCAGTTCTGTTCACTAAAGTTTCAACCAGAGTTTGTACAATGTACTTTCCCTGCCCCTCCCCCCACAGGCGAGTCAGCAGAAAAAGTACAAAAAACAATCAGCAACCCTTCAGGCTGAGGCCTAGGCGTATGCTTAGTTCAGCCCCGAAGGCCTCTGCATTTTCCAAAAATAGTTCCACCCTACCGAGGCTGTTTCTGATAGGAATAGCTCAGCCTTCCTACTGTAGCAGCGAAGTGCACGCAACGAATAAAACCAGGAGTCAATTGCAGGTTCCAAGCCAATTTATTGTGCACAGGCTCAGACAAGGAGCACATCCAAAAGTGACTGAGCAATGGAGAACAGAAGCAAATTCCTTATATACAATTTTCACAGTTTGATACAGGCAAACTTTCTATTGGTCCCAACACCCCCTGCACCTGTCCAATCGGGGACCCTCTCTGGGCCTAGCACCCTGTTCCCCCTTCTCAGGCTATTCTAACAAAAGGCACAGTTTTTAGACATAGATACATTTCTACTGCAAGGTCATTTCTAGCTCAGAGAATGTGAGATTGCAGAACACTGGAACATATCTATCATCAGCATAGAAGAATTTAATAAAGGATTCATACAAACTTATCAAAAACAGTTTAAAGCAGTTTAAGGCAGATTCTCAGACTTCTGACTTTGGTCTTTCTCAGCACTACTAGTCTCAGGTGGGGATAGGGACTCAGGCCTAGCTTACAGGCTTCCCGTACGTATTGTAGGCCTCAGCCTGCCACATTCCCCCCCTTTGATTATTCTCACCCGCAAGTGAGAAAGGGTGGGAATCAAATCACATATTATACTCGTGTAAAAGCATTATCTTGGGGTATAGGGTAATATTCCCACATAGCTAATATTTTGTAGCTGTTTTCCGTTCTACAGTGCTATCAATAATTGAGGTTATCATGTGTAAGCAAAGGGGTAGGAGACATGGGAGAAACAAGCATGTAGCTAATATTAATAATACAATGAATACAAGTGTTTTCAGGCCGCCCAACCCTGAAAACATAGAACCAAACCATCCATCAAGTTTCAAGCCATGCCGGGTCTGGACTTGTACATAGGCTTGCTTCCGCATCTGATTAGCTATATCTTCTACAACTTGACCTTCATTATCAATTTGCAAACAACAGTTAGTTAAATTCAATTTTCCACACACTCCACCTTCAGCTGCTAGTAAATAATCCAGTGCTAAGCGATTCTGATAAATAGCTGTACGCATTTGTGTACTCTTTAGCTAAAAGGGTTAGAGCTTTACTAGTTTCATTTGTTATTATTTCAACAACAGCTTGTAAGCGTATAATACGATTTATCATGTACACAGGTGTGCGGTATCCCCAGGTCCCATCTTGTGTCCAAGTGGCGGGTCCATAGTATGAAATGATTCTCTCAGGTGGCCATTCCTCATCATCCCATTGGCCTATTTTTAAAGCCTCTCGCTTCTGTCGACTTTTATATACTGGAAAACCTAATTGTTCCCCGTGGGAGATAGGCACAAGAAAGAAGGAAGGCCGTATAGTCCCCAATACACATGCACCTCCCCAGTTATTAGGGAGCTTGGCATATGCTCAGGTTCCACAAATCCAATATAGTCCAGGTGGGGCTTGCCAGGTATTGTAAGAAACCAAATTAGTCCATAACTTAGCAAGATTAGGAAAGATGACTAGAGGGTTGGAAGGTTCTGGAGTGTTTACACCCGACCATCAGGACGTTTTCTTAGTGGTGGCATTGTAAAACTTCTGGTTTAGACAGACCAGCTGTCCAACATAGTAAACTGTGGTCCCATGCGAACAAAACAAAAGTTACCTACAATAGGGTTAGCTAATACCCATTCACTGGTAGTTTTATGCAGAGCAGTTTGGTTATATGGAATAGAATAGTTCAATTCTTGTGCCTCCCAAGGCCATTGGTCTCCTATCTTAGTTCCACCACAGAAGAAACAATCAGAAATGTGAAGACTGGACGCTACAGCTCCAGCTCAATGAACAAGTTCTGGGAGGTGTGGGGAATTGCAAACTCTGCCTTCATAGCCTCATAAAAGGTGTGATGTATTCGATAAGGTGAAGAAATATGGGTCTTAGTGTTAAGCTGTATATATAAAAAGGTTCCAGGGTTGGTTCCTCCCCCTGCTATACGTAAACCAAATCTGAACCCCTGCTTCCACTGGCTAGGATCAAGTATGAGGAGCCATAGGGGATTACAAGCACCTGTCTTACACTTCTGAGGCTCAAGCAAGGGTAGTCTTTCTAAATTGGCTTTACGCTTATCCCCATCTTGTCCAGTAGGGCCACCCGACCAAGTAGCATTGTACACACATTCCCACTTTGGACAGAAGTATGCATCTTTAGGTTGCTTACTGTAGGTGGATGGGGAATATTTCCCAGTACATTTTCCCCATCTGTATGCTCCTTCAGGACACATATATTTATCATCATAATAGTAGGTTTGCTCCCAAGACCCACATTTGTAATAGTCATTTCTATTTATAACATCACAAGCATCAAAGTATAGGGGTACGGGTCTTGTGGGATCAGAAAGTTGACGCGTGGCATTTATGAGGGCCCCATCCTCATCATTCCATCGCAACTCTAAAACATAATAAGGGTTCTGACGAGGACTAAAACAAGTTTTGCTCTTTCCTTTTGGACAGATATTTAACTCTCTGCCATTATACACTGTCAGACGGCTGCCTAGGGTGAGAACTTACACAATCTTGACGATGCATATATTCATATGATTCTTGCAAGGTATTGTGGGTAATGTAGTTCTTTCACTCCAAACACAGCTGAAGACAATAATTGAGTTGTGAAACCAAGTGGTAAAGCCAATAAAATTCTTCTTTTATTGATGGGGTTTAATTCACCCAGCACAAGTATGCTTGTTAGCAATATAAATGAGGTTACTTGCTTGCAGTGTTTAAATGGATAACAAAGTCACAAAGCAAATCAGAAAAACAACCTTCAGCTTGTCAGGCAATTAGCTAATGTTTTCTTAGCAAATAATTACCAAATGAAAAGGCACAAAGAAATGAATAAACTTTGCTTGTTAGGTTAACTTCTGCTTATTTTCCACGCAGATCCCAGCAGTGATTCTCCCTTGCTCACACACACAATCAGGTGCAGCTTTAATTACTATCAATTGACCAGCTGAAAGCCTTTAGCTGGCTGGCTGCTACTGTGTGAACCCAAAATCCTGCTTTAAGAGCTGTTTGCAGTGGAAATAAAGAACAAAGTTAGGTTTCTTTATGATGGCTGATGTGTTTGCTCACAGAAAACTAGCAATAGCATTTAGATAGAGAACAGTCCATGTAAATAGTTTCATCTGCTGTATCTCCCCCCTTCCTCAATCAGCATAGGGTCACTATCATACATTGGCACAGACGAGTCTTTCATTAAGGCACTATCATGAGAATGCTTATTCCCTTGCTGCCATTCACTATTATAGATAGGAGAGGCTCAGGTATGAACACTGATCCAGACCCTGCTATCATAATTCCTCTCTGTATAGCCTGGCCAGTATGTAATCCAATTCTGATGTCCAGCCTTCCAATCTTGATCCCTGGACACTGGATCTTTCCTCACATACCTTCTGGCATAGGTCTGAAAGTCCTTTCCACGTGCAGTCTTCTCTCTTCCAGGTAGCCACTGGTGATTCCTATCTCTGCCATTCCATTCCTCTGGCGGACTCCAGTCCAATGGACTCTGCTGGCATTTGGAATACCTCCCAGTATAGGTACTGCCTTGGAATCTCCCAGACCTTCCAATGGCCTTTCTTCTCTTCCTTCCAGAGAGTTTCCTTCTCTCTCTATCCGCTTGGCTTGGCTTCTGCTTCTCCAGGTGATGCTTAAACCTGTAGCTGGACTGGAGCTTGTAGCTGTTGCTGTCTCTGACTCTGAAGCTCTTTCTGTAGCTGTTGCTGTCTCTGAAGCTTGTAGAATAAGCTCTATTCTTATTCTGTCCTAATGTGTGCTCCTCCCTAACACAGCGCAGCTGTGTTGAATCAGGCCCTGCCCTTTGAGATGAGTGCTTAGGGATTACCTCATAGCTCTCTTGATTGCACACACATTTTCTCACTTCAGCCCCTCTCATGGCTGCTGGAAACCTGGTGCATTCTGGGACTGGTAGTCTTTTATGTGAAAACTCTGTTTTCTTACTTCTACCAGAACTGACAGGTTGCTTGTTCAGAGTCACATCATCTTTTCTATAGCTCCTACCTGAGCTATGATAAGCTTCCTTATCACAACACGCACCGGCTAACTATACCAGTACAAGTGTAGTAAGAATGATAAAGTAAAGTTTGGGTAACCTTTATCCCAGTTCGGGTAGTAGTTATACAGGCTGCACAGGGGGGTAGGGCAAACGTTGTCCCAAGGGACCCCAGGGCTACCGCAAAAATGAAACAATAATAGGAAAGCATCATAATCAGTGTCTCTGATAGATGGATTGAAATGTTGAGAACTCTGAACTTGAAGGCTTCTTTTCCCAGCTTCCACCGTACGTAGACCTGTCAGTTTCTGCGCCGTGCGACAGGAGTAGGGTTGTAGATCCTCAAGCTTCTGCCGTACGTAGACCTGCCAGCTTCCAGTGGGTGGCAGGAGTAGGGCTGTAGATTCTCACTTAAGTTCTTTCATAGTGGTGGCTGCCGTCGCAGCGTGAGCCACAATGGGGTTGCAGGGTCATTTACTGAAGTCCATTGACCAAGTTCAGAAGCGGCTGCTGGCTTTACTCGACTGTGATGGATCCGGGATTCGAGTTCGGCAACTTTGACTGCTGTTGGGGTTGATATGTTGTTATCTTAAGGTCCCTTCCAATGCGATGCCAACGGTGTCTTTCTCCACTCTTTGATCCACACCGAGACTCCAGGCTTGAAAGAATGCAGTGGTTCTGTTAGATTGATGGGCAGTTGATCCTGTACCCACGTATGAAGATTCTGCAAAACAGAACTTAAAGCAAATAGTTCTTGTCTAGTAATTTCAGATCCAATCTGTTGCATATCTCCTTTTATTCCTTGTACAATAGGCAGGGGTCGCCCATACAGAATCTCAAAAGGGGAAACTCCTAATGACTTAGTAGGGGCTGAGCGTATCCTAAGAAGGGCTATAGGAAGAACCTGGGGCCACTTCAGGTGAACTTCTTGACAAAGTTTAGATAACTGAGATTTCAGGGTTCTATTCATACGCTCTACTTTTCCTGAACTCTGGAGGTCTGTAAGCAGTATGCAATTTCCACTGCACCTGTAGAGCTCGTGCTAACTGCTGAGTCACCTGAGATACAAATGAGGCCCATTATCTGACCCTATAGTCAACGGTATCCCGAATCGGGGAATAATCTCATGAAGCAGAATTTTAGTGACTTCTCTGGCTCTCAGTTCTGGTGGGGAAAGCTACTCACCCAGAAAAGGTACAGACTAAGACCAATAGGTAATGATATCCGTTTTCTCATGGCATTTCAGTAAAATCCACCTGGATATTGCTCATGGGGGTAACTCCTACTGACTGAACTCTTGGGGGTGGATTAGGACCTTGCTTGGCATTATTCTTAGCACATGTTAAACATTGTTGAGCCACTGAGGCAGACAGCGGTCCTAATAATGGGATATAGAAATGAGGTTTGAGAGCTTTTTCCATCGCAGTCTTCCCATAATGTGTGGCCTGATGAAAAGCATGAACAAAGGCTGGACCTAACGCTTCAGGAATTACTGTGGGCCCTGGAGGTGAGCCACCCTCTGGAGGTGGCAACACTATCCAGCCCTTTACTGTTAGGACACCCCTTTCCTTCTCGCAGAAATAGTCTAACTCTCTCATGGTGTATCGGGGGGCCCATGAGCTAAGGGGCACAGGGAATAAGGCTGCCTGAACTAAGGTATCTTGGGTCAAAACCTGTCCAATTGTGGCTGCTTTTCGAGCAGTGGCATCGGCAAACCTATTCCCTTGTGTAATTTCTCCTTCTCCTGCCTGATGACCTCGGCAATGCATGACTGCAACTTGCTTAGGGGCCCACACAGCATCTAACAATGTCAATATCTCTGGGCCATATTTAATGGACTTGCCTCCTGAAGTTATCAACTCTCGTTCTCTGTACAGGGCCCCATGCGCATGCAAAGTTGTAAAGGCATACTTGGAATCTGTGTACACATTTAAATGGAGCCCTTTTCCTAGTATCAACGCCCTAGTGAGGGCTATCAGTTCAGCTTTCTGTGCTGAAGTCCCCGGGGCCAGAGCTGAGGACTCAACCACCAGATCAAGGGTCATCACTGCATACCCGGCACAACGATGTCCATTGACGACGAGACTTCCATCCACAAAGAACGTCCATTCAGGGTTCTCCAAAGGGACATCAGCCAGATCCGGGCGACTTGAGAAGACAGTATCCATAATTTCCAGACAGTCATGATCAGGGGGGCCAGGACCAACTGGTAACAACGTAGCAGGATTCAAAGCCTGACTGACCATCAATTGCAATCGAGGATTCTCACACAGCATACTTTGATACTTCAACATTTGCGAATTTGTGAGCCAGAAGTTTCCTTTGTGCTCCATAAGGGTCAAGACAGAGTGTGGTACGATGACTCGAAGATTCTGTCCCAAAGTGAGCTTGTCAGCTTCACTCACTAAGAGGGCGGTGGCTGCAACAGCTCTCAAACAAGGGGGCCAGCCTTTTGCAACCGTATCCAATTGTTTTGATAAATAGGCCACTGGTCACTGCCAAGATCCAAGAGATTGAGTCAACACTCCCAGAGCATTTCCTTGTGACTCATGAACATAAGAGGCGAAAAGGTTTCTGGACATCTGGCAGACCCAGGGCTGGTGATGACATCAAGGCGGCCTTCAAAGATTGAAATGCTGCATCCTGTTCAGGTCCCCATTCCAATGGAGACCTCTCCATTCCTTTGGTGGCTTGATACAATGGCTTTGCCAACAGAGCGAAGTTGGGTATCCATATTCGACAATAACCTGCAGCCCCTAAAAAAGCTCTTACTTGCCTCCTGGTGGTTGGAGTAGGAATACTGCATACAGCCTCTTTGCGTTCTGGTCCCAGGCGTCGGATTCTGCTAGACAATTGGAATCCTAGATATTTAACTTCAGTTTGGCACAGCTGAGCCTTGGCCCTTGAGACCTTGTATCCGGCTTCATTCAGAAGATGCAAGAGATCACTGGTGGCTTGTAAGCATTCACTTTCCGAATTCGTGGCTATTAGTAGGTCATCCACATACTGGAGAAGAACCCTTTTTCCTGGGTTCACAGGGTAGCTTGAGAGATCTTGATTTAGAGCAGCACTGAAGAGGGTAGGCGAATTCTTGAATCCTTGGGGTAATCGAGTCCAGGTGAGTTGGCCCCATCTTCCTGTTGTAGGATCTTGCCATTCAAAAGCGAACAAAAGCTGACTGGTGGGGGCTAGGCGTATGCAAAAGAAAGCATCTTTTAAATCTAAAACGGTGAAGTGAGTAACCTCAGCAGGAAATCGGTCCCAAGAGAGTATAAGGATTTGATACCACTGGATGTATAGTTACAACTGCATCATTCACTCACCTCAGATCTTGTACTGGGCAGTAATCTCCTGTCCCTGGTTTCTTAACTGGGAGAAGGGGGGTGTTCCAAGGTGACTGGCATTCCTTAAGAAGTCCATACTTCAGCAGTTTCATCAGATGGCAGTGGATACCTTCAATAGCTGGTCAAGGAAGAGGATACTGCTTCACATGCACTGGTTCCGCTCCTGGCTTGAGGGTGACAATGATGGGGGCTATGTTCTTCGCTAGGCCAGGTGGATTATCCTCCGCCCATACTTCAGGTGGAGCTGAAAGGTTGGTGGGTATACAGGAACTAACTGTCATAGTCTGAGATACACTATAGAACCGCCACTCTTCTTCTCGGGGGACAGTCAGCACCATCAATCCAGCAGGCTTTGGAGTTTAGTCATTTACATTTCTCCCCCTTCAGCAAAGGATATCTGCGCCTGGAGCTTGGTAAGCATATCTCGGCCCAAAAGTGGAATAGGGCATTCAGGCATATACAGGAATTGGTGCGTTATTTTCTGTACCCCTAGTTCACACATGCGGTTCTGCAGAAAAGGCTTGGTGGCCCTAGCCCCAGTGGCCCCAACAATGGTGACAGATTGAGAAGACAAAGGAGCCACTTGCTTTGCCACCACTGAATGTTCTGCTCCTGTATCCACCATAAAGTCCATATATTGGTTCCCTATTTTCAAACTGACCATAGGCTCCTGGGGACCCAGGGTAAACCTGGAGCCCGGTCTGGCCTAGTCTTCAGCCATATCATAGTCCTCAGCAACTGCCACTCCCTCAATAGCTTCTTCTCTCTCCTGCCGGAACTGTGCTTGGTTTATTCCTCCCCGACTCTGAAATCGACCTCCTGCTCTCCAAGTGCTCCCTCCTCCCCTCCGGGGGGTGGAGCCAAGATGCGGGCATTCATTTTTCCCTACAATGGGCGCACTGATTCGCACCCAATGGAGGCCAGCTATTTCCATGGCCTCTTCCACGTTCTCTGGTCCTTCGATTAGGAAACCCTCTTCCACGTCGTTCAACTAAAGCTGCAGCAAGAAGATCTGCTTTCTTCTTCATTTTCCGTTCACTTTCTCTGTAACGCTCATTTTCACGATTCACAAACACTTTGAGCAACTTCCATTAACTGTGCTGTATTCATGCCCGCAAATCCATCCATTTTCTGTAATTTTCGTTTTATATCTCCCTGGGACCAATGTTCCCTCTAATTTTCTGTAGGCTGTGTGCGCATAAAACATCAGCTGTGCAGCTTTTGAAGGCAGGTCAAATTTTTGTGCGCCACATAACGACACTCGGAGTTATATACTTTAAAATTTGACTACATGTCAGAATACAGTATGTACACCACATTTATTGCACTAGAAAATATTGTAGAACTTGTGAAAACTGTAAATGCACAACAACTTTTAAATTTTAAGACATCTGAGTTGTTTTCTATCAGAATCAGAACCGTAATTTTTGTGCGCTCTGTTGTAAAGTATGTGCGCTCGCTCGGCGAGGTGTGTGCGCGCGCACACGCGCACAGCTTAGAGGGAACAGTGCCTGGGACTGACTGACAAAGGCTGCATTCACCATACGCAGATTCTCCTGGACTGCTGGATCGTATGGAGTATATAATCTATAGGCTTCAGACAACCGCTCCTAGAAGGCTGCTGGGCTCTCATTCGGACCCTGGATGACTTCTGACACCTTCCCAATATTCATAGCTTTCTGGCCTCCCCTCAGGCCCTGCAACAAGGCCTGGCGAAATCGAGTTAGGGCCGCCGCTCCCCTTTCATCATTCGGATCCCATCCGGGATCCTCATTTGGGAAGGCTGCGGCGGCTGCTTGCGGAAGATTCATATCTGCTCTTCTACAGGGTTCTCTTCTAGCCAGCAGATAGCCGCTTGCCCAATTCGCGCTCGCTCCTCAGTAGTAAAGAGAGTGGACAGGAGCTGGCAGTAATCAGACTAGGTAGGCTGATGAGTTTGCATTATACTGGACATTAATTCAGTTAAATCTTGGGGCTTTTCAGTATAAGATGCATAATGCGTTCTCCAGTTCAATAAATCAGTAGTGGAGAAAGGTACATAGATTAGACTGGCTGGTCCTGGCGCCATCTGGCCCTACTCATTCAGAACAGGTAAACCAGGCACCTTACGTAATGGCATTAGGCGTCCCTCTCCTTTCTTCTTCTTTGCAGTGGCACTTCTTAAATCATATGATTGCCGGGTATAGGCATCCTCAACAGGTGACCCTGATCTGGCGAGAGAGTCTCCGCTCTCGGTATCCTCAGAGAATGCTGGCCCTCCTGAAGCACTCAGGCTAGACTCGGGGCCATCAATCGGGGGAGGGGACTCTCTTTGCCGTTACAGTGGTAAGCGCTGGGCGTCTGCATCAGGCTCTGCCGGGAGTGCCGGAGCTGTAGAACTAGCCTATATAGATACTGAGGTAAACGGGTCAGGGTATCTGGGGACTCTGAGGCAGAATACACAGGTAGCTTCCCTTCCTCAAGCGCCCGAGTCTCCCTTGTGGTTGCAACTAATATTCTACACTGTTCCTCATAGCAACGCCTTATCCAAGAAGGCTGTTTCTCACAAATACTTAACCAGGAATCTATATACAGGAACTGATCAGGGAACATTTTCTGTACAATCTGATGGACACGGGAAACTATGCTAATATCAAAGGTGCCCTCACGGGGCCATGAAGTGACTAGCACAGGCCACTCCCTTTCACGGAGCATTCCTAATCGGGACGGAGACATTTTAATCCCGTAGTCTCCGGTAAATCCTTTGCTGAAATTCTTGATCATACATTTCAACGGAGTTTGCGTGGACTCCATCCCTCCCATGATTACAATGACGTACACGACAACAGACAATAGGGGCGGGTAGTATGGCTGCAGGTAAGGGGTCCGTGCAGCCCAAGGAACAATGAAGGAGACAGACACCAAACGCTTCCTCCTTTTTGCGACCTGGGTGCGGTCGCCCGGCCAGGAACTACACTACTCAGGAGTCCGCACTTGCTTGGTCTGTATTTCAAGACCTCTCATCCACACACAGACAAACATGCTAGCAACGTTTTTCCCAAATTCCCAAGGCCTTACTGACTAACCATACCATAGGGTTGGTGGCTTCTGCTTCGTTAACACTTATGCGAGGCTTACTAGGACCGCCCTGGAGAGGTGATCAGGCTCTTTTTACCATACCATATTCTCAAAACTGACTGAGTAGTAAAGAAAACTTCTACTCACCGGATCCGGTTCCCGATACCAAACTAGTATATGGGTTGGATCCTGGACTCCCCTCGGGTTCGGAGGTGTTGGCCAGCCAGACCCAGTTGGCCAGCCGGACCCAGTAGTCCGCCGAGGCAAGGCGGAACCCTCTCCGATACAAGAGGACTGGTGGCGCCTGAGGTTTCCCCTGCGGTCGGACAGACACGGTTCCAACCGGGCCAAACCTTGAGGCGAAATTACGTGTAATATTCACTTAAATACCATCCACTACTTGCACATTCCCAGCCAACGCACCAAGAATATGTAGCAGCGAAGTGCATGCAATGAACAAAACCAGGAGTCAATTGCAGGTTCCAAGCCAATTTATTGTGCAGAGGCTCAGACAATGAGCGCATCCAAAAGTGACTGAGCAATGGAGAACAGAAGCAAAATTCCTTATATACAATTTTCACAGTTTGATACAGGCAAACTTTCTATTGGTCCCAACACCCCCTGCCCCTGTCCCTGTCCAATTGGGGACCCTCTCTGGGCCTAGCACCCTGTTCCCCCTTCTCAGGCTATTCTAACAAAGGCACAGTTTTTAGACATAGATACATTTCTACTGCAAGGTCATTTCTAGCTCAGAGAATGTGAGAATGCAGAACACTGGAACATGTCTATCATCAGCATAGAAGAATTTAATAAAGGATTCATACAAACTTATCAAAAGCAGTTTAAGGCAGATTCTCAGACTTTCACTGACTTTGGTCTTTCTCAGCACTTACTAGTCTCAGGTGGGGGTAGGGACTAGGGTTACCAACTTTTTCACCGAGAAAAAACCGACACCTGTGGCTCGCCATGCTCCACCCATTCTCCACCCCTAGTCCCACCCCTGCCCCGCCCCCAGCCCCACCCACAAAAATTACCGAGGATACGTGTAGGCTAACTTCCTTGGTCATATAATAATTAAACTGGGAACCCCAAAATCCAAACATGAAATGTACAACACTGGAGAAATAAAACTATAAAGTAATTTCCTCTTGCACTAAACAAAAACACAAAGATGTTATCAATACACACTTCCCAGACCAAACATATTCCAGCTAATAAATTCAAAATAAAAAGTATTTTTCTACCTTCTGTTTGGGCATTTTATTTTCAGTTGCAATTCAGTTTTGTGCAATTTCAATTTGTGCAATTTGTGCAGTTCAGTGCAATTTCAGTTGCAATTGCTCCAGTCACTTTCTTCTGGTTTCTTCGTGTCTTCTGCAAGCTATCCATTTGTCCTTTCTCCTCTTTTAGATGTTTTCCATTCTCTCTCTATTTCTGCTTTAACATACTGATTGTTTCCCTTTTGCTCTTTCCCCCAATTCTTTCCTTATTCCTTTATCATCCATTTAAATTTCACCCTTCCATTCTCAAGCCCCTCACTCTCCCAATACCCAGCCCATCATAGACTTTTCTTCCACACAAAATATTTTTTCCCCTCTCCATTCTCATTCCCCATCTATTCTAGTCCTCCCCCAAAATCAGTTCCCTTATAGTTCTAGACCCACCCAGCATCCACTCCCTTCTAATCCCATTCTCCCATGCCCCACATCAGCCCATTTCCAGTCCTATTCCAGCTCTTCATCAGCCCATTTCCAGTGCTAGCCCTCACATCACAGACCATTTCCAGTCCTAGCCCCCCCCCCCATCACAGCCTATTTCCAGTCCTAGGCCCCCTCCATCACATCCCATTTGCAGTCCGAGTCTCCCCGCACCATCACAGCCCATTTGCAGTCCTACCCCCCCCCCCACCACCACAGCCTATTTCCAGTCCAAGTTCCCCCCCCCCCATAGCCCTTTTCCAGTCCAGGTCCCCCTCCCCATCACAACCCATTTCCAGTCCTGGTCCCCCCCCCCCCACATAGCCCTTTTACAGTCCAGGTCCCCTCCCATCACAGCCCATTTCTTTCCAGTCCAAGTCCCCCCTCCCCCCATAGCCCTTTTCCGGTCCCGGTCATGGTGCCCCCCCCCCCCATCACAACCCATTTCCCGTCACATTCCCCCTCCTCGCCCGTTTCCAGGCCAGGCCCCCTCCCCCCCTCACAGCCCAGGCAGTCCTTGGCCTCCCCCCCCCCCCCAAAACCACGGCTGTCTGAGGCTTTAGAGGGAGCTGGGGAAGCCCGTGCGAGGCCCCGGCTCCCTCTGAACTGCTGCCAGCGTGAAGAGCCTTTTCCTTCACGCTGGGGCTGTTCCTGTGAAGCCGCGAATGCTGGGAAAGGTTAAAGGGCATTGCCTTTAACCTTTCCCACCAATCGCGGCTTCACGTTGTACGTGTCCTTCCACTCAGGTTAGCTTGATTAGCCTTTTGGCTTTCTGCTGCATCACCTTTGGTGAATGGAAAATTTTCTCCACTATACTTGGGCTTTTTAAAAGCTGAATATGTTTGCTGCCTATGTGTTTGTGAGGTAAGCTCTTCCACTTTTCCTATTACCATAGGCTCTGAGCTAGCCATTTCCTCATATGACATAGGCTCTGTACTAGTTACCTCATCACAATACAGGGTGGCCCAAAAAAAGTGAGAACATCTCGTAGCATATAAGTTATTTAAAAATTCAAAAAGACAGATGTAAACGATTGACAAATTAAAAGAAAAAAAAAATGAGATGGCGACCAGAAATTGTCGAAATAAAGACGTTATATAGCTAAAAAACATAAATAAGTAAACTATTTAAGCTTTTAATTTACGAGATGTTCCCACTTTTTTTGGGCCATCCTGTATATATGTGGGCTAGAAAGCCCAAATAAAGTAGAAAAATGGCCAGACTGAGTCTGCCTGCATACAGGCATGTGTTGGACGACTATTAAGTCAAATTGATTTATTTAAACTATGAAAAAAAACGGCAAAATTAAGTGTTTTTTTCTGACATTTCAATGATTGGGATCAGTAGAGGGGAAGCTGCAACCTGAAAATGTGTTTGTTTCAATTTTAAAATGGATATTTCATTCAGATAAAATTTAAATCGTTAAAGTGAGGAGGGGGTTAGACTAGTTTTAAAAGTCATATTGTTTAAAAGTTTAAAACAAGTTTAAAGTAAAGAATAAAGGTTGAGAAGCTGCCAGGAATTGGAAAAAAAGGTTTATTTAGTAATAAGGTTTTAAAAGAAAGAAAATGGACCCGTTGTAAAAAGTTCATTTTTAGGATGATTTAAATTTTAAAAACCCCACAATAGTAGTGCTGAGGATGGGGATAGGCGAATCCTGTGGAAAAGAAATGTTCAAATTTGGTGTTTTAGGTGATAAAAACGGTCATTTTCTTATATTTCAGTGCATTTCAATAGGAGACTGAGTAGGGATATGAAAAGTTACATTGTTGTATTTTGGTCAGCTATAACTGCTTTAGCTGATGTACTTAAGAACATAAGATATGTCATACTGGGTCAGACCAAGGTATCAAGTCCAGTATCCTGTTTCCAACAATGGCCTGTCTAGGTCACAAGTACCTAGCAGTTTCCTTAAAAGACACAGGTTCCACAATGCTTGTAAACCCAGCTACACTAACCGCTTTTACTACATCCTCCGGTAATGAATTCCATAGTTTGATTATACGTTGAGTGAAAAAATATTCTCTCTTATTACCATGTAGCTTCATTGCATGTCCCCTAGACTTTCTATATTTTGATGGCGTAAACAATCGATATATGTTTACCCGTTCCACACCATTCATTAATTTATAGACCTCTAACATATCTCCTTTCAGCCGTCTCTTTTCAGGTTGAAGAGCCCTAACCTTTTTAGCCTCTCTTCATAGGAGTATCCTTTCATCTCCATTACCATTTTGGTGGCTCTTCTCTATACGTTTCTAATAACGCTAAATCCTTTTTAAGATACGGCAACCATAATTGCACACAATATTCAAGGTGCGGTCGCACCATGGAACGATACAGAGGCATTATAATGTCCTTTGTTTTATTCTCCATTCCTTTCCTTATGATATCTAGCATTCTATTTGCTCTCTTGGCTGGCGCTGCACACTGGGCAGAGGGTTTCAACATGTTATCCACGATGACGCCTAAATCTTTTTCCTGGTTGGTGGTTCCTAATGTGGAACTTGCATCGTGTAACCACAGTTTGGGTTATTCTTTCCAAGGTGCATAACTTTGCACTTGTCCCACATTAAATTTCATCGGCCATTTGGATGCCCAGTTTTCCATTTATCAAGGTCCTCTTGCAATTTTTCACAATCCTCATGGGTTTTAACAACTTTGAATAATTTTGTGTCATCTGAAAATTTGATTACTTCTCATTATTCCCATTTCCAGGCCATTTATTAATATGTTAAAAAGCAGCAGACCCAGCACAGATCCCTGGGGTACTCCACTATTCACCTTTCTCCATTGGGAAAATTGGCAATTTAGCCCTAATCTCTGCTTTCTATCTTTTAACCAGTTCCTGATCGACAATAGTATACTGCCTCTTACCCCATGACTTTTTAATTTCGCCAAGAGTCTCTCATGAGGGACCTTATTAAAGGCTTTCTGAAAATCCAGATACACTATAGCAACCGACCCATCTTTGTCTACCTGTTTATTCACACTTTCAAAAAAACATAACAGACTAGTAAGACAAGATCTTTCTTGTGTAAAGCCAAGTTGGCTGTCTCCCATTAAGATATGACTATCTAGACATTCAGTAATTTTGTTCTTTATAATGGTTTCTACCATTTTTACTGGTACTGACATCAGGGTCATCGGTCTGTAGTTTCCCAGATCACCCCTGGAACACTTTTTAAAAATTGGCGTTACATTTGCCATCCTTCATTCTTCAGGTATTACAGATGATTTTAATGATAGTTCACAGATTAACAAAAGTAGGTCTGCAATCTCATATTTCAGTTCTTTCAATGCCCTTGGATGTATACCATCTGGTCCAGGTGATGTATTACAACTATTTGATAAACTGAAGAGTAGCAAATCTTCCCTGTGTATCGATATTTCTTTCGGTTCTTCTGCGGCATCACCTTTAAATACCATTTCAGTCATAGATAACATCCCTACATCTTCCTCAGTAAAGACCGAAGCAAAGAACTCATTCAGTCTCTCCACTATGGCCTTGTTCCCTCTTAGTGCCCCTTTTACCCTTCTATCATTTTATGGTCCAACTGACTTTCTCACAGGTTTTTTGCTACAAATGAACTTGAAAAACTTATTTAAAGGTTAATCTATACCGCGCTATTTAAAATCAGCTCAGTTTACATTAGAACAATTTTGTACAGTGCAGTCAGCGACCGAACTGTACTTACAAGGAACAGGGTTTACAACTTGGCTAACTTGGGTAACTATATACAGGCTACACAGAAGCAGGGTACTTTGGTCAGGTCAGGTGGTGTCTTTATTACGCATTTTTGCTTCCATAGCAAGCTTCGTCTCAAATTCTCTCTTTGCCTGCCTTATCAATGTCTTGCAACTAACTTGCCAGTGCTTATGTTGTTTTCATTATTTGGTCCTTTTCCCATTTCCTGAAAGATGCCTCTCTGGCCTCACCTTTAAACCATGCTGGCAGTTTTTTGGACTTTCTTCCACTTTTCTTAAAATGAGGAATACAGCTGGTCTGGGCTTCCAAGACAGTATTTTTAAACACCCAAGCTTGATGTAAATCTTTAACCTTTGCAACTGCTCCTTTTAGTTTTTTTCTTAACTATTTTTCTCATTTTATTATGAAAGTTAAAAGGTAGTACTGTGGATTTCCTTACTATCCTTCCTTCATTTATTAAATCAAACGCGATCATGCTATGATTATTATTGCCAAGTGTCCCCAACACCCTTATCTCTTGCATCAGATCTTGTGTTCCACTAAGGACTAGGTCCAAAATGGCTTCCCCTCTGGTCAGTTCATGAACCAGCTGCTCCAAGAAGCAGTCATTTATTTCATCTAGAAACTTTATCTCCCTAGCATGTCCTGCCGTGACACTGACCCATTCGATACCGGGGTGATTGAAATCTCCCATTATTATTACTGTAACTTTTGTTAGCTTTCCTGATTTCTTTGAGCATATCATCCATTTGTTCACTCTGGACAGGTGGTCAATAGTACACCCCCATTGCCATCGCCTTCCCCTTTTTACATGGAATTTCAATCCATAGAGATTCTACAGTGAAATTTTGTTTCCTGCAAAACTTTAATCCTTTGTGACTCAATGCTCTCACTAACAGATTGCAACCCCACGACCAATTTGATCTTCTCTATCATTACGATAGTTTGTACCCAAGTATCTCACTGGTTGTGCTCCTTCCACTATGTCTCTGAGATTCCAATCACATCTAACCTCTCATTTAGTGCTATATATTCTAACTCTCTCATCTTATTATTTAGACTTCTGGCATTTGCATACAAGCATTTTAGAAGCTGTATTTTATTTATAGCTCTCTGCATACTGTGATTAGAGAGGAAAGAAGACTAATATAAAATGTATGGAGTTTCAGTATATATAGGAAATTTAAAATATAGGATAAAGGAAGGGAAAAAGCATAAGGAATAGAATGGGACTGATTGATGAGGTCAGCTGGTGTAGTAGCACTTTCCCTCAGAGAATGGAACCTTGGTAAGTCTGTTTTTTTGTGGCAGATGCTGTGTGAACTTGAATGTGAATGTATGTTCACAGCTTAGTAAGGGTGAGGAGGCCTCAGAATGAATGTATTTTGAAAAATTTGAAAGATTTTGAGTTCTTTTGAATGGGGTCTGAATGAATGGAGATAGTTGGAAAGCTGGTTTATGAGTCTTAGGGGACTTTATGCTGAAACCTCTTTTGAAGTACTCTGTAAAGAGAGGAAAGTAGTAAGGGTTAGAGAAGGGGTAGATAAGAGTAGTAAAAAAATAGGATGAGAAAAAATGAATTCTTATTTTTAACAAATTTAGTGAAAAAGTAAAAGGTAAAAGACAATTTGGGAGTGAGTTAAGGGAAGGTAAGAGGGGGTTACTGAAGCACAGATAAAGGTGTGTGTGTGTGGGGGGGGGTGTGAATAAATGTAAGGATTTAAAGGAAATTAAGAAACTGATTCTCCTGAAAGGTTTCAGGAGAGATAGGAGAAAAGCTAACAGAGAAGGTAAGTGAGGGGGAAGGGGTTTCTAAAAGGAGGAGTTTAGAGAGCAAAATAAAAGGAGTTGTTAGCATAGGATAGGGAGAGTTTGAGTAACTGGGAGACTGAGGGGGAGTGTATGGTGGTGAGGTTGAGGGGTGAGTGGAACAGTATGGTAGACAATGAGTGGTGAGAATTTATTTAGACAGATTTGTATACCACCTTATCCTACAATCAAAGTGGTCACAGCACAATTGGAGGGTTACATTTAACATGAGGGTACTTAACATTATACAATGAACTCGTATGTCTAGTTGGGATGAGTGGGTATCGAATTGGTGGAGGTAGTTGCATTACCGTTCGGGTGGAGACTGTTGTCTGTCTGTTCATAGGTTTCTAGAAAGAGCAGGGTTTTAAGGGCCTTGCGGAAGTCTATGATGTCATTTGAGAAGAGTGTGTTTGGAGGTTGTGAATGGTGACTTGAAAAAGACTGCCTGTCTGCCTGAGTGAACCCTTTCCAGTCCTGGTGCAAGCTTGCCCCCTCATTTTTTTTACCTTTATTAGTTTTTTTAGAATAATAGTTAAGTGAGAAAAGAAAAGGGGGGGGGGTGAAATGGTTGGTAGGGGGTTCTTTACAGATCAACCCAGCTGGAAACTTATGACACCATTCCGAGTTCCTGCGGAGGCACAGACAGAGGTCAAGGATAAGATTTTGCATGGACCCCAACAAATCTGGAGGATAAGCATTGTCCTTAACACAAACCGCCACATAATATTTGAGCTCAAATAATGTATTTGGACTTTAAAAGTTGTTAAAAGTGGATTTAAAGGACAGAATAATATTTAAATAGTTCAGAGGTGAATCTATAAATGATTGACCAAGAAACAGTAATTATAATAATTAATTTTATTTTGTTAAATACATATATGTTCATTCGTTTAATATAAATTTACTTACCTACTTGTTATTGAATGATGTTTATTTAATCAGAACACAACATTTTCCAATAAATAATAATTATAATTTTTAATGCTCACATTATAGTTTAATTTTCCTCCAGTGTTCCTCTTCTTCCTTTCCAAAGAAGGAGGAAGGTATTCCTGGGGAAACCTAGTATTTTTGTACTGTACTTTACTCTCCATTCGTTTCAGATTTATACCAACACTAGGCCAGACTACTGTGAAATTTGTTTAAAAAGATCCCACTGGTCTGATACTTTGGAGAAATGGCTGCAGGTTACACTTAACTCTCTGCTGAGGATGTTTTCTACCTACATGGTGTTCTGGGTATTGGCATACTGCTGACCAGGGGCCTCCCTGAGCTGTAGGAAGGGGATCTAGCCTGTTTTGTCTGGGATTGAGGAACAGACTATCCCTGGAGGGTCCTTCTATGCCTCCCCTTTGTTATCCAACTACTTAAGGGAACCTGTGGTTCCACACCTGACATTGAATATCCAGGGCAAAGTTAAAGTGGCCCCCTAAGTTTTCAGAGTTGCCACGTTACACACAGTTCCAGGGGTGAGATTTTTTTTGCCAGTTCTGGTTTTAAATTTGCATTGCAATATAGTATGTATTTTTGTAGGCCTTGATTTTCCCCATTGGAATCCGTGCTGCAGATTCCATGATACATCATGGATGAGACTGTCAGAAAACCAGGACTGGATTATAATCTCACTCATAGGACTGGGTAACTTGGCAACTCTGAGTTTTAGGTCTTTTCCTTACATCTTTGCAGCAGCACTTTCTGCTTGGGAAATACTGATAAAGGAAAGAGGAATGTAATGGATCATATCATTAAATAATGCAATGAAAGAATGCAAATTGCATGTTGTATACTACCATTTGAAAAGGCTCACATGGAAACAAGTGTGTACTGTAGATCCATCAGCTAAGATGAAAGGCTTCCAATTTACCACAAGCTTATTTCATCTTATTTGTAGGCCCAGATCTGCCTTGACCGGTTAATGCAGCTATTTTCCTTGCCCTCATTTCACTGTATTTTGCTATATGTTTGAAATTACAAGTCCAGCAAGCTTCAGAAGCTGTACTAAAAAGAGAAGGAACAAAGAAATTAAATTCTGAAGAGTAATAACCAAGGACCTAGAGATGAGATAAACACTGCTCTAATCTTGTTTAATACAGTATCTGCGTGCTTGACTTTTCTTTTTTTTTTTTAAACCAAAAATAGTTTTTCATTACTGGCTGCTGAAAACCTGTGCTAGACACAGGTCTGAATGCAAATTATGAAATGTAACATGATAGGAGCTAGCAGGGCACTGCAGAAATGAGGCACCAAAGCGGTGAAGAGGGAGGTCTGAATTTCACCTTGCCGGGTGATCTTGAGCTAATCACTAAAGGGGTCACTGCAGATCATGAATACGGAGTTTGTACGTACGGCAGGGATGTTTGTCATATTTATATATCGCCTTTCAGCAGAATCAAAGCAGTTTACATGTGTCAGGCGGCGCCCCTACTGGCGTAGTAATATAAGGGCGTCTGCTGACATTTACTTTGAATCAGGGAGTATTTGAGCTACAGAACCCAAAGGATTGTGGTCCTTGTAGTGTAGTGCTCCCTGTAATGAATAACTACGCCAAATGGAGGGTAAATAAGGCTTTATTTCCCTGCTTAATGCTCTAGGTTCAAATGAGACAACAAACTTAAAGTGGAGGTAAGGCTTTCCTCAAATAATAGTAAAGTTCCACCATGGACTAAACAGTTAAATCATGTATGCTGTACAATTGACTGTTTAGCTGGATTAAGGGATTTTCCAACCAATAACAAACAATTAAAACAGAATGGTTATCAGCTTCACCATCTTAAGACTCATTTCTTCACTGTACAAATTAGCATGGCAAGCAACTACCTCTTAAGCAATAGTTACATTCCATAGGTTCTGGGTGAGGCATGGGAACACTGGAGCTGTAATCCAAATCCATTGATTCTGGCTCACTAGAATCTTCAATGTTTAGAGAATCCTCAGTGTCTTCTAACTGCTCACAAGAAGTTTCTTGGCTTATAACCTAACTTCCTTAGAACCCTCTTTGAAAGTGGTTTTAGATAGTTAACTTTGCTTCTTCTCTGGTATTGAGGTTTGTCTACTTGCATAAAGCTCTCTTCATTGAAAGTCCCTTTTAGAATAAAAGGTTTCTCATACCTTATCTTCCGTGGAGTGCCACGCCTAGGTCTCAGCTTACTCTGTAGCCTTTCTTGTTGCTCCTCTGTTCTGTGCACTGCTCCACAATTAAGGCTGTTTGGAAAACCAGACATGGATTTCCAGTCTTTACTTGAAGAACTCCTATTAGCAGGCAGGCTGCTTCGCTGGGCCTTATCCCAGAGCTGAGACTTGCCTCTGTCTGTATCTGTTCTTCTTCCTCTGTTGGCTACCCTCCTGGGTGCCTCTCTTTGCTGGACTCCTTGCTGCAGTCCCTGCTGCACACCTGGGTCTCTTGAGCCCTCCTTCTGGTCTCTGTACTGGATCCTCTTCAGTCCTCTGTACTGCTCTGCCTTCCCTTCGTGCAGGTCCTTGTACTGCTCCTTGCACTGCCCTGACTTCAGTCCTCCGTAGTGCTCTTTGTGCTGCTCTGCTTCTCTGCTCATCTGACTTCCCTTATGAAGGGATTTCCAGCCTGCACGCTGTGAGCCTGAGGACAGGTGAAAGCAATCATCATCAAGGTGCTCAAAGCTTGAGCACGTGGTTTCAGACCTTGTGTAACTGTTCCTGCGCCCTCTGGCTGAGCTACACTGGAACTGCGCTCTCTGGCTTTTCTGAGATTTATGCAAATCAGGAGTTTTTTTCAAGGCTGTTTCTTCCCTAGCTCCAGCCTCATGACACATGTAACAGTGAAAGAATGTTACATATTAACAGACTGCCAACTGGGGCTTATTAGCAAAGGAGATTTAAGTGGTGCTTATTTTATTTTATTTTATTTACATTCTCTTATATACTGCACTATTCTGCATCAGTGCGGTTTACATTGAACAAACTGAAATTACATTGAACAAACTGAAATTACATTGAACAGGGCATTATAACTTGGAGATAACTATTTTACAGGGACATGGGCTATGGAGGGTTAAATGGCTTGCCCAAGACCACAAGGAGCACCTGTGGGACTAGAAACCCCAGTCCTTCCGACCAAAAGGTTGCTGTCCTCTAGTGGGATTTGAACCCCTGACCTTCCGGCCTGAAGTACCTTGCCCCAACCACTAGGCCACTCCTCCACTCCTTATAGTTTCCTAAGGAATCCCTTCAAATTATGCAACATTACAAAGTATTTCAAAAGACATTTTCATAAAAACATAAGATATGCCATACTAGATCAGACCAAAGTTCCATCAAGCCCAGTATCCTGTTTCCAACAGTGGCCAATCCAGATCACAAGTACCTGACAGGTTCCCAAAAGGTATACAGATTCCATGTTGCTTGTCCTGGGGTAAGCAGTGGATTTCCCTAGTCCACTTTAATAATGATTTATAGACTTTTTCTCCAGGAACTATCAGCTTTTACCACATCCTCCTACAACAAATTCCAGAGTTTGCTTACATACTGAGTGTAAAAATATTTTCTCTAATTAATATTAAATGTGCTACAATGTGGCTTCATTGCGTGCCCCCTAGTCTTTCTTCTTTTTGAAGAAGTAAACAACTGTTCTACATTTACTCATTCCATTCCACTTATTATTTTATAGAACTCTATCATATCTCCCCTCAGCTGTCTCTTTTCCAAGTTGAAGAGCCCTAACCTTTTAAGCATCACCTCCTATGAGTTAAAAAAAGTTACAATCCATTCAAAATACAGTGGTTCCAATACTAGTTCATGCAAAGATGTTTGACCATGTTATCCCACTTATGATTCAACATCAATGGCTTGCGGTATCTGTCCAAATCCAATACAAAGTTTTTTAACCTTAACACACAAAACCCTTCACAATAACTCTCCTGAGTACCTTTCAGATCTGGTAACTCTCTACGCTCCTCCCCATTGCTTACGCTGCCTTCATGGTAACAGATTCATCATTCCTCTCCCTTTCAATGCCCACTACACTAGACTAGGGGTGGCCAACTCCAGTCCTGGAGAGCCACAATTCAACCTGGTTTTCAGGGAGACCCTGATGAATATTCATGAGATATATTTATATTCAATGGGGGCAGCACATGCAAATATATCTCAATATTTCTCTTTGGTTAGCTGATGTCACCAAACAACTGGATAAATATAAATCTGATTTGAAGATTTTGAAGACTAAAATCTTTTGCATGATGAGAGGGATATGAAAGAAGGTAATATCTATAATCGAGCAGCAGTGCATGCCCATTCATAGTAAGACTATGAGTTTTGATTTAACATCAGAAAGTTCATTGGCTAGTGAAAGTGATGGAGGTAGTGATGTGCATAAAGAGCCTTTTTTAGGGAAGCGTGGGAAAATCAAAGTATCAAATCCGTTGCTAGATCATCAACCACAAGACTGTCAAGGACCGTATACCAGACTGCAGAAAAAGAAGTACCATTATTGCAAAGACAATTTTCAAAAGCAGGGGCAGTAAAGAGTAGTTACTCACCTGTAACAGGTGTTCACCAGGAGCAGCAGGAATCAGTCCTCACATATGGGTGACGTCGGCGCCGACGGAGCCCCCGTGTGGAGCATTTCCCCAGCTTTCAAAGAAAGCCTTTGGGAATGCAGCGCACCTGCATGGTCCCCTTCCCGCCCAAGGGTGCCATCTTGCTCAGTCTGATGACATAGCTAAAAGACAGCAAAAAACAAAATAAAGTATATGACTGAAAATCCAGGGGAGGAGGGAGGGTCGTGAGGACTGATTCCTGCTGCTCCTGGAGAACACCTGTTACAGGTGAATAACTACTCTTTCTCCAGGACCAAGCAGGAAGTCGGTCCTCACATATGGGACTCCCCAGCTCCAGGCTACCGGGAACCCAAAGCTGAAAAAATGGCTCCCTCATAAGAGCCTCAGCATCCGTGATAAGAATATCCTCTGAGAACGCCCCCGTACGGTAGCCCAACACTAGGGCCGGAGGGTAGGAGTTGCCTAAACCTCAAAGAGATTATGGAGTACCGCCTGTCCAAAAGCACTGTCCCTTCGGGACTCTCTCTCGAGGCAGTAGTGGGCTGCAAAAGCCTAGCTTGAAGACCAAGTAGCGGCCCAGCAGATGTCTGCCAACGGAACAGAGTGGAGATGAGCTACTGACATGGCTTTCGCCCTGACACAGTGGGCCGTGACTTGACCCTGCAAGGAAAGGCCGGTTGCCTTGTACGCCCAGGCGATACAATCTGCTACCCAAGTGGACAAGGTACGCTTGGAGACAGGCAACCCCAGTTTATTAGGGTCAAAGGAAACGAAGAGCTGAGTAGCCCTTTGGTGCCCCCGCGTACATTCTATGTAAAAGGACAATGCCCTCTTACAGTCCAGGGTATGCAAGACTGTTTCAGCCCGGCTGGTATGCGGCCTGGGAAAGAATGTCGGACGAACTACCTCCTGGTTGAGTTGGAAGGAGGAGACAACTTTTGGAAGGAACTTCGGATGGGTCCGTAGGACCACCCTGTTCCTATAGAACCGTGTGTACGGTCTATCAGAAACCAGAGCTTGTAGTTCACTTACATGTCTGACTGAGGTAAGAGCTACCAGGAAGAACGCCTTCCAAGAAAGGAAGCGTAAATGGCACATAGCCATCGGCTCAAATGGTGGGCGAGTAAGTTGCTGCAAGACCACGTTCAAATCCCACTCAGTGGCTGGTGGACGAATCGGAGGCTTGAGCAGAAGCAGGCCTCTGAGGAAGCAGGACACCAAAGGGTGAACCGACAGACTGACCCTCCACCGGTGAGTGGTGTGCTGATAGAGCACTGAGATGGACCCGAACATAGTTGGACTTCAGGTCTGACAGGTGAAGTAGGTATTGTAGTACTACTGGTACAAGGCAGGAGAAAGGATCTTCATTGCGCTGAGCACACCATATTGAGAACCTACGCCACTTGAGGGCATAGGACTTTCTGGTGGACTGCCTACTAGAGGCTAAGACCACCTCCTCAACTTCCTTAGGTAGAAGTAAGGGAGCTAGCACTATCCTTTCAGCAGCCAGGTCATCAGATTGAGGGATCTGAGATTGGGGTGCAGAAGGGAACCCTGATCCTGAGACAGGAGATCGGGCTGCAACCCCAGAGGGAATGGAGTTTCCACCGCCAACTGCAGAAGAAGTGGAAATCACGGTTGCCTCAGCCATCTGGGGGCTACCAGAATCACCAAGGCCTTGTCCCGTAGAATCTTGAACAGAGTATGGGCCACCAGGGGCGTGGGAGGAAACGCATACAGGAAGCCTGTAGACCAAGAGATCAGAAACGCATCTGCTGCCATTCTCAGGGGATGCGGCTGTCTGGAGCAAAACCTGGGCAGCTGACTGTTCAGTGGACTTGCAAAGAGATTGATGGATGGAAGTCCCCATCGTAGAAAGGTCTGCTGGACCACCAGTGGATTCAATTGCCATTCGTGAGGCTGGAGAATCCTGCTTAGTTTGTCTGCTAAGAAGTTCTCCTGTTCAGGTAGATAAACTGCTTTGAGAAACATGCCCTGTTTGACTGCAAAGGAGCAAAGGGCCTGCACCTCCTGACATAGGAGTCTGGACCCTATGCCCCCTTGCTTGTTCACATAGAACATTGCTACCTGATTGTCTGAACTAAGACAAACTGGTGAGAGAGCGCATGAGAAAAAGTCTGTAGAGCCAATCGGATTGCTCGCAGCTCCAAAAGATTGATCTGCTGTGTGGCCTCCCGAGGAGACCACAGGCCTTGAGTGCACATGCCCTGGCAATGTGCACCCCAGCCCTTTAAGGAAGCATCGGTCGTCAGCACCCTTGTGTGTGCTGGGGCCTGAAAAGGTACCCCCCCCCCCCTGAGGAGGTTTGGGAGATGTAGCCACCACTTCAAGGAGTCCAAAAGTGGTTTGTACACCTTTACTCTGTCTCAGAGATCGCCTGTGGCCTCCGCCTACTGAGCTCTGAGGCACCACTGAACAGCCCGCATGTGCAGACGGGCATTTGGCGTCACATGTACCGTGGGTGCCATGTGGCCCAGGAGCCGCAGGAAGTGCCTGGCAGAGACCTGAGAATTGCTGTGGAACTGGCTGGCCAAGTCCATCAGTCTGTGGGCCCTGTCCTCGGGCAAGTAAGCTCTTGCCTGCAGAGTGTCTAATCTTGCCCCTATAAACTCTAGGTTCTGTGACGGGAGCAAAGTGGACTTTGCATAGTTTATGACAAAGCCCAGATGCTGAAGCAGAGAGACCGTGCGCAGAGTGGCTTGTCTGGCCTCCTGGATAGACTGGCCCCTGATGAGCCAGTCGTCCAGGTATGGGAAGACAAAAACTCCCTGATTCTTGAGATAGGCCACCACCACCGCCAGGCATTTGGTGAAAACCCTGGGGGCGGAAGTTAGGCCAAAAGGAAGTACTCTATACTGAAAATGGTTTCCTCCCACCACAAATCTGATGAGGATGTGAGTATAAGCATCCTTTAGGTCTAAGGAGCATAGCCAATCTCCCTGCTGAAGGTAGGGCAGCAGTATCCCAAGGGTAAGCATCTTGAACTTTTCCCTCTCCAGAAACTTGTTTAAGTTTCACAGGTCTAGGATAGGCCGGAGGCCTCCTGTCCTTTTTGGTACCAGGAAGTACCTGGAGTAGAAGCCTTGCCCTTTCAGGTGTTCCTTTAGAAAACTTGCCAACTCCTGAAGGAGGAGGTTTCTGTGCAGAGGGAGTCTTGGAGACTCCCCTGGAAAGTAGGAGGGGGGGTATCTGGTGGAAGTGGAACAAGTAGCCCTTCTGGATTATGCTCAGTACCCAGGTATCCCCTGTGATGGCTGGCCATCTGTAGGCTTACAGGGTCAGCCGACCTCTTGTGCTGAGTGGAGCCAGCTGTGGAGAAGAGGCTATGCTGTGGGAGTCAAAACCCCACTCCCTGCTGTGCAGGAGCCGGAGCTGGCGGCTTGGGGGTCTTCTGCCTACAGAGCCCATGCCCCTGCCCCTTGGCCTGCTAGCCCTGTTGGGGAGCTTAGGATTTGTAGGCAGCACCCTTCCTCTAGAAAAAGGGCTTCTTTCCCGAGCCCTTCTTTTTCTGAGAAGGGGCAGAAGTCTTCCTGGACAGCCTTGTCCTGGTGAGAGTCTCAGTCTCGATTTACGCAGCCTTTTCAGTCATGGGCTTATCGAAAAGGTTTTCACCTCGGCAAGGGACATCGACCAACTTGTCCTGTACCCATGGCTCCAGGTCTGATGACTGTAGCCAGGCCTGATGGCATGCACCAATGCCAGCCGCGGATACCCGGGCCGAAGCCTCAAAGCCATCACAGGCTGCTCGAGAGATAAAACTTCAAGCACTCTCAAATCCCTGTTGACAAAGCCTTGAACCTCCGCAAAGGTTCCTCTGAGAAGCCAGCTGAGAACCCGGCAATCTCCTTTGCCAGGTCTCGTAGGTACATGCCCATGTACAGCTGGTAGGTCTGGACACGGCAAGAT
The DNA here is from genome assembly GCA_033557465.1 of Ichthyophis bannanicus. Classification (NCBI taxonomy): domain Eukaryota; kingdom Metazoa; phylum Chordata; class Amphibia; order Gymnophiona; family Ichthyophiidae; genus Ichthyophis; species Ichthyophis bannanicus. The sequence goes on from CM066031.1 coordinate 254,052,900, forward strand.
ATCATAGAGCCCTGGAAGCACTTTCTACCGAGGGCATTCAGGTTCCAGGCCTCCCGGCCGGGGGGCACCAAGGAGTGCATCTTCTGACTCTTCAGACGGTGCATGGCCGATTCCACAACCATGGAGTGGTGTGGTAGCTGTGCCTTTTGGAACCCAGGGCTCTTACGGACTCGATAAATGGAATCAACCCGTTTGCTAAGAACCGGCCTCGAGGCCAGTGCCTCTCACATATGGAAGAGCAGCTGTTCCAGCATCGGAGGAACCGGTACAGTAAAGGCTTCCTTCGGAGGAAAATCATACTGGAGGGCATCGAGCTCCTCAGCTCCAGGCTCCTCCTCGGTGTCCGCGGGGAAGGCCAAGGCTTTGGCCATGTCCCTCATGAAGTCCGAGAACCGGGTATCCTCCGGGGGGGGGGGGGGGACCGTCTCTGAGGCTCGGACTCCAGTGAGTCCGAAGGGACGCACCGGGTCCGGAAGGTGTCTGGGGACTCCTCGTCCTCCGTCTCCCACTCTGACTCCTCCGAGGAGGAATCGAGCGGCTCCGGCCGTGTGGGCCTCGGTGCCACCCGCCCCGATGCCAAGGGTATCAGCGTCGATGACCTCGGCCCCGCACGGGAGGTCAAGGGGGACCTTGACCGAGGATCGACTCGAGACTTTATTGACTCGAGGATTGGCTCGGTCTCCGGGGTCGACTTAGACGTCGAGGTCCCGGTTGTCGGGGCAGATGCACCGGTCAGACCGGCGATCAGCACCCGCTGCTGTTCCATGAAGGCAGCCCAGCTGCTGTCCAAGGCCATCAACCTGAGTCCAAGCTCAGGAGACTCAGCAGCCCCCAACTCAGGCCCCAATGGTGTCAGGCCCGACGTCGGCTCCCTCAGAGTAGAGTCCACAAGGACAACTGCACTTACATGACTCGGGGACTCCAGCTCCACACGAGGTAGCTTGGAAGGCCTTTCCGACTCCAAGAGCCTGGGCAGTGGTCAGGGCTACGCGACCTGGCCCTCGAGGAACCAGGAGCCTCCACCGACGACGCCCTCACAAGCTTTTTCTTCCTTCTGTGCTCCCGGGTGGGAGACTCCCTTTCAGAGGCACCCCGACGGCGCTCGGGGTCGGACTCCCGAGATGTCGAGGCCTCTGACGAAGTCCGGGCCCGGCCAGATGCGGAGTCAGAGAAAATTCGCTCATGTTGATGCTGACGGCTCCGAAGCGCCTTTGACGACATTTTGCCGCACAGTCCACAGGCCAGTGGGTCATGGTCGGGCCCGAGGCATCGGAGGCAGCAGTCATGTGTGTTGGTGAGAGACATAAGTTTCTTGCACCGATCACACTTTTTGAACCTGCTGGCAGCCATCCGGGGAAAAAGGGCCCCTGCAAGGTCAAAAGACCGGGCTGCCAGTGAAAACACAAAAAGAGCGCGAACGCTAGTCACGAAGGACAAAAAACGAAAATCAAAACTCCGGATTCGGTACTGGTGTACCGAGCCCAGACGGGAAGGGGAACCAGCGTCGAACCGGATAAGACAACGTGAAAATCACAGAAAAAAAATCAACTTTTCCCAGGTGACACGAACTCACGTCCATCGGGATCCGCAGAAAAAGAAAGACTGAACAAGATGGCACCCTTGGGCGGGAAGGGGATCGCGCAGGCGCGCTGCATCCCCAAGGCTTTCTTTGAAAGCTGGGGAAATGCTCGGCACGGGGGCTCCGTCGGCGCTGACGTCACTATATGTGAGGACTGACTTCCTGCTTGGTCCTGGAGAATTAATTTGTCTTCAGTAGACTTGACGGAGGTACAGGTAAAATTGTTATCTAAAGGTCTCTCCTTTTCAAGACTACTTAGCAGTAGAACATTTGTTACGATGTTTACAGCTTCATGCTTTTTTTGCTGATATCCCATTCATGGTAGATAATTCAGTGGTACGTTTGAAGTCCTCTTGGACTCCACCTGCCCTTTGAATGGAGTCTTGTATACTTTTAAAACTTTGGATTTGAAAGATTTGAAAGCTTTTGAAGATCATCGTCCATATCACAGTCTAATCTGCAGAGGAATGAGTTTCTGGCTTTTCAGGAATTACGATCTAATAGCTGAATAACTATTAAGCGTGAGATAAGGGGGTGCCATTGTCGTTATGAATACATCTGATTGTGAGGCTGAAGTCCATCTTCAACTTAATGATGCATCTTGTTATCGTAGATTGACAGTGGACCCTACTGAAGAGTTACAGGCTGCAATTAGGCAGCTGACTGAAGCGGCTGTGGTTGCTGGATTTTTGACAAAAAAGGAGAGGGATTTTTTTGAATCCAGCGTTTCCACGGATTCCTGTTCTCTATCTCCTCCCCAAGATTCATAAGACTTTGAATCATCCTCCTGATCGTCCTATTCTTTCTAGTAATAATTCATTGCTTGAGTATGAGGGGAAATATATTGACCTTTTTTTGTGTGATGAAGTTCCAAAGATGACATCTTACTTGAAGGAAACGACACATTTTCTACAGCTTTTACAGCAGGTTATGTCAGTTTCTTCAATACAGTGGCTTGTAACTTTGGATGTTGCTTCCCTCTACACTTCTATCCCACAGAGTGAGGCTTTGGATGTCCTTCGTGTAGTCTGGGAAGCAAGACCTTTACCCTATCATGTCCCTACTTCATTCTTAATGAGTTTGGCTGAGTTGGCATTGACCAGGAATTTTGTTTATGTTTAGTCATAATTTATACCAATAAGTTTCTGGGATAGCTATGGGGGTCACGTTTGCCCCTTCTCTGGCTAACCTTTATATGGCTGCTTTTGAAGCCCGTTAGGTTTATTCTTTAGTATATTCTTCTGATATCGTTGCATGGTGGCGTTATATTGATGACATCTTGCTGTTATGGAATAGGTCTTTTGATCTACTGCAGGACTTTTTGTCTTATTTAAATGGTTGCATCTCAAAAGTAATGGCCGTATTACATTGTCATCAAACTGAAATTCATTTTTTAGATTGCATGTTTTGAAAGTTGGGGCATCTTTTGAGACTACATTGTATACTAAACCAACGGACAGAAACACATTGTTACAATATTGGAGTTTCCATCCTTTACATTTGAAGAATAGCCTTCCATTCTCACAGCTATTAAGATGTCGCCATATTTGTTCTACTGATGCAGAGTTTCATCATCAGGCACGGAAGCTTCCATCTAAATTTTGTGACCAATGCTATCCATCCTCTGTATTGCATAAAGCTTATAAGCGAGCCTCTTCTAATCATCGTGAATGGCTACTTGCTCCAGTCCCCATTTTTACAACAGATGATGATGTACTGAAGCCTATTACTTGTGTGCTTCCTTACTCAGGTGCTTCTAGAATTTTGGCATCTTCTATATGTCCGTATTACAGCAAATGCCCTCAAGAATTGACAAGAAAATCTAACTAAATAGGGTATCTCCTATCATATCGTTGCCTGCAATTCAAATATCCTTCTTGGTATGTAGTTTTATTCTTTTTTTCTTTATTTTTTTTCTTTTATGATTTTTATACTTGTTTATAATTTCATTAGAACTTAAATATTAATAAACATAACGATAGATATAAAAATAGATAAAGTGCAGGTCTCAGACTAACACTGGCAGCGCTTATTGCATGAATCAAAAAGCAACTTGCCTTCACGCATCAATGACCTTCACAGCACTTATCTATTGGCAGAAGAAATTGGTAAGGATTAGCAGTTTTTCCAACACTCCCTATTAGATACTTTCTTCAGTCATTTTCAACATATATTTATTCACGTTGTTTGTAGTAAAAGATTGTGCTTATCTTTTCAATGTGTAGATGATTAATCTCCCCGATGCCACCAAATGGGTACCGCAAAAATGCGTTTCGTTTTTCTTCCTCAGGGGGGATATTTTACTTCATAGCACGATCTATAAAACAACAGGAGAGATAATAGACATACCAGTACACTACTCACAATTGCAGGTATAGTTTTCCACTATATAAACCCAACTTCTACCTTGAAATGGAACGCGGTTACTTATTGTCTGCGTCTTCACAGCCGTATCTTACTGAAACTTTTTTACTAACGTGTCACAGAACGCCACGCATGCGGATTGCCTCAGATCAACAAGGTTTAAATAATGATGTCATACTTTTCAACCAATTGGAAAGCTCGTGTGTTCATTTACACCTTGTCATTCAGATATCCAGATAAATGTAGGGGAAAGACTTAACCAACATTATATGCAAGCTCTCCATTCTATTGAATTATTCAGACCCGTTACTCCCGTAGTAGCTAGTCGGAAAATCCATTTTTGTTCTTGTATTAATAAAGATTATGCTCGTGATTTTCCATTTCTTCCTGTCAAGATCATATCAACGACAAAACAGCGTAGCTCTTCAAAGCAATGACCTTTGGTGACACAATGAGTGACTATTGGGGCTTCTAATGTTCTACATTTCAGTTTACTGTGATGTTCCGCCATTCTGATCTTAAATTGGCGCTCTGTCTTACCAATATACCAAGTATCTAATAGGGAGTGTTGGAAAAACTGCTAATCCTTACCAATTTCTTCTGCCAATAGATAAGTGCTGTGAAGGTCATTGATGCGTGAAGGCAAGTTGCTTTTTGATTCATGCAATAAGCGCTGCCAGTGTTAGTCTGAGACCTGCACTTTATCTATTTTTATATCTATCGCTATTTATGTTTATTAATATTTAAGTTCTAATGAAATTATAAACAAGTATAAAAATCATAAGAAAAAAATAAAGAAAAAAAGAATAAAACTACATACCAAGAAGGATATTTGAATTGCAGGCAACGATATGATAGGAGATACCCTATTTAGTTAGATTTTCTTGTCAATTCTTGAGGGCATTTGCTGTAATATGGATTCATTACCCTCTGAAAATTGGACCTAAAATAGTCGTGTGGATCTTCTATATGTCGACATTGGTCTGTACGTTTTGCCATCCCTTGTTTAGCTGAAACCAGACCTCGAATGCTATGGGTGGAATTTTAGAGATCTTCTCTGCCCTGCAGTTCGAAGACATTTTTCTGATATGGAATCAATGGGACATTCTAAATGTGGCTGCTGCATCTTTTGTGGGATTATGGAAGAAGGATCTATCTTTGTAATCAACAATTGCACAGTGCGTATACATGGGAGTACGACCTGCTCTTCTCAGTTTGTTGTGTATGCCCTGTGCTGTCCGTGTAATACGTATTATGAGGGGAAGACAGTGTGTCAATTAAAGATGAGGCTCCCTCAACATAAGAACAACATTTTTAAAGCCCATGAAGAAGCTTCTTTGGTATTACATTGCCTACAGTTTAATCGTCAGTTTACTGATCTACGATGTTTGGTTTTGGACTCTGTCCCTGATAACCCCCATGGGGGTGATCGTGGGAGATTGCTGATCCAGCATGAACAAAAATGGATATTTAAAATGAATATTCTTGAGCTAGTAGGGCTTAATAATAAAATTGACTGGAGTGTTTATTTTTTTATTTAACTGTATTTATATCCCGCTTTTCACCGGATCAAAGCTGCGTAACAAGGGGGGGTTAATCAGTCATAGGGATAGGGTCCCATCACCAGGAGGGCAACATTGATGATTTTGACAGGGGGTAGACATAGACAAAGACAAGGTAACACAGTTTTTGATCAAGGGTTCTTGAGGTGGTCTAGAGGTTGGTGTAGTTATTTGTGGGAGGGTGTTTCTGTTTTGAGATATTCTTGGAATAGGATGGTTTTTAGCTGTTTTTTGAATGACAGGAGATCGTTATTGTTCCTGAGGTGGCTCAGTAGAGAATTCCAGAGCGATGGGGCATAAAGTTCATAGGCTCTGTTGCAGGTCCGTTGTGTGCATTTGGTTCTTTTGTGAGGGATGGTGAGGGAGTTGCTGGAGGTCTGTCTGGTCGTTTTGCTGTGGGCTGGTCGGGTCAGAAGGGTGTGGAGCTGGGTGCTCTGTGTTTGCTGGATGGTTTTGTGCGTGAGTAGAATGGCTTTGTATTTAATTCTTGCTTCGATGGGAAGTATGTGGAGGTCTCTTAGAATTGGGGTGATGTGGTCTCGTTTTCTCGCATTCTGAATAATTCTCGCTGTGGTGTTCAAGGCCGTTCGGAGGGGGTTGGTTTGTGTGGCAGGTAGTCCATGGTAGATTATATGGCAGTAGTCCAGATGTGGGAGTGTCATGGCTTGCATTACGGTCCTGAAGTCTTGAGGTTCGAGGAGAGGTCGGAGACGTTGTACTGTTTTAACCTTATGGAATATAGTTCCGGTGGTCTTAGTGATTTGTTGCTTGAGGGTTAGAGCCTGGTCAGTGATAATGCCCAGATATCTTATTTGTGGCTGTATTTGAATTTGAGTAGTTCCCATGTTGAGGTGTGTAGGTTGTTTGAAGTCTGGGTCTTTGGTCACTATAAGAGCTTCAGTTTTCTTTATGTTAATGGAGAGGTTGTTCTCTTGCAGCCATTTAGATACATCAGCGAAACAGGCTGATAGATGCTCATTCATTGGGTTTGTGGTTGTAATTGGGGCATAGAGCATTATGTCGTCCGCATATATGTGGAAGTTGATGTTGTGGGTACGTATGACTGAGCAGAGTGGTTGGAGGTAAATGTTGAAGAGCATGGCTGATAGCGTGGATCCTTGAGGTACTCCTTGATGTTGCTGGAAGGGGGGTGAGGTTGAGGTGCTGGTGCGGATCAATTGCTGTCGGTTGGTTAGGTATGACTGGAACCATTGAAGTACAGTATCTTTGATCCCTATTGATTGAAGTCTGTGTATGAGGATGTTGTGGGAGATGGTGTCGAAGGCTGCTGATATATCTAGGAAGATCATGGTGTATCCGGAGTGTTTTTCTTGTGTTCCCATGATGAGGGTGTTCATCAGTGTGGTCATGAGGGTCTCGACTCCGTGTAGTTGGCGGAAGCCGTGTTGCTGCGGGTCCAGTATGTTGTTGACGTCTAGATGTTCTTGAAGCTGGCGTTGGACTATCTTTTCGATGATTTTGGCGGTGAATGGGAGGCTTGCTATCAGCCTGTAGGAGGTGGGGTCTAGGGGATCTAGGTTAGGTTTTTTTAGGGTTGGTCGAATGATTGTGGTTTTGAGGATGTTTGGCATGCGTCCTTGAGTGAAGGATTCGTTGATGATGTGGGATAATGGTGCGCTCAAGTCTTCCTTGGATTTCTTTATCCAGTCGTTGGGGCAGGGGTCTAGTGGGGAGGTGGTGGTGTTAAGGCAGGAGATGGTGGATGATATTTCTGCTTCTGTGGTTGCATCAAACGTATTCCAGTCGCTGCTTATGATGGTGCAGTGGTCTGTTTTTGTTGTCTCGGCGCTCTGGTGTGGGTTTTTTGGTTGTTGAAGCTGTTTGTATTGTCGGGCCAATAGATCTGACGGGATGTTTGGCAGCTGGTCAGAGTTACTAGGTGCCCTTGTCAGTTTTTTGACAATCTGAAAGAGTTCCCGAGGTTTGTTTATGGCTGTGTTTAGGATTTTTGAGTGGTAGGCTCTTTTTGCTTTGTCAGTTTCTGAGTGGTATGTGTCGAGTTCATGGAGGTAGTTTATTTTGTCCTTTTCATTTTTGTTTTTTCTCCATTTTCTTTCTGTTCTTCTGAGTTTGGTTTTTAGTTTCCGGAGGTTGGGGGTGAACCATCGGGCTTTTGAGGAGGCGGGTCTGGTGGTAGTTTTATCCAATTTTGCGTTGGATGCTGATGCGATTGTGGTGTTCCAGTTGTAGATTAGGTCATCAATGTTGTTGATGTTTGTTTGGAGTTTAGGCAGGGTTTGTGCTAGGAAGTCTTCTTTGCTGAATGCTTTAAATCTTCTTGTGTGATGCTTGATTTCTTTGTCATTCTTGCGTTGGTAGGTCTGGGATAAGTTGATGAGGTAGTGGTCTGACCATGGTACAGGTGAGATCTCCGGGTTTTTATTTATTTATTTAGCAAGCATTTGTATACCGCTCCTTCCAGCGATCAGAAGCGGGTAAGATTACATGGAAAAAGCTGTCAAATCAAGACAGGATAAATTTGATTTGTACATAAAGATTCGCAAGGTTAGCACGTCATGCAGAAAATTAACTACTTCTAAGCTAAGGGGATAATAATTTACATATGTACATTTATACATTACAGGTTTTCTGGGGTGCTGTGGGGGAGTTGCCCCTCATGCGAGTTTAGTACAGGTTGAAATGACTTTGAAATAGGTGGGTTTTGAGTTTCTTTCTAAAGTCGGCTAGATCAATGCTGGCTCGCAGGTCGGGTGGGAGTTGGTTCCATAGTGTCGGTGCTGTGTATGAGAAAGCCCTGTTACTAGTGATTTTTTTGACTGATCCGATATCTGTTGGAGTGTGGAGGGTGTTGGAATTGATGGTTCTCCTGTTTCTGTTGGATGGTTGCAATCTGATTAGGGTGTCGAGGAAGGATGGTGCTATGCTGTGGATGAGTTTGAAGGTGGTCGTCAGTATTTTGTATTTTGTGTGGGCTGCTATGGGGAGCCAGTGTAGCTCAATTAGTACTGGTGTAATGTGGTCAGTAAGACTTTTCCTCATGATGATCCTGGCAGCTACATTTTGTGCCATTTGAAGGATGTTCAGGGTTTTCTTAGGAAGTCCTTGAAGAATGGCATTGCAATAGTCGAAATGTGGCATGATGAGTGCTTGAGCAACGGATCTGAAGTCGTGGGGATCAATAATATTCCGTATGGGTTGTAGAGTTCTCAGTTTGTAGAAGACTGCCCTGTTGGTTTTGCGCAGGTGAGTTTCCATTTTTAGGGCGCAGTCAAATGTAACTCCTAGATATTTTATTTCTTTCTTTGTTTGATAAGTGTTGTTGCACAGGGTTATAGATGTAGGTGGGTCAAAATTTGCTTTCATTGAGATATACATCACCTCAGTTTTCTTGTGGTTGATTGTCATGCTGCTTTGTTGTAACCAGTTTTGCATCTCGCCAAGACATGTTTCTGTATGAGGAGGCAGTCTGGGAGTTTAGAAATATGAGGTCCAATGTGTTCCCTTTTTCGTGTGTTGGTTCTTGTATGATCTGTATCAGGTTCATTGCTGTCATGGTGCTGATGAAGGTTTCTGCTTGTTTGTCTTGGAGTGATGGGAGGTTGAAGTCTCCTAGGATTATTTGTTCTTTTGAGGAGCTGGTGCTTTCGGAAATGAGGTGTAGTATCCTTGGCAGGTCGGTGCTAGTGGTGGGTGCACGGTAGATCAGACACATTGAGAGGTGTTTGTTGGTGAGGGTAAGTATGTCTGCTTCATTGGAGGTTTCTGAAGTATGGATTCTGAGGTGGAGGTTGTCCTTTGCAATGATGCCTACGCCTCCTCCTTTGGCATGCATTCGGGAGCAGTGTTGGAGGCTGTATCCTGTAGGTGTTAGTTGGTTCATTATTACTGTGTCGCTATCTGTTAGCCAGGTTTCCATCATGCATAGGATGTTGATCTTCTTGGTTGTGATCATGTCTTGGAGCATGTGGTATTTGTTTCTGGCTGAGCGTACGTTGATTAGTGAGATGGAGAGGTGGTGGTGGTTTGGGGGGTTGGTGTTATGGGCAGGTGTAGGTTGCATGTGTGAGTGGTTTGGTGCAGGGTTGCAGATGCCTGTGGGTTGGGTTGTTGTGGTGTCTGGGTAGGAGAGGCTATTTAGTGTGTCTGTGGGGAAGGGGTAGAGGGTCAGGAGGGGAGTTAAGAGGTAGATGGGGGCTAGGAAGGGTGGCATGGTGTGGGAGGAGTACCTTGCCATTTGGGGCTGTGTTGAGATTCCGTTCTGGGTTCTTGGAGTGGTGGGGTTTTTTTCTGTGCAGTTTTGGTCGGCTCGTTTTTCCTCTATAGTACCGGTTGGTGTGTTCTGGCGTTTGCGGTGGCGGTTGTTGGTGTACGTCCTTTGAGTTCCGCAGTCTTCCGGCTTGTTTCCACTGGTTTGTTGGTATGTGTTGATTTCTGCACGCCTCTGTGCCGCACCTAAGGGCCACGCCAAAGAGTCCTCTGGCGAGGCCCTCAGGCGGGGGCGCGCCCTGCAGTGACGCTGCTTTTAAGCGGTCTGGCTCTGGCTCCCACTGCCCCGATTGGGCAGGAGCGCCGGGGGGTGGATGGACCCAGCAGCGGCTCCCTCGGTGTAGGGACGCCGCTTTTAAGCGGTCTGGCTCTGGCTCCCACTGCCCCGATTGGGCAGGAGCGCCGGGGGGTGGAGGGACCCGGCAGCAGCTCCCTCGGTGTAGGGACGCCGCTTTTAAGCGGTCTGGCTCTGGCTCCCACTGCCCCGATTGGGCAGGAGCGCAGGAGGGCAGGAGTGTGTTATTGTAACTGCGATTTTAGTTTTGGGTTTACTGTGTGTTCCAAACATAGCAGAGTGAATGTGTGGGGCTTATCCAGTCAGAGGGTAGCAAGCTTCTCATTGGGTGGAGCTGGGTATTTAAAGGGTGTTGGCTTTTTGTGTCGATTTCTTTGCATGAAGAATTTCGGTTGGAAGTGTAACGCCTGAAGAAGCTGTTTCTAGCGAAACAAAGATTTTTGTAGGGTTATTCTGAGAAATGGTGGTGGATTCAGTGGTGTGTTTAGCAGCGGTGCCTGGATTTTCAGCATCCTGTGCAGGAGTGTTTGACGCTTAGAGTGCTGCAAGCTTGAAGAGCTGCTGAAGAGTTTGAAGAGCTGCTGTCCTGAGCTAAGTATGGAGCAGCGGGCAGGCTTTGAACTGTGTTTCAGAAGTTTTGTGACTGCTCCTTTCTTTATTCCTTTATAGGTGGCCATTGTGTTGGTCTGTGATTCCGGTTTAAATAACTCCTATAGAATTGGTGTTATAATACTATTTGAGTGGTTGTTACTGTCAGGGCGCCTTGGGGTATCTTCTGCTGTAGATGTTGTTTAGAGGTTTTTAAGTATTTTGTAATAAAAACATTTTTGAATTCATTGATGGAAGGAGTTTTTTCATTCTATGATGTGGAGCTGTTTGTTCCCCTATGGCTTTGAGTAGTCACATAGAGGGACGTTAAGTTATCTGAGGCTTTTCTCCTACCCATTGTTTAGTCTGTTTGTCTACTCACTACTAAGTCTCTGTTGATTGTAATTGGGATTAAGTTCATGGTAAGTGATTTATATACATTAAAAATCTGTTTTGAATTATATGTTGGGAGATGGGTTTTTGGTCTGTGAGTGTGAGGAGTAGGATTTATGAATATGCATTCATTGGGGACATCCTGAAAACTAGTCTGGAATGTGGCTCTCCAGGACTGGAGTTGGCCACTGCTGCACTAGGCATTCAGCCTTTTATTTCATAGCCCCCTCTCTTTAGAACTGCCTCCCCCTCTCAGCTCGCCTGGAAGACAGCTTTAAGAGAGTCAAAGTGCTTCTTAAGACTATGCTTTTCAGGGAGATCTTCGGTGGGGAGGGAGACCCGAGGAACTAGCCACTCATGCCACAGCCACTATTTCACCTTCTGCCCACTCCTGCTGCTGCAGTCCTCTACTTGCCTATCAATTTTGTGGTTCTTTTCCTTTCTACTGTAGCTATTGATTTATTTTGTAAATTCTAATATAGACTTCTATACTGCTAATCTCCTATACTAAGTGATTCAATGCAGTTTGTCAGAAGATTAATAAATCACATAGAAGTAGATTAAAAGAAACAATTTAAAATCAAATTTAAGATTCAAACAACCATGCTTTCAAATGTTTCCTATAAAGTAAAATGGAGAAAAGACCTTTTTTCCTCACAGGTAACTTAGCCCATGATTCAGCTGCTTTATAAGGTAATGTTAGTGTAAATCTTGTCTAACAATTCATTCCTTTACTAGAAGGGAAAAGAGAGTCCAGATGCCTGCACTCGCATAGACTTTGTCATTAAAATTGGTAATAAAAGAGAAGAAAACCGAAATGGGACAAAATCATAAAACAATTTATACAATAACACACAAAACTTAAAAAGAATCATTTGAGGGATCCTTAGCCAATGTAATTTATAAAATAATTGAGCTGCCTTGATGAGTTGCTAAAGGTGGTATATCAAGTCTGAATAAACTATACACTATGGGGTCTATTCTGTAACACGAAAATGGCAGGGATGAACATACCGTTGGGACATCCATCCCCGCTATTCATCCACCTTTCCCCTCCCTGCCAAGCCTCCCCGTATGAACAATGAGTTTGCATGGTTAGGCTAGATGAGGGCAGGAAAGGGGTGGTGTGGAGGCGGAGTTAGGGTGGGAAGTGGGCGGTCCATGGCCCAGGACGTACAGGGCTGATTCTGATGTCGGCCCAGTATGTCCGGGGCTGGCAGACTGGACAGGGAACTTATTCCACCTCTGAGGTGGAATAAATTCCCCTAGACGGGGTGGGACGGCAGGCCCAGACAGTGACAAAGGCTGGAGAGGGTGCAGGAGATTCCCCACAACCCGACCCTGGCCATGGGAGGCCAGATCGGGGGTTGAGCTGCAGGGAAAGAATAAAGTTGTTGGCAGCGGGGGATTGCGGCTCCATTCAGGAGCCTTGACTGACCGGAATCGGGTCCGGGCCTGCACGTACAGGCTTAGATGGGATTCTCATCCCGCAGGGTATAGACATGCCCCACGGGATCAGAATCCCGTCTATCTATGTGCGTCCAGTTCCAACCAGACTCACAGAGAGCTGAGACGCACATCTTAGAATATTTCTCCACAAGCCTTTCCTCATAGGGGTATCATTCCATTCCCTTTACCATTTTGGTTTCTCTTCTTTATACCTTTTCTAACTCCGTTATATCCCTTAAACAAATAAGGTCATCCTTAACTTCTTATATTTCCAGATGAAGGTAATAGAAGTAAGCTCTCTCTGCCAGTTAGTACATCTTCCCAGAGATGAAAAAGCCAAGAATCACTGTGTGTTTAAACAGTTCTCCAGCATAACAGATGTTTTGGCTATCCTGGTGCTTAACAGCTTGAACAAAAGGAGTGGAGAAGTTTGTTGTTGTTAAGTGCCGTTGAGTTGGTGTTGATTCATGGTGACCCTCTGGATAGTTGTCCTAAACTGTGTTAGGTCTTCAGTCAGGCAGCTCAGTGTTGACAGAGTGGCACCCACAGCTGCTGTTATGGTATCAGTCCATCTCATTGCTGGCCTTCCTCTTTTGCCTTGACTTTCTACCTTGTCAAGCATGATGTCTTTCTCTAATGATCTCTTTTTTCTCATGATGTGACCAAAGTATAAAAATCAGTCTTGTCATCTGAGCTTCTAAAGAAAGCTTAGATTTGATCTCCTCTAGTACTGACTGGTTTGTTCTTTGAGAAATCCATGGTATATAGAGTATTCATCTCCAGCACCATAATTCAAAGGCATCAATTTTCTTCCTGTTTATCTTTTTCACTGTCCAACTTTCACATCCATATGACGTTATTGAAAACATCATGGCTTGAACAAGTCAAATCTTTGTATGGAGAGAGACATCTCTGCTCTTGAGAATCTTGTCTAAGTCCTTCATAGCCATTCTGCCAAGAACAATATGGCGTCAGATTTCTTGACTATGTTCCTTGATCTTGAGAAGCAATTTCGGATCGTCTTCACTTTCAGCCAGTAAGGTGGTATCAACAGCATAGCGAAGGTTGTTGATGAGTCTTCCACCAATCATCATACCTCGATTATATAGTCCTGCTTCTCTGATGACTTGTTCTGAATATAAACAGGTAGGGGGAACGTATGCAGCCTTGTCATACACCTTTGCTGATTTTAAACTATTCTGTTTCTCTTTGTTCCATTCAAACTGTTGCTTTTTGATCAATGTAAAGGTTGTGCAAGAGAACGAGCAGATGTTCTGGTATACCCATGCTTCTCGATGTGGCTCAGAGTTTCTCATGGTTTACACAGTCAAAAGCCTTGCTGTAGTTGATAAAACACATATAGATATCCTTTAGGAATTCTTTTGTCTTTTCAAGGATTCATCTCACATTCACAGTGTCTCTTGTTCCTTGCCCTTTCCTGAACCCTACTTGCAATTCAGGCAGTACTCGTTCCAGGTATGGTTGTAGTCTCTGCTGAATAATCTTGAGTAAAATCTTGCTGACATGTGGGATCAGAGCGATTGTGCAATAATTTCCACAGTCAGTTTATTTATTTATTTTTTATTTATTTTACAGTTTTTATATACCATGCTCTTTGGTATCAGCGCGGTTTACAGATAACAAATTTTCGCATTAGAACAATCCTTTGCTTACATTATAACAGGGTCAGTAACTTGGAGATAACATGGGAAACTATATACAAACTATATACAGAAAGATATATTACCTCTGGAAATTTACAGTTCAAGTTGGGATCATAAATTTGGGTGTGCAGGGAGTCTGCAGTTGGATTACCTTTCTTTAGCATTGGTATAAACACAGATCTTTTCCAGTCAGTTGGCCATGATGTTGTCTTCCAAATTTCCAGGCAGAGCCTTGTAAGTATAGTAACAGCTATATCAGATTGTTGTAATACTTCTATGGGAATGCCATCAATGCCTGGTGCTTTGTTCTTTGATAAGGTTTTCAATGCTGCTTCAACCTCTTCTTTCATCACCAATGGTTCCTGATCATAAGGTACAGGTTGAAATGGCTGTTGGTCCACTTGATCTTTATCGTGTAATGACTCTGTATATTCTTTCCACCTTTTATTGATCTTCTCAGCATCATTCAACATGGATCCTTGAGCATCTTGTAACATTCCAGTTTAAGGCTGGAATTTTTTCTTTAACTTTCATAGCTTTAGGAAAGCAGATCTTGTTCTTCCTCTAATAGTTTCTGCTTCTATTTCCTTGCAAGCATCATTGTAGGACTTCTCCTTGTCTTGTCTTGCTGTATGTTGGAAATCTCTGAGTTCTGCGATTGCCTCTTTTTCTCCTCTGGCTTTGGCTTCTCTGCATTTCTAGGCAATTTTCAGAGTTTCTTTGGTCATCCATTTTGTCTGTTTTTGCTTTTTCACCTTTTGTAGAGACTTCTCACTTTCTTCCACTACAATCTTCTAGATGTCATCCCATAACCTCTGGAGCTCTGTCATTTGTATTTAAAGCAGCAAATCGTTTTTGCAGGCAGTCTTTAAATTCCGGTGATATATTCTCAAGGTCATATTTTGCTACATTCATGAGTGGCTTGCTCTTTTTCAACTTTAGCTTGAATTTGCATACTAGTAGTTGGTGATCTGTATCACAGACAGCTCCAGGTTTTGTCTTTGTTGATGTTATAGAGCTTTTCCATTATTCACTTCCACAGATGTAGTCAATTTGATTTTTGTATAATCAGGGGCAGCTCAAGGCAATCTGCTGCCTGAGCCGAAGAATGACGTGGCGTCCCCCCCTGTCACCTTAGAGGGGGCGGGGCTATTTCAGAAATCCAATCAGAGACTGAACCAAACCAAAAAGCCGATTAGATTATGGAGGAAATGCAAGATATTTGCACACAGGGCTGTATCGAGCTGCAATTGTGCCCTGTGCGACTTGCACCTCGGGTGTATGCCCCTCTTCCCCCCATACTTCCGTCCAGCGCTGCCTGCTCTCTCCCTGCTGCTGCCGCCCTCTGTTTTTTTCATGGCAGAGCCAGCAGCAGGGAAAGAGCAGGCAGTGCTGGGTGGAGGTATGGGGAGGAGGAGGGGGAAGAGGAGGGGGGCATGAGCCCGATCTGAAAGGCACCGGCACTTTAAGCAGATCTGTCCCTCCCTGCTCTGACATCGCGTTGGAGGAGGGAGGGACCAGATCTGCTTAAAGTGCTGCGAAAAGGCTTGGGGCGCATTTTGACTGCCTGTTATTGTCCTGCCAGCAGCGGCAGGGCAACAGCAGACAGCCGAAATGCGCCCCCAAGCCTTTGTGCCCGGTGTGGCTGCACTGCTTGCACAGGGCTAGGTACGGCCCTGTTTGCACACCAAGGAACTAAAAGACAGCAAGAACCAACAGCACAGTTTATAAAACTAAATTATAACTCATTTTTATTTTGTTATAAACTGCGTTATGGTTCTTGCTTTTTCTTTTTCAACATATATTTTGCATCCACAGTAGGTGCAGAGCAGAACCAGGACATTCACCCACAGAACTCAATATTTAAAAAAAAAATCTGATTCTGATCATCTCACTAACAACAACAACCACCATTATTCTCCAGTACCAAGCATATTGTGAACTAATATAAAACCCTATAACAAAGAGCAAACCTACCATACCATACCATATCAGTACAAACTTCCAAAAGTCACATAAGGAGCCCATCCAAAAGAAGCATCACTGTAAATACTACAGTGGGCCCTGGAACATCCATACACCTATTTGAAAAGCTGAACAAGTCAAATTACTACAGTACAGTATAGATCTTTATGTACAAACTCCATGTTAACAGAACACCTGGCCTCAGTCACACACTCACAACATTGACCCTAACCAAGTACAGAATAAGTAACCACAATCTAAAGTAAAAATAAAAATATGTAGACAAAATTTAAACGGAAACCCTAAGAAGCCAGAGTCCACATGCAGTGCAACATCAGATAAATAAGAGATGCAGTTCCCAAATACTGTGTAAAATATAAAAATAGCATAAAGTCTAATCACTAAAATTAAATAAAATTATTTTTCTACCTTTGTTGTCTGACCATTTTATTCTCTGATCATGCTGGTCCCGATCTGAGGCTTCTGCTTTCCTGTCTTCTCTTAGCTCTCTTTCTGTGGTCTATGGTCCATGGTCCATCTGCTATTTCTTATCTCTTCTTTTGTTTTCTTCACTTCCTTCCATTAGCCCATTTCCAGTTCCAGTAACCCTGGCCAGTATCAGCCCCCTTTCCAGTCCTCCCCTCCCAGTACCTTCCAATGTCAACCACCTTGCATTTCCACGACTGCCACAGGTGTCCATTCCCTTACAGTCCCCCTCCTTCCCCACTGTCCAGCCCCTTCTAGTCCAAATACCATCCCAGGTTTCAGCTCAGGTCCACTCTCAGGTCCACTCTCAGTGCCAACCCCCAGTCAGCTCCCTTCCAACCGCCCTACCCTCTGTCCATCTCCCTTCCAGTGCCATTCGCATGTCAGCTCCCTTCCAGCCTTCTCCCCTTTATCAGCCCACTCCAGTCCTAGCCCTCCAATCAGCCCATTACCAGTCCTAACTCATTTCCAGTGCTAGCCCCCCATCTGCCCATTACCAGTCATAACCCTCCAATAAGTCCATTTTCAATCCTAGCACCCCAATCAGCCCATTTCCTGTCCTAATCCCCCATAGCCCATTTCCAGTTCTAACCCCCCGATAGCCCCCCTCCTGATAAGTCCATTTCCAGTTCTAAACCCCCATTAGTCCATTTCCAGTCCTAACCCCCCCATCAGCCCATTTCCAGTTCAACCCCCCCCCCATAGCCCATTACCAGTCCTAACCCCCCATCAGCCCATTTCCAGTTCTAACCCCACCCAATCAGCCCAGTTCCAGTCCTACCCCCCCCCCCATCAGCCCAGTTCCAGTCCTAGCACACACCCCCAACCCAGGGAAACTGAAAAAAAAAACCTCCGGCATAAGAAGCAGCTGCCGCCTGCCCCCACCCCCCCCCCCCCCACCCCCGGAGAGCCTGCCGGTTTCCCCTCCGCGCTGGCTCCACTTTGCAGTACCGCGGTGAAGGGAGAGTGTTTCCCTTTTGCATGGCTCTGTTAAAGCTGAGTCCTCTGCCAAATCAACTTCCCCTTCACTTTCCAAGAAACTAACTGTATCAAATAGACTTACAAATTTTGCTAGGCAATTTCCTTTTGAAAGCCATCAAACTTCCATGTGCAAAATAAGTCTAATGTGCTGCTCTTTGTTATCACTGCAAAACTTCCTAAAAGGTCAGTCATACTTGCTGTGAGATTTAATTTTATCACTGTTTTAATAACTATTATCAGTAATTCATGAAGAACTGGACTAATATTTTTGGCAACTAAATGATGGTGATGTATTTATTTATTTTATTTATTTAGCAAGATTTTTATACTGCTTTTCACTGGGTCAAAGCGGTTTACATTGAACAATTTGAAACTGGTTTATATAGAATGATTAACTATATACTGTTGCAAGGAATACATGCAATGTACATTTGAATAGTTGAACTTGGCATATGAATCCTTTAACTATGTACAATGGTTTTGCTATATACAGGTTGGTTACAGTCAACTGGTTATGGGGTAGGGGGGTAGGATTCACAGTCTGGGTGGTAGAATTACAAGTTAGTAATGTTACATCATCGAAGTACTTGGTGAATAGGTAGGTTTTTACTTTTTTTCTGAATGCAGTGAGGTCTTTAGCATTTCTGAGGTCATTAGGGAGATAGTTCCAGAGACAGGGTGCGTATAATTCAAAACATCTCTGGCAGGCTTGCTGATTGCTTCTTGATTTTTTGGGTGGTATTGTGAGGATGTTTGTAGTAGATTTTCTTGTGGGTTGTGTTGAGGTGTAGGGGCGGAGTAACTTTTGGAAGATGTAAGGATGATAGGTTGTTGGTTTTTAAATGTGAGGAGTATCTTGTAAAACATTCTGGCTTGTAGTGGGAACCATTCGAGGCATTTCAGGATGGATGATGTGTTCTGTTCTGGTACCCCCCTGGATTGTGCGGGCGGTGGTGTGCAGAGTTGTTTGTAAAGGGTAGACAGGTTTTGTTGTCCTGGCAGTTTGGGGTTTGTAGTTGAGCAGTTGGTCAAGGGTGACTCCGAGTTATCTGATTTCATTCTTGATTTGTATTTTGAAGTTGAGTGTGATAGTGTTGGGGGGGGGGGATGAATGAGCTGTCCCTGGTGACAAATAGAGCTTCTGTTTTGTTCAGGTTGATGGAGAGGTGGTTTTGATTGAGCCATCTGGACACATCTGAGAAGCATTATTGGATGAGGAGGAGTTAGGGGTGGTAGTGTTGAGAGGTGTGTATAACATGATGTCGTTGGCGTATATGTAGAAGGAGATGTTGTGGGATTGGAGTGTTTCAGAGTGATTGCATGTACGAGGTGTGACAAAAAACGAAATGAGACTGTGGCAGCCACGTCCATGACTCAATGCCAGTTGGCTAACCACTTATGTCATTGTGTAGTGCAACATCTCACCACTATTCTGCTGTAATATTTTTCATCTCTCTCACTCTGTTTTTCTTTTTCAGGTTTTTTTGTAGCACACTGCTCCATCACTTTGTCACTCAACTGGAGGTGACAGAAATATGGAGCAAAGAATCAACATGAAATTTCTGGTTAAGTTGGAGAAGGGCCCAACTGAGTGTCTCCAACTTCTCCAAAAGGCTTATAGAGAAGATGCAGTGTCAAAGCCGTGAGTCTTCGAGTGGCACAAATGCTTCAAGACTGGCTGCAAGGAGGTGGAGGATGACCCCAAGTCAGGATGGCCTTCCACGACAAAGACGGCTGAGAAAATTGACAGAGTGAACCAGCTGGTGCGGAGTGATCACAGATTGACGGTGCGGATGATAGCTGAGGAGCTCAGCCTGAATAGGGAGTCAGTGCAGACCATCTTGGCACAGGAAGTGGGGATGCAGAAGGTGTGCGCCAAGATGGTGCCCAAACCTTTATCGGACAACCATAAGGAGCACCGGGTTGATGTTTGTCAAGGCTTGCTAGAGAAGATTGGAGAAGATCCGGAGTTCGTTGGCCGAGTCATCACAGGAGACGAGACTTGGATCTTCCAGTACGACCCTGAAAGCAAGAGACAGAGCCTGCAGTGGAAGACTCAAACTGTCACCCAGGCCCAAGAAGGCATGCATGTCCAAATCAAGGTCATGCTGATCACATTCTTCGACCAGAAGGGAGTGGTCCATCATGAGTTTTGTGCCTGAGGGTCAGATAGTCAACCAGCACTTCTACCAGCAGGTCCTCAATTGCCTCCATGATGGGGTTCGGTGCAGCAGGCGGGCTCTGGAGAGACAAGTCATGGCTGCTCCATCACGACAATGTGCCCACACACACCGCGCTCAGTGTGAGGCAGTTCTTGGCCAACAAACAGATCACAGCTCTTGACCACCCTCCTTATTCCCCAGATCTCATACCGTGCGACTTCTGGCTCTTCCCCAGGCTGGAAACTGTGCTCAAAGGAACTCATTTTATCTCTGTAGAAGAGATCAAGGCCACTGTGATGAGGAAGCTGAGGGACCTCTAGGAGGAGGACTTTACTGAGTGCTTCCGTACGTGGCAGAAGTGAATGCCGAAGTGCATTAACTCTGGGGGAGATTACTTTGAAGGGGACAAAGCATAATTTCTCTGTAGATTTTGTAATAAAACATTTATGGGACAGTCTCATTTCTTTTTTTGTCACACCTCGTATATGTTAGAGCAGTGCAGACAGTGTGGAACCTTGTGGGACTCCTTGTGCTTGGATGTATTGAGCAGAGGTGCCATCCCCAAACCTCACTTGTCTTCAGTATTTGAAGTAGGATTGGAACCATGTTAGTACTGTTCCCTCTATTCCTAATGTTAGCAGTCGTATGAGTATCTGGTGGTTAATGGTATTGAATGTCACTGAGATGTCTAGAAACAGAAGGATGAATCCAGAGTTTGGTTTTTGTATATCTTTGAGTTTGTTTGTCAGAGACGTCAGTAGCATTTCTACTCCATGGTTGGGGCGGAAGCAGTGTTGATCATCCAGTATGTGATGGTTGTCTAGGTGGTCTTGTAGTTGTTGCTGTATGTTCTTCTCAATCACTTTGGTGAAGAGGGGAAGGCTGGCGATTGGTCTGTAGGCTGATGGGTAAAGGGGATCCAGGTGGGTTTTTTTGAGAATGGGGCATATGGATGACAGTTTTAGGCAGTCAGGCATGTAGCCTTGATCAAGGGAGGCCTGTGTAAGTTTTGTGAGTAGAGGCAAGATTTTGGTGATTGTTTTATCCAACTGACGGAGCAGGAGTCTAGGGGGGGAGTAGTTGTATTAAGGGTTTTCTTTTTAAGATGGACTCTGTTGTAGTAGTACTAATAGTTTTAAAGGTTGACCAGGGTGGTATGTGGGTGTTTGTGAGTACTGAGATGGGGGAGTGTGAGTGTGGTTGTTGATGGCATGAGGAATAGAAGACTGCAAGTTGTTGAGAGGAGATAGGGATGCTATTGGATTCATTGGAGTGGGGGGAAGCAGTGAGGTCCTTGACTATGCTGAAGAGTTCCTGTGGGCAGTTAAGGGAGGTCTTTATCTGCTTGGAGTAGAAGGCGTATTTGCATCAATTGGTTTCGGTGCAGTATTCATTAATGCAGTCTAAGTACTTGTCGCAATCTGGTGTGTGGTTTGTTTTCCTCCATTGGTGCTCTAGTCTTCAGAGCTTTCTTTTGCATTCCCAGAGCTGTGTGGTGTACTAGGTGTTTTACGGAGTTTGGTAGTTTTTGTGCATCGAGGCTCTGGGGCTGCAGCTGCTTGGGCAGTTGTGCTATTCCAGGCTGAGAGGAAGGTTGCCACATTTTCCAGTTAGGTGGAAAAAAGAGGCTCTGCTGTTGATGAAGGCTTCACTGTCAAAGTTCTTGAATTGTCTTGCTGCTGGGGGTGGGATTGTTGGAATTTGGAGGGAAAAGGTAATCACGTCATGGTCTGACCACGGGACTGGTAGTTTTTTGGTGTTTTGTGGTGGGGTTATGTTACATAAGTGAAGAACTTGGTGAATAGGTAGTTTTTAAAGCATTTTTATGAATGTGGTGAGGTCTTTGGCATTTCCAAGGTCATTAGGGAGATAATTCCAGAGGGAGGGTGCATATAATTAGAAAGATCTCTGTCAGGCTTTTGGTTTCTTTGAGTGGTATTGTGAGGGTGTTTGCAGTGGATTTTCTTGTGGGTCAAGTTGAAGTGTGGGGGTGGAGTACCTTTTGGAGGTGTAAGAATGATAAGTGGTTGATGGTTTAAATGTGAGGAGTATGGTCTTGTAAAGGATTCTGGCTTGTAGTGGGAGCCAGTGGAGGCATTTCAGAATAGGTGATATGTGTTCTGTTCTGGTAGCCTCCTAGATTGTGCGGGCAGCGGTGTGCAGGGCTGTTTGTAAAGGGTGGAGTGTGGATTGAAGGAGTCTCTGGTATATGGCATTGCAGTAGTCTGTGTGTGGGATGGTGAGAGTTTGTAGGGCTGATCTGAAGTCATTAGATTCTAGCAGTGGACAAAGGCGTTGGAGGGTCCTTATTTTGAAGTAGACAGTTTTGTTGTCCTGGCAGTTTGGGGTTTAAAGGTGAGCAGCTGGTCAAGGGTGACTCCGAGGTATTTGATTTCATTCTTGACTTATATTTTAAAGTTGAGTGTGGTGGGGGTGAGGATGGGTGACAAATAGAGCTTCTGTTTTGTTCAGGTTGATGGAGAGGTAGTTTTGATTGAGCCATCTGGATACATCTGAGAAGCATTATTGGAGGAGGAGGAGTGATGGTGTTGAGGGGTGTGTATAACATGATGTCGGCGTATATAGAAGGAGACATTGTGAGATCAGAGTGTTTTGCAGAGTGGTTGCATGTATATGTTAGAGTAGTGCAGACAGTGTGGAACCTTGTGGGGCTCCTTGTGCTTGGATGTATTGAGTAGAGTTGGTCCCCAAACCTCACTTGTCTTCAGTTTTTGAGGTAGGATTGGAACCATTTTAGTACTGTTCCCTCTATTCCTAATGTTTGCAATCATTGTATGAGTATTTGGTGGTTAATGGTATCGAATGTCACTGAGATGTCTAGAAATAGGAGGATGAATCTGGATTTTGTTTTTTGTGTATCTTTGATTTTGTTTGTCAGGGACGTCAGTAGTGTTTCTACTCCATGGTTGGGGCAGAAGCCGTGGTGTTCTTCCAACCAACAACACGGCTTCTGCCCCCAACCATGGAGTAGAAATGCTACTGACATCCCTGGCAAACAAACTCAAAGATACACAAAAAACAAAATCCAGATTCATCCTCCTATTTCTAGACATCTCAGTAACATTCAATACCATTAACCACCAAATACTCATACAATTGCAAACATTAGGAATAGAGGGAACAGTACTAAAATGGTTTCAATCCTACCTAAAAAAAAAAGACAACAGTGAGGATTGGGGACTCTACCTCTGGCACTGTAAGAATCGAAGGACATACATTTTTTTTTAGTGGCCAAAAAATCCCTTATGTTTTCCCACCATAGATGGAGCACCATCAGTTGCGCAGGATACTAAATTTTCAAAGGGTACTTGCTGTTCATCAAACCAAGATCTCAAAGCCTCAAAAATGGAAGATCCAATTGTGTTGGTTTCCAAAGACTTTAGGAACAACATTTCTTCACACAATTTATAGTCTTCATCTATAAAATGGACGTATTCCATAAAAATAGCTCTACTATCACTAACCATTAATTCATCAATTTGAATTGAGAATTTTCTGCTTTTTAATTTTTCAACAAGCTGGGTTTCTCCATCAGATGACATTTCATCGATTCTTCTCCAAATTGAATCATCGCTCGGTAGTAATGTGTTTAAAACACTTGATGAATCTTGGCCGGCATATTTTCAGCAACTGTATGTGCACTTCCAGTTTTTGCAGTGATTTGTGCAATTTCATAATACACAATCATTCCATCTACATTTGTGTACATCTTGTAAATAAAGAAACAATTTTTCGTTCAAAATTATTTTTCAAATTTTTGAAATAATCAATGGGTTTGTCAATTTTATCAGGATGTTTTCTTTTTAAATGCTCTGAAAGTCTTGATGGCGCCATAGCTTCATTTAAAAATGAGCTGTTACATATAAGACACATAGGCTGTCTTTGATCAAATGGGCTTTCAACAAAGCCATAAGACAAATATTCTTCCAGATACTGCCTACACTTTTCCGTAGCTCTGCACCTTCAAATCAAGTTGGCTCTCCGATCTGCTGATGAAGAAATACCCTGGAGCTTCAGTCAAGCCGGTTCCCCAATCCTTGCAGTCATCAGCGGGGCGGCGGCAGCAGCAGTAGCAGCCTGTGGCAGGCCATGTGCTTTGGCTCATATGGCCTGACGCTTCTGACGCCCCTCTGACACAACTTCCTGCCACAGGCGCTGTGCCGCCCATAGAGGGCTGCTGCCATAGGTAACTACCTAGCCACCTAGTGGATGGGCTGGTCCTGGATGCGGTTAAAGCATTTGTTAACCATATCGACAGACTCACATCACACCCATCCTCGAACAGCTTCACTGCTTCCCATCACTTCAAGAATTAAATACAAAACTATCTCCAAAATACATAAGGTTTTGAACAACCATTCCTCTGAACACCTTCAAAAGCTACTAAATAAACCCAAGATTAACAGACCAAGAAGACAGAATGCATAAAATCTCCTTGACATCCCACCTCAATTCAGTAAGAAAAATCAAAGCACTTGCAATAGAGCTTTCTCATTTTATGCCCCTGCATTTTGGAACTTACTGCCTCCCACATTAAGAAATATTGAATTAATTGGAGATTTCCGGAAAAAAATAAAAACCTTCCTCTTCCAAGAATATTTTGGCTCAGATTCCCAATAAAATTTCAAGTCAACATGGACTCTCTTACCTCACCTCAAAGAAACACACGATCTAAGGACACAATCAAAGACTCTACAGTTAAAACCTCCCTTCATTACCAATACACACCATCTCGATTCAGATTAAGCGCACCCACTAAAAAACACCCCCCAATCCCTTCCCCCACACTGTATTCACAGTTGATCCATTATATCTATATTCATACTTACTAACCTGCTAGCTTATGTTAATTCTTTTTCAGTTCTTGTACTTAATGATGTTATATATAACCCAGATGCACCTAAAGTTCTCCATTTTACACCCAGTTCTTTGTAAACCATTTTGACTAGTAGAAAAATGTTATTAACAATTTGTCAAATAAATAAGGTACAAATGAATATGGCTTAGGATCATCTGGTTTTCCAAAATAAAATGGGGACTTGGAAAATCAAAATAGGAACCTGAATTTGCGAATTTTGAATTTTCCTGTCTTCTATGTTGGCTCCTAGGAAGGTACTTTCTAAGTGTATGGGGGGGGGGGGAGATATTCCAAACCATTTACATGATTTGCAGACCAGCTGCTGCCCGATTAGCAACATGTAAGTAAAGTAAGGCACAGCAAACGCTGGCCTTACTTTAGCTGCTAAAGCTAATCGGGCAGTGATTCAATATTGTTGCTGCCTGATTCGTTTTCAAGTTCTGCGGTCAACCCAGATATTCAATGCTGGTGGCCAGATATGGCCTGGCCTTGAATATCGGGATTACAGTTCAGCAGCGATGGCTAGCCACTATACAAGCACTAACTGCCACCGCTGAATATCACCCCCACCCAACATTTCTTAAATTATCCCCATTGTAGAAGATATATTATTTCCCTGTAAAGTCCTCTAAAAGCTTAGATAACTGAAACCTCCCAAGTTGAGGTCTCCTCTGATAGTTTGGAATTGACTAATTTGTTTGGAGAAGATACAGGTCTACTTTATTGATAATGTTTTTGTTTTTCTTCACGATAAAGAGGCTCTTTTGTGTTTGTATTTTAGAAAATCGGATCTTACCTTTATGAGAGGAGGAATAGATTTTTCCAGATGTTTCGAACTGGACTCAGGAGCGAAGGAAGAAATTCTTGAGGGATCGTTCTGACATTTTAGCACTGGGAGCTACTTTTCAGCTACGGTTTACATGTAAATGTGTGATATTTCACTTCTTTGCACCTTCACATCCCTGTTTCTTTTTGAATACTAAGCAGATGAAGGATTAGTCCTAGAGATTTTTGAGTCTTTTATATAGGAAGTATTGAGATGATGCACCTATCTTTTTCCCTTTCTTTTTGTACTTTTTAGTTTTGAATAGTCCCATGGATATGTGATTCGTGGTTTTAACTCCTCTCGCATTTGTGGACTACTAACCTTTGTACCTTTTTCTGTCAGTATTATTTTTCATTTTATTTTGGTGTGTTTCTTTCTCAAAGTATAGTGCTTGGATGTTTAATTAAAATGCTGCAAATAAAAAATTAAAAAGAAAAAAGCTTAGCTAGGGGGAAGGAAGTGACTTCATGGGTAGCTGATAGATGCGCCTTGAGCTAAGGCTCCATTGGGGTGCCATGGTGTGACCAGGAGCCCTTCCTGGAACTTGGATGAAGACGTGCTTCCTTTCCAGAAGATCTCTTGCCATTCCACTGGCATAATCTTCTCAAGAAGACATTGGGGGACATGCATTTGTAACATTCATCCCTGGAAAGTGGATGCCAGTGCTTAGTCTAATCAATAGACATGGGAATTCATAAGACAAAATATCTTTCCTTGCATAGGCATTGGAAAGGGGTGAGCCACATGGACCTTGGCCTTACCAAAAATTGCGATGGCAGGCAGCAGGCTGCCTGTGGGGATCCCATCCCTTGCAGGCAGAAGAAGAGAAGCTATGATCATGGCAAAGACCCTTCCTGTCTTCACATGGGATCTGATCTTCTATGGGCAGAACAGGAATGGTCTCTGCCCACAGGACAGAACTTGGGGTAGAGTTAGGACCCTTCCCAAAATAAAAGGCCTTCTGTCACCCATATCCATGTACAAAATCTTTTCCTCCGTTTAATTGAAAAGGTGCAACATGCCATACCATGCCACAAGTCAGATTATTGCTACAACATTGGAGTTAGTTGAGCTCAAGTTCTGTCAACCGTAAAGGTCCACAGCTGTTGCAACGGATATTATTACAGGCTGGAAAATGACTGTCACTGGCATTATGGCTATTATGGGCCTGCTGCTCAAAAGAGCTGTAGTAACATAATGGACTCTTATCTGGCAGATCCGAGTCTCCCCATAAATGTTCTTTTTGCATTGTATTGCCTTCTATAAATATTTATTCAGGTAGATTACATAAGGGATGCTGGATTTTATAACCCTTTGGAGTTTGGAGCTGTGAAGTGGTTACTTTCTTCTAAAAAAGATTAATTACCATCCATTTGCTAAAGTAAAAGTCAAAAGTACGCAGCAGAGTTTTATTTTCCTTTAGACCTCCAAGTTTCTAGAGAATTCTGTCCAGTGGGAGAAGAATGGAATGTCACAGCTGAACAGAGTATTGAAAGAAAATGAAAACAATATTAAGGGCTATGCTCATCTTCTCTGTTCTAATTTAATTTTCTATAACTGATACACTTTGGAAGAAAGCTCTCTCATCATAACAATCATTTACCTTATCGGATACTCTTTTTTACATAAGGGGTTGAAAATGTTGTTAAGGGTTACAGTCAAACTGTGACTTCTGTGAGTATTAATAAAAAAATCTGCAGAACTGGCTGCAAGGACAACAGGACCAGCTCTCTTTCTTCAGTGCCTGCTGAAAACCAGCTGGTGGGGAAAGCGCAGGCAAGCATCTACGCGCACACGCACACTCACACAGCCATAGGTTCTTCCCACTATTTGGGTCATGGTGTCACAGTGCAGTTTCTAGTGATGTTGGGCAAAAGAGTCAATGGAGCATTACATCCTTTCGCATGGGTATACAAAAGAATCCTCTACCACAGCCTCTGCAGTTCTACCTATCTATTAAAGGATGGTGCTCCCAGATGTTGGGTGGAGATGCAAGAAAATTAAAAAAAATTGTACTCCAAATAAATTGAAGAATTTGTGTTAGAACCATATATGAGGGTAATTTTTCTAACACTAGATGTCATCAGAACCCTGAGAGAGCAGAGCAAGAGTAAGCGTAGTTACCCACCTGTAACAGGTGTTCTCTGGGGATAGCAGGAATCAGTTCTCACATATGGGTGACATTGGCGCTGACAGAACCTGCACCAATCCAATCTGCAACTTTCAAAGTAAGCCTTTGAGACCTACACCACGCATGAGCAGTCACCTTACCACCCAAGGGTGCCATCTTACCTCAGTATGATGACATAGCTCAGAAGCAGAAAAAGGAAAAAAACAACTCCATGGGGAGGGGGGAGGAGGGAGGGTTGGGAGGACTGATTCCTGCTGTCCCTGGAGAAAACTTGTGACAGGTGAGTAACTACGCCTTCTCTGGGAACAAGCAGGAAGCCAGCCCTCACATATGGGACACCCAAGCTAAAGGGTACCGAAAAAAACATGTAAAAGCGATGGGCGACCCAAAAAGCAGACCATAAAGGGCAGCAGGGGTCGCTGATTGACTGGAAGACTGACATTACAGCAACAGCATCAAAGATGCAATCCCCACTCTGGTAACCTGGACATCACAGATTGGAGGAGGAGTTGCATTATTCCCCAAGGAGGTGACAGTACAGCCTGGCTGAAGGTGCTATCCCTCCAGGAGGACTCTTCCAAATAGTAGTGTGCAGTGAAGGTGTGCATAGAGGACCAGGTGGCAGCCCAGCAGATATCTAACAAGGGCATCGAGCACAGACTTTCCACCAAGGTCACCATGGCACACACATTGTGAGCTATCACATAATGCTCCAGCCCTGCCTGTTGATAGGCAAAAGAAATACAGTCAGCCACCCACTGTGAGAGGGTGGACTTGGAGAATACAACCCACAGATGACTGGGGATCAAAAGAGACTAAGAGCTGCATTGAGCAGTGATGAGGGTGCATCCTCTGGATGTAGAAGGACAATGCACGCTTGCCTCCGCCCTAGAAGAATGAGGCCTAGGAAGAAGGTGGGCAATACCACCTCTTGATTCAAATGGAAGGCAGAGACAATCTTTGGCAAGAACTTCGGGTGAGTCCTAAGGATGATCCTGTTCATGCAGAACCTGGTGTAAGGTGCATGTGGCACCAGCGCCTGCAGCTTACTCACACTCTTGGCCGAGGTGAATGCTACCAGGAACACATACCTTCCAAGTAAGGTACGTGAGATGGCAGGTAGCCAGAGGTTCAAAGGGTGGAACTATGAGCTTCCACAATACCACATTGAGGTCCCATGCTACTGGTGGTAGACAGATCAGGGGCCGGGAGAGGAGGACGCCTCACATGAACTGGCCCATCAAGGGGTGTACTGACACGGTCTGGCCATCCACTGCATGGTGGTGAGCTGAGATAGCAAAGAGGTGCACTCTGACGGTGTTGGACTTGAGGCCAGCCCCCAATAGGTGCAGGAAGTACTATAAAATGTCCAGCATCGCACAGAAGGGGTTGAGACCTTCATCCACACACCAGTGCGAGAACCTGCACTTTTTAAAGGCATATGCCTGATGTGTGGAGTCATTATGCAAGGTAAGGAGAACATTCTCCACCAGCCTGGAGAGACTGATGTGCTACAGTTAGCTTCTCAGTATCCAGGCCATCAGGTTCAGGGACTGGAAGATGGGGTGTAGTAGAATCTCATCCTGAGACAGCAGGTCCGGGGCATTCCCCAGCAGCAATGGGTCCCTCCGGGACTGCTGCAGAAGCAGGGGGAGCCAGGGCTGCCTAGGCACAATGAAGATGACTGAGGCCACCTCTGCTTGTATCATGAGGAGGGCCTGAGGCACCAGGAATATGGGCAGGAATACATACAGGAAGCACCTTCAGCAGAGGAGGCAAAAGACGTCCTCTGCCTTCTGGCCCCTGGCTGGCCTCCAAGAGCAGATGCACGGCAGCTGCATGTTCTATGGCCTGGAAAAGAGGTTGACTGCTGGGGTCCCCTCAGCGCTGAAAAACCTCTGCCAGCACAGTCGGGTTCAGTCTCCAATCATGGAGTGGGAGGACGTGGCTTAGGCGGTCAGCCAGCACCTTGTCTTGGCCTGGCAAGTACACCACTCTGAGGGAGATGTTCTTCCCTATTGCAAAGTTCCAGAGGTGCACCGCCTCCCAGCAGAGGTGGTACAAATCCATGTCCCGCTGCTTGTTGATGTAATTTAATTGCCACCTATTTGTCCATCTGGACCTGAACCACCTGCCCTTCCAGATGATCCTGGAAGACCCACAGGGCATGGTAGACTGCTTGGAGTTCTAGCAGATTAATCTGCAAGGCACTCTCCTCTGGTGACCATGGTCCCTGCAACTGCAGAGGACCGCAGTGGGCCACCCAACCCAACTTGGGCATGCCTGTTGTGAGGATGCAGTGCACTGCGGAAGCCTGGAAAGGTAGGCCAGCTCTGAGGTTGAGGGGGTCCTGCCACCAGGCAAGGGATGGCGTGACCAGAATGTGGTTTTCTAGACAGCCAGAAGCTTGTGTCCACTGGGCATCCTGTGGTGGAGCGTGATGGGCCTGAAACTTGAAGTAGTTTCCGTAAGCCTTCTTGGTCTTCGGGTGGAAGAGCTTTTTCCCCCAAAGTCTTCCTACGGGAAGGTTCAGACACTTTCTTGAACAGCCTGGTTCTGATCATGAATTCCTTCTCCATTTCATCCGCCTTCTCCGTCATGGGCTTGCCAAAGAGATTCTGCCCCCAGCAAGGGACGTCAGCTAACTTGGCCTGAACCCACTGCTCCAAGACGGAGGACTGTAGCCAGGCAAGGTGTCAGGCACTAATGCCCATTGCAGCTACCCAAGCCACCAACTTGAAGCCATCGAAGGCTGCCTGAGTTTGGAACTTGGAGCACTCCTTGACTGATGACACCAGGGTCATGAAGTGCTCAAGAGGTTCACCTGCTAACCCAGCGAGCTCCCTTGCCAAGTCTCTGAGGTACATGCCCATATACAGCTAGTATGCCTGGATCCAGGCTGTGAGCATGGAGCCCTAGAAACATTTATTGCCAAAAGCATCCATAGTGCATGCCTCACTGTCGGGAGGCACCAAGTGCATCTTCTGGCTCTTAATGCAACTCATAGCTGACCACAACCATGGAGTTATGTGGCAGTTGTGTTTTCTGAAAGTCGGGGCTCCAGCCGACCCAATATTGTGAATCAAGTCAACGATTCACAATTGGCACCGTCACTAGGGGTCTCCTACATCCTGAACAGTAGCCATTCAAGGACTGGGGGCATAGGCACTGTCAGTGCCTCTGGAGGAGAAGTCTCGTATTGGAGGATCCCGTGATCCTCAATATGCGTCTCATCCTCGGGCACCGCCATGAAGGCAAGTGCCTGGGACATCCCCTGAACAAACTCAGGAAAGCCAGGTCCTCTGAAGGTGACCACCACCACTGGTATGGCAGAGACGGGTCAGAGGGGATGTCCCAGTGGTGAATGGTGTTAGGAGACTCCTCATCCATCTCCCAGGCCGACTTGGAGCCGGAAGAGCCGGCTAGTGCTCCACAGTCGTTGGACTGACTCAGCATTGATGATCCTCGGCATCGGGGCTTCAGCAGTGCCATGCCAGAGGCCGTGCCTCGACTCAGACACCAACGGCATCGACACTGAGAAAGCCAGCCTCTCATCCTCTGGGGAGGTCCTGGACAAGGACAATCCTGTCATAAGCGTTGATGACCCAGAGTGACCGGGAGTCGGGACCTGCTAAGCTTCGATAAGCGCAGGGGCTAGCATCCTGGCCTTGATGCCCGACTGTTCTGCCGAGGCAGGCACCATCTTCGAGAACACCGAGGCCAGTGTCAGGTTCCTGATAGGGGAGTCCTGGATGGTAATGGCATCAGGGGAACCGACTCAATCCCACGACTCTGTAGATGATACCCCCCCTCTGGGGTTGCTTGGAGGGGTGTTCCTGGGATGACTCAGACCCATGTCAGTCCCGTGGCTCTGAGTGATCCTGGGAGTGGGACACTGAGTTGCCCGATGCCAATCCCGAGGGAGACTTGCTGAACAGCTCCCCCTGCCGCCTTTCGCACTCCTTCTGGGTCTTAGCGACATCAAAAGGCAAAGAGGGCAGGAAGACATGTTGTGGTCCATCCCGAGGCACTTTATGCAGGTGCTGTGGCGGTCTGTGTGAAACATAGTGCAGTTGTGCTTGCCACACTGCTTAAATCCTCTGGTCAAAGATATAGTGGGAAAAACAAGCGCCACGAGATTAAACTGATGTCTCAACCAGCTAGGCTATGAACAAGAAACTCGCAGGCCAAAAAATAAAATAAAAGTACCTGAGCGAAAAGCACAATGCTGAGGTGTTGGACTTGGACAGCAGAAGGTGATCGATACCGAAAAAGAAGAAAAAAAGTTACCGAGAAACGGTGTAAAAATCTACTTTAACTGAGGTAAGGTGGCACCGTTGGGCAGGAAGGTGACTGCGCATGCATGGTGTTGGTTCCAAAGGCTTTCTTTGAAAGCTGGAGATTAGATCCACACAGGCTCTGTCGGCGCCGATGTCTCCCATATGTGAGGACTGACTTCCTGCTTGTTCCCAGAGAATAAAAAAGTTTTCCATGCTCTTTCCTTGTGTCTTTGTAGATGACGTAAGATATGGTGATTGTGCTTAGATGAAGTGTGTTCAACCTTCTGGAAGAGAGATTTTTGTTGTGAAGCAATTCTATGACTGCCATTTTATGCACAAATATAGCTACATATGCAATACAATGACTATCTGGTCTTAGACAGGGTAATTTGATAATCTTAAATTAACAAAGAATTTTATTTAACTCTCCTGTAAAGCATGAGAAGATATTCAATGCAGGCAGTGAAGATTTGTTCAGGAAACTGATCAAGTCAAGTCAAATTATGGTTGTGGTCGGCTATGCGTTGCATTAAGAACCAGAAGATGTACATTATCCAGCCTTAATATAGAAACATATGCTAACACTCACTTCTCCTTTTCTCTCTCTTCTTACAGGTTCACTTTATTCCATGAAAGGCTGTTTCTTCACAGGCTAATTTCTCTATTTTTTTACTCTTTTCTCTGTTTAAGTCTGTGGTAGCTTTATAAGAATTTAATATATTTCTTTTCTTGCAGGTACATATATGCTCACAGGTAGCTCATGCAAACCAATTGCAAAATTTGTTATAATAATCTACTACACTTTTTGAACTATTTTACCCTTGTTCCTTTGTTGATCAGGATCTCTGATCTTACATTGGGCCATCCTTTTCTTATCTGTCAATGTGTTTACCAACCTTATCTGAAACCTTTAACTAAAACTTTAGTAGAGCTCTGTTTTCTGATAATATTCTTGTTGGATAACTCTCTGGTGTTTTCAAAATGTGCATGCAACACATCACTTCACCATTTTGTTCCAGTGGGACTCTTGAGCTGGTGTTTTCCAGCAAGCTGGTCGAATTTTGCCGGCTTCCTCAGCCCCTGTTGGTTATGTCAGTCAAGCTTCTCCCAGTCAGATGTGCATTCTCTATACTTAAAATCAGAAAGAGAAACTGCCTTCCTTTCACCATTTCATCTTCTGCGCATCTGGTGTATGTATACTTTCTCTTCTTGATGTTAACTTTCCCAGTCTTATTTGTTATTTTAAATCATTGTAAACCCAGGGCTGGCCCAACCATTAGGCAGACCAGGGCAGCGGGTCATCACCTTGCATGTCAAAACAATTTTGGCTGTTGAGCACTTTATAACTAGAAGATGCAGCATGGGCCCTCAAGTGCATTCCAGTGCTGAAAGGCCTGCTACGTCTCACCCCCTCCGATAGGAAGTTTGCAAAGGAGGAAGTGGGATATGGCAGTCCTTTGAGCACTGCCATTAGCGACTCATATTCATAGTTTTAAAGATCTGCAGATTGGCGGCAGCAGTGGAGGTGGTGAGGTAGCAAGGCTGGTAAGTAAAGATAACAGGTGAGAGAGTTGTAAAACATGACAGGGGTGGAGGTAGGATAAAGAATGATGTGATGTTGGACAGGGATGGTGGAAGAGAAGGGAAGATGCTAGACACCTGGAGGCATTAATATAAATGTTGTAAACCTGGAGTTGAAGGGAAGGGAAAAGAAGCAGCTATGCTGGACCCTTAGGGGCAAAGAGAAGGAGAGGCTGGACAACTGGGGAGGAGGGGGGGGGGAGAGGGAATGCTAGACATGGGAAGGGGGAGTGAAGATCTAGAGGGTACACAGCTGCAGGTTCACCCATGGCAGCAGATATCCTTGGCAAGTCCTGGCATCTTCACTGCAGTTATTAGCTGAAATTGATCATGATATGATTACTATTACCAAGTGGCCCCATCACCATTACCTCTTGCACAAAATCCTGCATTACACTAAGGATGAGATCTAAAATAGCTCCCCTGAACCAGAAGCTGCATCAACCAATCACTGAATTCATCTAGGACAGTTACCTCCCTAGCCTTTGCTGGCATAACATTTATCCAGTAAGTACTGGGGTAACTGAATTCACCCCTTATTACTCTGTTGCCCAATTTGTCAGCTTCCCTAATTTCTCTTCACATTTCATCAACTAAGTTTATTATGGCCAGTTGAATGATAGTATACACCCACCACTATTATCTTTCCCTTCACCCATGGAATTTTCTGTCAGTATAGATGCCCTGATGCATTCCGTTTCCTGCAGAATTTTTATTCTGTTTGACTCAATGCTTTCTTTAACATATAGCGCTACCTTTCAATCTATCTGATCTACCCTATCATTACAATATAATTTGACGCTGTTATTACAGTATCTCTTTGGTTATCCTCTGTCTGCCAAGTCTCCGAGACGCCCATTATATCTAGCTCTTCATCTGATGCTATACTATATATTCTAATGCTTCCATCTTATTTTTTAGGCTTCTAGCACTGTATACGAGTACAGTCATTTCAAATTATAATTTTTGTTTGTATCTACAACTTGTGTAGTAGTTGACAGAGATAATTTGCAATCTTTTAACTCTGTATGTTCTTTACTTAAAAGGCACTTGGGGCTACTTTTGCCTTTATTGCAACCTCTGTTGGGATGCTCGAACTTCTCTGTTTTGATAGTATTCTTCAAAGATACCTTAACTCCAAACCATACAATATCAGTGACTTTCAGCTTTGCCCTAGGTTCTACTTTCGAAGCTGCGCTCTCTCTCCTTTTTAAATGCTACCTCAAGCAGTCTGGTTCTACCTTGGTTAAAGTGGAGCCCATCTTTTTAGAATAAGCTCTCCCTCTCCCATAATGTTGCCCAGTGCTTAACAAATCTAAACCCCTCCTCTCTACATCATCATCTCATCCACATATTGAGACTCCAAAGCTCTGCTTGCCTTTTCGGTCCGTGCATGAAAAGGGGAGACTGTCTGAGAATGCTACCCTGAAGGTTGTATATTTCAACATTCTAAATTTGACTTCCAGAATCTCCCTTTTACACTTTCCTATGTTGTTTGTACCCACAGGTATCAAGACAGCCAGCTCCTCCTGAACATTGCTTAAAATTGTTTCTAGGAGGAAATGCAGGAGGTCCACCACCTTCGTACAAGACAGGCATATGATCAAGCGATCCTCACTCCCACCAGCCATCTACCTCCCCAATGAATGAAATGCCAATTTAGAAAAAATGTCCTAACCCTTTGCTCCTTGGCAGATACATCTTCAGTTTTAGAGGATATTGTATCCCCTGGAGGGAAGGTCCTGGCTATAGGATTTCTTCCTGCCACATGAAGGAGATACTCTCGATCCAGGTGTCCTCTTCTCCAAAGAAGCATAGAGGCTGCCAGGCTGGAGGCGGGACTTCTCGATGATGCCCCTGTAGTTCTTCTCTATATACCTCTCTGCCTGTTCAGCTCCTCCAAGTCTGCTACACTAGCCTCCAGAGATCAAACTCATTCTCGAAGAGCCAGGAGCTTTTCACACCAAGTGCAAACATATGACCTCTCACCAACTGAGATAATCACACATGTGGCACTCAGAGCAAAAGACTGGATAGCACCCAACTTGCTGCTGGACTGTTGACTGCAAGTTGTGAAGGGAGTAGGGATAATAAACTAACATAAATGACCTAAAGATTATTTGGTATATTCTATGCTATTATTTGGTGTCTGCTCCTCAATGAACTGCAGTTTGTTTAGGGTTAATCAGTTGCAGATGAAAATGTGGTGGCAAAATTTCCCTTTTGTCCCCTTAACTGGAATAATTGACTATAAATTAAAGGATGTGCGGTGGAGGGGATGGGAGTTGGTGGGGCATTGGGAAAGAAGTCTAAAAGGTAGGGCAAATAGATTTTAGCCTCTTTCAGCAATCTAATATCTACTTTTTTTGTTCTAGGGCTAAATAAAGCTAAGGCAAATTGATTTTAGACTTTGAACAAGCTAATAAATAATCTTCAGTTTTTAATGAAATTAAACATACTGTAGAATGTATCAATAAACCCACTATCTCTCTTCTATCTGAAGCTTTAAGTCACCAAATTTCCCAGTAGAATAATACTCTTACTCCATAGAGGCTTCATCTGCTCTCAGTACTCCCTCTATACATACAAAGCAGAGTTTAAAAGTATGATGTACAATTATGTTTTTACAGGATTGTTCTAGGGGGATGGTGGTGAAGTCATCATGATTGTTGAATTTAATTAGCAAATTCTCGGAGGGGAGGGGGGCAGACAATAAGCATGAAAGTTAAGGGAGGAGACTGACCTATTCGTTTTTTTAGGTGCACACTGTATGTATGCAAGATAGTATGTGCATTAATTCATTAGTGCAAATGCATATTTATCACTTGAAATTTTAGATGTCCAAATGAACCAAATATGCCCTTCCAAGTAGACATCCCACCGAGTGATACCTATTTCAAGTTGCTACCGGACAGGAATTAGATGTACGTAGATTTTTAAACCTAGCTATGCCGATTAAACAATAAATCTGTCTGTTAACAAGTGACTTGATGGCTCTCCATCAGAATCTGGGTAAAGCAAAACAGCAATGACTGAACTCTCCACTGCAGCTCCCCAGATTGCTCAGAGTGGCAGCTTCCTCTGATGCATTGCACTTCTAAATTCTAACCCATACACAATCTGTGGACTCTGCACTATGCATATTCCAGATGATTAATGCAGTTAGCAGACCTGCCAACTGCGTTAATCACAGTGAGCAGGATATTCAATGGCACATAGCTGTTTTGTGCCATTAAATCTCCCCTCCTAACTCTGCTAATTCCCCAATGCTAACCACATAACATCAGGGCATTCTAGAGGTGATGTTCAGGTGCTGGCCAGTTATCTTAAACCAGCTAAGGCTAAGCACTTTAAAAGCTGGCTTAACTTCAGCTGTTTTGACTAACCAGCCAGTGGCTCAATATTGCTGCTGCCCAGTTAGCTAAAATGCTATCCAGGCAGCATGTTCAATGCCGGTGGCTGGATATGACCCCAACACTGAATATCCAGGCCTATGATAAAGTGGCGATGGCCACCGGCGCTGAATGTCAGCCCCTGTATGGTTTCATATAAGGTCCCTTCTTAAAGCAAGGATTTTCAGAGATCCCAGAGAGAATCGAGTGGTAGCGGGTTTTATTTTTTAGGAAGCAAGCACAATGAATTCTCATGGTACATTTTTCATATATATGATCTTAGAACTGGATAATTGCATAGAGCTTGGTTAGTTTGAATACTAACTCTCTCTTTGGAGCTACAAGGATTAGAGCTGAGAAGCACTAATTTAATGTAACTTTAAAACTAGGATGGCTGAATTTAGTTCTTGATGTTTGGCTCTGATCATTCTGAATAGGTTCTTAGTGAGGCTGGAGCTATTCTTTTATTCAGCTCTATCCACCATGGAGGAATAAAAAGGATAGTGCTATTCAGTGTGTTTTTAATGTAATATTTTATATCTGATATTTTATCTTTCCTTCTTTGACTGTTCCACTTACAATCTTTTTAGTGTCTATTAGTTGCTTCCTGCTCTTTTTAGGCTTTAAGCTGAACTGGAGTTAGAGTGTTTAAAAATCCACCTTGTCGAGGCTGCTTTTGTATGCTGACCAGGGCTGGCCCCAGAATTGGTTTAAGGTGTTGGCACCCTAGGCATACTTTAAGCCTTATTGCCTCCCTGGCTATCAGAATCTATTGTTTAGCTTTGACTGCCTTGCTCTTTTCTGTTGTGTCTAGTTTGCCTAGCAGTTGTGCCAGCCCTGATCCTGACCCTTTATTCTCCTATTTATCACCCATGTGTTTCAGGACCATCTGTAGTTCCCTTTCTGTTATGTTTCTGTCTTGCACAGATTCTACACTATTGAGCAGGGGCTTTCTCCTATGTGTATATTTAAAGTGCTGCATACATATCTTCTAGGTAATAAGGAAGAGCACAGTACATATGGATGTAGCAATTGGTCATTATAGCAGTCAACTGTATCACCGCAAATATATTGTCAGATATGATCCAACTTACTCCAAACAACAGATTAAGAAGAACCACATCCTGCAATACCATCCTCCTTCCAAAAGCCATCACAAAATGCAACAAATCCACTAGAAAGCGTGCCTTTGCCTTATTCGCCCCTTCTTGCTGGAACTCCCTCCCAACAGAAATCCGCAGCATAAATAACCTCCCCCAGTTCAGAAAAGCCCTCAAACTGCAATTATTTATACAACACTTTGGTAACTCCGACAGCATCACCTAGACAGTACCACATGATCTTATAGTCTAACAAGCCAACGCTGTCTAACCAATTTCCGATGAAAACTCGTCACCTCCCCCATCTATCCCCCTTAGGGCCTGTATCATAAACTTAGATGTGATGCAATCCCTGTGTATATAATGTATAAAGTTCACCTGTTACCCTTGTTTAAATCTCCCTTTGTTTGCTATGTATAAAGTTCACCTGTTATCCATGTTTAAACTCCCTGTTCTATGTAAGTTCAATGTATGGCTGTTCCTCATTGTACAAACTTGTTTATTGTAAACCGTGCTGATGCTGAATAGTGCGGTATAGAAAAACCTTAAATAAATAAATAAATAACTCTGAACCTTAACACACTGACCACCCGAGAATATTCTCAGATGTACACATGATGTGCAGAAAGCCCCAGATGCCCTGGGAAATATAGAACAGAGAAACCAAAGACAACTGAAAGTTGTTGTTACCAAGGCCTGTGTTTTACACAGACGGTGCAGCAAGAGGCTGCATGGAGTGCCTAGCATATTAGCCTACTAGGCCATAATGAACGAGTACGTGACAGTGAATGCAATCATCATTGAACACCAAAGTTATGAACTGGCCACAGGAAACCTAACCTTCTACTCACCTCCCTTTGATGCAGCAGCACCATGCCTCTGGTCTGTCTAAAGAGAAATATGTGAAAGATACAAGGCAGTAAAGGAATTACATACTTGGCGTCTTCCTGAAGACATACAGTATATAGGCGCCTTCACTGTTGAAAGCTGTCCCATCCATGCCCCTCTCCACCCAGGCCACAGCATGTCAATTTTTCCCTATGCCTATAACATTGTGGGTTATTGGATGGCCATCTCTGACTTGGTCCCATGGTAATCTTGTGTCACTCATAATCACACTGCTTCACCACCCTGGCCAAGGCAGTGCAGCCTCTGACATATCATGGGCTGCCTGCAGAACATCCTGACTCGAAGAGTCAGATCACATCCAAAGCCTTTGCTGTACAGTAACTTCATTATGAGGCATGCTATCTGAAGACAAGACACCTAAACAGTCAGCTAAAAGAATGTGATTAATACTACAGCTTATACATATACCAATTTGCATAATATGTGTAAGTATTCATACATGTATAAGACTTTCAATACTTGGGGCTAGTGGTGCTTATCTGTGTTCCTGCTGGCTAACTGCTTCTATATTTTGATGATAGTTAAAATATTGGTGGCTATTTATTAAATGGATAACATGCATTAATGTGGCTGGCTGGTGCCTCAGTAGCAAACAGTTATTCAGGTACATTTAAAAGTCTATTCTGAGCAAACACTGCCTTCTCTAGCAGCCAAGATGCCTGGAGCATGCAAGGCTAACTCTTCTGGGGCAGAGGAAGGGATGGTTATTAGCCTAGCCCTAGGCATCATGCCAATAGCTTTAGATCTGGTGATGCTCACATAAAGCAGCATGCCTAGCAGGACACTACCAGGCAGATCAATGCTGTTAACTATCATAACATAGTCCTAGAGAATCTCAGTAAGAATTGGCAAGAGCTGAGGAACGATGTCATGAAAAACACAGCCAACCATCAGCTCCCGCCCCCCTCACTCGCAGGCCCCGCGTGTTCTTGAGAAGTGGGTGCTGTGTACTAACACAAAACCCTACAAAAGTCTCTGAAAACCTATAATGCAAATCTACCATACCATAATGACACCAGCTTCTAAAATTAACACAATAAAGGGCCTACCCAGAAAAGGGCAGCACCATAAATATTGCAGTGGGCCTTAGAACATCCGTACAGCTATTTGGAAAACTGAATAAATCTGATTACTACAGATCCTACATAGAAATATCAGGGGTCAAAGGGGTGTGCACATAAAAATTCACCAACAGTTCTTGGTGAACTGATGTGTATCTGTTAGTGGGAGAGAATAAAGTTCCCTCCTCGAGTCTTGCTGAGTACCTTTATATGATGACCCCATTGTATAACATCTATACTAAATCTCAGCAAGGCTAAACTACAATTGAATTATGTTAATAACTAAAAAGAAAAATACATACTGGCCACACGTTGCCCAGGATAAAAAGGTGCCCACCCATAGCTTATGCACTAGAACTAATGATGGTGGTTGAGATAGTGCAAAAACTGCATATATCAATAATATCCCTGCTACAGATAAAGGCCATGGTGAGCGTGTTCATGGACCTACTGTGGCAGGAGATAAACCACAGAAATTAACGAAAAGGTTAAGTGGACTTCTGCAGATAAAGAGGATATAATGTGCTGTTTTCTTATGCTACAAACCCTAAATTTAAGAGGGTATACAAAGAGAATCCACCAAAAACTGGAAGAAAGAAGAGAACTGCTACTAGAAAAATTGCAAAAAGCAACAGATGCAAATTTAAGATCTTTAGAAGATCCTGAAGTACCAAGAAATGCAGAGACCAAGAAAATATGGCAGAAAGATACAGAAATCTTTCTCATTGTATCGGGAGCCACAGGCTTGATAAAGAAGAACTTCTAAGCACACCCTGTTACATCTTGCAAACTCCTGAAGGAAGCTCTCTTTGGCATGATGCAAGTACTACGCCGAGTATTAGCAGTAAATATGGAGGAGGAGTGGCCTTGTGGTTGGGGCAAGTTGCCTCGGGCCAGAGCTTCAATTCCTACTGGAGGACAGCAATCTCAAATCAGAGGGATTGGGATTTCTATCTTTATCTTTATTAACACTTTATAGTGCCATCGATTTTAGACCTAGTCCCACAGGTGCTCCTTGTGGCCTTGGGCAAGCCACTTAACTCTCCATAGCTTCAGGTACAAAACATAGAATGTGAGCCCCCTCGCTGAGTACAGAATAAATTATAACAAACTCAAAGTAGAAATATGTAGACAAAATGAAATTGAAACCCACAACAAGCCCGGTTCTGTATGCAGTGCAACACAAGAAATAGAAGAGGTGGGAGATCTTTTACCTCGCCTTTGCTGAGCAGTTGCATAAGATAACCAGGTCTCTCTGATCCAACATGCAGGAGGCACAGCTTCTCCCTACAGACTTCCCCCCTCCATTGATATCAGTGCCTCTTGCTCAGAGTCTACCATGTTGCTGATTAGGTACAGCGCTGGCTCTCCCCACAGCCTATCTCTGAACAAGAATCACCTGGATCGTGGGAGGGGGCAGACCATGGGGAAAGGCAGTGTTGCCTGCATTTGTAACTGTGCCTCATGTTATTGTTGGTTTAGTTGTCATGTTATTGTTCAGCAAACATAAAAGAAGCAGCTAGCAGAGAGTGATGGGACTTATTTGTGCAACTGTGCAACCTATAGCTGACAACAAAATCCCAAACGTGCTGTGCCTCTGTTGCAGGCATCAAATTGTGCATGGATTTAGGAGCTAGGCCAAATTCTTAGGATCCAATGCTTGTGATCTCCTCGTGCCCCCCCCCCCCAAATTGTCTCTCACACTGGTCTCATGTTCTAAACTCTCAGTAGACCAGCATCAGAGTTCCTATACTGCATAGCATCTTTAGGCAGAAATACAGATAACAGCAGTTATAGCTTCAGATATTAAGAGGTCAAGTCCATTAATGCACGTCCAGTCTCCTGTATGGCCGGGCAGAATTGGGCATGCAAAGTTAGATCCAACTCTGATCCCGCAGCCCTCACGGGATCAGAATCAGGTCTAGCACCTGGATGTGCAGGCCTGGACTCTTTTCTGTCCGGCCACACATTCCAGCGACTACCCAGCTAACTCATCCGGTCCTGTGAATGGAGCCTCGGTGCCATGGCACAGTGGCTCCATTCACGAGCTGCCAAACCCAGATGCCTGCTCCCCGCAGCCCGACCCCTGATCCGGCCTTCCAAGGCCTGGATCAGGCTGTGGGAAACCCCCTGTGCCCCCTTCACCTGTATCCCCAGGTCCCACACCACAATC
This sequence comes from Ichthyophis bannanicus, assembly GCA_033557465.1. NCBI lineage: Eukaryota > Metazoa > Chordata > Amphibia > Gymnophiona > Ichthyophiidae > Ichthyophis > Ichthyophis bannanicus. Next base: position 254,094,968 of record CM066031.1, read on the forward strand.
CCCCTCTGTCCAGGGGGTCTTATACTGCCTCTGAATCAGCCCTGTACATCCGGTGTCACGGCCCACCCATGTCCCACCCTCCCTCCATCTCCAGAACACCCCCTTCAGCCCCCATCTAGACCTCCCTGTACAAATCCGCTGTACATTTGGGGAGGATATTGAAGGGGCCGGCAGGGGGACGAATAGCAGGGATGGATGTCCCAACAGGATATCCATCCCCATTATTCATGGGACAGAATGACCCCTATCTATACGTGAATGTGGTGCAATGGTGGGATGTGGCGGTGGGTGCAGGCCTGCAGTGCATATGTGTGTGTGTGTGTGTGTTACAGAGCTGGGAAGAATCTCTTTGTATGCTGCAGAGATGGGAGTCCCTGTGTGTGTGTGTGTCTCAGAGAAAAGATACCTGTGTGTGTGGTTCAGAGTTAAAGGTGCCTCTTTGTGTGTGTATGTGGTTCAGAGGTGAGGTGCCTGTGTGTATAAGGTGCAGAGGTGAGGTGCCTTTGCGTGTGTCTGTCATGCGGAGGTGGGGTGTGTGAGTGTGTGGAATTGAAGTGGGGCGCTTGTGTGTGTGTTCTAGGGGGGAGGGGAATGTACCTTTTGGCAATACCTTGTACTATTCCGTTCCCCTCCAACCCTTCTCCTGCTGGCTCATCTCCTCTGTTACCCTCCAGACTTTTCTCCCTTCACCAACCTTCCTATCATCAACATCCTCCTTTTTTAAAAGGCCCACTGCCCCTTTAAATTGTCCCTACCTCACTCCCCCCCCCACCCCACACATACATAACCTTTTTTTCTTGCAGGCCACCATTATGGCCAACCCCTTCAGTCTGCCTGTGGACAGAAGAGGATGGGCATGATCCCATCTCCTGCAGACAGAAGAGGATGGCCATGGTCACAGCAAAGACACCTATCTGCCCACAGGAAATGAATCCCCATGGGCAGAGAGGAGGAGGCCGCCATCATACCCTTTTCCCTGCCCACAGACAGACAGAAAAGACCTTTGCTGCAATCTGTAAGGTGTTATTGTCAGTAGGAAATATACACACACACACACATACATACATATATATATATATATACACACACACACTCAATAGAATCTTGGATAAAGAGGGATGTAGCAATTACCCCATGACCTATCTGGCAAATCAACCACATGAGAGAAGGGACTCAACCCTGTGTTTGTATATAGACTTTATTGCTGATAGGAAAATAGTGAAGATATGGAATAAATGAGTTCTCTGAAGTAGCAAGTTATATAGCTCTATGATTACAATTACCAAGATAATAAATCACTATTTAGCAACCAACATCACTGATTCATTCTGCACTCAGACATATGGAAAATTAGCTGTCTGGCTAGGCTAGGCCCATCCTTGGAGAATTCAGACCAGTATCTTAGCTTTGCCAGAACAATTGAGACTGGGTCCGAGAAGTCGTCTCTGGAATGGCACAAAGTCCAAAAGGATAGCAGTGGTCCAAAGCAGGTTGCAGACAGTCCAGGCGAGCTGCATGATAAAAGTTTCAGGTCTGTGGGAGAGATTCCCTTCTTCCTGAGATTAGTCCTTGTCCTTGCACACTATCTGACTTTCCACCCAGAGACAGGGAGGCAGTAGGGCTTGAGACTGCAGAGAGCAAACTGCCAGTGTCAGAGAGCTAAGTTAAAGGTCCCAAAAGGTGTTCAGAAGTAAAGTGTCAAAGGTGTCCTGCATATCTCAGAATCCAGCATATAATTCTTTGACCTGACTTCGTCACTGCATGGTGATTGGTTGGTCTCAGCTCCTGTATGTCATCTTCAGCGAATCATGTAACAGTTGTCAGGTTGTCCTTCTCCAAACAAAAGAGAAAAAAGATGCTGGCATGCAGGTTCATACATTGTTGCAAATGCTAGGACCAGTAGCACAGTCTCTGGCCTCAGGAGCAAGTTCTCTTGTACATAGTCAAACAATAACTCCGCTGTGTGATACATAACTTTGCAGAATTGCTTGGTCTGTAGGTTTGAAGCTTGAGAGCATAGCAGAAAAGGAATCCATCTTGTGTGGTTCAGAACAGGCCCTATCTTGTAACAGGAAGCCATGTTGCATGGTTCAGGCTTTAGGTTATGGGCAGGCCTCATGGTTTGGCTTTAGTTTCTGAGCAAGCCCCAGACACCAACCCTACAGATTGTGAAAGTGCTGTTCTTTTCTGTCCAAAGGAGATGGAATCGCCCTGGGCAGACAAGGGGTCATGGCCATTGGGGCATCTCGATAGGGGGAGAAATGTCCCTCCTCACCCCCAAGCTACATCTATGCCACTAGTCTTGTATTATACTTATCTGACTCCCTTTTCTCTCCTTTCTTCTAGTCTCTATTGGCTTGTGTTGGTTGCCTTTCTACTGATGTAATGTGCTATGTGACTATGCAGCAGAGAGTGTTGGGGGAAAGATGTGCTACCTGTGAAATTTTGCCACACATGTGCAGAGGACAAGGGCAGTATCCCTCAAAGGATCTGCAACTCGTGTGGAAAATTTTCAGACTGTGCAAAAATTGCCACTGGTCAAATCTATGAGCAACTGTGTGCAGTGGAAACTATTGCTCAAAAATCACAATCATAACAAGCAGGCAAAATTAAGAAAAAATAGCTGTTATTAACTTTTAAAAATATTGGGGGGGGGGGGGGTTATATTCAAAGTGATTTAACTGGTTAGAAGACCTACTAACCGGTTAAACCGCAGTTAGCGGGATATCCAGTGACACTAAACCAATCAGTGCTACTGAATATACCTTGCTACCTGGTTTGTTCACCCTGACTCTTACCAGCTAGCATTGGGGAGTTCCCGGGGCAGTATTAGAGTTAACTGGTCAGCAGCTGTCCAATTAACAAGGCAGAAAAAAGTCTGGCCTAACTTTAGCTAGTTTAGCTATCTGACCAGCGGCTGAATACCACCACTGACTGGATAGTTAAAATGCTAACCGGGCAATCCAGATATTCAATGCTGGTGGTTGGATATGGCCCCGACATTGCCAGTTTAAAGTAGCAATGGCTAGCCGCTTTAAAAGTGCTGGCTGCCTCCACTGAATATGCCCCCTACCTGTTTTACTCAATAACGGTGCCTGCCTGTTTTATAGCCACTGCTTTTTCAAACTGGCTAATCAGACTTAGTGCAGTTGGTATTACATTCATTCAAGAGCTTATATCCTACTTTTGAGCCTATTACTGTCTTTCTGCAGTCTCCTTACTGGTCCTCCCCAATAGATCAAGAATGAGCAGGAAAGCAGATGTTCCTTCCCAGGGAGGCTGTTCCAGCTCAATGCACCCACTACCCTTCCGCATCTGACCTCAGACATGGATCTCTTATGCTAGAGCACACTATTAGCTTTTCTTGTGCATATTATGGAGTCTAGTTACTAAACCGCGTTAGGTGTTAACATGTAGAAGCCCATCGATGGAAGTCTATTTTGGAGGGGGCGGAAGCGATAGATAATAGAAGGCAGGAGCCATGGCACAGTGCTTGCAAGTTTAGGTAAATACTGCATTGTGGTTTCCAAGCCACTGCCGCTGCTACAGACCCCAAAGAGGGGCAGCAGCAGCGCTGGCTTGGAAACCACAATGCAGCATTTACCTAAACTTGCCAGCATTGTGCCACAGCTCCTGCCTTCTATTATCTGTCGCTTCTGAAGAGGGGCAGCAGCAGCAACAATGCACACCTCCAGGGGGCAGGCCTCAAGGCAACTGCCTAGTTCGCCTAATGGCAGCACTGGCCCTGTGTGTAGGACCACCGGGGCTACCCTCACTCACTAGTGAAAGACAGGCTACATAGCAATAAGATATCAGTACAGACTTTACCACATATTCTATTTCAGTCTTTTGAGACTGCTGTTTGAAGAAATAATGAAATTCTCACCAAAGGCAATGCATCACTTAGGGAGTATGGGTAACATAAGATTCTTTGTAACACCACTTCAGCTGAATTGTAATGCGATTCAGATTTAGCCCACACCTTTTTCAGAAGTAGCTCAAGGCTAGTTATATTCAGGTACAGCAGATACCACTTACCTTCCTTTTCTCTACCATGGCTCCATCTATTTATAATTAAAACATGATATTCTACCTACATATAAAACAGCCCTATGGGAGATTACAATAAAGCCAGTTCTTTAAACATCACATCATGAGCTCTAACAGCTGTCTATACAATAGCTTCAGAGAAGCAGGTTTGATAAGTGATTGCGCCTCATCCTTTCAAATGGAAAAACCCTCTCAAAGATTAAAAAAATAAAATAAACAAAGACTTTCAGCTGCTTAAGCCTGCATATGACCTTCAAATTGTTGTCAACCAAGCACCCACACCTTGAAGGGCTTAGGTCACACCCAAAAAAATGCATGCACGGTTGAGCATAGCCATCACATTTCTCATGAACTGTGGTTTAAATGTTGCTATAGCTAAGTATAAAAAGTTGAAAAATGCACTCTTGGAGCGTATTCTATATAGGACAGTTATGCAAGTGAAATGCATGTAAGTCCCTATTCTAAATTATTTATGTATGTACGCACTTTGGTCGGTTGCTACCGTGTAAGTGCCACCGCCCGCAAATGCTGTAGGAGTGTGCACAGAGATGGTGCCTGTGCGGAGCATAGGTAGGGCCCCAATCTATGTGTGCAAGATAGAGAATACTACAGTATGACATAGGTGTATCACAGTGCCGTTTTAAGCGCAGGCAGTTACATGTGCTTTAGAGTAGGTACACCCATATACCCTTATTCTATGACGTAAAGCCTGTGTGTGCTTTACTTTATAAAATAGACCCCAAATATGCCACAGCATCATGCTGTGCCTGCACGCAAGATTACAGAATTACCCTCTTAGTGTGACACACTGGCGCATTTCCCGTCTCCATTTGTGGACTCAGACGTGTCTATATGGAGGATTTGCTTGAAACAGCCATGGTAAAGCATATCTCAGTAGAGTAGCAGGGGATGTACGAATGGGCAGGTGAACATACTGTGGGTAGTGATTGAGGGTATAGTGTATGTGAGCTGTGTGTGGGTGTGCCTGTATATCAGTGGTATAATGTGGATATCTCCATGGGTAGAGTTTAGCCATTTATCTGTGGAGATGTGAAGACTGGAGTGTGTGCAACAGACCTCATTGGAGTTTGTTTGTGTGTGTTGGGTGCATGTGCTTGTAGGCAGTGCTGTCAGGAGCTGTGTATATGTGTCAGCAGTTGTGTGCTGCCAGTGCATCAGGGTTATGCCGTTGTATGTATGTATGTCTCTGCATGTTGGCAGTATCTTGGGGCTGTGCTGCATTTCATGGGAGGGCTGTCATGTGGTGTATTTGTATGTATGTGTGTGTGTGTTGGGGGACATGTGTGGGATTATGGAGGTTGTGTGTGTGTGTAAGTATGTATGCATGCCATGCCAGTTTTTGGATCGTCTATTTCTAATTTGGGGTTCCTTCTTCTGAATTAGCGGAGGAGTATCCCAAAGGTTAGAGCAGCAGGCCGAGAACCATGGAAGCCAGATTCAAATACCATGGACATTCCTTGTGGCCTTGGGACAGTCACTTAGGGAGTCGTTTTAGAAGTGCTATTCGTGATTCCCATGTCTGACAAAATCCATTCAGATGTGCAAATCCCATAGATGTCCAAAGGGCAATTGTAGAATGTCTAGCGTTTACATATGACCGGTACAAGCACATCCATGATGCACAGGGGCATGCCCAGGGCACTTCCAAAAATCACCCGATTGTAGAATGGTGCTGTACATTTGGACTCATATATAAAAATTATGTAGACAATCCCTCAAATCCAAAAACACCGGCTATGATCTTTTCCACATTAGTAACTTATGATATTTTATAAAAGAAGAACTCGGCAGCAGACATGTCTATGTCTATACCCACTTCTGGGCATGAATAGGCATCTGAAAAAAAGCACTTATTTCAGCAACCGAAGACCTTGAGAGACAAAGCCCTCTCGCTCCTCTAATAATTTCCGCTACTCCAAAAAAAATGCATACAGGTAAATAAACAGACCTTATTCTTGGTTGCTACACATCTCCGCTTGCAGATTTGCTGGCTGGGATATGTATTTGGGGATAAGATACATGTGCTTGTTCCAGAATACCATCACAGACACGCCTCTGTTGCCAAGCCCACGGCCATCCATATGGGACACATGCAAGTTTCTAAAATAGCCTTGAAAAACTTGCATGTGTCTGGAATACAATTCTGCACATCCCCTGCACATTTGTCTGATGGAAATGTTTATTTTTTAGGGTGGAGATATGTCAATTTCAGAAACACTTACACATGCCCACCTTCACAGCTGCTCCTCCCACGGCATTTCAGATGATTTGATTTGGATGTCCCAGATTGCACCTAAATGGTCTTTCTAAAATGTGCTTTTTAACCTCCATTACTTCAGGTACAAACTTAGATTTTAAGCCTTCCAGGGATAGGGACCTCTCTATTGTACCTGAATATAACTTGTCTTGACTGCTACTGAAAGGGGTGAGCTAAACACAAATCAAAGTTAGGTGAGGGTTTGCCCTTGTTTTGAATGTGATGAAGGTGAACGATTTTGCTAGTGTGCAGCGGAACCTGTAACAGTCCAATGTGTTCTCTTTTCTCAGTAAGAGGAGAATTGGTATTCTAGGGCCTGGTGCAGTGTTGCTTTTTCACAGGCAGGTTGCTATCCTTCAGACTAGGAGTTAGTGCTATTCATTATATAGGTTCAGAGTGTCTTCCTCCATTCTATATTTGGGGGGAGGGGGGGGGGGGGAAAGAAAATAAGAGCAGACCAAGGTCCACTAAGTCCTGCATTTTGTCTCTGACAGTGGCCTTTCTGAGCCACAGTACCTGATGAGCTATGAAAAATGTTTACTTTTTGGAATCCATTTCCAGGGATGCGGCTTAAGCAGTGGTTCTCACAAGTCTACCTGGCAAATAATTTTTACAAATTTTCCCTCCAGGAACTTGACCAAATCTCTTTTGAACCCCATTATGGTAGTTGCCTTGAACACAGATTAGCTATGTGCTGCATAATAAAAGTAAGTTCTTCCAGGCTACAAGGAATATCAGTGGAAGAGGCAGGATTTGAACTCTGATGTCCATGTTCCTATTATTATTTAAGGGAGGGATATTCAGTGGAAGCAGCAGCTAGCTTGATTACAGTGGCTAGCCATCACTGCCGGACTTTAAACCTGGATATTCAATGCCAGGGCCATAGCCGGCCACCGGCATTGAAGATTCGGATCAGCCAGATAGCGGCAAAGCTAATTAGACAGCAGTGATATTCAGCTGCTGCCCAGTGAGCTTCTGTGGTGAAAGTTAGACCGGCCTTTAAAGGTGCCCGTCTTTCCCTGCTTTGGGATAACTGGGCAGCTGCTGAATATCACCACTGCCTGGTTAGCCCTGGGTGCTGCCTACAATATGTCCCTGGAAAGGCCAGATAGCACTGGGGTGTTTAGCAGTAGCATCTGGGGGATATTCAGTGGCACTAACAGCATTAGTACCGCAGAATATCCCAGTGACCACGATTAACATTAATTGCACTGAATATTCACTCTTCTTGTTTACATCAGGTTTGAGCTACATTTTGAAGATGGTTGTGCAATGTATTTGTCGTTATATTCATTGACAAATAATATAACCAAGAAAGTCTTAGAAGTTTGGGGGAAAAATTAAACTGCACTTATTTTATTTACTTCCCTTAAATGGACCATTATAATAAGCTTTCTGGATCTGAAGCATTTCATTTTGCACATGAAGTATTACATTGAATATTTAATGTTAGAATTTATGGAAGAAATGAAGAAGCACATCACTAATAAAACGTCCCATAAAAACAGTAATCTATTTATGGCAAACATGCCTTTAGATTTCAGTAAAAGTGAAACAAGAAAAAGCAGCCAATTATAAACTGTAGATCAGTGTAAAAGGCTTAGAAGTTTTTTGTTTGTTTGAAACAGAAGCAGGAGTATTCAGCAGCAATGGCTAGCGCTGATAAAGGGGCTAGCCATTAATGCAGACTTCTAAATCCATATATTCAATGCCGGGGCCATATATGTCCACCAACTTTGAATACTGGAGTAGGCCAGAGAACACGGAAGCTAATCAGGAAGCAGCCTTTCAAGTTCCTAACTTTTGCCATTCAGGGATAACTAGCTAGCAACTGAATATCCCTGGGTGCTACCTCCACTATGCACCCGGAATGCCCCAACGCTAGCCGTCAGGGCATTTATTGGCAGCACCCAGGGATAATCACATCTGCTAATTTGCTGCTTTAGATACAAATGATAGAGTTCCAGAAGAGTTATAGAATGACATCAAGAAGGTTGTGTTGGAAGAAAGCAAGAAGTCTCTACAAAAGGTAAAAAAGAAAAAACGGCCAAAATGGATGATGGAAGAAACTCTGAAAATTGCCCAGAAACGCAGAGAAGCTAAAGCCAGAGGAGAAAGAAAAACAATCACAGAACTCAGAGATTTCCAACGTGCAACAAGACAGGACAAGGAAAAGTACTACAATGACGCATGCAAGGAAATAGAAGCAGAAACTATTAGAGGAAGAACAAGATCAGCTTTCCTAAAGCTACAAGAGTTAAAGAAAAGGTTCCAGCCTCGAATTGGAATGTTACAAGATGCTCAAGGTTCTATGTTGAATGATGCGGAGAAGATCAAGAAAAGATGGAAGGAATATACAGAGTTTTTATATGATAAAGATCAAGTGGACCAACAGCCGTTTCAACCTGTACCTTATGATCTGGAACCATTGGTGATGAAAGAAGTTGAAGCAGCATTGAAAGCCTTATCAAAGAACAAAGCACTAGGCATTGATTGCATTCCCATAGAAGTATTACAGCAATCTGATGCAGCTGTTACCATACTTACAAGGCTCTGCCAAGAAATATGGAAGACAGCATCATGGCCAACTGACTGGAAAAGATCTGTGTTTATACCAATACTAAAGAAAGGTGATCCAACTGACTGTGGAAATTATCGCACAATCGCTCTGATCCCACATGCCAGCAAGATTCTACTGAAGATTATTCAAAAGAGACTACAATCATACCTGGAACAAGAACTACCTGAAGTGCAAGCAGGGTTCAGAAAAGGGCAAGGAACGAGAGACATCATTGCGGATGTGAGATGGATCCTTGAAAAGACTAAAGAATACCAAAAGGATATCTATTTGTGCTTTATCGACTATAGCAAAGCTTTTGACTGTGTAAACCATGAGAAACTCTGGGCCACATTAAGAAGCATGGGTATACCAGAACACCGGATCGTTCTCTTGCACAATCTGTACATTGATCAAGAAGCAACAGTTCGAACGGAACAAGGAGAAACAGAATGGTTTAAAATAAGCAAAGGTGTAAGACAAGGCTGCATACTTTCCCCCTACCTGTTTAATTTATATGCAGAACAAATCATCAGAGAAGCAGGATGGTGTGAAGACTGGTGGAAGACTCATCAACAACCTTCGCTATGCTGATGATACCACATTACTGGCAGAAAGTGAAGATGATCTGAAACATTTGCTTCTCACAATCAAAGAACATAGTCTCAAAGTGGGCCTGCACCTTAATGTAAAGAAGACAAAGATCATGACAACTGGCATGATCAACAGGTTCATTGTCGAAGGAGAAGAAATTGAAATCGTGAATAATTTTAACCTACTTGGATCAACTATCAATAAAGAAGCAACAAGCAGTCAAGAAATCAGATGACGCATTGCTCTTGGCAGAATGGCTACGAAAGACCTAGATAAGATAAGATTCTGAAGAGCAGAGATGTCTCTCTCCATACAAAGATTTGACTTGTTCAAGCCATGGTATTTTCAATAACATCATATGGATGTGAAAGCTGGACAGTGAAAAAGATAGACAGGAAGAAAATTGATGCCTTTGAATTATGGTGCTGGCAGCGAATACTGTGTATACCATGGACTGCCCGAAGAACAAACCAGTCTGTACTAGTGGAGATCAATCCTAAGCTTTCTTTAGAAGCTCAGATGACAAGACTTCGACTTTCATACTTTGGACACATCATGCGGAGAGAGAGATCATTAGAGAAAGACATCATGCTTGGCAAGATAGAAGGTCAACACAAAAGAGGAAGGCCAGCAATGAGATGGATCGATACAATAACAGCAGCTACGGGTACCAGTTTGTCAACAATGAGCCGCCTGACTGAAGACCGAACACAATTTAGGATAGCTATCCAGAGGGTCGCCATGAGTCGACTCCGACTCAACAGCACTTAACAACAACAACAACAACTACATGAATCCACCCTGCCCAGCTTCTCCCTTCTTTCTTTCCTACCCACAATACATCTTCCCTCTCTCAAACCCCCCAGTTCAGCATCCCCTCTTCCCTTTCCCCTTCCAAACCAGCATCATCACCCTCTCCCCTTAGGATATATGCTGTGCTTTCTCCCTTTTCCCCTCCCTCCTCCACAGCCCAGTATATACCCGCCTAGCCTTCCTTCCCCCCCCCCATCTTGCCCTTTCCTTTTGAATTCCTGCCCCCTCTAATAGTCCAGCATCATCTCCCTTGTCCCTCTTCATAGTCCTGAATATCCCTCTTCTTTTTCTACCTCCCCCTCACAGCCCTACATCTCCCATCCCCTTCAGGGAGTCCAGCATCTCTCCTCCCTCCTCAGGCACGATTTCAGCCCCCTTTTCCTCCTCCCTGGAGTCCTCAGTTGCCGCTGCCACGTTTCCTTTATTTGCTGGCTGTAGCAGTAGGGCTTCTAAAAATGAGACTTTAAAAAAATTAAAAAAAAAACAACAAAAGGCAGCATGGGCCTCTGTATCATTCCATTCATGTGCAAAGCCTGGCTGAGCCTGCCCCCTGATGCGATATCAGAGAGGGCGGGACCCACTGGTCCATGCACACAAATGGAATGAGGCACAAGCCTGTGTTTTGTGGTTTTTTATTTTTTAATTAAAAAGCCTCATTTTCGGATGCCTCTACCGCTACAGACAGCAAGAAAAGGAAGTGGCATCGGTGGCAGGTGGGGACTCGGTGGAGGGAACAAGGGGGCTGAAACAGGGCCAGATGGGGGAAAGAGAAATGCTGGACTGCAGGGCAGAGCTAGTGCCAGATAAAATAGCTGATCTTCTGGGGGAGGGGGTGGGGGCCGTTTATAGGCAGCAAGAGCCACTCCTGCAAAAAACAGTTTTTCCATGGACGGTTTTATAGCTCTGCCGGCGTGGCCATATAAAAAAAGAGCCAGGTTTATTTATTTTATTTATTTATTTACATTCTCTTATATACCGCGCTATTCGGCATCAGTGCGGTTTACATTGAACAAACTGAAATTACATTGAACAGGGTGTTATAACTTGGAGATAACTATTTTACAGGGAACATGGGCTATGGAGGGTTAAGTGGCTTGCCCAAGACCACAAGGAGCACCTGTGGGACTAGAAACCCCAGTCCTTCCAGCCCAAGGTTGCTGTCCTCTAGTGGGATTTGAACCCCCCGACCTTCCGGCCTGAAGTACCTTGCCCCAACCACTAGGCCACTCCTCCACTGGCCGAAAACAAGCCAATTGGTAATCCTAATACCATTTGAAATAAAAAAAGTGTTAAAAACACCTTCAAGCTGCCATTAGATGTATTATGGGGCTCACGTTCTGTAAAAACATCTGTAAAAGTACTGAATTTAGGGGCCCATGGACTGTTTAATGCTCGTACTGGAATGCTAAGTTCTGTAGTGAGCTGGACCTGCATGCGTGTTCTTTTTCAGTTACGAGGATTTGGGGTCCATCACTGAAGAGATAATGTGAGCGAGAAAGAGAGGGCTTGAGAGAAGTTTATTTGAAGAGATTTTAAGTGATTTTGGTAGGAAAAGAGAAAAATGGTAAGAAAAAGGAAAGATAAGCTACTATAGTGAAAGAATTGTTTGGTTTGATGGTTTCTAGAGACACTCAGTAATCTGAGTTTCCTTCAGGAAAACCTTTGAGAGGTTGGTTCAGTCTCAGAAGTTAAGGATTATTTTGACCACTGCTTTAAAAAGAGATTCTGTCTTTCAGAAGCTTTGGTAACAGGCAGATTTGGAGTGGAGAAGAAACCAGTTTAAAACCGGCACCTACATAACTAGTGAAGAATAGAAACTAATATCGACTAAAAGGAATTAATGTAATCTTTCTCAGAGAAAAGGAAATTTTATTTTTGCCATTGGCATTTGTGAGCTGGTTTGAGGGACGTGCAGTACTGCTGAGAACTGTTAGTCGGAAAAGGAAAATAATACTCTCTCAGTCAAAATTATTACTTTAAAGGAGCAAAGTAGAATATTTCCTCTTATTTAAAGAAGGTTGGAATTTCAGTTTAACTTACTGGCTGAAAAAACAAAAACAAAAAAAAAATCAGAAGAGCAGCTGATTACAGGATCCAAGGCAGCATGAATTCACCAGAGGCAGGTCGTGTCAGACAAATCTGATTGATTTCTTTGACTGGGTGACCAGGGAGTTGGACAGAGGGAGAGCCCTAGATGTGGGGCATTTAGATTTCAGTAAAGCCTTTGACACCGTTCCTCACAGGCGACTTATAAACAAACAAACTGAGCACCCTAGGGATGGACCCTAAAGTTACTGCTTGGGTTAGAAATTGGTTGAGTGGGAGGTGACAAAGGATACAGGTAAATGTAGCTCACTCTGAGAAGTAAGTTACCAGTGGTGTGCCCCAGGAATCTGTCCTTGGTCCAAGTCTTTTTAACATGTTAGCAATATAGCGGAAGGGCTGTCGGGTAGGGTTTGCCTCTTTGCGAATGATACCAAAATCTGCAATAGAGTAGACACCCAGGAAGGTGTAGATAACATGAGGAGGGATCCAGCTAAGCTTGAAGAATGGTCTAGAATTTGGCAGCTAGGATTTAATGTTAAAAAATGCAAGGTGTCATGCATTTGGGCTGCAGCAATCCAAGGGAGCAATATAGTATAGGGGGTGAAGTACTTTTGTCCACTAAAGAAGAGCGGGACCTAGGCATGGTTGTGTCTGATCATCTTAAAGTAGCTAAACAGGTAGAAAAGGCGACAGCAAAAGCTAGAAGGATGTTTGGGTGCATAGGGAAATGAATGGCTAGCAGAAAAAAAAAAAAGGAGGTGATAGTGCCTCTGTATAAGTCTTTAGTGCAACCTCATTTGAATATAGTGTGCAATTCTGGAGACTGCACCTTCAAAAGGATATAAACAGGATGGAGTCAGTACAGAGGGTGGCTACTAAAATGGTTAGTGGTCTTCATTAAAAAGCATATGAGGACAGACTTAAGGATCTTAATATTTACACCTTAGAGACGTTTAAATACCTCCATGGCATAAATGCACAGGGGGAGAGCCTCTTTTGATTGAAAGCAAGTTCTGCTACGAGGGGACATGGGATGAGGGTGAAAGGGGATAGATTCAGGAGTGATATACAGAAATATTTCTTGACGGAAAGAGTGGTGGATCCATGGAATAGTCTCCCAGTGGAGGTGGTAGAGATGAGGACAGTATGTAAATTCAAAAAAGCATGGGACAAACATAGAGGATCTCTAAAGGAAAAAAGAGGGGACTGTTGTAGGTATTGATATGGAAGGACAGACTAGATAGGCCATGCGTTTTTTTTTTCTCTCATTTTTCTATATGCATGAGGTGTGAAAGCAGAGGGTAGGTTAGCTAAGGAATATTAATTATCTTTTTATTTCTTTAGTTAGGGACAGCGTGTAGTGTTTAAAAGTCCTGCTGTCACTGACAGATCAGAGTTATCCCAATTGACAGAAAAGGTCTCTTATTGAGTTTTTAAAACTATAGGTAATATGTACAGACCAGACCAGATCCAGAAGTTCCTGATAAGAATCAGATCAGAAGACCAGTACCAGTAACCAGAACTCTAACTCAAACTCATGGGCCCCTTCACAAGAGAACACCGGAAGATAAGTAGCTATCACACAGACACATCTAGAAAACATTTTATTTTTTATTTTGAGGTACACTCATATTTTTATTTATTGAAAAGTATAAGGTGAGTTTTCAATCTGACATTTGGTGGGAAGTTTCCTGTAAAAACAAAGAAATACAAAAGTTAATGAGGAAAAATTAAAGGAAAATAAAGTTCCATAAAAGAAAAGAAGATTTGTGAACATTGTGGTTGTGTGAATTGTGAGGAAAAAATGTTGAAAGTGTGTTCTTGAGAAAGATATTTGAAAAGTTATTACTTACCTGTATTTGAGGAACCTGTAAAAGAATAGAAAGCAAGTTATTGTAAAGAATGAAAAAATACTTTGTAATATACTCAGAACTAAACATAATTTACTATTTTGTGCAATAACATCCCATGAAATTTATTTATAGTAATTACTTATTTCCAGTGGTCATTTTAAACTGTTGTTAAGTACCGCTGAGTCTGTGTCGATTCATGGCGACCCTCTGGATAGTTGTCCTAAACTGTGTTCGGTCTTCACTCAGGCAGCTCATTGTTGACAGACTGGCACCCACAGCTGCTGTTATTGTATCGATCCATCTCACTGCTGGCCTTCCTTCCTTTGCATTGAACTTCTACTTTTCCAAGCATGATGGCCTTCTCTAATGATCTCTCTCTTCACATGATGTGGCCAAAGTATGAAAGTCAAAGTCTTGTCATCTGAATTTCTAAAGAAAGCTTAGGTTTGATCTGCTCTAGTACTGACTGTTTTGTTTTCAGGCAGTCTACGGTATACACAGTATTCATTGCCAGCAGCATAATTCAAAGGCATCAATTTTCTTCCTATCTATCCTTTTTCAGTGTCCAACTTTCGCATCCATATGACATTATTGAAAAGTACCATGGCTTGAATGAGTTGCATCTTTGTATGGAGAGAGACATCTCTGCTCTTGAGAATCTTGTCTAGGTCCTTCATAGCCATTCGGCTGCCGGCAACACCAGCGAGCTCCCCTGAACGATCGGAGGCCCAAGGCAGAGTCCTGCCTCCCACAGCCCTTTAAAAGAAGGGCGCCATCGGGGCGCCGCCTCGCCAGAGGGCCCTTTGGTGTGGCCCTTAGGTGGGAGCCCTCTCCCGGGAGCACTCATGTGAGGGCATTCTGGCGGGGGGCATTAACCCTGCTCCTCCAAATCTCCGTAGCTGCCTGGAGCCGAGTAGGCACGATCGATCCACCACACTTCGCCTCCTGACCCCAACCATCTCACGATCACCACCCCTTACCTTCAAGTAACTTTCCTTGACTTGCTTCCCACTGCTGGCATTGATCTTCCCTTCCACTACCCGCCTGCAGTGGGCTGCCACCCAGTGCCTGCAGTGGGCTGCCACCCAGTGCTTGCACAGAACTTGTTACCCATTACCATGGCCCCACATCACATTGTCCTTCTCTTCCTCATCCTCCCCAACTGCCTCCCCTCCAACCAACACCCTCCCCTTCCTCTTCCCCCTACCCTCCTCACTTCGCCTTCCATTCTGTCCCCTTACCTAGCATCTGCTCTTGAGCTTCAGCACACCATCCCCCGCATTCAACCAACCCCACCCTCGCTTCCGCCGTACCATCTCCGCTTTACCATGCTCTACTACTCCTTCTCTCATCAGGCAACATCAACCCCAACCTGGCCCCACTTGATTTTTTTCTCACACTAAAAAGAGTTCCTCACGTACCTTATCTAATCTCATCCACATACTGCTCCTCCCCCCTTCCACCCTCCCTCACTCATCCTCCAATCTCTCATACAGAGATAAACCCCAACCTTATCACCAAAAAGAAATCTCACATAACCTAGGTGATACCATCAATATCACCCCAGACTCGCCCCTCACTTCCCTTCTCACAAGTCCCTCTTGGAGGGCACACATCCAGACATATCCACCCACACCCTGTTCCCTCTAATTCTCTGCACTTCTCTAGAAATAAAGCCTCACGTTACTCTGATAAGAAATCCTCACGTAACTTATCTAACCTTATCCATATCCCTCTCCTTCCCCCCTCCGCTCTCCCGGTCTCATGTGCCCTATGGAACGCATGCTCAGTCACTAACAAACTTCCTTTTAATCATGATCTCTTTATCTCTAATGCCCTTACACCTTCTCGCCCTGACTGAGACCTGGATCCGCCCAGATGACACCGTACCCATTGCTTCTCTCTGCTATGGGGGTTACCAGTTCTCCCATTCACCTCGATCTACTGGTCACTGTGGTGGTGGTGGTGTTGGTCTCCTACTTTTTCCCTCCTATCAATTCCAACCTCTCCTGCTACCTCAGTCACCCTCCCCCCTCTCCTTTGAAATCCACTCCATTCGCCTCCTCCTACCACTTCCCCTCCATGTTGCTGTTATTTATCGCCCACCCGACAAATCCCAATCAACCTTCCTCACCGACTTCGACTCCTGGCTCTCCGCCTTTCTGGATCCCTCTTTCCCCACTCTTATTCTTGGCAATTTCAACATTCATGTCGACAACCCCTCCGACCCCCACGCCTCAAAATTCCTCGCTCTCATCTCCTCGTACAACCTCCAACTCTGCTCCAACGCCCCCACCCACCTACACGGCCACTGCCTTGACCTAATACTCTTCTCCAATTCCTCTCCCTCAAACTTCCGCAACTCAATCCTTCCCTCATCTGACCATCACATTTTAACCTTTACTCTTCAGCTTCTGCCTCCTCAACCTCGTCCTGTCTCATCCGACCTATTTAGAAACCTCCATAATATTGATCCCCTGACTCTCTCCTCCACCATTTCTCCATCTCTCCCCTCCATTATATCCTCCAAGTTTGTTGACGAGGCACTATCTTCCTACAATGCTATACTCTCCTCAGCTCTTGACACTCTTGCCCCACCCACCCCACATCCAGTCAAACGATCTACTCCTCAGACCTGGCTTTCGCCCACAACCCGTTATCTACGCACCTTCACACGTTCCGCCGAGCATGCTTGGTCCAAATCCCACTCCCCGGAGGACCTTCTAAACTTCAAATTCATGCTTGGCTCCTTCCAGTCAGCCATAGCACTTGCCAAACTACTACATCCACCTGACCAACTCCCTTGCCTCTGATCCTCACCGTCTCTTTAATACCCTCAATTCTCTCCTCAAAGTCCCCACACCCCCGGCCCCGCCCTCCCTTTCTGCCCAAACCCTAGCCGACTACTTCCATGACAAAATGCACAAGATTACCCTTCAATTCCCCACCCCCTTATCTACCTCCCCCTTCCCAATTCTCCCCCATCCGTACTTCCTTTGCCACCCTCTCCTCCTTCCCTCCGATCTCTGAAGAAACCGTACTCCTTACCTCCTCCAAACCCACCACCTGTTCATCTGACCCTATCCCCACCCATCTCCTCCACCACTGAACCCACCATCTCATGTTCCCACAACCGGAGTTATCAACTGGTTTGTCTAGTCAGGATTTATGATCTAATCTCTTCCTTTCATGTCTACCTAGTGAATACAATTGTCTGCTAACATCACCTACACCTATAAATTGGATCTTTGTTCTACGATACCTAGCTTAGTGACCTTAGACCAGCATCTCCCCCTGTGTGCCTTCCGACAGTTAACAGACCAACAGTCTTGTATTAATAATTTCTTAGCTGCCTGCCCATAGCTACCTGATTACAATCGCAGAGCGCTCAATCAAGATAGGTTCCCCCATCACCGCCATAGTTGGATGCTATATCCTCCTTTCGAGTTGGTTTTCCAACTCCTTTGCCCTAACCCCATCCTCCAATCAGATCCCAATATTACAGAGCCATGGGAGGAGATGGGCAGGGACATCCCATAACAACTTAAATTGGGATACCTGCTCGCACCACCCCCATCTGTTACACATTGCGCTCCAACACTCTATGAAAACCAAACAAGATGAAAACCCCTACCCTCAAAGCCTAAAATGCGCCCTCATCAACGCCCGCTCAATCCGGAAGAAATGGCCAGTTGTTGCTGACATAATATCCCTCCACGACCTTGATATACTCATGGTCACAGAGACATGGCTATCCGCCGAAGACAATGTCATACTCAACCAGCTCCTCCCCCTGAATTTCACAGTACATACAAGCCATAGGCGAGACAAAAGAGGAGGAGGTGTGCTTATCCTCACCAGGACAGACCTCCATTTCCAGACGGATGACTCCACCAGTACAAATCACTTGGAGACTGTCACCATTCCCAACAAGCGCTGCTCAATCAACCTGCTGTACAGAGCGCCCTCAGCATCCCCGGATGATCTCGCTGCTATCATTGATCTCGCCTCCAACACCCGTAATCCAAGCACTCCAAACTGGATTCTAGGCGATTTCAACCTGCCAACGTTGCAAGATAATCAAGCATCGTCCTTCCTTGATGCCCTCGAGAATCTCGGCTTCAAGCAATTAAGGAACCTACCCATGTTAAGGGAAATATCCTTGACCTAGTTTTTGCCCCACAGATATCTCTCAACCCATCTCAGGGCCCCGTAACGTCCATAATCTCTGTCCCTTGGTCAGACCACAAACTCATCATCCTCCAGATTCCTACATACAAAGCCCAGTCAAAGAGCAACAGAATACCAAGCAACACCGCAAGACCGCCCTCCCGATGTTTCAGACCTTACAACAGAGATCTTATCCTGGCGGAAACTCAACAGCTCATCAATGAAACCACCTTGAACCTCGAGGATCTAATTACTCACTGGAACAATAGCCTTAGTGCAATCGCCCTGCACACACCAACCAGCAGGCCCCCTAGGAAAAGAGTAAGCGCTCCATGGTACACAGCTGAACTTAGAGCATCACTTACCCATTTACGGAAACTCGAGAAACGCTGGCGCCGGTCTCATTCCATAGAAGACCAGACAGCATACAACTGTCAACTTGCTGCCCACCGCAAGGCAATCACTGAGAAATTGAAACAATAC
Organism: Ichthyophis bannanicus; assembly: GCA_033557465.1. Classification (NCBI taxonomy): domain Eukaryota; kingdom Metazoa; phylum Chordata; class Amphibia; order Gymnophiona; family Ichthyophiidae; genus Ichthyophis; species Ichthyophis bannanicus. The sequence goes on from CM066031.1 coordinate 254,113,812, forward strand.
TACTCAGACACTTTAAAGAGATCACTAAACAAAGCACACAACCTTTTCAATCTGGTCAAGACTATCTAAGGAACCAACCGCCGAGCCCCAATTTGAGATACACCCGCAAGATTTCGCAACTTACTTACAATCCAAGCTATGCCAGACAAATAAAACCTCTACAATAACCCGCCACCGCTGAGAAATATGGCCAAACAGCTCTAACCGCATTCTCTACCCCTACCAAGAAAGGAATTGAAGACACCATCATGGCTCTTAATCCAGAAGGCTGGGCAGGGATCGGATTGGGCTGTGGTGAGATTAAGGAACTCCGCAGTCATTTCAGCCCAGTACTATCCAAAATAATGAACCTATCCTTCTCAACCGGTTCATTCCCTTCTGCCCTCAAGCATACCTCTATCAGACCTCTGCTAAAAAACTGCAAGCTCGACACCCAAAAGGTAGAATCTTACAGACCGATATCCAGCATACCTTTACTCGCGAAGATAATTGAAAAGGAGGTTCAACGACAAATACAGGACCACATCGACACCGCGGCACCGTTAAACCCCCTGTCAACATGGTTTCAGGGAATTCCATGGTGTGGAAACACTTCTTACCACTCTCTTCTGCAAGATAATCACGGGCACTGACAACATCCATCAAGTGTTTGCTCTCATCTTTCTAGACATTGCTGCAGCTTTTGACTCTGTAAGTCATGAGCTTCTCTTAGGGCGACTAATTGAGAAAGGCATCAATGGAATAGCGCTTGAATAGTGCAGATCTTACCTGTCAGGAAGATGGCAGCATGTACGTTCTGGAGGGACAACTTCAGAACCTTTCCACCAAAGCCAGGGAGTGCCGCAAGGATCCTCCCTCTCGGCCTTATTGTTCAACATATACATGCAGCCAATTTGTAAGATCATTCAGTCCTTCAACGTCGACTGCATGATATACGCCGATGATGTCCTACTTTACATGCCCTTCTCTACAGAGCATTTGGACCTCTCCCCATTGACGAGCTGTTTCAATGCAATATCTGACTGGCTTCTGTCTCAAAACCTCCGAATACAACATAAGAAAATGGAAGTACTCTTCATTACGAGGAATCCAAATTTTAACCCACCACAATATCTTAAAGTAAAAGAAGCTGAGCTACAATCTAAACCCACAATATGTTACCTAGGGGTCACTTTGGATCAACGCCTGGACATGAAGGTGCACATAGGAAACACAGTTAGAGCAATATACTACAAGATCCATTCGCTCAGGCATTTATGCTCTCTGCTTGAACCAAATGATTTCAGGACAATCTACCAGGCGCTGATCATACCTCATTTTGACTATGCCAATGCCATTTTACAAGGCCTTCCCCAATCCACCTTGAACCCGCTACATCTCGCCATGAATGCGGCAGCGAGGGTTCTGCATGGAACCTCCAAGAGCGACCATGTGACGCCTCTTCTGAAGCAGTTACACTGGCTACCCATCCAGGCCAGGATCGTTTTCAAGACCATGTTACTCACATTCAAAGCTGTTAACAAGCTCTCCTCTGCCTCCTTAACTGCCCTCATCCACACCACATCCCCAAATAGAACAAGAAGATCCACGGCTATAAACTCACTAAAAGTTCCGAAGGCACTAACAAAATGCACCACAACTACAGCCAACAGGGCCTTTAGTCTCTACGCGCCAATATACTGGAATGCATTACCCCCAAATATTCGGGCCATCAGGAGCCTAACACAGTTTAGGAAAGCCCTCAAACACCACCTTTTCATCAAGTACCTCATTGATAGCAACGACACCACACCCCAAGCAATCAAGGGATCCTCAACATGCCCAGACAGATACTCTAACTCCAAGTGGTTCATATGATTCTATGAAACCTCCCTGTTCATATGACTATGTAGTTTGCTTTGTAAATAGTTGCTCCTTGTTATCCAAGTTTTTTGCCCTGTTATCTGTAAACTCATACGTGTTAACTGTACTGAGTATTTTTGTTCCATGTAAACCGCACTGATGCCGAATAGTGTGGTATAAAAGAGACTGTAAATAAATAAATAATATTCTCAACCTTTCACTCTCTACTGCAACTGGCCCCGTTGACTTCAAACATGCTGTTGTCACACCTCTCCTCAAGAAACCCTCACCCGATCCCACATGCCCTAACTATCGATCCATCTCCCTCCTTCCCTTCATATCCAAACTACTAGAACGTGCAGTTCACTGCCGCTGCCTCGACTTCACCTCCCAGGCCCTCCTGGACCCACTACAATCTGGCTTCCGTCCCTTACACTCCACTGAAATGGCTCTCGCAAGAGTCTCCAATGACCTGTTCCTGGATAAATCTAAGGGCCTATACTCTATCTTCATCCTTCTTGATCTCTCCGATGCCTTTGACACCGTTGACCACAATCTTCTCCTCACCACCCTCTCCTCCCTTGGCTTCAAGGACCTGGTACTATCCTGGTTCTACTCCTACCTCTCCCATCGCTCATTCAGTGTATGCTTTGGTGTCTCCTCCTCCTCCCCTGCTCCACGTAGGTGTACCCCAGGGATCAGTCTTGGGCCCCCTCCTTTTCTCTCTCTACACCCAAGCCCTTGGCACGCTTATCTCCTCCCACGGCTTTCAGTACCATCTTTATGCCAGTAATATGCAGCAAGGCCTTAGGTTGTGGCGGTGCATATGGTTTGAAAAGCAGTGCAGGGGAGGCAAAGGAAGGAAGGACGGACAGCCAGCCTTCAGGAGCCAGTCCCTGCTTCTGGAAAAGCTCCCGATGTTTTCAGGGACTTCAAGATTGAATATGGAGTGAACCATTCCTGCATAAGTCAACAGTACCAGATGACAGAGACATGAGTTGCTGGGAAGACCGAGCAACTTGGGCTCATGACCCCTGATGAAGGCCTTTGGCCGAAACTTGTAAAGTTGGGTCTCCAATAAAGTCATTTTTATCAACTATCCTTGGTTGGCCGTGGTAAAATTGCCCTCCGCTGTACTCTTGTTGTGTGTTCTTTTGCGGAAGGCCTCCTTTTTTTCCTCACTGAACATGGCTAAGACTGTACTCCTTGTCTTAACCCCCCCCCCCCCAACTCCTCCCCTCCTCTTCCCCCTTTCTCAGTCTATGTGGACGGAGCTACTATCCTTCCTGTTCCCTCGGCCCACAACCTAGGGGTAACCTTTGACACCTCCCTCTCTTTCTCCGCACATATCCAGCTTGTAGCCAAGACCCGTCACTTCTTTCTCTACAACATTAGCAAACTCTGCTCCTTCCTCTCTGAACACACCACCAAAATGCTTATCCACTCCTTAATCTCCTCTCGCCTCGATTATTGCAACCTACTCCTTGCTGGTCTCCCCGTCAGCCACCTCCTTCCCCTTCAATCTATACAGAATCACGCTGCTCGACTAATCTTCTGCCAATCTCGCCATGCCCACATTACTCCTTTTCTCGAGTCGCTTCACTGACTCCCTGTCCAATTCCACATCCAATTCAAACTTCTCCTACTAACCTATAAATGCATTCACTCTGCGGCCCCTCAATATCTCTCATCTCTCCCTATATCCCCTCTCGGAACCTGCGCTCCGCTAGCAAATTACTTCTATCTATGCCTTTCACCCGCACTGCTAACTCCCGACTTCGCTCCTTTCACCTTGCTGCACCTCACACCACCTCACACCTGGAACAGCTTACCTGTGTCTATTCGCCAGGCACCCTCCCTGGCCCTCTTCAAATCCAGGTTGAAGACCCACCTCTTCACCGTCGCTTTCAGATCCTGACTTCTATCCTTATCTTAACCCCCATCAACTCTCATGACCACATTGTACTGACTATACTGTGTCTTGCACTATTCCGACCAATGCTCTGTAATGTTCTGACTAGATTGTAAGCTCCAATGAGCATGAATCTGACAGGCAGGGACGGTCTCGTATTCTGGCTGCCTCTTGTTGGTTAGCTGTACAGCACTGTGTGTGTGGTGTTCTATAAGTGATAAATAGTAGTAGTAGTAGTAGCAGCAGCAGCAGCAGCAATACGTTGTTCGATTTCTTGACTGCTTGTTGTTTCTTTATTGATAGTTGATCCAAATAGGTTAAAAGTTGTTCACTGTTTCAATTTCTTCTCCATCAATGATGAACTTATTGATTTTGCCAGTTGTCAGGATCTTTGTCTTCTTTACATTAAGGAGCAGGCCCATTTTAAGACTATGGTTTCTTGATCGTGAGAAGCAAATGTTTCAGATCAACTTCACTTTCAACCAGTAACATGGTATCAGGCCCATACCTAGCCCTGTGCGAGCGGTGCAGCCGCACAGGGTGCAAAGGCTTAAGGAGCGCATTTTATTTTTCTTCCGTTGCCTGCTGCTGCCGCCACTTTTTCTTCTCTCAGCAGCGGCAGGCAATGGCAGGACAGCTAAAATGCGCCCCTTAAGCGTTCAGCCAGCATGCTAAGCAGATCTTGCAGGGAGGGAAAGATCTGCTTAGCATGCCGACGACTTGCACAATCGGGCGCACCCGATGTGCAAGTTGCACAGGGCACGATCTTCCCTTGGTATGGTCCTGTGTGGTATCATCAGCATAGTAAAGGTTGTCGAGTCTCCCACCAGTCTTCACACCTCTGTTGTCTTCATATAGTTCTGCTTCTCTGATGGATTTGTTCTGCATATAAATTAAATGGGTAGGGGGAAAGTATGCAGCCTTTGTTGATTTTAAACCATTCTGTATCTCCTTGTTCTGTTCGAACTGTTGCTTCTTGATCAATGTAAAGGTTGTGCAAGAGAACGATCAGGTGTTCTGGTATATCCATGCTTCTGAATGTGGCCCAGAGTCTCTCGTGGTTTACTCAGTCGAAAGCCTTGCTGTAATCAAAACAAATAGATATTCTTTAGTCTTTTCAAGGATCCATCTCACATCCGTGACGTCTCTTTCCTTGCCCTTTCCTAAACCTTGCTTGCACTTCAGGCAGTTCTCATTCCAGGTATGGTTGTAGTCTCTGCTGAATAATCTTCAGTAAAATCTTGCTGGCATGTGGGATCAGAGTGATTGTGCAATTATACCAGTAGTAAAGAAAGGTGATCCAACTGACTGTGGAAATTAACACAGATCTTTTCTAGTCAGTTTGCCATAACGTTATCTTCCAAATTTCCCAGCAGAGTCTTGTAAGTATGGTAACAGCTGCATCAGGTTGCTGTAATAGTTCAATGGGAATGCCATCAATGCCTAGTGCTTTGTTCTTTGATAAGGCTTTCAATGCTGCTTCAACTTCTTTCATCACCAATGGTTCCAGATTATAAAGTATAGGATGAAACGACTGTTGGTCCACTTGATCTCTCATAAATAAACTCCATATATTTTTCCACATTTTCTTAATCTTCTCAGCATCATTCAACATGGATCATGGAGCTTCTTGAAACATTCCAATTTGAGGCTGGAATGTTTTAACTCTTACAGCTTTAGGAAAGCCGATCTTGTTCTTCCTCTAATATAAGAACATAAGATATGCCATACTGGGTCAGACCAAGGTCCATCAAGCCCAGTATTCTGTTTCCAACAGTGGCCAATCTAGGTCATATGTACCTAGCAGTTTCCCCAAGGGACACAAGTTCCACAATGCTTGTATTGGTTCAAGCATTGATATCCTGGGTCCCTTCTTAATAATGGTTTATGGATCTTTCCTCCAGGAACTTGTCCAAACCTTTTTTAAACCCAGCTACACTAACAGCCTTTACTACATCCTCCGGTAACAAATTCCAGAGTTTGATTACACGTTGAGTGAAAAAATATTTTCTTTTATTAGTCTTAAATAGTTTACCCTGTAGCTTCATTGCATGTCCCCTAGTCTTTCTATATTCTGATAAGGTAAACAATCAATCGACGTTTACCCGTTCCACTCCGTTCATTAATTTATAGACTTCTATCATATCTCTCCTCAGCCGTCTCTTTTCCAGGTTAAAGAGCCCTAACCTTTTTAGCCTTTCTTCATAGGAGTATCCTTCCATCCCCATTTACCATTTTGGTGGCTCTTCTCTGAACCTTTTCTAAAATCGCTATATCCTTTTTAAGATACGGCAACCAGAATTGCACACAATATTCAAGGTGCGGTCTCACCATGGAACGATATAGAGGCATTATAATATCTTTTGTTTTATTTTCCATTCCTTTCCTTATCATACCTAGCATTCTATTTGCTCTCTTGGCCGCCGCTGCACACTGGGCCAAGGGTTTTAACATGGTATCCACAATGACGCCTAAATCTTTTTCCTGGGTGGTGGTTCCTAATGTGGAACCTTGCATCGTGTAACCATAGTTTGGGTTGTTCTTCCCTAGGTGCATAACCTTGCACATGTCCACATTAAATTTCATCTACCATTTTGATGCCCAGTCTTCCAATTTATCAAGATCCTCTTGCAATTTTCCACAATCCTCTTGGGTTTTAACAACTTTAAATAGTTTTGTGTCATCTGCAAATTTGATAATCTCACTCGTTATTCCACTTTCCAGGTCATTTATGAATATGTCAAAAAGCAGAGGACCCAGCACAGATCCCTGGGGTACACCACTATTCACCTTTCTCTATTGGGAAAATTGGCCATTTAGCCCTACCCTCTGCTTTCTATCTTTTAACCAGTTCCTGATCCACAATAGTACACTGCCTCCTATCCCATGACTCTTTAGTTTTGCCAAAAGTCTAATGAGGGACCTTGTCAAAGGCTTTCTGAAAGTCCAGATACACAATATCAACAGACTCACCTTTGTCCACCTGATTATTCACTCCTTCAAAAAAACATAACAGATTAGTAAGACAAGATCTTCCTTGTCTAAAGCCATGTTGGCTGTCTCCCATTAGGTCATGACTATCTACATGCTGAGTAATTTTATTCTTTATGATGGTTTCTACCATTTTTCCCGGTACTGATGTCAGGCTCACCGGTCTGTAGTTTCCCGGATCACCCCTGGAACCCTTTTTAAACATTGGTGTTACATTGGCGATCCTCCAATCTTCAGGTATTAGAGATGATTTTAATGATAGTTCACAGATTACTAATAGCAGGTCTGCAATCTCGTATTTCAGTTCTTTCAACACCCTTGGATGTATACCATCCGGCCCAGGTGATTTGCTACTCTTCAGCTTATCTAATAGTTGTAATACATCTTCCTGATGTATCGATATTTCCTTCAATTCTTTCGCACCTTTAAATACCACTTCAGTCATGGGTAACATCCCTACATCTTCCTCAGTAAAGACTGAAGCAAAGAATTCATTCAGTCTCTCCGCTATCGCCTTGTCACCTCTTAGTGCTCCTTTAACCCCTTTATCATCTAATGGGCCAACTGACTCTCTCACAGGTTTTTTGCTACAAATGTACTTGAAAAGGTCTTTACTTCGCGTTTTTGCTTCTGCAGCAAGCTTCTTCTCGAATTCTCCCTTTACCTGCCTTATCAATGCCTTGCATTTGACTTGCCAGTGCTTGTGCTGTTTCCAGGTTTCGTCGTTTGGCTCTTTTTTCCATTTCCTGAAAGATGCTTTTTTGTCAACAGCCTCTCTGACCTCACCTTTAAACCATGCTGGCAGTTTTTTGGACTTCCTTCCACTTTTCTTAAAGCGTGGAATACAGCTGGTCTGGGCTTCCAAGATAATATTTTTCAACAGCCAAGCCTGATGTACATCTTTAACCTTTGCAACTGCTCCTTTTAGTTTTTTCTTAACTGTTTTCCTCATTTTATCATAGTCTCCCTTTCGAAAGTTAAAAGGTAGTACTGTGGATTTCCCTACTATCCCTCCTCCACTAATTAAATCAAAGGCGATCATGCTATGATCACTATTGCCAAGTGGCCCCAATAACCTTATCTCTCGCACTAGATCTGGTGTTCCACTAAGGATTAGGTCTAATATGACTTCCCCTCCGGTCGGTTCATGAACCAGCTGCTCCAAGAAGCCGTCATTTATTCCATCTAGGAACTTTATCTCCCTAGCATGTCCTGACGTGACACTGACCCAGTCGATACCGGGGTAGTTGAAATCACCCATTATTATTACTGTGCTGTAACTTTTGTTAGCTTCCTTGATTTCTTTGAGCATGTCATCATCCATTTGGTCATTCTGGCCAGGCGCTCGATAGTACACCCCCACTGCCATTGCCTTCCCCTTTTTACATGGAATCTCAATCCATATAGATTCTACAGCAGATTTTGTTTCCTGCAAAACTTTAATCCTTTCTGACTCAATGCCCTCTCTAACATAGACAGCAACCCCTCCACCAATTTGATCAGCTCTATCATTACGATATAGTTTGTACCCAGGTATCACAGTGTCCCACTGGTTGTCATCCTTCCACCATGTCTCTGATATTCCAATCATATCTAACCATTCATTTAGTGCTATATATTCTAACTCTCCCATCTTATTGTTTAGACTTCTAGCATTTCCATACAAGCATTTTAGAGAACGTATTTTATTCATATTAATTTGGCTGTTAAACATGGGTAATTTGGGATCTTTAAGCTCTGTCTGCTCCATACTTGAGGGCATTTGGGCTACTTTACTCTTTTGTGGAACCTCTCTGCTTTTGGTAGTATCCTTCAATGATACATTCTTCTGAACCATCCGCTCTTGGGCGACTGTCGGCTTTCCTCTAATAGTTTCTGCTTCTATTTCCTTGCATGCATCATTGTAGTACTTCTCCTAGTCTTATCTTTCTGTACTTTGGAAACCTCTGTTGAGATCTGCGATTGCCCAGAAATGCGTAGAAGCTAAAAGCCAGAGGAGAAAGAGGTAAATTTTCAGAGTTTCTTTGGTCATCCATTTTGGCCATTTTTGCCTTTTTACCTTTTGTAATGGATTTCTCACTTTCTTCCAACGCAGCCTTCTTAATATCATTCCATAACTCTTCTGGAGCCCTCTGATGTGTATCTAAAGCAGCAAATCAATTTTGCAGTGGTATATTCTCAAGGTCATATTTTGCTACATTTATGAGTGGCTTGCTCTTTTTTCAACTTTAGCTTGAGTTTGCTTACTACTAGTTGGTGATCTGTACCACAGTCGGCTCTAGGTTTTGTCTTTGTTGATGTTGTTATTGAGCTTTTCCAATGTTGATTTCCACAGATGTAGTCAATTTGATTTTTGTATAGTCCATTAAGTTCATGTGTACAGTCACTGCTTGTGTTGCTGGAAGATGTTTGAGATGAATAGATCGTTGGTTTGCATTCTTCTATTAGTTCTTTCTCCAGCTTCATATCTTTTGCCAAATCCATATTTTACAACCACTTTTGCATTCTAGTCACCCATGACTATCAGGATAGCCTGTTTGCATGTTCTATCAATTTCAGCTTGTACTTGTTCATAGAACTTGTCAACGTCATTCTTTTCTGCAGCTGTTGTAGGGGCATATACTTGGAATTATAGTTGTGTTGACGGGCATTCCTCAGACTAATAGAAATTAAGCGTTCACAGATTGCAGTGTATTTCATTACAATTCTTGCACATTTCTTCTTAATTATAAACGCATCAGCATTTCTTCTCTGTCTTTCATTTTCATTTCCAGCATAGTAGACCATGTGATCAGATGCAAAGGTCCCAATGCCAGTTCATTCCAGTTCGTTGACACCCAACAGATCGGGTTGTACACATTCCATTTCATTCTTGACCACCTACACATTCCATTTCATTCTTGACCACCTACACATTCCCTTGGTTCATGCTTTGTACATTTCATGTCCCAATATGTAAGACATCTTTGCAGCTTCTGACTCATTTCATGTGCAGCTACATCAGCCAGATGTCCCAAGGGCTTTGATCCAACCACATCATAAATGCTGGCTTTACTCTGAAGAGTCTTCAACTCCTTCCCAGTAGCCAGTCGAGTGCCTTCCGATCTGGGGGTTCTCATCTTCCAGCACTATAGTGCAATTTGTTTTGTTGTGACTATCCATTGGGTTTTCATGGCAAGATACGGAAGTAGATTGCCAGGCCTTTCTTCGGTGCATTTTAATTTTAGTGTTGCTGTTGTCACAGAAATGTGATAGTCTGCTGCAACACCGTTCCATTCTGCTGCTGCCCAGATGGGTGGTTTGTCTTGCTCTGGCACCTCAGCTGAGACTTGTCCATCTTGGGACACCCTGCCAGTAGTTAAGCTACCAATAGCTTAGCGCTCAGCATCACTGATGCACACAAGCCCTCACAGCACGACAAGCTGCAAACCAATTGAGGGCATTTTTAACTAGCCAAATTTAAAATGAATATTTAACTTTAAAAATATTTATTGCACAAGATGTTTAAATATATAAACTTTAAGTGTCCGACAAGAATTTATTTCGAGAAAATTCAAAATTTACCCGTTTAACATCTACAGCTGTGACATTTTGGAGGTTTGCAGGATCCTTTTTAGTTTATTTTAAATTCTCCTAGCTCTGGTCCCAAAGAAAGCAGCTGGGGGATGCAGTTTGTTTTCACCAATAGCCCTATGTGAAGTGAAAGTCTGAGGTAATATTTAACCCTGGTCACGACTACATTAATGAAGGCCCAAAGCAGGGTTAAGTAAGGCTAACAACTTCTCAGAAGAGGTTGCATCTATAGATCCCATCACAGATGGCAAACAGTATTTGCAAAATTATGCTGTCCCCATATATTAGCTCTCTAGGACAGGCACTCCACAACCCCTCACATTCTCCATAGATGATCCAGGGCATTTGTGTATACCTCACAGCTTTATTCACAACACAGGGGCCCTTTTATTAAAGGCATTAGGGTGTTGCACTGAACACATCAAAAGCCGGAAACTATGCTGCGTTAGGTGCAACACCATTGCTTTAATTGTCAGGGCATGGAAAGCATTTCCAGCAGCTAACACGGAGCCCTGTTCCTTAGTGCATGGCACAGTAGTCCGGCTGCACATAATTCTACCTATTGAGGTGGTGTTAGGTGATCCCGTGCTAATAGAGTTAGCATGTGGCATGAACCTGGTGTCAACATGGAACATACCATGCTCACTCTCCACCCTACCCCAACCACTCACAACCTTAACGTGGGTTACAGAGTTAGCATGGGAATCGTCCTGCGCTGTCATGGTCCTGCACTAGCTGGCAATGTGTGTCCCAACGCATAATCAGCACATGCCAGATAATGCATTGTCAGCTAACGTCTTTTAGTAAAAGGCTTCCTTAAAGTAGAAGCTTTAATACAGACGTCTAAATTAGAAAAAAAACTTTCACAGCTATCATGCAACTTAAACCAAAGCACAATGTCCTACAGTGTCAGTTCCCCTATTTTTCCAAACCCTGCCTCAGGGCATATTAAACTTCCAGCTAGCTCCCAAACCACTGGTCCCTTAATTCCTTAACCAAACTACAGTGGCAGTGGCACAGTATCCTTCCCATTAAACCTCTTCCTTATGCCAGGAAATGAAACTCAGCCCATACATGCCATCTCAACCTTCTTTGCCTTGCTCAAGGCTACCAGGTGTCCTTGATTTTCAGGGATTGTCCCCTGTTTTAGAGCTGTCCCCCCCCAATTCCCACCTGTTTGGCAGCCTTCTGTTCCCAATTCCAGCAATGGGGACAGAGGAGGGAGAAAAAGAAGCAGCGCTCTGGATTGTGTTGGAAAGAGGAGATGGCACTGTCATCCATACTGCTGTAGTCTACAGACCTCCGACTCAAATCAAAGAAATAGATAACGAATTGATTATAGATATTGCCAAGATAGCCACAAAGGGGGAAGTGATCATTTTGGGTGACTTTAATCTACCTGATGTGGACTGGATTACTCCTTCTGAGAATCTAGAAAGAAGCAAAAAAAATTGTGGATGCTTTCCAAAATGCGTTACTTAGACAAATGGTGATGGAACCAACCAGGGAAAGCTCAATGCTGGATTTAGTGATCACCAACAGTGATAGCGTGTTGAATGTCCGGGTGGATGGCCCTGTGAGCAGCAGCGATCACACGGTGTGGTTTGAGATAGAAGCCAAGGTGCAGTCCAATCATAGCAAGCTCAAAGTCCTAAACTTCAAAAACACTGACTTCAGTAAAATGGCTAAGTACCTGAAGGAGGAGTTGGCAGGGTGGGAGGGGATAAGAGAAGTGGAATTGCAATGGGCTAAACTAAAGGTGGCAATAAAAGGGGCAACAGATAAATATGTAAGGAAAGTAAATAAAAACAAGAGCAGAAGGAAGCCTATTTGGTTCTCCAAAGTGGCTGCTCAAATAAAGGCAAAAAACACAGCTTTCACAAAATTCAAAAGCTTGCAAACAAAGGAACACAGAAAAGAATATAGGAGCAAATTAAAAAAAGAGACAAAAAGAGGAATAAGGAAAGCAAAATCAAAGACAGAGGAAAAGATGGCTAAATATGTGAAGTGTGGCAACAAACCTTTCTTCAGGTATATTTGGGAGAGGAGTAAAATCAGAGGTGAAATTGCAGGACTCAGAACTGCTGGGAACAGACTTGTGGAAAGTGACACTGAAAAGCAAAATTGCTAAACAAAAATACTTCTGCTCTGTTTTTACTAAAGAAAATCCTGGAGAAGGACCACCTGTGACTCCCAGATATGAAAATGGGAATGAAGTAGATACCACACTATTCACAGACGATGATGTGTTAGAACAACTTGTAGAACTGAAAGTGGACAAGGCCATGGGACTAGATGGGATACATTCCAGGATACTGAAAGAGCTCAGAGAGGTTCTTGCAGGGCCCTTAAAGGATGCTGTCAATAGATCCTTGGAAACAGGAGAAGTTCCTCAGGACTGGAGAAGGGCCAATGAGGTACCTCTTCACAAAAGTGGTGACAGGGAAGAAGTGACAAACTACAGGCCCATGAGCCTTATTCTTGGTGGCAGGAAAAGTAATGGAGGTGCTCCTAAAAAAGAGTGAATAGTGGACTCTCAAAACCAACAGATTGCATGATCCGAGGCAACATAGTTTTACCAAAGGATGATCTTGCCAAACAAATCTGATTCTTTGACTGGGTGACCAGAGAACTAGATCAGGGGCATGTGATGGATGTCATCTACCTGGATTTCAACAAAGCCTTTGATACTGTTCCTCATAGGAGGCTTATCAATAAACTCAGTAGTTTGGGGATGGGTGCCAAGGTGGTGAACTGGATCAGAAATTGGTTGACTGACGACAGAAGGTGATGGTAAATGGAGCTCACTCCGATAAAGGAAGGTGATTAACGGGGTGCCCCAGGGTTCAGTTCTGGGCCTGGCACTGTTCAATGTGTTTGTGAGTGATATTGCTGAAGGACTGAATGGAAAAATCTGTCTTTTTGCAGATGACACGAAAATTTGCAAGAGTGGACAACATGAGGAAAGATCTACAAAAGCTGAAAGAATGGTCTAATGCTTGGCAGTTAAGATTTAATGCGAAGAAGTGCAGTGTCATGCACTTGTGAAGCAGAAATCCAAGGGAAATGTACACGATAGGGGACGAGAGGTTGGTGTGCACGGACCAGGAGAAGGACCTTGGTGTGATTAATTCTGAGGATCTCAAGGTGGCAAAACAGTGCGACAAGGCGGTGGCAAAAGCCAGGAGGATGTTGGGTTGCATACAAAGAGGAATTACCAGCAGAAAGGAAGAGGTACTAATGCCACTGTATAAGTCACTGGTGAGGCCTCACTTGGAATACTGTGTTCAGTTTTGGAGACCATATCTTGCAAAGGATGTAAAAAGACTGGAAACTGTTCAGAGGAAGGCAACCAAAATGATTTGGAGCCTACATCAGAAGCCTTATGAGAAGAGACTTGAAGATCTACATATGTACACTCTGGAGGAGAAGAGGGATAGGGGAGATATGATTCAGACCTTTAAATACTTAAAGAGAAATAATGAACAAACCAACCTCTTCCAAAGATGGGGAAGCTGTAAAACTAGAGGGCATAAGCTACAAGGGGGTAAATTGAAAGGCAATATCAGGAAATACTTTTTCACTGAAAGGGTGGTGGATGCTTGGAATGCCCTCCCGATGGAAGTGGTGGGGGCAAATAGTGACAGAATTCAAAATGACATGGGGCAGACACAGTGGATCCCTTTACAGCAACAGGATAAAATCAAAATAAACTTAACTATCTAATTTCTCAACAAACAGGGGTGTCCTACACGGAGCGGTGGGTTCACCCCTAAACAAAGACATGGTGAGGGGTGGCCTGCACAGAGTGGCAGGTGCACCTACTCTTGCCATCTTACTGGGCAGACTAGATGGACCATACTGGTCTATTTGCTGTCATTTCATTTCATTTAAAAAAAAAAATTTCAACAACCTCATCTATTAACACAAAAAAGAATACAAAACACCAACCTCATACTCAAATCTGCCAACAAACCCATAGAATTATTCGAAATTGTGAGACCTCTCACTAAAGAGTCCACCCACAAAGAAGATGAAATCATACACCCACAAACATTTGCTGACTTCCTCCAGTCCAAATACACCTCTTCTCCCAATGGTACGGCTAACACTACTACTAGCCCAACATAAAGCAAAACAGATCTGGGCGGAGTTCAGCATCCGATCTACCGATCAGATAACACAAATCATCTCTGAGCTAAACACCAGCACTGCTCCATCGGATCCATGCCCAGTAACTTGGATCAAATCAGCCAAAGGAGAAATAAGCCAACTCATCCACAACATTGTAAATCAATCCCTATCCCAATGCTACATGCCTTGCGCCCTCAAGCTTGCTACAGTCTGACCAATTCCCAAAAACTCAGACTTAAGGAAAGATGACCCTGCAGCATAGTACCCCATCTCTAGCCTCCCCTTTCTCACTAAGCTCATAGAGAAAATTGTCCAACGTCAACTACAGGACCACATTGACTCACACGCCACTGGATCCCCACCAACACGGCTTTTGACCTCACCATAGTGTTGAAACTCTACTTATCTATTTGACCACTTGATCAGAGGTATCGAGAATATTAAGACGGGCTCTCTCCTATTATGCAATCGATATCTCCTCAGCTTTTGACACGATCTCCCACTTCATCCTACTAGACAAACTAAAAGCCATTGGTCTATACAACACCACGATCAACTGGTTCGCTTCCTACCTTAACAACTGACATATACAAGTGAAATGCGGGACAAGCACCTCTACCCCATTCCGGTCAATACAGGGCATACATCAAGGATCTTCCCTGTCTGCACTTTTATGTAACCTATACACATTCAGCCCATCTGCACAATCATTAAAAGGCACAATGTCCACTACACCATATATGCTGACGACTGATCTACTCTCCAATTAACCTTGACAACCAGACTACTCAAACCTGACGGACTACTTAGAAGAAATAAGTTGGCTAACCAAAAATAACCTAAAAACATCAACTACACTAAGACTGAAGCCCTCCTGGTCACACGAAACACAGGATTCACTGCAACAAAAAACTCAATCCAGCTCAAAAAACACACCATATCCATCAAAACTGAAGTCAAGTATCTCTGAGTCACCCTGGACCACGAATTAAACCTATAATCCCATATAAACAAGACAACTAAGAGCGCCTACTACAAATTGAGTATCATCAGAAGGCTCAAACCACTACTCAGCCTAGAACACTTCCACACTGTGCTCCAGGCTATAATCACACCCTTCCTGGACTACTGCAACCCCATATACCTAGGTCTACCCAAACACGCTCTCCGCCCCCTACAGATGGTACAGAATACCACTGCCCGTATTATAACTGGCTCATCTAAATATGACCACATCACCCCCATCTTGAACCACCTTCATTGGCTCTCCATCACCTCCTGTAATCAAATATAAATCTGCTCTAAACATTTTCAAAATCAAGCAAGCCCTCTTGGCAGATGTATTGAAGAACCTCATTGACAACTGCTCGAGACCCAGAAGGCGCAACACCACTGACACCATCACCCCCAGTGCATATGCCAAATCCAAACAATCCACATCCAGAAGAGCTCTCTCCCTGGCTGCTCCTGCACTATGGAATGGACTCCCAGACTCTCTAAGAACCACCTCGGATTCCAAGGACTTCCGGAAGAAGCTGAAAACAACTCTATGTGGAACATTTTGGAGACATTACATGACAGAACGAACACAAGCCCTTACCCCAGATAGTGATCTCCACCTACCCCTCCATTTACTCCATCCCTACCCTCCCGCCCAATCCAACTAATTAATCTGTTTCTAATATAATGTAAATAGTTCATTCTGTAAATAGTTGAACCAAGCTCATGCATGCCCCTCCCCCATTGTTTAATGTAAAAACTGCATGTTATACTGTAAATCGCTTTGATTTTATGAGAAAGCAGTATAGAAAACCTACTAAATAAAATAGTGATTTGAGTATGTCAGTTTTTAGAATCTGAATCCATTATGTTAATATTTTGCAGAATAAGGGGGAAATGCATCATTGTTTCTATTTCTTTGCTTGGAAGAGATATTGTTGCTGTCATGGGATGGAGGGGGGGAGCAGGGTATTGACTCCTTTTCCTTTTTCCACGCCTTGTCTTTCAAACCTGGAACCAAGGTGCCTCTTTTTCCTCTCACACACTTTGGATTAGTATCCCAGATTAGTCTTCAAAAAACACCAAACCAACCTGGTAATCTTAACCTTCCTGCTCTATTCATTCTTCTCCCCGTTCTCTTCAGTGAGACTTATTTGGCAGCTTTCCCCAGCAACATTCCCATGAGCTCCTAGTGCTCAATTGTCTGCATCTTTTTTCCAAGGTGCTTGTTGCTTTCTCATTAACTGAACAACTTTAACTAAAGAAATCATTAAAACTAAGATGCAGACAGCAGTCTGGCAGAGAAATGGGGGCTATCCAGTCTTTTGCACGTATGCAATTAGTGAGATATCTTGTGTACACAAGATACAAAGAGCTTCTTGCTCTCAGGGAATAAGTCCAATTTCGGGAGGCAAGAGTAGCAGATTTGGAGGAGATGAGGCAAACAAGAGAGGCATATAGAGAAGACCTACAGGAACACAGTAATGAAGTCCCACCTCTAGTCTGGCAGCCTCTCTGTTGCCATGGAGGAGAGAGATCACATATAAGCAAAGCATCACCTGAGGGCTGGAAGTGATCCTGTAGCTAGAACCTGTCCTCCAGTTGATGCAATACCCTTTCGCATAAAGGAAGTGTCTCCAGGGCCCTGGTGCCCATAAGGGAAGGGTGAGGTTATAGTTGGTAATTCGATCAATAGCAATGTGGATCGCCTGGTAATTTGCCTGCCTGAAAAAGTGGCAGACCTCACATGACACCTAGATAAGATTTTAGACAGTGCTGGGGAGGAGCCTGCTGTTTTGGTACAAGTTTGTATCAATGACATAGGAAAATATAGGAGGGAGGTTTGCAATCCATTCAAAGTATGGCAGTCTGTATTTTCTCACATCCCAAGAAGTTTGATCACATCATTCCTCTTTTCATAGATCAGTAGTGGCTCCCAGATCAGATACAGAATTCTCCTGTTGACCTTTAAATCCCTTCATAATGTTACACCAGAATATTGATTAGACCTGGTGAAAGGTGGTATAGTAATCCAGCTAAATAAATAAAATAAATGTCTGTCTTCTTTGATTAGTCCATATACCCCCACACATTGCCTATGCTACCTCTGTAATAGTTTACATCTTCCCCCTTTGGCCACGGTGAAATTTGAGGCAAACATGCAATTCCACTTTCTTCTATCTAGCCCCCACTCTCTGGAATAGCCTGCCTATTGATATCAGTCTGGAATCAGTACTCCATAAGTTCAAAGTTGTTCAAGACACACGTCTTTGAACAAGTTTTTGGTGTGGGTTGTGAAGAATTCTAGGGCAGAAACAAGAGCCTTATGTGGTTTACCCCTTTTTTCCTTTCTTATAATGGTGTTCCTTTTCTATGTGCTGTTCCACTTTTGTTATTGTAACTTAAATTTTTAAATTTGTAAACCGCTTTGTTTGATACAAAAAACCCCAAACAAAAACAAACAGTATATTAAATCTAATAAACCATAAGCCAAATTTAGGCTTTTAGGTAGAAAGGTGTAATTCAGAATTCATTCTCAGAAATGCTTTCCGTTCTACATGTAGGACCCAAGAGGAAGGCAGAGCTCCGGGGTTTCAATGCATGGATGAGACGATGGTGCAAGGAAGAGGGTTTTAGATTAGATTAGTTAGGAACTGAGCAACATTATGGGGCAGGGAGGAGCTTTATCTTTATTCTGCATTTAATATACCGCAACTATAACACTGATAGCAGGGCTGTTTACAATAAACAAATTATCTGAAGAAATACAGAAGGAAAGGAATGTCAAATTTTGATAGGACAAGGTAGCTCAGTCATCAGTGGGAAAGAAGAAGGGGGAAGAGAGGGGATAGGAGAACATGAGGGAAGGGCAGGAGGCAGAATGGCTACGAGGTGGGTGGTGGGAGGTCGAAGGGCAGCTGGAATACATTTTTTTTTTTAGTTTGGATTTAAAGTTATGAAAGGACAATTCTAGACAGAGTTTGGGGGGGGGGGGCATTCCAAAGGTTGGGACAGAGGAAGAAGAAAGCAGTTATATGTCGATACGAGATGGGCCTGTGAGGTGCAGGTTATTAGCATGGAGCGAATGGAGGCCATGGTGAAGGAGTGAAGAAGGAGGTGGTTTGAAAGGTAAAGTGGGGTACCGGTGTGGATGACATTATGAACTAGGGGGAGTTATCTTGTACTGAATTCAGAAAGATGGAAAAAGATGGGCTCCACTTTAAGCAAGGTGGAACAAAGCTGCTGGCATGAACCATAAAAAGGAGATAGAGCAGTTTTTAAACTAGAAAAAGGAGGAAAGTCGATAATCACCCAAACTAGCAAAAGAGTAAATTAGACTTACCTGCTAATTGTTGTTCCTTGCGGAACTCTAGTCCAGTCCCGGAACCATAGATCCGGGACTGGACTAGAGGGACGCTAAGGAAGAGTAAATTAGACTTACCTGCTAATTGTTGTTCCTTGCGGAACTCTAGTCCAGTCCCGGATCTATGGTTCCAAATTGCACCTGTCAACTGATAACCAGTTTGAAATGCCTGTATGCAAATGCTAGAAATTTAAAAAAGATGGGAGAGTGGACTATGTGGCACTGAATGAAAGGTTAGATATGTTATCTCAGAGATCTGGAGGAAGGAGGACAACCATTGGGACACTGATACCAGAGTACAAATTACATCGCAATGATAGGGCAGATCAAAGTGGGGAGGGTTGCGTTATATGTTAGAGAGGGCATTGAGTAAAAAATAATAAAAGTTTTGGAGGAAACAAAATATACTATATAATCTCTGTGGATAGAAACTACATGTAGAAAGGGGAAGAGAATGGCAGTGGGTATGTACTACTGTCCACCTGGCCAGAATGAACAGATAGATGATGAAATGCTTAAAGAAATTAGGGAAGTTAACAAAAATGTTACAGCACAGTAATAGTGGGCGATTTCAATTACCCTGGTATCAACTAGATCAATGTCACATCAGGACATACTAGGGAGATAACAACATTTCAGGAACCAACATTAGGGAAAGCTATTTTAGCCCTAGCCCATAGTGGAATGCAGGATCTGGTGCAAGCGATAACTGTGTTGGGACCACTTGGCAACAGTGACCATATTTGATTTAATAAATGGAAGGAGGACAGCAAGGAAATCCACTGCACTGGCATTTTACTTTCAAAAGGGAGACTATGATAAAATGGTTAAGAAAGAACAAAAAAGGAGCAGTTGCAAAAAGTTAAAGGTCTACAGCAAGTCTGGGCATTGTTTAAAAATATTATCTTGGAAGACCAGACCAGCTGTATTCCATGCTTTAAGAAAGGTGGAAGGAAGGCCAAATGACCGGTGAGCCAAATAAGAGGAAACATCATAAGCACTGGCAAGTTAGATGTGAGGCATTGATGAAGGAGACAAAGAGGAAATTTGAAAGGTAGCCTGCTGTGGAAGGAAAACTGCACAATAAAAAATGTTCATATACATTCACAGGAAAAAAGCTGTGAGTGTATCAGTTGGACTATTCAGTGATAGAGCGGTAAAAGGGCAGTAAGGGAGGTCAAGGCCATAGCAGAGACTGAATGAATTCTTTGCTTCTATCTTTACTGACGAAGATGTAGGGAAGTTATTCATGCCAGAAATGATATTTAAAAGTAATGTTTCAAAAGAATGGCAACAAATCTCAATAAAATGAGAAAATGCAATACAGTAATTTCAGAAACTGAAGAGTAGTAAATCACCTGGAATGGATGTTATATAGTCCAGATGTTGAAGGAACTCAAAAATGAGATTGCAGATCTACTATTAGTAGTCTCTGAACTATCATTAAAATAATCTGTAGTACCTGAAAATTGGAGAATGGCCAATGTAATGCTGATTTTTAAGAGTTCCACAGGTGATCCGGGAAACTGCAGACTGGTGAGCCCGAAGCTAGTAGAGGGCAAAATGGTAGAAACCATCATAAAGAACAAAATTACTGAACCTATAGATAGTCATGGTTTAATGGGACAAAGCCAATATAGATTTGGCCAATTAAAGTCTTGTCTCACTAATCTGCTATTTTCTTTTGAAGGTGTGAACAAACAAATAGATAAAGGTGAGCTGATTAATATAGTGATCTCTATTTTCAAAAAGCATTTTGACAAGTTCCCTTGTGAGAGGCTCTTGAGGAAATTAAAAAAGTCATGGGATAGGAAGTAGTGTACTACTGTGCATTGGAAACTTATTAAAAAATAGTAGGGCTAGATGGTCAATTTTCTTAGTGGAGAATGGTGAATAGAGGAGTACCCCAGGAATCTGTACTGGGTCCGGTGCTTAACATTCATAAATAACATGGAAATGAGAATGAGTGAGGTGATCAAATTTGCAGATGACAAAATTATTCAAAAGTTGTTAAAAACAGAAGAGAATTAGATGGGGCTGTGGCCAAGATGGCGGTGTAGCCCAGGAGCTCCGTTTACCTCTCATGCCTAAACGCAGAGGGAAGGCAGGGAAGAAGATCTAGACTCCTATGCCACCAGTTTCTGAAAGTCCCATGCTTTGGCAATGCCACATCCTGGGAATCTGACACTACCTTCAAAACACTGATGTGTCACTCTCCCCAGATGCACGGACCCCACCTCCCTGCTTAGGAAGTAGTGCATCATAGATCAATGTCTCTGGGCCTCCCACATCAGAAGTCTGTGGCAGTGGAGTTCCTGATCAAGCAGAGCCACCAGGTGGCGTTGATATGCCAGTCTCTGGGTCATCAATGAGTGGAGACCTCCTGCAATAGATACAGGTTGCTGGTGATACCTTCAGGATACATTGGGCGGTTGCTGCAGTGCTTGAAAAGGATTTGGCACTGGCATAGCCTCCAGGTTTGCCTTCTTCTATTTCACCTATTGTGCCCCCTCCCTCCCTACCTAGGCCTAAAAGCTTTACTCTAAAAGCTATTTGGGATGCCAAGGTTCATTTGTCTGTCACATTATCTATAATCAAACAAATGAATTAAAAGCTAAAAGTGCAGACTAATGTTGGCTTGATTAGTTTCATTTCATTTATTAAAACTTGATATACCGTCCTTAGTGGGGACAACAGAGCAGTTTACAATAAAATCAGACAGGAAAGGAACACCAATAGAGTATAGGAAAGTAATACAGGACAACAACAATAAGAGTCCTAGAGAAACAGCAAGAGGAGAAGAAATACAGATGAGGACACAAATGGGTCGGGGTCATGGAAGTTTGAATGGAAGGTCAAAAGCTGTAAAGAATAAAAATGGGTTTTAAGCTGTGTTTTGAATTTTGAAAGTGACGGTTCCAACCGGAGGAGGGAGAGAGAGAGAGAGATTATTCCAGAGAAAGGGGCTGAGAAAGTAGAATGCAGGGTTGATTTCAGGTGTGCCTGAGAGGGGGTGGGAGAAGACGAGGATTTATGTGGCCAGAACGGAGAGTGCGGTCAGGAGCATGTGGTATGAGAGATAGTGCAGAGAAACAGTGTGGAGGGTTTTATGAACTTGAGCGAGTATCTTTAAATGTAGGCGAAAAGGAATAGGGAGCCAATGTAGGCGGATAAGCAGGGGGATTACATGGTCCAGTCAAGAGGCATGGAAAAAAAAAAAAATCAATCTGGCGACGGTATGCTTGATGAGCTAGAGACATTTTAGTGCATATTGAGGGAGGCCAGCAAGTACTGAATTACAATAGTCAAGACTGTATAGGACAAGAGAAACAAGGGTAGTCAAAGCAGAGGTAGACAGGAAGGAGCAAATAACTGATATGACGAAGGCAATAGAAAGAACGCTGTACGGCCTGACTAATATGTTCATGAAAAGAAAGATGAATCTAGAATAACTCCAAGATAGCAGAAAGAAGGTGTGAGTGTAATGAGTGCACCATCAAGAATAGGCAAAACAGAAAGTGGGGTTAAAGAACCAGAGAGCCAGGTAGCTGTTGTCCTGGAAGGGTTGAGTTTGAGACATTTTGTGGATAGCCAGGCTTCAACATGGGTGAGTTTGGTGTTCAAGAAGAGAGATCTGGGGAGAAAGGGTCAGTATGAAGAAGTAGCAGTATATCACTGGCATAGAGATAAACAGAAATACCGAGATGCTCAATCATAAGTGCAAGTGAAGCAAGAAAGATGATGAAAAGGAGAGGGGCTAAGACTGAACCGTGAGGGACAACACAAGAGAGTACATTCGTAGCAAAAAACCCGTGAGAGAGTCAGTTGGTCCATTAGATGATAAAGGGGTTAAAGGAGCGCTAAGAGGCGACAAGGCGATAGCGGAGAGACTGAATGAATTCTTTGCTTCGGTCTTTACTGAGGAAGATGTAGGGATGTTACCCACGACTGAAGTGGTATTTAAAGGTGTGGAAGAATTGAAGGAAATATCGATACATCGGGAAGATGTCCTACAACTATTAGATAAACTGAAGAGTAGCAAATCACCTGGGCCGGATGGTATACATCCAAGGGTGTTGAAAGAACTGAAATTTGAGATTGCAGACCTGCTATCAGTAATCTGTGAACTATCATTAAAATCATCTCTAATACCTGAGGATTGGAGGATCGCCAATGTAACACCAATTTTTAAAAAGGGTTCGAGGGGTGATCCGGGAACTACAGACCGGTGAGCCTGACATCAGTACCGGGAAAAATGGTAGAAACCATCATAAAGAATAAAATTACTCAGCATATAGATAGTCATGACCTAATGGGAGACAGCCAACATGGCTTTAGACAAGGAAGATCTTGTCTTACTAATCTGTTATGTTTTTTTGAAGGAGTGAATAAACAGGTGGACAAAGGTGAGTCGGTTGATATTGTGTATCTGGACTTTCAGAAAGCCTTTGACAAGGTCCCTCATGAGAGACTTTTGGCAAAACTAAAGAGTCATGGGATAGGAGGCAGTGTACTACTGTGGATCAGGAACTGGTTAAAAGATAGAAAGCAGAGGGTAGGGCTAAATGGCCAATTTTCCCAATGGAGAAAGGTGAATAGTGGTGTACCCCAGGGATCTGTGCTGGGTCCGCTGCTTTTTGACATATTCATAAATGACCTGGAAAGTGGAATAACGAGTGAGGTTATCAAATTTGCTGATGACACAAAACTATTTAAAGTTGTTAAAACCCAGGAGGATTGTGGAAAATTGCAAGAGGATCTTGATAAATTGGAAGACTGGGCATCAAAATGGCAGATGAAATTTAATGTGGAGAAGTGCAAGGTTATGCACCTAGGGAAGAACAACCCAAACTATGGTTACACGATGCAAGGTTCCACATTAGGAACCACCACCCAAGAAAAAGATTTAGGCGTCCTTGTGGATACCATGTTAAAACCCTCGGCCCAGTGTGCAGCGGCGGCCAAGAGAGCAAATAGAATGCTAGGTATGATAAGGAAAGGAATGGAAAATAAAACAAAAGATATTATAATGCCTCTATATCGTTCCATGGTGAGACCGCACCTTGAATATTGTGTGCAATTCTGGTCGCCATATCTTAAAAAGGATATAGCAATTTTAGAAAAGGTTCAGAGAAGAGCCACCAAAATGGTAAAGGGGATGGAAGGCTACTCCTATGAAGAAAGGCTAAAAAGGTTGGGGCTCTTTAACCTGGAAAAGAGAGACGGCTGAGGGGAGATATGATAGAAGTCTATAAATTAATGAACGGAGTGGAACGGGTAAACGTAGATCGATTGTTTACCTTATCAGAATATAGAAAGACTAGGGGACATGCAATGAAGCTACAGGGTAAACTATTTAAGACTAATAAAAGAAAATATTTTTTCACTCAACGTGTAATCAAACTCTGGAATTTGTTACCGGAGGATGTAGTAAAGGCTGTTAGTGTAGCTGGGTTTAAAAAAGGTTTGGACAAGTTCCTGGAGGAAAGGTCCATAAACCATTATTAAGAAGGGACCCAGGATATCAATGCTTGAACCAATACAAGCATTGTGGAACCTGTGTCCCTTGGGGAAACTGCTAGGTACGTATGACCTAGATTGGCCACTGTTGGAAACAGAATACTGGGCTTGATGGACCTTGGTCTGACCCAGTATGGCATATCTTATGTTCTTATGTAGAGATGGTAAGAGGAGGAAGTGAGAGAGTACCCATAGTGACACAGAAGGAACGCTGCGAGAGGAAAGATATAAACCAGTTGAGAACAGTGCCCCGAAGACTGATTTTGTACAGTCGCCTGAGAAGAAGATTGTGGTTGACAAGATCGAAGGCAGAGGACAGATCGAGAGAAAGAGCAAAAATAACATTTCACGTGACCCAGGAGTGGTGAATTTTGCTGAGCAATGAGAGGAGAATAATGTTGGTAGAGTAGCCAGGGTGGAAACCTGACTGGTATGAGTGCAGGGTATTGGTGGATTAGAGGTGTGCAGCAAGCTTTTGGAAAGAAAAAAGGTAACTTGGAGATGAGTCTATAGTTGAAGGAGGCCAAAATTAAGAGAATCAATAGCTTCAGAGTTAAGGTTACGGTTCAAGACCAAGTTGGTAAGATCACAACACTTTCAGACATTAATGAAGTTCTGTTAAAAGATAATTTGGCTTTGAAGTTTAAACTGGAGGCGTAATGTTTCCAGGACTGTGAATCTGAGAATCTTGAAAATTTTCCAAAACTGATGGAAGTTTTTGCCATGGAAATGTTTAAGCACTATCTGGAAAAAGCTCTTCTTGTTCCTAAAGAATTGATGCCTCCTATTTCTAAGGAGTATTACCTCCCAGTGGCAAAAAGAAAAGTCCAATCAGAACAGTCTACTGATATGGATGTTTTAAATTTGACTGCTATCTTAGAGTTTTTGGCAACAGAGTGTTACAGTCCTGCTACTTTATTAATAACTTGTTCTTTGGCTACCAATTGTGATTGGATTCTAAAGTTGCTTTTTAAGAAAAAAGCAGTATTGTTCTGAGGTCTATGTTTATTACCCTTGATCTGGCAAGGGAGACTCAGAAATTATGTTAGTTTTGGGTATTTTGGCATGTTACAGCTTGGTGCCACTTTATATTTGAAGTTTCACTGTAAATGCTTAGTTGTCAATAGTTACACCAAGTACGCTTTTTCAACCAAATGATTTGGCTGCCTTCTCAAGTTCCAAGCTGACAACACCTCCCCCCTGTCTCTCATTAAGAGGTTCTCTAAGTCCATGCATTAGGTGCACTGTCATTGGGCCAGGCCTACACCAACTGATTTCTTTTCTTGAATTTTTTCCTTAGTATTTTAATTTTTTTTCTTGTATCTACACTTCCTCAGATATTTTGAACTTGTAGGGGATTCCTATGATATTTTATATAAGAACATAAGAAATTTATTTTATTTAACATTTCTTATATGCAGCCTTTCATGATTTCAAGGCAGTAAATGCCATACTAGGTCAGACCAAGATCCATCAAGCCCAGTATCCTGTTTCAACAGTGGCCAATCCAGGTCACAAGTACCTGTCAGATTCCACAATGCTTATCCCAGGTTAAGCAGTGGTTCTCCATGGACCAGCAGGATTGCGTCAGCCACACCTGGTGATGTCCTCCGGGCGGCGCCATGGATACGGAAGTACTGTCCAAGCTCAGAAGGTGAGCCTTCTGGGCATGCCCAGGCAGCCCACCTTACTGGCCTGCCCCCTAGTCCAGCCAGTCTTCTTCCTTCCGCCTTGCCAGCAAGACGGACCTTACTCTCCTTCACCAATTCTACCATTGTCCACAAGACTCATCTCAGATCTACGTAAACCAGCATGCCAAAACCAGGCTTCAAGAAATGCAAAGACTGCAAACGAAAAATGAGCAGCACAGACACGCACGAGGTCTGCCTTTGCTGCTTGGGCTCTGGTCACATTGTGGAAAGCTGCCAGCATTGCGGGAAGATGTCCCCGAGAGCCAGAAAATTTAGGAACTACGCCTTGCAGGATTTCCTCACCTCAAAAGCAAGTATATCTGCTGTTCAGCCTGCCTGTCCTGTAATTGCCTCGGCTAGGGTTGCGCCCGCTGAGGCCCCCTCCTCCAGCCGTGTAGCCACTGCCGCGATATCCTCTACAGCTCCTGGGACCGCCCCTAGGGCCACCGGTATCCTCGGGTCCTCTTCTCATCCCGCGGCAGCGATTGAAGGCGATCCCCGGCCCGCGGCCTGACACACACGCGGCCATGTGGTGCCTGATGGAGGCGGCCATGATTCATCCAACTCCGCCCACTTCCGAGAAACCAGGAACAGCAGAAGCAGCTCTCGGCGCCGTCTCAGCTCCGCCCACCAGATCGCGGCCCCGGAGAGTCCCATCGGCGCCGTAATCCTCAGCGCCGGCCCCTCTCCACGCCAGGAACACAGATGCCGCAGGCGCAGTGAGAGCACCAGCAGCGGCAGAAGCCGATCGCACCACAGAAGACGCGGGCGCCGACGATCTGAGCGCTCGAAAAAGACACAGGAGCCTCAGTAGCTGCAGCGATGCCTCCAGACGCCAGACACCCCGCTCTAGACGCTCTCTGCACGGACACAGCTCCAAACACCATAAGCATCATGGCAGCAAGCGACACCGGAGCCCCTCCACTTCATCTCATGGCAGCCACAGGAGCAGGTACAGCAGTAGGTCCAGTCACAATGACTCCACCGTCATCATTAATTTACTGTCCCAGCTTTTAAGGCAGTCCAGCTCCACGGCACCCATCATGCCTACAGCTTCCCTCCAGGAGATTCCACCTACAGCTTCCTCTCCAGAGACTCTGCCGCTTCCCCAAGATGCGGCTGTTATGGACAAGCAAACGTCCATCCCGGGTGAGCAGCCCCAGGACAATCCCTCCCCGGACTCCACCGCTGAAGAGCAGGATACTGAAAGGGCTGTTGTGGATTCTGCGCTTGACGAACACTCCACCTTGGACAGGAGCCAATCTGCAGTAACGGAGGATCCACCACCCCCTCCGGAAGACCTCACTTACCCCAAGTTCCTTAACAAACTCGCCTCCACCCTGACCTTGAAAGGCACGGAGGACAAAGGGGAACCAGTACCAGAAGTTTTAAAATATCTCGCAACACCGAAGTCTGTTTTTATGCTTCCTATACACCAGACTCTGCGTGACAATCACCTAAGACTGTGGCAGACCCCGGCTTCCGGCCGGCCTTTTCCCAAGAGGCTTGAATCTAAGTACCAGGTACAACCTGTGCCTGGGTTCTCAACACCCCAACTGCCACACCAGTCCATTGTGGTGTCTTCAGCCCTCAAGCGGATAAAATCATCACGCACTCATACCAACAGCCCGCCAGGTCGGGATCACAAGCTCCTCGACGACAAATCGGGAAGAAAGTATTCCAGGGAGCTATGCTTAATGCGAAAATTGCCGCCCATCAGTTCCAGCAAGTTCTTTTCCAAGATGCTTGCATGACGAATTTAAAGACCACCATCACATCCCTCCCAAAGGGGGCCCAAGCGTCAGCATCCGGGGCTCTCACGGATATGTCCGAGTGCAACAAGCACCTGGCCAGCGCAACCTTCGACGCTTTCGACACAGCGCTGTGTACTGCCGGCACAGCTATCTCCGCAAGGAGATGGGCATGGCTGAGAGCATCTGGACTATGGGACGACACCCACGATGGAATTGCGGATGCACCCTGCATGGGTGAATCTCTCTTTGGCGACAAAGTAAAGGACACCGTCAATGATATGAAAGAGCATTGCACCACCTTGCAAACTCTGGCAGAGGACGGGTTCGAGCGCCACGGCAGCACTCAAAAATCTAATTTTCAACGAAAACCATACTACGCATCCAGCAAGAGGTATCCCTCCAGCCGGAAATGGCACAATCCTAGTTACAAGAGCAACTCCTACCGCGGTCCCTCACACCAACGCAACTCCCAGAGAGACCGCAAACAAATGAAAAACAACGCGCCCACCAACAAGAGTGGGCCCTCCTTTTGACGCCAAATCACAGGCATCCACCCGGATCGGGGGTCGCCCGTCACTCTTCCTGCCACAATGGTCATGGATTTCCTCAGACTCCTGGGTTATGCAAATCATACGAGAGGGCTACCGCATGCGCTTCGCAGCGCCGCCCCAGCAAAATGTTAACCTGTCAGCGACACTCCCCCACACCAGCGCCTAGCCATGGCAGCAGAACTGATGCACCTGCTGTCTTCCCACGCCATGGAGGCAGTACCCCCGACCGAAAGAAACTCTGGCTTCTACTCCAGGTACTTCCTCATTCCCAAAAAGACGGGGGGGGGGGGCATACGCCCCATTCTGGACCTCTGCCGGCTCAACATCAAGGAGAAGTTCAGAATGTACTCCCTCAGCTGCATCCTTCCGTTGATCCAGACCGGCGACTGGATGGCGTCCCTAGATCTACAGGACGCTTACACCCACATCCGCATCCGCATCCACAGAACCCACAGGAGATATCTCCATTTCCAAGTACTAGGGCAGCACTTCCAGTACAGAGTCCTCCCCTTCGGACTGTCGCCAGCACCACGGGTCTTCACGAAGTGCGTGGCAGTGGCAGCTGTGCATCTCCGCAAGCAGAACGTCTCCATTTCTCCCTACCTGGACGACTGGCTCCTCACTGCCCCCTCAGCCCCGCAGCTTCAGGAGTCCCTACGGATCATCATGGACCTGATCTCCAGCTTGGGATTTGTGATCAACGTCACCAAGTCGCACCTCACGCCTTCGCAAAGGCTAGAGTTCATAGGAGCCGTGATCGACACCAGGACGTCAAAAGCCTACCTTCCTGAGCGCAGACTGAGCACCCTCACCTCCATGGTGGCCAGCACAGCCACGGCAGGGACTTCCTCAGCAAGGGCCATACTATGCTTGCTGGGCCACATGTCCGCCACGACAGCAGTCCTGCCTATTGCGAGACTGAACATGCGGACACTCCAATGGCACTTGCGTACCCATTGGAATCAACATGCCCAGCCTCTTTCCACCTGCGTCCCTCTGACCCCAAAGGTCAAGGCTCAACTCCACTGGTGGACGATACCGGCAAACATTTCAGGTGGCAAGGACATCCACGCTCAAATATACCAGGTGATCCTCACCACTGACGCCTCAAACACCGGCTGGGGTGCCCACATCCCACAATTCAGCACCCAGGGAGCATGGTCCCCGCAAGAGAAACTCCTGCACATCAACCTCCTCGAAATAAGGGCCGTCAGATACGCTCTCAAAGCGTTCCTGCCACACCTTCGAGGGAAGTCTATCCTCATCCAAATGGACAACCAGGTGGCCATGTTTTACATCAATAAGCAAGGGGGCACGGCCTCACGTGCACTCTGCAGAGAAGCGCTGCGGATATGGTCCCTGGCCCTAAGGAACGGGTGCACCCTCCGGGCCTCCTATCTCCCCGGGGACCAGAACATCCCAGCGGACAAGCTAAGCAGACAGTTGCAGCTGCACGAGTGGATTCTCCTCCCGGAGGTCGCCGACAGCCTCTTCCGGCGCTGGGGATCACCAAGCATCGACCTATTCGCCACGGAACAGAATGCCAAATGCCCCCTGTTCTGCTCCAGGAACCCATCAGCCAAACGATTAGCAGCGGATGCATTCGACGTGTACTGGGGGGGAGGGGGGGAGGGGAGGGGGAGAGTGGTCTCTGGTGTATGCTTTCCCACCGACCCCTCTCATCCCGGCAACTCTTCAGTGGATTGTTCGCGACAAAGCGCGTGCCATCCTGGTGGTACCCCACTGGCTGCGCCAGATGTGGTTTGCTCTTCTACTGCGCCTAGCGCACGGAGACCCAAAACACCTGCCCCTCAGGCCAGACCTACTGACGCAGGATGGGGGCAACACGAGACACCCCAACCTCAAAGCCCTAGCTATCACTGCCTGGAGGTTGAACGGCTAAACCTTTCTACACTCCACCTTCCTGCTGAAGTGCAGGACGTGGTCCTAGCGGCCAGAAGGCCCTCCACCAGGAAGTCCTATGGTCTCAAATGGAAGAGGTTCAGCTCATGGTGTGCAACTCAAGGCCTTGAGCCCACTTCGTGTCCACTCCCCAACATCCTGCAATACCTTAGTTCGTTGTCCAACCTTGGCCTGAAGACGCAATCCATCCGCGTGCACCTCTCTGCAATTGCGGCCTTCCATGCACCTCCCAAAGGGGCAAACACTATTGAGGCACTGCCCCTGACAGCACGCTTCATGAAGGGACTGACGAACCTAAAACCCCCTGTCAGACAGCCTGTCCCACCTTGGGACCTCAACACAGTACTGCAACGCCGACATGACGTTTGTGTCCTGGAAGACGCTTTGTGACAATCACATCCGCCAGGAGGATCAGTGAGATTCAAGCGCTAGTATCACACCCTCCCTATACACAGCTGCACCACAACCGGGCTTCTCTGAGGACCAACCCAAGATTTGTGCCCAAGGTGCCATCAGCGTTCCATGTCAACCAATCCATCGAGCTCCCCTCGTTCTTCCCAGAGCCTCATGCTTCGGATGAAGAACGACGCCTCCACACCCTTGACTGCCTCCGGGCCCTCAGGATCTACCTGCACAGAATGCAGCCTATCTGGAAAGGCGAACAGTTGTTCGTGTCTTTTGACCCAAGCAAGCGGGGCAGACCCGTCAACAAGAGGACCCTTTCCCACTGGGTGGCCGCCTGTGTCTCCTATTGCCTCGACCCAGCGGACGCACGGAAGCAACCAACGGTGGGGCCCCATCAGCTCAGAGCTCTGGCCACCTCTATTGCCAACCTTCGCTCTGTACCCATGATCAACGTCTGCAGAGCAGCCACTTGGTCCTCCCCGCACATGTTCCAGAGGCACTACTGCCTCGACCTCAGGAGGGCTACGCCTTCGGCACAGCCGTCCGCGCCACCGCCAAAGGGGATGTTGGGGCTGCTACGCCACCCGGCACTGCCTGAACCGTGGCGCCAGGGACCCTTGCCCGTCTACCTATGCCGTGTTATGTCTGCAGTCTGTTAAGTTATTGCACTGTTGCACAACCTGTTCCAAGTTATTGCACATTACTATTGTCTTGCAAGTGCTGTTTACTCAGTGATGAAGTGAGGCAGTGCAACAATTGGTACAAACAGAGTGAAGAAATTTCGTGACTCATGGTCTCAGTAGTTTTCTGACTCCCTACCTCCTCCACCTCAGCAAACACCTGCAGCTAGGGAGGCACCAGGTGTGGCTGACGCAATCCTGCTGGTCCATGGAGAAAGTGAGGTTACTTACCTGTAACGAGAGTTCTCCGTGGACAGCAGGATAAGTCAGCCACACAATCCCGACCTGCCTCCCCTGGAGGAGGTGGATACATCGGCCCGTGCCCTAGCCTGGAGACTAGCTAGGAACACGACTGGCTGGGCAAGGGGGCGGGCCAGTAAGGTGGGCTACCTGGGCATGCCCAGAAGGCTCACCTTCTGAGCTTGGAGAGTACTTCCGTATCCATGGCGCCGCACAGAGGACGTCACCAGGTGTGGCTGACTTATCCTGCTGTCCACGGAGAACCCTCGTTACAGGTAAGTAACCCCGCTATTTCTCTGGTCCTTTCTAATAGTAGTATTTGGGTAACAACAGATAAATCTGTGTATTTTAGAATTCGGTGTTTTTGCCAAGTCAGTCAGGTCTTAGTACCACCAGAGAGCTTTTTATTTAAATCAAATCAGAGTATAGCTTAGCATACAAGTAGAATAGTCTTTGTACAAAGAAATAAAACTTGTTTCTAGTGACCTTTACAAAAAGAGGACTTCCAGTTAGGAGGCAAAGGATCTGTGAAGTTGTCTTACATAGGTGTTAAAGGCAAGTGACAGATTAAAGGGGCAATTTGAAAGGCCCCCCTCTATCAATCCAAGGGCTGTGTGAAGTTACACAGGAAATTGTTAAGACTTTACCTTAAAAGCACAGGCATGGCACTGTGTAGCAAGCCAGCTAAATTATAAGATGGGATAGTTAGAATATATAGCTCTAAAGGAGAGGTTAGATACGATTGGTATCTCAGAGACCTGGTGGAAAGAGAACAACCAGTGGGACATTGATACCTGGGTACAAATTATATTGCAATGATGGAGTAGATTAAATTGGTGAAGGGGCTGCATTTCTATGTTAGAGAGGGCATTGAGTCACACAGGATTAAAATTTTGCAGGAAACAAAATACACCATAGAATATCTATGGATTGACATTACATGTGAAAAAGGGGAAAGGCCATGGCAGTGGGGGTGTACTACCAACCGCCTGGCCAGAATGAACAAACAGATGATGAAATAATCAAAGAAATCAGGGACGCTAACAAAAGTTACAACACAATAACAATGGGCAATTTCAATAAACCCGGTATCGAATGGATCAGTGTCACGGCAAGACATGCTAGGGAGATAAAGTTTCTAGATGAAATGACTGCTTCTTGGAGCAGCTGGTTCATAAACGAGAAGAGAGGAAGCCATTTTGGACCTAGTCCTTAGTGGAACACGAGATCTGGTACAAGAGATAAAAGAGTGTTGGGGCTACTTGGCAATAGTGATCATAGCATGATCGCCTTTGAATTAATAAATGGAGGAATGATGGCAAGGAAATCCACAGTACTACCTTTTAACTTTCAAAGGGAAACTATGATAAAATAAGGAAAATAGTTAAAAACCAGACAAAACAAACAAAACACACAACCTAAAGGACCAGTTGCAAAGGCTAAAAAGATTTGCATCAAGCACGGGTGTTTAAAAATACTATCTAATCTTGGAAGCCCAGACCAGCTGTATCCTATGCTTTAAGAAAAGTTGAAGGAAGTCCAAAAAACTGCCAGTATGGTTTAAAGGTAAGATCTGAGAGGATGTTGTAGCGAAAAAAAGCATCCTTCAGGAAATGGAAAAAAGGAGCTAAATGATGAAAAACTGAAACATCATAAGCATTGGCAAGTTAGATGCAAGGCATTGATAAGGCAGGCAAAGAGAATTTTTTTTTTTCTTCAAAGACACCCAAGCTTGCTGTGGGAGCAAAAAACGCATAATAAAAACAATTTTCAAGTACATTTGTAGCAATAAATCTAACAGTCAGTTGGATCATTAGATGATAGAGGGGTAAAGGCCATAGCATCAGAAGAATTGAAAGAAAGAAAGAATCAATAAAATGGGAAGATGCATTACAACTATTTGATAAAACTAAAAAAAAAGTATGAAATTGAGACCCATTATTAGTAATCCGTGAACTATCACTGAAATCTATAATACTTTAAAATTGGCGAATTGCCAATGTAATGTCAATTAAAAAAAAAAAAAAAAAGAAGGGTTGCAGGGGTGATCGGGAAATTACAGACCAGTGAGCCCGATGTCAGTACCGAGCAAAATGATCGAAACAATTATAAAGAACAAAATTATTGAATATGTAGATAGTCATGGTTTAATGGGAGAAAGCCAACATGGCTTTAGCTAAGGAAGGTCTTGTCATATTAATCTGTTATATTTTTTTGAAGCTGAGCTGGTCGATAGTGTATCTGGATTTTCAGAAACCTTTGACAAGGTCTCTCATGACACTCCTGGCGAAATTAAAAAGTCATGGGATAGGAGACAGTGTACTATTGTGGATCAGGAACTGGTTAAAAAAAAAAAAGATAGAAAGCCGAGGGTAGGGCTAAATGGCTAATTTTCCCAATGGAGAAAGGTGAATAGTGGAGTACCACAGGGATCTGTGCTGTGTCTGCTGCTTTTTAACATATTAGCAAATGATTTGGAAATGGGAATAACGAGCGAGGTAATCAAATTTGCAGATGACACAAAATTATTCAAAGTTGTTAAAACCCAAAAGAATTGTGAGAAACTGCAAGATGATCTTCATAAAATTGGAAGCCTGGAACTTCAAATGGCAGATGAAATTTAAATGTCGACAAGTGTGAAGTTATGCACCTAGGAAAGAACAACCCAAACTATGGTTACACGATACTAGGTTTCCCATTAGGAATCATCACTCAGGAAAAAGATTTAGGCATCATGGATAACATGTTGAAACCCTCTGCCCTGTGTGCAGTAGCGGCAAATAAGGCAAATAGAATGCTAGGAATCATAAGGAAAGGAATAAAAAATAAGACAAAAGGATATTATAATGCCTCTATCGTTCCATGGTGCGATTGCACCTTGAATATTGTGTGCAATTCTGGTCACCATATCTTAAAAAGGATACAGTGGAATTAAAAAGGGACAGAGAACCACCACCAAAAGAGTAAAGGGGATGGAATGATACCCCTATGGAGGAGAGGCTTAAAAGGTTAGGGCTGTTCAACCTGGAAAAGAGACAACTGAGGAGAGATGATAGGTGGTCTACAAATTAATAAAGGGAGTGGAATGGGTAAACATAGATAGATAATTTACACCATCAAAAAGTAGAAAGACTAGGGGACATGCAATGAAGCTACAGTGTAACCAGTTTTAAGACTAATAAAGAGAAAATATTTTTTCACTCAACATGTAATCAAACTCTGGAATTCATTACTGGAGGATGTAGTAAAAGCTGTTAATGTAGCTGGATTTACAAAAAGGTTTGGACAAGTTCCTGGATATTCAGTCACTGTCTGGTTAGTTTCTGTGGTGAATGTTAGGCCAGGGTTTCCTGCACCTGACTTTTGCTGCATGTCACTAGCCAGGAAGCGTCTCAATATCGCTGCTGCCCGGTTAGCGATGGATGTGCCCTGGCATGCCCTGATGTTAACTGGTTAGCATTTGGGCATGTAGCGGTAGCACCAGAGGATATCCCACAGAGCAGCATTTACACAGTCTGCAAGCCATGTAAATGCCTTTGAGTATCCCCCACTATGACTATATGTGGATGGTGTCCATTCCGTGGTGAAGCATATAGTAACATAGTATATGATGGCAGATAAAGACCAGTATGGTCCATCTAGTCTGCCCAGTAAGGTGACTAGAGTGGTTGTACCTGCCGCTCCATGCAAGTCACCCCCCCCCATGCTTTTGTTTAGGGTTGTACCCACCGCTCTGTGCAGATCACCCCCGCTGTTTGTTGAGGTATAAAAGATATTTAAGTTTATTTTGATTTTATCGTCTTGCTATAAAAAAAGGGAGACACTGTCTGTCCCATGCCATTTTGAATTCTGTCACTGTATTTGCCCCTCCACCTCCCTGGAGGACATGCCAAGCTTCCACCACCCTTTCAGTGAAAAAGTATTTCTTGGTGTTGCTTTTAAGTTTACCCCCTTATAGCTTCATTGTATGCCCTCTAGTTTTACAGCTTCCCTTTCTTTGAAAAAAAAGGTTTGTCTGTTCAATAATACCCTTAAAGTACTTAAAGACATATATATCATATTTCTCTGTCCCTCTTCTCCTCTAGAGTATACATATTTAGGTCTTCAAGTCTCTTCTCACACGTCTTCTGACTCCAAATTATTTTGGTTGTCTTCCTCTGAACCGTTTCAAGTCTTTTTATATCCTTTGTGAGATATGGTCTTCAAAACTGAACACAATACTCCAAGTGAGGCCTTATCAACGACTTGTATAGGGGCATTAATATCACCTTTCTGTGGGTCATTCCCCTCTGTACGCAACCCAGCATCCTTCTGGCTTTGGCTACTACCTTGTTGAAATGATTAGTGTCTGAGAATCTCAAGGTGCTGAAACAATGCAAGGTACCTCTCCTGGTCAGTTCACACCAACCTCTCACCCCCTATTGCATACAATTCCTTTGGATTTCTGCATCCCAAGTGCATAACTCTGCACTCCTTTACATTAAATCTTAACTGCCAAGTATTAAACCATTATTCCAGTTTTTGTAGATTATTTTCTGAAAAAGGAAGACATGGATATAACAATGCTTCAGGAAACGCATTTAAGGGCCATGGAATATGGGAAACTGAGAAGGGACGGGGTAGGAGAACTATGATTTCTGTGTAACAATAGGGGCAACACAAAAAAGCGAGGTGTATAACGAAATATTTTATTACACTGAAGAGCCCAACACAGCTGCATTTTAGCTTATGCCTTCGTCAGAGTATTTGTTAGTAAAAAAGGCTTCTTAATGAGGGCTTCAAATTTGCCAATATGAATGAAGTTGAGTAATACGAGGGTTGCTATTTATATTTCTGGCCTTAGCAACAGTAAGTGTTGCCAGGCGTCATCCAATGGTTCCATTGGAACACTGACATGGTTGAACATAACCTTATTCATAACATTTTATCATTTGAGCACGATTTGTTGTTTACAGTAACTTGAAAAATTCATCTCGGGCGAAAAATGGAACTCGTGAACATTTTCATGTGATTATTTTTCATAACTTTTGACATGGATTATCAAGACAAGAGTGCATTGATGAACTTAATTTTTTATATGGTGATAAAGCACCATCCTACAGCACTGTAAAAAACTGGTATAATGAATTCAATCGTGGCCAACGTTCGCTCCAGGACGAATTCTGTCAGGGTCGTTCAAAATCGGTGGTTGTGCCAGAAAATATCGATGCTGTGTGTGAACTGATAAAGCAAGATAGTCATGTGACATACCGTGAGATTGAGGCATCTTTTGGCATTAGTATGACAAGCATCAATAAGATATTGCATGATCATTTAGCTGTAAAAAAGATTTGTTCACGTTGGATCCCGCATAATCTGACAAATGCTCAAAAGAAGGCTTGTGTCAATTGGTGCAAGGAAATGTTTGAAGCACATTGAAGCAAATGGTTGCCTGTTTCTTCGGCATTACCGGTCACGTGGCGACAGTGCCGTTAGAGCAACGTAGGACAGTCAATTCTGAATGGTACATGACCATTTGTTTACCAGAAGTCTTCGGAGAAATTCGGAAAAAGTCGAAGAAGAGGCGAATAATTCTTCATCATGACAATGTGAGCTCTCACACATCAGCTCAAACAAAGGAATTTTTGACCGGCCAAAACATCGAATTGATGGGTCATCCACCGTACAGCCCTGATTTGGCACCCAATGACTTCTTTTTATTCCCGCACATCAAAAACAAATTACGTGGTCAACGATTTTCAACACCCGAAGATGCGGTCGATGCATTCAAAACGCATGTTTTGGAGTTACCTCAATCGGAGTGGAAAAAGTGCTTCGAAAATTGGTTCAAACGCATGCAAAAAAGTGTATTGATCTTCATGGAGAATATTTTGAAAAACAATAAAACCAATTTCGATCATAAATATTTGTTTTTTCATTATTAGGCCAGAAATATAAATAGCAACCCTTGTAGCCTATGGTGAGGTGGGGGAAGGGAGAGCAACAGGGCAACCAACAAAAAAATATATAAACAAAGGCTCAAGTGTAGGTACTCCTTTAGGAATTCTTACGTAGGGATTCAGGAACTCCGATGTCTGTCACAAGCTGAATCCCTACATCAGAGTTCCTAAAGGAGTACCTACACTTGAGTCTTTGTTTATATTTTTTTGTTGGGTGCCCTATTGTCCTCCCTTCCCTCTCCCACCTCTCTCTATAAGCTTTTACTTAACTTCATTTGTACTGGCGAATTGGAAGCCATCATTAAGAAGTCTTTCACTAACAAGCACCCTCTGCCAAAGGCGTAAGTTGAAATGCAGCCGTGTTTGGGTCTTTAGTGCAATAAAGGACTTCATTCTATACCTTGCTTTTTTGTGTTACTTCTGGTCTATCTGCGAGTTGTGATAAGGAAGCTTATCATAGCTCAGGAAGGAGCTATAGAAAAGGTGAAGTGACTCTGAACAAGCAACCTGTCAGTTCTGGTAGAAATAAGAAAACAGAATTTTCCCATAAAAGACTACCAGTCCCAGAATGCACCAGGTTTCCAACAGCCATTAGAGGAGCTGAAATGGGGAAACGTGTGTTCAATCAGGAGGGCTATGAGGTAATCCCTAAGCACTCATCTCAAAGGGCAGGGCCTGATTCAGCACAGCTGCGCTGTG
Organism: Ichthyophis bannanicus; assembly: GCA_033557465.1. Classification (NCBI taxonomy): domain Eukaryota; kingdom Metazoa; phylum Chordata; class Amphibia; order Gymnophiona; family Ichthyophiidae; genus Ichthyophis; species Ichthyophis bannanicus. The sequence goes on from CM066031.1 coordinate 254,152,029, forward strand.
CTAAGGTGGAGCACTCATCAAAGCAGAATAAGAGGTAGAGTTTATTCTACAGAGAATTATCCTCATCCTCAGATTCATCTTGGACAGCTTCATCATCTGGAGGATCATCATCAGAAGCAGAAGCCAGAGCGAACGGACAGAGAGGGCAAGAAACCCTTTGGAAGAAAGAAAAGCATTTGGGAGGTCTAGAGGAGTCCAGAGCAGTACGTATACTGGGAGACATTCAAAAGGCCAGCAGACACCATTGGACTGGGGAAAGCCAGAGGAATGGTGCTGCAGAGCTAGGAATCTCCAGACAGTACCTGTGAGGGAGACGGCTGCACGTGGAAGGGACCCTAAGACCCGTGCCAGAAGGTATGTGAAGAGAGATCCAGTGTCCAGGGATCTGGATTGGAAGGCTGGACATAAGAACTGGACTACATACTGGCCAGGCTATTTAGAGAGGAACTCTAACAGCAATGGAAGCTCAGGTATGAACACTGATCTATGCCCTAGCTATAACCTTGAAAGACAGCAGGGAAACAAGTATTCTCCTGAAAGTGCTCCATTGAGAAATTCCTCTGTGCCAATCCCTGATATTGAATCCATGATTGTTGAAGAAGGGGAAGGAGCGGTCTTAGATACAGGCTGTGAACATATGGATTGCTCTCTGTCTAAACTCCTTTGGTAATTTTCTGTTACAAAGTACAACAACCATCACAAAGAAATACAAACTTGTTCTTTAATCTACTCAGAAAAGCTCCTGAAGTAGGATTTGAGACACGCAGTAGAAAGCAAGCCAGCTAAGGGGTTTCAGCTGGGTAACTGCTAGCAATCGAGCCTTACCTAATTGCTTGTGAGCTCTGAGGGAATCACTTCTGAATCTATGTGTGAAGATATAAGAAGTTAACCTGAAAAGAAGAGTTTTTCCCTTCTTTGTGGGTTTTGCTTGTTGTTTGAAACACTGCTAAGAAAATATTAGCTAAAGCCTACAGAAAAGACCAGTTTGTTACCAACCAGGTCTTTATTCTTTTGATTTGATTGCCTGACAAGTTCAACTGTTGTTTTCCTGATTTTGTTTTTCTAAGTTTAACACTGAAAGCAAGTATCCTGTTTTATGTGCTACCAAGCATATCTGTGTTGGGAGAAATAACCCCATAAATAAATATCTTATTGGCTTTACACTCAAGCACAACTAATTATTGGGAGCAGCTGTGCCTGGTGTGAATGGACTGCATTTCCCACAATCCCTTGCAAATCATATTGATATATGCACTTGCCAAGACTGTAAACATTCTCACCCAGGCAGCCGTCTGACAGAGTGCATGGGTGTCTTTTTTTATAAGAACATAAGATATGCCATACTGGGTCTGACCAAGGTCCATCAAGCCAAGTATCCTGTTTCCAACAGTGGCCAATCTAGGTCATACATACCTAGCAGTTTCCCCAAAAGACACAGGGTTCCACAATGCTTGTACTGGGTCAAGCATTGATATCCTGGGTCCCTTCTTAATAATGGTTTATTGACCTTTCCTCCAGGAACTTGTCCAAACCTTTTTTAAACCCAGCTACACTAACAGCCTTTACTACATCCTCCGGTAACAAATTCTAGGAGTTTGATTACACGTTGAGTGAAAAAATATTTTCTTTTATTAGTCTTAAATAGTTTATCCTGTAGCTTCATTGCATGTCCCGTAGTCTTTCTATATTTAGATAACGTAAACAATTGATCTACGTTTACCCATTCCACTCCATTCATTAATTTATAGACTTCCATCATATCTCCCCTCAGCCGTCTCTTTTCCAGGTTAAAGAGCCCTAACCTTTTTAGCCTTTCTTCATAGGAGTATCCTTCCAACCCCTTTACCATTTTGGTGGCTCTTCTCTGAACCTTTTCTAATAACGCTATATCCTTTTTAAGATATGGCGACCAGAATTGCACATAATATTCAAGGTGCGGTCTCACAATGGAATGATAGAGGCATTATAATATCTTTTGTTTTATTTTCCATTCCTTTCCTTATGATACCTAGCATTTTATTTGCTCTCTTGGCCGCCACTGCACACTGGGCTGAGGGTTTTAACATGTTATCCACATTGACGCCTAAATCTTTTTCCTGGGTGGTGGTTCCTAATGTGGAACCTTGCATCGTGTAACCATAGTTTGGGTTGTTCTTCCCTAGGTGCATAACTCTGCACTTGTCCACATTAAATTTCATCTGCCATTTTGATGCCCAGTCTTCCAATTTATCAACCCATATTTGCAGTCCTCAAGGATATAGGTGTATCCATGCAAAGGAAGTTGCAGACACAGGAAAAGCAGTGGTGGCTGCAGCAGCGGGGGAAGGGGAGGAACAAATCGCTGAGTTGTCTTAAAAAAAAAAAAAAAAAAATCCCCCACCCCCAAAAAAAGGTGTCGGTACGCCGTACTGTTGCGTACCAGCACAAAAAAAGCCCTGGTTTTAAGACAATTTGGAATACAGAGAAATTTGACTAATTGGGTGCAGATTCTATATAGGAGTGTGGCATAATAGAGACTATCCTAGAAGACCCTTTGTCTCAGAAATAATACCTTGTAACAGAAAATAGGAAGATAGATGGCAGAGACCAAAATAGTACATTCAGTCTGACCAGTAAGGTGCTTAGCGTTGTAACTGTTGCTTCTTGTAGGTTACACATCCTCCAATGCCTTTGTTTAGACATTGTGCACATAACTCCCAGGTCCTTAAGAAGTGCAAGCTAAAGCAGTTGAATCTGTTAAACCAAAAAACAAAACAAAACCCCAAACACACACTTTTTCAATTAAAAATAAAAAAAATAAAAAAAAAAATATTCCTCGAGCCAGAATTAATTTATAAAATCATTTCTATTGTTACTCTCCAGTTTGGGTGGTGGTAAATCCTGATAATGCACCTAACAGTGGATTATCATACCTCATACGCAGAAATGATTTCTAAATGAAATCACACCAGTAATAATATTTCAGTGTTCTAAATACTTGTAATTACTTGTGGAGTTTCCTCTGGCAGTGATGAGCCATATGCATGAACAAGGAGAGGACAGCAGGAGGCACAGATTAAGATTTTGCTGGACTCTATTTCCCATACTAACATAAAAGTGGTACACGCTATCCTGCCAAGAAAAAGGTAACACAGTACAAGTATGTAGACAACCGTTTGAATCAGCCTGTCTCAGAAAAATCTCCAAGAAGCACTGCTTGGTTTTCCAATAGCGGGGGGATGAAAGTTAACCCTTGCCAAAGTCAAAATTTACAAAACAGCCTCTGACCTTTTTGGGTGTTACCATTTCAGATGGTGGAAGAAATATCAATAAGGATGAAGGAGCCATATGTAGCAAATTGAAACAACCTAACAAAAAAAACCTTTCTCCAGTCATTACTGGGGTTGATGAGATTTTGCAGAGACCCCATGCATGGTTTTGGTGTGATATCTACACCTCTTACAAGAGGAACATAGTGAAGCAGTAAGGAAATTAAGAGATGCACTTGATGTCTGCTCAGTGCTGGCACATCCAGACAAAATTAATCTTCTCAATTTATCTGGCGGTGGGAACCAGGGTCATGCAATGATATTGGGCACCCTAGGTGAACCTTCAACCTTAACCCCCCCCCCTCGCCATCAATATTTTGATAATTAAACTCAATCATGATCATCCCAACACCACCCCTCTCACCACAATCCTATAAAAATGCATAGCTTGAAATCATGGGAGGCATCGTCAGCAGCACGAGTGTGGAGGAAAATGTCCTGAACATGCTGCTTTGCTGTTGCTAAATTTAAATATGCTATAGCAATGCAGGGCCTTCATATTTGGCAATGCCTTTTTTCAAATTCTCACTGGACAAGGGGGGCACATTCAGGGACGGCACTAACATTAGGCGAACTAGGTGGTCACTTAAGAGTTCTGGCCCTCTAGGGGCACTCATTGCCGCTACTGTGGCCCCTCTGGGAACCTACAGCAGCAGGAATGGCTGCAAACAGACCCAGAGCACTTATATTTAAACGGCGGTGCTGCGGGGCTGTTTGCTTCTGTCCCCTTGGACTGCCCGATGCCAACTCCGTTTGCAAACAGGATGAAGTCAGCATTGGGCATCAAAGGGGGTGGAAGCAAACAGCCTCACGGCAGCAAAGTTTAAAAAGGTAAGCACTATGGGGCTGCGGGTCACAGAGAGTGATGGCAGCAGCAGTGGCAATGGGCACCACAGTGGAGTGTAGGGGCACAAGGGATGAGGTTTGCTTAGGGAGCGTCATCTCCTTTCAGTGGCCCTGGGCATATCTGGGAGTTGATGGGCCATACAGCAGGTCCAAGTTTAAATATTTGCCACTTTCTGGAAGCCTTATCCCCTCTCACTAGTCAGAAGTACGTTGGTGTAACCTAAGACCCACTATAGGCCAGGAAACTTAGTTTGTCTGTCAAGGGCTAAGAGGGCTGTGACACTCCAAGGAAGCAACTTTATAAAAACCTTTCTCCATGCGTAAAACTTTGTTTTATATATGCAAAAAGTGCTATGTACATAATGGCATATGCAGCAGTAAGAAGGCACTTATCAGATGCAACCTAGGTGAAGGTGTGTTCTGGGGTGGAGGTTGGACAGAGCATGGGTTGAGTTACGATATGTGTGCATTTTATTACCTGCTTACATATCTACTTTATGTGCTAACCTTTACATTCACTCCCCAGCAGGCATGAGCATCCATGACTTCAATCTAACTGATTTTGGCAAGTTTACCCCTAGTATTTTATCAAGGCACATATGCACCTGTGTGTCTTTATAAAATAGGCTAAAAAAAAAAAATAAAAAAAAATAGGGGCTTACTTGCCCTCTCATCGCCTATGCAAACCGTCATAATTATCCCCGTAAGTCTGGAAATAATATCAAGCTACATCAGAAGTTGCTGTTCCAAAAATAAAGTTTACTGATATAAAACTTGGTTGATAATGAAATGTTGCCAGAAAACACTTCTGGTGATATCCACAAAGATCAACACATGAGGCTCCTCCCTTGACGCTAAAGTACCCCTCCAGGCTATCCCTTACTTGCCTCGACTCACTTTACCTGATTCTCCTTGATGCCAAACTGTGCAACTTTTCTTAAATGAAGTGCTGCAAAACACTTTTTATGCTGTCCTCCTTGATCTAAACAGCAACTGGAAAAAAGTTAGGCTGCCCTTCTCCACCTGGTTACATGCATGATTTCAGAAGCACTGGACCACTTTGATGCCAGTTCTTTTGAATTCCACAAATCAGTGGAAAAGAGAAAACCTCAGCAGAGCACGAAGCCTCTTCAGGAATCCTTTCCAGATTCCTCTTGACATTTGCTCACAGGTAGGCTCCAGGAGCTTACACTTTGATGAACCAAGAGGCTCCTTTCTGTGATCACTGCATCCAAACTCAAGGACTCCAGAACATTAAGCCTTGTACTTCTTAACTATCAAGCACTCCTCCCCCTTTGGGTGCACTGAAAGCACCTATATTCTGAGTCTCTTAAAATATAAGATAGAGGACTTCCGGTAGCATGGTGAGCTGAGTGAGTCGCAGCCCTCTTAGCTCCGGGGCCCGTTCTCTTCTCTCACCCTTTAAACTTAATGTGACTGCCCTTTAATTACTTGCAAGTGGGTGAGCATCTTTCTCATAGAACGGAACTTCGTAAGGTTGAGCGAGTCTTCCAGGGAGCGCTCTGCATGGCGACTAAACCCCCCCGACGCGAGAAGCCACATGGAGGGGAAGCTAAAATGGTGGAGGGGGGTCTCAGAAGGCTCGATGCCAGTGGCTACGGCGATGATGGTGGCGGAGGTTTCAAAAGCGGTGGTGGTCGCGTTGGAGGATCACTTGGGAGGGCTAGCGACACAGATTACCGCCGTGGCACAAGCGGTATCAGACTTTACCTGCTGCGTGGAACGGGCGGAGAGCCGCATTGGTGCACTGGAAGACTTGCAGATGCAGGATGAGACCCGGCTCAAGAAGCTGGAGGAGGCCCTGGCCAAGCAACAAGACAAGCTAGAAGATTTAGAGAATCGCAGCCAGCGCAACAATTTGCGCTTTATTGGTATCGCCGAGACTGTGCAGGATAAGGATCTGAGAAGCTTCTTGGAAAAATGGATCCCCGAGCACCTACCCTTGGATGGAGATGTGGGGAACATTGTTCTGGAACGCGCACATAGACTGGGGCCTTACCGGGCCAATGATAACAGGCCGCGGGCTGTCATCGCCCGGTTCCTGAATGCGGCGCAAAAAGAGGAGTGTTACGTGCCTCCCGTCTGTCCCGGAGATCGGGCGCCACCGCTAGTAAGGTTCTCATTTTTCAAGACTACTCGGCCGGGGTAGCGCTACGCCGCAAGGCCTTCAAAGATGCCTGCGGCAGGCTGGTGGAGAGAGGAATTTGTTTTACCTTGGCTTACCCCACCACGCTGAGAGTGGATTATGAGAGCGGTCGTCGGGTCTTCTCTTCGCCGCAAGAAGCCTTGGAATTTTGCAATGGCCTCGGCTGAACACGAAGAGTCAGGCCAGTAGTGAACGGTCAGCTTCTTCTGGTGCTGCAGCTTCCAGGACTGGACATGGGCAGAGTTTTTCATGCGGGGCCTAGACTGCGCTGCGATCACTCCAGCGTGGTGTCTGACCGTAGCACCTCTATCTGCAGGACTACAGGCCTCATGCTCGCACTTGCACGGGCTAGAACTATTATCATTCTTTGAGGGGCCATAGGTACCCCCTACTATGTTGAATTGAGTTCTTTTTCTTTATTGTTTGGTATAACATGTTGATTGGCAATGTCTCTATGTAATGTTTGGCACAGCCAGTTAGCCTGATCTAGGGCTTGTTTAATGTGGGGGGCCCTACGTCTTTTTCTTTTTATTTATCGGATTTTTCCTTTCTTTCCTCTCTGTACCTACTATACTGGGCTCCGGCCACTGTGGTTCGGAAGATGGTGTTTATCTTAATGTGCTTTTCTTTGCCCTTCCTCCCGGTGCGGGGCTCTCTCTTCTCCCTCTCAAGTTTTTATGTCCCCTCGTCTTTTTTTTCCCTTTTTCTTTCTGCTTAGCGGAGGAAATGGAAGTACCATTGTTGCTTTTACATGTACATGGAACCATATTGATATGTATAGATTGGGCAACATTGCTGGGATTGACTTCATTGTGTAGGTGGGGATCTGTTTCCTGTATTTTGCTTTTAGGTTGATTAGATGGCTTGGGGACTACATGTGTAGCTTTGGGGGGGTTCGAAGTGAGTGTCACTGGGGGGAGGGGGGCCCCGCAAGGTCCTCTGATACATATGGCAGGATGTTGCGGCATTCTATTTGGCTTGCCTGCCGTATACAGCCCACAGACTTTACGTTTGTAGGGAGCGTAGTTGGCCTGGGGTTTTTCTGCTCAGTGGTTAAGGGGGTATTGGAAAAGGTAGGCTGGGGAACGAACTTGTCGTCTGGCCCTGGAATGGGGAACAGGGAGCTGTAACCTTGGGGAGGGGGGGGGAGAGAGGGGGGGGGAATGCCCTGGTGTTTCTCTCCGTGTCATACTCTTGGGGCCAGCATTGACAATATTGCCTGCCCTGGGTGGAGTCTCCCGCGGGGACCCTGGCTCTTGGTATTTTAGGGTGGGGGAGGGGACTCCAACTGATCGTGGGGGGGTAGATGTGTGATTGGGGTTTGTTAAATATGAGGGGCTCAGGTGACAGGCAGTGCAGGGCTTGTTTGTCCAATTTGGTGGGGGGGGGGGGGTGAGGGGGAGGGCCTTGCATGCATAGGAAGTCATGGTGGGGCCAGAGTGGATAGTCTGGCGGTTGGTGGAGGATAAGGCAGTTGGGCTGCTTTGGGGGGGAGGGACCGGGAGGGGAAGGCAGGAGGGCTTACTTCAGAGGGGAGATGAGAATAATGGTTACTCGCAGGGCTTGTATGTCTGCTTGTATGTATGGCTGTGGCTGTGGAGGTCTTGGATTGGTTGGTTGCTGGAGGCGGGGGGGGGGGGGGGGAGGGGACCCAAGGCTGGAGGGGTCTTCACCTACTGGACTGGTGGGTTTTTCTTTTCTGGAGACTCAACTGGAGTGTAGATCCTGGGTAGTGACATTCGCTTTGCGACTTGGAACATCTGCGGACTAGGCTCTCCAATCAAACGATACAAAGTACTTCAGCATTTGAAACGTCAGCGCCTTAGCGTGATCCTGCTTCAGGAAACGCACCAATCGGAGGCGGAACATGCGAAACTGCGCAAGGGCCCTATTTCGTATGTCTACGGGGCCCCGGCTTTGGGGAGGAAGAGGGGTGTGGCCATTTTAATTGCTAAATCAGTTAACTGGGTTGAGGAGCGTGTGGTCATGGATCCGGAGGGCAGATATGTCTGTGTGTGGGGGTTGCTGAATGGCTCGAAAGTGGTTATATGTTCGGTGTATGGGCTCAACGCGTATGAGGCTGGCTTTTACCGGGCTCTTGCTCGCATCTTGGAGGATACTGGGGGGTATCAGGTTGTAATGGGTGGGGACTTCAATGAGGTGATGGATAGTGCTCTCGACCGCTCTGGCAGGGGAGGAGACGGGAGTCAGCGGGCTCGCAAACGCATGTGGGGGATTTGTGAGGCACACAGGCTGTTGGACATCTGGCGAGCCCTTCACCCAGGGGAGCGGGATTATACTCATATGTCTCGGGCCCATGGGACGTGGTCACGTATTGATTATTTTTTTATTTCAGACTCACTGTTTGGACGGGTTGTAAGGTCAGCGATTGGGTCTTCTGTCCTTTCTGATCATGCGATGGTTATTTTAGAGTTCCGCAATCATGGCTCCAGTCGGAGTCGACTTTGGAGGTATCCCTTAGACCTTGGCGGGGACGCACAGTTGAAGCGCATCTACGGCAATGTTGGGGGGACTATGTGGCGTTTTAACGACAAGCCGGAGATTTCTCCCGCTCTTTTTTGGGAAGCAGGTAAGGCGGTTCTGCGTGGAGAAATTATTAGCTATTATAGCCTGCGGCGCAAGCGGTTGAACCAACGGATCCTTTTGTTAGAGAAAGATCTGGGTAGGGCTCGGAGGAGGGCAGCTGAGCACAAGTGTACAGTGAATCAATGTAAATTGCGGGAGATTCAGCTGGAGCTGGAGCTGGAGCTGCTCCTTCATAGCAGGGCCCAGAGGTCCATGTTGTACTATCGGTATAAACTATACCAGCATGGAAATAGGGCCGGTAAGCTGATGTCTGCTCTGGTGAGACCCGCGGAGGGTGCCCGACACATTGGGGCCATTCGGCACTCAGATGGAACAATCAGGCGGGATAAGGGGGCAATTGAGGCCGTTTTTTACCGACTTCTTCCGGCACCTTTATGCGAACGAGGGCGATCGGGAGGGTGAGGGTCGGGTCTTTGACGGCTGCATCTTACCACGGCTTGCCACAGAACAGCTACGGATCCTTAACCAGCCTATCTTGGGGAGGGAGGTCCAGGAGGGTATTAAATATTTGAAAAATGGGAAACCTCTACAAAGTCACTTAGGACCTATAGAGCACATCTACCATTCTATAGCTGCACTAACTTCCATAACTCACAGGATTTGCCTTATCCATTATAAAAACAATAGTCTTTCCTCAGGCATTTTTCCCTCATCATGGGAAAAAAAAAGCTGCCATTCACCTACTGTTAAAGAACCTTTTACTAGACAAGCTCTCTTTCAACTACAGACCTGTCTCAAACCTGCCTTTCCTCTCCATACTTCTTGAAAAGTCTGTAATCGTGTAACAGACAGCTCAAGCATACTAACACCCACTATATCTGCCAAGCCAGCTTCTGTTCTGGTCATTCAACTGACACCATTCTTATGTATTAACTCAGCAAGGTTTATCACACTCTTGATCACAGTAACATCCTCCTCACTCTCTTGATCTAGCCTTGGCATTTGACCTCATTGATCATGATCTTCTCATAACAAGCCTGTATGATATTGGCCTTCGTGGCATTGTTCTAAACTGGTTTAATTCCACTGGTCAACACTGAAATCATAACTGACTTTAAAAGGCCCTAATCTGTAGCATCTTGGTGAGCTGAACACAAATATAACATCAAAAACGAGAGCTAATACATTTTTTTTTAAAGATACTGCATGTAGCTCATTTTTGACATTTCACTGTGTAAATTTGTCCAGTAGGACATCAACAACATCCCAAATAAGCCTTGAATGATGCAATATTGCATCACATTGCATAATACCAGCATACACACATCATCCAGAGTTGACTGCATCATTTTCTGATGCAATGCAATACTACTGCCAGACAGCTGCTGAAGCCATCTGACGTCAGCAGTGTACTATATGCAGTCGGAAAGGAATCTAGTATACTGTTCCGATATTGAAAGCCTCATGAATGCCTTAAAAATAAAAACTCATGACCCACAAGACTGGAGACTATTTATAGACTCTTCGAAACTGAGTCTGAAGGCTGTGCTTTTGAACAATGAAAACAGTCTTCCATCTATTCCAGTAGTGCATGCCGTCCACATGAAAGAGACATACGATAAACTTAAAGCATCTACTGACTTCCATTAACTATAACAAGTACAGCTGGCACCTCTGTGGTGACTTGAAGGTAGTTGCCCTTTTAATGGGACTGCAGCAGGGATATATAAAATACATGTGCTTCTTATGTGAGTGGGATAGCCGAGAAAGGGATTGGCACTACTTGCGGAAGGAATGGAATCGCAGACAAAATGTAACAGTTGGGAGGGAAGAATATCCAGCACCCAGCTCTGGTTGAGCCTCACAAAATCCTGCTACCACCCCTTCACATCAAACTAGGTTTGATGGAACTTCGTGAAAGCCATGGACCGCACTTCGCCAGCTTTCTGATACCTGCATGAAAAATTCCCTCGACTCAGCGAAGCAAAGATTAAAGAGGGAATTTTTGTGGGTCCTCAGATTTTAGAGCTCTTCAAAGATGACCAGTTCAACAACTTGCTGCAGGGTGATGCGAAACAAGCATGGAATGCTTTTCGCCTAGTGTCAAACTTTCTCGGGAATGTTAGGACAGAAAACTACAAGGAACTAGTAGAAGACATGCTGATGCAGTATCAGAAGCTTGGCTGCAATATGTCTCTAAAGATCCATTTCCTTGATTCCCATCTTGATTTCTTTCCTGACAACTGTGGTATGGTTAGTGATGAACAGGGCGAACGTTTTCACCAGGATATCGCAACGATGGAACAAAAATACCAGGGAAAATGGTCCACTACAATGCTGGCTGACTACTGCTGGACACTCCCCAGAGAAGCTCCTGAACAGCTGTACAAGAGACAGGTGAAAAAAATCTAAGAAGTAGTCTATGACTTGATTTTTTTACAGGTATTAACCAAAGGCCTATTATATTTACTATTGACATGCATCTCGTGATGTAAACATTAATTCTTGTAGATTACAAACACACTAGAGTCAGCTTTGCAATTTCACTGTCATATTCGTGTTCAGCATATAAAAATTGGTAAGAAATGACTATTTTTATTTCAGTAACATGACTTTTGTAAAAATGTGTTGACCAGTGTTTTTTTTTCCCAGCGCTCGTTTACAGTCACTTCAGGTAATCTTTTTCCTCCTTTCCCTTCACCTTCAGTGTCTTAGGGTTCAGTTTTGGCACCTGTTCCGTTCAATATTTTCCTTGCACTTTTGACTCAAATTCAACAATTGTGCATCTCCACATACTTTTATGCAGATGACATTTTACTTCTCCATGCCAATCCTCTCCAGCCCAATCTAACATCAATGAACACCTGTCTCTCTCAAGTGGCCACTTGGCTGAGCGACAACCATCTCAAACGTAACCCTTCTAAAACTAATGCAACATGGCTCTTAAAGTCTATTAGCACCTCAAACGATCTGACTCTTAACGGCTCCCACATTGTTCTTGCACCCTCATTCCGCTACTTGGGAGTTACAGTTGATTCTGCTCTATTGTTTCAAACACACACACACACATATATATGTGCTCACTTGTTCAATGTTCCTTTCAGTTCCTACAGCGTATCAGAGCCGACCAGTCTTTTTTTCGAACTCTGCTTAGGTCACTTTAGTTGTCTCCCTTGTCCTTTCACACCTTGACTACTGTAACTTCATTCTGGCTGGTTTCCCTCTTTATGAGCTGCACAGTCTTCAACTCATTCAACACACAGCAGCTAGATTAATATTTCATGCATCCCATTTCGATCATAACACTCCTCTTAAGCTTTACCTACATTGGCTTCCCATTTCATACTTTGTACAAGTCCAAATTCTCACTCAGGTCAATAAAACCACTTCATACTGGTACCCCTTCATATCTTTCTTCAGTTATCCTCTTGCACAACATTCATCATTCCCTCTGGTCATATGTACCACCTTTTTCTTCCTTCTCCCTTTCCGGCACATCTCTAAGGCACGTGACATTCGTATTTCTATTTCCTGGGCCCTTTCCTATGGAGGGCACAGAATGAGCAGGACAACAGAACTACCATGGAAAGGAATGCTTTATTATCAGACAAAGATCAACCTGACATGTGTTTCAGCCGGGAGGCCTTCTTCAGGGGTATTATCTCTACAATACATAATACAATAAATCTCCCACCTCAAGAGGGAGGAGTGGCTCAGTGGTTGGGACAGGTTACCTCAGGCCAGAAGGCCGGGGGTTCAATTCCTGCATGGGGACAAGCAACTTCAGGCCGGAGGGACTGGGGTCTCTAGTCCCATGGCCACTCCTTGTGGCCTTGGGCAAGCCACTTAACCCGCCATTGCCACAGGTACACTTAGATTGTGAGCCCTTCGGGGTCAAGGGAATAAAAAGTGCCTCTTAGTATACATGTAAACCGCACTGATTCTAAAGAGCACGGTATAAAAAAATAAATAAAATTCTGTCAGGAATCTATTTATATCAAAATTAAAAAACACTACTCAAGACCCATCTGTTCTGTACAACCTTCAATCTTCCATTGGACCTCACCTGACCCTAACCCTACCTCATATTTTGGGTCTTTTCACTACTCTCAGATGATTTGCTACTCTTCAGTTTTTCAAACAAATTGTAATACATCTTCCCAGTTTATTGGTATTTTTCAATTCTTCCAATACATCAGCTTTAAATACCATATTAGGCATGGGTCACTTCCCTACATCTTCTTCAATAAAGTCCGAAGCAAAGAATTCAGTCTCTTCTATAGCCTTTCCTCCCTTTTACCCCTCTATCATCTAATGGTACAACTGTCTCACAGGTTTTCTGCTAGAAATTTTTTTTTTTTACTTCCACGGCAAGCTTTGTTCCAAAGTCTCACTTTGCCTACCTTATTCATCATCATTTGCCTCTTTTCCAGTTCCTGAAAGCTGCTTTTTTGGCTACAACAGCCTCTCTGACCTCGCCTTCAAACCATGCTGGCAGTTTTTTGGTATTCCTTCCAATTCTCTTAAAGCGTGGAATACATTTGATCTGGGCTTCATAGTATTTTTAAATAACACTCATGCTTGAGGTAAATCTTTAATCTTTGCAGCTGCTCCTTTTATTTATTTATTTTTAAACTATTTTCCTCCTTTTATCATAATCTCCCTTTTGAAAGTTTAAAGGCAATACTGTGGATTTCCTCGTCGTCCTCCTTCCATTTATTAAATCAAATGTGATCATACTATGATCACTATTGCCAAGTGGCCCCAACAACCTTATCTCTCGCACAAGATCCTGTGTTCCACTAAGGACTAGGTCCAAAATAGCTTCCCCTCCTGTCAGTTCATGAACCAGCTGCTCCAAGAAGCAGTCATTTATTTCATCTAGAAGCTTTATCTCCCTAGCATGTTCTGCTGTGACAGTGACCCAGTCAATACAGAAGTAATTGAAATCACTTACTGTGTTGTAACTTTTGTTAGCTTTCCTGATTTCCTTTAGCATGTCATCATCCATTTGTTCATTCTGGCCAGACGATCAGTAGCATACTCCCACTACCATTGCCTTCCCCTTTTTACATAGAATTTCTATCCATAGAGATTCTATGGTGTATTTTGTTTCCTGCAAACTTTTATCCTGTGTAACGCAATGCCCTCTCTAAGAGATCGCAACCCCTCCAACAATTTGATCTACCTTCTCATTTTTATATAGTTTGTATCCAGGTATCGGTGTCACATTGGCCTCTTAAAGATCTGGCGGAAGGAGGGAAACCAATCATATCTAACCTTCCATTTAGTGCTATATATTCTGGCTCTCCCATTTTATTTGTTTTAGACTTCCAGCATTTGCATACAGGCATTTTAGAGGTTGTATTTTATTCATCTTAATCTGGTTATCAGTTGATAGAGAGCTGAAAGATTCCAAATTACCCTATTTAAAGGGCATCTGGGATATTTTGATCTTTATTTAAAAGGATTTATATACCGCCTTGTCCCGAAATCAAAGCGGTTTACACTTCAAACAAATCAATGATCAGTGTCAGTAGGGGTAGGCATGCAGTGTTAACACGTGTGGGTATTTGTGTGAGTGACAGGGATGATTTCATAGTGTGTTTTATTGGAACCTCTGTCAGTATGCCCTGACTTACCTCTTTTGCTGGTATCCTTTAAGGATAAATCTTCCAAACCATGTGCTCTTGAGACTGTCGGCTTTCCCCTATTTAGTTTAAAAGCTGCTCTCTTTCCTTTTTAAAGGTTACTGCCATCGCCTGGTTCCATCCCAATTAAGGTGGAACCTATTCTTTTGGAAAAGCCCCTCCCTTCCCCAGAACGTGGCTCAGTTCCTAACAAATCCAAAACTCTTCTTTGCACTGAGACCCCGGAGCTCTGCCTTCATTTTGGGTCCTGCACATGGAATGGGAAGCATTTTTGAGAATGCCATCCTGAGGTTTTGGATTTCCGCTTCCTACCTAAAAGCCTAAATTTGGCCTCCATAACATCCCTCCCATAAAATTCCCTATGTCATTGGTACCAATATGTACCAAGACAGCAGGCTCCTCCCCAGCACCTTCTAAAGCCTTGTCTAGGTGACGCGTGAGGTCTGCTACCTTCGCAGCAGGCAGGCATGTTACCAGGCGATCCTCACGTCCACCAGCCACCCAGCTATCCGCATGCCTAATGATTGAATCATCAACTCTAACGGTCATTGTAACCCTTCCCTTATGGGCATCTCCCTGGAGAAACCTCCTTGGTGTGAGAGGGTTTTACATCACCTGGAAGACAGGTCCCTGCTACAGGGTTACTTCCTGCCACACCAAGGTGATGCTCTCCGTTCACACGACCTCTCTCCTCCATGGCAACTGAGGGGCTGCCATAATGGAGATGGGACTTCAGTATGTCCCTGTAGGTCTCGTCTATATACCTCTGTCTTCCTTATATCCACCAATCTGCTACTCTAGCATCCAGAGATTGGACCTGTTCGAGGGCACCTAGTGCAAACGTAAAACTCCAACAACTGGGAGAAAATTGCACATGTGACACTCAAGGCAAAAAGAGTGGCTAGCCCCCATCTCGCTGCTGGGCTGCTATATGCACCTTAGTTTTAAGGTTTTCTTTAGTTATTAAAATTGTTTACTTAGTTAAAAGTTGCTAGGGATAGGTGTACTGATACAACTATATCCAATATGTTTAAGGGTCTTGGTTCACCTCAAAATGAGTTAATTTCACAGCCTTAATCTATTCCTGGCGAGGATAACCAGCCGAACCTGAAACTGAATTTGACACCTCTTCCCCTTTAATAGGTTTAAGAATCTATAATGCTAAGACTATGCCTGGGAAGGGAGGGAAAGAACACTTAGTAAAAACCAGCTTGCTATACAGATCTCTTACCTAAGGTAATCTCTAAACAAACAAAATTTCCTGGATGATTCACACAGCCCTTGGTTTGATAGAGGGAGCCCTTCATTTTACCCCTTTGATCTGCCACTTGGCTTTGACACCTATTTAAAACACTTTCACAGGTCTCTTGCCTCCTAACTTGAAGGCCTCCTTGTAAAGGTCTTTAGAAACCTCCTTCCTTATTTCCTCTGAAAGAATAATTTACCCTGTTCTTCTTTCTATGCTATGCTATACCCCGATTTGAGTTAAATAAAAGCTCTCTGCTTGTACTAGGTCACAACTGACATTTAGCACCCCAGTCAGTCAAAGGCAGATCTGAATACCCAGCCATCTTGAAAACATCATGAACCTTTCTGCCAAGAATGGGCAAAAACTGCATCATTCTGCTATGCAAAGTTGGTAGACACGGATCCTAAACAGTTCATGACTATTAAGGAAGAAAAAAAAAAGTGTTCACCAAGCACTGAGTCAAGGGGTGTGAAGACTGATGTAATCAACACTTTTTGGTTCATAATAGTACTAACACTGTTCCTTCACCTTGAAAGTGTAGGATATGCTATGATCAGTGAAACAAACTCCTATTGAAATTTAATGCATTTAGCTTGTAATTTTTAGACAGCAGAATGTGAAAACTCTACAAGGGTGTGAAGACCTTTGTAAAGTACCATATTACCACCATAGGCTAAACTCATGGAAGACTATATGCTATTTAGACATGCTTTGAAACATGGAGCCGATTACCTGTAATGGGGGTTCTCTGTGGATAGCACCATACTGTGTGATGCTCTCCCTCAGCACATGAAAACTTGATCTTTTCCATGCATGCGCTGGTGTTGTGCCTGTAATCAAGGCTTCTCCTCCTCTCCCCTCAGTCTATCTCTCAGGAAGTGAGAGTAGATAAGGGGTAAGGGGGGGGGGCAGGGAAAGAGTATGGCTGCATTCCCCTACTGTTCACAGAGAACCCCCACTACAGATAAGTGGCTATGCTTTCTCCACTGACAGCTGGAGAATGCAGGCACACTGCTTGGTGAGTCCAGAGCTAAGGGTCATCTTGCTGGATTGTGTGGCTTGATGATCCGAAGGATGATTCAGAAGGCAATGCTGGTTATATAGCAGAAGGTTGTGCAGCACAACACGAACAAATATACTAGTCTTGTGGAAAGGAAGAATCCCGGCAATAGTACCTGGTAAAGGTGTGCACCAATGACTAGGTAGCTGCCCTGAAGATATCCCTTTATTAGGAACAGAGCAGAGATTGGCTATGCTGCCCTTAGATTGTGTGCTGGAATCTTGGGGACAGCAATTCAGTGTGCTGGAATCTTGGGGACAGCAATTCAGCTTTAGAGTAACAGAAGCTGATACAGTCTGAAATCTTATGTGACAAAGTACACTTGGGTGCCAAGAGGCCAGGCCTGCTTGCACCAAAAGAAAACAAGAGTAGTGATGTCTGACATATTTTCTGCCCTCCAAATAGTAGAGGAGGGCACAATGACAATACAATGCATGCAATGCTGCCGGTGCTTGCATGGCAAGCACATAGTAAGCTCCAGCTCCACAAGATAGAAAATAAACCCAACCCCCCCCCCACGACATCTTCAGAAGATGGGTCAGTTTTCTCAAAATTGCGAAAAGAATCACTTCTGAGGTTCTCACCTGTTGAAGAGCTGCTGAGCAACTGGTTTGTCCAAGAACTACTTGTGTTGGTCCAGTTATTTGCTCAATGAGTGTTTAAGTTGGTTGCTGTTGCTGGGCAGGGTGACCAGCATGTTTGATATAAAACATATTTGTCTGGTTGTCCGTATAGATGAGGATGGTCTTCCCCTTGAGCTGAGTTTCAAAAGCCTGCAAGTCATGTCAAACACACTGTTCCAACATGCTTACATGAAGCTTTCTTTCCTTCTCGAGTCCTCCAGACCATTTGCATATAAACCTTCAACAGGTGTGCCCACCATCTGAATGGGGAAGCATTCATCATGAGCAAGATCCGTGGCTGCTGCGTTCTAGAATGCAACCCACTCACATATTCTGTTGGTCTTGCAACCACAGCAGGCTGTTCTTAATTGCTGAAGACAACTTTGCATGACTGATCCTAGTGATGTTTGAGATGTCATTGGAAAAGTCCTCATCTGCCATCTTGCAAAGGGGACTATGGGGACCATATGGCCCAAATGCTTGAGAGTGGTGCAAGCTGTTTGCAAAGTTTGATACCAAGATAGACAAGGTTCTGTAGCCCTTTTCCCTGGAAGAAAAAAAAGGTCTTGAAGTCTACTCTATCCAGCCAAGTACTGATGTTGAGAAGATGCAGAGTTGGATTAGATTTGGATTTCTATTTAATGATGAGGAAACACACGCTCAGCAGGGTGTGAACAGTTTCTACTACTACTCCCCCTCCTCATTTGTATAGCCCTACAAGGCATATGCAGCGCTGTACATATAAGATGTAAAACACTGTAAGCTCTGATGAGCAGGGACTATCTGATCACGATGAAAACACATTTCAAAACTGGAGACTACGGTATGACAAGATACAAATAAGTAATTTACAGAATGAGGAGCACCAAAAGCAGCCTCAAAGAGGTGGATCTTCAGCCTGGACTTGAATAGGGCCAGACAAGAATCCCGACACACCAACTCAGGTAGTTTGTTCTAGGCATATGAAGCAGCAAGGTGGAATGAAGAAACTTTGGAGTTGGCAGTAGCAGAGATTGGCACAGATAAAAAGGGATCTGCCAGAGGAACAGAGTTCAAGGAAGAGTGTAGAGTGAGATAAGAGGAAAGTTTCTACTAGCATGACTTTCTGATTTGGGTCCTTTCACTAGACAGCCTTTGAGATAAGGGTAGATGAAAAGTCCTCTCTCTAATATAGGCTGCCACCAATGCCAGTCACTTTGTGAAGATCCTGGGGGAGGATGACAGGCCAAAAGGGAAGCACTTGGTACTAATACTGTAGGAAGGTAAAGCACAGATATCACCAACAATTGGGATGTAAAAGAATGGGGTATCCTGGAGATCCTAGTGGCTAACCAGTCAGTCAATCATTCTTGTCCAAGAGGAGAAGAATTCAGGTAAGGGTATTCATTGTTCATTTGTTTGTTTTTCTTTTTTTTCCCCCCATTTTAAATATTTTAATTTTGAATAACACATGGAAATACAACAATACTTTGTACACAACCTTGTGCTATCTCCTCCAAAGTCTCACATATCATACTTTTAACAGTATACATTATACTACAATTTACATTATACTTGCTCCTCTTTTTTTTTATGTAACCTTCCTTTAATTGCCCATCTTACGAGTACACACATTCCTACTGAACCCTCCCCAAATATCCCCCCCCTAACTATACTGCCCACCCCCCTCTTCTTCCCCCACCTCCCCACCGGCCTACTTTCACTTATACAGATCTCACTCCTTCCAGTTCGCTGCCCGCCGAAATCAGTACTTATAGCATGCACACATCCACACTAAGTGCCCCACCATGCAGCCAACCGTACATCCTCCTTCCTCCCTCTCTCCTCCTCCCTCCAACCACCTCCTCACCCCCTTCCATTGTTCCACACTCTTCATCCCATTCCCACAGCGCTGCTCTGTCAAATTGTGCATCAAGCTCACTTCTGCCATTCTTCTAAAAGAGCCTGCCAGCTGTGGCGTGCTCTGCCCCCCCAATGTAGGGCTATCTCGCATTGAGCAGCCACTATGCAGTACCTCCACTTCCTGTCTAGGGATATCCTCCTCTATGTGGTGCAGCAAGCATGTCTCTGGTCATTGTTGCAAATCGATAGCCAGTCATGCCATGGATCACATCAAGAATCTATACCCAATAGGCCTGTATCCGAGCACACTTCCACCACATATGCATCCAGTCCCCCCTCTCAGGACATCCCCTCCAGCAAAGGTCATCCTGTCCCTTTCCAGCTCTTTTCCTACGTACTGGTGTCCAGTACCATCTAAACAATACCTTATAGGCGTTTTCTTTTATCTGTGTAGCAACTGATACATGTGCTATGGTTTGGATTACTTTGTTCCATACCTCATCATTCCAACTCACTCCCAGATCCTCCTCCCATTTCAACATATAGCTCCGCTTACCCTCCATCAAAACCTTTGTAAGTTCTGGACAAGACCCCCTTTTGACCCATAGAGCCCAAACATAGAGCCTCAAACTAGCCTCTGTTTTCCCATAGATCCCTCCACACCTTTGGTTGTTGTATACAGTGACAAAGTTGCAAATATGCATAATAATCACTCACCTTCCACCGATAGAGATCCTTAATACCCTCAAACTCATAGATCCCCTGGGAGTGGAGGAATTGGTGTATGTGTGTCAGCCCTCTGCTGGCCCAACTGTGGAGGATGCGCTCTTCCAGCCCCTGTCCCTTCTCAAAACATGCCTCAATTGTCATACCCGGTATATAGCCTTTATCATGAACTAGCTGTGTCTTGTAACGCTTCCATATTTTCAAACTATGCACTATCATGGGATTGAGGAGATATGGAGGGGGAGTAAAGGTCCTGATACCTATCACTCGTTCCAAGCCCACACCCCCTACCAACTCATGCTCCATTTGGACCCACTGTTTCCGTGTGCCGCTTTGCCACTCATAGTTTTCAGTTGCACAGCCTCATAATATTTGCGCAAATTGGGCACTCCCAACCCCCCTCCCCCTTTGCTCTCTGCAAGACCCGCATCGTTACTCTAGGGTGCCTCTGTACCCATATAATCTGTTTACCAGCCATTGTACCCGATGTAGTCTATTCTGCAGTACCCTTATTGGGAGCATCTGAAACAAGAACAGCAATCTGGGTACTAGCATTATCTTTACAGTCGCTATTCTCCCAAACCATGAGAGGTAACCCCTCCAACCAGCTCTCTATCTGCCTGAATACCTTCACATAAATTTAACTGATACAGCGCTGCCGTTTTATTGCTTATACGGATACCTAGGTACCGGATGCTCTCCCTGTTTTTAATGAAAGCGGTCGAGTTTGCTCAGGTCAAGGAAGGGATCCAACCTTTCAGATTTCTTGGAGATGAGGAAGAACTTAGAATAAAAGCCTTGCCCTATCTGTGCTTGTGGAACTAGAGCCACTGTCCAATTGTTCACCAGTGCTTCCAGTTCCTTTGCAAGGATGGGAATGTGATGAACTGGAACCAGCACCCTCTCTCGGTCTCCTGGCCAGTGGATGGCTCTTTAATTTTATTCTGTAACCCTCTTCGATAATCCATAGAACCCAATGATCTTTAGTGATGTTCCACCAGGCCTCCTTGGAAAAAAAAAAAACTGAAGCCTGCCTCCCATTGGATAATATTTAAAAGGGGTAATCTGACTTCAGTGACGAGGTGAAAGACCACCTTACCTTTCCTGGGCCATTCAAGGTTGTTCATATTTGTACAACTTGATGCTGAGGTGGAGGTTTGCCATATGGTAGGGGTGTGGCTCATTCAGAACTACTCATTCTGGACGACACACACAAACCTATTGTCAGTAGCAAATAAATAAATATAAATACTCGATAGGTCCAGGGGTAATTGTTACTTCCCACTTTACCCAAGATTCTATAGGTCTGTCCAGCAAATGAACCACACGATATAAAGGAACCAACCCTGCGTTTATATATAAATTAGATGTTATTGCTGATAGAAAAATGAAGATATAGAATAAAATTAGTTTTCTGAGGTAGCAAGTTATGTAGCTCTATGATTACAATTACCAAGATAATAAATTATTGTTTTAGCAACCATTACCGATTTGCTCTGCACTCAGATGTACAGAAAATTATCTGTCTGGCTAGACCCAACCCTGGGAGAATTTGGACCAGTACCTTGGCTTTTGCCAGAACAATTGTCACTGGGTCCGAGAAGTTGTCTTGTCTCCTGAACGGCACAAAGTCCAAAGAATGGCAGTGGTCCAATGCAGGCTGCAGGCAGTCCGGCCAAGCCATGTGATAGCACAAAGCTTCAGGTTTGTGGGAGAGAGATTCATTCCTTCCCGAGGTTAATGTTTGTCCTTGCACACTGTCTTTTAGAAAGAGAAAGACAGGCAGCAGGGCTGGAGAATGCAGTAAGCAAAACCGCCAATGTCAGGGAGCCAAGTTAAAGTTCCCACCAAGTATTCAAAGGTTCAGCCAGTTTAAAAGTGGTCCACAAGTGTTCTGCATCCCTCAGAGTCCAGCGTATAATTCTTTGTCCTGAGCGCCTCATCATGGCATGGTGATTGGCTGGTCTCAGATACTGTGTGTCATCTTCAGCGAATCATGTAATAGTTGACAGATGGTCCTTCTCCAAACAAAGGTCCATGGTGCGAGAAAGATGCTGTTATGCAAGTCCATCCATTGTTGCAAATGCTAGTACCAGCAGTACAGTTTCTGGATGAGAGCAAGTTCTCTTGCACATAGTCAAACAATGACTCTGCTGTATGGTACATAACTTTGCAGAATTAATTACTTGATCTGCAGGTTTCAAGCTGAGACATAGCAGAAAAAGGAATCCATCTTGTTTGATTCAGTCTAGGCCCCATCTTGTAACAAGCCATGCTGGATGGGTCAAGCTTTAGTTTCTGAACATGCCCCAGGTACTACTAGCCCTACAGATGGAAGCACAGAAACATGACGGCAGAAAAAGACAATATGGCCTATCCAGTCTGCCCTTCCAGGCTAACTAATATATTCCTCTTTTCCTTTAGAGATCTTGTTTGTCCCATGATTTCTTGAATTCAGATACTGTCCTAGTCTCTACTACCTCCACAGGGAGACTATTTCATGCATCTACTACTCTTTCTGTAAAGAAATATTTGCGTATATCGCTCCTGAGTCTATCCCCCTTTCAGCTGCAGAGCTTTCTTTCAACTGAAAAAGGCTCTCCTCCTGTGCATTTATGCCACAAAGGTATTAATATTTCTCTATCGTATCTCCTCTTTCCCTCCAAAGTATACATATTGAGGTCTTTAACCCGTTTTGGACCAGCGTATGTGTTACATACATAAGGTTTCCATACTTACTACTCAACTGTTT
Source organism: Ichthyophis bannanicus (assembly GCA_033557465.1). Lineage (NCBI taxonomy): Eukaryota > Metazoa > Chordata > Amphibia > Gymnophiona > Ichthyophiidae > Ichthyophis > Ichthyophis bannanicus. Next base: position 254,174,800 of record CM066031.1, read on the forward strand.
ACTAATGAATGGTTATAAATTCAATGGAACTATGTTTAGCTATTATCGTTATGTCAAAAAGCATTATATACAGATTTTTTTATCTGAGATCTAGTTAGTTTAATAGGTATTCGAAGTTTGCTGATTTTGACGGTATTGGCGGCTCAACATAAAGAGATCACAAAAAATAGTAAGTAACTTATAATGCTGTAATAGCTACTTTTTGCAAATAAAAGTATTTGTAGACTTTAGAAAATAGGTTTAGATAACTAAGTTACTTAGTGTCAGAGTTATTGGTGCGTATATCGGCCTTGTATGTTTTTCATACACTGGGCTAATATGTTGTCGAAACTAATTGCTGTCAAGCATTCTGTTCTAGGTGTTTCAATGGTGCAATATCGACGCACTGCATCAGAAGTATTTTCACGCGTATCATATTCCACTGTCAGAATGGACTGTAGACAAACTATATTATATCATAATAAAGTGTTTTAAATGAAAACTGTGGTTTCAATAGTATCATACAGTATGTTTATGTCAACGAATATTGGAACTGAATCCTATCTTTTCTGAAGGCTGACAATATATTATACTGGACCAGTGTATGAAAAACATACACTATGTGAAACTTCTATTTTCTTCAAAGTTTTAATATTTTTTATTATTGCCGGTATTTCATAGTTGTTTGAGTGTAACAAATCTAATAAATCATCCAGAACAGAGAAAGAATATGCAAGCTGTCCAAAACGGGTTAAGTCTGTCCCCATATGCCTTATAACCACTGGACACGGACCATGTCGGTGGCCATACTACACCAACTCCATCCTGTTTATATTCATTTGAAAGTGTGATCTCCAGAACTGTACACAATACTTCAAATGAAGTCTCACTAAAAAAAACTTATGTAGAAGCACTATCTAACTGCCACTTCTTGTAAAGAACTAAAGGCTTTCTAAAGATGGATTGCTGAGTTCTGTGATAGTAAGGTTGCAATTCCACTGGTTGAGAGAGCTCCCAGACAACAGAACAGTCAATTCTTTAACTTGGACACTGCATCTTGTACCTTATACCCGAAGAGATGGCACCTTGCATGGGAAACAAACAGCTAACCACTCATGGGGGGTCTTTTCAAAGCTTGGATGCTTGGAACCCAGCTGTCTTGCATCCTCCAATTAGCATTTATGGTCACTTCCGGAGTGTCAATTGATTACTCAACATATATAATGTAACATTCCACTTGACTTTCACCACACCTTATAGCAAAAATTTCAAACTAACCAAAAAAAACTACAAAAAAGAGAGAAGGAGAAAAGCAGGTCTCAGAACCAACAGGGCGTATGTGTGAATAGCATTAGAAATCTCTCTGCTGTCTCACATCCCCAGAACATCAGTGGCCGAGAAAAAAAGAGATATTAGACTTACCTGCTAATTGTTGTTCCTTGAGGAACTCCAGTCCAGTCCCGCATCTCTGGGTAGTGTACCCTTCCAGCAGCTTGGAGGCTGAACCTGTCATCTTTTTGATGACACTAGTGTACATATGCAGCTGGCACCGCCCACCAGCCCCAGTACCAATTGACAAAGCAGACTCAGAGGAGCAACAAATAAAGTAGTTAAACATGCAACAAACGCTTCTATGTCTAAATAAACCAGTACCCCCTCCATCCCCTGGGAAGGATACCCTGTCCCCCACTCCAGGATGAAGAGGCCTACCTGTTGAGCACCTGAGCAACTCCAACCAGCAGGATGCGAGCAACCGACAGCTCTTCTGGTCCACCTCTCTCACAAACACTGATTACACACCTCTCCCCGGCTCCTCCTGGCCACTTCCTCCACCAAGGGAACCAGCTTCAGGACCGGGATGTGCACAGATCACCACAAGAAGCATTCAGGGAGGGTTCCGGGACTGGACTGGAGTTCCTCAAGGAACAACAATTAGCAGGTAAGTCTAATTTCTCTTTCCTTATCGTCCCTCCAGTCCAGTCCCGCACCTCTGGGAAGTATCAGAGCAGTTAAACTAACGGGAGGGACCCGCACAACCAGCCTGAAGCACTGCCGATCCAAAACGAGCATCCCCCGCCGCCAGGACATCCAGGCGAAAATGTTCAGAGAGGTTTGCCACCCTACAGATCAACCGGCGGAACTAAAGTATACTCTACCCATGAGGCTGCCTGAGCCCTCATGGAATGCGTCTGCAATCCCACCAGCACTGTTCTACCCTTCAAGATGTATGCTGACGTGATTGCCTCACTGATCCATCTGGAAATGGAGGCTTAGCTGTCGCCTCACTTTTGCACGACCTGCCAAACAGAACCAACAGATGGTCCGATCTCCGAAAGGACAATGCCCTTTTCACATAACTTCACAGGACTCTTACCATCCAGGTGGCACAGCTGTGGAGTGGCACGGTCCATACCCGCTCTCGCCCACATCCGCACTCGCCAGAGCCGATAAGGAAATGGCTTGGATTTACATGAAGTGTTGACACCACCTTGGCAAAAATGAAGGTACTGGGCGCCGTACCACTTTCTCCTTGGAGAAGGAAAGGAATGGCTCCTAGCATGACAGAGTACGAAGCTCCAAAATCCTGCGTGCCGAGCAACTCACCACCAGGAATGCCATTTTCAGAGCCAAATCCTGCAGGAAAGCTCGACTCAATGGCTCAACGGGTTCCCCAGACAGCACCAGATTGAGATTCCAAGGTGGTACCACTGCCCTCTTTGGCAGATGGAGGTGGGTCACCACCCCTAGAAAGCTCAGCACGTCTGGGTGTGTACCCAACAGCACCCCGTGGACTTTCCTGCGATAACCGGAAAATTGCCGCCAGTTGCATTCTCAAGGAACTGGTAGCTGGACCCTTATCAAAACTGGATTGCAAGAACACCAGGACGGAGGCAGTGGAAGGGCATGGCTGCCTCTCTCCACACCATGATTCAAAGATGCATCCTACGCAGATGCACGACAGGTTCATAGACCACACCTCTGGGCCTGAAGCAAGGTCGCTATCCCCGAGCCTGATTATCCTTTCTTCAACCTCACCCTTTCATGAGCCATGCTGTAAGCGAGAATTGATCCACCTGGGGCATGCGAAGCGGCTCCTGCATCAAGAGGTCCTTCCAAACCGGAAGCCACAAGTCAATCCGCCAGTATCTGAATCAGGTCAGCATACCATGGGCATCTCAGCCAGTCTGGTGCCACCAGAATCAAATGCCCGGTGTGCCTCTAACCATTGCACTAACCGGCCTATGAGCGCCCAAGGGGAAAAACAGAGAATACCCTCTTCGAGCCACTGCTGAATTCGAGCATCCAGACCATAGGACTTTTCTTCTACTGAAAAACCGGCAGGCCTTGGCCAACTAACACTGCCATTAGGACCACGACCAGTGTGCCCCATCGGTGGACCACCTGCTCAAACACCTCCTGATTGAGCTGCCACTCTCTGGGGTCCATGCTCACTCGGCTGAGGTAGTCTGCCATCACGCTGTCAACTCCTGCTACATGCACCACTGATAATGCCTGGAGACGAATCGCTGCCCATCCGAAAAGACCTTCGGCCTCCTCCTCCAGGGCTGCACTGCCCATGCCTCCTTGCCGGTTGATGTAAGCCACCGTGGTCACATGGTCCGAGAGGACTTGGACCACCTTCCCCTGCAACCATGGCTCGAAACTTTCTAGCGCCAAGGTCACCACTCGCATCTCGAGCCTGTTGATCGACCACAGGGCCTCCTGCCGACTCTTGTCCCTGAACAAAGTGTCCTTCTTAATAATGGTTTATGGACCTTTCCTCCAGGAACTTGTCCAAACCTTTTTTAAACCCAGCTACACTAACAGCCTTTACTACATCCTCCGGTAACAAATTCCAAAGTTTCATTACACAGTGAGTGAAAAAATATTTTCTTTTATTAGTCTTAAATAGTTTACCCTGTAGCTTCATTGCATGTCCCCTAGTCTTTCTATATTCTGATAAGGTAAACAATCAATCGACGTTTACCCGTTCCACTCCGTTCATTAATTTATAGACTTCTATCATATCTCCCCTCAGCCGTCTCTTTTCCAGGTTAAAGAGCCCTAACCTTTTTAGCCTTTCTTCATAGGAGTATCCTTCCAACCCCATTTACCATTTTGGTGGCTCTTCTCTGAACCTTTTCTAAAATCGCTATATCCTTTTTAAGATACGGCAACCAGAATTGCACACAATATTCAAGGTGCGGTCTCACCATGGAACGATATAGAGGCATTATAATATCTTTTGTTTTATTTTCCATTCCTTTCCTTATCATACCTAGCATTCTATTTGCTCTCTTGGCCGCCGCTGCACACTGGGCCGAGGGTTTTAACATGGTATCCACAATGACGCCTAAATCTTTTTCCTGGGTGGTGGTTCCTAATGTGGAACCTTGCATCGTGTAACCATAGTTTGGGTTGTTCTTCCCTAGGTGCATAACCTTGCACTTGTCCACATTAAATTTCATCTGCCATTTTGATGCCCAGTCTTCCAATTTATCAAGATCCTCTTGCAATTTTTCACAATCCTCTTGGGTTTTAACAACTTTAAATAGTTTTGTGTCATCTGCAAATTTGATAACCTCACTCGTTATTCCATTTTCCAGGTCATTTATGAATAAGTCAAAAAGCAGCAGACCCAGCAGATCCCTGGGGTACACCAGTATTCACCTTTCTCCATTGGGAAAATTGGCCATTTAGCCCTACCCTCTGCTTTCTATCTTTTAACCAGTTCCTGATCCACAATAGTACACTGCCTCCTATCCCATGACTCTTTAGTTTTGCCAAAAGTCTCTGATGAGGGACCTTGTCAAAGGCTTTCTGAACGTCCAGATATACAATATCAACCGACTCACCTTGTCCACCTGTTTATTCACTCCTTCAAAAAAAAAACCATAACAGATTAGTAAGACAAGATCTTCGTTGTCTAAAGCCATGTTGGCTGTCTCCCATTAGGTCGTGACTATCTACATGCTGAGTAATCTTATTCTTTATGATGGTTTCTACCATTTTTCCCGGTACTGACGTCAGGCTCACCGGTCTGTAGTTTCCCGGATCACCCCTGGAACCTTTTTTAAAAATTGGTGTTACATTGGCGATCCTCCAATCTTCAGGTATTAGAGATGATTTTAATGATAGTTCACAGATTACTGATAGCAGGTCTGCAATCTCATATTTCAGTTCTTTCAACACCCTTGGATGTATACCATCCGGCCCAGGTGATTTGCTACTCTTCAGTTTATCTAATAGTTGTAAGACATCTTCCCGATGTATCGATATTTCCTTCAATTCTTCCGCACCTTTAAATACCACTTCAGTCATGGGTAACATCCCTACATTCCTCAGTAAAGACCGAAGCAAAAAATTCATTCAGTCTCTCCGCTATTGCCTTGTCGCCTCTTAGTGCTCCTTTAACCCCTTTATCATCTAATGGACCAACTGACTCTCTCACAGGTTTTTTGCTACGAATGTACTTGAAAAGGTCTTTATTTCGCGTTTTTGCTTCCGCAGCAAGCTTCTTCTCAAATTCTCTTTGCTTGCCTTATCAATGCCTTGCATTTGACTTGCCAGTGCTTGTGCTGTTTCCAGGTTTCGTCGTTTGGCTCTTTTTTCCATTTCCTGAAAGATGCTTTTTTGGCAACAGCCTCTCTGACCTCACCTTTAAACCATGCTGGCAGTTTTTTGGACTTCCTTCCACTTTTCTTAAAGCGTGGAATACAGCTGGTCTGGGCTTCCAAGATAGTATTTTTCAACAACACCCAAGCTTGATGTACATCTTTAACCTTCGCAACTACTCCTTTTAGTTTTTTCTTAACTGTTTTCCTCATTGTATCATAGTCTCCCTTTCGAAAGTTAAAAGGTAGTACTGTGGATTTCCTTACTATCCCTCCTCCACTAATTAAATCAAAGGCGATCATGCTATGATCACTATTGCCAAGTGGCTCCAACACCCTTATCTCTTGCACTAGATCTGGTGTTCCACTAAGGACTAGGTCTAATATGGCTTCCCCTCTGGTCGGTTCATGAACCAGCTGCTCCAAGAAGCAGTCATTTATTTCATCTAGGAACTTTATCTCCCTAGCATGTCCTGACGTGACACTGACCCAGTCGATACCGGGGTAATTGAAATCACCCATTATTATTACTGCGCTGTAACTTTTGTTAGCTTCCTTGATTTCTTTGAGCATTTCATCATCCATTTGATCATTCTGGCCAGGTGCTCGATAGTACACCCCCACTGCCATCGCCTTCCCCCTTTTATATGGAATTTCAATCCATATAGATTCTACAGCAGATTTTGTTTCCTGCAAAACTATAATCCTTTCTGAGTCAATGCCCTCTCTAACACAGCGCAACCCTCCACCAATTTGATCAGCTCTATCATTACGATATAGTTTGTACCCAGGTATCAGTGTCCCACTGGTTGTCCTCCTTCCACCATGTCTCTGATATTCCAATCATATCTAACCTTTCATTTAGTGCTATATATTCTAACTCTCCCATCTTATTCTTTAGACTTCTAGCATTTGCATACAAGCATTTTAGAGAATGTATTTTATTCATGTTAATTTGGCTATTGTTAGACATGGGTAAATTGGGATCTTTAAGCTCTGTCTGCTCCATACTTGAGGGCATTTGGGCTACTTTACTCTTTTGTGGAACCTCTCTGCTTTTGGTAGTATCCTTCAAGGATACATTCTTCCGAACCACCCGCTCTTGGGCGACTGTCAGCTTTCCCCTAATATCTAGTTTAAAAGCTGCTCTATCTCCTTTTTAAAGGTTAATGCCAGCAGCCTGGTTCCATCCCGGTTAAGGTGAAGCCCATCCCTTCGGAAGAGCCCCTCCTTTCCCCAGAATGTTCCCCAGTTCCTAACAAATCCAAAACCCTCATCTCTGCACCATTGTCTCATCCACGCATTGAGACTCCAGAGCTCTGCCTGCCTTTTGGGTCCTGCGCGTGGAACAGGAAGCATTTCGGAGAATGCTACCCTGGAAGTTCTGGATTTCAACTTCCTACCTAAAAGCTTAAATTTTGCCTCCAGAACCTCCCTACCACATTTTCCTATGTCATTGGTACCGACATGTACCAAGACAGCAGACTCCTCCCCAGCACTATCTAAGACCTTATCTAGGTGGCGCGTGAGGTCCGCTACCTTCGCACCAGGCAGGCATGTTACCAGGCGATCCTCACGTCCACCAGCCACCCAGCTATCTACATGCCTAATGATCGAATCACCAACTATAACGGCTGTCCTAACCCTTCCCTAATGGGCACATGGCCTTGGAGAAACTTCCTCGGTGCGAGAGGGTTTTACATCACCTGTAGGACAGGTCCTAGTTACAGGATCACTTCCTGCCACACCAGGGTGATGCTCTCCTGTCACGTGACCTCTCTCCTCCATGGCAACAGGAGTGCTGCCAGACTGGAGTGAGACTTCAGGACTATATCCCTGTAGGTCTCGTCTATGTACCTCTCTGTCTGTCTTATGTTTTCCAAGTCTGCTACTTTAGCCTCTAGAGAACGGACTTGTTCCCTGAGAGCAAAGAGCTCCTTGCACCTAGTGCACACGTAAGACCTCTCACCAACTGGGAGAAAATCATACATGTGACACTCAATGCAAAAGACTGGAAAGCCCCCATCCCGCTGCTGGACTGCTGTCTGCATCTTAGTTTTAAGTTTGTGTCTAGATCTTTAAGTTCTTACTTACTAGGGGTTGCTATGGGTATTTATACCAATAAAACTGTACCTAATACTTTTAATATACCTTGTTCACCTGAAGCTTAATTAATCTCAGGTCCTTAGTGTATGACTGATTTGGGTAATGAGCTTCACCTGAAAGCACCTCCTGTCTTTTAAGATGTGTAAGTACCTATAAAGCTATGGATTATCCCAGGGGAGGGAGGGAAATAACACTTATTAAAAGAGGGCTGCTACACAGTACCCTGTCTTGTGCTACTGAGGTAAGCTAAATTCTGATTTGATTTAAATTATAGCTCTTAGCTGCTGCTAGGCTCTAACTTCTTATGAAATTTAAACTACAAGCTCTCTGCTGGGTACTAAATTTAACCAGAAAGCTCTCTTCTGTGTTAAATTTAAACTAAAAGTACTTTGCTGTTACTTGGCCCTGAGTGACTATTAAATTTAAACTACAAGCTCTCTGCTGGGTATGAAATGTAACCAGAAAGCTCTCCTCTGTGTTTTAAATTCAAAACTTTAATTGCTGCTACTAGGCCCTAACTGATCCAACAAAAAACAGTGGGTTCACAGATTAAGTAGCTTTAATACAAAGAATATTTTAGAAAATTACCAGAAGTATATACTCACAGTTGCAGATTTCTCTCCAGAAGTAACAGTCCCCCTTTCTAGTCCTTCAAGACAGAGGTTCACAGAGCTCTGGTTGAGCTATTTATGCCTCTGCTGCTGAGGTAATGCTGTCACCAACGTCCTGGGTAATTAACAGTCCTTGCTTGGACAGGAGGAGTCTTTCAACTGCAGTGTTGTATGTTAAAGATATGAAAATGGACCTTGCCCTGACCATAAAACTGACACATTCTCTGAGTAAAGTTTACGTTTTTATTCTAATACTACTAATGGCTATAAGGGAGTACTGCTTCCCTTATAAGCAATACTACAGATTTAATAGGTACATAATCTGGGCTAAGAGACAAGAGATGATCATCTCAGGTTACTCACTGACCATAGACAGATGGAAGTGAAGAAAACCCCGTGATCTGGCCACAATACCACAGCTCTTTTGGTCTCTGGTCCCTCAAGCAATGAGAAACAGGCAGAGAGTAATACAGAACACAATCACACACACAAAGTGCTACTTTCTTTGAGCTGAGAGGGAAAACCACAGACTGTCTATGGACACGCATAGTTCCACATTTGCCGAATTCAAATTCTTCCTCCTGAGAAACTCTTTTTATTAAAGAAAAAGGGGAAGTAACAGTCATTTATTATAAACGTGAAATAACACAAGGTGTCGCCAAAGTTCTTTTTACAGAGTAAGAGTTGATTACAGTGTATTAGATGAAATTTACTTGATTATGACAGAATTATTTATAATTGCAAAGTTGCAAAAACTATGTTGTTTCAGCATTGACTGTACAATGAACTATGCGCAGTTCATAGCCTATGTTTACTCTTTATGCTTGCGTTAACAATGTTCCATACTATTTTAAAGACGGTTACACAGAACTCATGATCATGACATCATCCTATTCTATTTAAGAGGAAGTAGGTGAAAAGCCAAACTTCTAAACACATTCTGTATCAAGAAATTCATCCATCTTCAATTACATATTGGGGATTCTGGTATTCCCTTTATTTGTCCATTTCTACAGGAAGGATTTCATTTACTTCCTATCCACTTTCAAATTACATACATTTCTTGTATGCAGGTACTTCCTGTTTTCCACAGAGCTGTAGCTGCTACAAACCTATATGCAGTATTTTTTAAAACACATCTTTATTCCTGTTCCTGACTTTCTATCAGACCCTTCTCAGGAGAAAGGCAGTTGGTCGATATTGTTTCTTTTAGATCACCTGACCAGGCACACAGGACACAGCACTCTGAAATTTGCCCAGCAACAATGGCCTATCATCTGATTAGGCCTTCCCCACATGTCTGCATCATCATTGTGTACTGAATACATTTTGAGCTGTATAACACAAAGAATGCTTAAGAATTAAGTGGGGTTCACACCCCTTGATACCATCCTATACCAGGCACTGTGATCTGGCCGGCATGGTGGGAAGGGCTGGGGTCACCCCTCAGGAACACCTGCAATCTGTACCCAGGTATGTAACAGGATCCCCAGCACAGTGCACCTCCACAGGCTCAGGCACAGAGCACTTGAACTAAAATAAAATAAAATCTAATTAACTGAAACGAAAAAGAAACTGCAAATGGCCCCTAGGAAGAGGCTGTTCTGCCCTGCTTTATTCTCCGGAGGCTGCCTCTCCCAGGCACCCAAAACACAGCAGGGGGTTAAACACATGCGGACCTGAATAAGAAATCACACCTAAATGCAGCAGGGGAAGTTTCCCACACTGCTGCAGGCTCCCAAACATGCAACTGCAGGCTGCTCTCTGTCTCCTCATGTTCTGGCGGTTGCTAGAGGTTTCTGCTGTCTTCCCCCCACCCCCACCACTCTTACCTTGGAGCCTCTTTGCCCCATGGCTTTTCTACCCCTCGGGCTCATCCTGCTTTCCTGGCTTCGGTGTTGAGGGGGGATGACTCAGGGCTGCCAGCTTTCACTCCTGTCAAGCAACTGCAGCAGCACCTCACCCGATAACAGGTTTGGGAGCAGCCAGAAGTCTCAGAATGAGGAAGGCCCCCACAGAACCCTCCCCCCGAAATCCTGGGGGGGGAGAGGGGGAAGAAGGACTATTCTCCCCTCAGCACGGTTGTGTCTCTGTTCCTTCTGGTTCTTTTTTTATTTTAATTTTTTTACTTCTGCCTTTAAAAACAAAGAAATCTGCACCTTAACGGGAAATAAAAGCAAACGCTAACTAAACCTATCTCCTTAGTTGTCCTTTCTGTGAGTCCAGCACCCTGCCTCACAACCTCCTCCAGCTGGAGACTGAGCATACTGGGGCTGGTGGGCAGTGCCAGCTGCATATGTACACTAGTGTCATCAAAAAGATGACAGGCTCAGCCTCCAAGCTGCTGGAAGAGGTACACTACCCAGAAGTGCGGGACTGGACTGGAGGGACAATAAGGAACACTCCTATTCTTCATATTAATCATTATTTGCCTTCTCCACAGCTCTTTTATCTGCTATAATTTCCACTATGTTTTCATGCAAAAAGAAGAAGTAGCTACACAATACTTAACTCAATCCCATTTGCTTAGGGGCGGTCTCAATTCCTCTGGCACTCTCAAGCTCCAGGTTTGCATCCCGCTTCATTTCAGTAGTGTTTACATTACTATCATTAGCACTTCACATTCCAACGCCCCTCAGGATGTCCAAATAGTGTTTCGCCAAACAGCTTTGTCAGATGGTACGTTTAAACAATGTGCTATGAAGAGAATAAAAACACGATTTATAAAAAAAACACCTCAGCTATAAAGGCATACTGGCAAGCACACTTTAAAACCCTTTAATAACCTAACTCAACCATATACAACCCGTACTTCGTGCTCTGTACAACACCCATTTACGTCACAAAACTTCACCAAATTATTAAAATAAAATAAAAAAAAACACCATGCATGCAGCTTTATATCAAACCCCTACTGATCCTTTTAAAGTGATCATTAGAGAAAGACATCATGCTTGGCAAGGTAGTTCAGTACAAAAGAAGAAGACCAGCAATGAGATGGATCAATACAATAACAGCAGCTACATGTGCCAGTCAGTCAACAATGAGCTGCCTGACTTTAAGGAAGCATATTATCTCTTGTTCATTTGCTCAGAATAGGTGCCAGAGAGTCGGGTTAGGTGTCACTGTGGGATTAATGCAGATGAATTACTAGCCTAAGATCAAGACTGATACAGGACAAAAAGATGCTATGATTTGTGAGCAGGAACTGTTTTCTTCAAAGACTTCTGTTTGTGTTAATTTATGCAGAATTTCCAATAAAAGGGCCAATTGAAGTATAATCTGAAGCAGACAGTGAGAAGCTGCTGGTTAGCAGTGTCCTTGCCTGGCTCCTCTTTGGCCTAAAATTAATTCCAAGCGTCTGTTTTTGTTACTTTGTGCTTAACAGCCCCTTCTGTCCAGCCATACCAAGAACAAATGAAATACAAGGAGATGTGGAAGTTGTTTGAGGTAACCCTGAGAGCTCTAGGATCCACATTATATACGTTCATAAGTCAATAATTTAACATCTCCCATTCATTCTTCTGAAAATTTGATCAGAAATAGCTGAGCATTTTGGTTACTATCAGTGAGGAAACTTTTTTTCTCTAGGGAAGGACTTATTTTCAGCCCAGATGCTGACTTGAGAAGTGTGGCCACAAATGGATAACAAGCGTTGAAGCCTTGATCACTGATTGGTACTAATCGTACGTTTCAGACTTGTGTTAACTCAGTCCTTTTCAGTGCCTGTGATTTGATCGCTAGTGGGACATAAAGAGATCAAGCTTATAAGACCATAGAACTGACAGTTTGGAGGACAGCCCCGAAGTACAGGCGGGAGCAGCTGCGCTTCAGTGACGATATGATTAGATCGCATACTCGTTAGTAGCTAATATCTCTATTTTATAAATAAGTGTAACAAGGGTCTCTATCTCGCGACACGCCTGCACAGATGGGAAAGAAAAGATCTACAAAGTAACGTGCGAAGGTTATAAATCAGAGCGTACGAATTAGTAACAAATTGTCCCAGTCTTGTCTCCAACAACACCAGTGACCCACACCCGAACTGTTCCTAGAAAGAGCTGCGCCCTGCACGTGGGCTACTCACGTATGCCAAGACGTTCCCGCCTATACGCATCCACAACACGTTTCAACATCCCAGACTCCTTGCTTCTCTTTTCAATCTTACCCTCGCTTAATATCAGTGCGTCGTGACGTCACGGCGTATTTACATGATCGATTTCTGCTTCGGCCAATAACTCTCTTTGCTGCAAGTGAAAGCATAGCTTTAAAGTGTTCGGGGATGGTGAGTGTGATCAGCTGCTTTGACGGCCATATTGTGAGTGGCACGTAGTGTATAGCATATTATTGTCCATTGCTGTGATTATATATATATATATATATAGGAATAAGCCAAATACAAATCGTAAGTAGTTACAAACTTTTAAGAAAAGTTGATAGCAAATCAGCAACTGGCTACATTTTCATCTTTTCAGGTTTCTTTCATTCCTTGACTAGAATGATTGCCAAACTCTTTTTTAGAGCTGCCTGCAGCCTCAGAGACACATTTAAGATGGCGCCGGCGCGGTCGGTGGGAGGGTGCACGGCGTCGGTTGGTGACGTCGGCGCGCTGCTGGGCATGGCCGGTCGGGCTAGAAGGCAAAGTTTGGCAATGTTGGACAGAGAAGTAGTGAAAGGAGCAGAAAACTCAGCCATCAACCTTTCGCTTTTAGCTTAGTAGTGACGTGACCTATTCCTTCCCGTATTCTGCAAGACTTTTTTTTTAAATTTAAGCTACATTTTAAGTAACCCGCGTTTTCGCAGTCCGCTTTGGGCCATACATTGAGAGAGTGCGAGAGAGGAATCAACGGCGGAATCCCGGAGCCATGTCCGAGGAACCGAGCTCGCTGCCTTGGTCCATTAACAGAGATGACTACGAGCTGCAAGAGGTGATCGGTGAGTGCAGCTACTTCTCCCAGGGGGCGTGCGCAGGGGAAGCTTCTTGGAGAGGGGTGAGGCCCCGGCGCACCTCTGGTTCCTTTTACCCCATGTCCCAGAGTTTAAGACATGGACCCCTTTCCTCACGCCGGCTCTTTCCCCGACCTAGGCGGCCTGCTTATTCTCCAGCCTTGGGAAAGTGGGGTGCCGCCTCCTGCCCGGGCCTGTACGGCGGTAGCCGGTGAAGGGAGGCCGGTCGCGCTCTACGGGGAGAGGTGGCGACAGCAGGTGTGTGTGTCTGAGCGGAGTGGCCCTCCAGGAGCTCCTGTGCACACTCCCCTCTCTGGGTCTCTTCCAGGTATCAGTCAGTCAGCCAGGATAATAGGGACCGCGGGTGGCTTTTTTTTTTTCAAAACCAATTGAAATGGATACAAGCTCATATAGTTTTACATATATACAGTATGTTGCATCTATTGTAACTATGTTTATTGTGAATTCGTCTTTAGAGTGCGCTTCGTGTGTGTACATGTGTATGTATATTTTAGTTCTTTTTGAGGAAATATGAGTTCTAATCCATTTGGTAGTTGAGGAAGAGTTTGTAATTAAGAGGCTTGGACCTGCTACCTACAGCTAGGCAAGAGGGTGCAGGAAAGATTCTGAGCAAGGTTTGAATAGTGTATTCTGCCCATTATATTTTTATTTAATTCAGCCGGGGTTTTATAGTTGCTATAATACATTTGAAACAAATGTTCTGATGAAGCAGAGAAATTGGCCCGAAACGAATGTTTAGTGTTCTCCCCTATATTTTGTTTAAGTAGCTTTAGGTTTTAGTTTAGTTTACTTTTGTACTCGAAAATTTAGGTCTGTTACAATTTGTTCACATATGATGTATCAAATACCATGTTTGTACAGTGTTCATGTAGCTCCATTACATTTTTCAATTTTGTGTACGGTTTCTAATAAGGAAATACATTAGATCGCCTAGAAGTTCTATTTTGAATCCCTTGATACCTGGAATAGATCGGTTCCTACCTTTTGTCCTTCCGACTGCAGTGTTTTCCCCAGGACCTTTTTGAATGGGCGTGCCACCCTGCTGATTTTTCCTAACCTCCCGAGATCAGTTTCATTCTGTCCTGTTCGAAGTTCTGCCTAAGCTGATTACTAAGTTCAGCCAGAGTTTTTTGTGATCTTGACCTGTGCTCCACTGCATTTTTAAATCTTTGCAAGTTGTTGGCATTTTTTTTCTTTTTTTTACATTTTGTTATCCTTAGTGCTCAAGGAGGGTTATTGTCCTCCTGCATTGGGGATGACACTGGCACCAATCCCAAAATCTTCAGAAGATAGCAGTTAGAAACATAGAAATATGATGACAGGCCATGTGGTCTTTTTCTATCTAGTCTGTCCTTCCATATCAACGACTACAACAGTCCTCTTTTTACCTTTAGAGATCCTTTGTGTGTGTTCCATGCTTTTTTGAATTCAGTTACTGTCCTCATCTCTACCACCTCCACTGGGAGACTATTCCACGGATCCACTACTTTTTCCATAAAGAAAGATTCAGGAGTGATATGCGGAAATATCTCCCTTCACCCTCATCCCATGTCCCCTCGTAGCAGAACTTGCTTTCAATTGAAAGAGGTTCTCTCCCTGAACATTTATGCCATGGAGGTATTTAAACATCTCGATCATATCACCTCTATCCCGCCTTTCCTCTAAGGTGTACATATTAAGATCCTTCAGTCTGTCCTCATATGCTTTATAATGAAGCCCACTAATCATTTTAGTAGCCACCCTCTGCACCGACTCATCCTGTTCACATCCTTTTGAAGGTGCGGTCTCCAGAATTGCACACTATGCTCCAAATGAGGTCGCACCAAAGACTTATACAGAGGCATTATCACCTCCTTTTTTCTGCTAGCCATTCCTCTCCGTATGCACCCAAGCATCCTTCTAGCTTTTGCCTTCGCCTTTTCTACCTGTTTAGCTACTTTAAGATCATCAGACACAACCACGCCTAGGTCCCGCTCTTCTTTAGTGGACAAAAGTACTTCACCCCTTATACTATATTGCTCCCTTGGATTGCTGCAGCCCAATGCATGACCTTACATTTTTTTTTTATATTTATGCATTTTACATTTATCAAGCACACAAAACTTGTACAGCAAAGATAAGCCTGTATCTTACAATTAAGGAAACAAATATTAACAACAATAAAGTAAAACAGATTTATCTTTAGTCCCCAAAAATAAGAGGGAGAGGAAAAGAAAAACGGCAGAGGGCAGGAACTCCTCTGCACGCAGTACAATGAATACTTTTATATAATAAAGAAACTTCCAATAGGAGACAGGGAACTGAGTATAATACTTAGGATGGAACTACTCAAATAGGAGGGGAAGTCACAATATGGGCACTGATGAAAGAGGACAAATCCTCTGGCTTAAAGAAAACATATTTATGAGACTGAAATACAATTATACTTTTACATGGATATCTAAGCATAAAGGTCGCCCCAAGACGAGTTACCCCAGGTCGCAATAATATAAAAGACTTGCGCCGTCTTTGCGTCTCTCTGGATACATCAGGGAATACCGCAACCTTTTTCCTCTTAAACAAATTGGCTCGCTGTTTGAAATAAAACTTAAGAACCCAATCTCTATCTGATGGTAACGCAAGTGAAACTATTAAAGTGGAAGCAGGTATATCATCGTCCTTAGGAGTTTGAAGCAAGGCAGAAACATCTAAAAAGTTCATATCCGACAGACCAGCTACTTTCTCCCCTGTTTTCTTCCCCGAAGGCAAGAAATATGCGTTAGTAACAGGGGGAATCAAATTAGCTGACACCTTCAAAGCTTCTTGAAGATACCTCTTAAACAAGTCCACCAGAGAGACTGCAGACAACATAGGAAAGTTGAGTAAGCAAATATTTGAAGATCTAGTAGCATTTTCAAGTACTTCCAGCTTCAGCCTGAAAGCCATATTTTCTTTTACTAAGGACCCCGACAGATCTGAAACCTGCAACAGCTTCTGGTCCATAATAGAAGCTTGCGCTTTAATTTCAACAACCTCCAATTGGATTTTAATACAGGAATCTTCCACGTTAGTCACCCTAGAAACAGCTAACGCCAATTGCTGAGTCACCACTACAGATAGTTGCGAAATCGCATCCCAGATACTATCTAAAGATATCACCGACGGACGCTGCAAAGTAAAATCCAAGGGAAGCTTCGATCCCGAGAGAAGACATGGAGAGCTCTCCTTCACATCAGGCCCAATCTCACCTTGAGTAGCAGCCACTACCTCTGGAGTGTGTAAACTCACCGAGCCTGCAGCTTGAGCTGTAACCTGCTGCTCACCGCTCATCAGCTACCGGCCCCGCCACTTGGGAGGGACTCAACTGCGCCTGCAAGAGGAGGAGTCAGAAGGCCTGGGGCCGAAGGTGGCAATGGTCCATCCGGGGAGAGAGTAACTTCTAGGGTAAGCGATGCCGATACCTCCTCAGCTGGTGACGCCACACCCTCTCGTATTTCCCCAATTTGCTGCTGGGTTAGCTGGACAAAGCGATCCATAGGTCCAGAGGCAGTAGAAGGCAATTTTGCAGAAGAAAGCTCCGCGGGAGGAGCCTTCTGCTTATCCTTCCGTTTAGGCATTCCAACTCAAAACAGCCCTGTCACCATCTTGGAAAAGAACTCCCATGACCTTACATTTTTTAACATTAAATCCCAGCTGCCAAATTCTAGACTATTCTTCAAGCTTAGCTAGATCCCTCCTCATGTTATCTACACCTTCCTGGGTGTCTACTCTATTGCAGATTTTGGTATCATCCGCAAAGAGGCAAACCTTACCCGACAGCCCTTCCGCTATATCACTAACAAAGATGTTAAAAAGAATCGGACCAAGGACAGATCCCTGGGGCACACCAGTTGCTAGTATTCCTTTTCTGGCAAATCCATGGTGGCATTACAGTTACAGAAGTATCTGTCAGTATAATGTGTTAGATTAATAACTTCTAAATCCAAATTTGTATATATAGTACAGATACACTGTTTATTTCTGAACTGAGGGAAAATTGTTGGCAGTGGGTGAGGCATTTTAAATGGAAGTCAACTTCATATCAGCATTTGATTCTATAGATCATGACTTCTGATTAAATTGAACAACATTGATATAAGTGGCTTGATATTGATATTGAAATACTTTGCATCCTTTTTTGAATATTCTAATTTTAAAATGAACAATGAATATTCATCAGTTTGGAAGTTTAAATGTGGGTTTCCTTGGGGCTCCCCACTTTCACCAGTACTGTTTAATATTTACCTCTGTTCATTGGGATCTTTGTTGAAAAGGTTAGGTCTTTTATATTATAGCTATGTGAGATTCAGATTATCCCAAAAGAATCGTCATTGACAAATATTCTTCAATTTTCTTAAAGCACTCGGTAATTAATGCATATTTTATTCATTAAAACTTAATGTTGGCAAAATGCCACGGCTTTGGGTGGGCAGTTGCACTGGGTTGATGCCATTAACCCTTTGAAGGCCTACTTTAAATTTTTAATCCACATTTTGCAGCCGGTTTAATTTTTGCATATTTCAGGAAAATTGTACCCGTCTTATTCAATATGTTCTAATGATTTTCCTTCTGCTATGGTCATGTATTATATACCATTTGATAGGAATATTTAGTCAGAATTTTGGATCCCAGTAGTTTTGGGCTTGGCCTGGAAAGGGTTAAGTGGACCACATTTGTGTGTGTGTTAATTGCTTTGAAATCTTCTGTGTAGTTTAGGAGTGATGATAAATTTCATCTTGATTGTGAACATGTGGGAAATGTTGTTAAAAATATTTTCTGTTTTCATATGCTTTGGCAAATTAGGAACCTATATACTTAAAAGGATGTTTTGAAAAGTCATATCAGCAGTTGTGTATTTATTTATTATTGTAACTCTCTGTACTTGGTAGCACAGTAACATAGTATATGATGGTAGATAAAGACCAGCATGGTCCATCTAGTCTGCCCAGCAAGGTGGTAAGAGGAGATGCGTCTGCCGCTCAGTGCAGGTCACATCTACTTGCTGAGATGTCAGAGACAGTTAATTTTTTTATTTTATTTATTTATTTAACAGTATTTCTATACCGCCTTATCCTTTTAATCAAGGCGGTATCACAGCAAAACAAAAGTAGTGAACGTGTTTTCATGCAGTGAAAGATATATCATGCTTTGTGTGTAAGATGTTCTAGTGTGTTTGATTAGGTTGAGCTATGTACATTGTGCGCTATGATACAGCATGTGCTATAATACAATGTGATACAATTTTATCCTTTTTCTCTAAGGGGATCCACTGTGTCCCATGCGATTTTTGAATTCTGTCACTGAATTCGCCCCACTATCTATCGAGGAGAGCATGCCAAGCATCCACCACCCTTTCAGTGAAAAAGTATTTCCTGATGTTGCCTTTCAGTTTACCCCTTTGCAGCTTCATCTTATGCCCTCTAGTATTAGTTTCCCCATCTTTGCAAAAGGGGTGTTTTTTTTTTTCTTTTTCATTAATACTCAAGTATTTAAATGTCTGTATCATATTTCCCCTGACTCTCCTTTCCTCTAGAAGATACATATTTAGGTCTTGGCGTCTCTTTTCATACATTTTCGGGTGCAGGCTCTATATCATATTGGTCTCCTTCCTCTGAACCGTTTCCAGTCTTTTTATATACTTTGAGCTATGGTCTCCAAAACTGAACACAATATTCCAAGTGAGGCCTCACCAGCAACTTGCACAGTAGCATTAGTACCTCTTCCCCCCCCCTTTTCTGCTGGTAATTCCTCTCTGTATGCAACCCAGCATCCTTCTGGCTTTGGCCATCGCCTTGTCACACTGTTTCGCCACTTTGTTTCTGAGGATCTCAATCACTCCGAGGTCCTTCTCCTGGTCCATGCACACCAACATATTGCCCCCTATCTCATAAAATTCCCTTGGATTTCTGCATCCCAAGTGCATCACTCTGTACTACTTCAGATTGGTCTAATGCTTGGCAGTTAAGATGTATTCTTCCAGCGTTTGCAGATCTTTCCTCATGTTATCCACTTTCTCAGAGGAGTCCACTCTGTTGCAAATTTTCATGTCATCTACAAAAAACAGGCTTTTCCATTCAATCCTCAGCAATATCACTCACAAATACACTGAACAGTACCAGGACCGATCCCTGTGGCACACCACTAATCATCCTCCTTTCATCCAAGTGAGTTCCGTTTACCGTCACATTCTGTTGTCTCAGTCAACCAATTTCTGATCCAGTTCACCACCTTGGGACCCATCCCCAAGTTGTTGAGTTTATTGATAAGCCTTATATGAGGAACAATATCAAAGACTTTGCTGAAATCTAGGTAGCTCACATCCATCACATTTCCTTGATCTAGGTCTTTGGTCACCCAGTCAAAGAACTCAATCAGATTTGTTTGGCATGATTGTCCTTTGGTAAAACCATGTTGCCTTGGATTATGCAACCTATTGGTTTCAAAAAAGTCTACTAGTCTTTCTCAAGAGTGTCTCCTTACTTTTTCCGGCACAGAGGTAAGGCTTACTGGCCTGTAGTTTGCCACGTCTTCCCTATTACCACTTTTGTGAAGAGGAACCACAATGGCCCTTTTCTAGTCCTGCAAAACTTCTATCTCTAAAGATCTATTAAAACATTTTTTTAAAGGCCCTGCTCTGAGCTCTTTGAGTATCCTGGGATGTATCCCATCTTGTCCCATGGCTTTGTCCACTTTCAGTTTTGCAAGCTGTTTCAAACACTACACGGTTCACAGAAGATGATGCATCAACTTCATTTCCATTTGTATATTTGTCAATCACAGGTGATCCTTCTCCAGGATTTTCTTTAGTAAAAACAGAACAGAAGTATTTGTTTAGCATTTTCACTTTTTCAACATGACTTTCCATGAATCCGTCTCTGTACTTTCGAGTCTTGAAATTTCACCTCTGATCTTCCTCTTCTGCCAAATATACCTGAAAATAGTTTTATCACCACACTAGATCTTTTGCCATCTTTTCTTCTGCCTTTGGTTTTAATATCCTTATTTCTCTTTTTGTCTCTTAGCTTTATCCTGTGTTTTTTTTGGTGTTCCCCTGTTTGTGAATTTCTGAATTTTGTGAAAGCTGTGTTTTGCCTTTATTTGTGCAACCACTCCTTTAGAAAACCAAATGGGGTTCCTTTTTTCTTTTTTACTTTCCTTACATATGTATCTGTTGCCTTTTTTATGGCCTCCTTTACTTTAGCCCATTGCAATTCCACTTCCCTTACTACCTCCTACCCTGCCAATTCCTCCTTTAGGCATCTTCCTGAAGTCGGTGTTTTTGAAGTCTAGGACTTTGAACTTGCTGTGAGGGGACTCTGCCTTGGATTTTATCTCAAACCACACTGATTGCTGCTGCTCACCCGAGCACCCTCTTGGAATTCAATACACTTTCTCAGTTGGTGAGTACTAAATTCAGCATCATACTTTCCCTGGTCTGTTCAATCACTATTTGTCTAAGCAATTTATCTTGGAAGGTATCCACAATTTTTTTTTCTACTTTCCAGATTTGCAGAAGGAATATTCCAGTCCACATTGGGTAGAATAGTTACCCAATATGATCACTTCTACCTTTGCAATATCAGTAATCAATTCTCTATCCATTTCTTTGGTTTGAATTGGAGGCCTGTAGACTAGACCAGCATGGATGATGGTGCCATCTCCTCTTTACAACACAATTCAAAGCACTTCTTTTCCCCGCGTCCCCTGTATTTCAGCAGCTTTAATATTGCTTTTGACATACAGGGCTCCTCCTCTTCTGCCTTCTCTATCTCTCCTAAATAAATTTATAGCCAGCTATGGCTATATCCCATTTATGTGACTTTGTAAACAATGTTTCTGTAATGGCCACAATGTCTACGTCCGTTTCCATCATTAGGGCTTCCAGGTCAGGAACTTTGTTGGCTAGGCTTCGAGCATTTGTGCTCATTGCTTTCCAGCATTTGACGGGCTTGCCTGTAATTTTGCATGGATTTTGTTCTACATGCCTCTTCCCATTTGATATTGTCGTGTGGTTTAAAAGTGTGTCTCTTTCCAATGTTATGCTTTTGCTGGGAGTGATGTCCTGAATTTGGCCTTCTCCATCTATCATCCCCTTTCTCTAGTTTAAATGCCTGTCCAAATACTGCCTGAATTTTTCACTTAGACTACATCTCTGTTGCAGGGAGAAGGATCCTATCAGCACAATATAGTCTCTTGTTGATCCGTCTATTTCCCCATTTGCCTATTTATCAAAATCCCCTCTTGTTTGCACCAGGTTTGGAGCCATGTATTAAAGTTGTTTATGCAATGCAGCCTTTCTGCCTCCTTACCAAGAACAGGTAGAACTTTTGAGAATGCTATAGTGTTAATGGGCTTTAGTTTCTCTCCCAGAGTCTGGAAGTACCTTTGAACTGCAGAGGCACTGTTTCTAGCCAGGTCATTTGTACCCAAGTGGATGACAATGTCAGTTTTGAGTGCTCACTTTCTGCACTAACTATACCAACAACTTGATTCGTATTTATTTGAAACATTTTTCTATACTGCCCCTTCCAGAGATCCTGCTGACTGAAGAGCCTGGGAGGCTTTTGACCATCTTCTCCTCTTTGAACTGTGTTCCCAAGTTGGTGTCTCTAATGGAATATCCAAGTAGTAGTAGTAGTTCTCCATTTTGTGACTTTTTTTTTTCCTTCATATTTGGTGCATTTTCAATTGATTGGGCATTGACTTTCTCATTTAAGGGCGCTTTGGTTTCCACGGATTGGGAAAGCTCATCCAAGGCAGAGAAGGCATTATGCAGGGATATCTCTTGATGTAGAGGGTGTCTATGTGTTACAGGTCGCAACCTACCAGAGCTCGCTATTTGAGTCTTTGTGAGTGTAGTGGTGGATTTTCTTCAACTTGTACCCTAGAAGAGATGTGTTTAATTG
The DNA here is from genome assembly GCA_033557465.1 of Ichthyophis bannanicus. NCBI lineage: Eukaryota > Metazoa > Chordata > Amphibia > Gymnophiona > Ichthyophiidae > Ichthyophis > Ichthyophis bannanicus. Next base: position 254,197,003 of record CM066031.1, read on the forward strand.
AAGCTGATTTGTCGCTTAGTAGAGTCTATTCTTTATGCAGAGCAGATAATTTGAGGCATATAGAGCAAGCTCTTAGGTTCCAAATTTATGCTTAGAATGAAAGCACCACAGTTCCTTAGCGTCCCTCTAGTCCAGTCCCGGAACCATAGAGTTGTGAACCTCCACCAGCAGCTTTGGAGACTGAGCATCTTCATCTCTTTGATCATCCAGCTATATGCAGCCCCAAGGACCGCCCACACATCAGTATCTGTCTCCAAGCAGCTTGGAAGTCAAAGCCCAGAACTGGGCTCCTTAGGAACAAATAAGCAGAGCTTTAGTGTTTTATTATTTTCTAGATTTAGGTGCTGGGCTGCTGCTGTGGAGGAAATCTTTGACTGTGTCCCTTCTGTCTTTCTCTAATCTGTTTTTTTTTCTCTCTGTCTCTCTCTGTCAGTCTCCCCATAGGTCAAACAAGCAGGGGAGCTGCACAGGACACAGGTCTCCTTTCTACCGAACCCCCTTGGTGGGTGAGGAGAAGGTTGAAGACAATTACAGGCAGCAATTGAATACAGCAGTAGGCTCTGAGGGTCCCCTGACTGATTTAGGGGTTCCCCGAGCTGCCCTGAGTGGTTATTACTCTGTTATTGACTCTGATAACTGCTACTCAGAGCTTGTGACAGGCATGCTGGACAGCACTCTGTGTTTTGACCCCCCTCCACTCCTGTGTGTGGGTGAGTAGAGTTTGAAGCTTTTTCTTTCTAAAGGCAGTGGTGGAGGCCTTGGGGTGGCCTGGAATCAGCTCTGGGGAGTGTTTTAGACCTTTTGGGTATTTTTTCTGGTCCTTTTTTTGGCGGGATCGGGTCCGGCGGCCATTTTGGATTTTTTTCAAAGTTGTTTTTCTTCGTGTTTTTTTTAGGGATAGGAGCTTCGTTTTTGCATTTCTTGGTCGGATATCAGCTAATTGACGCCAGCTCTATCTAATCCTGCAATTTGGAGCGTTTTTGAGCACTTTTAAAATCGCGATTTTTTTTTTCTGCTCTGTTTGCTTCAGCAAGGTGTTCCTGCTTTGCTGGCAAAGGGCTGTGTGCATAGCCATGCCTCCTAGTCCTCGGTGTCTGGTCTGTGGCATTCGTAGAAGTAGTAATTTGGAAGCCGGAGTCTGTGCCACTTGTTCTGCTGTGGGTGCTGGCATGGAGGACCCTCTGGAGGGCTCCAGTGCAGATCTCCCACCTGTATCTACAGAAGGGACATCAGAGCAGGCAGAGACGGTCCTTGGTCCGGGGATTTCTGCACTGCCGGAGCGCCTGTTGGCGGGGGGCGTCCAGGAGGGATCCCTGGGAGTTCCACCCGCCTTTTTCTCTCTCATGCAGGAGGCTCTGGCTCTCTTGCAGCCGGCGGGGGCTAAAGCGTCCACTTTCAGTAGAGGGAGACACTGGTCCACAAAAGAAGAGCCGACCCCCGAGTGTTGCGGATTCTGCGCCTCCTGGGGACGAGTTCCATGAGGGGCTGGGGTAGGCTCTCGAGCTGGAGTCTGCGGAGGATTCAGAAGACGGCGAGTTGTTGGACGACGAGCAGAGTAGTAGAATAGTGCGTGTATTTCGTAAAGAGGAACTTCCGGCACTGATTGCCGAAACCCTCAAGGTATTGAACATACCCGTGGAAGATGCCACTGCGGAGGACAAGTTGGAGGATCCCTTGATGCAGGCGGTGCGCACTTCCCACAGAGTCTTTCTGCTCCATAGGGTTTTTAAAGCTATGATCCAGGAGGAGTGGAACAGTCCAGAGTCCGCTTTGCGCGGGGCTAGAATGTTGCCTAAATTGTATCCTGTCGGAGGCTGATAGAGAGCTCTTTCGTTTGCTGAAGGTGGACGCGGCAGTTTCCACGGTTACTACACGGACTACTATCCCGGTTGAAGGACCCGCAGGATCAGAAAGTTGATAGCTTGTTGAGACAGGCGTTTGATGTTGCTGCCCTGTCAATGCAGGCGGCGGTGGCCGGGGCCTGGGTGGCGCGCGGCTGCCTCCGCTGGTCTCAACAGTTCCAGGGGCCCCAGTCGGCGGAACAAGAGGCCGCGGCGTCCAGATTGGAGTCGGGTACCGCTTATTTGGCGGATATCCACTATGACCTCATTAGGGGGTTAGCTAACGGCATGGCGTCGGTGGTAGCGGCGCGTCGTTCTCTTTGGTTACGCAATTGGGCGGCTGATGGCTCTTCTAAAGTTCGCCTTAGTAAGCTGCTGTTTAAGGGCAGGCAGTTATTTGGAGAGGACTTGGATAGGTTGGTAAAAGATCTCGGGGATTCTAAGGGGGGTCAGCTTCCAGAGGATAAGCCCAAGCAGGGGAAGCCGACCTTCACCTTCCAGGGGTCTCAGCAGTCCTTTCGGAGGTTTCGTGCCTCCCGCTTTGGTCAGTCCCAGCGTTCCAGATATCTGGGGCGCGGACAGAGTTTCTGCGGATTTCGGGGGCAGGTAGAGGTTTTGGCTCCTTCCAGGCACAGGTCCCCAAAAAGTCACAATGAAGCGAGGCCGGCTCCAGTGGCGGTGATTCCCGTAGGGGGCAGACTGCGGGATTTCTACCCTGCCTGGGCCGCTATCACATCCGATCGGTGGGTGTTAGAAGTGATACGAGAGGGATATGCGCTCGAGCTACATCGACCGGTGCTAGTTTCCTTCGTTATGTCCCCGTGCAGCGCTCCCTGGAAACGACGAGTCGTATCCGATACACTTTCCCGGCTGCTTCGGCTCCGGGCGGTCGCCCCCATGCCGGAGGGGCAGTTAGGGTCCGGTCGATACTCCATCTACTTCGTAGTGCCGAAAAAGGAGGGCACCTTTCGACCAATCCTGGATTTAAAGAGTGAATCGGTGCCTCCGGGTGTCGCATTTTCGCATGGAAACGCTGCGCTCGGTCATAGCGGTGGTCCGCGAGGGGGAATTCCTAACGTCCCTAGACCTTACGGAGGCCTATTTGCACATTCCCATTCGCCGGGAACATCAAAGATTTCTGCGGTTTGCGCTGCCGATAGGCCATTTTCAGTTTCAAGCCATGCCCTTCGGCCTAGCGACGGCGCCACAGGTCTTCACGAAGATCATGGTGGTGGTAGCGGCGTTCCTGCGGAAGGAGGGTGTCCTCGTGCATCCCTATCTCGACGACTGGTTGATCCGGGCCAAGTCGAGGGAGGAGAGTCTCCGGGCGACGGCGCGGGTCATACAGGTTTTGCAGTCGTTAGGCTGGGTGGTCAATCGAGCGAAGAGCAGCCTTTTTCCCTCGCAGACCTTGGAGTATTTGGGGGCGCGTTTCGAGACCGGCAACGGGAAGGTTTTTCGCACAGAGCGCGGGCCCTGAGGCGGCTGGTGGAGCAATTTCTAGCGAGACGGGCGTCCTCGGCTTGGCAATATCTTCAGCTTATCGGCACGATGGCGGCGACCATCGAGGTAGTTCCGTGGGCAAGGGCGCACATGTGGCCCCTGCAGCGAGCGCTGCTGCGTCGATGGTGTCATCAGTCCGACTCGCTAGCTCGTCAGTTAGTTTGCCCCTTGGGGGTTCGGCGCAGCCTTCTCTGGTGGTTGCGTCGGCGCTCTCTGGCGAACGGTATGCCCTTGGAGTCTCCCGTCTGGCGTCTGCTGATGACGGATGCCAGTTTGAGCGGCTGGGGGGCTCATTGCGAGGGCCAGATTGCTCAGGGCCAATGGTTCTCGCGGGAGAGCCGGTGGTCCATCAACCGACTGGAAATGAGAGCCATGTGGTTGGCTCTGACAGCGTTTCAGCCTTGGCTGCAGGGAGCGGCGGTCAGGGTGCTATACGGTAGCCTACATAAATCGCCAGGGAGGCACAGGCAGCGCGGCGTTGGAAGCGGAGGCGGATCTGCTTCTGGATTGGGCAGAGCGGCATCTTCAGTGTCTTTTGGCCCAGCATATCGCGGGGGTTCACAGTGTGGAGGCGGACTTTCTGAGTCGTCGCAGGGTAGACCCCGGAGAGTGGTCTCTACATCCCGAGGTATTTGCGTTGCTGGTCCATCGTTGGGGTCTGCCGATAATGGACCTCATGGCGACCTTCGAGTCCGCGCAGGTCAAAAGGTTCTTCAGCAGGCGTCGGGAACGCATGTCGGAAGGCCTCGATGCATTGGCACAAAGGTGGCCAAGGTACGGGTTGCACTATGTCTTTCCTCCGTGGGCTCTGCTGGGTCGCCTGGTACAGCGGATCGAACGGCATCCGGGTCCCGTGGTTCTGATTGCCCCGGACTGGCCTCATCTGCCTTGGTATGCGGATCTGGTGCGGTTGAGTGTGGCCGATCCGTGGCTCCTTCCTCCTCGGCCGGATCTCCTTCGGCAGGTGCCGCTGCAGATGCCTCAGGTGGCTCGATTCTCGCTTACGGCATGGCTATTGAGAGGGCGCGAATGAGAGCCAAAGGTTATTCTCCGGAGGTCATTGCTACCTTGTTGCGGGCGCAGCGTCGGTCTACGTCGCTAGCGTATGTCCGGGTCTGGCGTATTTTTTGAGAGCTGGTGTGCGGCTCGCGAGTTGCAGCCTTTGCGGACCTCCGTTCCTCAGATCCTCTCCTTCTTGCAAGCAGGGGTGAACAAGGGCCTGGCGGCCAGTTTGAGGGTCCAACTTGCAGCTCTTGCGTGTTTTCGAGGCAAGGTTCAGGGCCAGTTATTGGGGTCCCATACGGACGTGAAGCGCTTCTTGCGAGCGGTGTTGGTCATGTGTCCTCCGTGCAGGGCTTTAGTGCCCTCGTGGGACTTGAATTTGGTGTTGAGGTCTCTGGTGGCTTTGCCGTTTGAACCCTTGGCGCAAGCTTCGTTGAAGGACTTGACGTTGAAAACGGTGTTTCTGGTAGCGATCTCGTCAGCTCGCAGGATCTCGGAGTTGCAGGCTCTTTCGTGTAGGGAACCCTATCTGTCTTTTTCTGCCGACAAGGTGGTATTGCGACCGGTTCCCGCGTTTTTTGCCTAAGGTAGTTTCGGCGTTTCACATGAATCAGGTGGTGTCTCTCCCGGTGTTTGCCAAGGAACGGGGCAAGCACGCGGATAACTCCTTGCATGCGTTGGATGTCCGTCGAGCTCTTCGTTGGTATTTGAGGGAAACGGCGGCCTTCCGTAAGTCCGATCGCCTATTTGTCACGTTTGGCGGTCCGCACAAGGGGGAAGTGGCGTCTAAGTCTTCCATTTCCCGCTGGTTGAAAGAGGCGATTTCGTCGGCATACCTTTTACACGGCAGGATGGTTCCTGCCGGGCTTCGGGCTCACTCGACTAGGGCGCAGGCGGCGTCTTGGGCAGAAGTGAGCTTGGTACCGGCGGTGGATATTTGTCGGGCGGCGACGTGGTCGTCCTTGCACACCTTTGCTAAGCACTATCGTCTGGATGTGCAGGCGTCGTCGGATGTGCAGTTTGGGTCTTGGGTGCTTCAGGCTGGACTAGCGAGGCCCTCCCGTTGAGATTTACTGCTCTGTTACATCCTCTATGGTTCCGGGACTGGACTAGAGGGATGCTAAGGAAGAGTAAATTAGACTTACCTGCTAATTGTTTGTTCCTTGCGGAACTCTAGTCCAGTCCCGGATCCCTCCCTGTCTATCTGTTCTCGCTGCCAGCCAAGAAGTTACATTCATTATAGGAGTCTGCCAGGGTTTTTGTTCTCTATACTTTCGGTCAGAGCTCCTCTGCTTGCAGCACGCCTTAGTTTCCTTTCGGGGTCAAATCTTGGGGGTGAGCGGTGGCGCCTCTTGTTGCATGCGTTTTGCACGAGGGTCGCCACGGCCGTTCTGTTCTGCCTTCCCGTAGGCGGGAGGTTGTTCTTACGCAATTGGAGAGAGAAAAAAAAAAGAGAGAATTTTTGCTCGTAATGGGAACTTTAGGGTCAGGATCCTTTTTTCCACTGTGTTATATCTACTTATTTGTTGCTCTGCTTAGTATGCTTTGTCAATAGGTACTGATGTGTGGGCGGTCCTTGGGGCTGCATATAGCTGGATGATCAAAGAGATGAAGATGTTCAGTCTCCAAAGCTGCTGGTGGAGGTTCACAACTCTATGGTTCCGGGACTGGACTAGAGTTTCGCAAGGAACAACAATTAGCAGGTAAGTCTAATTTACTCTTTTTGCATTGAATACACAACATGCGGATTAAGACTTTGTTTATAAAGAGGTCCTAGAAGGAGAAAAGGTGGGTGTGACACCTAATTAAAGACGTCAATGTATATGGTAACTATATAGGCAATGCAACCCTGGGGTGGGTGGGAGGTTAGTGTCCCTGGCCAGTAGACCTTATATGAACTGAGGGCACACTCAAGATATCTGATTTTAAATTAGGCTGTTATCTAAGAAGCCTTTAGCTAAGGATTCAGTTACTGAAAAGTACTGTCTCTAAAATATTAAGGGGGTTACAACTCTTGTTATCTTTGTATTGGTTACTGGTGGCTGCCAGGCTGGATTATAAATTGCTTTGTTTAGTATTTAAGATCTTGTGTGGTTTTCTCCTGATTACTTGTTTCCTTATTTAAGTTTATGTTCAACAACTTCTACTCAATCTATTTATAAAAAGAAATTAAAAATTCAATCCATATCAGAATTCATATTAGGTTCAAGCAAGAAAACCTTTCAAGGGGTAGCTCCCTTATTGTGGAATAAACTCCCTTTTAGAGTTTAGTATAGAAACTTTCATAAATCTTTGACAACTCAGCTATATAGAAAATATTTTGGTATTGATATGATTCTAATCCTGATACACACAACATAAAAAAATATTGCTTTTTTGTATAAGCCGGTATGTTGCTTATAAGTAAACTATTCTGAACTATTTAATCCTGAATTAGGCCACACTATCAACAATTAGTCACCTGACTGAAGACAGAAGAGAGTGACTGACCGAAATTCTGCTTTTGTTTTTGGTTTTCTAGGAATGTCTGATCAGAGGGGAGGCAGACGGCTGCTAATTTTGTAGTTCTAGTGATGCCTTTTTACTTTAAAAGGGGATGCTTTAATCGTGTTTGTTTTATTTTTGTTCTTTAGATAGTAGTAATGCATTTTGTGAGTACAGGTTAATTTTACTGTTGCAATTTTTTTTTTTTTTTTTTCCTCTTGCTGGTATAGTGATGAGGGAATGGAAGCTGAAACCACTTTTTGCTCTGCTGATGATCAGAAGTGTAATTGTAGATTTCGGTTTGTAAGGCATCTGATGACTTACTACATCGGTGATGGGCACTTGATGTAGTCTAACTAGCTTGCCTGCTTAGTCTATTGACTCTAGTGGTAAAAAATTAAAGAGATCTGAAAACTTCTTATTCTCTGTTCCCACTTACGTTTTCTCTTTTTATGTTATGGTTATCTGCCACTCCCTCACATGGTTTGCAGCTTGTCGTGCTGTGAGGGCTTGTGTGCATCAATGATGTTGATGGCTAAGCTGTTGGCAGCTTAACTACTAGCAGGGTCTCCCAAGATGGACAGGACTCTGCTGAGGTGCCTAGACTAAGACATACCACCCATCTGGGCAGCAGCAGAATGGTGGTGATGGCGGCAGAGGATCACATTTCTGTGACAATGGCAACAACACTAGAATTACTTGCACAGAAGAGAGGCTTGGCAATCTGCTTCCATCCCAATGGATAGTTACAACAAAACAAATTGCACTATGGTGCTGGAAGATGAGATCCCCAGGTTGATAGGCACTCAACTGGCTACTGGGAAGGAGCTGAAGACTTTTCAGAGTAAAGCTAGAATTTTATGATGTGGTTGGATCAAAGCCCTCAGGGTGTCTGACTGCTGATGTAGCTGCACATGAATTGGGAGTTGGAAGCTGCAAAGAGATTTTTACATATTGGGACATTGAATGTATGAAGCATGAACCAAAGGAAGTTGGAGGTGGTCAAGAATGAAATGGAATGTGTATAACTCGATCTGTTGGGTGTCGGTGAACTGAAATGGACTGGCATCGGTCACTTTGCATCTGTTGATCACACGGTCTACTATGCTAGAAATGAAAGTTAGAGAAGAAATGGTGTTGCATTTATAATTGAGAAGTACCATATAATCAGTGAACACTTAATTTCTGTTCGTCTACAAGGAATGCCCATCAACACAACTGTAATTCAAGTATATGCCCCAACAGCTGCAGAAGAGGGTGAAGTTAAAGAATTATATGAACAAATAGAACATGCAAACAGATATCCTGATAGTCATGGGTGACTGGAATACAAAAGTTGGCAACAAAGAAGGCAAAGTGGTTAAAGTATGGACTTGGCAACAGAAATGAAGCCGGAGAAAGACTGACTGTTCTTGCAGAATTCTATCTATTCATCTCAAACATCTTCTTCCAGCAACACAAGTGACGACTGTACACATGGACTTCACCCAATGGATTGTAGAAAAATCAAATTGACTACATCTGTGGAAGTCAGCAATAGAAAAGCTCTATTGTGGTAGGCTATGGCCTATATAATAGCCTGTACATGTATGAGCCTGCAAGCTAGGCTGGAGTCCCCACCCCCACTGCTAGAAATAGTAGTACTGAGAGAGACCAAAGTCAGTGAAGGCTGAGGATCTGCCTTAAACCGCTCTAAACTGCTTTTGATGTTTGTATTAATCCTTTATTCCATGCTTTTATGCTGATGCAGTGACCTTGTAGCAGGAATGTATTATGTCTAGAAACTGAGCCTGTGTTAGCATAGCCTGAGAAGGGGGAAGAGGGCCCAGTGAGGGGGTCCCCGATTGGATAGGTGCAGGGGGCATTTGGACCAGTAGAAAGTCTTCCTGTATCAAACTGTGAAGCTTGTATTTAAGGAAGTTGTTCCTGTTCGCCATTGCTCAGTCCTTTGATGCTTGGGCCTTGTGCACAATAAGTTGGTTTGGATCCTTGTACTGACTCCGGGTATTATTTATTGCATGCTATCAGTGCTGCCACATGTCTTGGTGCGTTGTCCGGGAAATGTGAGTAGTGTGGTATTCATGTAGATATACCACGACTTCTCGCCTCAATAGGTTTTGTCCGGCCTGGAGCCGCCCCTGGCTGATTGCAGAGGGCCTTTGGCGCCACCCATCCTCTTTATCGGGGAGGGCTCCTCCTTGCCTCCACTGGTGGCAGGTTCCGGCCGGCCTACACCTCGAACCTGAGGGGATTCCGGGATCCAACCCATGATCCGGTGAGTAGAACTGTTCTGCTAATCAGTCAGTCGGGATTCTGGAATAGCGCTTGAGAGTCTGATCCCTCTCGGAGTGGTCCTAGTAAGTCTCAGAAGTCTTAAAGGTATAAGCGGAGACTGAACCCACCCAACCCCCCAGTCAGTTAGGTTTTTTGGGAATGTCCGGATTTTATTCTGTCTTGAATGTCTGCGTGTGTGAATGAGGTCTTGAATACAGACCAAGCGAGGTGCTGCCTCCTGACTAGTGCAGCAAGAAAGGCGAAAGTGTTTGGTGGTGGTTGTCTTAGTGTCTGTTTACCGATTAAGGAAAAGTATTACAGTTGAATCTCATCTCAGGAGTCTTTACAAAGACAGCTGTCTCACTGGGTGTGAGTCTCTCTCTCTCTCAAGCAGGGAGAGCAGGGGGCGTGTCTTTCACACAGCCTGGAGACAAAGACAGGAATGTATCCTTTACTTAACGCTTTGATGGTTTCAATTATTCTACGCTCTGCAGCTGGGTTAATTTGTGCTTATTTCAGGAATATTGTACCTGTTTTATTCAATATGTTTTAATAGTGATGTTCCTTCTGCTATGGTCATGTATTATATATCGTTCTTATTAACCCCGTTCGAGTTCCTCAATGCATTTATGGGCTTAACCTTGTCTTGTGTATTTTATGTTCCAGTCGTTAGCAAACACTGTTCAAAAGAGAAATTAATGAGACTGCTTTTGTTTTCCCTTTGACCTACGAAGTAGAGGTTAAGACCCCTGATAGGACTATGAGACATCCCGAGCCAGTAACTACAAGAAATGCTTGAAATTTTCTCTGATATATCTGGGTTTGACTGCATAAGTTTCCTTTACGTTTCTCCGGGCCAGTCAAGGAATTCTCGGGTAGTCTCCAGTCCCCTTCAGCAGCTGAGGACTGATCACTGAAAACTTTCTCCTGACAGGCTACCTAGCCCCCCCTGGAGTTAGAGGCTCAGTCTTTCAGTCCTCAGCAGCTGACCAGGACGTGGTAGACAGGCTCCCTGGAGTGTCATAGGGTTATATAGGCTTTAGTTTTGGTTTCAGGCAAGAGAAGCTTCGGCCGGGTATTTGCCCTAGCGGGGTGGTGATACCGTGGTTTTTGGCTGATTAAAAGTAATTAAACTTTATGGTACAGATAAGAAACGGCTGCAGACTTCCCTCAACGGCAAGTAGGGCAGAGCCTGCCCATTAAACGTCTTGCTAGCAGTTTTGTTTCTCCGCGGAGGTGAGGGAGACACTGGGAGCCCCAGAATCCACCCCTCTCGCTCCGGTGTGTATGCTATCTCTCTCTCTTCCCCGCTAGCAGCGGGAGCAAGGAGAGAGCGCAGTGCCAGCCAGCTTCTCGGAGGTGAGTCGTGAGTGACTGCAGTGTGTGGGCCTGAATTCAGTTTAGCCTCGGGGCTTGTTCGGTTGTGCAGCTTGCTTTCAATAGAGAGCTGGTGGTGAGAGCGCATGTTACCGGCGGCTCCGTGTCTGCACTGTGGTAATCGCCGGGGGCTTTCCGGTTCAGGTTTCTGTCGTTCGTGTGTGAGGGGCAGTTCTTGTGTGGAACGGCTGTTTGGGGGCATAATGGAGTCCACTTCGGCGACGGTTGAGACAGCAGCGGCTTCTCAGACAGCACAATTTAGCACTGGAACGGCGGCCATTTTGGATGGTCAGACCGTTTCGGCAGAGTCTCCATAGCAAGGCCGGGAAAAAGAAGGTGCGTGCCAAGAAGGCCTCGTCGGCTGGGGGCTCAGTGCAGGCGCAGGCTGGGGGATTCCCTGAGGGTTTGCAGTCAGTTTTTTCAGCGGATTTTATCTTAGTCTTACACAAAGCTTATTGTTTAAAGGTTGGTCAGGGATTCTCCCAGGAGGTTTCCCCCACTCTGGGAGCTCAGCTGGAGGATAGGAGCTTAACAGACCCTGGAGAGGGGCCCTCTCATCAGGGGAAAGGTGCTGAGCCCGGCCAGAGGACCTGCGGATTGCAGTTGGATCTGCCTTCTGTGGCGGAGGAGGGTGAGGCAGGTTTAGACTCTTGGGCAGGGGACTTCGAAGAAGGAGAACTGCTACCTGGCGAGGACCCTAATGTGTTTAGGGTGTTTCGTAAGGAGGAGCTGGGAGCGTTGATTTCTCAGTCGTTAGCAGCCTTAAATCTCACTCTGCCAGTGGTTACGCAGGAGCCTCTGGAGGACCCCTTGCTTCAAGGTTTTAAAGCTGAGCAGCTCTGTTTTCCCCTGCATAGGGTCATACAGCAAATGATTGAATCCGAGTGGGAATGTCCAGAGGCCTCCTTAAGAGGGGGCCGTGCTATGGGTCGCCTGTACCCGTTGCCACAGGAGGTAAAGGAGTTATTCCGCATGCCTAAGGTGGATGCCTTGGTCGTGGCGGTGACTAAGAAGACAACTATTCCGGTGGAAGGGGGTACTGTCCTTATGGATCTGCTGGACCGGAAGTTAGAGGCACTGCTCAAACAGGCGTTTGATTCGAGTGCTTTGTCCCTGCAAGCCTCCATGTGTGGGGCGTATGTTTCACGAGCTTCTATCCGGTGGCTCCAAGGGGGTCTGGGGCCCGCCAGGGAAGCTGGTTCCTCTCCCGAGGAGGCGAAGTTAGAGTCTGCGGCAGCCTATCTAGCGGACGCTTCTTATGATTTAGTGTGGATAGCGGCTAAATCTATGGCATCGGTGATTGCCGCTAGGCGGTTTCTCTGGCTTCGGAACTGGGCAGCGGATTCTTCTAAGACTCGACTGAGTAAGCTGCCGTATAAAGGGAAGCTGCTCTTTGGTGAAGCACTAGAGAAGATAGTTAAGGATTTGGGAGATTCTAAAGGAGGTCGCCTACCGGAGGACAGACCTAAGCAAGCAAAGCAGAGTCCGCTGCCCAGAGGACAAAACCGGAACAGATTCCGTGGCTCTTGTTTTTCTCCGTATCAGAGAGGTAGGTTTCTCTCCAGAGCTCAGCCCTTTCGAGGAGCTCGAGGGTTCAGCAGGGGATACTTTGGTGCCCAGCAGAACCCTAACAAGAAGTCTCAATGAAGGGATGCCGGTCCAGACGGAGATTCCGGTGGGAGGTCGTTTAAAGGAGTTTGTCTCCGTTTGGGCCGCTGTAACTTCAGACCGGTGGGTGCTGGACGTCATTCGCAAAGGGTACGCCCTGGAGTTCTCCCAACTGCTGGCGGGGGCCTTCGTGAGGTCCCCATGCGGGTCCCCAGCAAAGGCAGCTGCAATCTCGGCCACGCTGTAGCGGTGGTTCTGGTACCTTCCGACCAGTATGGTTTAGGTTGGTACTCTATTTCGTTGTTCCCAAAAATGAGGGTTCTTTTCGTCCTATTTTAGATCTCAAGCATGCCAACCGGTGTTTGCGTGTGCCGCATTTTCAAATGGAGACGCTCCGGTCGGTGATACGATCCGTCCAGCCAGGAGATTGGTTTTCGTCGATAGACTTGACGGAGGCTTATCTGCACATTCCCATCAGGGAAGACCATCAGAAATTTTTGCGTTTCGTGGTGCCCATGGGTCATTTCCAGTTCAAGGCGATGCCCTTCGGGCTGGCGACGGCGCCTCACACCTTTACAAAGGTGATGGTGGTGGTGGCTGCGGCATTGCGACTGGAGGGCATTCAAGTGCATCCCTATCTGGATGATTGGTTGATTCTGGCGCCCTCGAGAGCAGAATCGGAGTCCGCCTCCAGGAGGGTGGTGGCCTTTCTGGAGAGTCTCGGCTGGGTTATCAACCAGGCCAAAAGCAAGCTGCAGCTCGTGCAGCGCCTTTCTTATCTCGGGGCGTTGTTCGACACAGAGATAGGGTCAGTGTTCTTACCTGAGGACAGAGTGCAAAAGATTTAGAGGCAGGTCTCTCTCTGTTTTTGCGCTTGCAGTTGCCGACGGCTTGGAGGTACTTACAGCTTCTCGGTTCCATGGTGGCGGCCTTGGACTTAGTGCCGTGGGCACGGGCACATATGCGTCCTCTTCAGCAAGCGTTACTGACCAGATGGTCGCCTCAGGAGCATTCTCTGGCCCAGCGGCTGGTATGCCCGGGACATGTCCACGACAGTTTGATGTGGTGGTTGGTCCCGCAGTATCTTCGTGCGGGGATGCCATTGCGGGAACCGGAGTGGTGGTTGCTCACCACGGATGCCAGCCTCTCGGGGTGGGGGGCGCATTGCCTCTCCCGGGTAGCGCAAGGAGTTTGGTCAGTAGAGGAGAGTGCTTGGTTGATAAATCGCTTGGAGCTCCGGGCGGTGTGCTTAGCTCTGCAGGAGTTCGCAGATCTCGTGCGGCGGAAAGCGGTTCGTGTTTTCAGACAATCTGACGGTGTCCTATATCAACAGACAAGGGGGCACGAGGAGCTTAACGATGCTGGAGGAGAGCCAGTTGCTGCTTCAGTGGGCGGAAACCCATTTGTTGGCATTTATCAGCGGCGCATGTAGCGGGAAGAGACAACCTGCAGGCGGATTTCCTCAGTCATTTTCTCGACCCCGGAGAATGGGAATTGAATGCAGCCGTGTTTCATGACATCACGCTCCAGTGTGGACAGCCTGTTCTGGATTTGATAGCGACATTTCGCAATGCAAAAGCGTCTCGGTTTTACAGCAGGGGCAGGGAACACATGTCGGAGGGCCTAGACGGCCTAGTGCAGCCCTGGCCGGCGCACAGCCTGCTGTATGTGTTCCCGCCGTGGCCAATGATAGGTCGGGTGGTCCAGAGAATTGCGAGTCACGCGGGGACCGTCATTCTCATTGCCCAGGATTGGCCCCGTCGGCCGTGGTATGCGGACCTCGTACGTCTGCTGGTAGATTGACCATGGCGGCTTCCGGCGCGGATCAATCTGCTTGCTCAGGGTCCCATTCTCATGCCGCAAGTGGATCGGTTCTTGCTTATGGCTTGGCTCTTGAGAGGGAAAGGTTGCGATGGCGTGGGTACTCGCCGTCAGTGATTGCCACTCTGTTGCGGTCCAAAAGAAGGTCAACTGCGGTGGCGTATATCCGTGTCTGGCGAATCTTTGAAAGCTGGTGCAAGGACAGGGAGTGCAGGCCGTTCGCGGCCTCCTTACCAGACATCTTGGCTTTTTTGCAAGGTGGACTGGATAAGGGCTTAGCGCTCAGGACTCTCGGTGCATCTGGCGGCTTTGGCCTGCTATCGGGGTCGGGTGCACGGCGTGTCTTTGTCCTCTCATCCGGATGTTCTCCGTTTTTTCCGAGCAGCGAAGAACATAAGGCCCCCATTGCGACCAGTGGTTCCAGCTTGGTATTTGAACTTGGTGCTGGAGGCATGGTCGCAGCCTCCATTGCGCTCCGCAGCAGCGCACGGTTTGAAGGAGCTTTCGTGGAAAACTAACTTTCTTAGTAGCCTTATGTTCCGCTAGGCGGATCTCGGATCTTCAAGCCCTTTCGTTTAGGGAGCCGTATTTGCAGTTTTCGGCAGACAAGGTGTTGCTGCGTCCGGTCCCGTCCTATCTGCCGAAGGTGGTTTCCAGTTTTCACTTGAATCAGCCGATTTCTCTCCCTACCTTTTCGGATGGGGTATTAGGGGCGCAGGATCGCGTCCTACGGCAGTTCGACATGGGTAGAGTTCTACGGCGGTACTTACGAAAGACGGCTCCATTTCGTAAATCAGACAGGTTCTTTATTTTGTTTGGAGGTGTCCGTAAAGGCGAAGCAGCTGCCAAGACTTCTATTGCTCGCTGGGTAAAGCAAGCGGTAGTGGCGGCGTATGAAGCCAGCGGAAAACCTCTTCCCGCGGGGCTCAGAGCGCATTCTACTAGGGGGCAAGCGGCGTCCTGGGCGGAGTTCGCTTTTGTCCCTCCTGTGGACATCTGTCGGGCGGCGACATGGTCGACGCTGCACACCTTCACGAAGCATTATCGTTTGGACCTTCAGGCTAGAAATGACGCGAGAGTCGGAGCGTCAGTCCTGATGGCGGGGCTCGCCGCTCCCTCCCAAATATAGGAACTGCTTTGGTACTTCCCGAGAGTTCCTGGACTGGTCCGGAGAAACGTAAAGGAAGGAGAAATTAGGCCTTACCTGCTAACTGTCTTTCCTTGAGTTCTCTCCGGGCCAGTCCAGGTCCCACCCAGTGCGGCTCGTAGTGCGACTAAGAAGTTCAGAGTAGGTCGAGCGGCGTCAGGTGCTGGTGGGAATTGTTGGATTTTCGTGCGGGAATTCGCTTAATTTCAGGGTCCGGTGGAGCTTCTGCTGGGGTGGATTCTGAGATCCTAGTAGGGGTCATACGTTCATTCCTTATTCGCAGAAAGAAGAGAGGAGAAAAAAAAAAAGAGGACTGCAGCGTCCATACAGGGAGCTGTGAAATAAGGATAGCTATCCGTCGGTTCATTCTTCGTTGCGTTAGTTCCAGAGGCTGTTGGGAAGTTTGCAGGGGTTTGTTTGTGTCATTGAGTTTCGGTTGCGGTAGGTTAAGCTGCTTTGACAAAAGTAGACTGAGCTCTCACTCCAGGGGGGGGGGGGGGGGCTAGGTAGCCTGTCAGAGTTTTCAGTGATCAGTCCTCAGCTGCTGAAGGGGATTGGAGACTACCCGAGAGTTCCTGGACTGGCCCGGAGAGAACTCAAGGAAAGACAATTAGCAGGTGAGGCCTAATTTCTCCATTTGTTCATAACTTACGGGAATAACAAAACGAGATGTAACTGTATTGTCTAGGATTTAGTGTTTACAGCTGCTTTGTCTAGTAATTAACGGCTGCTTTGAGAGCCGGGAGAGAGATCTACTTGTTAAGATAATGCCTGTCTTTCCCGAACTGTAAGATGTGTACTGTGTTTTGTAAGGTCTTTTAAAATCTCAGTTTCAGAAGTACAGTCTTAGTTTAAAGCTTTGAAATAGGTTTAGACAGTTGTTAGTTAGAATGAGCACACGCATCCATTATGCTTAGTCCACAGGGGAATGCAGCCCGCCCCCTCTGTACGTCGTCATGTGGGGGAAGGGGTGGGAGTCCGCAGATTCTGTTGAAATGTATGTATAGCAAGGGCTTGCTGGAGTCTACTGACTTAAGATGTCTCTGTCCTGATTAGAAATGCTCTGCGAAAGGCTAATGTTGTAGTTTCCTGTGTTCATCTGATTAATGTTCCCCGATCAATTCCTGGTTAATTGTTTATGAAGTGTGTATTTATCCTCCTGGATACAGCGCTGCCATGAGGAACTCGCCTTTCATACCACTGATTTTACTGAACTGAAAGCTGCATTATGCCTCCTACACTGAGAAACCTTAGGATTTGATGGAACTAATGAACAGTATTATGCAGACCCATCAGCTTTGATGGCTCCAAGTGGAATCCAAATAGCACAGGCAGCCCTCATTATATACCCCATGTGATCCAGCAGCCCAGGAGAATTTGCGTATGGTAAATGCAGTTTTTGTCAGTCCCAGAGAGATATAAACCAGACATTGAAGAAACTGGATGGATTTTGCGGGCGTGAATTACAGCACAGTTAACGGAAGTTGTTCAGAAAGTATGTAAATCGTAAGAATGGATGTGAATGCAAAATAGAAAAGAAAGCAGATCTTCTTGCAGCCGCTTTGGTTGAACGATGTGGAGGAGGTTTTCCTAATTGAAAGAGCAGAGGAAAGTGGAAGGGGTCGTGAAAATGATTAGTCCCCTCTGGGTGCGAATCAGTGCGCCCATTGCAGAAAAGAAGAACATTAGAGAAGTGAATGCCCGCATTTTGACTGACTCCACCCCCAGGAGGGGAGGGGGGGAGCATTTGGAGAACAGGAGGTTGATTTTGTTGATTTTTAGAGTCATGAAAGAAGAAACCGAGCACAGTGTTCCAGCAAGAGAGGGAAGCAGCTATAGAGTGAGTGGCAGCTGAAGAGGGCTACAGCATGGATGAAGACTAGGCCAGACCAGACTCCAAGTTCACCCTGAGTCCCCAGGAGCCTATGGTCTGTTTGCAAATAGGGGACCAATATATGGTAAATACAGGAACAGAACACTCAGTAGCCCCTTTGTAGTCTCGATGCATCACCATTGTCAGAGCCACTGGGAACAGGGCCACCAAGCCATTCCTGCAGAACCGCATGTGTGAACTAGGAGGACAGACAATATCGCACCAGTTCCTGTATATGCCTGAATGCCCTATTCCACTTTTGGGCCGAGATATGCTTGCTAAGCTTCAGGCACAGATATCCTTTGAAAGGGGAGAAATGCAAATGACTGTGAACCCAAAGCCTGCTGGATTGATGGTGCTAACTGTTCCCCGAGAAGAAGAGTAGCGGTTCTATAGTGCATCTCCAATCAAGCCAGCTAGTTCCTGTATACCCACCAACCTTATAGCCCCACCTAGAGTATTTATTTATTTATTTATTTAACAAGTTTTCTATACCGCCTTTTCCTTCAATCAAAGCGGTCACAAGAAATACAAAGGTTATAGGCAAGGGAAACAAACACAGTATAAACATAACAGTACAATGGTAATATAGGAAAAATAACAAGGGTTAACAATAAGGCAAATTAGTTAAAATAATTAAAATAAATATAATATATTTAGTCAATTGTTGATCCATATTGTTCAATGAAAAGTGTAGTTTTCAATTGTTTACGAAAGTCTTTTAAATCATCCAGTGAGCGTAAATCAGGAGGGAGAGAGTTCCAAATTAAAGGGGCGGCCAAAGCAATTGCTCTTTGTGAGGTACATTTGCATGATTTAGAGTAGTTTTTTGGGGTGCTGAGGGTGTTAGAAGTGGATAACCTTCTTGGTCTTTTGTTGATATCATGGAGTAAGAGGGCATGAAGGCTGATTGCAGAACTGTTGTGTTTCATTTTGAATATATTTATGATTAATTTATACTTTATGCGAAGGATTATTGGGAGCCAGTGGAGTTCTTTAAGGATGGGGGTAATGTGTTCATAATTTGAGGATCCATTGATGATTCTAGCTGCTGTATTTTGTGCCATTTGAAGTGGCTTGAGAGCATGCTTAGGCAGTCCATTGTAAATAGGGTTGCAGAAATCCAGAATGGGAGTAATGAGTGCCTGACAGACTGTTCGAAAGTGATCATAAGAGATAAGAGGCTTAAGTCGTCTAATTATCTTCATTTTGTAATACGCGTTTTTAACAGTTTTTCTTATATGAGAACGCAGGTTTAGCTTCTTATCGAGGGTTATTCCGAGGTATCTTACTTCGTCCTTAACTGGAATCTTTGTGTTGTTGCATGTAATGTAAGGTGGAGGGATAAAGCTGGTGTTTCTAGTTACAATAAGTGCTTCCGTTTTGTTCAGGTTTATTGCAAGGTTATTATTTGTTAGCCAATTTGAAATGCTGGTAATACAGTTTGAAATTTTGCTGTAATCTGGGCAGTTGATATCAATTGGAGTGTAAATCATGATATCATCCGCATAAATCGTGTAATCTATTTGATGATCTGCTATTATGTGACAGATTGGTTGGATAAACAAATTAAAAAGAAGTGAAGAGAGTGCAGATCCTTGCGGCACGCCTTGTTTGATTACTATGTGACGTGAAGTGTTTAGGCCAATTTTAACTTGGAACTGTCTATCAACTAGGTAGGATTCAAACCATTTTAGGACGGTGCCAGTTAATCCGATGCTCTTTAGTCTTGTTAAGAGGATTGCATGGTCCACTGTATCGAAGGCAGCTGAAATATCTAAGAAGATCATTAAGGTACCTTTGTTGAAATTATCTATTGTTTGAGTGATGTCATTAAATAAGTATAGTAGGAGCGTTTCAACACCATGGTTGGGGCGGAAGCCATGCTGATGTATATCAAGTGGCGCATGTTCATCAATATGGTCTTGAAGTTGTAGCTGTACTGCCTTCTCAATAATTTTTGCTAAGAGTGGTAAGCTGGAAATTGGTCTATATGCAGCTGGATTGTCTTTTTCAAGGTTGGTTTTTTTATGGGTAGGCCTAATTGTTGCTAATTTAAGTTGTTCTGGCATGATTCCATGAGTTAAGGAGTTAGTTACAAGATTGTGAATAAAATTAATAAAGTTTGACTTGGTAGCTTTGATCCAAGGTACAGGGCAAGGATCTGTGGGTGCAGTGCTTGTGTTAAGTGCAGCAATGATGTCTGAAAGTTGTGTAGTCGAGGGAGTGTAAAACTTGTTCCAAATTGTACTTGGTAAAATAAGGCTGTTGTTTTCAGGTTGTTTTAAAGGTGGTGTTTGGCCTATTTTCAATTGAAGATGATCTGCATATACTTGAGGACTGATCTGAATGTCTTTATCAGAGCTTGGTTCGTTGACTAGATTTTTTACAATTGCAAAAAGTTCTCTAGGTTTGTTAAATGCTTTCTGTATAGTATTTGTGTGGTGCTCTTTTTTAGTTTTGTTGATGAGATCGTTGTAATTCTTTTGCTGAATTAAATATAAATTTTGAGAGGTAGGAGATTTTGATCGTCTCCAGTGGCGTTCAATTCTCCTTAATTCCCTCTTAGCATTGCGTATGTTTTTGGAATACCATGGAGCATGATGTCTGTTTTTGAATGTTCTTGAGTCTGAAAAGGCCTTGGATGCAGTGCTAATGGTGTTATACCAGTTGTTCACTTGTTTGTTCAAATCAAGTTCAGTTGAGTCAAGGCAAGGTAATGTGTCAAGTAAGAACTGCTCTTTATTGAAGGCTTTAAATCTTCTTGGAGTAAATGTAGAAGTTTTTATCTTATCAAGTTTGTCAATCCTGCTTGAGAATTCTATTTTAATTCTAAGGTGGTCTGACCATGGGACTGGTGTGATTATGGGTGAGGAGAAGCTGTCATTATTTACAAGGTGGTTGGGGGCAAAGAAGAGATCTGGCGTAGATCCGTATTTATGTGTAGGAGCATTTATTAATTGTGTATATTGTAGGGAGTCCATAGCATGCAAGAAGGTTTCCTTATCTGCATTAGAAGAGGAGTTGAGGTTGAAGTCACCTAATACAATTAGAGGTTTATGGCAAGTGTTGACTGCACAGATGGTCTCTAAAATAGAGGTTAGCTCATCAGCTGGGGCGTGAGGGGCTCTATATAGGAGGCTGATAGCTAAGTGTTTGTTACCCACTGTGATAGAGCTGGATTTATCAGAGGTATTAGAGGCGATAGTTTGTAGCTGAAAAGATTTTTTTGCAATGATTAGAACTCCACCTCCTCTTTTCTGTGTGCGAGGGTTGTTAAAGGCGGAATATTCTGGTGGGACCAGTTGGTTTAGTAGAACGCTGTCAGTAGGAGTTAGCCATGATTCTGTAATGCAAAGGATATCTGGTTTTTGGTCATAGATATGGTCTCTGATTGTGTGAATTTTATTTCTAACTGATCTTGTGTTCATTAATTCAATGGAAGTTGGCGTGTAAGACCTTTTTTGAGGATTCTTAGGATTTGTTTGCTGGTGTTGATAAGAGTTGTGTTTGTGTTGTGATAATATATGTGAATTTATTGAACTGAGGAGAATATGGTAAATTGGCATGTAGGTTGAGAACCACATATAAAGGGGTTGGGAATAAGGAGCATCATATTGTACAGTGTAATGTTGAGTAGGTGAAGGAAATATAGGGTGATAGGTAGGAGTAGTCATATTAGTTGATCGTTGAGAATCTTAATAAGGATGGATTTATATTATAGCATTAAAGTCTGTTAGCGTTAATTTTCTTAACATAAACTTCTAAAGTAGGGCGGTTAAAGCGAACAAAGATTTAGCTCCTTCATGTAAATAACCTACGAGTAGTTGCTATGATAGAGCAAGGTCAGCTGTAAGGGTGAGAATAACTTTGTTATGTTACTCACTTTTACTTTTATTTTCGGATATTCCAGTCTGACAGTATACCTTTGATAGATATTTGCATGCAGATTTTTATTCTCCTTTTGTGCCCCGCCTAAGGGCCACGCCAAAGGGCCCTCTTGCGAGGCCCTCAGGCGCGGGCCCGCAAGGCGCGGGCGCGCTTTAGCTGCGGCGGTTTCTTGACTGTGTAGAAGGGCTCTGATTGGCAGCCTGCTCCCTGAAGTTAAAGCACTGAAAACAATTAAATCACAACAGCTGATGCTCTTAGAATTCCCGATCGCACTTCTCTGCCTTAGCTGCGGCGGTTTCTTGACTGTGTAGAAGGGCTCTGATTGGCAGCCTGCTCCCTGAAGTTAAAGCACTGAAAACAATTAAATCACAACAGCTGATGCTCTTAGAATTCCCGATCGCACTTCTCTGCCTTAGCTGCGGCGGTTTCTTGACTGTGTAGAAGGGCTCTGATTGGCAGCCTGCTCCCTGAAGTTAAAGCACTGAAAACAATTAAATCACAACAGCTGATGCTCTTAGAATTCCCGATCGCACTTCTCTGCCTTAGCTGCGGCGGTTTCTTGACTGTGTAGAAGGGCTCTGATTGGCAGCCTGCTCCCTGAAGTTAAAGCACTGAAAACAATTAAATCACAACAGCTGATGCTCTTAGAATTCCCGATCGCACTTCTCTGCCTTAGCTGCGGCGGTTTCTTGACTGTGTAGAAGGGCTCTGATTGGCAGCCTGCTCCCTGAAGTTAAAGCACTGAAAACAATTAAATCACAACAGCTGATGCTCTTAGAATTCCCGATCGCACTTCTCTGCCTTAGCTGCGGCGGTTTCTTGACTGTGTAGAAGGGCTCTGATTGGCAGCCTGCTCCCTGAAGTTAAAGCACTG
This sequence comes from Ichthyophis bannanicus, assembly GCA_033557465.1. Lineage (NCBI taxonomy): Eukaryota > Metazoa > Chordata > Amphibia > Gymnophiona > Ichthyophiidae > Ichthyophis > Ichthyophis bannanicus. The sequence goes on from CM066031.1 coordinate 254,218,698, forward strand.
AAAACAATTAAATCACAACAGCTGATGCTCTTAGAATTCCCGATCGCACTTCTCTGCCTTAGCTGCGGCGGTTTCTTGACTGTGTAGAAGGGCTCTGATTGGCAGCCTGCTCCCTGAAGTTAAAGCACTGAAAACAATTAAATCACAACAGCTGATGCTCTTAGAATTCCCGATCGTATGGGCAGAAGATGATCCACCTGGCCTAGCAAAAAACATAGCCCCTGTCATTGTCGCCCTCAAGCCAGGAGCGGAACCAGTGCATGTGAAGCAGAATCCTCTTCCTCGACCAGCTATTGAAGGTATCTACTGCCATCTGATGCAACTGCAGTATGGACTTCTCAAGGAGTGCCTCACCCTTCTCCCAGTTAAGTAAACCTGGGACAGGGGATTACTGCCCCAGTACAAGATCTAAGGCGGGTAAAGGATGCAGTTGAGACTATACACCCAGTGGTACCAAATCCTTATACTCTCTTGGGACTGATCCCCGCTGAGGCTACTCATTTTACCGTCCTGGACCTGAAAGATGCCTTTTTCTGTGTACGCCTAGCCCCCACCAGTCAACTTTTGTTTGCTTTTGAATGGCAAGACCCCACAACAGGAAGGCGGGGCCAACTCACCTGGACTAGATTACTTCAAGGATTCAAGAATTCACCTACTTTCTTCAGTGCTATTTTAAATCAAGATCTTTCAAGCTACTATGTGAACCCAGGAGAAAGGGTTCTTCTCCAGTACGTGGACAACTTGCTCATAGCCACCAACTCAGAAAGTGAATGTCTATAAGCCACCAGTGAACTCATGCACCTTTTAGTGAAGCTGGATACACAGTCTCAAGAGCCAAAGCGCGACTGTCAAACAAGTTAAATATCTGGGATTCCAGTTGTCCAGCGGAATTAGACGCCTGGGACCAGAACGCAAAGAAGCTGTATGCAGTATTCCTACTCCAACCACCAGGAGGCAAGTGTGAGCCTTCTTGGGTGCCGCAGGGTACTGTCGTTTATGGATCCCCAATTTTGCGCTGCTAGCAAAACCCTTGTATCAAGCTATCAAAGGAATGGAAAAGTCTCCATTGGAGTGGGGACTTGCATAGGATGCAGCCTTTCGATCTTTGAAAAACCGCTCTGATGTGATGTTAGCACCAACTCTGGGTCTACCAGATGTCCAGAAAACCTTTCAGTCTCTGTTCATGAGTCACAAGGAAATTTTCTAGGAGTGTTGACTCAATCTCTTGGATCTTGGCAATGGCCAGTAACCTATCTGTCAAAACAATTGGATGTAGTTGCAAAAGGCTGGCCCCCATGTTTGAGAGCTGTTGCAGCTACAGCCCTCCTAGTGAGCAAAGCTGACAAGCTCACCCTGAGACAAAATCTTCAAGTTACTTTACTGCACTTTGTTCTGACCCTCATGGAACACAAAGGAAGTTTTTGGCTCACGCATTCATGGATGTTATAGTATCCAAGTATGTTGTATTGATGGTCAGTCAAGCTCTGAATCCTGCTGCGTTGTTACCAGTTGGTCTTGACCCCCCCCCCCCCCCGATCATGACTGTTTAGAAACTATGAACACTATATTCTCAAGTCACCCTGATTCGACTGATGTTCCTTTGGAGAACCCTGAACGGACTTCCTTTGTAGGTGGAAGCAGTCCTATCATCATTAATGGACATTGTTGTGCCGGATATGCGGTGGTGACCCTTGATCTGGTAGTTGAATCCACAGCTCTGGCCCCAGAAGCTGCAGCACAGAAAGCTAAACTGATAGCCCTCACTAGAGCACGAACAATAGGGAAAGTGTACACAGATTCCATGTATGCCCTTACAACCTTGCATGCACATGAGGCCCTGTACAAAAAATGCGGGTTGATAACCTCAGGAAACAAGTCCATTAAGTATGATCCCGAGAGATTAAGATTATCAGATGCATACTGCCTGCAGACCTCAGAACTTAGGAAAAGTAGACTGTATGAATGGAATCCTGGAATCTCAGTAATCTAAACTTTTGCCATGAAGTTTACCTGAAGTAGCCCCAGTTCTGAGTTCTTCCTATAGCCCTTCTCAGGATAGGTTTAGCTCCTACTAAGTCTTTAGGAGTTTCCCCTTTTGAGATTCTGTATAGGTGACCCCCGCCTATGGTACAAGGAACAAAAGGCGATATGTAATAGAATGGATCTGAAATTACTAGGCAAGAACTATTGGTTTTAAGTTCTGTTTTGCAGATTCATCAGCTGCCCATCAACCTCTACATCCTCTCAAGCCTGAAGTCACGGCTCTCGGTGTGGATCAAAGCGTGGAGAAGGACACCATTGATACCGCATTGGAAGGGACTTTATGTTGTCATCTTGATAACCCCAACAGCAGTTAAAGTTGCAGAGCTTGAACCTTGGATCCATCACAGTCAAAGCCAGCAGCCGCACCTGAACTTGGTCATTGAACTTCCGTAAATGACCCTGAAACTCCATTGCGGCTCACTTTGCGACGACAACCACTACTGTAAGAGACTAAGAATCTACACCCCTACTCCTGTCACACGTTGTGGGAGCCAGGGTGCAGTGGAAGCTGTGGGAGAAAGACTTTGGGCAGCCCTGGGGTCCCTTGGAATGACTTTTGCCATACTCTCCCCCCTGTGCAGCCTGCATCACTACTACTCAGACTGGAATACAGATTGCTCGTCTAAGTCTTATGATGCCACCACTAAAGACGTCCTGGTGGACAAGTGTAAATGCTCCTGAACTTGTTTAGCACTGGATTATTTGTTAGCAGCTGAAGGTGGAGTGTATGGAAAATTGAATTTAACTAACCGTTGTTTGCAGATTGATAATGAAGGCCAAGTTGTCGAAGACATAGCCGAACCGATGCGGAAGCAAGCCTATGTGCCAGTCCGGAAATGGCGTAGACTGGAGCTTGATGGATGGTTTGGTTCCATGTTTTCAGGACTGGGTGGCCTGAAAACTCTTGTGTGTGTTGTATTCTTAATATTGGCTGTGTGCTTGTTTCTCCCATGTCTCCTACCCCATTGCTTGCGCACTATAACCTCAGTTATTGATAGCACTGTGAAGCGGCAGACAGCAACTACAGTGTTGGCTATGTGGCAATATTACCCTATATACCCCAAGATGATGCTGTTACACAAGTAATATGTGATTTAATTCCCACCCTTTCTAAGTTGCGGGTGAGAAGAATCAAAGTGGGGAATGTGGTAGGCTATGGCCTATATAATAGCCTGTACATGTATGAGCCTGCAAGCTAGGCCGGAGTTCCCACCCCCACTGCTAGAAATAGTAGTGCTGAGAAAGACCAAAGTCAGTGAAGGCTGAGGATCTGCCTTAAACAGCTCTAAACTGCTTTTGATAAGTTTGTATTAATCCTTTATTCCATGCTTTTATGCTGATGCAGTGACCTTGTAGCAGGAATGTATTATGTCTGGAAACTGAGCCTGTGTTAGCATAGCCTGAGAAGGGGGAAGAGGGCCCAGTGAGGGGGTCCCCGATTGGATAGGTGCAGGGGGCGTTGGGACCAATAGAAAGTCTGCCTGTATCAAACTGTGAAGCTTGTATCTAAGGAAGTTGTTCCTGTTCGCCATTGCTCAGTCCTTTGATGCTTGGGCCTTGTGCACAATAAGTTGGTTTGGATCCTTGTACTGACTCTGGGTATTATTTATTGCATGCTATCAGTGCTAGAAACAAAGGAGGAGCGTAGCTCTTGCAGATACAACAGGGGACAACCGAAGCAAGAGACGGAAGGAGGTTTGGACCAGACTGCTTTATTGAAGATGATCCCTACGCGTTTCGGCTTACGCCTTCTTCGGGGGACATACAGCTACCATGAGTTAAAACAAACATTGTTATAACAATGGATATACAACATATAAATCCAATAAATAATATGATATATCAATAAAAACAAATAAATAAATAAATAAATGTGTAACGAAAATATTAGGACAATAAAATGACTAATATATTAGTAAATGTTACGTTTAGACCAACCAGAGGACAGAGAAGAAAGTCAAAAACCATAAAACAAAATAAAATAATAAAATAATAATAATAAGATCAGTACAATAAAATAACATCAATTAAACAATATCTAATTAAATCAAATAAACGAGGGCCGAGACAGAGAACTAAAATATTATAAAAAGCAGATAAACACAAATTGGTAAAACACATGAATACAATTCTGTACATAAATAAATATAGGTAAAATTGTATATTAAACAAATAAATATGATAATAATGAAGCCATTGAATAAATATGTAAAATATATAAAAGTATATAAATCCGAATAAATGTAATAGAATAGTAACATACCAGTATTGTAAAGATGGAGATGTCTCATAAAGACACTTTGGTAAATAGAAATATATGTTGATAGCGCCGTAGTTGATGAGGTTGTCTCTTAAAGACAATTGAGTCGTAGCACTATATAATGGCTATGAAAGGAAAAACTATATAATCACTAATTAGAACAAATAATATATGAAAGACAAAACATCAAATGTACCAAAAATCAATAAATAAATACATAAAAATAGATAAAAGGGGAATAAAATGAATGATAATACTAATATCTATAAATAAGGTAATATTACAATACTTAGATACAAGTTTATGAACTATAAGATGTTAAACTTAAGACATGCGAATAAAATAAAATACTTGTAAAACAATAATATATTAAAAAAGAATAAATATAGGAAAGGAATTGGCACATAATAGTGAATGTGGTGAAAATATAATAAAAATACGTATTAATATTGAATCAAAGAAAAGACACAGGTGAGTAGATCTATAAACAGAACATGTGTTATATCAATTGAGCTGCAAAGAGGACCACAGGAAAAAGTATAATGAATTACGAATATATAGTGAGTATAAGTCTCATGCTATCAATGGGGGAAGAAGAAAGGTTTTAATAATCTCAATGGACGTATAACCGTGAGGGAAAAGTACGGAGGGGAAACGGGTTATTTCAAAAGTAATAGAACATGCAGAATGAGATTAAAGTGCTAAATATTAAGCAAAAGTTTAGAGCAATAATCTAACAAGACCCATGTTCTGCTGTTTTGTATGTTTTAGTAAGATCAAGGGTATGCATGAAGGAGTATACTGTGTGCTGATTGCATCAATGTATTTAATGTGATTGTGCAACTGATTTTACGCGTGTTCATTGAATGCAGTCGACATACCTCAACAAAAATATAGATAAGAAAATCACATGATGAACTAGGCAAAAATTACTATAATATAATAAAAATGAATAAATAAATAAGAGAAATATTAAATAGAAGAACTATGGATCAAAGGATCTGTAAAAAAGCGCATTCATGTGTTATATCAATTGAAACTGTGAAGGGAACCGCAGGGCATAATGGAATGAGCTGCGAATGTATGATGAATCAGAACCTTGTAATTCATAAAGGGGAGAGGGAGAGTTGGATGGTATCAATGTGCTTTAGACCATGGAGGGAAAATACAGATGGTGAATAAATTAGATCAAGATTATTAGATCGTGTATAATGAGATTAGAATACTGAATGTTGAGAATAAATTTGCAACGATAAACTATCATGGGGATATGTATTGTAGTGGTGTATACATTTGTAAAACAAGGAGTGTGTAACAAGAAGTATTCTACATTCTAATACATCATATATTTACCGTGATCGCTGAACTGGTTTGGGCAATTTAATATAAGGAAAAATATTGGCGCGGGTAGTAAATAATGATACACTTTGTATTGTAAAAAATAAAACGAAGAATGCGAACTATTGAGTAGGAACTGAGTGAATCAGAGTATTTGAGACGGAAGGAAGCTGTGGAACTGAAAGTAAAGAAAGTTTGAGCGAGATAATTACGACCTCGGTAACACCCGAACTTAAATCAGAACTTAAAACCAACCGGATGTATGAAAATGAAACGTACTTACTATTTAAGCAGGCAAATGTAGCATAGAAGATACCCAAATGGGGAAATACCAAAAGGGATGTGGCTAATCTCTATGTGTCAGAGTTTGAAAGCAAGTTCCTAACATTTCATCCATATAAGAAACATATTCTTCTTTGGAAACGTTACATTGATGACGTCCTTGTCATCTGGGATGGCCCTGAACACACTCTACAATCCTTCCATCTTTGGCTCAATACATTAGATGTACATTTGCAGTTTGAGGGCACATATAGTTCAGATTCTATACCATATCTGGACATTATGATTAAGAAATCCGACAAAGGCTTTATTACTGATTTATATAGAAAACCAACCGACAGGAATACTTTTCTCACTTACGACAGTTGTCATAACACTTCCTTTAAGCAGAACTTGCCAGTCAGTCAATTTCTTAGAATTAGACGTTTATGTACCAATGATACCGATTTTGAAAATCATGCCACGGATTTATACCAGCGGTTTGAACAACGTGGATATCCAAATACATGCATTCATAAAGCATACCAGCGAGCATCCGGTACAAATCGTTCTACACTCTTAAAGAATATGGTACGCCCCAAATTAGATAGAGTGACATGTCCTCTCACCTTCTCAGCACTTTCCAAGTCTATCACGGAAATATTAAAACAAGAATGGGATTTAATTGCTTCTTTACCAGCCTTTGCATCCAAACAACTCATGGTCTCATACAAACGTGCTCCCAATCTTAGCCATTTTCTGGTTCCCTCTGCCCTGACTGTACCTAGAACCGTTCCAAAGGTCAGAGGCCACTACAGCTGTGGAAATTGTTCTTTTTGCCTCCATGCTATTACAGTAAAAAATAGTTTTACACATGACTCCACTGGCCACAAAATTACCATTAATCACTATTCTAATTGTAAAACTGCAAATGTAATTTATTTAATCCGATGTCCCTGTGATATGATTTACATAGGGAAGACCTTATGTCAAATTAGAACACGCATTATAGAACATAGAAGCAATATCCAAAGACAACTTACAGATAAACCATTGGTTTCACATTGGGTAGAGAAGGGACATACGGTCAGTGATCTTAAGTTTTTGGTGATCAAAACTGCTATACCACACTGGCGCGGTGGAGATATTAACCTTACTTTACTCAAGTTAGAACAACGATTTATTTATAATTTTAATAGTTTACATCCATTTGGTCTCAATCAGGAAAGTGATCTTTCAGTCTTCTTATATTAATCATTTTCACATTAATATTTTCAATAATTATTTTAATTATGCCTTGTCTTCAGGATACCTCTGTAATCATCCTTGTATTGCTATTTTTCTTGGTATTGATTTCATCACAATTTCCTTTATTAGCAATATTGTTCAATATTTTCTTTTATACATAACTTAATTTTTCATTCTTTTATTCATATATACATTTTTAAACTATTTTACATGTACATACATTTATTTTTGGCTTCATCATAAGTACTACCACTTGCCTAGCTTATCATGTGATGATAGACATTGTTTTTTAAAAAAGTTCATCTGCATTCAAATAATCGTTTTATTACCTCTACGTTTTTGTTTTATAGCATATCATTATATTCTTTATACACACACCACTAACTAATATTCCGTAGTATATATCGATTGATGATACACTTATAATAACTTTGTCTTGTATATAGTTGTCTGTACTGACTCCTTTTTAGCTCCGCCCAATTGTGACGTCTCTCTTGAAAAAAGGCGCGAAAATCGACGTCTATAAAACAACTGTCACACAGTGCTAGCCCCTGATGCTATTGTGTGTAAGATTCGGCACGTTCCCTTTTGGTATTTCCCCATTTGGGTATCTTCTATGCTACATTTGCCTGCTTAAACAGTAAGTACGTTTCATTTTCATACATCCGGTTGGTTTTAAGTTCTGATTTAAGTTCGGGTGTTACCGAGGTCGTAATTATCTCGCTCAAACTTTCTTTACTTTCAGTTCCACAGCTTCCTTCCGTCTCAAATACTCTGATTCACTCAGTTCCTACTCAATAGTTCGCATTCTTCGTTTTATTTTTTACAATACAAAGTGTATCATTATTTACTACCCGCGCCAATATTTTTCCTTATATTAAATTGCCCAAACCAGTTCAGCGATCACGGTAAATATATGATGTATTAGAATGTAGAATACTTCTTGTTACACACTCCTTGTTTTACAAATGTATACACCACTACAATACATATCCCCATGATAGTTTATCGTTGCAAATTTATTCTCAACATTCAGTATTCTAATCTCATTATACACGATCTAATAATCTTGATCTAATTTATTCACCATCTGTATTTTCCCTCCATGGTCTAAAGCACATTGATACCATCCAACTCTCCCTCTCCCCTTTATGAATTACAAGGTTCTGATTCATCATACATTCGCAGCTCATTCCATTATGCCCTGCGGTTCCCTTCACAGTTTCAATTGATATAAAACATGAATGCGCTTTTCCTTATCGTCACTCCAGTCCAGTCCCTTTACTTCTGGGTTGCGTAACCCTTCCAGCAGCTTGGAGGCTGAGTCAAACCCTTTTGAGGCTGGATGGGTATAAATACCTCTGGCACCACCCCTAAGCCCCAGTAATCTCAGCCTCCAAGCAGCTGGAGGGTTCCGTAAGCCAAGGGCTTACTGGAGTCTCCCTTTAGTCCGTTTCATTTAAGTTTGATTATTTATTCATTTAATTTAATGATTTTTACCTGATTTATTTCTTTAATTTCTAAGTTCCTTGTTTGGTAGTGCTCCTTTAAATTTTCTGCTCCTTTCTCCTTCCCCCCCCCCCCTTCACTCCCTCCTCCGGCGGTAGAACTCTGCTTGAAAGGCCTCCTTACCGGTGGGAGAGGTGCTAGCGCACCGAAGAGGTTTGCCGACGGCAGGAGGTGAACCGCGGGTTTCTTGAGCTCCCCCGGCTCTCCGACCTCGGCAACGGACCCGTCCGCCTCGCGCCGAAGCCCTTAGGCGGCTGAGCGCTTGAGGCCTCAAAGCGCCGTCCCTCCTCCCTCCCGGCTTGGCGAAGCAGCCCGGGAGTGGTCGGAGGTTGCAGCCGGCTGGAGAATTTTCACCCGGCAATTTCTGCGGGGTCAGCGGTGCGAGCCGACTCCCGGGTCCCGGCCTGCTGTCCCGGCCTGCTCTCCACGTGGCTGAGGTCCAGCCACATGTAATACCGCGGAGAGCATTTCCTGCAGCCCCGGAGGTCAGCGCGACAAAACGCAAGTACAAGGGGCTCCTTTGCTCCTCTATGGATATATTTATGCTTTGGAGCAGAAATCCATTTAATTTAATTTAATTTATTTAAGTTACTTTTAGGTTTGCTTCGGGGTGTGTGGGGGGAATAAGTTTGGGCCCTGCTGCAGGCCAGAACTGCTACTCAGGAGGGTGCTTTGGGGGATCCCTGTTAATTTTGCTCCCCTTTTTATTTAATTTGTTTGCCTTATTTGGTTCAGTTCCTTTATTTGCAAGGTTTTTAACTCAGCAATGTCTAAGCTGCGGTGCCCGTCTTGTGGTGTCCGCAGGGGCACCGTCTCACAGACAGGGATCTGCAGGGATTGCGCTGCAGAAGCTGCCTCTGTGGAACAAGGCATCCAATTGTCCACGCCTCAATCTAATGAGGATTCAGTGGAACATCGGGAAGAGGGAGAGACCTGCATCCCTCCGGCCGCGGCCCATGAATTCCCCGCTCCATCCCTGCCCCCCCCCTCTTCGGTCCTTGAGGAAGAGGGCCCCAGTGATCTGTTCTCTCCAGAATTCGTCCTCCTGCTGCACAAAGCCTACTGCATGCGCAAGCAGGGGCTGGGGGCAGGAGTCCAAAACTCAGGGAAGGAAGCCTTGGTGCTGAACCCAGGGAAGCCCATTCCCCAGGAGTCCGGCATCCCCTCTAAGCGCGCGAGGCTAGCGAACGAAGAGCCATCCGCTTCTTCTCCTCCTCATGACATGCAGGAGGAGGAGGAGCTCTCCGATAAGGAGATAGGGGATGAGGAGGAACTCGAGGAAGGAGAGATTCCGGAGGAAGATCATTCCCGCATAGTGCGAGTCTTCCGTCAGGAAGAACTCCCGGGCTTAATCAATGAGTCCCTGAAGGTCCTCAGGGTGACTTCGGACACTCCAGCAGAGGAGGAAGTGCTGGAGGATCCCCTGATCCAAGCGGTCAGTAGGTCCCAAAAGGTATTTCCTATTCACAGGGTCGTCCGCCAGATGATTCAAGAAGAATGGGACCAACCTGAATCCTCCCTGAGGGGGGTGCGGTCTATGACACGCCTTTATCCGGTACCGGAATCGGACAGAGAATTGCTGAAGTCTCCTAAGGTGGATGCGGCGGTTTCTGCAGTTACTAAAAAGACAACTATTCCAGTAGAAGGTAGCGCGGCTCTGAGAGACGCGCAGGATAGAAAATTAGACACATTACTAAAGCAGGCCTTTGATGTTAGTGCCCTTGCCTTGCAGGCTTCGGTGTCGGGGGCCTGGGTGGCTCGGGCTTGCCTGAGGTGGTCCCAACAGCTTCAACTTTCTGAGGGTACCGCAGGAGACGTACAACCTATGACAGCTAGACTGGAGTCAGGAGCAGCCTACCTGGCGGATAGTCAGTACGATCTTATCAGGAGCCTAGCTAAGAGCATGGCATCCGTAGTCGCAGCTAGGCGCTATCTGTGGCTCCGCAATTGGGCAGCCGACTCCTCTTCAAAGGCGCGCTTAGGTCGCCTTCCGTTTAAAGGGAAATTATTATTCGGCGAGGACCTGGAGAAGTTAGTAAAGGACCTGGGCGAATCCAAGGGAGGCAGGCTTCCGGAGGACAGGCCGAAGCAGGCTCGCCTCCCAGCTCCATCTCGGAGTCAACCAAGAGACGCCCGGAGGTTTCGGCCTCCCAGGACAAATCCCTTTTCCAGGGGTCGCTTCCGACCAGGGGGTCAAACTTTAGGGGGTTTCGAGGAGCAGGGAGAGGTTTTGGGGCCTCTACCTCCTTCTCGGGATCTAGGAAATCACAATGAGATAGAAGGGGTCCGGGCGGGTGGTCTCCCTTTAAGGGGTCGTCTGAGGCTATTTCTTCCCGCCTGGACCCGAGTCACGTCCGATCAGTGGGTCCTGGAAGTAATCAGAGAAGGTTATGCCCTCGAATTTGGGAAAGAGATTCTTCCGGCCTTTATTCAATCCCCCTGCGGCTCTCTGATAAAGAGGAGGGCCATAGAAGACACTCTGTCAAGGCTTGTAGCGCTCGGGGCGGTGTCTCCCGTTCCTCCAGACCAATGCGGCTCCGGTCGGTACTCCATTTATTTTGTAGTCCCAAAGAAGGAAGGCCTTTTTCGTCCTATCCTGGACCTAAAACAGGTCAATCGCTGCCTCAAGGTTCCCCATTTCCGCATGGAAACCCTGAAATCAGTCATTGCGGCCGTAAGGGCCAGGGAGTTTCTCACTTCCCTAGATTTGACGGAAGCTTACTTACACATTCCGGTTCGAACTTCTCACCAACAGTTCCTGAGGTTCGCAGTGCCAAGAGGTCATTTCCAATTTCAGGCACTGCCCTTCGGCTTAGCTACGGCTCCTCGGACTTTTACCAAAGTAATGGTAGTGGTCACCGCCTTCCTGCGAAAGGAAGGAATTCTGGTACACCCATACCTCAATGATTGGCTGATCCGGGCGAAATCAGAAGAGGAAAGTCACTCGGCTACATCCCGAGTAGTAGAAGTCCTAGAGGAGTTAGGTTGGATCATCAATCGATCAAAAAGCAAATTGTTACCCACTCAGAATCTCGAGTATCTCGGGGCGAGGTTCGACACCAGAGAAGGAAAGGTGTTCCTCCCTCGGAAGCGGGCAAAGGATCTAAGGACCCTCGTATCGCAGTTCCTGGGAAGAAGAAATCCCTCAGCGTGGCTTTACCTCCAATTACTGGGCACCATGGCTGCGACAATAGAGGTGGTTCCATGGGCCAGGGCCCACATGCGACCGCTACAACGTTCCCTGTTACGTCGTTGGTCTCCTCAGAATCATCCGTTGTCTACCCCACTTCCCTGCGCTCCTCGAACCAGAAGAGCCCTCCACTGGTGGAGGTGCCCGAAGAACCTAGAATGCGGAACGCCTCTCGAGAACCCACAGTGGATTCTGCTAACAACGGACGCCAGCCTAGCGGGCTGGGGAGCTCATTGCCAGGGCCAGTTTGCTCAGGGCCTTTTGTCCCGGGTGGAGTCACAGTGGTCCATCAACAGGCTGGAGTTACGAGCTGTTGCCCTAGCACTCAGGACACTCGAGCCACTAGTGAGGGGAAACACAATCCGCGTCCTCTCGGACAATGTCACCACGGTGGCCTACATCAACCGCCAGGGGGGAACAAGCAGCTCCGCCCTAGAGAAGGAGGCGGCCAGTCTGTTCCATTGGGCCGAGACAAGGTGGACGGCCATCTCAGCGCAACACGTGGCAGGATCAGACAACGTCACAGCAGATTTACCTCAGCAGGTTCAAGATCGACCAGGGAGAGTGGGAGCTGGAGCAGGGAGTCTTCAACCAGATTGTCTCTCTCTGGGGTCCCCCAATCATGGATCTCATGGCCCGGTTCTCGTCGGCCAAAGCAAATCGTTTCTTCAGCCGGAGAAAGGAAAGAATGTCCGAAGGCCTGGATGCTCTGGCTCAGAGGTGGCCCTCCGGGGGACTTCTGTACGTGTTCCCACCGTGGGCTTTGATCGGAAGGGTTCTTCAGAGAGTGGAATCCCACCAAGGCTTGGTCATCCTCATTGCTCCAGATTGGCCTCGCCGTCCTTGGTATGCGGACCTAGTGAGGTTGGCGGTCGACCACCCGTGGCGGCTGCCCTGCAAGAAGGACCTTCTGAGGCAGGGTCCTATACTGATGCCTCACGTGGATCGATTCTCGCTTACGGCCTGGCTATTGAAAGGGCACGGCTCAGAAAGCGGGGATATTCTGGTCCAGTGATCGCAACCTTGTTGAGCGCGCGAAAGCGTTCCACTTGTCTTTCCTATGTGAGGGTGTGGCGCATATTCGAAGCCTGGTGTACGGGACGTCGGAAGAAACCCCTTGCAACCTCCATCCCAGAGATCCTAGAATTCTTGCAAGCGGGTTTTGAGAAGGGTCTTGCTCCCAGCTCTCTTTGGGTTCAACTGGCTGCCATCTCTTGCTACAGAGGCAAGGTCCGGGGGAAGTCCTTAGGGTCCACCCGGACGTGACCAGGTTCCTGAGAGCGGTTAGTCATCTGCGCCCACAGAAAAGATCAGTCATCCCTCCCTGGGACCTCAACCTGGTATTAAATGCCTTGGTCAGAGAACCTTTCGAACCAATGAGAGATGCCTCTCTTAAAGATTTGACATTGAAGACGGTCTTCTTAGTAGCCATCTGCTCGGCAAGACGCGTCTCTGAGACTCAGGCGCTGTCCTCCCAGCCACCCTTCCTCTCCTTCTTTAAGGAAAAGGTGGTCTTACGAACAGTCCCTTCCTTCCTTCCAAAAGTAATTTCGCCCTTCCATCTGAATCAGCCGGTTTCGCTGCCTGCGTTCCCAGCCGACGGGCGGGGAGGGAAGGATGACAATCTTCGACGCCTAGATGTACAGAGAGCGTTGAAGCACTACCTCTCCCGCACGGCCTCCTTTAGAAGGTCTGAACGTTTGTTCATCCAGTTTGGGGGTCCCCACAAGGGGGAGGCCGCGGCTAAGGCTTCCATCTCCAGATGGATCAGGGAAACGATTGCTTCTGCCTATATCCTGAAGGGGAAACAGGTCCCAGCAGGTCTGCGGGCCCACTCTACCCGGGCGCAGGCCTCCTCCTGGGCTGAATACAGCCTGGTTCCTCCAATAGATATTTGCAGAGCGGCGACTTGGTCCTCCCTGCATACCTTTACCAAGCACTACAGACTGGATGTGCAGAGGTCGGCAGACGCTAGCTTTGGGGACGCGGTAATTCGTTCCGGGTTAGCGAACCCCACCCTAGTTTGAACTGCTCGGTTACATCCCAGAAGTAAAGGGACTGGACTGGAGTGACGATAAGGAAGAGTTAATTAGGCCTTACCTGCTAATTAGTGTTCCTGAAGGAACGACAGTCCAGTCCCTGATCCCACCCGGGCTACGGTAAATATAGCGGAACGATTACGAATCTGTGCCAGCGGCAGAAGGGGTCTTTGTTTGCATGGGGCGGGGAGCCGGGGGGCGGGGAAGGATGCGGCAACCTCAGGTAGACCTTTTCCCCCTTCTCCTCCTGCTTGTGGCCCTTACAGGCCTTCTCTGCTCCTTCATTAAAAAAAAAAAAAACAAAAAAAAAAAAAACCCCAAAGTTTACTACATATATATCTTTCGTGGAGTGCCCTTTTGTTTTCACGTTGCTACAGTTAATGATTATGTTGGTTAAGTCTGCTTTTTCAATAGATTACTGGGGCTTAGGGGTGGTGCCAGAGGTATTTATACCCATCCAGCCTCAAAAGGGTTTGACTCAGCCTCCAAGCTGCTGGAAGGGTTACGCAACCCAGAAGTAAAGGGACTGGACTGTCGTTCCTTCAGGAACACTAATTAGCAGGTAAGGCCTAATTAACTCTTTTACAGATCCTTTGATCCATAGTTCTTCTATTTAATATTTCTCTTATTTATTTATTCATTTTTATTATATTATAGTAATTTTTGCCTAGTTCATCATGTGATTTTCTTATCTATATTTTTGTTGAGGTATGTCGACTGCATTCAATGAACACGCGTAAAATCAGTTGCACAATCACATTAAATACATTGATGCAATCAGCACACAGTATACTCCTTCATGCATACCCTTGATCTTACTAAAACATACAAAACAGCAGAACATGGGTCTTGTTAGATTATTGCTCTAAACTTTTGCTTAATATTTAGCACTTTAATCTCATTCTGCATGTTCTATTACTTTTGAAATAACCCGTTTCCCCTCCGTACTTTTCCCTCACGGTTATACGTCCATTGAGATTATTAAAACCTTTCTTCTTCCCCCCATTGATAGCATGAGACTTATACTCACTATATATTCGTAATTCATTATACTTTTTCCTGTGGTCCTCTTTGCAGCTCCAATTGATATAACACATGTTCTGTTTATAGATCTACTCACCTGTGTCTTTTCTTTGATTCAATATTAATACGTATTTTTATTATATTTTCACCACATTCACTATTATGTGCCAATTCCTTTCCTATATTTATTCTTTTTTAATATATTATTGTTTTACAAGTATTTTATTTTATTCGCATGTCTTAAGTTTAACATCTTATAGTTCATAAACTTGTATCTAAGTATTGTAATATTACCTTATTTATAGATATTTATTAGTATTATCATTCATTTTATTCCCCTTTTATCTATTTTTATGTATTTATTTATTGATTTTTGGTACATTTGATGTTTTGTCTTTCATATATTTGTTCTAATTAGTGATTATATAGTTTTTCCTTTCATAGCCATTATATAGTGCTACGACTCAATTGTCTTTAAGAGACAACCTCATCAACTACGGCGCTATCAACATATAGTGCTTTTTACCAAATTGTCTTTGAGACATCTCCATCTTTACAATACTGGTATGTTACTATTCTATTACATTTATTCGGATTTATATACTTTTATATTTTACATATTTATTCAATGGCTTCATTATTATCATATTTATTTGTTTAATATACAATTTTACCTATATTTATTTATGTACAGAATTGTATTCATGTGTTTTACCAATTTGTGTTTATCTGCTTTTTATAATATTTTAGTTCTCTGTCTCGGCCCTCGTTTATTTGATTTAATTAGATATTGTTTAATTGATGTTGTTTTATTGTACTGATCTTATTATTATTATTTTATTTTATTTTGTTTTATGGTTTTTGACTTTCTTCTCTGTCCTCTGGTTGGTCTAAACGTAACATTTACTAATATATTAGTCATTTTATTGTCCTAATATTTTCGTTACACATTTATTTATTTATTTGTTTTTATTGATATATCATATTATTTATTGGATTTATATGTTGTATATCCATTGTTATAACAATGTTTGTTTTAACTCATGGTAGCTGTATGTCCCCCGAAGAAGGCGTAAGCCGAAACGCGTAGGGATCATCTTCAATAAAGCAGTCTGGTCCAAACCTCCTTCCGTCTCTTGCTTCGGTTGTCCCATGCTATCAGTGCTGCCACACTATAACATCAGCACAGACAAAACCTGGAGCTGTCTGTGGTAGAGATCATCAAGTACTAGCATGCAAACTCAAACTAAAGTTCAAAAAGAGCAAGCCACTCATGAATGTAGCAAAGATGACCTTGCTTCATTGCCAGAATTTAAAGACTATCTGCAAAATCGATTTGTTGTTTTAGAGACAAATGACAGAACTCCGGACGAATTATGGGATGACATCAAGAAGGTTGTGTTTTGGAATAAAGGGAAAAGTCGTCTCATTACAAAAGGTGAAAAAGAAAAAACACAGCCAAAATGGATGACGAAGAAACATTGAAAATTGCCCAGAAGCAAATAAGCTAAAGCCAGGGGGGGGGGGGGGGAGAAGCAATTGCAGAACCCGGCAGATCTTCAACATGCAGCAAGACAAGACAAGAAGTACTACAGTGATGCATGCAAGAAAACAGAAGCAGAAACTGTTAGCGGAAGAACAAGATCGGCTTTTCTAAAGCTAAAGAACAAATTCCAGCCTCAAATTGGAATGTTACAAGGTGCTCAAGGATCCATGTTGAATGATGCTGAGAATATCAAGAAAAGGTGGAAAGAATATACAGTGTCATCATACCATAAAGAACAAGTGGATCATCACCTATTTATATATATATTTATATGCCTCTGTATAAGTCTTTGGTGCGACCTCATTTGGAGTATAGTGTGCAATTCTGGAGACCGCACCTTCGAAAGGATGTGAACAGGATGGAGTCGGTGCAGAGGGTGGCTACTAAAATGATTAGTGGGCTTCATTATAAAGCATATGAGGACAGACTTAAGGATCTTAATATGTACACCTTAGAGGAAAGGCGGGATAGAGGTGATGTGATTGAGATGTTTAAATACCTCCGTGGCATAAATGTTCAGGGAGAGCCTTTTTCAATTGAAAGCAAGTTCTGCTACGAGGGGACATGGGATGAGGGTGAAGGGAGATAGATTCAGGAGTGATATGTGGAAATATTTCTTTACGGAAAGAGTAGTGGATCCATGGAATAGTCTCCCAGTGGAGGTGGTAGAGATGGGGACAGTAACTGAATTCAAAAAAGCATGGGACCAGCACAGAGTATCTCTAAAGGTAAAAAGTGGACTGTTGTAGTTATGGAAGGACAGACTAGATAGGCCATGTGGTCTTTTTCTGTCATGTATCTATTTCAATCTGTACTTTATGATCCGGAACCATTGATAATAAAACAAGTCAAAGCATAATTGAAAGGCTTATCAAAGAAGAATGCATGGGCATTGAAGGCATTCCCATTTAAGTATTACAAAAATCTGATGCAGTTGTTAGCATGCTTACAAGGCTCTGCCATGGAATTTGGGGAAGATCTCTGTTTATACCAATACTAAAAGGTGATCCAACTGACTGGTAATTATCACGCAATTGCTCTGATCCCACATGCCAACAAGGTTCTACTGAAGATTATTCATACCTGGAACGAGAACTGCCTGAAGTGCAATCAGGGTTCAGGGAAGGGCATGGAACGAGTGACATCTTGGCATCGTGGATGTGAGATGGATCCTTGACAAGACATATGGATATATTTTTGGAATTATTTTGTGTTTTATCGACTACAGCAAGGCTTTTGACTGTGAAAATCATTGGAGACTCTGGGCCACATTAAGAAATATATGGGTATACCAGAACACTTGATCATTCTCTTGCACAACCTTTTACATTGATCAAGAAGCAACAGTTTGAACGGAACAAGGAGAAACAGAATGGTTTAAAATGGTGTATGACAAAGCTACATATTTTCACACTACCTGTTTAATTTATATGCAGAACAAATCATTGGAGAAGCAGGAATGTATGAAGACAACAGAGGTGTGAAGATTGGTGGGAGACTCATCAACAACCTTAGCTATGCTGATGAATACCACCTTATTGGCTGAAAGTGAAGACGATCTGAAAAATTTTCTTTTCAAGATCAAGGAACATAGTCTTAAAATAGGCCTGCACCGTAAAATAAAGAAGACAAAGATCCTAACAACTGGCAAAATAAGTTTAGTTGATGGAGAAGAAATTGAAATGGTTGATCCACATAAGTTAAAGTTCTATCAAAAAAGAAATGATAGGGGACAACAAGGGGAGGCAAGATGGCGGCAGGAAGTTGACTGTCGGCGGCTGCCCAGCAGTAACATAGTAAATGACAGCAGATAAAAGACCAGTGTGGTCCATCTAGTCTGCCCAGTAAGATGGCAAGAATAGGTGCACCTGCTGCTCTGTGCAGGCCACCCCCCCCATGTTTTTGTTTAGGGGTGAACCCACCGCTCCGTGTAGGACACCCCTGTATGTTGATAAATTAGATAAGTTTTTATTTTGATTTTATCCCCTTTCTGTAAAGGGATCTGTCTGTCCCATGCCATTTTGAATTCTGTCACTCTATTTGTCCCCACCATCTCCATCAGGAGGGCATTCCAAGCATCCACCACCCTTTCAGTGAAAAAATATTTCCTGACATTGCCTTTCAATTTACCCCCTTGCAGCTTTGTGTTATGCCCTCTAGTTTTACAGCTTCCCCGTCTTTGGAAGAGGGAGGTTTGTTTGTTTGTTCATTATTTCTCTTTAAGTACTTAAGCTCTGCGTTTTTGTGTCGGCTGTAAACTCTGCTCTGTTGGTGATGGGGTGGAGGAAACGGAAGCAAGTGGATCTATCTGAAGCTCCCTCGCAGGCTTCTGCTGCTGGCCAGAGGACCCTGGAAGGTTGCGGTTTTGTAGCTGGAAGTGGGCCAGAGCTGTGGATTCAACTACCAGATCAAGGGTCACCACCGCATATCCGGCACAACAATGTCCATTAATGATGATAGGACTGCTTCCACCTACAAAGGAAGTCCGTTCAGGGTTCTCCAAAGGAACATCAGTCGAATCGGGGTGACTTGAGAATATAGTGTTCATAGTTTCTAAACAGTCATGATCGGGGGGGGGGTCAAGACCAACTGGTAACAACGCAGCAGGATTCAGAGCTTGACTGACCATCAATACAACATACTTGGATACTACAACATCCGTGAATGCGTGAGCCAAAAACTTCCTTTTGTTGGGTCTGGAGCGGTGTCTTCGCCAGCACAGCACGAAGAGCTGTTGTCTGTGCTGGGCGCATCTGGAGTGAGTCTTTCCCCAGGTCAGCGGGCACCCCTGACACAACCAGGAAGTGTCATCTCCCGAAGGCATTTGCTTTCCTCCTCCGCTGGGTCTACGGTTGAGCACTCTGGAGCCCGGTGGTGAGGGGCAATTGCTGCAGGGGTTTGCCCTACTCTCCAGAGGGGGGAGTCAGCTGAAGGGAGGCAGTGTAGATGATCCGTCCCCTTGTGCGGTGGTTCAGCGGCTGTCGGAGCCTGGAGGAGGGCTGTTTCCTGTGAGTCGGGTTTTGGAGAAGCCAGCGGTGATAACATTGGATGTGCTGTGGGATGCCATTTCTGCTTTGACCACCACCATATCAACTGTTGTGGGTACTGCAAGTACTGAAATATCAGTTATGAAATTGGATGCTTCTAAGAACCAGGAGCTGCAAGCTGGGTTTTTTTATCACAGGTGAAAGATGATGTGAGTCATCTTCAGGATGAGCATGTGGCTCTGATGAAAAAGGGCTGGGCTGACACGGAAAACCAAGCACCTTGAAAATCTTGCCCGACAGCATAATCTGTCTTTTGAACTTTCCTAGGTCCCTGCTCATGTACCCCTTGGAAATGGTGCGGAAGTATTTTGGGGAGGTACTTAAACTTCCAGCTGAACACTTGTCCCCTGTAACTAGGGCTCAATATCTCTCGGTTAACACCATGGGAGTTCGGAGGAATGATCTGGAGGCATCAGTGAGTGGAATTGGGGACCTGATGAGTGTTTCCTAGAAAGTTCTATGGACATGCGAAGGGGCCATACTGGACTTGGTGCTTACCAATGGTGAAAGTGTTTCTGATGTTGTAGTGGGAGATCATTTTGCATCCATTGATCACCAGATGATGTGGTTCAGTATTAGGACTAGGGCTGTTAGAATCCATTCAAAGGTGAGGATCTTAAACTTTAGGAAGACTAACTTTGCGAAGATGGGCCAATACCTCAGGGAGTCGTTAGTGGGATGGGAACAGCTGGGGGATGTAGAAAAACAGTGGGAAAAACTGAAAGGGGATATTTTAAGGGCAACCAACCTTTTTGTTAAAATGGTAAAGAAAAAGGAGACTGCTATGGCTTTCGAAAGAAGTAGCTGAAAAAGTGAAGAAAAAGATGGAGGCCTTCATGAAATACAAGAGATCACAGAGAGGAAGACAGGCATCTATATTTGGAAAAACTTAGAGAAGCTAGCAAAGTAGTCAGGAAAGCAAAGATTCAAAAGGAGGAGGAAATAGCTAATGCAATAAAATGGGGGGGATAAGACATTTTTCAGATGTGTTAGTGAGAAGAGGAAGGGCTAAAGTGGTATTGTCGGACTCAAGGGTGCAGGGGAGGAATATGTAGAAGCTGATAAGGATAAAGCGGAATTGCTTAACAAATATTTCTGTTCTGTGTTCAGATGAAGAACCAGGAGCAGGACCTCAGAAAACACCCACAAACAGGAACAGAAGCAAGGGACATCTTGAACAATTTTCAGAAGATTGTGTTCGTGAGAAACTAGCTCAACTTTAAAGTAGACAAAGCGATGGGACCAGATGGGATACACCCTGGAATACTAAGAGAACTTGGAGACATTCTAGCAGCTCCACTGACTGACCTTTTCAATGCCTTGTTTGAGTCGGGAGTGGTGCCAAAGGATTGGAGAGAGGCTCATGTGGTGCCTTTACACAAAAGCGGAAGTAAGGATGAGGTTGAAAACTACAGGCCGGTTAGTTTAATTTCAGTGGTGAGTAAATTATTGGAAACAGTGCTGAAAGAGAAAATAGTGAGGTTTCTGGAGTCCTGGATTACAGGATCCGAGGTAGCATGTATTCACGACAGGTCTTGTCAGACATATCTGATTGCTATGACTGGGTGACCAGGGAGTTGGACCGAGGGAGAGCCCTAGATGTGGTGTGTTTAGATTTCAGTAAAGCCTTTGACACTGTTCCTCACAGACGACTTATAAACAAACTGAGCACCCTAGGGATGGACCCTAAAGTTACTGCTTGGGTTAGAAATTGGTTGGGTGGGAGGCGACAAAGAGTACAGGTAAATGGAGCTCACTCTGAGGGGAAGGATGTTACCAGTGGTGTGCCCCAGGGATCTGTCCTTGCTTGGTCCGATTCTTTTTAACATCTTTGTTAGTGATATAGCGGAAGGGCTGTCGGGCAAGGTTTGCCTCTTTGCGGATGATACCAAAATCTGCAATAGAGTAGACACCCAAGAAGGTGTAGATAACATGAGGAGGGATCTAGCTAAGCTTGAAGAAATGGTCTAGAATTTGGCAGCTGGGATTTAATGTTAAAAAATGTAAGGTCATGCATTTGGACTGCAGCAATCCCAGGGAGCAATATAGTATAGGGGGTGAAGTACTTTTGTCCACTAAAGAAGAGCGGGACCTAGGTGTGGTTGTGTCTGATCTTCAAGTAGCTAAACAGGTAGAAAAGGCAACGGCAAAAGCTAGAAGGATGCTTGGGTGCATACGGAGAGGAATGGCTAGCAGAAAAAAAGGAGGTGATAGTGCCTCTGTATAAGTCTTTGGTGCGACCTCATTTGGAGTATAGTGTGCAATTCTGGAGACCGCACCTTCAAAAGGATGTGAACAGGATGGAGTCGGTGCAGAGGGTGGCTACTAAAATGATTAGTGGTCTTCATTATAAAGCATATGAGGACAGACGGAAGGATCTTAATATGTACACCTTTAGAGGAAAGGCGGGATAGAGGTGATTGAGATGTTTAAATACCTCTGTGGCATAAATGTTCAGGGAGAGAGCCTCTCAATTGAAAGCACGTTCTGCTACGAGGGGACATGGTATGAGGGCGAAGGGGAATAGATTCAGGAGTGATTTGTGGAAATATTTCTTTACGGAAAGTAGTGGATCCGTGGAATAGTCTCTCAGTGGAGGTGGTAGAGATGAGGACAGTAACTGAATTCAAAAAAGCATGGGACAAACACAGAGGATCTCTAAAGGTAAAAAGGGGACTGTTTTAGTTGTTATGGAAGGACAGACTAGATAGGCCATGTGGTCTTTTTCTCTTGTCATATTTCTATGTTTCTATGATTATGTAAAGAACTACTATGCTTGTGACTCTGGCTCTAGAGGCCGATGAGGCATTGATTCTTTGGTCTTTTTCAAAAATATTAACCCTTTCAAGGCTTACTTTAAATTTTTACTCCACTTTCTGCAGCCGGGTTAATTTTTGCATATTTCAGGAAAATAGCACCCGTTTTATTCAATATGTTCTAATAGTGATTTTCCTTCTGCTATGGTCATGTATTGTATTATATACCATTTGATAGGAATATTTAGTCAGAATTTTGGATCCCAAGAGTTTTGGGCTCGGCCTGGAACGGGTCTAATGAGAGGTTTCTAGGTTCAAATGTACGTACATTTCCTGACTTGTCTCACGCAACCCAGTTAAGGAGGAAGGAGTTTCTGGCATATTGTGCCAGGACCATCTCCTTGGGTGCTACGTTTGTGTTAAAATATCCATCTATATGTTTATTTCCTATCTAGGGAAGAATTTCCTGTTTTTTTGAACCTAAGCAGCTTCTAGAATTTTTAGGTGCAAGGGTGGATGTGGGTCCTAATACACCTGACGCATAAGTCTTAGCCTCTAAAAACAATTTTTTCTTTAAGGCCCTGTTTTACCCTGGAGAAGGGATTGTAAATTAGGGTCATTGGGGTAATTTCCTGTAGCCCCCCCATTGTCTTTCTTTTGTGGACTAATGTTTGGGACAAGATGTGTTACTTTATTTCTTTCTATATATATATTAATGTATTTGTTTATTGTGGAGTTCCCACATTTCTTTGTTCATTCATGTGAATACCTGAGTCATTATATATAAATGCCAATAAAGATTAAAATAAAAAAAAAATAAGCAGTCAAGAAATTAGACTATGCATTGCTCTTGGCAGAATGGCTATGAAGGACCTAGACAAGATTCTTAAGAGCAGAGATGTCTCGCTCTGTACAAACATTCAACTTGTTAAAGCCATGGTACTTTCAGTAATGTCATATCGATGTGAAAGTTGGACAGTGAAAAAGCTAGACCAAGAAAAAAATTGATACCTTTTGAATAATTGTGCTGGTGATGAATACTGTGTATACCATGGATAGCCTGAAGAACAAACCAGTCAGTACGAGAGGAGATCAAACCTTAGCTTTTTTTAGAATCTCAGATGACAAAGACTTCAACTTTCATACTTTGGATACATCATTCAAAGAGAGATCATCAGAGAAAGACATCAAGCTTGGCAAGGTAGAAGCTCAACACAAAAGAGGAAGGCCATCAATGAGATGGATCGATACAATAACAGCAGTTATGGGTGCCAGTCTGTTGTCAATGAGCTGCCTGACTGAAGACTGAACACACAATTTAGGGCAGCTATCTAGACTGTCGCCATGAGTTGACACCGATTCGACAGCACTTTAATATTTAATTATCTGCCACTAAAAAAACTGATATATCCTGGCTAGGTATATTGCGCCAACAGGTTAACAAATATGTCCATAATCCCTGCATTGCTACAAATTCAGCTTGTGTTAAGCATGGTGATTTTGGGTTGTGGTGTCTGGTCTCTTACAGCACCAAGGTGACTAGCGTTTATTTGGTTTTAGTGCATGCTTTTTTTTTACTGCTAACACAATATGAATTACGTTCAGGTACAGTAGATATCTCCCTGTCCGCAGAGGCCCTACATTCTAATGGTGGTACGCTATATTACATTGTATAAGAACATAAGAGAATGCCATACTGGGTCAGACCAAGGTCCATCAAGCCCAGTGTCCTGTTTCCAACAGTGGCCAATCTAGGTCACAAGTACTTAGCAGTTTCCCCAGGAGACACAGGTTCCACAATGTGTTTGTATTGGGACAAGCAGTGGATTTCTAGGTCACCTTTAATAATGGTTTATGGATCTTTTCTCCATGAACTTGTCCAAACCTTTTTTTAAAGCCGGCAACACTAATTGCTTTTACTACATCCTTCTGTAACAAATTCCAGAGTTTGATTACACGTTGAGTGAAAAAATATTTTCTCTTATTAGTCTTATATGGGTTACACTGTAGCTTCATTGCATATTCCTTAATCTATCTCCAGTTACCTGTTCTACTTCATTAGTTTGTAGACCTATATCATATCTTAGCTATCTCTTTTCCAGGTTAAAGAGCCCTAACCTTTTTAGCCTCTCCTCATAGGGATATCCTTCCATCTCCTTTACCATTTTGGTGGCTCTTCTCTGTACCTTTTCTTATTCTGCTATATCCTTTTTAAGATACGGCGACCAGAATTGCCCGCAATAATCAAGGTGCGGTCGTACCATGGAATGATACAGATGCATTATAACAATCTTTGTTTTATTCTCCACTCTTTTCCTTATGATTCCTAGCATTCTATTTGGTTTCTTGGCTGCAGCAGCACACTGGGTGGAGAGTTGCAATGTGTTATCCATCATAATACCTAAAATGTTTTGTTTTTCCTGAGTGGTGGTTCCTAATGTGGAACCTTGCATCGTGTCACCATAGTTTGGGTTGTTTTTTCCTAGGTGCATGACTTTGCACTTATACACATTAAATTTCATCTGTCATTTGAATGTCCAGTCTGCCAGTTTATCAAGGTTCTCTTGCCATTTTTTATAACTTTTTTTTTTTTTTTTTAGAATTTTGTATAATTTTCTCATCTGCAAATTTGATCAGTTCACGCCACTCGTTATTCCCATTTCTAGGGTGATTTAGAGGAAAGGCGGGATAGAGGTGATATGATTGAGATGTTTAAATACCTCCGTGGCATAAATGTTCAGGGAGAGAGCCTCTTTCAATTGAAAGCAAGTTCTGCGACGAGGGGACATGGGATGAGGGTGAAGGGAGATAGATTCAGGAGTGATATGCGGAAATATTTCTTTACGGAAAGAGTAGTGGATCCGTGGAATAGTCTCCCAGTGGAGGTGGTAGAGATGAGGACAGTAACTGAATTCAAAAAAGCATGGGACCAACACAGAGGATCTCTAAAGGTAAAAAGTGGACTGTTGTAGTTGTTGTTATGGAAGGACAGACTAGATGGGCCTTGTGGTCTTTTTCTGTCATCATGTTTCTATGTTTCTATGTTATGAATATGTTAAAGCAGCAGACCCAGCACAGATCATTGGGTTCTTCACTATTCACCTTTCTCCATTGAGAAAATTGGCCATTCCTTATCGTTCCTCCAGTCCACTCCTGCACCTGTGGGTTGTCACCTTACCAGCAGCTTGGAGACTCAGCATGTCATGTTTGACATCAGGGTATACATACCAGTGGCTCTTCCCACCACAGCCAATATCTTCTCTAAGCAGCAGGGGAGAGGTGATTGCATAGGTGGATTAGCTAATGGAACAGATGGGGAGAAAAAGTAAAAATGATTGATTAATTGGCAGACAGTCACTAGGGCATCAGACTGCATTACCCGGTTGTTCCCTTGTGTCTGCATTCAATTAAGTAATTGGGGGGGGGAGTGGAATAAAAAGGGCTGCAGGTATTGAACTGGCAGCCTACCAGGGGCCAGGAGGGGCAGTTTTGAAGGTGGCGCTCCCAACCTGAGAGAGGGGATTGGGCCAATAACTCCTGCTGACCTGCATCACCCATGGAGAGTCGGGGTAAGGAAGACACAGCAAGCCTCTGCTTCATTGCACTCCTGACGCTGAAGCTCTTCAGGAAGCTGAGCGTTGGGTCAGGAGTGCTAGCGGCAGACAGACGCATGCGGTGAGTATCTGTAAGCCAGCTCTGTTGGGGGGGCTAGTCGTTAGGCAGCACCAGTTTCAGTACTGTTTTTTTTCTCAAGCAACGAGGGAGCGGAGGCCATTTTAGGAAGCCCGTGGTGGTGGTCTTCCCCCCCCCCCCCCCTCTGAGCTTTCCTTGTCAGTTTTGTGTTGATATTTTGGGTGCGGTTCAGGTTGCAGGATTACACAGACGCAGGGAAAGGTAATCAATGTGTTTTGTTTTGTTCAGTGCTACTGGGCTGCATAGAAAAGAAGCTAATAGGAAAATAAAGGCCTTTCGGGATCAGCAGGGTAAGTTAGTGGGGCTTTGGGGGCTGACTACTGCTGCTTGGTGTGGGTTCCCCCCCCCTTTGGCTGTGTATGTGACCCCTACGTCTACGTGTCTGGCGTGTGGCTCATGTCAGGGGTCGATGTCCAAGGTTGGATTTTGCTGCGCTTGTGAGGCAGAGTCTAGGTCTGTGGAAGAGGGATTCCTTGGGGGTTGGAGTGACAGCGTGCTGAATCCCTCAGGGAGTACCAGCTCTTTGCACTTCTACAGATGACTACGCGACACCCGTCCCTGCAGCACAGGTTGAGGTGGGGGAAGGGGGCTCCAAGCCTCACCATCACAGATGCAGGGCACCAAAAAGAAGCAGGGCAAGTCGTCTAAGGCCTCTAAAAGCCCTCTGCGAATGGTCCAGGGAGGAAGTTTGCAAGGAGCTGTTTCCCCATAGTTTGTTCTCCTCTTGCACAAGGCGGGGGGGGGGGGGGGGCGCGATGGCATGGGTCAGCACTAGGAGGGGGAGGGTTGCAAGCCATGTGTGCTGAAGCATATGGCCTGCCCACAGAGTACTGCTGCCCTAGGCAACTGTCTAGCCCACTTTGTGGACAGGCCAGCCCTGGTCGTAGGCAGCACCGTTGACCTATTTAGAGATCTGATGCAGGCTGGAGATAGGATATGGATATATATATATATATATATATAATAAAATCTCCTTTCTTCCAGTTGTGGTGTATTTCATGGAAACGTTAGGCTGTTACCATTATTCCCCACAGAGAGCCGCCCTTGGTATTCCTTGCCACATGTGGTCCCTTTAAACAAAAGCAGAAGTAAGGATGAGGTTGAAAACACACAGGCCATTTAGTCTAGCCTTTGTGGTGAGTAGATTATTGAAAACACTGCTAAGAGAATAGTGAGGTTTCTAGAGTCCAATGGTTTGCAGGATCCGAGACGGCATGGGTTTACCAGAGGCAGGTCTTGTCAGAGAGATCTGATTACTTTGACAGGGTGACCAGAGTGTTGGACCGAGGGAGAGCCCTTAATGTGGTGTAATTGGATTTTAGTAAAGTCTTTAGGGTTGTTTAAAAGTCACCTGTGCAAAACTGTCAGTTACTGGATCCTAAAATTACTGATTGATTGGGAGGCAGCAAAGGGTACAGGTAAATGGCCAGCAGAAAAAAAGAGGTGATAGTGCCTCTGTATAAGTCTCTTGTGCAACTTCATATGGAATATTGTGTGTGGTTCTGGAAACCACACCTCCAAAAGGATATAAACAGGTTGGTTGGTTGCAGAGGGTGGCCATAAAATTGTTAGTGGTCTTTGTTATAAAACATATGAGGACAGACTTAAAGATCTTAATATGTATACTTTAGACTGAGGAAAGGTGGGATAGAGGAGATATGATAGATGTTTAAATACCTACGTTGCATAAATGTACAGGCGGAGAGGAGAGTCTCTTTCGATTGAAAGCAAGCTCTGCTACAAGGGGACATAGGATGAGGATGAAAGGGAGTATACTCGGGAGTAATATGCGGGAATATTTCTCTATGGAAAGAATGGTAGATGCGTGAAATAGTCTCCCAGTGGAGGTGGTGGACACTAGGACAATATCTGAATTCAAAAAGGCATGGGAATGGGTAAAAAGGAGACTATTGTAGTTGATATGGAAGGACAGACCAGATACTCCATGTGGTCTTTTTCTGCCGTCATGGTTTTTGTTTCTGATCATGACAGGAAGCAATTGGTTCCAATAGACATTTTGAAGGTGCCATATGTGCTTGTGTAGCTGGCCTCAAAGATTAATGTTTTCCAGTTTTATAAGAGGCAGCTGGATTGGGGTGTCTCTGGAGTGTATTGGATGCTGATCCTTTGAGGTTTGTTTGAACAACTTCAGTACTTCTTGAGTACCCTTTTCTTGGCAAACTTTGCAGAGTTTCTGTTTTGCCATTCAGTGTTTTCACACTGTGACCTGAATGTGGTCCTCTGTATTGGTGGAGGCTCCTTTTGAACCTCTGTGCTGTTTCTATCAAGGGCTTGATGCTTAAAGTAGTGTTTGGCTATTTGCTCTTTGTTGGATTTTGGAGCTACAGGCCCTGTTCTGTAGGGAGCCTTACCTGGTAGTGATTAAGGAAAAAGTGATGCTGCACCCAATTCCTTCCTTTTTCTCTCCATGGTGGTCTCGACCTTCCACATTAATCAGGTGGTTACATTACCAATCTTTTCTGGTGACCGTGGTTCCACAGACTCGTGGATCTTGCACTTAATAGATATGCAATGGGCCCTCAGGTGATACTTAAGGGTCATGTAGGGTTCCAGTCCGACTGTCTTTATGATTGGTGGGCCCAGAAAGGGGGAGGCGACGTCTAAGGCCTCCATTTCCCAGTGGATTAGGGAGGCTGTTACTTCGACTTACCTGGTGAGGGGCTGTGCTATTCCAGGGGGGCCTGCAGTTCCATTCCACTCTAGCTCAAGCATGTTCCTGGATGAGTTTGGTTTTGTTCCACTGCAAGACATTTGTAAGGTGGTGCCTTGATCTTCTTCTCTTCATTCTTTTGCATGGCACTACTGCCTTGACTTGCAGGCCAGACAGGATGTGGCTTTTGGTGCTAAGATATTGCAGACTGGTGTTGCTTGTCCCACCCATCGTTAGTACTGTTTTGTTACATCCCATGTGTCTGGACTGCACTGGAGGGATGATTAGGAAGGTGAAATTAGTTCTCGCCTGCTCATTTTCTTTTCTGGAATCCCTCCAGTCCAGAACCCATCTAAGATTCTTCTGTTATGAGGTAAGCCTGCGCTGACTGTGTAAGTATTAAGGTATTTGGCACATTTGTGGCTACCCACTTTGGTTCTGTCCTGGCGGGGAGGGGGGGTGCTTGGCCATGCAGCACAGTTATGAGCATCTTGATTAGTAGTATGTGTTTGTGTGGTCCCCCCCCTTAGCAGAGAGAGGAGGACATTTTGAAGACAAGAGCCAATGAGGGACACGGGGTGAGCCCAGTGCAGGGCTAGGGTCTTGCATTTCTTTCCTGTGTTAGATTGGAAGAGGATTGGGGGTTCCAACAACTTTTTTGTGCTTTGCTATGGGCATACTGGCTGAGTGAGGGCGCATAGGTCCTTATGGGCTGCTTCAGCTCAGTGGTGTTTTAGTCTCCATCTGCTGGTGAGTGGGCATATCCCACGTGTCTGTACTGGACAGGAGGGAAAGAAAATGAGCAGGTAAGGCCTAATTTCACCACCTCGGATCTACCTGGTTTCTAGGAGAGCTTCCTCCTAGAGATGGTCTTAAAATTTTAAATTGAAGAGATTTGATGTTTTTGATGGCAGAGTTCTAGAATCCTTTCTTGCCCCTCGCAAACTGCTTGAGTACTTTCTATATCTGAGTCAGGCTTGAAAGCTAACACAAAGTTTATTTAAGTGTGAGTGGCATATATCTTGACTTGTAGAAGTAAAACCTGTGTCTGTGTAGCCTTTTAATCGACTTTTTTATGCAGGACTTTCTGCTGGTGACTTGATTGGAGGCTTCAACGGAAGCACTGTGGGGTCACCATGTTCTATCTCTGCTCCCTTTCTGCCACTGGAATCCTGGAAGGTCTTATTTTTGCTGGCAATTTGGTGCAGTTTCTGAGCTTCAGACCTTGGGGACTGACCTATTCTTTACCAAGTTTTTCAACAGTTGGGTTCTTTGTCACAGACATCCAAAGTTCCTGCCTAAATTGGTGGTGTACTTTCTTCTTCATCAATCAGTTATCCTGCCATTATTTTTCCCTTATCCACACAACTATAGTATTGAAGTTTCTTTATAAACTGACTGCAAGAGAGCATTTACAAAAAAAAAAAGCCATACTGGGCCAGATGAACAAAGTTTCATCAAGACAGTTTTTCCATTGTCACAATGTATCCGGGCAACTGGAACCCATCAATATTAGCTGATAATTGCTGGACACAGAGACAAGAAACATCACATGCTGAGTATAAGTGAAAATCGGGAGCAAAAAAACATTTCTAGCTCAGGAGAACTAATGCAATGTGTCAGCATCATTGTGCGATTAAACATGCTAAATTCAGTCAAAATTTAATTGCATGTTTCTCCAAATTCCTACATGATACAGTCAATCTGAAATAATATTTATGTTCAGCTTGAAGCAGTCTACCATTAATTACCAAAAAAAATTCAGGAAGCAAAACCTGTGAACAGATATCTCCAGGAACAAGCAGGAATGTAGTCTTCACATATGGGTATCGTCGGCACTGATGGAGCCTGTACTGGAACGCTCCCCAGCGTCCTATAGGAAAGCTTTTGGGAGCATCCCACTGTGCCTGCGCTGCTGCCTTCCTGACTTTCCAACTCTCCCTCTTCAGTTTTTCGTTTTCCGCGGAGCCGATAGGCAGCAAACCCTGTCGCTGCAGAAAATTCTTTTTTTGTGGCACCTGCACCACTGGTGTGGTCTGGGTTGTTTTTTAGAAAGAAAAAATAGCTTTTACTTGAGGGTCTTTCCCCTCTAGGTGCTTTGACGCCATTTTGGGATCTAGGCCCTCTTTTTCTCTAAAATGGAGAAACCAACTAGTGGTTTCAAAAAATGTTCAAAATGTAACAGTACCATTTCTGCTACTGACACCCATGATTGGTGTCTTAAATGTTTGGGTCCTGACTATTTGCCATCGGAGTGTCTCCTTTGTAGAAAGATGACTAAGAGGGCCTGCAGATTGGAGCTGTGAAACTCGGCACCCTGTTTGCCTCAGATGCAAAGTCCATTGCATCAACGTCGTCCAGGGCTTCATCTTCCTCCCATGGATCTCAGGTAACCAAACCCAGGTCTTCCAAGACCGGCCGGTCCTCGAAGGGTAGATCTCCTCCTAAGCATTGAGATGCTGTTAGCGTTGCCCTCGGAGAATACTCCAGCCAAACAACCCCAGCGGGAGATCCTTGCCTCCAAAGCATTAATAGGGTCCCAGGATGTTCCCGAGGCTTTCACTTCCGGAGAACTCTTGGTGCCATGTTCTGGGGTCGTGGCCTGCTCTGCCAGTACCGACACCCAGACATCGGTGGGCTCTATGGATCAACGTATCCTAGCCGTTGAGCGCAGTCTTGCGGCTTGTTAGCAGCCTCTGTACCGCTAAAGCTGCTGCAATTGGTTCCACAGCCATTGGTACCGATAACGGTACCAGATGCAGCTGTTGCCACCGGTGCGCCACTCTCCATGCTTCCACCCATGCTGGCCCTTTGAATTGGTGTCCGGCATGGAAGGTCCAGTATTGAGGCATTCCGATGCCGACTTCGATCGCTACTGGTGACGGGCAGTATGAGAGCACCCGGCCCGTAGATACTTTGAGTCCTCCGATTCAGATGATTCTGATTTCTCTGACTCTGCTGGTACTGGAGTGATTCTTCCAGATCCTTCTTCGCCACAACGTTGGATGTCTCCCCCGGAAGATACGTCTTTTCAAGACTATTCAAGCTATAGCTTGGGGCCTCTTGATCACTGAGGGCTGAGGAACTAGAAATTCTTCAGTATCCGGCAGCCCCAAAAGAGGCTGCAACCCTTCCCATACACTGGAGTT
Source organism: Ichthyophis bannanicus (assembly GCA_033557465.1). NCBI lineage: Eukaryota > Metazoa > Chordata > Amphibia > Gymnophiona > Ichthyophiidae > Ichthyophis > Ichthyophis bannanicus. The sequence goes on from CM066031.1 coordinate 254,250,471, forward strand.
CGCATGACCTTATGCTTAGGATGTGGGAATAGTGTCTCCACATTCTCGGAGACTCAATACAATGTACCGCGTACCTCAGTGTCCCGGGTTCCAAAAAATACAATTGCCACACCATTCTATGGTTGTGGAATCAGCACTGTGCCAAATCAAAAGTGCTAAGATGCATTCTTCTAATCCTCCATGCCAAGAGGGAGGACTCTCAATGAATTCGGTCATCAATGTTTGTTTTCAGGCCTCTGTTATTGGCCAGAATAAGTTCATACATACTCTACATGGGTATGTGTTTTTTTCTTTGAGCGGTTGCAAAAGATTTGGAACTCATGGCTCCTCTTCTCCCCAATGACAAGAGGGATGATTTCCTCATTCTTGTTAAGCATGCCCAAAATGTTTCAAAGTTCATGAACAGGCAACCTTTGATTGTTTCAAATGCATTAGCAGAACTTCTGCTATTTCTATCGGTGCATGTCGAATTGGTTGGTTACAAGAATCTGATTTGGAACAGTGGGTGCAAGAGAAGCCTGGAAATATTCCTTGCACGGGAGAAAACCTCTTTGGCAAGGATTGGCAGGATAAAGTTTCTCAGCTTGAGTCTGAGAACACTACCTTGAATAGACTTTCCAGGACCACTGCCAACCCAGCTAAGAAAAAAGGCAGTTAAACCCTATCTCCAGGAACAAGCAGGAATGAGTCCTCTCATATGAGTACGTCGGTACCGACGGAGCCTGCGCGGGAACGCTCCCCAGCTTCCCAAAAAGGAAAGCTTTAGGGAGCATCCCACAGCGCATGCGCGCTGCCTTCCCGCCTTTCCTAACCAACTCTCCTCAGTTCTTTTCCGTGGAGCCAGCAGGTCGTGTTCCTGTCACCGCTGAAGTTTTTATTTTAATTTATTTCTTTGGTTGCATGTCTGCCTTCCCTGATGCCGGACCGGTACCGCTGGTCTCTTCTTTTTCTTTTCTTTTCTTTCTAAAAAAAAAAAATCTATCTATAATTTTTTCCTCACTTGGTGTATTTTTCTTCTTAGGCCTCCAGGCCCACAAGAAATTTTTCCCTCATGGAAAAACCAGCCTCCGGGTTCAAAAAATGCACTAGTCCCTATTTTTGTTCTCACCTTTCTCTTTAGCCCTTTCCTTTTCTCTTAACTATCCTATCATATATTTGGCGTTCCTTTCCTTTTCCTTGCAGCCTTTTTTTGTACATTGTGCACCGCTCTGACGCAATTGCATTGAGCGGTATATTAAGTCTCAAATAAAGATAAAGATAAAGATAAGTGTAGCGGTACAATTTCTGTTACAGATACCCATGAATGGTGTCTTAAATGTTTGGGTCCTGAACACTCCATTCCGGATTGCCAGTCCTGCTCTTCAATGTCTAAACGAGGGTTACAGAACCGAGCAGCCAAGCTCAATGTGCTGTTTCCCACGGATGCACCGGCAGTGGCATCGACATCTTCCAGGTCTTCCTCTCCCGATGGGTCTCAGGTAACCAAACATAATCCTAGCAGGTCCTTGAAGGGCAAATCTCCCTCTAAGTAGCGAGATGCCTCCGGGCTTGCCCTCGAGGATCCTGCCCCAGCCAAACAACCCCGGCGGGAAGCTCCGGCTTCCAAAGCTCCTCCTATGGGGTTACAGGTTGACATTGATGGCACGGCCTCGACCGATCACCTGTTAGACTGCTCTGGGGTACCGGCACAATCTCCCAGTACCGACATCCAGGCAGTCGTGGCGTCCATGGATCACACTGTTCAATCCATGCAGCAGGCTATAATGGCTTTTATTAAAGCTGCTACGCCGACGGTACCGCAACGAGTCCCGTTGCCGGTACCGGTGCTGGTACCAGCACCGATACCGGTACCAACTGCATCGACATAGGCCAGGATACCGACTCAGGTTCCTTGTCCAGGGCTATTTCTCGGTACCGATCCGGTACCGGGGACGCCCAATGTCGGTACCGATCGATACGCGTATCGATCGTTGGAAGGGGAAAGACGATACTTCGATTCCTCTGATTCTGATTCATCAGATGAGTCTCCTGAAGTATCCATTACCCTTCCTGAGGAGCCTGCTTCTCCAAAAAGGAGAATGTCGTCTCCTCCAGAGGATTTGTCCTTTCAAGACTTCATAATAGAAGTAGCTAAAGGACTCTCTATTTCAGTAACCTCTGAAGCAGAGCCTAGAGCAAAAAAATTAGATATTTTAGGATACTCTAAGGCTCCCAGAGAGGCAGTCACCTTGCCAATTCATAAAATTATTCATGAACATATGATTGACTTATGGGAGACTCCTCTTACCCTTTCTCCTCATTCTCGCAGATTGGACACTATGTACCGTGTCCCTCCTTGTCCTGGATTTCAGAAAAATCAGCTTCCTCACCACTCCATTGTGGTGCAGTCAGCTATGAAAAGGATAAAGAGTACCAAAAGACACTCTTCTGCTCCTCCAGGAAGAGAATGCAGGACCTTGGATGCTTTTGGTAGGAAAATCTTCCAAGCCAGCATGCTTATTGCCAGAATCAACTCGTATAGCCTTTATATGGGTATGTTTCTAAAGGAAGTTGCACAAAAGCTGCACAACTATCTCCCTTTTATTCCAGAGGATAGAAGGGATGAGTTCCTCCTTTGGCTTAAGCATACTCAAGACATTTCAAAGTTTTCCAACAGGGCAGCCTTTGACTCCTTTGAAGGTGCCAGCAGAGCCTCAGGCATTGCCATAGCTGCTCGCAGAATTGCTTGGCTCCAGGCTTCTGATCTAGAACCCTGGTTCAGGATGGCTTAGGAAATCTGCCCTGTACGGGTGAAAATCTTTTTGGCAAAGAGTGGCAAATAAAAGCCACTCAAATGGATTCAGAGAATTCTGCTCTGGATAGACTTTCCAAGTCAACCTCCATTCCAGCCAAGAAAAAATCTTTCAAAAAGCCTTTTTACAAAAGGAGCAGATTTCCTTCCACTTCTGGCCAACAATCTTCTACAGGTTGCTTTGCTACTAAGTGTCAGCAACCTAAACAGGCCAGGCCTAAAGCTGCAGGGGCTGCTACAACTCAGCAGTCCCAATCCCCTCAGGGTTTTTGACTTGATACTAGAGAACTTAACCTTTCTGGCTCTACAACAGCCAGAACCTCTCACCATTCCAGGAAGGTTAGCTCATTTTGCTCCCAGATGGGAGCAAATCACATCAGAGCAGTGGACCCTCTCCATCATAAGAGAGGGCTACAAACTTCATTTCTCAGACCTTCCTCCCTACACCATGGTGAGACACTTCAATTCTCCCACATCTCTCCTCGACCTTCTGGATCAGGAGGTGACTACCCTTCTGGCCCAGAGGGCCATAGAAGGAGTTCCTCTTCTTCAACAGGGGTCAGGGTTTTACTCCCCCTATTTTCTCATTCCAAAGAAAACAGGGGGATACAGACCCATTCTAGATCTCAGAGAATTGAACAAATTCCTATGCAAGGAGAAGTTCAAGATGCTTTCTCTAGGCACTCTCCTTCCATACCTGCAGAGTCAGGATTGGCTTTGTTCTCTAGATCTCAAGGATGCATACACTCATGTCCTCATCCATCCATCTCACAGAAAATTCCTACGTTTTCTGTTCCAGGAAAAACATTACCAATACAGAGTCCTTCCTTTCGGTCTGGCCTCTGCTCCAAGAGTGTTCACCAAATGCATGGCAATAGTTGCTGCATTTCTACGCCCTCTGGGAATATTTGTCTTCCCATATCTGGACGACTGGCTCATCTGAGCTCCAACCCAGTCGGAGGCTCAGATCTCCCTGAACCGCACCAGGCGCATTCTGCAATACCTGGGACTTGTGGTAAACCTCCCAAAGTCCCAGCTTACCCCTACTCAGTCCCTGGAATTCATAGGGGCCTGGTTGGACACCACTTCTGCAAGGGCCTACCTCCCTCAGGCCCGTTGTCAACGTCTAGTGCAGTTAGCCTCCCAGATTCAGTCAAAGAGCCACTTAACTGCCAAAGAGATGCTACAGCTGCTAGGCCATATGGTTTCCACAGTACATGTGGTACCCTATGCTCGCCTACACATGAGAGCAGCTCAATGGACTTTGTCCACCCAGTGGACTCAAGCTTCAGGAGCTCTCTCAGACCAAATAGCAACCTCCAAACGTCTCTTTTGGTCTCTCCAATGGTGGATGTCCACTCAAAATCTGTTGCTGGGGTCCCCCTTTCAACCTTTGTTGCCCCAGGCAACCCTCACAACAGATGCCTCCCAAACAGGTTGGGGAGCTCATCTACAAGATCTCTCCACCCAAGGCACTTGCTCCCCACAGGAGACCTCTCTTCATATCAACCACTTGGAACTTCGAGCAGTATTCCTAGCTCTCAAGGTCTTTCATACCCTCCTCAGCTACAAGACGGTTCTCATTCATACGGACAATCAAGTAGCCATGTTTTACATAAACAAGCAAGGAGGAACTGGCTCTGTCGCTTTGCAACGAAGCTCTAAGATTGTGGGCCTTCGCCAGAGAGCATCAAATCCATCTCCTGGCAGTATACCTCCCAGGAATCCAAAACTCTTGGGCAGACAGACTCGGTCAAGTTCTGCTTCCACACGAATGGTCCCTGCACATGGATCAGGTACTCAGAATCTTCCAGGAATGGGGAGCCCCGGACATAGACCTCTTTGCAAGTCCGTGGAATGCCAAACTTCCCCGGTTCTGTTCCAGAATTTCGTGTCAGGGAGCTCAGGCCAAGGATGCCTTCCTCCTTCATTGGAGTCAGGACTTCCTGTATGCCTTTCCACCCATTCCTTTGATTCCCAAGACTCTGTTCAAACTCCAGAGGGATCAAGGACCTATGATCCTCATAGCTCCACGCTGGCCACGCCAAGTGTGGTACCCTCTACTTCTGCATCTCTCCCAAGCCCCCTCCCTGGACTTGGGAGCTGCACCAGACCTTCTGTCCCAGGAGAAAGGGACTCTGTGGCATCCAAATCCCAAGTCCCTTCACCTCCGAGCTTGGTTACTGAAGGCCTAGACCTGCAAGACTTCAGTCTTTCTCAGCAAGTGAAGGATATCCTCCATGCTTCCAGAAAACCTTCCACTAGGCGTTCCTATGCTATTAAGTAGAAAAGATTTTTCCATTTGGTGTGCTCAAGGGTCTTGATCCTCTGGCACTTCCTGTGAATTCTCTATTGGAATATCTCCTGCATCTCTCTAATGCAGGCCTTAAAACGAATTCAGTAAGGGTCCATTTGAGTGCTGTTGCAGCATCCCTTAAGCCTCTCAGTGGACAACCTATTTCCTCTCATCCTCTTATTGCAAGATTCATGAGAGGCCTAACTTTAACTAAACCTCCCATTCGACGATCTCCAGTGGCATGGGACTTAAACTTGGTTCTTGGTCTGCTTATGAAGCCACCTTTTGAACCCTTAGCCACTACCTCCTTGAAATTTCTTTCCTGGAAGGTTATTTTCCTTATTGCAATCACTTCTGCTCGCCGCATCAGTGAACTGCAGGCCTTAGTGGCTAATCCACCTTATACAAGGTTCCATCATGATAAGGTAGTCCTTAGGACAAATCCTCACTTTATGCCTAAAGTGGTCTCACCTTTTCATCTTAATCAAGAGGTATATTTACCTGTCTTTTTTCCAGCTCCTCATGCATCCAGTGCAGAGAGGAACCTTCATACTCTAGATTGTAAAAGAGCTCTTGCTTTTTACTTACACAGGACACAGCAACATAGAAAGTCTTCCCAGCTTTTTGTTGCTTTTGATCCTTCTCATTTAGGACTTCCAGTCTCTAAAAGAACACTGTCCAATTGGATTGCTCAGTGTATTTCTTTTGCTTACCAGAGTAAGAACCTTTCTCTGGAGGGCCATGTCACAGCTCACAATTTGAGGGCCATGGCCACCTCTGTGGCTCATCTTCATTCTGTGTCCATCGACCAGATCTGTCGAGCAGCCACCTGGGCCTCTGTTCATACCTTCACAGCCCATTACTGTTTGGACAAGGACTCCCGCCAGGATGCCTTGTTTGGTCTGGCTGTCCTCAGACACCTGTTCCATTCTTGAACAACTCCTGCCCTCCTTCCCTGAATGGATGCCTGAGATCCATAGGAAGACGAGGAACCCTTCAGGGTCTCATACCCTTGGGGATCTCCCAGGCATCTTAGCTAGGGAGTCCCCATATGTGAGGACTCATTCCTGCTTGTTCCTGGAGATAGCAGTTACTTACCTGTAACAGGTGATCTCTGGGAACAGCAGGAATTAGTCCTCACAACCCTCCCACCTCCCCTAGGAGTTGTATCTCTCTCTCTATCTTTCCTTTCCTCTCTCTCTCTATTGTCTCAGCTTTAAACTCTAACTGAGGAGAGTTGGTTAGGAAAGGCGGGAAGGCAGCGCGCATGCGCTGTAGGATGTTTCCAAAAATTTTCCTTTTTGGGAAGCTGGGGAGCGTTCCCGCGCAGGCTCCGTCGGTACCGACGTACCCATATGTGAGGACTAATTCCTGCTGTTCCCAGAGATCACCTGTTACAGGTAAGTAACTGCTTTTTCAGCAAAAGGAAGAAATTCTATCTGTCTTACACCCAAACTATCCACTGCCCAGCAAATGCTCCCCAAAAGGGGCAGCAGCAGCCCAAGCAACAGAGGAAGGCTCAAGCCCCCATAACTCAACCAGCTCATCAGGCACAGCCTCCACAAGTTCGATTCCTTCCTAGGGAACCTAATCATCCTACCTCTAAAAGATCCAGAGCCTCTCAGCATTCCAGGCAGACTGTTGTTTTGCCAAGAGGTGGCAGTAGATAACATCAGAGCAGTGAACTCTCTCCATAGTGACAGAGGGGTACAAACTCCACTTCCACAGTATGCCCCCTTCTACTCCACGAGTTCAGTTCTTGCCCCTCTTGTGTCATGAGGTCACCTCTCTCCTTGCTCAGGGTGCAATAGAAGAGGTACCTCTTTCTCAACAGGGCCTGGGCTTTTACTCCGCCTACTTTCTCATACCAAAGAAGACAGGAGGGTACAGGCGTATTCTGGAACTCAGGGAGTTGAACAATTATCTGCTCCGAGAAAAATTCAAAATGATCTCTCTTGGAACACTTCTCCCTTACTTGCAGAGTCAGGATTGGCTATGTTCTCTAGACCTAAAGGACGCATATACATATATCCTTATTCATGCTGAAAACAGAAGGTTTCTTAGATTCCTCTTTCAGGGAAGTCATTACCAGTACAGAGTTCTACCCTTTGGCCTGGCTTCTGCCCCAGGAGTCTTCACAAAATGCATGGCAGTAGTAGCAGCATTTCTAAGGACTCTAGGGATATTTTGTCTTCCCCTACTTAGATGATTGGCTAATCAGAGCATGAACAGCTCCAGAAGCCAGCTTGGCTCTATCCTGCACAATGAAAATCCTGCAGTACTTGGGACTGGTCATAAACCTCCCAAAATCCCATATCGCCCCATCTCATTCACTAGAGTTCATAGGGGCTCTCCTAGACACATGACAGTCAAGGGCTTTCCTGCCACAACTCTGTTGTGCTTGAATACTCCAACTGGCCTATCAAGCAGCTATGAAACCTTTACTAACTGCTCGAGAAATGCTTCAGTTGCTGCGGCATATGGCATCATGTGGTCCCCTACGCTCGCCTACACATGTGAGCAGCCCAGTGGACACAGGTGTCGACTCATCTAGGGAATAAAATCAGAAATTTTGCACGCCTCATTTCGTCCCTTCAGTGGTGGCAGTCGCTGGAAAACCTTTTCATAGGGTCACCTTTTCAACAGCCACTACACCAAGCTACCTCAACGGATGCGTCCAAGTCGGGTTGGGGGGCTCATATGGACGATCTCTCCACTCAAGGTCTTTGAACCGAACAGGAGGCTCGTCTTCACATATATCTACTGGAACTCAGAGCCGTTTTCTGTGCTCTGAGTATTTCAGGACCACCTCAGCTACAAGACAGTTCTTGTCCAGACGGACAAACACAGTGGAACAGGCTCTCAGGCGTTGTGCAACGAAGCTCTACACCTCTGGTCCTTTGCAAGAGGTTTTCAGATTCATCTGTTTGCGTGTGCCGGGAAGATACACCACTATCTTCTGGCAGACAAGCTCAGTCGACTACTGCTGCCACACGAGTGGTCTCTTCATCCGCAGCAAATTGCTCGAATCTTTTGGATCTGGGAAACTCCAGATATAGACCTGTTTGCAAGTCCTCAGGATGCCAAACTTCCCCCGATTTCTGTTCCAGAATTCTGGCTCAGAACAGTCAGGCAATGGATGCTTGCCACCACTGGGCTCAAGACTTCCTCTATGCCTACCCACCCATTCCCCTCATCCGCAAGACTCTGTTCAAGCTTCAGAGAGGCAGGGGTCACATGATCCTCATAGCCCCACGTTGGCCAAGACAGATGTGTTATCCACTGCTTCTACATCTCTCAAGCCAGGCCTCTGGGCTTTGGATGTGCTTCAGATCTCCTGTCCCAGGAGGATGGGGAGCTTTTGCGCCTGAATCCTCAGTCCTTATACCTGATTGCGTGGGTGCTGAAAGCTTAGGGTTCCAGGATATCAACCTCTCTCAACAGGTTAAGGATATCATTTTAGCCTCTAGGAAACCTTCCTCAAGGCATGCCTATGTCTTTAAGTGGAGAAGGTTCTCTATCTGGTGTTCAAAAAAGGAACTTACTCTAGTAACGCCCCCACTGTAACTGAAAAAGGATTATCTCCTCCACCTATCATCCTTTGGTCTTAAGACTAATTCAATAAGGGTCCACCTCTGTGTCATTGCGGCTTTCCATAATCCCTTGGATGGACAACCTATCTCCTCTCAACTGCTTGTAGCACGGTTTATGAGGGGCCTACTCTTGACTAGACCTCCCATTAAGCCACCACCAGTGGCATGGGACTTAAATCTTGTCCTTGGGCAGCTTATGAAGCCACCCTGTGAACCCTTAGCCACTACACCTCTTGAGTTTCTTTCTTGGAAGGTAATCTTCCTCATTACCCTCACTTCTGTCAGATGCATTAGTGAGCTACAAGCTTTAGTGGCTGATCCTCCTTATTCAAGGCTCCACCATGATAAGGTAGCCCTTAGGACGCATCCTCACTTTATGCCAAAGGTGGTTTCGTCTTCATTTGAACCAGTTGGTCTACCTTCCTGTCTTCCCTAGGCCTCACGCCTCTAGTGCAGAAAGGAATCTTCGTACCCTGGATTGTAAAAGAGCTTTAGCTTTTTACCTTCAGAGGACTAAGCAACATAGGCTTCACAGCTTTTTGTTGCCTTTTGACTCCAGTCACCTGGGCCTTCCAGTTTCCAAGAGAACTCTCTCTAAGTGGATTGCAGACTGCATATCCTTTACCTATGAGACTAAGGGACTTTCTCTCGAAGGTCATGTCACAGCTCACAATGTCAGAGCAATGAGTGCCTCTGTGGCTAACCTTCGCTCGGTGTCGATTGACATTTGCAAAGCAGCAACTTGGTCTTCGGTCCACGGTCCACACCTTTGCAGCCCATTACTGCTTGGGCAAGGACTCCCATCGGGATGCCTCATTTGGCCAGGCTGTTCTCCAGCATCTCTTTCAGACTTAAAGCAACTCCTACCCGCTGTCCCAGGTTTCAATGCCAGAGATCCTTGGGAGGAAGCATGACCGACCTCAGGCTGTGTTTCTCAGCTTCTGGGGTCATCTCCCTGGCATCACTAAGCTTGGGAGTCCCCATAGGTGAAGACTACATTCCTGCTTGTTCCTGGAGATAGCATAGTTACTCACCTGTAACAGGTGATCTCCGGGAACAGCAGGAATTTAGTCCTCACAACCCACCCACCTCCCCTAGGAGTTGTATCTCTGTCTCTCTTTCCTTCTCGCCTTTGTCTCAGCTACAAACCCAACTGAAGAGGCAGAGTTGGGAAGGCAGTAGCACAGGCGCAGTGTGATGCTCCCAAAAGCTTTCCTATAGGACGCAGGGGAGCATTCCTGCACGGTCTCCGTTGTTGCCGACGATACCCATATGTGAAGACTCAATTCCTGCTGTTCCCAGAGATCACCTGTTACAGGTGAGTAACTATGCTTTATTGTCCAGTGAAATTATTCAAAGTTGTTAAATTACAGAGGATTGTGAAAAATTGCAAGAGGGCCTTGAGAAATTGGGAGACTGGGCGTCCAGATGACAGATGAAATTTTATGTGGGCAAGTGCACTTAGGGGAAGACCAGCCTAAAACTAGAGCTACACAATGCTAGATTCTACATTAGGAGTTTTACCCAGGAAAAAGATCTATGTGCCATCGTGGAGAATACTTTGAAATCTGCTTGGTATGCAGCAGCATAGAAAGTCAACAGAACTCTAGAACTGAAGGAAAGAAATGGAGAGTAAAACATAGGGTACTGAAATGCCTCTGTATCGGCTCCATTGTGCGACTGCACCTCAGTTTATCGTGTGTAGTTCAGGTCACATCTTGAAAGGAAAATGGAATTGGAAGAGGTACAGAGATGTACAACCAAAATGACAAAGGGGGGATGGAAGGATACCCCTATGGAGGAAACACTTAAAAGGTTAGGACTCTTCAGCTTGGATAAGAGATGGTTGAGAAGAAATATGATCAGAGGTCTATAAAATAATGAGCAGAGTAGCACTAGTGAATGTGAATTTGTTTACGCCTCGAAAAAAGTATAACTAGGGGACATACAATAAAACGTCAAAGTAATGCATTTAAGATTAATCGGAGAAAAATAATTTCATGCAGCCTCATTGAGGAGGTAAATTTATTTTCCCTGCTGAAATTGCCATGACTGCCAAAGCCTTGGGGCAGGCTTAGCAGTGCATGGTAGTACAAACAGCTGTTTTGTTTTTTTTCCTCCGGGGCTTCCTGCTTCCACTAAAGCACTCAGAAGGCCTAGTGGAATGCAGATTAAGAGTCTCCCTCACACACTCTCCCTCTCCTTACAGGGAGCTTGAGGCTCAATTGGAAGAGGTAAAATCAGAGCGGGTTTATGTTTGTTGAGCAGGGTACTTGTTCCTCTGCTTTTAGTGGGAAGAATTGAAGGAGGCTGTTTCTTTTCTGCCTGCCTTCGACACAGAAGCCATTTCTTCCTGGGCTCAGCAAAGGGGAGGATTGCTTTTCACTAGTCCCTAGAATTGTCTTTTCTTTTGGTATGTGTGTGTTTGGTGTGTTTTGGGTTTGGTTCCCCCCCCCCCACCCAAAAAAAAAAATGCCCACCAGACCAACTTGTTTGGCTTGTGGATCCAGGAGGACAACAGTGTCAGAAGGCTTCTGCAGAGGCTGTGAGACAGAAGCACAATCTCTGGAGATGACCTGCAAGACAGGGCAGGTGCCTCAGAGGAGTCAGATCCCGAGTTGGGTATGGTGGGACAGAGTTTGCGGGGGGGGGGGGGGGGGTTGGGAAATCCCCCCTCAAGCATACTAGGCTTCCTACTGGGGATAGAGAGGCCCAAGCTCCTTGGGCTTCTACCTCAAAGGACATCCCATCGGAGGATTTTGTGGGGATTTTCTCCCCTGAGTTCGTCCTCCTTATGCACAAGGTCTACTGCATCGGACAGAAGGGCTCAGGAGCCTTGTCAGCAGGGGGAGCCCATAAGAGACCTTCAATGGAAGTGGAACAGTCCGCCGGTGTGCAGGCAGGGTCCTAGACTATGACCAGTTGGAGGTCTGGGATGACTGTCTCGATGCAGTCTGAGGAGCCAGTATAGCAGGACAACTGGGAAGTCCTACAGGTGGATTAGCTGGAGGAGGGTGAGATCCTGCACGAGGAGGAGGCCTGCATCGTGCAGGTGTTCCATAGAGAGCTGCTGGCACTGATCACACATTCCTTGAAGACCTTCAGTATCCAGGCGGAGGAGGAGCCTCTGGAAGATCCTTTTGTTCCAAGCGGTCAGAAAGCCACAGATGGTGTTTCCCGTGCATCGGGTTATCAAACAGATGATTTTGGACAAAGGGAAAGTCCCAGAGACGGGACTGCAGGGGGCATGGGCCATGTTGCGCCTCTATCTGATCCCCGAACAAGAAAAAGATCTGTTTTGCTCTCCTAAGGTGGATGCTGCCGTCTCAGCAGTAACCAAGAAGACCACCATTCTGGTGGAAAGCAACTCTGCCCTCAAGGATGTCCTGGACAAGAAGCTGGAGATCTTACTGAAGCAGGCCTTTGATATTAATGTGGCTTCCCTACAGGCCTCAAATGTGTGGTGTGGTCATGGCTTAGGCCTGCCTGCGCTGGGCACAAGGTATCCAGGAGGAAGCAGAGCAGCAGGTACCAGCTCCTGCAGAAGCCGCCAAGCTGGAGTCGGTGGTGGCCTACTTGGCGGATGCTTTTTACGACCCGATTAGGTGCCAAGCCTAAAGTATGACCGCGGTGGTCTCTGCACATAGGTACTTGTGGCTTCGGAATTGGTTGGCAGATGGATCCTCCAAATCACACTTGAACAGACTCCCATTCAAGGGGAGGCTCCTGTTTGGTGAGGCACTCAGTTGGTTAAGGACTTAGGAGAATCCAAGGGCGGTAGACTCCCTGAGGACAAGCAGAAAATGGAATGATTACCAGCACAAGGCTGTGGACAAGCACAGGACTTCTGTTTCAGGTCCACTCGTGCCCTACCAGAGGGGAAGGCTTCCCACTAGAGGTCAGCCTTTTTGAGGTTTACGAGGAGCAGGAAGGGGTTTCTTCCTTCCACTTCCACTGCCAACAAAAAGCCACAGTGAAGTGAGGTGGGCCCGGGCGGAATTAGTTCCCGTAGATGGGCAGACTACATGGATTCTATTCTGCCTGGGCCCAAATTAGGAGGTTATCAAGGAGGGGTATGCTCTTGAGTTTGCTCGACCTCTCCAGGGAAGTTTTATGCATTCCCTTGCAGAGCTCCTTGCAAGTTCCAGGCGGTGCAGGACACCCCCCAAAGGTTGGTATGGTTGCAGGCAATGACGGAGGTACCATGGGCCCAACTTGGATCCAGTTGATACTCCATATACTTCGTGGTCTCAAAAAGGAGGGTTCCTTTCGACCCATCCTAGACCTCAAGCACGTGAATCGGTGCCTTTGGGTTCTGTGTTTTCACATGGAAACCTTTGAGGTTAGTAATCATGGCCATCAGGGAAGGATAGTTTCCTTACATCGTTGGATCTCACAGAGGCCTACCTACATAGTCCTATTCAGAGGGAACATCGGCAGTTCCTAATATTCCAGGTGTCCATGGGTCATTTTCAATTCACCGCATTGCCAAGGACTATTACCAAGGTCATAGTGGTCACAGCGGTGGCCTTGGGAGAGGAAGGAATTCTAGTACACCCATACCTCAATGATTGGCTGATATGGACAAACTCCAGAGAAGTGTGAGGGCCACTGCTCGGGTGGTAGAGTTCCTTCAGAGCCTGGGCTGGTTGATCAATGCAGCCAAAAGCAACACAAACCCAACTCAGTGAGCCCCTAGGTAGATCAAGTGGGCAAGGTCTACTTACCCATGGAGCGGATGAACAAACTGCTATTACTGGTCAGGTTTTTCTTACGGACACCGGCTCTAACAGCCTGGCATTACCTGCAACATCTGGGGTCGATGGCGGCAACAATCGAGCTGGTGGCACGGGCACATGAGAACCCTACAGAGATCCCTCCTGCCCCATCCGAGAAAGGCAGGCATCCAGGACGACATCACGGCCATCAACACCACCACAGCTCCAAACGACCCTTGTTCAGCATTCTGGATAAAATCACTGCATGTAGAACTTGGCCCATTCCTCACCAAGTTCTTAGACCTATCCTTCTGAACTGGGACATTCCCACTAAGCTTGAAGCAAACATCCATTAGGCCACTTCTTTAAAAAAACAAACAAAAAAAAAAAAACGACCCGAGGAAGGTAGACTCGTACAGACCGATCTCAAGCATCCCTCTACTGGCCAAAATAACTGAAAAGTCATCCAACACCAAATCCAACACCACATTGAGACCACCGTTCCTCTCGACCCATGTCAGCATGGATTCAGAGAATCACATGGCATCAACCCTCCTGACCACCCTCTTCAGTACCTTAACCACCGGAATGGACAACATCAGACAAGGTTATGCCCTGATCTTCATGGACATTGCTGCGGCATTCGACTGTCAGCCATGAAATACTCCTGGCATGCCTCAAGAAGAAGGGAATCCATGCTGCATAGCTAAGCTGGTGCAAGTCATACTTAACAGACAGATGGCAACACGTTCAATCCGGCTACACCACCTCCAATCCTTTCCAACAAAAACAAGGCGTGCCACAAGGATCCTCACTCTCGGCCCTGCTGTTCAGTCATAGGTGGCTCTTTAATGAGGCCAAATGAGGCGGTGGCCTCAGGCGGTGGCTTTTTGGGGGCAGCAAAATTGCCCCCAAAAAGACCGCCGTCACCGCCTCACTCGGCCTTCAAAATAAAAAAACAAAACAAAAAACTCCCATATAAGAAGCAGCTACCGCTGCTGCTGCAGTGGCAGCAGCAGCATAATGAGGAGCCCCGCGGCTGATCCCTGCCGTGCTGATCCTGTTTCCCATCAGCACCTCAGGCTCAGCTTTAACAGAGCCGCGCAAAAGGGAAACGGTCCCTTCGCCGCGGCTCTGCAAAACAGAGCTGGCGAAACCAGGGAAAACCAGCAGGCTCTCTGGGGGGGCCGGCGGGAGCCGGCCGCGGGGCTCCTCCTCATTCTGCCGCTGCTGCTACTGGAGCAGCAGCAGCAGTTGCTTCTTAGGCGGGAGGTTTTATTTTTTCAATTTCCCTGGGTTGGGGGGGGTCTAGGACTGGAACTGGGCTGATTGGGGGGGGGGGGTTAAAACCTGAAATGAGCTGATCGGGGGGGGGGGGGCGGGCTAGGACTGGTAATGGGCGGGGGGGGGGGGGGTTAGAATTGGAAATGGGCTGATGGGGGCTTAGGACTGGTAATGGGCTATGGGAGGGGGAGACTAGGACTGAAAATAGACTTATTGGAGGGTTACGACTGGTAATGGGCTGATTGGGGGGCTAGGACTGGGGTGGGGCTGATAAAGGGGATAGGACTAGAAATGGGCTAATAGGGGAGGGGAGGAGAGTGCTGATGGCCCTGGAAGAAAACTAGGGGCTAGGGCTACAAATGGGCTGATGCGGGGGGATGGTAGAATAGGACTGGAAGGGAGCAGATACTGAGAGGGTCTGCCAGGGGAAGGATGGGGCAGGAAGGGAAGGAGGGGCTTGGAAAGGAGCTGACACCTGGAATGTACTGAATTGGGACTGGAAGGGAGCTGACACTTGGGGATGGGAGTGGTAGGTAGCTGGGTAATAGGGAGGAGGCTGGAAGGGGAGCTGACATCTGAATGGCACTGGAAGAGAGATGGACAGGGTAGGGTGGCTGGAAGGGAGCTGACTGGGGGGTGGCACTGAGTGAACCTGAGCTGATACCTGGGATGGTATTTGGACTAGAAGGGGCTGGACAGTGGGAATGGAGGGGGACTGGAAGGGAATGGACACCATTTGCAGTCATGGGAATGCAAGGTGGTTGACATTGGAAGGTACTGGGAGGGGAGGACTGGAAAGGGAACTGATACTGGAGAGGGTTACTGAAACTGGAAATGGGCTGATGGAAGGAAGTGAACAAAAGAGGAGATAAATGGCAGATGGACCCTAGACCACAGAAAGAGGGCTAAGAGAAGACAGGAAAGCAGAAGCCTCAGATCGGGACCAGCATGATCAGAGAATAAAATGGTCAGACAAAGGTAGAAAAAATAATTAATTTTGGTGATTGGACTTTGTGCTATTTTTATATTTTACACAGTATTGGGGAACTGCATCTCTTATTTATCTGATGTTGCACTGCATGTGGACTCTGGCTTCTTGGGTTTTCAGTTTAAATTTTGTCTACATATTTTTATTTTTACTTTAGATTGTGGTTACTTATTCTGTACATGGTGAGGGTCGATGTTGTGCGTGTGTGACTGAGGTCAGGTGTTCTGTTAACATGCAGTTTGTATATAAAGATCTATACTGTACTGTAGTAATTTGACTTGTTCAGCTTTTCAAATAGGTGTATGGGATGTTCCAGGGCCCACTGTAGTATTTACAGTGATGCATTTTTTTGGATAGGCTCCTTTGTGTGACATTTGGAAGTTTCTGCTGATATGGTATGGTAGGTTTGCTTTTTGTTGTTGGGTTTTTTATTAGTTCACAATATGCCTGGTACTGGAGAATAGTGGTGGTGGTTAGTGAGATGATCAGAATCAGATTTTTTTTTTAAATATTGAGTTCTGTGGGTGAATGTCCTGGTTCTGCTCTGCACCTACTGTGGATGCAAAATATATGTTGAAAAAGAAAAAGGGAGAACCATAACGCAGTTTAACAAAATAAAAATGGGTTATAATTTAGTTTTATAAACTGCTATTGATTCTTGCTGTCTTTTAGTTCCTTGGTGTGCAAACAGGACCGTACCTAGCCCTGTGCAAGCAGTGCAGCCGCACAGGGCGCAAAGGCTTGGGGGGCGCATTTCGGCTCTCTGCTGTTGGCCTGCTGCCTCTGGCAGGACAATAGCAGGCAGTTAAAATGCGCCCAAAGCCTTTTCGCAGCACTTTAAGCAGGTCTGGTCCCTCCCTCCTCCGACACGATGTCAGAGCAGGGAGGGACAGATCTGCTTAGAGTGCTGGCGCCTTTCAGATTGGGTGCATGCCCCCCACCCTCCTCCTCCTCCTCCTCCCCATACCTCTGTCCAGCGCTGCCTGCTCTTTCCCTGCTGCCGGCACTGCCGTGAAAAAAAAAACAGAGGGCGGCAGCAGCAGCAGGGAAAGAGCAGGCAGCGCTGGATGGAGGTATGGGGGGAGAGAGGGGCGTGCGCCCGAGTTGTAAGTTGTACAAGGCGCGATTGCAGTTCGATACGGCCCTGTGTGCAAACATCTTGTATTTCCTCCATATAATCTAATCGGCTTTTTGATTTGGTTCAGTCTGATTGGATTTCTGAAAAAGCCCCACCCCCCCTCTAAGATGGTGGGGGGGGGGGGGTCACCATTTCATTCTTCGCCTCAGGCAGCAGACTGCCTTGAGCCACCCCTATGTTCAATATATACATGCAGCCCATTTGCACGCTCATCCGCTCCTTCAACATTGACTGCCTGGTATACGCCGACGACGTACTACTCTATATGCCGTTCTGAACCGACCAAGCAGATTTCTCACCGCTAACAACCTGCTTTTATGCAGTCACCGATTGGCTCCATACACAAAGGCTCAAAATAAACTTCAACAAAACGGAGGCCCTATTCATCACCAGGAACCAAGAATTTACTTCTCCCACCTCACTAAAGGTACGAGACGCCGAGCTCCTAAGCAAGCCTACCGTACACTA
Organism: Ichthyophis bannanicus; assembly: GCA_033557465.1. NCBI lineage: Eukaryota > Metazoa > Chordata > Amphibia > Gymnophiona > Ichthyophiidae > Ichthyophis > Ichthyophis bannanicus. The sequence continues at coordinate 254,267,747 of CM066031.1, forward strand.
CCTAGGGGTCACACTAGCCCAACAGCTGGACATGAAAGCCCATATAAGCAACATGGTCAGAGCAGTTTACCACAAAATATGGACACTGACACCTACGACATCTGCTTGAGCCAACCGACTTCCTAACAATCTATCAGGCCCTTGTAATCCCTCACTTTGATTACGCCAATGCAATTCTGCAAGGGCTCCCGAAGAACACACTGAACCCACTATAGCTTGCAATGAACACAGCTGCCAGAATATTGCACGGAGCCTCTAGGAGGGATCATGTAACCCCAATCTTGAAACACCTCATTAGCTGCCGGTCCACTGCAGACTCTCCTTCAAAATACTATTGATGACCTTCAAAGCCATCAACAAGTGCTCCTCCTCCTCCCTCACAGACCTCGTCCACTCCACCCCCCCCCCCCAACAGAGCCAGGAGGTCATTTGCGGCTCTGATAATCCCAAATGCAATAACAAAATGCTCGCAAGCAACAAACAGCCTTTGTATTCTATGCACCCACATGCTGGAACACCCTCCCACCCACCAACCCCGGGCCATCACTGACCTTGCCCAATTTAGGAAGTCACTGAAGCACCATCTCTTCCTCCAGCACTACTCCCATGTTAATGACATATCACAACCAGCCAGACTCAACCACCAGGAAACCATCCCTAGCACACCCACATCACACGGTTGCAGCTCTACCCTTTAGCTCAACAATACACCCAGTATGTCGAATGTATATATAGTTATCTAATACTGCATATGGATACCAATGTGAACAGATGCCAATGTGTATATAGCCACCTAATATTGCATATAGTCACCAAGCAATACTTTACATCTGTGATCTAGATGATCAACCTGTAAATAGCTGCCAGCCAGTCCGGTCACCTGCGACCAGATCGCTTAGTCTGTACATAGTGAACCCTGTTCATTGTAAGTCCAATGCAGGTTCTGCCTGCACTGTAGAAATTTTGTTGACTGTAAACCGCACTGAAACTGATTCTAAAGAGCACGGTATAGAAGAGACATTAAATAAAATGGTCAGTCCAACGTCAACTGTTGGAGAATTGCCCGCCCTGCCAGAGGGAGATCATGACTGCTTTTCAGTGGTAGCTATGGCCCGACAAACTGTTAGCTGGGATGCCATTGGAGACGCCAAGGAGGATTGCCCTAACGACGGACGCCAGTCTGACAGGCTGGGGCACACTGCCAATTACAGGTGGCATAAGGCAGCTGGTCGACAGAAGAAGCTGCTTGGGGCATAAACAGACTGGAGCTCCAGAGTTTCACGGATCTGCTTCAATGGAGGGCAATACAGGTGTTCTCGGACAACTCAGTCACGGTGGCCTATATCAACAGACAAGGGGGCACAGGCAGTGTCTAGTTGGCAAGTGAGGTTGTGCTGCTGCTGGCATGGGTAGAGGACAATCTGCAGGCTTTGTCGGCAGCACATATGGCCTGTAGAACAAATGTGGTGGCTGATTTACCTTATCCCAGTAACTGGATGTTAAATGACTGTTTTTGCTCTGCAGACACCATGGAGGTCCATCACTGGATGGTCCCAGCAGCGAATCAGCTAAGGTGAACTGTTTCTACAGTAGACGAAGAGAATGGATGTCGGAGGGCCTCGATGCACTGGTACAACCATGGCCGAAATCAGGACTTCAGTGTTCCTACCCTGGGCCCTGATAGGAAGGGTGGTGCAGCGGATCGAGGCACCCAGGGGGACAGACATCCTAAACAGTGGTATGCCGACGACGACATGTTGGCAAATGATCCCTGGAAACTCCCAAATAGGAGAAACCTGTTGGTGCAGGGACTAGTCCTGATGCCTCATGTGGATCGACTCTTGCTTACAGCATGGCTGTTGAAAGGGCGCAGCTAGTCAGACGAGGTTATTGCATCTCATTAGCTTACGTTGGGCTCTGGCAGATCTTTGAGGGCTAGTGTGTAGACAGGGAGCTGAGACTCCTGCAGATTACCCTTCTGGCACTGCTGGCTTTTCTCCGGGAGGGGCTGGATAAAGGCCTGGCATGCAACTCCATGCGAGTGCAGGTGGCAGCACTGATGTGTTACAAAGGGAAAGTGCTCGAAGTCTCTAGCAGCCCATCTGGATGTGGTACGGTTCCTCTGGGCCATAAAGCAAGTCCGTCCATCTTTTTATGATCCATAATTCCTGTATGGGACCTTTTTAATTCGGTGTTTTCAGCTCTGACCATGGCACCCTTCGAGCCGCTGGCTGAGTGCTCCCTGGAAGGACTTGACGCTGAAGACTCTCTTCCTGGTGGCTATTTGCTCAGCTAGGAGAATCTCTGAGTTGCAAGCTCTTTTTTGCCAGGAACCCTTTCTTTCCATCTCTAAAGAGAAGTTGGTACTATGTCCGGTTCCGTACTTCCTGCCAAAAGTAATTTCCGCCTTTCATGTTAATCAACCAGCAACTCAGTTTTCTTGGATTAGGGAGGATCCCAGTCGGGTGCCAGCTGCAGCACCTGGATGTCTGCATTCTTTGCCATTACTTGAAAACTACAGACAGGTTCAGTTAGTCCGATAAGTTGGTGGTTCTATTTGGAGGCCCCTGCAAGGGGGAGGTGTTGTCCAAGGCTTCATTTTCCGATGTTTGAGACACTATAATCCCTGCTTATTTGCTTTAAGTGCAAGGCGATGCCAGTGGGGCTGCAAGCCCACTCGACAAGGGCACAGGTGGCTTCCTAGGCAGAGTTGAGCCTGATTTCACCAGCAGATATTTTCAGGGCCGCTACATGGGCATCCCTACATGCCTTTGTCAAGCGCTATCATTTTGGATGTACAAGCAATGAGGGATGTGAGTTTTGGAGCGCTGGTAATTCAGGCTAGACTCACTGGTCCCTCCTAGGACTAGTACTGCTATGTTACATCCCATCCATGTTTGCACTGGACTGGAGTATACAAAAAGGAAGGAGAAATTAGGCCTTACCTGCTAATTGTTTTTTCTTAATCTCCAGTCTAGTCCCTGTACCCACTGCTAACCGCAGACTGATTGCTTTCCTTTTGTCGTCGGTTCAGACACTGAACCTGGACCTCGGAAGTACATCGATAGGACCTTGGAGATCGCTCAGAGTACAGAATTAAGTGGTTCATTGGAAGGAGGAATGAGGAGGTGGAATTTTGGGTGACCCAGGGATGCTTCCCTTGAGAAGGTAGGCTGGGTCCTTGGGCACTCTGACTCACTCTGGAGCCTGCCTTTTTTCCCTCACAGGGTTTTTTTTTTACCCCCCCCCCCCCCCCCCCCCCCCCTTAGCGGGAGGTTTAAGGGAGCTCAAAGGTTTTAGTGTTCAGTGTGGTGGGGTGTGTGCTTGTGTGTTTTTTTTTTTTTTTTTTTCTTTTCATAGTTTTCAGCCTGGTGTTGTGGTGGTGTGTGTGTGTGTGTGTGTGTGTGTGGGTTTTTTTTTCTTTCTCGTCTAATTCTGCTCTCTCAGTAAGATACTGGGGACTGGGAGGAGCTTCTGGATGTCCAAGGGTGCAGAGGTCAGAATTCTAACATGCTCAGTCTCCAAGCTGCTGGACAGGTGTGACTACCCATCCATGTTGGGACTGGACTGGAGATACTTTAGGTCTTACCGGCTAATTGTCTTTCCTTATTTTACCATGTCTGTGCAGAAACAGATTGTCAACCTGTGCAAAGAAATTTTTTTATTTCTTCTTGGCAGGTCCAAAAGACAGACATTTTTGTAGTTAGTGACAGCAAACCCCACGCTTGCAATCGAACCAAGTAGTTCAGCTTTTGTTTTTGACAAACTTAAGTCCCTCACCAGGTCAGTCAGTTCTGACTGTTCTCTGATGAAGCACGCTGGATATAAAGTGTTCACAATTTGGATCCATGTCGTTTTCCACATCTGGCCCGTGTATTGTGGCATCTTTGTCTGCCTCATCTAGGCTCCATGTCTCTAGTGGCTTTAGTGCTGGCATACCTTTATCATTTGGCACTAGTCTCATGGCTGAAGGCAGACTAGAGTATTCAATAGATTTTATTTTTAGCAGTAAAGCCGGATACATTGGTTAGACAGAAGTAACAATCTGTTTCGTGATTCTTCTGTTTTTGCCATATCATCAGTACTGCGAACGGCATTGACTTCTGATTACCTCTGAGATGGCCAGCAAATGTGAGGAGCCCAGGATTTATCTTGATCGCCAACTTTAAACAGAACTAAAGTTCATACACTTAAGTGCAGTCGTGCTGTGTCTTTGAGGCTGAAGTGTATACTCACCACAAATGTACCAGAATATATCGTGGCTGTTGCGACACTGAGACATTTCTATTGTAACAAATTGCTGTTTGGACAAGAAGCTTACATGTAAATGCTATTAAGTACACAAACTAATATAAACATCATGCATAGCATCTGTGTATGAAAGTTGCTCTTATAGCCTGTACTGCCAGTATCCTCCTGACTAAGAATGCCCATGCATTCCTGAGCAGTAGCATTTCCATTGCACGTTGTGAGCCTGCACTGAATGCATGCCCAGCCATGCCTGGACTAAACAAAACAGCATACTTTCTAGGCAGCATTTGAGTAGACTTAAAATAAGTGAGGAAATCACAAATAGGTGATTGCAAAAATATGCTGCATAATGGGAATATTTCAAGGTGATTTTTGTGATCAGCAATGCAAAATCCATAAGATTACACGCACACAAAAATGTTCAGGAAGCAAAATCTTCATTGTCCAGCGTGTCATCGGTAAATTTGGTCACCTTGCTGGTTCCCATTTCCATGTCATTTATAAATATGTTAAAAGATAGTGGGCCCAGCACAAGTCCCTGGAGTACTCCATTATTTACCTTTTCTCCATTGTGAAGATCGACCATTTAGCTTTACTCTGTTTTCTCTTTCACTGTTCCCATTCCAGAATAGGATACTGCTTCCTATTCCGTAACTATTTTAATTTCCTTGGGAATGTCTCATGACAGGCTATGTCTAAGGCTTTCTACAAATCTAGGTACACGGTGTCCACTAGCTCACCTTTATGTACTTGTTAACACTTTCAATAAAAGTAGCAGATTGAAGAGGCAAGACTTTCCTTTGCAAAATCCATGTTGGCTTTGTCCCATTAAAGCATAAATATTAAGTAATTTTGTTCTCTTATAATTCTGCCATTTTGCTTGGCACTGATGTTAGGCTCACTGTCTTCAAGTACTATAAACTATTTTAATAATAATCTGCAGACCTATGGGTAGTTCTATAGCTTGCTCCAAATAGAACTAAAACACCTCAAAAATGAAATTAAAGACCACTTAAAGTTCACTTACCTGGTTTTCTGACTCCAGTAAACCTCAGATTGGCGCAGCCAAGCAAACGTTAATGGATTAGCAGAGAGCATCTCCATTTTTTTATGCCTCAGCAGATCTGTCCTGTTAGGATCTTGTCAAGGTGCACTCAACTTTTCATAGGTCAGAAACTTCATTGATGACCTTACTTTAGAATACTCCGAAAGGTTTCCCAAACAACTGGAGACTCATATGTTTTGAAACGAAAATGATTAAACACTTTGAAACACACAATGTGCTTTGTACCTAGCGCGTTCCTTTTCAGTATTAGTTTGAGTTAAATTGATACAGTAGTTATTTTACAATCTACGTTTCTATCTGAGGTAGTGAAGGGTTAAGTAACTAATTTGCCCAAGATCACAAGGCGTGTCCAGTGGGATTTGAACCTGGCTTCTTTGGTTCTGAGTCTGCTTGCTTTGAACACAAGACTGCTGTTCCTTTGGCTTCCTCATCAGTTAATACACAGTTGTCAGGTGGCTGTAAATTCTACTGGTTATTTGTTAATTTTCTCATCTTCTTGCTAACTGAAATGCTCTCCCCTGCTCCTGCAGGCTTTTATCTTAACTCTTTACAGCTTTGAAAACAAACACTGGCTTTCTTATGCATCTTACCTTTGTATTGATCAACCTTAACTATACCAAAGCTATCACCTTATTTTTTTTCTCTTTTTGACTAAATTAATGTACTTTGACTAGTTTTGAAGGTTTAAACCTCCTCCCGCAAGTAAGGGGCAATAGGAGCAAAAGATGACCATACCAGATTCCTAATCCTCTCCCCACCCCAGTTGTGTCTGTTATGCTTGCCTATCAGCAGATGGAGACAGAGCCATTGGTTTGATGTCACTTTATAAGGGTCCTGTATAGAGGCTCCTCATACCAGTATTTCTTAGTCTCAAGCAGATGGGGGTGGTTTTAGCTCCTGTATGGTTTGGAGTCCACTGGATAGCTTAAGGAATTTTAGTAGCATTAGGCCATGTCTGAAACACACTTTCTTCTCAGCCGTGGTAGGACGTGATTTTGGTGAGAAATGCCACTATTTTGTCAGAGCCTGCCTCAGGCTGTGGGGAGTCCAGTCAGGTCTTGAGTTTGCCCACAACAGCATTTCAGATTTCTGGGTTGCCCCTGCAGCCTGTAAGAAAGGGGTTTGGACCCGCTGGAGGTCGCTTTTTCCCAAGAGTTTGCTCTGCTACATCAGGCCTACTGCATGAAGCAGGTCCTGGTGTTGGGGGCTGGTGAGTTTTGAACCATATCTAGTGCGTGTGGTGGCATTTCAGCACCACCAGCCAAGTGGCCTCAAATGGACCGATTGCACCGTTGTGAAAACATACAGACTGAAGGCCCAGAAGAGGGCAAGATTCTGCCGGGGGAAGACTTCCACAGTAGTGAGGATTTTAAAGGGGGATGAGTTAGCAATCCTTATTTCCCAGTCCATGGTGGTGTTTAATATTCTGAAGGATCTCCCCTCTGAGGGCACGTTGAAGGATCCTTTGGATGGGATCTGAAAACCATCAGAATCTTTCCCCACTGTATAAGGCTATCTGGGATATAATTGAGGCGGAGTGGGAGTTGCTGGAAGCTAATCTGTAAGTAGATCGATGGCTAGTCATTATCCCATTCTGCTGGATGACAAGGAGCATTTTAGGTTTTTGATGGTGGATGCGTTGGTAACGGCGGTCACTAAGAAATTTACCATTCCAGGAGAAGGTGGTGCAGCTCTGAAGGATTCACAGGATAGGAAGCTGGAGGCCATGCCCAAGCAGTCCTTTGTGATTTTGGTGGTATCCCTGCAGGTATCCATTTGTGGTTTGTACGTGACTCGGCATGTATGAGGTGGTTGCAGAAGTTGCTGGAGAATTCCTGAGGACCTCTGGAATCCCTTTTGAGAGGTGGTTGGACTCAAATTTTGGTTCGGTTTTTCTGGCAGATGCTTTTTATAATTTGGTTTGGGTGATGGCTAAGAACATGGCTTTGGTGGTTACAGCTTGTTGACTTGTTTGCAACTGGTCTGCAGATATTTCTTCTAAAGGCTGCCTTGGTAAGCTTCCATTTAAAGGAGGTGCTTTTTGTGATGGGTTGGAGAAACTGATGAAGGATTTAAGGGGTCCGTCTGCATCTCGAGGGGGTTTGGGTTGTGTGGTGGTGCTCTCTTACTTTCTGGAAGTTTCCTCCTTGATTTTGACCACCTCAAAGGTTGCATTATCTCCGGAGTCATTCCTTTCAAGGTTGGTCAGAGGTGGTAGAGATGGGCCATTCAGAGCTTCCAGTGGTTCTAAGCCCTCGCAATGAAGATCAGGTGGGAGGTCATCTGCAAGCCTTTATTCTGCTTGGACCCAGATCACATCGGATCAGTGTATTCTGGAGGTCATTCGGTAGGGCTATACCCTCGTTTGCATGACCTCTCCGTTTTTATGGTATCTCTTGGCGGGATGCTGGAAAAGGCTTGGGTGATAAGGAAAACTTTGCAGCATCTGATTCAGCCGCAGATGGTTGTGAAGGTACCTTCACAGGAATGTGGCCAGGGTTGGTATTCCATTTATTTTGTAGTTCCCAAGGAGGAGGGAACTTTTTTTGGCCTAGCTTGGATTTAAAAAGTGTCAACATAGCCTTACGAGTTCCACATTTCTGCATGGAAACATCGAAGTCTGTTATAGTGGCGGTTCAGCAGGGAAAGTACTTGACGTCATTGGATCTGTCAGAAGTGTGTTTACCATCAGCATGGCCATCAGCACTACTTGCAGTTTTTTTTTTAAGTTTATTTATAACCATCAATACAAACAAAAAAATATAAGTCAACATACTCCTCCTGGGGTGGACTCTGATCCCCAGGAGGGAACAGTGATGGTGATACATTTTTCATATTACCTCGCCCCCCTCCCTCAACCCCATCCCCCCTCAACCCCCCCTCCATCACACCCATGACCATAGTACAGTCCAGTCCCTCTGGCAGGACTATTTGTGCCTGCCATTGGGAACTACTCATACTTAAGACTACGAATTAACTGCCTGTTTGGAGGACTACGTTGCGGCACCGGGAGCTCAACTGGTTAATATACGGGTCCCATAGTAGGAGAAAGGCAGACCATCGCTTGGCATTATCCTTGGCGCCCCTACGCTCCAGAAGCATCAGTTGATGAAAGGAATTTCGCCACTCCCAAATAGAGGGAGGGCGGCTTTCCCGCCATCGACGTAGGATGGGTCCCTTACCCACCAGACATGCCTTCTGCACTAAACCTCGGCCCCATTTCCCTTTTGGGGAGTTACAACTTAATAAATCTAAAGTGACCAGGGCGGCATCCCAGGATACCTGTTGTCCCAGAAGGCTCGTCATGAAAGCACAAATGCGCCTCCAATAGGGGCGGATCAACCGACACCCCCACCACATATGCAGTAGGGTGGCTTGATGCTCCCCACATCGTGGGCAACTCCCATCCGTAGTCAAGTGACATCGAAGGGCCCTTCTCGGAGAGAAATGAACCATCGTCAAACATTTAACGTGTATTTCTCTCCAACGGACTTCTGCAGCCAGAGTCCCTATTCGTCGAATGGCTTCAAGAACTGTTCCCGGGGGAATCTCAGCCCCCCATGCCTGCTCGACACTGCGGAAGTCCGGGCGACTCTGATACTGTTCCAGCCTGGCCCTGAACGCCCGTACCGAAGGTTTCCTCTCCCCCCCTAGGTCAAAGAACTCCAAGATCTGTGCAGACCGATCTGCATGTAGCTCCGCCCCCGGGAGAGAGCCTATATAATGGGCAATTTGCATGTACGCGAAAGCATGCCTCGGCCCCAATTCATATTCTTGACATAAGAACTGAAAGGATTTAGATTTCCCAGCAGGGTCCACCACATGTCCCAAGTTTCGTATGCCCTTTTCTTCCCAAGTACGAAATAATACGCCGTCAGTACCCGGAGTAAAACAAACATTGCCCCGAATTGGTAACCAACTCGACACCTGCCACTTGCGCCCCCAGTACAGATTAAGCTGCCTCCACGTCCTCCGCACTGGCGCCAATAAAACACTTTCGGCCAGGTGAGTCGGCAGAACACTGTTTTCCGAATGCAATATGGCCTGAAGGGAGTGGGGAGCCACATAGGCCTCCTCCAACGCTCTAGGCATATAAAGCTCCGTAACACCCAGCCAATCCCCCAGATGTCGGGCCTGACATGCCAATGCATAGGTGCCCAAGTCCGGGAGCCCCCATCCCCCACACCTCCCGCTCCCCACTAATCGACTATAAGGGATGCGTGCTTTCGCGCCTCTCCACAGAAACCGCCGGAATTCCACCTCAAAACGCCGTATGTCCCGTTGCAATAGCCAGACCGGAAGAGTCTGCATCCAATACAATAATCGCGGCAAGATTATCATTTTAATCGCCACAATTCTCCCCGAGAGAGATAAGGGAAGAGTTCGCCACGCTTGCAACTGAGCGCTCACTTTGGTCATCATCCGATGCAGGTTAGCCCCATAGAGCTGTGTAAGCCGACTGGGTAGTACTATCCCCAAATACACAAATTGATTGTCTGCCCATTTTAAAGGGAACACCCCTGGAATATCCCGCAGCTGTCCTGAAATATCCAAAACTTCAGACTTTTCTTCGTTAACACAAAAGCCCGCAAACTGCCCGAACGTCTGTAACTCCCGTAATAGACTGGGCAGCGATGCCTCAGGCAACAATAAATGAACCAAAAGGTCATCTGCAAAAGCCGATAGCTTAAAGTTGCAAGCCCCAATACTCACCCCATGTATCTCGTGTGACCCCTCCACCCGGCGCAGAAGGGGGTCCAGTGACAAAACAGAGTAACGGGGATAAAGGACACCCCTGGCGGTTCCCACGCTGCAATGAAAAGGCCTCGGACAGTACCCCATTACACATAATCGCGGCTGTTGGATCCACATATAAGCTTGCGATCATTTTACAAAACCCAGGCCCTATGCCATAACGCGGGAGAAGATACATCAGATACTGCCAGTCCACCCTATCGAAAGCTTTTTCTGCGTCAAAACTAATAAGGACGACAGCCGTTTATGCCGGACCCATTCTAGAGAGGTGAGGATTTTACGCAGGTTTCGTACGGCATAACGGTCTTTAACAAAGCCTACTTGAGATTCATGGACTAGCTGCCCCAAGTATCCCGCAAGGCGGTCTGCCAAAATTTTAGCCAGTAACTTAAGGTCAAAGTTAAGTAATGATATAGGGCGATACGATGCTGCCTGCAGGGGATCTTTGGCTGGTTTCGGAATGAGAACAATGTGGGTGTGATTTTGTCCCCACTGAAAAGTACCCCTGCTGCGCCCACCGGTTATGTACTGCTACTAACGTTGGGGAGAGCAGCTCGTTTAAAATCTTATAAAATTCAGCACCGAGCCCACCCGACCCAGGTGATTTATAACAACTAGCCTTAGATATAGCCGCTTGCATCTCCGTCACTGTTATTGGCAGGTCCAGCTGCGCCTTTTGCAGTTCCGACAATTGGGGCAGATCTAAATTCCCAACATAATCTTTCATCTGTTGAGATAAGGGTAACTCCGCCGTGTACAGTTGCTGAAAGAGAGAACGAAATATACGTGCTATCGCCGGGCTCTCCCGCTGCAGCACCCCTTGAGCATCTCGGAGCGCTGGCACCAGCTTCATACTCCTAGGGCCTCGTAGACATCGAGCCAGTAATTTCCCCGGTCGATCTCCATGGCGGTAAAGCTGGTAACGGTAATACCACACGGATTTCTTGGCCCTCTGGTGCAGTAGTTCATTAAGTTCCGTTTGACTCTCCCACACCCGCCGTTTGAGCCCCGGCGATGGATTATGCGCCCATTGGCGACGCAGCTTCGTAGCCAATTTTTCCAAGCGAATTATACGTTCTGCCAGCAATCTCCGTTTCCGAGCAAGAAATCCGATAATATCCCCTCGTAAAACAACTTTCGCCATTTCCCAGACCAGCTCAGGGTCCCCCTGGTGTACGCTATGATCGGCCTCAAATTCCCGCCATCTCTGCTGCAGAAATAAACGGAATTGCGCATCCCTATAAAGCTCCAAGGGAAACCGCCAAATAGATGTCTGAGATGAATTCCCGTTCCAGTGGATCTCCAGCCAAATAAGCGCATGATCCGATATCTCTATGGGCCCTATCTGCACATCCTGAACTTTCGCAAACAATCCCGCGGAAGTCAGCAAATAGTCGATTCACGCACTAGTGCCGTGTGCCCGAGATTGATGTGTGTAGTCCTTTTCCATGGGATGTAGTAATCTCCAGGGGTCCACTAACCCCAATCTGGAACTGAGTCGTATCAACGCACGGGCTGACTGCATTCTGTCCCGAGGCCCCCCCCTCTTGACGTATCCAAGGCCACGTCCATGACACCATTAAAGTCCCCTCCCAGAATTAAGGGGAACTCCGGCATCGTCTCGACCTTGGAAGCAAGACGGGAATAAAAGTTCAGATCCACAACATTCGGGCAGTACAGATTGCCCAAAATAACCGGCTGCCCCTCCAAAACCCCCTGTATAAATATGAATCTACCCGATGAGTCCCCGATTTCCCGCTCAACCTCCATCCGTATATGCTTATGTATCAACAGTACTCCCCCCCCCCCCCTTCTTTCCTACTGCAGGGGAACTCCAAGCCTGTCCAGCCCACTCCCTACACAGCTTACGGTGCTCCTCAGCAGTCTGGTGGGTTTCCTGGAGCATAGCGATGTCCGCCTTCTGCCTGGCTAACGCCTGCAAGACTTTAGAACGCTTAATTGGGCTACCCAGGCCGCAAACATTCCAGGATATTATCTTAAGAGGCATTGAATACCTGCACAGTATCTATCTGAACCAGGGCAAAGGACTTCGAGGTCGCCCCCCCAGCCTGGGGCTCCCTCTCACATACTTGCTCGTATCTCAGCAGAAATAAGTACTCCATGTCATGGGTGTGAATTTGCCCCCAAATCCCAACCCTCCTCCCTCTGTCTCACTGTCTTCTACTCTCCTTCCTACGAGGTAGAATAGAGTCTGCTCTCGGAGATCAGTGAATGCGTGCGGTCTCCTCCAGCCCCATTACACAGGCACTCCACACCTGCTCTCAATCTCCCCCTGTTACAATTTAAAACACTTTGTATCCCCATAGCCAGCAGCCCATCGCAAAGAGCTAAAAGTGCAACACAGGTACTCAAACATCACAACTGCAGGCACAGGGATCTATATAAGAAAATTAAAATAAAAATACAAGGATATATAAAATACATCACCCCCAGGGGAGACTCCCCATCCCCTAAGCTACCTATGGGATAACTAACCCGCCCAGAAAGGCCCCCAAGAGTACTCGGGAAGCCCGACCCGCTGGGCCAACCCCCTGTCCTCTTCCCCCCCCTCCCCGAGGGCCCCAGACCACTCGACCCGCCAGGATAGCTCCCCGCAAGTCAAAGATAGCATGCCCTGCCATAATTAAGCCATACCCCTCGCACCCCCCAGCAGATTACCAAGGCGGTGCCATCCCCATATTTACCAGGCACTTTCTATCTATGGCAGGCCCGGTGCGAGTCCAAGCTGAAAGGGACTCCACCCTCCGATATCAAGCCCCCCCGGCCTCCGCCACTATCCCCCGGGCAGGTGACCCCTATGTATATCCCTGGTAGAATTACAACCTGATAAGGAAAAATAAAAAACCCCATGCAAAAGAACAAAAAAACAACAAAAACAGCAAGAAACACTGAATAAAGGCAATTCAAACAAAACATTTTGCGCCGGCCTGGCAGGAGAAGGTCTGCTCCCGGATCTATGCTGTCCACCCGTGCTATAACACATCTCTGTCCTCGGCGGGGTGGAAACCAGGCAGTAATCTGGAGGCCGCCGACTACAAGAGCTCACTCCGTCATTGGTCTCCCCAGAGCAGGCAACGTGCCAACTCTCCACCGCGGGCACCTTCCGAGAAGAGGCCGCACAGTCCAGGACGAACTCTCAAAGGGTCTAAAAAGGTCGAGGACCCCTCATGTCTCTTCCATAGAGATGTGCCCCTCTCGACACAGGCTAATCGGAGAAAACTTGACAATTGCAAGACCTCTCAGGTTCTGGGCGGGGATTGTCGCTCCTTTCTCCCAAGGTCCTTGATGTATGGGCCTGCTTCAGCCACTGATTCAAAAGATCGATGGGTACCCTCATGGAACACATGCAGCTTCGCAGGGTACTGCATGGAGAATTTAACACGTAGGCTAATCAGCTTCTGGCAGAGAGGGGCATATGCTCTCCGCTGCTGGCTGACTGCCGCAGAGTAATCCTGTGCAAAGCAAAGTTTCAGATTTTCATGCATTATCTCTCCCTTCTGCCTAGCAGCCTGCAGTATAGCCTCCTTCTGTGGGTACTGTAGAAATTTTGCAAGCACCACTCTCGGCCGCGAGTCCTGCACTTGCCTACCTCCCACACGGTGCGCTCTCTCGATTGACAATTTGCCATGCTCTGCAAGGCCCTCAAATAACTGGGGGAGCAGGGACTCCAAATAGTGCTTTAGGTCCTTGTCCGCAATCGACTCGGCAATACCCATCACTCTCAGGTTATTCCGCCTGGAGCGGTTTTTTAAGTCATCCATTTTTAGTTCGTGCGCCCGTAGCTGATCTTTCAGATTCTGCACACTCTGAGTTAAGGTCTCCAGGCCATCTTCGGCCCTCCCGATACGGTCCTCCGCTTCCTGAAGTCTGCTCCCCAGGGCATCCACCGACTCCTGGATGGTATCCATTTTTTCATGCAGCGCCGTAAATTGCGTGGATAGGGCCTCCGCCACTGCCGTAGAAACCTCTTCCAAGAAGGCTGGCGAGGTCGGCGATTTCGGCATGGTTAAGGCGTCGGCCATTTTAGGCGCTGGGGTGCCACGGTCGTCCTCCCGCCGGGTAGTTTTCACGGCTGCGGCCATCCTTCCCACGATCTCACGGGTCGACTTCAGCCAGAAATCAGTTAGGTAACCGAGTCAGCAGCGTTTATAGCCTAATTTTGGCTCTAGGAACGGCAATAAATGCACGGTTAGGCTGAAGGAAACCGGAGCGCAAGCAGCACCCGTCTGCTTCCCTCACCACATCACGTGATCTCCCCCACTACTTGCATTTTGCAGTTCCCTTTGGTCGTTTTTGGTTTTGAACTTTGGTTTTATGGTGGTGGCAGCTGTGTTATACAAGGAGGGAGTGTTGGTGCACTCTTACCTGGATGACTGGCTGATCAGGGCAAAGATTCTTCAAGAGTGTTAGCTGGTGATGCAGCAGGTAGTGTCATTTGCTACAGCAGTTGGGCAGGGTCATCAATTTTTGAAAGAGCATGGTAGCTAACTTGGTGGTTTTGGGTGCACGTTTTGACACCAGAGGATGCAGGGTGACTTCGAGCGGATTTGAAAGTTGCAGGATCAGTTTGTGCATTTTGAGAAGGCCTATTCTCTGTGCTTGGGAATTATCTTCAAGTGCTGGAATGCATGATGGCCACTTTGGAATTAGTGCCCTGGGCAGGGCACACATGCATCTTCTGCAATGGGTGCTGTTGGCCAGATGATCGACATAGAGGTACTTACTGACAAGGAACTTGTCACTGCCAATGGAAGCCCAGTGAATCTTCAATAGTGTCTCCACTTTGGCAGCCTGTCAAGGGGCATCTCTCTCAAAACCCCTGACTAGATAATGGTGATGATGATGGATGCCAGTCTAACAGGTTGGGGGGAAGGGGGGTTGCCAAAACCCCCTCTTGTAGTATCCCTGGAGCTGTCCCTTGCCAGCTGTCAGGATTCACTTGCTCGGGTATATCCTCTGGCTGAAACACTTCCGGGCAAACTTGTAGGCATGCCAACTTCGGAGTACGCTGAGATGCAGGGGAGAGATGGTCACTGCCCGAGGAAACTACCCAGTCACTTGAATCGAGCGTAACCACATTCGGACTATATTCCCCCGAAATATCCGGTCCGTGAGACAGCCGAAGTAAGTATGAATCAAGAGGACCCAATTCAGGTAACGGAGTGGAGGTTGAAGGGATCAGAGAGGGCTGCTTCACCCCCTTAGCCTTCTGCTTCCTTCCCGTCAAGAAAAGCGTGCTGCTCAAACGCCTACCATCCGCCATCTTGGATTCTTTGGCATGTCATGTTAATCTGCTAGTGGCTCTTCTGGTGTTTGCAAGAGGGGTGAGAACTGGAGGATTACACTTTTTGTACGAACTGGATGTATGCTGTACCCTGTGACAATCTCTGTGGAGAACTAAGTCAGATCATCTCTCTTGTGCTCTTTGGAGGTCTGCATAAGGGAGAGGCGACTTCCAAAGCATCTGTGGCTTGATGGCTCGAAGAATCTATTGCTTCATCCCATCTTTTGGGATGGCTGATTCTGGAAGGGCTTAATGCCCATTCTACAAAAGCTCAGTCGTCTTCATGGGCGGAGTTTGGTTTAGTGCCATAGCCTGTTCTTGGTTGTGTTCCTTTACTCAGCATTATTGTCTGAAAGTGCAGGCAAAAAGATGCTAGCTTTGGGAGGGGTGAGTCTTGTGGGTCGGGCTCTCTTGTCTTCTCCCCTCCCCCCCTCCAGTTAGGTACTGCTTTGTTATGTCCCATGCATCTGGACTGGAGGGATGACTAGGATGGTGAAATTAGGTCTTACCTGCTAATTTTCTTTCCTAGAGTCCCTTCAGTCCAGTTCAGTCTAGAACCTGCCCTATCCATCTGTTTATGCCTGTTGCGGTCAAGCCCTGGGATGTGCAGAAATATTCCTTGTTAGCTCACAATGACTGAAACTATGCTTTGCTTTGCTGCCCTTGCTTGTTTCTGGGGTTGCAAGGGAGTCTCTTAAGGAGCGGTTTGCTTTTCTTTCTTCTGCTATCTCTGGGCCCCTGGAGGGAGTGCTGGTTTTCTTGGAAGGTTCTACTGTTAAGTTGTAGTTCTCATTGGGAATAGTAACATTTCATAAGCCGTATTTTTGGAGTCTTGACGGTTTAAAGTCCCTCGTCATAAGCGGCTAAACTTTGCCTTCCTGCAAACATCGCTGGAGTAACCTCATCTCGAGGATCACCAATCCAAATGCCAGAGTCGCAAATATCGCTGTGTAAGTTCAAATTCCCACAAAGGTGATAGCTTTCTTCATTAATACCGATTGGGCACTGCAACACAACGCCGTGTTTCAAGCTCTGTACTTTCTTGGCTCTTCAAGCAAAGTAACCCCATCGTGCATCCATTTCCGGTTTTATATCTCTCATAAAGATTAAACAGCAGATGGTTTAACTTCATTAATCAGGGCATCTAAGTAAAAACCAATTGAACAAAGTAGATCCTCAATGCAGAGTCCACCAATCTATAGCCAAATTAAGGCCATGAAGAATCACTGATTGCAACTTGAAGATCCAATGTTCTTTATATTGCAATTTGGAGATCCAATCGCCCCCCGCCTCCACCCGGGAATCACAAGGGACATGATCAATCACTAGCTCTTTCAAATCCTCAAATTTCATGCATTGACTTCAATCAATGTGAAACCATTGGGGCAGCCATGACACGAGAATTAATGTGACCGATGTTCTTGCAAACATTTTTTAATGGGCTGAGAAGTTCTGCCAATGTATTTAAGCTGGCAGGGGCAAATAACGTATACTACAAAGGAGAATAAACATGAACGCCCTATCTCCAGCAATCCGAGCCATCTCAGACCAGTTATCCTTCAGGAAGGCCTTAAAGATTATACTTGTTTCAGCTAGCCTACAACCAGCCACCCTAACTAGACCTGGTGCTATAGCTCTATTGTCCAGCTTGTTTTTAGTTCTCCTCCTTGCACGTTCCAAGTTCATTCCCCCTATTTATCATTTAATGTTTTTGCCGCCTGTTTGTTTAACATTTCAATCAAAGCTTTTTATATTGTAACTTAAACTTTGTAATGTACTTTAAACAGGGACATTGATAACGCTCCATTGCCTCAGAAAATTCCATGTTAAGTGACTTGCCCAAGGCCACAAGGAGTACTAGTGGGAATTGAACCCTGGTCTCTTGGTTCTCAAGCCAGTGCTCTAACCATTAGGCGTCTACTCCACTTCACTACTGTTAATATCTGTATAATGCCTGATCCATGGTTCTAAGTTCTATGTATCTTCGTGTTCTATTTAAATGGTTTACTGTTCATTCTATATGTAAACTGCACTGATCTTGAAAAGAGCGGTATATAAAAACAAATAAAATGAAGTCTTATGATATAATTTGTATGTAACACCAGCTTGTAAATCAGTCCTTCCAACGTAGTATCACAAAAATCACAGGACCCACATGCATAATGGTCCTGATTCTGTCAATGTAAACCTTCCCTTGTGAAGAGGTGTGAACTGTTAGATCGCCAATATTACCTCCCTCCGATAAGCAATCATAAGAGACCTTTGAAAGCAATTATGAAGGGTCAAAATGGGCCAATGATTTTAAAAATGAGTCACCTCCATTGTGTTTGGCATATATGGAAGTATACCATGATTATTAGCACCCTTATAAACAATTCAAATCAGTTTGAACAGAAGAACCACATTCCCATTGCAGTAAAATTAGATGTGAGTACTGAAATTGATCACAGGTATATGACTTGAATCAACCAGTGAATGATAGCTCTAATTTTTTTTTTTTTTTAAATGGCCACCTTCACCTTTGTGAAAATGTAAGTGTGTGTGGATGAGAGCTACCTGAGATGGTGAAAAAGACATTATCACCAAACATCAAACTTTCAAAGTGGTGGGGGACAAGGCCGTTTCCAAAGACCTTGGGATTCCTATGTCTACGTTTCACAGTGTTTAAGCGGTTTTCTGCTCATGGAGCTATGAAGAACCTCCCAGGACGCGGTGGGAAGAAGAAAATTTTAATCCAAGACGTTTTCAAAGGTTAGTGCAAATTGCTGGAAAAAAATACCATGTACAACATCTAAAGAGCTTAAGACTGACCTGGAGCAATCTGGAGTGGTGGTTTCAACCCGTACCATATACCACACACTAAACAAAGAAGAACTTCATGGGTAAAGGCCAAGGAAGGACCCCACTGCTCAAAGACAGACATAAAAAGGCACACCTGATCTTTGCTTAAACCCATCTTAAACCACAATCCTGGGAAAATGTCCTGTGGACAGATGAAACCAAACTTGAGCTCTTGGCAGTGCAGACCAGTGATACAAAATGAAGCTTATAAGGAACACCCCCCCCCCTTCCTACAGTTAAATATGGTGGAGCTTCCCTAATGTTGGGGGCTGCCTCAGGAACTGGAAGCCTGGAATATATTAAAGGAATTGTGAAGTCCGAGGACTACTAAGGTATTCTGGAGCAAAATGTGCTACTGTGTCCTCTAGTAAGACAATTACAATATATATATATATATATATATATATATATGAATGGTTTAAAAAAAATCCATTTTCCCTTAACTGGCCAGCAATGAGTCTAGATCTCAATCCAATCAAGAACCTGCCCTTGGCAAAAGGAATCCTGGAAACATTCATGAGCTGGAACAAATCGCAG
This sequence comes from Ichthyophis bannanicus, assembly GCA_033557465.1. NCBI lineage: Eukaryota > Metazoa > Chordata > Amphibia > Gymnophiona > Ichthyophiidae > Ichthyophis > Ichthyophis bannanicus. Next base: position 254,286,502 of record CM066031.1, read on the forward strand.
TTGAAGAGTGGGAGAAACTACTAGCAGATAGATATATGAAACTTGTAGAGGTATTTGGTGCTCTGTTGCTTTAAATCAGCTTCAAGAAACATTGGAGGCTGCAATCGCTGCCAAGGGTTGTGTAATCAAATATTAGCGAAGGGTGCCATTAATCTTGTTCAGGTCATAATTTGTTTCGTTCTCAGAAATTACTACATCTTACTGTAAGTTGTACAGACATCTGTTTTTACTTTTATTCTGTTTATACCTTTGAACATACTATTAAAATATTGATATACAGTTGCAATATTTCCAATTATTTCTCAAGATATTGTACACAACATACCTAAAATATAAGGGTGCCAATAATGTTGACCATAACTATAAGCAAATTGCAAAAGCATTTCATTGATCATATCAGGAGGAAAAGGGAGGTGGGAATAGTAGGAGAGATGGATGGATGATCAGAATGCAACAAAGCAGTAAAATGTATGGCTTATAATGTGAGTGGATACCCCAGATCTTTAAGTTTTATGTCTGGTCTGTTTGGAAGCATCTTATTTTGATTTCAAAGGTCTTAAGTTCTTGGATTGTTTTGGAATTTTCTTAGTATCACCATAAAATCATTGATGCAGTGTTCTGGTCCTGAGAAATGTTTTCCGACTGAGATCACCTTGGTCTACTGCACCGTGTTATCTTATGTCTGTGTAAATTGATTCTTGTTTTTAACATTCCATCTACCTCACCAGCATAGAATCCTTTTTTCATAGTTTCTGCATTGAAGAATAATATATTTTAGAGGAAGAGTAAGAGTAAGATCTCCTTACATTGATTTTTTTTTCCTATGTGGTTAACTATAGGGTCCTGTGATATGTACTGGCAGAGCTTGCAGCTTCCTTATTCTGTTAGACCAGCCCAAACAAGTAGGTTATGCCCTCTTGCCAGCAGGTGGACTTGTGCAACTTTCAGTGATGTCATGTGGTATATCCTCTGCAGCACTGAGAGCAACCAGTGATTAGTAATAGTGGTTACTGGGATAGTATGGAAAGGCCTAGTATGTCTTGGAGTGTGTATCTGTCCTTGTCTCCTTGAGCTGACATCAACCCTGTGCCCACTTCTCATGGGGTATTAGTGCTTTGATGGGCCTGAAGAGTAGCAGGAGGACCCCATTGGGGGGGGGGGGTGGTCAATGAATTGGGCTCAGGCCACCTTCCCTCTTGCTCTCTGTATTTTTAATTTTTTTCCTAAATGTTTTTCCTTATCGTCACTCCAGTCCAGTCCCTTTACTTCTGGGTTACGCAACCCTTCCAGCAGCTTGGAGGCTGAGCCCAACCTTTTTGGGGATGGAGCGGTATAAATACCACTGGAACCACCCACAGACCCCAGTATTCTCAGCCTCCAAGCAGCTGGAGGGTTCCGTAAGCCTAGGGCTTACTGGAGTCTTCCTTTTATTTAAATTTCCTTTAAATTTCCTTATTTATTGATTTTACTTATTCCTGTTTGGCTTATTTACCTTCTGGGTTTTTTTTTTCGGGTCCTGTACCTTTAATTGTTCCTTCCTGCTCTCTCCTCCCCCCCCCCCCCCACCCGGGCCAGGTATCTGAGGTTGTTTTCTGCCTGCAGCAGAGAGGAGGACCGCTCAGATCTCTTCTCGCTGCTGATCGGCCGGCTCCTGCACTATCTCCCTGCAGACCTGCTCTGCCTCGCGCCGAAGCCCTCCTGGTGGTTGAGCGCTGGAGGCAACGCCGCGACTGTCTTTTCCCGCCGGCCCCGTCCCGGAGCAGAGGGACGCGGAGACGAGCTCCGGAGCCCCATTTCCAGCGGAGGAGCTGTTAAAAGCGGCGGTGTCCAGATCGGAGAGAAGCACGGTTCCCAGCCCCGATTCTGCATACGGCTTGAAGAATGGATCGGAGGGCAGACTCGCGGTCCCCCGTTTAGGTCTCCACGTGGTGCGGCCTACCATGTGTGGAGCCAACGGTCGGAGATCGCTGAGTCGAGCCTAGGCATCAAGGCAGAGGAAACTATAAACCGCAAGTACTGGGGTTTAAATTAAGGGATTTGGCTTTATTTAATACCTCTGCGCTCTTTAATTTAATTTTAATTTAACTTTATATTTGATTTAACTTTAATTTTAATCTTTTAATTTTAATTTAATGTGGTAGTTTCTTATCCTGGGGAGCTGTTAATTAAACTGTTAGGAGGAGAGAGCACATTCAATAAAAGACGGGATAGCGTCTGTATCTGAATTGTACAGCTTTTTGTTAGGCCAATTGGTTAAGTCTCGGAGCTTAGACAGGGCTTCAGTACCTTTTTCAAGGACATGACGGGCAAGTCATGGTGTCCATCCTGTGGCACCCGTAGAGGTACTTCCTCGGAGGCAGGGATCTGCAGGGGTTGTGCAGCAGTGGCTGCCTCCGTGGAACAAGAGATTAACTTTACCCACTCCTCCTCCGCCCCTTTCCCCCTTCCTCGCTGGGGAAGGGGGGGTCGGGGACTTTTTCTCCCCTGACTTCATCCTCTTACTACACAAAGCCTATTGCATGCGCAAGCAGGGGTTGGGAACAGGAGTTGCGGGTCCAGCGGCGGAAGGCAAGTCAGCCAGTCCCATGAGAGCAAGCAATCAGGAATCTGGGATACCGCCTAAGCGCCCCCGACTGAGTTGTGAGGAGCCCTTCACGTCCCTCTCTCAGGGTACCCCGGAGGAGGAGAACTCTGACAAGGATTTGGATGAGGAAGAGGAGGAGCTTGAAGAAGGGGAAATCCCAGAAGAAGATCAATCCCGTATAATTAGAGTCTTTCGTCGGGAGGAGCTCCCGGCATTAATTAATGAGTCCCTGAAAGTTCTCAATGTAGCCTCAGACGCGCCAGCAGAGGAGGAGGCGTTGGAGGACCCCTTAATCCAGGCCATTAGGAGATCACAAAGTTTTTCCTGTCCACAGGGCGGTGCGTCAGATGATCCAGGAAGAATGGGATCAACCGGAGTCAAGTTTAAGGGGGGTCCGATCCATGTCTTCGCCTATATCCTCTTCCAGAGTCAAAGAGCTGCTGAAGTCCCCTAGGGTGGATGCAGCGGTATCAGCAGTCACTAAGAAGACTACTATCCCAGTCGAGGGCAGCACGGCCCTGAGAGATTCTCAAGACAAAGTTAGACACGCTTCTGAAGCAAGCCTTTGATGTAAGCGCTCTTGCCTTACAGCCCTATGTTTCAGGGGCTTAGATGGCACGCGCCTGTTTAAGATGGTCACAACAACTTCAGGCAGCAGAGGGCCCCGCAGACGAGGCACAGGCCAACTCTGCTAGATTGGAATCCGGAGCGGCCTACTTGGCGGATAGTCAGTATGACCTCATCAGAAGCCTAGCTAAGAACATGGCCTCGGTGGTGGCAGCTAGGCGTTATTTGTGGCTACGGAATTGGGCGGCCGATGCCTCCTCTAAGGCACGCCTGAGTCGGCTTCCCTTTAAGAGAAAGCTATTATTTGGGGAGGATTTAGATAAGCTGGTTAAGGATCTTGGCGAATCTAAGGGAGGCAGGCTTCCGGAAGACAGACCGAAGCAAGTGCGCCCCCTAGCCCCCTACGTAGCCAACCTAGGGACCCCCAGAGGTTTCGCCTAGCCAGGTCTAACCCCTTTCCCAGGGGCCGTTTTCCTTCAAGGGGGCAAGGTTTCAGAGGGTTTCGAGGAGTAGGTAGAGGTTTTGGGGCCTCTTCCTCCTCCTCGGGGCCTAGAAAACAACAATGAGATGATGGGGGCCCAGGGGGACGGGCTGCCGGTGGGTGGACGTTTAAGGCAGTTTCTTCCCGTCTGGTCCCGGGTCACGTCCGATCAATGGGTCCTGGAAGTGATACGAGAGGGCTGTTCTCTCGAGTTTGCAAAGCAGATACTCCCAGCCTTTGTTCAGTCTCCCTGCGGTTCGTCTACAAAGAGGGCGGCGATAGAGGCAACCCTTGCCCGACTAATAGCGCTCGGGGCCGTGGTCCCAGTACCACCAGACCAGTGCGGCACAGGTCGGTACTCGATTTACTTCGTGGTACCAAAGAAGGAAGGGTCTTTTCGCCCGATCCTGGATCTAAAACAGGTCAATCGCTGTCTCAGAGTGCCGCACTTCCGGATGGAAACCCTGCAATCGGCCATAGCAGCCGTAAGGGGCGGGGAGTTCCTAACATCCCTGGATTTGACAGAAGCCTACTTGCATATCCCAGTCAGAAAGTCCCATCAACAGTTCCTGAGATTCGCAGTGCCAAGAGTCCACTTTCAATTCCAGGCTCTGCCCTTTGGCCTAGCTACGGCTCCAAGGACTTTCACCAAAGTGATGGTAGTAGCTGCTTCCCTACGAAAAGAGGGGATACTAGTACACCCTTATCTGGACGATTGGCTGATCCGGGCAAAGTCGGAAGAAGAAAGTCGCTCGGCAACTGCCAGAGTGGTTCGGGTTCTAGAGGAGTTGGGGTGGGTCATCAACCGGGCAAAAAGCAGGATGACTCCCTCCCAGGAACTTGAGTATCTCGGAGCAAGGTTCGACACTAACAGAGGCAGAGTGTTCCTGTCCCGAACGAGGTCAAGGGACCTAAGGCTTCTGGTCACGCAGTTCCTGGGCAGACGAAACCCCTCAGCGTGGCATTATCTTCAGGTACTGGGAACTATGGCGGCGGCGATATAGTGGCATGGGCCAGGGCTCACATGCGGCCTTTGCAGCGGGCGCTATTGCGTCGTTGGTCCCCTCAGCATCATCCCTTGTCAATGCAGTTACCCTGTGCTCCGCGGACCAAACAGGCCCTCCGCTGGTGGCGGTACCCAAGGATTCTGGATCGCGGGATGCCTCTCGAGCCCCCACGGTGGTTACTGTTGACGACGGATGCCAGTCTGGCAGGCTGGGGAGCCCCCTGCGAGGACCAGTTCGTCCAGGGTCGCTGGACACCGTTGGAGTCTCAATGGCCCATCAACAGGCTGGAATTGCGGGCCGTCCTAGCGCTCAAGGCTCTCGAGTCCTTAGTGCTAAGAAGAGCAATTCGCGTGCTCTCCGACAATGTCACCGTGGTGGCTTACATCAACCACCAGGGCGGCACCAGCAGTCCCGCCTTGGAGAAGGAAGCGGACGCCCTATTCCAGTGGGCGGAGGTTCGGTTGGAAGCGCTTTCAGCTCAGCACATGGTCGGCACGGACAACATTACGGCCGATTACCTCAGCAGGTGCAAGATAGATCACGGGGAGTGGGAGCTGGAGCAGGAGACCTTCGACCAAATAGTGGCCCGTTGGGGTCTGCCGGTCATGGATCTCATGATGCGGTTCTCGTCCGCCAAGGTGGGCCGATTCTTCAGTCGGCGGAAGGAAAATGTCTGAAGGCCTGGATGCCCTGTCCCAGAAATGGCCTTCGGAGGGTCTTCTCTGTGTTCCCTCCTTGGGCTCTCATCGGAAAGGTCCTCCAGCGGGTGGAGACTCACCAAGGTTTGATAATTCTCATAGCCCCGGATTGGCCTCGCCGCCCCTGGTATGCGGATCTGGTGAGGTTGATCGCCGACCAGCCTTGGCGGCTTCCCTGCAAAAGGGACCTGCTGAGGCAAGGCCCGGTTCGGATGCCACACGTGGATCGATTCTCGCTTACGGCTTGGCTCTTGAAAGGGCGCGGCTCCTGAAGCAGGGTTATTCAGGAGCGGTAATCACGACGCTGTTGAATGCTAGGAAGCGCTCGACCTGTCTTTCCTATGTGAGAGTTTGGCACATCTTCGAAGTGTGGTGTGCGGAACACCGAAGGAAACCCCTCTCGGCTTCGGTTCTGGAGGTTCTGGAATTCTTGCAAGCAGGTTTTGACAAGGGTCTAGCGCACAGTTCCTTACGAGTCCAGCTGGCAGCCATCGCTTGCTATAGAGGTAAGGTCCGCGGGAAGTCCTTAGGGGACCACGCGGACGTGTCCAGGTACCTAAGAGCGGTTAGACGGCTGCGTCCTCAACGTAGGTCGGTCATCCCCCCTTAGGATCTCAACCTAGTGCTAAATGCCTTGATCGGGGAACCTTTTGAGCCAGTAAAGAGGGGGCCTCCTTAAAGGACTTAACCCTGAAGACGGTTTTTCTGGTCGCTATTTGTTCGGCCAGGCGGGTCTCCGAATTACAAGCGCTGTCTTCTCAGCCCCCCTTTCTGTCCTTTCTCAAGGACAAGGTGGTCCTGCGGACGGTTCCTTCCTTCTTGCCTAAGGTTATCTCCCCCTTTCATGTGAACCAGACAGTCACTCTCCTGTCCTTTTCGGCCGAGGAGTTAGAAGGGAGGGGATAGCAAGCTTCGCCTCCTAGACGTTCAGAGGGTCTTGAAGCATTACCTCTCCTGCACAGCACCTTTCCGGAAATCCGACCACCCATTCAGTTCGGAAGCCCGCACAAGGGAGAGGCTGCGGCCAAGACCTCCATCTCCAGGTGGATCAGAGAAGCGATTGCTTCCGCCTATATTCTGAAGGGGAAGCAGGTTCCAGGGGGACTGCGCGCGCACTCAACTCGAGCACAGGCTACCTCTTGGGCAGAATTCAGCCTAGTTCCTCCCCCTGGATATTTGTAGGGCAGCGACTTGGGCCTCACTGCATACCTTTACCAAGCATTACAGGCTGGACGTACAGAGTTCAGCTGACTCTTGGTTTGGTCATGCGGTTCTTCGGTCCGGAATGTCGGATCCCACCCAGGATTGAACTGCTCTGTTACATACCAGAAGTAAAGGGACTGGACTGGAGTGACGATAAGGAAGAAGTAATTAGATCTTACCTGCTAATTAGTGTTCCTGAAGGAACGACAGTCCAGTCCCTGATCCCACCCGGTTTCTGTCGGACGTTAAGACCTATTAGTCAGGGGCAGAGCTGTGGACCGAGCGTGGGGCCACAGCTCTGGGTGGAGGAGGGCAGTTGAAGGACGGCTCGGTCAGGCTCAGGTAAACCGCCTCCTCCCGTTGCACTTCCTCCTCTCCTACTCCTAATCCTTTAAAAAAAAAAAAAAAAAAAAAAAAGGGGGTTAAATATGGTTTTGCGGTGGTGTTATGTAGGTTATTAAGGGAAGTTCGTTAAGTCTGCTTTTTCATTCAATTACTGGGGTCTGTGGGTGGTTCCAGTGGTATTTATACCGCTCCATCCCCAAAAAGGTTGGGCTCAGCCTCCAAGCTGCTGGAAGGGTTGCGTAACCCAGAAGTAAAGGGACTGGACTGTCGTTCCTTCAGGAACACTAATTAGCAGGTAAGATCTAATTACTACTTCTCTATTGGTTTCAGTGGGAGGCATTTGGCTCTCTGCTGCTTTAAATAAAACTGCTTCGAATTAAAAAAAAAATATGCTGGTTTGTTTCCTATTTTCAGCTGCCTGAATTGAACCTTTGCCTATTGGTTCTCCTTACCTGCATGATCCTGCATGTCGGTCTGATGTAGCTGTGTAAGGGCTATAAAATCTAGCCCAGCCATGTGCCCATGGGCACGTGCTCTAAAGGGACAGGCGAAAGAAGAGAGCACTGTAGTCTTCTGTTAAAGCTGCCAAGGAATTGATCCTTTGGATTCCTACCTGACAGTCTTGTCTTTACCTGAGGTCCAACTGTCCAACATGAGACACACATCAGTGTCTGTAAGAACTCTCTTGTCTGAGACTCCTCCTTTTCAGCAGAGTGGTGAAACCCCACCTATTCAGGGTATAAGTTTAGCTGAAGAGATGGCCTTTCCAGATTTGGTGTGGTGTATCTCTTTGGATTCTGTTCCTCTGCCGGCTTCCTTCTTTGTGGAGACGAGTTTCTCCATTGCCTACTCCGATTTGACTTTTCTTTGTCATCTGAAAGGCCTGGGCCTCCAGAAGAGATGTCTTGAGAGATATATGGGAAGCAATTGGCTCACGTGGATTTATCCCTTCAGTCTTTTTTGGTTAAAGTTTCAGATTTTTCTAAAGATGTGGTAGTGAAGCTTGCGGAACACTGTTAAATTTTGCCAAGGTTGAAAAATTATCTCAGAAGGTAGAATCCAGGGTTACTGCAACGCAGGTCTTTTTCTTCTCTTGTGTTTTACTCCACCAGTTTACACCGTCAGTTGGAGTCTATAGAATTCGTCTCGTGCAAACAAAATTGTTAATTTTCCTTTCACACATTTCCTATCACAGATGACCTTATTTTTAAAATATCTTAAGAAGATCTTTCAGCTTCCCGATGTGGAAGCTGTTTGGATCTCTAAAATGTATTATATCCCCAAAGGTTTCAGAAACTGGTGCGGTGGAGTGTGGCGGCTGTAGATGATTTGGATCCTGTTTTGACTGCTGACAGTTTAGATCTATCTGGTTATTCAGAATCCTCTAGGGATGAAATCCCTTCTCGAGCTACCTTGTATCATTTGTTTCTGAGGCGGATAAGAACCATATTCTAAGTTTATATTTTACTAAGTGACATGACAGATTTTGTGGGCAGGCAATACAGATTTTCCTGATGTAACCAGAAGTACTCGAATGCCAGAAGGCATTTCTAGACATAGACCTAGGGTTCTTGCTATTGGAGCTTCTTTTACCCTTACGTTTCCCTGTAAATGTTTTGATTTTGTATCATGGCAGTAGGTATGTGTCTCGATGTCGATCAACTGATGCGTTTTCTGCAAGGGAAGGGGGAGATTGCTTTTCCATATTGTATATGTCGCTCTGATCTTGTATAGAGGGATTTTCCATATTGTGGATTTGTTTATGGTATGAGTATATATACTATTTGTAGTTTTTTGAAATGCATATATTAAAACAAAACAAAAAACCCCAAACCGGAACCCTCCCCTTCCCCTCCCCAGGGCCTTCATAGGCAATTGGGTGTCCCATGCTTGCTTGAGTGTCTGGGACTTTCCTACTCTGGTTTCTGCATTCAACCTGGCAAACCTTGGTATTCCCTTTTTGTGACTCCCTTTTCACTATGGACCTTGGTCCTTTTTTTGGCATAGCTTTTGCTGCTGCAGTCTTCAGCCATGCGGCCCAACGTAACCTGTGCCTCCTAATGTTGTGTGTCCTTTTTTTTTTTTTTTTTCTTGTTTTTAAATCACAGTTGCTGCTTTTTTGCTCCTGGTATGGCTCTAAAGCCTGGGGCTCTTGTTCCTGACATTCTAGGACCCTTGTGAGTGGCTCAGAGCTTGATTCCGGTCCTGTGGCCCCTATTGCTACTTACATTTTACTGCTGGTGAGCACTGCAGCCACTTAAGATGATGGTTTGAGCCTGTCAGAGGTGGAGTGTGGCAGGGTACCCCAGCCACTATGCCTGGTGGTCACTGGGGGTCCTGCTTGGCAGCTTTCTTGTACTGCAGCTCCTAAAACAGCTCATGGACTGTATTACGTCTTACTAGCTGCTTAGAAGCCTCTTTGTAGGGCCTGAGATATGGACTTTTCCACTAGGGACCCAGGGCCCAAGAGCATTCCTGTCAATGGCAGCTCAGAGGGGTCACAGCCCCTGCTTTGCCCTTGCACTCCTCCATTCCTCTGTGAGCTCAACCTTTTCCCCTGTAGGGGTTGGCTGAAGAATTTGAGTGACATTCCAGTTGCTGGAAGCTAAGACTGAGGAGTACAGTGCGATTTCCTAATCGTCCCTCCAGTCCAGTCCAGTCATGCAGGTTATGCCCATCCACCAGCAGAAAGAGACAGAAAAAAAACGGAGCTGAAACAGTCCACAAGGAGCCTGTGCATACTAAACCAGTCAGTATTTTCTCAGTCTTAGCAGGTGGTGGACGTGCATAGCCCGTTCTTTCTGGATTGGCATGGGGGGAGGGGTGACCTGCGCGGAGCGGCAGGTGCACCTATTCTTGCCATCTTGATGGGCAGACTAGATGGACCATACTGGTTTTTATCTGCCATCATATACCATGGTGTGTTTGAGCTGGCTGGGCCCAAGTTTGTTTGTTTGCTTGGAGTTGAGTCCCCCCTTATCCCCACAGCTGCGTTTTAAGTCTTCACTGTTTCTTCTCCCCAACACTAGGGATAGGTACCGGGTTTTTGAGCAGACCTGTATCTGGCTCATAAAGGGTGGGGGACACCCTACAAACACCTTCCCCCAAAGAGTGGGGGTGTTCATTCTCCAGCCTAAAGATCAGGAGGCTCTGAGGTGCTTGCAGCTGCTCGGGTAAGGCCAGGTGGGGAGTGAGACAGCTGGCGGGCCCATTTATCACTGGAGGCTTGTGGCTGTATGCGGGAAAGTGTTACAGCCACAGATTTGCTTGTGGGGACTTCAGCAGTGCAGGGACGTCTCCCAGACACCACAGCCATGTGGCCACGGAAGGCCTGGGACGCAGGAGTTTGATGGGAGCAGCTTCCATGTTGGATAGGGCTGTGGGCCCAGTGGCATGTGAGCTTTGAATTGTAGTTGGAGGCTGGTTCTGCATATGGTGAATATAGTGAGGACCCAGGAGCTCCCCCCTCACCCCTTTTCACAGGCGTTTTTTACTGCTTCACCATGCTTACTACCTAAGGTAGTACCTCAGGTAGGGAATCTTCTCCGGTGACCCAGGAGAGGCCTTCCCCCCACAGTGCTGAAGTGCACCCTGAGAGAGCCCCTGCCTTGGCACTGGCTGCTTCTTTTTTTATAGGTTTAAATTTTAAGATTTTCTAGTTAGCCTTTAAGACCTTTTATTTTGGTGTCCCATGTTATCGGGATTTCTTTGTTTCTTATGTTCTTGTTTGTGCGATTGAGATTACAAAACCCTATCGGTTGGTGGTGCTGGCTGTTCATTTGGCACAGCTTGAGTCGCTGGTCTGCTTTTTATTTTTTTGGCACCGCACTTGTGGAATTCACTTCCTCTTTACATTTGGCAAGATAATTCTCTTAAATCTTCTAAGAACCTTAAGGTGTATTTTTTTTTTCTTCAAACATACAGGGGAGATTTGTAGGGGCAGGAGCTTCAGAGCAACTGTCGGAAGTTGCACTCTAGCTATTAATTCTGTATGGTTGTCTTTATGTATTTATTTCATTGGTCTATAAACTGTTGGGGGTTTTTCTGGGCTTCCCCTATGATTATTTGGGGAATTTTCTCTTTTTTTTGTTTGGCTGCTTGTGTTCAACCCCTATCTATCTATATAGGACCCGCTTTAAACAAATTGCTCGTGCCACCGTAAGAGCATGGAAACCTTTTTTTTTTATTTTGCCAGGTCTGTAACATCACAAGCTTTGCTTTTAAAATAAGGTACAAATTTCAATATCAATCCATAGCATCAATACATCTATAATAAGCAAAGCACCTAACTTAAGTGTAAAGGGTCCTGGGGACAGAGACGGCTTCATGCCAGTGAGATCAGCTAATGTCTGTCTGCCTATCAGAATTTCTCTTCTATATTTATATTCTTTTTTAGGCTCCAATTGCTGATAAACAGATTTCCTTTCTTTTCTTATTCTCTATTTCAACCAAATCTGCTCCTTAATCTTTTACCCTCTGTTTTCCCTTGTGGCATCCTGTCTCTCCATTCTCATAGTAGTCCTCGTCGCTGTGTGCTGGCTCTGTTTCCTGCAGATTTAAGTTATTCGTTTTGTTCCCCTTTGTTCATTTAAGGGGCCCAGGTGGTAGTTTTTCACTAGCTGTATAGCTTTCAGAGCCTCTCATTGCATCAGCTCTCTGAGTCAGGATATTAGCTCATTTCATAACTCAATCTTGCTGATTCTGCAGTTTGTGTGAAAAGGGTCATTAGGCTGTTTCTTTCTTAGGCCTGAGCTATAGACGTTAGCACAAGATGGATTCAACCTGTAACAAAGGTACCTGAAGGGGGATTCATATTCCCCTTCAAAACCGCTTTGGTGCGTGTAGCTAAAGGTGGTATATCGAGTCTGGCAATAAAGATGAGGTGTCCGTGGGCTGAGCAGTTTCCCTGGGCGCCCTGGAAGAGCCCTCTGACCTTTTGGAGGAGACATCTCTGGAGGAGTTTGAGGAGGGGGGCGTTACCTGTAGGGGAGGATCCAGCTCTGATTCGGATCTTCCACAGGGATGAGTTGTCATTTCCCAGACATTGACAGAGCTTCATATTTCTCAGGGGGAGACTCCTCAGGGGGAACCCAGCAGATATGGCTGGCCACCTAATTTTACAAGGGGTTAAGAAGCCCCCCCCCCCCAAAACCTTCCTGTTACACAGTGCAGTACGAGCGCTTATTGAGGCAGAATGGAAGGTTCATGCTGGGTTGAAGGGCAGTCTGACCATGTCTCTGCTTTACTTATTATCTCTGAGGAGAGGGAAAAGCTAAGGCTCCCCCAGATAGATGCCTTGGTGGCTGCGGACATGGGAAGGACTGCGATCCCAGTGGAAGGGGGAACCTCCATGAAAGAGTCTCAAGATTGCAGTTTGGAGGCCCTCTTGAAGCAGTCCTTTGAGGCTTGTAAGGCTAAAGCAGATACCTCAATCTGTGGGGCTTACATGGTCAGGGCCTGCCTCCACTGGTTGCATTAGGCCCTTTGGCTGAGCCAGGGGGCCTGGACAAAGCAGTTTGCGTGGAGTCTGGCACAGCCTTTTGATGGATCTGCTTTGTGACCTCATCTGGGCTTTGTCTAAGAATATGGCCACCGTTGTGGCCACGTGATGTTCCATGTGGCTTTGCAACTGGTTGGCAGATGTTGCCTCCAAGATTCAACTCAGTAGGCTTCCTTTTGTGGGGCAGCTGCTGTTTGGTGTGGACCTGGCAAAATTAGTGAAGGACCTGGGAGAGTTTAAGGTTCTGTGGCTGCCCGAGGATAGGCCCAAGGGCCTCAGGAAGGGCACTCCTGCATGCAGCAGGGGTAGTCACTTCCACAGGTTCCGTTTGGGCCATGGCAGCAGCTCGCAGTACTCCGTTTTTCTGCCTCAAGGCCAGCCATTTCAAGGGGGATGCCAAAGGGGGAGGTCTGAGAAGGCCTCTATGAAGGCTTGTGAGGTCTCAAGTCCACCCAGTGAAGGTTCGTGGGCCCTGGCAGGGGGCCGTTTGCAGTAGTTTTACCCTTCTTGGACCCAAATTACGTCAGATGCTTGGGTGTTGTGATTCACAAGGGATATGCGCTCAAGTTCATTCATTCCCTTTCCGACACCTTTATGGTGGTGTCCTGTCATGTGCCCAGCAAAGCCTGGGCTATCCATTGTATGCTGGAGCAGCTGTTGCAGCTTGAAGAAGTGGTTCCCATGCCGAAGGCTGAATGGGGCCTCGATCAATCCATTTACTTCATTGTTCCCAAAAAGGAGGGCAGCCCATTCTGGACTTGAAAAGGGTCAACCAGGCTTAGCGAGTCCCCCATTTTTTCAGATAGAGAACCTGCGCTCAGTCAGTGTGGTGGTGTGGCAGGGCGAGTATTTCACCTCCCTCAACCTCATGGAAGCATATCTGAACATATCAATCTGATGGCAGCAATGTCCAACACCAAGGCCCAGTGGTCTGCGAGAGCACATGACGGAAGGCCGCGATGCCCTGCTGCAATCTTGGCCTGTGGTTGTGCTGTTGTATGTGTTTTTACCCTGGGCCTTGATTGACTGACTGGGTTGTTCAACAGGTCCCAGGCACATCTGTATCGGGTAGTACTGGTGGTCTCAGGGTGGTCTCGGAGGCCTTGGTACATGGATGTGATGCGGGCTCTGGTAGCAGATCCCCTTGCCTTCTTGGGGGTGGTGGGCTACCTGATGCAAGGGCATGTCTGGATGCTGGCGATCGGTTCTCACTTATGGCTTAGTCTTTAGTGGGCGTGGCTGAGCAGTAGAGGTTAGTCTCTGTGTTTGGTGGATATCTTTTGTTGAAAGCATGGCAGCGTTCCATGTCACTGGCCTTCGTGCATGTCTGGCAGATTTTTGAGGCCTGGTGCACTGAGAACAGGGTTTGGCCGTATGCGGCCTCTTCTGGATACTTTGTCTTCCCCTTCAGGTGGGCTTGGAGAAGAGGTTGACTTTGAGCTCTTTGAAGGTTCAGGTAACACCCTTGGCCTGTTTTGGGGCAGTGTTCAGGGCCAGTCCCTTGCAGCGTATGTGGACGTGATGTGTTTTCTCTGGCAGCGGTTAAGAACCTTTGGCCTCCTTGCTATTCTTATCTTGGGACCTCAATTTGGTCCTCTCCGCTTTGGTGATAGCTCAGTTCGAGCATTTTTTGTGCAGTCTCCTTGAAGGACTTGATGCTGAAGGTGGCGTTTTTGGTTGTGATTTGCTCGGCCTGACGTATTTCGGAACTGCAGTTTCTGACCTGCAGGGAGCCTTGGTGATCTCCAAGGAAAAGGTGGTGCTGTGGCCGATCCCCTCCTTTCTTCTGGAGGTGGTTTTGGCTTTTGATGTCAATCAGGTGGTGACACTGCTGGTGTTCTGACTTGTGAATTTTGCACGTGCTGGACGTGCGTTGTACTGTACATTGTTACTTGAGTCACACGGGACTTCAGGAAGTCAGCTCGTCTTTCTGTGGTGTTTGGGCCGAAGGAAGGTGAGGTGGTGTCTACTGATGCTCAAGCTTTGTTCTGGGTGGAGTTTGGTCCCGTGCCACCTCAGGATATTTGTAAGGCTGCCACTTGATCCTCTCTTCATTCCTTTGTGCGACACTGCCACCTGGATGTGCAGGCCAGACAGGACGTGACTTGGGGCTCGGGTGTTGCAGGCCTCTCTTGATGTTTGTTAGTACTGCTCTTATACATCCCGTATGTCTGGTCTGGACTGGACTGGAGGGACGATTTGTAAGGTGAAATTTAGACCTTACCTATTTTTCTTTCTTGGAGTCCCCCTCAGTCCAGAATTCACCAAGTTAATTCTTTTTTCATGGGACAAGCCTGTAACAACATGAAGGGCTATGGTGTTGGTGCACTGCTGTCTGGTCTGTTTTGGGGCTGTGCCGTATGGTACTGCTGTGAGCCTCTTGGTGGTTGAGACAATCGCTCAAAAGAACCAAAAAACAAAAAAAATTCCAGTGGCATTTACTAAAGAGACAGGGAAAGACTCCTTTTTGTTATTTCTTGGTAGGCTGGTGCAAGATTAGGGGTTTTGACTCCTTGATCTGCTTTATGATCATAGTGGCTGGTTTAGTGTGCACACTCCTTGTAGGCTGTTTTTAGCTCAGTTTTGTTTTCCTTCATCTGCTGGTGGGTGGGCATAACCTTCATAGCTGGGCTGGAATGGAGAGACTCCTGGAAAGAAAATTAGCAGGTAAGGTCTAAATACAGCTTGCTCCAAGGACCAATTAGAATCTATGATTTGCCTTTTCTCTGCCAGGTTTGTTTATGCCTTTGAGGACGTTATAGCGGCTGCAGGGTGCAGAGCTGGCTTTTTGGTGAATTTAGCAGGTGTGTCTCTTCTATACCTGGGAGATCTGGTTATCTTCTATGTTCATACTTCTCCCTGACCCTATGACATGGCACATATGGATTTAGGGTGGAAACTCCCAAACTGGGCCCTCAAGATCATAAGAACCTAGGAACATAAGAGAGATGCTGGGTCAGACCAAGGGTCCATCAAACCCAGCGGCCAATCCATGTCGCATGCACCGCTCAGATTCCCAAAAAGGTACACAGATTCTATGATTATTATTCCAGGGGTAAGCAGTGGATTTCGTTGATCGTCTTTAATAATGGTTTGTGGACTTTACCTCCAGGAACTTATCCAAACCTTGTTTAAACCCAGCTACACTAACAGCTTTTACTACATCCTCTGGTAACTAATTCCAGAGTTTGATTATGCATTGAGTAAAAAATATATATTTTCTCCTATTAGTCTTAAATGTGCTACATTGTAGCTTTGTTGCATGTCCCCTAGCCTTTCTACTTTTTTGAAGGAGTGAACTGCTCTGTTTACAGAGGGCAGTATATCAAGTACAATAAATCATAAACCGCCAATCTACGTTTACCCATTTCATTTCACTTCACTTACAGTAGAGGTCTACAAAATAGTATCTTCCATCAGCTGTTTCTTTTCCTAGTTGAAGAGCCCTAACCTTTTACGCCTTTCCTCCATAGGGGTATCCTTCCATCCCCTATCATTTTGGTTGCTCTTCTCTGCACTTTTTCTAATTCCGCTATATTCTTTTTAAGATACAGCGACCAGAATTGCACACAATATCTGACGTGCAGTCACACTATGGAGCGATACCGAGGCATTATAATATTCTTGACTTTATTCTCCATTCCTTACCTTATGATCCCTAGCATTCTGTTTGCTTTTTTGGCTGCTGCTGCACCTTGGGCAGACAGTTTTCAATGTATTTTCCAGAGCGTCACTCCAATCCAGCTCAGACAAGTGGGTTATGTCCACGAACCAGCAGGTGAAGGTTGAAAAAACTCACACTCAGAACAGTATAAAATAGCTTGTGCCCTCTGGACTGAGAGTGTATTTTCTCAATCTCTAGCAGGTGGTCCTGTACAGGACTCTGACGTCTTGATTAGTGGGCCAGCTTGGGGTGCAGAACCCGGAGGATCTAGGTAGCTCCCTCTTTTCCTCCTCCCACACCCCTTGGGAGGGGGCCAGAAGTGGAGCCCTGTGCCGTGTTTGCTGTCTTTGCCTTAAAGTAAACAAAAGAAAAAAAAGAAAACAAGGCAGCAAGGGAGACACACTGCACAGATTGAAGCAGTGGATCTGGTCCCCCACCAGAGAGGGGAACTTGAGTAAGTCTGATTACGGTTCTGGGATTGTATTTCTTTTTTGCTCATTTCTGCCTGGGGGATACAGAGTACATGTGGCCACATGGATCATGGCTGGTGCACACTGCAGCAGCCACAGGGCATAGCTCTTGGAAATCAGGCTGTGCTGTGGCTGCCAAAAATCAGAGTAAATTGTTGAGGACTTTATCCCCAGCATGCTGTCCTCATCCAAATTGGGGCTGTCCCTGGCTTTCCCAATGGAGGCCTCCGCTAATGGTTGCGGGCCCGTGACTTTGGCCGGAGCCACTGCCATCTTAGGTTCATCACTGCAATCGTCCTGGTCTGTTTTGGGTCTCAGGGGTGGCCCGCACTGCAGGATTTTGGTGTGGGATCTGCTCCCCAGCAGGTCAGGAAGCACAGGGGGTAGCAAGTGCTGCATCCTTTTTTTTTTTTTTTTTGCCACAAATTTGTGCTGCTTGCTTCATCAGGCTTATCTGATGAAGCGAAGCTCGGGAGAAGGCCCCCGTCGACCCCCCCCCTCTGTGGCAGGGGAGAGGGTCAGTGCTGGGTAAACACCCCCAAAGGGACTATGTGGTAGAGCAGGATGTGGGCTCAGTGGCCTCCATTGACTGCTTAGGTCCCTTAGTAGGTCCCATGGATCTCTTTGAGCAGCTCCAGGAGGAGATGGAGATTCCAGGATCTAAAGATCCTGTGGCTATTAGGATCTTCAATAGAGATGAGCTCCCGGCCTTGATATCTGAGTCGCTTGTGGTCTTGAGGATTACAGAATCTGGCCCACTGGATCTGGAGTCCAATGAGCTCTGGTACTTCCCTATCTCCAGGAACAAGCAGGAATGAGTCTTCACATATGGGTACGTCAGTACCGACGGAGTCTGCACGGGAACGCTCCCCAGCGTCCAATCAGAACGTTTTTGGAAGCATCCCAACACACCTGCGTGCTGCCTTCCCGCCTTTCCCAACTGCCTCTCCTCAGTTTTCGTTTTTCTGCAGAGCTGGCAGGACGACGTCCTGTCACTGCAGAAAATTGTTCCTTTATTTTTGTTTGTTCTTGTGGTCGCGTCTACCTTCCCTTGACGCACCGGTACCGCCAGTGTTTTCTTCTTCTTTTCTTTTTCAGATATTTCCTTCTGTAGGAAATTCTTTCCTATTTGGTGCCTGACAGGCTTCGGCCTGCTAGGCCTCTCCATTTCACTCATGGAAATTCTAGCCACTAGAAAGTGTTTTAACTGTGGCACTACCAAATTACTTTTAGACACCCATAATTGGTGCCTTCCATGTTTGGGACCTGAACACAATCCGCTGGACTGTCCCTCCTGCACTTCTGTTTCTGCAAGACGTTTTCAGCATTGAGCTCAACTCGATACGCCGTTCCCCTCAGTCCTGAGGGTACCAGCTCCATCATCTTTTTCGCAGGATCAGGTAACCAAACAAAAGTCTGTAAAGACTAGCCAGTCCTCAGGTGGTAGATCTCATGGCCTTCATAGAGATGCCTTTCGGCTTGCCCCCAAGGACATTTTGGCTTTAAAACCCCGGCAGGAGGCTTCTATCTCCAAAGCACTAACGGGTTTCAGGTTGTTCCCGGGGTTTTTCCCTTGGTGAACATTCCTGAGCCATGCCCGGTGGTGGTATCCGCTTTGAGCGGTGCCGGTACCACGGCATCGGCAATGGTGCTGGATGAAACATTCCACACCGATGATCGCAGTCGAGCGCTCTCGGTATCTTCGGTGCCGCAAGAGCCGCTACCGACCGATCTTCCCACATTGGTCTCGGTACTAATGCTGGTATCCACGTCGGTACCCTCCTGACATGCATCGATAGACTCGCTTCTTTCGATACCGAGTCTAGAATTGATCTCTCGTCTGGATGACTGGGTACCGACTCGTCTCAGTAACGATTTCAGATGGTACTGCAGACATTCCACCGATGATCAAGGTCTTCCACATTCGGTTACCATGGTACTGATAGTGCCATTACAGACTGATCTTCATATATCGGTGTCACCGACCCCGGTATCGACATCGGCATCGGTACCTCCCATGCTGGCCGGCTCACTTCCTTCCATACCGAGTTTGGAATCGATCCCTAGCATGGATGACTTGCTACCGACGAGTTGTGGTACCGTTTTTCATCGGTACCCACAACTATCTTTCAAAGATAATCCGATGCTCCACCCCTCTAGATCTGCTATTCCACAGAATCTGAATGAGCAGGTGGTTGCTAGAGCGAGTTCTTCCTCAGATCTAGTTCTTCCTCCTCTTCCTCGAGGACTCCCCTCTGGGGAGATTTTTTTCAAGCTTTCCTGCTTGATATGGCGAAGTTACTTGCCATTTCTATACCTGGTCAAGTCCCTGCACCAGGGGATCCACAACCTATACAGATCCCCTGCAATCCAAAGGAAGTCGTCATGTTTCCTTTGCATCAGACCTTGCAGGATCTCCTATTTAGAACGTGGGAAACTCCTTTTAATGGTATCCCCACCTTCTAGGGCAACTGATCTTCTATACAAGGTGCCCCCTTCTCCAGGTTTTCAAAAGCCTCAACTTCCTCATCATTCTCTGGTTGTAGAATCAGCAATGAGGCGTGTTAAGAGTACTAAGAAGCACTCTTCTTATCCGCCAGGTCGTGAGGCTAAGACTTTAGATGCCTTTGGACGTCAAACTTTCCAGGCATCCATGCTGTCAGCAAGAATCCTTTCATATATTTTTTCTATATGGGATTATCTCTTGAGGAGGTCACGCAAGATTTATTACTTTTGACCCCTTTCCTCCAAGAACCTAAAAGAGCAGATTTTTCTATGCTAGTCAATCATGCTCAAAATATTTCTAAGTTCCTTACTCGTGCTTCCCTAGACTCTTTCGAGTCTGTTAGCAGAACTTCTGCTTTAGCCATAGGAGCACGACGTAGAGCCTGGCTCCAAGCTTCAGACTTGGACAAATCTGTACAAGATAGACTGGGAAATACTCCTTGCACTGGAGAAAATCTCTTTAATAAGGAGACTTTACTCCAGGTTGCTCAGTTTACCACTGACACTATTGCTTTCAGAGGCTTGTCTAAGCCTTCCTCTATCCCAGTTTGTAGAAAGTCTACTACTAAGCTTTGTTCCCCTAATGGGAGAAGGTTTTATCCATCTTCTACCCATCATACAGATGTTTCTCGGCAGGGGAATCACCCAGCCAGGCTCAGGAAACCACAACCTCAACGGGTTCAGCAAACCCAGCAGCCGTAAGGTTACTGATAAACTCTTCCCTGAATCCTTTTTCCTCTTGAGGTTTAGATCCTGTAGTTTGCTTCTTACCTCTACAAGCATCTCCATCGGTTCCATCCTAAAATTTACATATGTCCCTCTCAAGGGCACGTCCTAACAATTAGCTCAATGAGCTTCTTGAGATGATTATGCTTTTACAGGTACTACAGTTACTCCTCGTCCTCTGAACTACACAGAGGAGTAACAGCTGTCAATAAGGTCACCATCCCTTACCTTTGACTTTTCTCCTGTATCAGCATCTCTTACTACTTATTAAGGATTTCCTCCACAATAAGTCGTCTTCCTTATCGTTCCTCCAGTTCAGTCCTCTACCTCTGGGTTGTCGACCTCCTCCTGCAGCTTTGGAGACTGGTACGTCAGAATCATGACATCACTGTACATATCCTGCTGCCTTCTCTTCTTAGATCCAGTGTGACCAGTCTCCATGCAGCAAGGAGGACGTTGTGAGCCTTGTCAGGGGCTCACTAGAGGAATAGATAAGGAACTTCTAGTATAGTATAGTGTAGTTGGGAATCTTTGATTTATTCAATTTGAGTACTATTCCTTTAAAAAAAAAAAAAAAAAAAAGCGGGGAAATTGCAGTAAGCCTCGGTGTTTGATGTTCTTGCTTCTTCCCTGTTAATATAATTATCTACTTCAATTAAAACCAAGGAAGGGATAAGAAGTTCGACTATTCTGTAATAGGCAGAGCTGCAGGGCAGAAGTCTTGTTGGTTATTCTGCCGGTGGCTGGGAGATCTCTCCCCCCCCGGACTCTACGGGGGAGAGCCCTTATCTGGCGGCGCTCATTTTCCCGAGCCGCGCTGTCTGCATAGCCGCGGTTTCGGGTCGCCGGCTTAGCAGCAGCACGTAGCAGTGCAGTCCCTCATCAGCGTGCCGCTGCTTGCTCCGGTGATGAGGAGCGTTTCGGTGGATCGAGGCAGACCTGGCCGGTAAGCATACAACTGGTTACAGGCTGTGCTTGAAGGGGGGGGGGGGGGGAGGTTTTGTCAGGCTTCAGGGCACTTTGGCGCTCTTTCCTCCTCCCGGACTGCCGGCGGCCATTTTAGGTTAACTCGTGGCTGCCTAATGTGCTGAATTCCCTCGGGCTGTGCAGTTGTAGCCTGTTTTAAGCAGTGGGGATTGCCTTCTTTCTTTCTTTCGTTTCTAATTCCCTTGTTGTTGGCGTTTTAGTTCCATTTTTTGCTTTTTTCCCTCGCGTGGTAGTTGCTAAGGGGGGGGGAGGGGTCCCTCCTAGTGTCTTCAGTGGCAATGGGGCTACACAGTCAGGAGCTTTCTGGGCATTCCGGATTTTAAGGAGTGTTTAAAAATTGCTACTAATAATATTAATCATAATAAATACATAAATCTAAACAGTTTTCGTAGGAATAGGAATAATCTTGAAAGACTTGGGGCGTATCTCACTTATTCAGTGTGTTTACCTCCCTTATGGTGGCACGTCCTCAGTGCCTTGTTTGTGGCACCCGTAGGGGCACGGTGGCCGATTCAGGCGTGTGCCACGGCTGTGCAACGCTGTCTTCTTCGGTGGAGCAGCAGTTGGAAGGTAAAGAGGCTCCGGAGGTACAAGTGACGCCATCTGGGGTGGCAGCTGAGCCTCTGCAGCCGTCTGAGCAAGGCCCCGCGGGGGAGGTCGCGACAGGATCAGCTGGGGTCTTGTCAACGGATCCGTCCATGGCCCTAGGCGATTTTTGCCCTGATTTCATTTTAATGATGCATCAGGCCTTTTGTTTGTGACGTCAAGGTAAGATGCCGGGAGCATTGCCCGCTTCCGTTCCCTCGCATCAGATCGAAGGGTTTGTCGGTGTAGGGGATGCGCCGTCGGCACCTAAGAGCGCGGGCTCAAGCTGCGTCTTCCGTGGAAAGCGACTGGCCAGAAGGGGAGGATCTGGACTGGGAGCGCGAAGAGGGGGCTCAGGATCTCGAAGAAGGTGAAATTCCAGAGCCCGAGGATCAGGCTAAGATCATTAGGGTCTTTCGTAGAGAGGAGCTTTCGGCCTTGATCACAGAATCGATGCAGATGTTGAATCTCGCGGCACCTCCGGCCGCGGAGGAGGAGATTGAAGATCTGGTAATTCAAGCGGTTCGACAGAATCAGGTAGCCTTTCCAGTACACAGAGTAGTAGACAGAATGATCCAAGAGGAATGGGATCATCCGGAGTCGGGGCTCAGAGGGATACGGACTATGAATAGGCTGTACCCTCTAGCCGATAAGGACAAGGAACGGTTCCGAGCACCGCGGGTAGACGCAGTGGTGTCGGTGGTTACTAAAAAGACCACCATTCCGGTAGAAGGCAGTGCTGCCTTGAAAGATGCTCAAGATCGTAAAGTGGACGGTTTGCTGAAGCAGACCTTTGAGGCGGATTCGATTTCTCTGCAAGCTTCCATTTGTGGAGCTTGGGTGGCTCAAGCGTGCTTGCGTTGGGTCCAGCGGCTGCGCCAATCTCCACACTTGGATGTGGAGGAGCTCAAGGAGCTGGGGCGTCTAGAGTCCGGAGCAGCTTATCTCGCAGACGTTCATTATGATTTGATCAGAGCTCTTGCGAATAGCACGTCTTCGGTGGTGGCCGCTCGCAGATCGGTTTGGTTGCGGAATTGGGCGGCAGATGGTTCTTCCAAGTCCCGACTCAGCAAGCTTCCCTTTAAGGGAAAGTTGCTGTTTGGCGAGGATCTCGATAAGTTGGTGAAGGACCTCGGGGAGTCCAAAGGTGGTAGGCTGCCTGAGGATAAACCAAAACAGGGAAAGTCCGGCCTGGGCTTTTGAGGTCAGTTTCGAGATTTCAGAAGATTTCGTGGGTCACGGTTCGGCGGATTCCAGCAGGGGCAGTTTCCGTCACGGGCTCAGGGATTTCGGGGGTTTCGAGGAGTGAATAGAGGATTCTCCTCCAACCCCCGCCTCAGCAGCTCGTAGACCACAATGAGATGAGGCGGGTCCCGGCTGTCAGCACTCCCATAGGCGGGCGGTTGCGGGAGTTTCTTTCTGCTTGGACCCACATCAATTCCGACCGGTGGGTGTTGGAGGTCATTTGTCAGGGATATGCCCTGGAATTAGCACGTCCCGTGCGAGACTCCTTCGTCATGTCCCCTTGCAGGGGCCCGAAGAAGACTCTAGCGATCAGTCATACTTTGGAACGTCTTCTGCAATTGGGAGCTGTCGTGGAAGTACCAAAAGCAGAGTACGGTGTGAGTCGGTACTCTATTTATTTCGTGGTGCTAAAGAAGGGCAGAGCATTGCGGCCCATTTTGGATCTCAAAGGCGTAAACCGCTGCCTGCGAGTACCGCACTTCCGGATGGAAACCCTACAGTCTGTCATTGTAGCGGTGCGTCAGGGAGAGTGTTTGACATCCCTGGATCTTACGGAAGCGTACTTGCACATCCCCATCCGGGCAGCTCATCAAAGGTGGCTAAGATTCGCCTTTCCTTGGGGTCACTATCAGTTCCAAGCGTTGCCCTTTGGTCTAGCTACGGCACCGCAAACCTTCACCAAGATTATGGTGGTGGTGGCGGCGGCGTTGCGCAAGGAAGGGATTCTCGTTCACCCGTACCTCGACGATTGGTTAATTCGGGCCAAGATGGAGGCAGAAAGCGTCCAGGTGACGTGCAGAGTAGTAGAGGTTTTGAAGAGTCTTGGTTGGGTGGTCAATCCAGCCAAGAGCCGTTTGCGACCCTCTCAGGACCTCGAGTATCTGGGAGTCCGCTTCGACACGAAGAAGGGCCAGGTGTTTTTGCCGCACAGGAGGGCTCTGGCGCTTCGTGGCCTGGTGCGCAAGTTCAGAGCCACTCCAGCACCGTTGGCATGGGATTATCTTCGAGTGCTGGGGACAATTGCAGTGACGCTGGAGGCCGTGCCTTGGGCCAAAGTTCATATGCGCCCGCTGCAGAGGGCTCTGCTATGCCGCTGGTCGCATCAGTCCGATCCTTTGAGCAAGTGGCTTCCCTGCCCGGTCAAGGTCAGGCAGTCTCTTCAGTGGTGGCTGCTTCTGTTGTCGCTGTCGGCCGGAATGCCGCTGGAACAGCCAGAGTGGATTCCGTTGTTGACTGGTTTGCGCAGGGTACTTGGTCGCCTCTGGAGGCTTCATGGTCAATAAATCGTCTGGAGCTTCGAGCAGTATTCCGGGCGCTCCAGGCGTTCGAGGAGGCGTTGGTCAGTCAGGCGATTCGAGTCCTATCCGACAACTCTGCAACCGTTGCCTACATCAATCGCCAGGGTGGCACGGGGAGTACCGCCATGGAAGAAGAGGTGGACCAGCTGTTTGCTTGGGTAGAGAGTCAATTGACAGCGATCTCGGCAGCGCACATAGCAGGAAAGGACAATGTGATGGCCGACTACTTCAGCAGAGTGCGAGTAGATGCAGGGGAATGGGAACTGCATCCCGACGTTTTCGATCAAATAGTGTTTCGTGGGGGACGCCAGTGATGGATTTGATGGCAACCTTCCAGTCAGCGAAAGCCAACCGGTTCTTCAGCAGAAGGCGAGAGAGAATGTCGGAGGGAATAGACGTGCTATTGCATCAGTGGCCGTCCTTGAACTCCTGTATGTTTTTCCTCCGTGGGCCTTGATCGGCCAGGTGATTCAGCGAATCGAGGCTCATCCAGGGCATGTGCTACTGGTGGCGCCCGATTGGCCGAGACGTCCGTGGTACGCCGACTTGGTGCGTCTTCTGGACGGGGAGCCTTGGCGGCTGCCGGTTCGGGCGGACCTGTTGCTGCAAGGGCCTCTCCATGCCTCGGGTGGATCGATTCTCGCTTACGGTATGGCCATTGAGAGGGCGTGGCTAAGGAAGAAGGGCTATTCGGCGCCGGTGGTGGCTATGTTACTGAAAGCCAGGAAACAATCAACTTCGTTGGCATATGTGCGCATCTGGCGTATCTTTGAAGATTGGTGTTCGAGACGTCAGATCCGGGCGTCTTCAGTTTCCATCCCGTCTATCTTGGGTTTTCTTCAAGACGGCTTTGAGAAAGGTCTTGCAGCCAGTTCTTTGCGCGTTCAAGTGGCAGCCCTTTCCTGTTATCGTGGAAAGATTCAGGGAGTTGCCCTAGGAGCCCATGCGGATGTGTTGCGGTTTCTCAAGGCAGTTTCTAGATTACGGCCGTCGCGTAGGGTGATGATTCCGCCTTGGGATCTCAATTTGGTGTTAACTGTGTTAACTAGACAGCCCTTTGAACCTTTACTCCAGGTTTCGGTGAAGGACTTGATGCTAAAGACAGTTTTCCTGGTAGCGATTTGTTCAGCTAGGTGCATTTCGGAGCTACAAGCCTTGTCTTGTAGGGAACCATTTTTCTTTCTCGAGGGAGAAGGTAGTCCTGCGTCTGGTTCCGTCCTTTTTGCCTAAGGTGGTGTCACCGTTTCACTTGAACCTGTCGGTGTCTTTGCCTGTGCTCGGTTTGTTGGATGGAGGCGGCCAGGACCACAGCTTGCGCCGTTTGGATGTAAAACGGGTGCTGCGGCAGTATTTGAAGGTTACGGAGTCTTTTCATAAGTCCGATCGGCTTTTCGTGTTTGGCGGTGTGCGCAAAAGAGGCGGCGGCTAAGGCTTCCATTGCCAGGTGGATTCGTGAGGCGATTGCTTCTGCCTATCTGCTCCAGGGGCGGTCGGTGCCCGCGGGTCTGCGAGCTCATTCCACCAGAGCGCAGGCGTTTTCCTGGGCGGAACACAGTTTGGTTCTGCCTGGGGAAATTTGTAGGGCAGCGACTTGGTCATCGCTACATACTTTTAGTTGGCATTACTGTCTTGATGTGGCAGCTACTAATGATGCTTGTTTCGGCTCGGCTGTGTTACGTGCCGGCTGGAAGGGGCCCTCCCAATAATTAGTGCTCTGGTACATCCCAGAGGTAGAGGACTGAACTGGAGGAACGATAAGGAAATGATGATTACACTTACCTGGTAATTGTAGTTCCTTGAGTGACGACAGTTAAGTCCTTCATCCCTCCCCAAATATTTCAGAAGGAGTTGCTAGTGGTTAACAAGGAAAGCTAGTCTACAGGTAAGTCTGTTTACAGTTGTTCATCTTTACTCTCATTTCTTTATTGGATTTTACACGCTATATGGCAGTGAAGGGTGTAAAAGCCTTGCCTAAAAAAAAAAAAAAAAGAAAAAAGTTCAATGGGGTTGCTGGTAGTTTAGTTTGTTACGTTGACGATGCCTGCTGCTCCTTTGAGTCTGCTTTGTTAATTCACACTGGATCTAAGAAGAGAGGGCAGCAGGATATGTTCAGTGATGTCATGATTCTGACGTGCCAGTCTCCAAAGCTGCAGGAAGAGGTTGACAACCCAGAGGTAGAGGACTGAACTGTCGTCACTCAAGGAACTACAATTACCAGGTAAGTGTAATTATCATTTTTCAACTCTGCCACTCTTTCCAGGACATTTGGTCTGTAAGAGTGATACCACTTTACTGAGGGCTTTCCCTTAAGCCCCTAACAGTTTCTTTCAGAGTTGTCTCCCCCTTGCATTCTTAGTTCTTCCTGGCAGCTTCTCAGACAGTAGCGGAGTCTTACCTCTCCTACTTCTGTCTGAATTTCTTTCCCATCCTTGGGACCTTCTGCTGCCCTATCAATAGTTAGAACTGCAGGGGTTCTTACTGCTTAGACCACTGACTTGCTGTCCAAGCAGCCAGGGCTTCTTCTCCAATTTCAATTGTTTCTGGCCTAGCCACTAAGTCCCAGATGGTTTAAGAACCTTTTCTGGCTATTGTTGCAGACCTTACCTTCTCTCCTTAGCCTCCCCAATTCTTGGGCTTGGCGGAGTAGTTCATGCTGCCTGCGGGCTCTTGAACATCAGGTTTTCTTCTAATTAAGCTGCAACATGCTCTCTGCATATCTACGGAGCAGCTCTACACTATGGGGCCTTGTTAGAGAGCACATAATGTCAGATGGTTAGGAAGGGTTTTACCTAATCAGGCTTACTGGATTCTCCTTGCCCTTACCACTTCCATTAAAGGCTTCTTAAATAAAGGTCATAGGCCTTTGATTAAGAGAAGACCTAAAGAATTATCCAATTCCCTGGTTTGCTTCACATCTCCAGGGGACCCCTTCACCAGAGATGGTTTGTTTCTTTCACTATAGACCATCCCTGTCTGTTTTTTTCCTTCCATCCTCAATTCTTCATGGCCTGATCCATGTTGAGCACAGGAATGCACCATACCCCTTTTTACCCTCATTTGAGGGTAAGTATGGTATTTTTATGGCATCTTTTTCTCCAGCTACCTGCTGGAGTTATGGAAGGACTCAGACTCACTGTCTGCAGATTAAAAACATCCTCTATATTTTCCAGGTAGGTCTCCACTCCTGGTTTTTCATGGGCAAGAGTTCTTAGAGGACTCTAGACTTCTCTTGCTAATGAGAGAACTCCCTGCACTTCCTACCCTTTACCAGGAAGTAGGGATTCTCTGAATATCTTCTCAAGCAGGTACCTCCCTTGTTAGATAAATCTTTCTCCACATACCCTATGTGCGGACATGGGTATTTATACATATATATATATATATATGTATATGTATGTATGTTACATGTATATGGACATCTGCACGTCTATGCCCTTATCTATATCTATATATACATATGTGATGTATATATCTGTATTTACCTATCTCTATTGATATGTATCACAATATATCATAGTGGGTAGGTATATGTCTATATACTCTGTCTGCCTACATATATATACACTTATACATATATATATTTATTCCACCACGGACCGACAGATACTCTCTATCCCTTTCCATGCTGTCCCAGCATACTTAGGGTTCTCCATGATCAACCACTTCCTGTGGTAGTTCAGGAGTTTTTGTACCATGACCTTCAGTTGGGGTACACCTGAAGCCCTCCTCATACTTTCCTTTTCCATTATGAGGGACTTTTTCTGAATCCTCAGAAAATGGGAGGCTATAATGACTCATTACTCCTATCTTTCTTGTTATCGGATATGGAGATCTTTGAAACTCCCTTTCCTATAGGAACTAGGTCTCTTAAGGTCAAAGGAGTTTTCAATTTTATCCAATGGAGACTTCCGCGTTTTCTGCTAAGTCCTACCTCATTGAACTACCCCAGTTCCACTGGGATTGTTTCTCTCACCCTAAGGGTTCTACCTCAGCCTGTTTTTTGCACAGTTGTTCACCTCTTCTTACATTGAGGTACCCCCTGGGGATATTCTCTTGGTTCATATTTACAAATCCTCATGAACCTCCATATACCCTATTACAGTGATGGCTAACCTTTTTGAGCCCGAGTGCCCAAACTGCCGCACAAAACCAAAGAATTTCCTCAAAGTGCCAGCACGTCATTTGCATAAGTGGTCTTATTTGCATAAATATTTGCATAATGTTACCATACACTAACTTTTAGTAAACATGTCTCTTAATGAGTGTATGGATAAAGAAAGACTAAAAGATTTCTACATTACTATAATCCAGTGCCAACCGCCAGGCACATTAGGAACTACTACAAACGCTGCCCATTTAGAACTCATAGCAAATCCGCCGTATCCTGACAGCATTACCAGGACTCACAAAGCACCATACCCTACCTATCAAAAGGCAACACTGCAAATATTAAACCAATACATTTCAGTGAATACTGGGGAAAGAGAACAAGTGGCAACGTCAAATAGGAATTTCCTCTTGTACCAAACAAAGCGCAGATGTTAATGATGCACATTTCCCAGAGCTGACATATTCCAGTTAATAAATTCAAAATAAAGAGAGATCTTTCTACCTTTTGTGCATTTTTTTTTCAGTTGCAATTGGTCCAGCCATTTTCTTCTGGTTTCTTCATGTTTTCTGCTAACTCTCCATCGTCTGCTGTCCATTTGTCCTTTCTTCTCTCTTCTAGTTTTTTTTTCCATTCTCTCTCTCTCTACATCTGCTTTAACATACTAATCTTTCTCCTTTTGCTCTTTCCTCATTCCTATTTCATCCACACAAATTTTACCCCTCCATCCTCAATCCCCAATTACTCTCCCAATACCTGGCCAATTGTAGATTTTTCATCCCTCCTACACAAAATATTTTTCCCCTCTCCATTTTACTCTCCCAGCCCCATCCCATTCTAATCCTCCCCCAACATCAGCTCCCTTCTAGTTCCAGTCTCACCCAGCATCCATTCCCTTCTTCAAGCCCCCCACTTCCCCTCAGCCCATTTCCATTCCAAGCCCCGTCCCCATCAGCTATTTGCAGTTCAAGCCCCCCACTTCCCCTCAGCCCATTTCCATTCCAAGCCCCATCCCCAACAGCTATTTGCAGTTCAAGCCCCCTTCCACTCAGCCCATTTCCAGTCCTAGCAACCCCCCCAACCCATTACCAGTCCTAGCCCCCCATAGCCCACTCCCAGTCCTAATCCCACCAGCCCATTTCCAGTCCTAACCTCCCCATCAGCCCACTCCCAGTCCTAATCCCCCATCACTCAATTTTTAGTTTAAGCCCCCCAGCGCCTATCACCACTCCTACCCCCCCCAGCGCCCATCACCACTCCTAACCCCCCCCAGCCCAGCGCCCATCACCACTCCTAACCCCCCCAGCCAGCCCAGTGTCCATCACCACTCCTAACCCCCCAGCCCAGTGCCCATCACAACTCCTAAACCCCCCCCACCCCAGCCCATCACTACTCCTAACACCCCCCAGCCCAGCCCAGCCCAGCCCATCACTACTCCTAACCCCCCCAGCCCAGTCCATCACCACTCCTAACCCCCCCAGCCCAGCCCAGCCCATCACCACTCCTAACCCCCCAGCCCAGCCCAGCCCAGCCCATCACCACTCCTAACCCCCCCTCCAGCCCATCACCACTCCTAACCCCCCCAGCCCAGCCCAGCCCATCACCACTCCTAACCCCCCCCCCCCAGCCCAGCCCAGCCCAGTGCCCATCACCACTCCTAACCCCCAACCCCCCAGCCCAGCCCAGACCAGGGAAAATTTAAAAAAAAAAGAAAACCTGGCTACTGCCGCTGTTGGGGCCGCCGCGGCAGAATCGAGCGTGCCGCGGGGCCCCCCTGTACCCACCCGGCAGAGCCTGCCCGCCCCGTAGCAGCTCTCTCTTTGGAGCTGCAGTCAGACGCGCCGGCTTGCAGAGCGCGAGGGAAGAGTTCCCTCGCTGCTCTGTTAAGCCCGCGGGGGCTGATGGGAAGTTCCCATCAGCCCCCGCGGGCTTAACGGAGTCGCAAAAGGGAAACTTCCCTTCGCGCTCTGCAAGCCGGCGCGTCTGACTGTAGCTCCAAAGGGAGAGCTGCTACGGGGAGGGCAGGATCTGCCGGGTACAGGGGGGCCCCGCGGCACGCTCGATTCTGCCGCGGCGGCCCCGACAGCGGCAGCAGACAGGGTTTTTTTTTTTTCCGATTGCGGACCTTCCCGCGTGCCAGCTGCAAGGCCTTCGCGTGCCACAGCTGGCACGCGTGCCATAGGTTCGCCATCGCTGCCCTATTACAATGCCACCAGGTGAGGTCCATATTGGTTTATTGCTCTTCAATATTACCACTAAATATCACCTGCACAGAGCCTATCTAGGCATCCTGTTTGGTCCAGCTGTTCCACAGCACATCTTTTTAGCTCAACTCCTACCCTCCATCCCTGGAATGCCTGGGGGTTCGGTAAGATAGCATGGCTCTCAAACTCGCAACATGCTGGGACTCCTCCAGGCATCTTAGCTTGGGAGTCCCCATATGTGAAGACTCATTCCTGCTTGTTCCTGGAGATAGCACAGTTACTTACCTGTAACAAGTGATCTCTGGGAACAGCAGGAATAAGTCTTCACAATCCACCCACCTCCCCTAGGCGTTGCATTTTGTCTATCTCTATCTTTCCCTTTCTTGCTCTCTCTCTCTTTGCCTCAGCTTTAAAACTTAACTGAGGAGAGGCAGTTGGGAAAGGCGGGAAGGCAGCACACAGGCTTGTTGGGATGCTTCCAAAAGCATTCTGATTGGACGCTGGGGGAGCGTTCCCATGCAGACTCCGTCGGTACCGACGTACCCATATGTGAAGACTTATTCCTGCTGTTCCCAGAGATCACCTGTTACAGGTAAGTAACTGTGCTTTCCTGGGATGCTTTCACCATCTTCACTTCAAGGGCTGGAGGAATTGGATTGTTTTTGCAAGTCCTGGTGATGTTTGTCCAACTCTTTACCTCCTGGAGAGCTTGGATCTTTCAAGAAGCATCTTGTCGATATACTTCTCACCGTCTCGAATGCTTCTCGGCCTCGCCACCTCTTTTCTGAGCTTCTCTACTTGTTTCATGAGGGCTTCGGCTTGCAGGTATCCTGCACATAGAACCAGTCCTTCAACTGGCATCGGGCTCTCCATCTGGACAGAGGCAAAGGCTATAACGGTGTCAACGGTTTTGGCAAGGCACTTTTACCCAGCCATCATCCAGTTGGTGGAGCTTTTATACCCGATAACGTAAACAAGAGAAACTTACCAAAATCTCTAACGTTTCCTCAGCTGTCCTTTCAGAGAAAAAGCAGTTAACCTTTTGTGTGTTCTAACAGTGCTGCTGTTTGTCCCTGTGTGTAGCCCTGCTCCCTTGCAAGACAGTTATTACTTTACATTAGTAAATATTGATATGTTACATGTCTGAAGAATACATACAGATCAGTGTGTTCCCCTTTGGGTAATTTTACAATCGAAGCACCCTGAAGAATGGCAAATTGTATGTCAAGCTAATTGGAGAAGATTTCCTGTTATATCTTATCTAGTCCCTGACAGTTATTCTTTCTAAAACACCAATAAATAACTCATCAGCTTTTGATGCTCTTAACTATACCATTTTTCAGTGTCCTGAGGTCCTAGGTGGAAGTGTATTTGGTTTTGGTTTGCTTCAGCTCTTTTTCTGTCTAATTGGTTTCACCGTTAAAATATCTTGTGAAAGCTCTGTGTGGTGGTGGTGTGGGTATTTTTTTTAAATCTTTGAAGGTGCCTTAGTGATCTGTCCTATCCCCTGATTTAGGTGTTGCCTTTTGATACTATCCCATATAGGGGGATCATGAATTAACTGAGCTGCCTTGGGCTAGCCTTAAGGTGGTGAACTGAATTAGAAATTGGCTGCCTGATTATACTACAATTGTTAATTGCTTTTTGACTCTCTTGGTTTGTAATAAATATCCTCCTTAGTGGAGTTGATGGAAGCAAGACTATTTAGTGGAATTCAGCCAGGCACATGAAAAATGCTGTTTAAGAAAAAGGAAATAAATTGGGAACTAGTTTCAAAAGTGGATAGACTAGATGGGCTTTACTGTAGCTGGAGTTTGTTGAACCATACCAAGAATAAATTTGAACAGACAGATGGGCCTCTTGATACTTATCCATTACTATATTATCTTTGCCATTGAAAGTATTTAATGCATTTTGCACAGTGCTGAGTTTTAAGATGGAACCTTTTTGTTTACCCTTCTATAAAATTGGAAATACACTTTGACTATATTTTAGTTAATTTATTTTTCAGGTAGTGGAGCAACTGCTGTGGTGCAGGCAGCCTATTGTGTGCCAAAGAAGGAGAAAGTGGCAATCAAGAGGATCAACCTCGAAAAATGTCAGACCAGTATGGATGAACTCCTGGTATGGAATCATAACTATTTAATTTTTGAGATTAGGTGCAAAGTGTGGTTCCTTATCGTCACTCCAGTCCAGTCCCTTACTTCTGGGTTACGCAACCCTTCCAGCAGCTTGGAGGCTGAGCCCAACCTTTTTGGGGCTGGAGCGGTATAAATACCACTGTAACCACCCACAGACCCCAGTATTCTCAGCCTCCAAGCAGCTGGAGGGTTCCGTAAGCCTAGGGCTTACTGGAGTCTTCCTTTAGTTTAAATTTCTTTTGTATTATTATTATTTACTTTATTTACCTTTGGTTTTCCATTCTGCATCTGTACCTTTAAGTTTCTCCCTACTCCTCCACCCCCCCCTCTGGCCGGGCCGGGGATCGGAGGTGGTGTGCTGTATGCGGCATCGAGGAGAAACTTCAGACCTCCTCTGCTGCCGATTCGGAGGGCTCCTGCTCAATTTTCATCGCAGCCCTGCCCTGCCTCGCGCCGAAGCCCTTCTGGTGGCTGAGCGCTTGAGGCAACGCCGCAGTGCAAGTATTCACCGCCGGCACAGTCCCGGGTGCGGAGGTGAGCTCCGGGGCTCCAGATTCACTGAGAAAAAGCAGCGGGGGAGCGATTTAAAGCGGCGGTTCCTTCAGATCGGGGGGAAACACGGTTCCCAGCTCCATTCTGCCGACGGGGCATAAAACAGTCAGAAGGCAGACTCGCGATCTGCCGTTCAGGCTCCACGTGGTGAGGCCTTCCACGTGTAGAGCCAACGGCCAGGAATCGCTGAGTCGGGCACAGAATTTTTCAACAGAAAGAAGCTACAAACCGCAAGTACTGGGGCCTTGAATTAAGGGATTGGAATTCTGTTATTCCTCTGTTTTTCTTTAATTTTTTCGTTTAATGTTAGCTTAATTTAGTTTTATTAGTTATTTTCATTATTTAATTTTTAAAGCGGTAGTCTCTTGGTCTGTGCAGACTGTTTCTTTTTTAAGCTGTACTTGAGCTGGCCTGCCTGTACTTTGTTAGGACAATTGCCCGAGCCTGGAGCAGGAAGGGCCGCAGTAGCCTCTATCCAGAACATGACGGCCAAGCCTAGGTGCCCATCCTGTGGTGTTCGCAGAGGTACTTCTTCGGAGGCAGGGATCTGCAGGGGCTGTGCTGCATTGGCTGCCTCCGTGGAGCAAGAGATTAGCTTGACTATGACAGTCTTCTCAGGGATCCGGAGACCCCCTAGAGGGGGAGGGGGTCCCCCAGTTTCCTCCTTCTACATCCTCGGATCTACCCACGCCTCCTCTGCCCATGCCCCCCCTACCCTCTGGGGATGGGGGGGCCGGGGATTTTTTCTCCCCTGACTTCATCCTCTTGCTTCACAAGGCCTATTGCTTGCGTAAGCAGGGCTTGGGAACAGGGGAGGCTGGTCCGTCGGCGGAAGACAAGGCGGCCGGAACCATGAGAGCAAGCAACTCGGATTCCGGGATCCTACCTAAGCGCCCTCGGTTGAGTTGTGAGGCGCCCCTCGCGTCCCTCTCGCAGGGGACCCCGGAGGAGGAGAACTCGGACAAAGATTTGGACAAGGAAGAGGAGGAGCTTGAAGGGGAGATCCCAGAAGAGGAACAATCCCGGATAATTAGTCTTTCGTCGGGAGGAGCTCCCGGCTTTAATCAATGAGTCCCTGAAAGCGCTCAATGTAGCCTCTGACACGCCAGCTGAGGAGGAGGCGTTAGAGGATCCATTAATCCAGGCCTTCAGGAGATCGCAGAAGGTTTTTCCTGTCCACAGGGTGGTACGTCAGATGATCCAGGAAGAATGGGATCAACCAGAGTCAAGTTTAAGGGGGGTCCGATCCATGACTCGCCTATATCCTCTTCCAGAGGCAGACAAAGAACTGCTGAGATCTCCCAGGGTGGATGCAGCGGTATCAGCAGTTACTAAGAAGACCATGATCCCAGTCGAGGGCAGCACGGCTCTGAGAGATTCTCAAGACAGAAAATTGGACGCGCTTCTGAAGCAAGCATTTGACGTAAGCGCCCTCGCCTTGCAGGCCTCCGTTTCCGGAGCGTGGGTGGCGCGGGCCTGTTTAAGGTGGTCACAACAGCTCCAGTCAGCGGAGGGTTCCGCAGACGAGACGCAGGCCAACGCTGCTAGATTGGAATCCGGGGCAGCCTACCTGGCGGATAGTCAGTATGACCTCATCAGAAGCCTAGCCAAGAATATGGCCTCGGTGGTGGCAGCTAGGCGTTATTTGTGGCTACGGACTTGGGCAGCCGATGCATCCTCGAAGGCTCGCCTGAGTCGACTTCCCTTTAAGGGGAAGTTGTTGTTTGGAGAAGATTTAGAGAAGCTGGTGAAGGACCTTGGCGAGTCTAAGGGAGGCAGACTTCCGGAAGACAGACCTAAGCAAGGGCGCTTCCTAGCCCCAGTGCGTAACCAACCTAGGGACTCTCGGAGGTTTCGCCCAGCCAGGTCAAACTCCTTTCCCAGGGGCCGTTTTTTTATTTATTTTATTTATTTATTAGACATTTGATATACCGCTTAGGCCAAAAGGCATTAAAGCGGTTTACAATACTATCATTTGAGGAAATAGGAAAGGAACGCCATTATTAGACAGGACAGAATAGACAAAGAAACAGGCAAACAGATAAGAAGAGGAGATAGAGACAGCAAGTTACCACGAATGCAGGCATCATGATCCAATCCATACTATTAATGTGCATCGCCCCTGTCCAATGCCTAAGGGCCACGCCAAAGGGCCCTCTGGCGAGGCCCTCAGGCGCGGGCCCGCCCCTGGAACCGGCGGTTTTACGGCCGTTGGAGCAGGCTGGCTGGCCTGAAGAGGAAGGGGGAGCTCCCGCTCTCACCCCCATCGGGAACGCTGGCTCTCCTGCGCGTCCCTGGAACCGGCGGTTTTCCTTCAAGGGGACAAGGTTTTAGAGGGTTTCGAGCAGCAGGTTGAGGTTTTGGTGCCTCGGCCCCCTCCTCGGGTCCTAGAAAACAACAATGAGAGGACGGGGGTCCAGGGGGACGGGCTGCCGGTGGGCGGACGTCTACGGCAGTTTCTCCCAGCCTGGACCCGGGTCACGTCCGACCAATGGGTCCTAGAGGTGATCAGAGAGGGCTATGCTCTCGAATTTGCAAAGCAAATACTTCCAGCCTTTGTTCAGTCTCCCTGCGGTTCCTCGGTAAAGAGGACGGCGGTAGAGGTAACTCTTGCCCGACTAATAGCACTCGGGGCCGTAGTCCCAGTACCCCCAGATCAGTGCGGCACAGGTCGGTACTCGATTTACTTCGTGGTACCAAAGAAGGAAGGGTCTTATCGCCCGATCCTGGATCTAAAGCAGGTCAATCGCTGTCTCAGGGTACCACACTTTCGGATGGAAACCCTACGGTCAGTCATAGCAGCCGTGAGGGGCGGAGAGTTCCTAACGTCTCTCGATTTGACAGAAGCCTACTTGCACATCCCAGTCAGGAAGTCCCACCAACAGTTCCTCAGATTCGCAGTGCCAAGAGGTCACTTCCAATTTCAGGCTCTGCCCTTCGGCCTAGCTATGGCCCCAAGAACTTTCACCAAGGTGATGGTGGTTGTTGCGGCGTCCCTACGGAAAGAGGGAATACTAGTGCACCCTTATCTGGACGATTGGCTGATAAGAGCAAAGTCAGAAGAGGAAAGTCGCTCGGCTACTGTCAGAGTGGTTCAAGTTCTAGAAGAGCTGGGGTGAGTCATCAATCGAGCAAAAAGCAGGATGACTCCCTCCCAGGACCTAGAGTACCTCGGAGCAAGGTTCGTCACCAGCAGAGGCAGAGTATTCCTGTCCCGTACAAGGTCAAGGGACCTAAGGCTACTGGTCACGCAGTTTCTGGGCAGACTAATCCCCTCAGCGTGGCATTATCTTCAGCTACTGGGAACTATGGCGGTGGCGATAGAAGTAGTGCCATGGGCCAGGGCTCACATGCGACCGTTGCAGCAGGCTCTATTGCGTCGATGGTCTCCTCAGCACCATCCATTGTCCATGCAGTTACCCTGCGCCCCGCGGACCAAACGGGCCCTCCTCTGGTGGCGGTGCCCAAGAAATCTTGGTCGCGGGATGCCCCTCGAGCCCCATCAGTGGTTGCTGTTGACGACGGATGCCAGTCTGGCGGGTTGGGGGGCTCACTGCGGAGAACAGTTCATCCAGGGTCGCTGGACACCGTTGGAGTCTCTCTGGCCCATCAACAGACTGGAATTGAGGGCCGTTGTCCTAGCGCTCAAGTCTCTCGAGTCCTTAGTGCAAGGAAGAGCAGTTCGCGTGCTCTCTGACAATGTCACCGCGGTGGCTTACATCAACCACCAGGGCGGCACCAGCAGCCCCGCCTTGGAGAAGGAGGCGGACGCTCTTTTCCAATGGGCGGAGGTTCGATTGGAAGCGCTTTCAGCTCAGCATGTGGCCGGCTTGGACAACGTCACGGCCGATTACCTCAGCAGGTGCAAGATAGACCACGGGGAGTGGGAACTGGAGCAGGAGCTTTTCGAACAAATAGTTGCCCGTTGGGGGCTCCCAGTCATGGATCTCATGGCACGGTTCTCGTCCGCCAAGGTGGATCGGTTCTTCAGTCGGCGGAAGGAAAGAATGTCCGAAGGCCTGGATGCTCTGTCCCAGAAGTGGCCTTCGGAAGGTCTGCTCTGTGTTCCCTCCTTGGGCCCTTATTGGAAAGGTTCTCCAGCAGGTGGAGACTCACCAGGGTTTCATAATTCTCATAGCCCCGGATTGGCCTCGCCGCCCCTGGTATGCGGATCTGGTGAGGTTGCTCGCCGACCAACCTTGGCGGCTCCCCTGCAGAAGGGACCTACTGAGACAAGGCCCGGTCCGGATGCCTCACGTGGATCGATTCTTGCTTACGGCATGGCTATTGAAAGGGCGAGGCTCCTGAAGCGAGGGTACTCAGGAGCGGTAATCTTGACGCTGTTGAAGGCTAAGAAGCGCTCGACCTGTCTCTCCTATGTAAGAGTTTGGCGCATCTTCGAAGCGTGGTGTGCTGAACGCCGAAGGAAACCTCTTTTGGCCTCGGTTCCGGAGGTTCTAGAATTCTTGCAAGCAGGATTTGACAAGGGTCTCATGCACAGCTCCTTACGGGTCCAGCTGGCCGCAATCGCGTGCTATAGAGGTAAGGTCCGCGGTAAGTCCCTCGGGACCCACGCGGATGTAGCCAGGTTCCTAAGAGCGGTTAGACGATTGCGCCCTCAACGGAGGGTGATCATCCCCCCTTGGGATCTCAACCTCGTGTTAAATGCCTTGATCGGGGAACCCTTTGAGCCAGTAAAGAGGGCCTCCTTAAAGGATCTAACCCTGAAGACTGTTTTTCTGGTCGCTATTTGCTCGGCCAGGCGGGTCTCGAACTACAAGCGCTGTCCGCTCAGCCCCCCATTCTAGCCTTTCTCAAGGACAAGGTAGTCCTGCGCACGGTCCCTTCCTTTTTGCCCAAGGTTATCTCTCCCTTCCATGTGAACCAGACAGTTACTCTCCCGGCCTTCCCGGCCGACAGGCATGAAGGTAGATACAGCAAGCTTCGCCTCCTAGACGTCCAGAGGGCCTTGAAGCGTTATCTTTCTCGCACAGCTCCTTTCCGGAAGTCCGACCGGCTATTCATTCAGTTCGGAGGTCCAAACAAGGGAGAGGCGGTGGCCAAGGCCTCCATCTCCAGGTGGATCAGAGAAGCAATTGCTTCCGCCTATATCCTGAAAGGGAAGCAGGTTCCCAGTGGGACTGCGGGCACACTCGACTCGTGCACAAGCTACCTCCTGGGCAGAATTCAGTCTAGTTCCTCCTCTGGATATCTGTAGGGCGGCGACTTGGTCCTCCCTACATACCTTCACCAAGCACTACAGGCTGGACGTTCAGAGTTCAGCGGACGCTCGGTTTGGTTTTGCGGTTCTGCAGTCCGGTATGGCGAATCCCACCCAGGATTGAACTGCTCTGGTACATCCCAGAAGTAAGGGACTGGACTGGAGTGACGATAAGGAAGAAGTAATTAGATCTTACCTGCTAATTATTGTTCCTGAAGGAACGACAGTCCAGTCCCTGATCCCACCTGGATTTCGTCGGCCGTTAGGGCCTATTAGCCAAGGGCGGAGCTGCGGACCGAGCGTGGGGTCTGCTATGGGCACAGGAGGGCAGTTGAAGGTTGACTCGGTCGGTCGCAAGTAAACCACCTCCTGCCGTTGGCCTTACTCCTCTCCTTCTAATCCTTAAAATAAAATAAAAAAAAAAAGACCTTGTTAAATATTTCTTTGCTGTGTGATGTTTAGGTTACTATTGAAAGTTCATTAAGTCTGCTTTGTCATTCGATTACTGGGGTCTGTGGGTGGTTACAGTGGTATTTATACCGCTCCAGCCCCAAAAAGGTTGGGCTCAGCCTCCAAGCTGCTGGAAGGGTTGCGTAACCCAGAAGTAAGGGACTGGACTGTCGTTCCTTCAGGAACAATAATTAGCAGGTAAGATCTAATTACTTCGTGATTATCTGCATACTAGATAATCATTTCTGTAATGAAAGATATTGACCACAGAGTAATGCTATGGGTGGTGGTTTCTGGGTGATGCAATTCATTCTAAAGTGTTGTGACCTGGTTCTGTTTTTTGAATATGAACTCTACTTATGCCCTTTGCCAGTTTTGAGGAACTTAATTCTTCATTGTTCCTGAAATATGAAATATAAAGAATGGTGGATTGGATGCTTAAAATTCATCCAAGGGTACCACAAAAATGATCTTGTCCTGATATCGTATCTTTGTTTTTGCATTCTCTTTCTAGCTGAAGTAGACTTGATTAAAGTTACTGTGTGGTACTCCTGCCTTTATTGGGTTATGTTCCCATAGTGGCCTTCTTTTTTCCATAAATATCAGCAAACTTTGCTTTAGAAGGGACATCACCTTTTGGTTCTTATATTCTAATGAAAGGTGTCACAACACTACAAATCTATCTTTGGGGTTGATTCAGCCACTGAACTCTGAACTAGACATTGAAGAAAACTTTGATACTTATACTTGCCCCCATAGGTTTCATTTTCTACTTCACCCACAAAAGAATCTAAAGCCAGGAGCTTAAATTGATTTATAAAACTTCAGCATCGGTCAAAAATGTTTAGGAGTAGGAGAGTTTTTTTCTTTTTCTGTTGTCTTAAATTTTCAGGTTTTTATTTTCCCCTGTGCTAATTTGATTCTTCGACTTCTTTCTTTTCTGAATTTAAACCTTAGGTGCTATGTTTTGTGCCCAGTTGGCTTATGAGACTTTTCAGGTTTTGCTTAAAGTACCCTTTGCCTTCTATTTAGATTGAAGATCTTTGTAGGATAGCTTTTATTTTTTCCTATCAGTATTTTTCATTGTTAATTTTAATTTGCCTGACTTTACTATTTTTTTTTGTGTATGTACGGTAGTGTAAATTAAGTCAGAAGAGCCTTTAAGTATTCTCCAGGAACAAGCAGGAAGTCAGTCCTCACATATGGGTGACGTCGACGGAGCCCATGCGGAGCAAATCCTCAGCTTTCAAAGAAAGCCTTTGGGGCTGCATCATGCATGCATGGTCCCCTTTCCACCCAAGGGTGCCATCTTGCTCAGTCTCCTTTTTTCCATGGAGCCCACGGACGTCATCCCAGTTCCCCGTGGAAAAAGTTGGAAAATTGTGTTTTCTGCTTGCCAGTTCGATGCTGGTTCCCCTTCCTGCATTGGCTCGGTACACCGCTATTGAGTACGGCCTATTTTTTTTTGTTGTTTTTGTCCTTTAGAGACTAGCGTTTGTGCTCTTTTTTTTTTTTTAATTTTTAGCTGTCAGCACGGTCCTTTGACCTTGCAGGGGCCCTTTTTCCCCCAATGGCTGCCAGCAGGTTTAAAAAGTGTGATCGGTACACGAAACTTATGTCTCTCACCGATACACATGACGGCTGCCTCTGATGCCTCGAGCCCGACCATGACCCCGTTGTCTGTGGCCCGTGCAAAATGTCTTCCAAGGCATTGAGGAGCAGGCAGCATCAACATGACAGGATGTTTCCCGAGTCCGCTTCCCCCCGGACCTCGTCAGAGGCCTTGACCTCTTGAGAGCTGTCTGATCCCAAGCAGCATTGGGTGTCCTCTGAAAGGGGGTCTCCCTCGCGGGAACACTGGAGGAAGAAAAAATCCGTGAGGGCGGTGTCTAAGAGCTCTGAACGGCCTGGTCCCTCGCGGGCTCGATCGCAGATCCTTGGAGTTGGAGAGGCCTGCCAAACTCCCTCGAAAGGACCCAGAGACGCCAAGGAAGGTAAGCACTGTCCTCGTTGTGGACTTCCCCCGGGAGAGCCGGCGTCGGGCCCAACTGTGTCTGGACCCCGAGCCGGGGGCTGCAGAGCCTCCTGAGCTAAGTCTTTAGGTTGGCGGCCTTGGAGTGCAGCATGTCTGCCTTCATGGACCAGCAGCGGGCGCTGATGGCCAGTCTCAAGCATCCATCCGCCCCGACCACCGTGACTTCGACGTCCACGTCGACCCCGGAGGCCAAGCTGATCCCGGAGGCCAAGCCGATCCTCGAGACACTAAGGTCTTGAGTCGATCCTCGGCCAAGGTCCCCCTTGACCCTCCCATTCAGTACCAAGGTCGTCAGGGTGGTCGAGACCGAAGCCCTCAAGGCTGGAGCCGCTCAACTCCTTGGAGGGGTCCGGTTGGGAGACGGAGGATGAGGAACCCCCGGACACTCACCGTACCAAGTATGTCCTGTCAGACTCCCTGGGATATGAACCTCAGACGGTCACCCCCAGAGGGCACCCGGTTCTCGGACTTCATCCGGGACATGGCAAAGGCTTTGTCATTCTTGGCAGATGCCAAGGAGGAGCCTCAAGCTGAGGAGCTTGAGGTCCTCCAGTATGACTTTCCTCCAAAGGGAAGCCCTTACTGTACCGGTGCCCCCCTATTATGGAACAGCTAATGCTCCGAATGTGGGAGACACCGGCCTCGATGCTGATTCTTAGCAGGTGAATCGATTCCATCTATCGAGTTCTCAAGAGCCCTGGGTTCCAAAAAACAAGCTGCCGCACAACTCCATGGTTGTGGAATCGGCTATGCGCCGGCTCAAGAGCCAGAAGATGCACTCCTCAGTGCCTCCTGGCCGGAAGGCCCGCAACATGGATGCTCTCGGCAGAAAGTGCTACCAGAGTTCGATTCTGTCATGCCGAATTCTGACATACCAGTTGTACATGGGCATGTACCTGCGAGACCTGGCAAAGGAGATTGCCGGGTTCTCGGCTGGTCTCTCCGAGGGATCTTTGCAGCGCTTCCAAGTTTTTGTCCACTGGGATCCGAGTGCTCGAAGTTTGTCTCGAGCAGCCTATGACGGCTTCGAGGCTTCGGCCTGTGTAGCGGGGGCCGGCATCGGTGCACGACGCCAGGCATGGCTACAGTTGTCAGACCTGGAGCCATGGGTTCAGTACAAGTTGGTCGATGTCCCGTGCCGAGGTGAAAACCTCTTTGGCAAGCCCATGACTGAGAAGGCTGCCGAGATCGAGTCAGAGTACCTGACCCGGACAAGACATCTGCCCCTTCTAAGAAGGGGGGCTTGGGTAAGAAGCCCTTTTTCCTGAGGAAAGGATCAGCTTACTGAAACTACCCCACGTATCAGGCCTCCCCAGCAGGGGCAGCAGGCCAAGGGACGGGGGCAAAGCCCACGTAAGCAAAAGGCCTCCAAGCCCCAGGCACCGGTTCCGGCCCAGCCTGGAGGGGAGCTTTTGACTCCCGGAGCATAGTCTCTCTCTCTCAAAGAATGCAAGGCCCTGTACAGGAGGAAGGCTGACCCTGTATGCCCACAGGTGGCCAGCTATTACAACAGACACCTGGGTTCTCCAGATGGTTACATCTCAGCCAGGTGCCTTCCTCTTACTTTCCAGGGGAGCCTCTCAGACCCCCTCTTCACAGGGACCTCCTCTTGAAGGAGTTAACAGGACTTCTTGAGGTCAGGCGGTAGAACCGGTGCCTCACCACCTACAGGGCATAGGCTTCTGCTCCAGGTATTCTCTGATACCAAAGAGAACTGGAGGCCTAAGACCTATCCTCGACCTGCGAAGCCTAAAGTTCCTGGTGAGGGAAAAGTTCATGATGCTTTCCCTTGGAATATTGCTGCCTTACTTCCGCTAGAGAGACTGGCTATGCTCCTTAGATCTCAGAGATGCGTATCCACACATCTTGATTCATCCAGACCACAGACAATATCTAAGATTTGTAGTGGGGGGGGGGGAACCATTTTCAGTACAAAGTGCTTCCCTTTGGCTTAGCCTCGGCACCCAGGATATTCACAAAGTGCTTTGTGGTGGTGGTGGTGGCGGCCTTTCTAAGGACTCAAGGGGTATTCGTCTTTCCCTACTTAGATGACTGGCTCATCAGAGCACAGTCAGCTCTAGAAGCCCAACAGGCCACGTTCCGCACTATCCGGTTGCTCCAGCACCTGGGCTTTGTGATCAACTACACAAAGTCCACTCTGGTTCCCTCTCAGGGACTGGAGTTCAAAGGGGCAAGGTTAGACCTCCTTCAGGCAAGGGCTTATCTACCAGAGGAAAGGGCACAAAGACTGGTAGCCCTAGTGCAGCAAGTGAGTCGCAGATCCTGCATCTCAGCAAGACACTTTCTGCGCCTTCTTGATCACATGGTCTCCACAGTGCATATGACACCTAATGCTTGACTACACATGAGAACAGCTCAGTGTTGCCTCAGGGACCAGTGGACACAAGCCACAAGCAGACTTGGAGACAACATCAAGGTGTCCCATCGCCTGATACAGTCTTTGAAATGGTGGCTTCAGCCTCACAACCTTCTGGAGGGAGTGCCTTTTCAGCCTCCCATGCACTCGTGGGTGCTGACTACGGATGCATCCCTGCTGGGATGGGGTGCACATTGCCAACAGGTCTGCACTCCAAGGTGTGTGGTCTCCGTGGGAGAGCACACAACAAATCAATCTCCTAGAGCTTGGAGCGATTCGTCTAGCTCTTCGGACCTTCTGCCAAACCCTGGCTCATCAATCCGTCTTGATTCAGACAGACAACCAAGTAGCGATGTTCTATGTGAACAAACAAGGGGGCACAGGCTCTCGCATCCTGTGTCAGGAAACCCTGGACCTATTTTTATTTTATTTATTTATTTAACTGTATTTATATTCCGCTTTTCACCGGCTCCTTCTCAGTCAGTCAGGGTATGTTCCTCAAGGCGGTCTACTTACCAAGTCAGGAGAGCTTCCTAGCAGACAAGCTAAGCAGAATTCTCCAGCCGCACGAGTGGCAACTGAATCCCAGCATAGCCCAGCAACTCTTACAGTGTTGGAGGCGACCATCCATAGATTTGTTTGCGAGCCCTCAAAATCACCAGTTGCCCTGTTTCTGTTCCAGACAGCCATACCCACACAGGGTAGCTGCAGATGCTTTCCTAATATCATGGTCTGTGGGCCTCCTATATGCTTTTCCTCTCACGCCACTGGTAGCTCGGACCTTATTCCAGATCCTTCAGGACAAGGCCTCGGTCATCCTGGTGGCCCCCAGGTGGCCGAGACAGCCTTTGTTTCCACTTCTGCTTCAGCTAGCGGAGGAGGCTCCAATTCCTCTGGGATTTCCACCCAATCTCTTGTCGCAGGACCGGGGGCTCACTTCAGCATCCTAACCTCAGGTCCCTCAACCTGATAGCATGGCTGCTGAAAGGGTAGTCCTTGCACCACTTCTCCTCCCAATAAAGATAGAGGATGTGCTGCTAGCCTCTACAAAGCAATTGACTAGAAAAATCTACGCATTTAAGTGGCGTAGGTTTGAGGTATGGTGTACTCAGCAGAGTGAGAACCCATTCTCTTGCCAGATGGCTGTGGTGCTGCCAGTACCTGCTTCACCTTTCAGATCTAGGCCTCAAGTCAAACTCTGTCCGAGTTCACCTTAGTGCTTTATCAGCACACCACTCTCAAGTTGAAGGGCAACCTCTCTGTACACCCTTTGGTGTCCAGGTTCCTGAGAGGTCTGCTTCTGCTGAAACCCCGGTTCGCCCCCCCCCCCCCCGGCGACCGAATGGGATCTGAATGTGGTCTTGCAGCAGCTTACTCGCCCACCCTTTGAGTCGATGGCTACCTGCCATCTCCGTTTCCTTTCTTGGAAGACGCTTTTCTTGGTGCAACTCATATCAGCTAGACGAGTGAGTGAGCTGCAAGCTCTGGTATCCAATAGACCGTTCATACGGTTCTATAGGAACAGGGTGGTGCTTCGCACGCACCCCAAGTTCCTGCCAAAAGTGGTCTCCTCTTTCCACTTCAACCACGAGGTGGTGCTTCTGACCTTTCCCAGGCCCCATACCAGCCTGGCAGAAGCAGTTCTGCATACCCTGGATTGTAAGAGGGCGTTGGCCTTCTACATGGAGCATATGCGGGGACATCGAAGAGCTCCTCAGCTCTTCGTCTCTTATGACCCCAGTAAGCTGGGGATGCCGATCTCCAAGCGTATGTTGTCCACCTGGGTGGCAGATTGCATTGCCTGGGCATACAGGGCGGCCGATCTCCCATTGCAGGGTTGAGTCACAGCCCATCGGGTCAGGGCTAAGGCTGCATCAGTGGCTCACTTCTGCTCTCTTCCACTGGCAGACATCTGCCGGGCTGCAACCTGGTCTTCAAGCCAGACTTTTGCATCCC
This sequence comes from Ichthyophis bannanicus, assembly GCA_033557465.1. NCBI lineage: Eukaryota > Metazoa > Chordata > Amphibia > Gymnophiona > Ichthyophiidae > Ichthyophis > Ichthyophis bannanicus. Next base: position 254,331,411 of record CM066031.1, read on the forward strand.
ATTATTATTGCCTGGATAGGGAGTCCCAACGGGACAGTGTTTTCGGCCAGGCTGTACTCCGTAATCTGTTCGAAGTTTAGGCAACTCCTACCCTCCGACCCTTTGTCAGGCTACCGGAGTATTACATTCTCAGTTGAACGCCTATCATGGCTGCTGCAGCTCGTCTAGAGGGAGCCTATTTTTCACTTATGGGTTCTCAGTAGCCTATTGCTAGGGAGTCCCATATGTGAGGACTGACTTCCTGCTTGTCCTTGGAGAAAGTGTAGTTACTCACCTTTAACAGGTGTTCTCCAGGGGCAGCAGGAATCAGTCCTCATGACCCTCCCTCCTACCCTGGAGTTGCAGTCCAATTATATTTTTTATCCTTTTGCCGTCTCTTTAGCTATGTCATTTGACTGAGCAAGATGGCACCCTTGGGCGGGAAGGTGACCGCGCATGCGTGCTGCAGTCCCAAAGGCTTTCTTCGAAAGCTGGTGATTTGTTCCGCATGGGGGGCTCCATCGACGTCACCCATATGTGAGGACTGATTCCTGCTGTCCCTGGAGGACACCTGTTACAGGTGAGTAACTGCACTTTGCATCAAGGGGGGAGAAGCCTTACAGAAGCAATACATTTTGATGCCTTATTCTTAATTACTTTACTTTACATTTTGAGCATGAAAGAATGCTGTGTAGATAAGTTCACTTACTACTCCTAGGACTCGAGGGGTATTCGTCTTCCCCTACTTAGACGACGAAGTGTAGAATTTTCAGAGAATTCCCCACCTGCGTAGAATCTTGTACTTGCTATACAGAATTCTTGGTATCTGCGAGCAGTGAGACAGGCTTGGAGCGCACAAGCTTTAAGGATGCCTGAGCCTGCTTCACTGTTTGCTTCTTCACAGCTATGGGAGCATTTCCCTTCACTCCCGCGGCTGTGCTACAATTCCAACACTGGCATCAGTATGTTTTAAGAAGGTAAATAGAAGTGCTTCCTGTTTCTTGTTAGGGACAGGAAGCGCTTCTATTACCACCTTCAACATGGTGATGCCAGCGTTGGAAGTGTTAGCACAGCTATGAGAGCTAAGGGAAATGCTCCCGTGGCTGCGGTTTACAATATTGCTGCAATCAGAAGCTGGTGAGGGGCTAGGCAGGGGATGGAGATGGAGCTTATGGTGAGTTGGGTGGTGTGACTGGGCTGGAGATGGGTGTATCCCTGGGTGGGGTGGGGAGAAAGGAAGTGAAGTTAGGTATGTATGTGAGAGGTTGACATTTAGCGACAGACTGCAATAGGGATCTTCCTAGAAGTTAGAGGGGAAGGGTAGGGAAGGCTTGGGTGTTGAGGAAAGAGCTGTGATTGGAATGAGAGAGCTGATGAGGGAAAAGGCAGTGGGAATTGATGATTTGGAGGAGGAGTTAGGCTTTACGATGGGGGAATTTTGCGCAAGAATTTATTAATAAAGCTTTCATAATTTTAAAATGTGCAGGATTCCTCCTTTTTTTTAACGCATTTTGATCTGTTTTGTGTTAATACATGAAGCAATGTCTAGTTCCAAAGTAAGTATTACCTGATGAGTTGCTATTAATTTGCAAGCTGTCTTTGAGAGCTATGAGGCTGTGTGTGGAAGGGGGGGGGGGGGTGTTTCCCCCATTTTAAGCCATATGAGAATAAAGCACAGAAGTTACATAGCTCTCACATTTAAACCTCCAAATTTGAACATATAACAGATTTCTTAGTCTTACGGGCTTATGGTTCCTTTTTTGGCTATTGCATCTACATATACTCTATCTTCTCCCTCCTACCCCCCCCCCCCAAGCATCTCAGAATAGGATATTCCTTATCGACCCTCCAGTCCAGTCCAGACATGTGGGTTATCAGCCCTCACCAGCAGCTGGAGACTGAGCATGTCAGAAGTTTGATGTCGTAGTAGAAAAGCCACCTGGCACCACCTCCATAGCCAGTATCTTCAGTCTCCAGCAGCTGGTGAAGAGCTCCCCTCTGGACTCTACTGGATGAACAAAAAGAGATATAGGAAAAAGATTAAACTAAAGAGGGGGTGGTGAATTTGTTTTTCAACCCTGCTGCCAATTTCTTTCTACTAGCCTTGAAAACAAAACAAAAAAAAAAAAAAAAAACAAATATAAGCACAAGAACAGGATCAGAAGGGAGCACAGCTCTAGGAGCTGATCTGGTAAGAGGGCATCAGCAATATGTACCGGGGTCATTTGGTTGGCCTGGTTTTTCTTTGGGGCTGTCAAACCAGGTGGTCTAGGTGCCACCCTATCTGTGTGATTGGGACTTAAAACGAGAATAAGTTTTTGTGTGGGTTCCCCCCCCCTTTCTCATGATGCAGCGGTGATCAGCGTTGCGGCAGCCGTGGGACAGCAAAACAAAGCAAACCTCTTTAATTGCAAGTTCTTTCTGGTGCTGGAGCAGTGCTGTGGCAGCTGAAGCCCTCAGAGCTCAGGCAGTGCATGCAGCTTGTGGTGGGTCACACATGGCCTGCACTGACAGTGGGCGAGTTTTTATTTTCCTCTCATTTAAGGGCTGCACGTGTGATTTCTCCAGGAAGAAGCAGGAAGTCTGTTCTCACATATGGGTGACATTGGTGCTGACGGAGCCCTCGTGTGGAGCAATTCCCCAGCTTTCAAAGAAAGCCTTTGGGATTGCATCGCACATGCACGGTCCCCTTCCCGCCCAAGGGTGCCATTTTGCTCAGTCTCCTTTTTTCCGCGGAGCCCAACGGATGTAGTCAAAGTTCCCTCGCAGAAAAAGTGCATCAAAACTGTTGAACATTCTCTTCTTCGACCCAGTTCACTGGTTCCCCTTCCCGCCTCGGTTCGGTACACCGGCATCAAGTCCGGTTTTTGTTTTTCGTTTTTTGTCTTTAGTGACTAGCATTCATGCTCTTTATCTTTTTCACTGGCAGCCCGGTCATTTGACCTAACAGGGGCCCTTTTTCCCCCGATGGCTGCCAGCGGGTTCAAGAAGTATGATGCGTGTAAGAGGTTAATGTCACTCAGACACACACTGACTAATATATCCTAATACTCTGCAGTATTACTAGAAAGTACAATGTATCAAACAATCGTCTAATCCATTTCAAAATTGCCATAAAGGTCTCAAACTTGGGCTGCCGTTGACCTGTAATATAGCGTCAAACGGACTATGTGCCACCACTACTACATCAACGACCTTTTTAATAATCACGGCTTTGAAACTTCTTTAGACAGTATTAATTTCAATGCGTAGCTTTTACATGTTCCATTTCATAGCAATATATAGCTTTCACGTATTTCATTTCATTAAATTGTAAAAATTCAGTGCTTACCTTTGAGCAGCGAGTTTCAGCTTCTAATGCTTATCCCGACACTGTCAGGCGCGCTATTCTTAGCGTTTCACCTTTACAGGCTTCTTCAGGGGAAGTTAATAAAGCACTACAATATAAAGCAAGTTCATTAGGTACTGACTTTCAAAATTATGTTTTTATGCACATATTCAAATTGAAAAATGATGAATATGCTTCATACCTAAAATCGTTCACAAACTCCTTCTCGCATGGCTCACTCGCACCGCTCTCACCAACTGTTGTGAAACGCCGCGCATGCGGATCAGTTATATAGGAAGGTCACTCGCTCTAACGCTCTGCAGTTGATAGTTTCATAGGCAAACTTCCCATTCAATCCTCGCATTTAGCCCTTCAGGACTCACTGTCTGTAATTTATGGATCCATCGTTGTTCATAATAAAGCAGAGTCTGATCTTTAGTTTTACCAAATTGCGGTATGGTGATTTGATCAATGCAAAAGCATTTTAACTCATCAAAAACATGATTGAACTGTAAGCAATGCTCCACTATAGGGGCCTCTTGTCAGCAACATTTTAATTTACTTTTATGCTCGCTCATCCGTAATTTAAAAGATCTAATTGTTTTGCCGACATATAATAGGCTACAGGGGCAGCGGATACAGTAGACTACATTAGTTGATAAACAAGAGGTATGACATCTTAAATCGATAGATCTTATCTTTGTAAGTAAATTCTTTTAATTCCTGGGTGACTGAGCAAATATCGCATGTGCCGCATTTTATATGTCCCACCATCATTTCTTCATTGGATGTTAGGGGCTGCAGAACTGCCGGGCTCAATTTCCTTAAAATTTCTTTGCCTTTGCCAAACATACCGCACTCTATAGTCTTCTAGACCTGGGATACTATTGAGTACATTCAGATGCCATTTAATACTACGTTTTAAATAAGTGCTATATGGAGAAAATGATGTTACTAAATTGACCTGCCGCTCCTCACTCTTTGAAATTTCTTTCTCTTGAGGATAAGCAAGTCGCGGTTGATATTTGCTCAGTCACCCAGGAATTAAAAGAATTTACTTACAAAGATAAGATCTATCGATTTAAGATATCATACCTCTTTATCAGCTAATGTAGTCTACTGTATCCGCTGCCCCTGTGGCCTATTATGTCGGCAAAACAATTAGATCTTTTAAATTACAGATGAGCGAGCATAAAAGTAAATTAAAATGTTGCTGACGAGAGGCCCCTATAGTGGAGCATTGCATCTCCAGAAACAAGCAGGAATGAGTCCTCACATATGGGTACGTCGGTACCGATGGAGCTGGCGCGGGAACGCTCCCCAGCTTCCCAAAAAGGAAAGCTTTTGGGAGCATCCCACAGCGCCTGCGCGCTGCCTTCCTGCCTTTCCTAACCAACTCTCCTCAGTTCTTCCTTTCCGCGGAGCCAGCAGGTCGTGTTCCTGTCACCGCTGAAGAAGTTCTTTATTTTAATTTATTTCTTTGGTCGCGTGTCTGCCTTCCCCGACGCTGGACCTGTACCGCCGGTCTTTTCTTTTCTTTTCTTTCTAAACAAAAAAAAAAAAAAAAAAATATCTATATCTATATATCTATATCTATATATAGAGATAGTTTTTCCTCACTTGGTGTATTTTTCTTCTTAGGCCTCCAGGCCCACAAGAACTTTTTCCCTCCTGGAAAAACCAGCCTCCGGGTTCAAAATATGTACTAAGTGTAGCGGTACAATTTCTGTTACAGATACCCATGAATGGTGTCTTAAATGTTTGGGTCCTAAACACTCCATTCCGGATTGCCAGTCCTGCTCTTCAATGTCTAAACGAGGGTTACAGAACCGAGCAGTCAAGCTCCATGTGCTGTTTCCCACGGATGCACCGGCAGTGGCATCGACATCTTCCAGGTCTTCCTCTCCTGATGGGTCTCAGGTAACCAAACATAATCCTAGCAGGTCCTTGAAGGGCAAATCTCCCTCTAAGTATCGAGATGCCTCTGGGCTTGCCCTCGAGGATACTGCTCCAGCCAACAACCCCGGCGGGAAGCTCCGGCTTCCAAAGCTCCTCCTATGGGGTTACGGGTTGACATCGATGGCACGGCCTCGACCGATCACCTGTTAGACTGCTCTGGGGTACCGGCACAATCTCCCGCTACCGACAACCAGGCAGTCGTGGCGTCCATGGATCACACTGTTCAATCCATGCAGCAGGCTATAATGGCTTTTATTAAAGCTGCGACGCCGACGGTACCGCAACGAGTCCCGTTGTCGGTACCGGTACCAGCACCGATACCGGTACCGACTGCATCGACATCGGCCAGGATACCGACTCAGGTTCCTTGTCCAGGTCTATTTCTCGGTACCGATCCGGTACTGGGGACGCCCGATGTCTGTACCGATCGATACGTGTATCAATCGTTGGAAGGGGACAGACGATACTTCGATTCCTCTGATTCTGATTCATCAGATGAGTCTCCTGAAGTATCCATTACCCTTCCTGAGGAGCCTGCTTCTCCAAAAAGGAGAATGTCGTCTCCAGAGGATTTGTCCTTTCAAGACTTCATAATAGAAGTAGCTAAAGGACTCTCTATTTCAGTAACCTCTGAAGCAGAGCCTAGAGCAAAAAAAATTAGATATTTTAGGATACTCTAAGGCTCCCAGAGAGGCAATCACCTTGCCAATTCATGAAATTCTTCATGAACATATGATTGACTTATGGGAGACTCCTCTCACCCTTTCTCCTCATTCTCGCAGATTGGACACTATGTACCGTGTCCCTCCTTGTCCTGGATTTCAGAAAAATCAGCTTCCTCACCACTCCATTGTGGTGCAGTCAGCTATGAAAAGGATAAACAGTAAGACACTCTTCTGCTCCTCCAGGAAGAGAATGCAGGACCTTGGATGCTTTTGGTAGGAAAATCTTCCAAGCCAGCATGCTTATTGCCAGAATCAACTCATATAGCCTTTATATGGGTATGTTTCTAAAGGAAGTTGCACAAAAGCTGCACAACTATCTCCCTTTTATTCCAGAGGATAGAAGGGATGAGTTCCTCCTTTGGCTTAAGCATACTCAAGACATTTCAAAGTTTTCCAACAGGGCAGCCTTTGATTCCTTTGAAGGTGCCAGCAGAGAGCCTCAGGCATTGCCATAGCTGCTCGCAGAATTGCTTGGCTCCAGGCTTCTGATCTAGAACCCTGGGTTCAGAATGGCTTAGGAAATCTGCCCTGTACGGGTGAAAATCTTTTTGGCAAAGAGTGGCAAATAAAAGCCACTCAAATGGATGCAGAGAATTCTGCTCTGGATAGACTTTCCAAGTCAACCTCCATTCCAGCCAAGAAAAAATCTTTCAAAAAGCCTTTTTACAAAAGGAGCAGATTTCCTTCCACTTCTGGCCAACAATCTTCTACAGGTCGCTTTGCTACTAAGCGTCAGCAACCTAAACAGGCCAGGCCTAAACCTGCAGGGGCTGCTACAACTCAGCAGTCCCAACCCCCTCAGGGTTTTTGACTTGATACTAGAGAACTTAACCTTTCTGGCTCTACAACAGCCAGAACCTCTCACCATTCCAGGAAGGTTAGCTCATTTTGCTCCCAGATGGGAGCAAATCACATCAGAGCAGTGGACCCTCTCCATCATAAGAGAGGGCTACAAACTTCATTTCTCAGACCTTCCTCCCTACACCATGGTGAGACACTTCAATTCTCCCACATCTCTCCTCGACCTTCTGGATCAGGAGGTGACTACCCTTCTGGCCCAGAGGGCCATAGAAGAAGTTCCTCTTCAACAGGGGTCAGGGTTTTACTCCCCCTATTTTCTCATTCCAAAGAAAACAGGGGGATACAGATCCATTCTAGATCTCAGAGAATTGAACAAATTCCTATGCAAGGAGAAGTTCAAGATGCTTTCTCTAGGCACTCTCCTTCCATACCTGCAGAGTCAGGATTGGCTTTGTTCTCTAAATCTCAAGGATGGCGTACACTCATGTCCTCATCCATCCATCTCAGAAAATTCCTACGTTTTCTGTTCCAGGGAAAACATTACCAATACAGAGTCCTTCCTTTCGGTCTGGCCTCTGCTCCAAGAGTGTTCACCAAATGCATGGCAATAGTTGCTGCATTTCTACGCACTCTGGGAATATTTGTCTTCCCATATCTGGACGACTGGCTCATCCGAGCTCCAACCCAGTCGGAGGCTCAGATCTCCCTGAACCGCACCAGGCGCATTCTGCAATACCTGGGACTTGTGGTAAACCTCCCAAAGTCCCAGCTTACCCCTACTCGGTCCCTGGAATTCATAGGGGCCTGATTGGACACCACTTCTGCAAGGGCCTATCTCCCTCAGGCCCGTTGTCAACGTCTAGTGCAGTTAGCCTCCCAGATTCAGTCAAAGAGCCACTTAACTGCCAGGGAGATGCTACAGCTGCTAGGCCATATGGCTTCCACAGTACATGTGGTACCCTATGCTCGCCTACACATGAGAGCAGCTCAATGGACTTTGTCCACCCAGTGGACTCAAGCTTCAGGAGCTCTCTCAGACCAAATAGCAACCTCCAAATGTCTCTTTTGGTCTCTCCAATGGTGGATGTCCACTCAAAATCTGTTGCTGGGGTCCCCCTTTCAACCCTTGTTGCCCCAGGCAACCCTCACAACAGATGCCTCCCAAACAGTTTGGGGAGCTCATCTACAAGACCTCTCCACCCAAGGCACTTTGTCCCCACAGGAGACCTCTCTTCATATCAACCACTTGGAACTTCGAGCAGTATTCCTTCATACTTTAGATTGTAAAAGAGCTCTTACTTTTTACTTGCACAGGACACAGCAACATAGAAAGTCTTCCCAGCTTTTTGTTGCTTTTGATCCTTCTCATTTAGGACTTCCAGTCTCTAAAAGAACACTGTCCAATTGGATTGCTCAGTGTATTTCTTTTGCTTACCAGAGTAAGAACCTTTCTCTGGAGGGCTATGTCACAGCTCACAATGTGAAAGCCATGGCCACCTCTATGGCTCATCTTCATTCTGTGTCCATCGACCAGATCTGTCGAGCAGCCACCTGGGCCTCTGTTCATACCTTCACAGCTCATTACTGTTTGGACAAGGACTCCCGCCGGGATGCCTTGTTTGGTCAGGCTGTCCTCGGGCACCTGTTCCATTCTTGAACAACTCCTGCCCTCCTTCCCTGAATGGATGCCTGAGATCCATAGGAAGACGAGGAACCCTTCAGGGTCTCATACCCTTTGGGGATCTCCCAGGCATCTTAGCTAGGGAGTCCCCATATGTGAGGACTCATTCCTGCTTGTTCCTGGAGATAGCACAGTTACTTACCTGTAACAGGTGATCTCTGGAAACAGCAGGAATTAGTCCTCACAACCCTCCCACCTCCCCTAGGAGTTGTATCTCTCTCTCTTTCCTTTCCTCTCTCTCTCTATTGTCTAAGCTTTAAACTCGAACTGAGGAGAGTTGGCTAGGAAAGGCGGGAAGGCAGCGCGCATGCGCTGTGGGATGCTCCCAAAAGCTTTCCTTTTTGGGAAGCAGGGGAGCGTTCCCGCGCAGGCTCCGTCGGTACTGACGTACCCATATGTGAGGACTAATTCCTGCTGTTCCCAGAGATCACCTGTTACAGGTAAGTAACTGTGCTTTACAGTTCAATCATATCTTTGAATTAAAATGCTTTTGCATTGATCAAATCACCATACTGCAATTTGGTAAAACTAAGGATCAGACTGCTTTATTATGAACAACGATGGATCCATAAATTACAGACAGCGAGTCCTGAAGGGCTAAATGCGAGGATTGAATGGGAAGTTTGCCTATGAAACTATCAACTGCAGAGCGTTAGAGTGAGTGACCTTCCTATATAACTGATCCGCATGCGCGGCGTTTCACAACAGTTGGTGAGAGCGGTGCGAGTGAGCCATTCGAGAAGGAGTTTGTGAACGATTTTAGGTATGAAGCATATTCATCATTTTTCAATTTGAATATGTGCATAAAAACATAATTTTGAAAGTCAGTACTTAATGAACTTGCTTTATATTGTAGTGCTTTATTAACTTCCCCTGAGGAAGCCTGTAAAGGTGAAACGCTAAGAATAGCGCGCCTGACAGTGTTGGGATAGGCATTAGAAGCTGAAACTCGCTGCTCAAAGGTAAGCACTGAATTTTTACAATTTAATGAAATGAAATACGTGAAAGCTATATATTGCTATGAAATGGAACATGTAAAAGCTACGCATTGAAATTAATACTGTCTAAAGAAGTTTCAAAGCCGTGATTATTAAAAAGGTTGTTGATGTAGTGGTGGCACATAGTCCGTTTGACGCTATATTACAGGTCAACAGCTGCCCGAGTTTGAGACCTTTACGGCAATTTTGAAATGGATTAGACAATTGTTTGATACATTTATTTCAGTCTAAATGAAGATACATTGTACTTGCTAGTTATACTGCAGAGTATTAGGATATATTAGTCATTGTAACTCTGTATAAGAAAAGACCAAGATTGAAGTTGTGAACTCAGACACACACAACTGCTGTCTCCGCTGCCTCGGGCCCGACCGTGACCCGAAGGTCTGTGGCCCATGTGGGAAGATGTCCTCCAAGGCACTCAGGCAGCAGGAGCGTGAGGATTTTCACAGAGTCCGGACCTCTTCAGAAGCTTCGACGTCTTGGGAGCTGTCAGACTCTGAGCGTCGAGTCTTCTGAGCAGGGGTCTACATCTTGGGAACACCGGAGGAAGAAGAAACTCGTGAGGGTGGCGTTGTTGGATGCCTCGGATCAGCCTGGGCCCTCGCGGACCAGGTCGCGGAGTCCTGACCGCCGCCCTGGGTCCTTGGAGTTGGAGTGGCCTGCAAAAGTACCTCGCACGGACTCTGAGACGCCGAGGAAGGTAACTGCTGTTGTCCTTGTGGACTCTCCTCCGGGAGAACCAGTGTCGGACCCGACCCGGAGGCTGCAGAGCCTTCTGAGCTCGGTCTCAAAATGGCGACCCTGGAGCACAGCATGTCTGCCTTCATGGAGCAGCAGCAGGCGCTGATGACTGGTCTCACGGGTCCATCTGCCCCGACCACCGGGACGTCGACGTCCAAGTCGACCCCAGAGGCAGAACTGGTCCTCAAGACTCTTCAGACTCTGGTAGATCCGGGACCGAGGTTATCGACGATGGTGCCCTCGGCGTCGGGGCTGTTGAGGCCAAAGCCCTCGTGGCCGGAGCCGCTTGATTCCTCCTCAGGGGAATCGGCATGGGAGACAGAAGATGAGTTACCGGACCTGGTATGTCCCATCAGACTCACCGGGTTCCGAGCCTCGGAGAAGGTCCCATCCGAAGGATACCCAGTTCTCGGATTTCGTCAGGGACATGGCCAAGGCTTTGGCATTCCTGGCGGACACCGAGGAGGAGCCTCGAGCCAAGGAGCTCGAGGCCCTCCAGTATGACTTTCCCCTTCGGGAAGCCCTTATGGTACCGGTTCCTCCGATGCTGGAATGGCTGATGCTCCGCATGAGGGAGTCACCGGCCTCGATTCTGGTTCTCAGCAAGCGGGTCGATTCTATCTATTGAGTCCGCAAAGCCTTGGGTTCCAAAAAGCACAACTGCCGCACAACTCCGTGGTTGTGGAATCGACCATACACAGGCTCAAGAGCCAAAAAACGCACTCCTCTGTGCATCCTGGCTGGGAGGCCCAGAACCCGGACGCCCTCAGCAGAAAGTCCTAAATCCACAGATGGAGCAGCCCCTGACCACTGTGGCCAAAAAGCTTGTCCTGTATATATGTATTTATGTATATATGTAAATGAACTCCCCCATAGCTAAGAAGTGTCAACTCTGTATGATGTGCTTTTCTGACAATCTGTATGTAAACAAAATTTGTACCTGCCTTGATTCGGCAGTTTCACAATAGTAATCCTACCCGCTTCTGATCGCTGGAAGGAGCGGGCTACAAATGCTTGCTAAATAAAAAATAAAATAAAAGTGCTACCAGGGCTCCATGCTGTCAGGCCGGGTCCAGACTTACCAGCTGTACATGGGCATGTACTTAGACCTGGCAAAGGAGATTGCCGGGTTCTCTGCTGGCCTCTCCGAGGAAGCCTTGCGGTGCTTCAAGACCTTGTCCACCGGGATTCGGGAGTGCTCGAAGTTTATATCTTGAGCAGCCTATGATGGCTTTGAGGCTTTTGTCAGAGTAGCTGCGGCCGGCATCGGTACCTGCCGCCAGGCATGGCTAATGTCTGACCTGGAGCCATGGGTTTAGGACAAATTGGTTGATGTCCCTTGCCGAGTTGACAACCTATTTGGCAAACCCATGACTGAGAAGGCTGCTGAGCTCAAGTACAAGTACTTGACCCGGACAAGACACTCTCCAAGAAGATGTCTGCCCCTTCTAAAAAGAAGGGCTTGGGTAAAAAGGAGGTAGGTGATACCCATTTCCATAAAGGTATTTAAGGTAACGGGTAACATATGGAAAGCCGTGTGTATAAATGCCCGTAGCATGGGAAATAAGATCCCTGATGTTGAAGCTTTGGTGGGAGTGGCTGACTTGGATTTAGTGGCAGTTACAGAAACATGGTTCACAGAAAACCATGATTGCGATGTAATTATACCTGGCTATACTTAATTTAGAAAGAACAGGGTAGGAAGAAGGGGAGGCGGAGTGGCACTATACGTAAAAACTACTATTAAAACCTTGGAATTACAGAGCTTAAAAGGGAGAGGAGGCATTGTGGTTTAAACTAGAAAGAGGGAAAGAAATCTATTTTCATTGGTGTAATACACAGACCACCTTCACAAGAGGAAGAGGTGGACAGAGTTAATTGAAGGACGTACGCAGCATTGCTAGGAAAGGGGAAGTGCTACTGATAGATTTCAATATGCCAGATGTTGATTGGCACATTCCTGCTGCAGTATCATATAGAAGTAAAGAGATCCTGGATTCTCTACAGGGAGAACTATTCAGGCAAGTGATAAGAGCCCTCACGTGAAGGGGCCATACTGGACTTGGTGCTTACCAATGGTGAAAGTGTTTCTGATGTTATAGTTGGAGATCATTTTGCATCCAGTGATCACCAGATGGTATGGTTCAGTATTAGGACTAGGGCTGTTGGAATCCATTGAAAGGTGAGGATCTTAAACTTTAGGAAGACTAACTTTGCCAAGATGGGCCAATACCTCAGGGAGTCGTTAGTGGGGTGGGAATAGCTGGGGGATGTAGAAAAACAGTGGGCAAAACTGAAAGGGGATATTTTAAGGGCAACCAACCTTTTTGTTAAAATGGTAAATAGAGCTAAAAGGAGACCGCTATGGCTTTCGAAGGAAGTAGCTGAAAAAGTGAAGAAAGAGGGAGGCCTTCATGAAATACAGGAGATCACAGAGAGAGGAAGACAGGCATCTATATTTGGAAAAACTTAGAAGCTAGCAAAGTAGTCAGGAAGACAAAGATTCAAGAGGAGGAGGAAATAGCTAATGCAATAAAATGGGGGGGATAAGACATTTTTCAGATATGTTAGTGAGAAGAGGAAGGGTAAAAGTGGTATTTTCAGACTCAAGGGTGCAGGGGAGGAATATGTAGAAGTTGATAAGGATAAAGCGGAATTGCTTAACAAATATTTCTGTTCTGTGTTCACAGATGAAGAACCAGAAGCAGGACCTCAGAAAACACCCACAAACAGGAACAGAAGCAAGGGACATCTTAAACAATTTTCAGAAGACTGTGTTCGTGAGAAACTAGCTCAACTTAAAGTAGACAAGGCGATGGGACCAGATGGGATACACCCTGGAATACTAAGGGAACTTGGAGATATTCTAGCAGCTCCACTGACTGACCTTTTCAATGCCTTGTTTGAGTCGGTAGTGGTGCCAAAGGACTGGAGAGAGGCTCATATGATGCCTTTACACAAAAGCAGAAGTAAGGATGTGGCTGAAAACTACAGGCCGGTTAGTTTAACTTCAGTGGTGAGTAAATTATTGGAAACGCTGCTGAAAGAGAAAATAATGAGGTTTCTGGAGTCCAGCGGATTACAGGATCCGAGGCAGGATGGATTCACCAGAGGCAGGTCTTGTCAGACAAATCTGATTTCTTTGACTGGGTGACCAGGGAGTTGGACCGAGGGAGAGCCCTAGATGTGGTGTATTTAGATTTCAGTAAAGCCTTTGACACTGTTCCTCACTGGTGACTTATAAACAAACTGAGCACCCTAGGGATGGACCCTAAAGTTACTGCTTGGGTTAGAAATTGGTTGGGTGGGAGGCGACAAAGAGAACAGGTAAATGGAGCTCACTCTGAGGAGAAGGATGTTACCAGTGGTGTGCCCCAGGGATCTGTCCTTGGTCCGATTCTTTTTGACATCTTTGTTAGTGATATAGCGGAAGGGCTGTCGGGTAAGGTTTGCCTCTTTATGGATGATACCAAAATCTTCAATAGAGTAGACACACAGGAAGGTGTAGATAACATGAGGAGGGATCTAGCTAAGCTTGAAGAATGGTCTAGAATTTGGCAGCTGGGATTTAATGTTAAATGTAAGGTCATGCATTTGGGCTGCAGCAATCCAAGGGAGCAATATAGTATAGGGGATGAAGTACTTTTGTCCACTAAAGAAGAGCAGGACCTAGGTGTGGTGGTCTGATGATCTTAAAGTAGCTAAACAGGTAGAAAAGGCGATGGCAAAAGCTAGAAGGATGCTTGGGTGCATGTGGAGAGGAATGGCTAGCGGAAAAAAGGAGGTGATACTGCCTCTGTATAAGTCTTTGGTGCGACCTCATTTGGAGTATAGTGTGCAATTCTGGACACTGCACCTTCAAAAGGATGTGAACAGGATGGAGTCGGTGCGGAGGGTGGCTACAAAAATGATTAGTGGTCTTAATTATAAAGGATATGAGGACAGACTTTAGGATCTTAATATGTACACCTTAGAGGAAAGGCGGGATAGAGGTGATATGATTGAGATGTTTAAATACCTCTGTGGCATAAATGTTCATGGAGAGAGCCTCTTTCAATTGAAAGCATGTTCTGCTACGAGGGGACATGGGATGAGGGTGAAGGGAGATAGATTCAGGAGTGATATGCGGAAATATTTCTTTATGGAAAGAGTAGTGGATCCGTGGAATAGTCTCCCAGTGGAGGTGGCAGAGATGAGGACAGTAACTGAATTCAGAAAAGCATGGGACAAACACAGAGGATCTCTAAAGGTAAAAAGGGGACTGTTTTAGTTGTTATGGAAGGACAGACTAGATAGGCCATGTGGTCTTTTTCTGTCGTCATATTTCTATATTTCTGTTTTTCCTGAGGAAGGGTGCTGCTTACTACAACTACCCCACTTATCAGGCCTCCACAGCTCCCCCACAGGGGCAGCAAGCCAAGGAACAGGGGCATGACCCGCATAAGCAGAAGACCCCCAGCCTCCGGCCCACCCTGGAGGGGGGGTTTTGACTCCCAAAGCAGTCTCTCCCATCAATAGTGAGGCCTTGCACAGGAGGAAGGCTGGCCCTGTACGCTCACAGGTGGCCAGCTATCACATCACCCGAGATACCTGGGTCCTTCAAATAGTCCAAAGAGGCTATTTGCTCCACTTCAGCCTCCTATTTTCCAGGAGAGCCTCTCAGACCACCTCTGCACAGAGACCTCCTCTTGCAGGAGTTGTCAGCTCTTTTAGAAGATCAGGCGATGGAGCAGGTACCCCACCACTTGCAGGGACAGGGCTTCTACTCCAGGTATTTTCTTATACCAAAGAGAACGGGGCCTCAGACCCATCCTCGACCTTCGAAACTTAAACAAGTTCCTGGTAAGGGAAAAGTTCAAGATGTTTTCCCTTGGAATCTTGCTGCCTTACCTCTACCAGGGAGATTGGCTATGCTCCTTTAGACCTGAAGGATGCCTACACGCACATCCTCATACATCCAGACCACAGACAATATCTCAGATTTGTAGTGGGAGGACGCCATTTCCTGTACAGAGTACTTCCATTTGGCCTAGACTCTGCACACAGAGTGTTCACCAAATGCTTGGCGGTAGTGGCGGCCTTTCTCAGGAAACAAGGGATTTTTGTTTTTCCTTACCTGGACGACTGGCTTATCAGGGCCCAGTCACCTCAGGAGGCCCAACAGTCCACAGCTTTGCACTATCAACATACTACAGCATCTAGGCTTTGTCATAAATCAAGCAAAGTCCACTTTGCTCCCCACTCAAAACTTAGAGTTCATAGGAGGAAGGCTAGACACCCTTCGGGTGAGGGCTTTCCTGCTGGAGGACAGGGCACAGAGCCATCTGGCGCTGGTGCACCAGGTCAGCCACAAGCCTCGGATCTCAGCGAGACACTTTCTATGCCTCCTGGGCCACATGGCCTCCATGGTACATGCACCCATCTCACATGAGGATGCCTCAGTGGTGCTTTTGAGATCAGTGGACACAGGCCACAGGACGACTCACAGACAGGATCAGAGTATCCAGACGACTGGTGAAGTCATTGGCATGGTGGCTTCAGCCACCCAACTTGCTCGAAGGAGTGCCTTTTCAGCCTCCCTCGCCCACGAGTGCTGATGACAGATGCCTCCTTGCTCGGCTGGGGAGCCCATTGCCAAGAGTCATGCACTCAGGGGTTGTGGTTGACTCAGAGTACACACCAAATTAACTTCTTAGCGCTTCGGGCGATTCGCCTAGCTCTCCAAACCTTCTGTCATGTTCTCTCACATCAGTCTGTCTTGGTGCAGACAGACAATCAGGTAGCAATGTTCTATGTGAACAAGCAAGGGGGGGGTACAGGGTCCTGTCTCCTGTTAAGAGACACTGGACCTCTGCTCCTTTGCAATCAGACACGATATGTCTCTCAAAGCAGTTTACCTGCCAGGTCAGGAGGACTTCCTAGCAGACAAGCTAAGCAGGATTCCTTAACCTCATGAATGGCAAGTGGATCCGGAAGTGGCCCTGCAGATCTTCCACTGCTGGGGGGTTCCATCCATAGATCTTTGCCAGTCCGCAGAATCACCAGTTGCCCTGATTTTGCTCCAGACAGCCACATCCTCACAGGGTGGCTGGAGATGCTTTTCTGATCTCTTGGTCCGTGGGCCCTCCTGTATGCATTTCCTCCCACGCCTCTCGTGGCCCGAGCTCTGTTCAAAATCCTGTGGGACAAGGCCTCGGTCATACTGGTAGCCCCAGAATGGCCAAGGCAGCCTTGGTTTCCGCTTCTCCTCCAGCTGGCAGTGGAAACCCCACTCCCTCTTGGGACGCAGCCCGACCTCCTGTCTCAGGAGCAGGGCTCTTTTACATACCAAACTCAGGTCCCTCAACCTGATGGCATGGCTGCTGAAAGGGTAGTGCTGGCTCCCCTCCTGCTACCTAAGAATGTAGAAGTAGTGTTACTGTCCTCAAGGAGACAGTCCACTAGGAAAACCTATGCCTTCAAGTGGCATAGGTTTGAGGTGTGGTGTACACAACACAGTAAAAACCCCTTTTTTTGTCTTGTACCAGTTGTACTACAGTACCTACTTCACCTCCCAGAATTAGGTCTCAAGTCTAACTCTGAGTCCACCTAAGTGTGCTATCAGCACACCACTCTCCGGTGGAAGGACAACCTCCATCGACTCACCCCTTGGTGTCCAGATTTCTCAGAAGTCTACTTCTACTAAAACCCCTGGTTCGTCATTCGGCAACCGAGTGGGATTTGAATGTGGTCTTGGATAATGTTCCCTCTAATTTTCTGTAGGCTGTGTGCGCATAAAATATCAGCTGTGCAGCTTTTGAAGGAAGGCTAAATTTTTGTGCGCCACATAACGACAGAGTGTTATACTTTAAAATTTGACTACACGTCAGAATACAGTATGTACACCACATTGATTTTAATCAAATTAAATGAAAATAGACGATTACTAAATGGAGCGGAACGTTTCTAGTCAAATTCGGTATTATTTCAGTTAATTTTTATTGAAAGTCATTATTTCATGTAAATAATTTATGTATGGAAGAAGAGAATGAGCTTACTATTAACGGTTCATTCTCAATTTTTCTCTTCGATCTTTCAAATTTAGCCAGTCTGAATAAATTTTATCAAGGTCTACTGATCCGCCATCTTGAAGATGACTCTTAACACGCATCAGCATTTCCAAATGTTCTAACTGTAAGCGATTGCTTATTTTGGTTTTTAAACTGTTCATCAAGCTGAAACCACGCTCACAATCTGCAC
Source organism: Ichthyophis bannanicus (assembly GCA_033557465.1). Taxonomy (NCBI): domain Eukaryota; kingdom Metazoa; phylum Chordata; class Amphibia; order Gymnophiona; family Ichthyophiidae; genus Ichthyophis; species Ichthyophis bannanicus. The sequence continues at coordinate 254,348,865 of CM066031.1, forward strand.
TAGAAGACAAAAATGTTCCACCAATATCCATCAATTTTGCTAAATCTGCAAAGTAAGCATTCTGAAACGCCAAAGTCACCATATCCAGAAAACTTTATCAGTTTGCTTTTGATTTTTTTTCTGCGACTAAGAACTTGACGTCATTGTACTGCTGAATAACAATATGTTCCTCCATAAGAAATTGTTTGTACTTTTAAGCAGAGTGATCGGACGTTTTCAATTCCAGATTCATAATCACACTGTGCTATTGCTGTCAAGTCAAAAGCAGACCATGTCTCGATTTCATTTTCAGGCAATCTTTCCCCTAAATGCAGACACAGCATATTAATGAAAATAAGTGTGGAACCAGTATCCACTGAAACGTCTCCAGGTATCTTGTCGAAGATTTTTAACATTATCACTCCATTTTACTGTGTCACCCAAGTATTGCATTCAGATTTTGTTCAGCTTACCCTGTGCAAGATGATATGCTTCCAGTGATGTTAGCCCACGTTTTTGAAATGCCATTACTAATGAAGCTAGTTCAGATAAAACATCATTCAAAATTTGCAGTGTTATATGGAATTGATGTCTGTTTAGCTTTTTATAACAGTACTTTGCAATGGGATCATTATCCTTCTCTTCAAAGTATTTTAATAATGGATCATAATTTTGAATAATTGCTTGAAGAGCAAAATGTCTAGATAACCACCGCACCTTGTTCAGAGGTCTAAAAGCAATTGACTCGCATTCAGAAGCATCTGCTAATTCTTTAAATTGTGACCTTTTAGTAGAATGACAAAAGGTTGTGTAAACAGTTCTCATGAAAGTTTCAACTTCTTTCATCAACTTTGCTTCCTTCCATGATTCAGAGATCCCCAAATCTTCACAATGGGCAACACAATGCTGCTTCACTAAATGAGAAACGTTTTTTAGCTGCGCAGCAACACCATTTATTTTGCCTGACATGACAGAGGCACCATCCGAAGTAAACATGACCATTTTGTTAAGGTCAAGCTTGTATTTCTCATAGAATTCCCGAAGTGCACTGACTATAGTCAAATATATATAGTCAAACTATAGTCAAATAGCATCACATGCTTCCAACTGTAGCATCCCACCAAATGAAGTTTTATACAGACATGAATTTACTGGCTGATATTTGAAGTACAGTATTAGTATTTGTTGACAGAAATGTCCGTGTTTTCATCAATAATTAATGTATGATACGCTGCTGATGCAACATCTGCTATGAGCTTATCTTGGACATTGATGTTTATAATTTCAAGAAATTCAAACAGTTTTTGCTTCTCCAGCTTTCAGGTATGGTTATGTACTTGGACATGTGTTCATTAATATTTGAACAGAGAGCATGGAAATATTCATCCGAACAGCCAGTAAAACACTATCAATTAGAATTTTAATTTCTTTTGGTGTAGAACGCTTCCGTTCATTACTAATTTGCCTTTTCTCTTTTTCAGCGGTGCTCTCAAGCAACAAGTTAAATAATCCTCCTCTTAAATTTGAAGTTTTAGCTCTGTTTCTTAACACTTTCAGTGCGAGACTTACTAGACAGATGTCGTTTTAAAAAGTCCAGTTTCTACACATCATCCCTAAATTTGCCACTCAAACTCTGATGGTTTTTGCATCTCAGCAGTATAAACAGACTACTCCATCATCCTCTTCGTAAGTGAATATTTCACGCAGTTGAACACACGTTTTATCCCGAAATTTCGGTGTCTGTTTTCAACAATTTCTTCACGCCATTCAGGCGTAAAAGCTCCAGCCGTTCTCTTATGTTTTGTACCGCTCATCGCTATTGGTTTCGACATTTTAAAAATGAACTTTTCAGTTTTCAATGTAATAAAAAATTTAATAATGCAATTCGAATTACAGATTACAATTGGACTACTCATGTATGTTGCAAGCCAAAGTACGGAAGGCGGAAGTTTCTCAATGCGCCAATTAAAGTTTAAGACCAAAGATCTTATATCCTGAAGGTCTATAAGATTGCACTAGAAAATATTGTAAAACTTGTGAAAACCATAAACACACAACTTTTAAATTTTAAGATGTCTGTGTTTTCTATCAGAATCGTAATTTTTGTGCGCTCTGTTGTAAAGTTTGTGCGCTCGCTTGGCGAGGTGTGCGCGCGCGCATGCACAGCTTAGAGGGAACAGTGATCTTGGAACAGCTTACTCACCCACCTTTTGAGCCACTTGCCATCTGCGCTTCCTCTCCTGGAAGGTGCTCTTCCTGGTAGCACTCACATCTGCCAGACGAGTGAGTGAGCTGCAAGCTCTTGTCTCAGACTGTACACATGGTTTTATATGAACAAGGTGGTCCTTCGCACCCACCCCAAGTTCCCTCCCGAAAGTGGTCTCTTCGTTCCACCTCAACCAAGAGGTGGTTCTTCCGACCTTCTTTCCCAGACCGCATGCCAGCTGGGCAGAGGCGGTCCTGCATACCCTGGATTGTAAGAGGGCGTTGGCCTTCTACCTGGAACGTACGCGTGGACACCGAAGGGCTACTCAGCTCTTCGTCTCTTATGACCCTGGTAAGCTGGGGCTACCTGTCTCCAAGTGCACTTTGTCCACCTGGTTGGCAGACTGCATTGCCTGGGCGTACAGGGCGGCCGACCTCCCGTTGCAGGGTTGAGTCACGGCCCACCGTGTCAGGGCTAAGGCCGCATCAGTGGCTCACTTCCGCTCTGTTCCACTGGCAAACATCTGCCGGGCCGCCGCCTGGTTTTCATGCCAGACTTTTGCAGCCCATTACTGCTTGGATAGGAAGTCCTGACAAGACAGTGCTTTCGGCTTGATGGTACTCCATAATGTATTTGAGGTTTAGGCAATTCCTACCCTCCGGCCTTTGGTGTCAGGCTACTGGAGGTGTTGCGTTCTCCGCTGAATTTCTATCACAGCTGCTGGGGTTGTTCTAGAGGGAGCCATTTTTCAGTTAGGGGTTCTTGGTAGCCTATAGCTAGGGAGTCCCATATGTGAGGACTGACTTCCTGCTTGTCCTTGGAGAAAGTGTAGTTACTCACCTGTAACAGGTGTTCTCCAGGGGCAGCAGGAATCAGTCCTCATGACCCTCCCTCCTCCCCTGGAGTTGCAGTCCTATTATAATATTTTATTCTTTTGCCGTCTTTTTAACTATGTTGTTTGACTGAGTAAGATGGCACCCTTGGGTGGGAAGGGGACCGCACATGCGCGATGCAATCCCAAAGGCTTTCTTTGAATGCTGGGGAATTGCTCCGCATGAGGGCTCCGTTGGCGCCGACGTCACCCATATGTGAGGACTGATTCCTGCTGTCCCTGGGGAACACCTGTTACAGGTGAGTAACTATGCTTCTTGTCTGTGCTGGGGCGCCAGTTTCTATGCCGACTGACAAACAGATGTACGCTGTTTGTGGGAGCTGCAGGAACTCGTCTGTAGTGGGGTTTTGCTGCTCCTGTCAGAAGAAAGGTAGGGTAGCTGAAGAGGAGATGGCAGAGGCCCAAGCAGCTGTGGGGGAGGAGCAGGGGTCCCAGAAAGAAGCAGGAACGTCCACTCAGGCTGTCAGTCCACTGCAGTTTTGGTGGGAAAAGCAGCCATTTTACCTTTGTCCGCCACAATGGCATCAGGGCAAACATTATTAGCTGTAGATGCTCCTGAAGCCTCTATTCAGGTTCTGGTTTAACAAATGGCTCCATTTTCGCCTGATTTTTGTATTGCAATAATATCAGGCATATTGTCTGACGGGTTGGTTGGCAGTACTACTCTACCAATTCCTCTGGTGCCTATGCAGTCTGCAGGCCCCAGTTCCCAGCCTGTTATGTCTGTTGACTTGGGGGGCTCTGGCTCCTAAACATAGGCGGCAGGAACAGACTATCTGGGAGGATCAGGGCTCTATTCACTTGGAAGGCTCAGATAACATAGTAACATAGTAAATGACGGCAGATAAAGACCAGTATGGTCCATCTAGTCTGCCCAATAAGATGGCAAGATTAGTGCACCTGCTGCTTTGTGCAGGCCACCCCCCATGTCTTAGTTTTAGGAGTGAACCCACTGCTCCGTGTAGGAGACATCCCCTGTATGTTGAGAAATTAGATAAGTTTTTATTTTGATTTTATCCTGTTGCTGTAAAGGGATCCACTGTCTTTCCCATGTCACTGTATTTGCCCTCACCACTTCTGTTGAGAGGGCATTCCAAGCATCCACCACCCTTTCAGTGAAAAAGTATTTCCTGACATTGCCTTTCAATTTACCCCTTTGCAGCTTCATGTTATGCCCTCTAGTTTTACAACTTCCCTGTCTTTGGAAGAGGTTTGTTTGTTCATTATTTCTCTTTAAGTATTTAAAGGTCTGAATCATATCTCCCCGGCCCCTCCTCTCCTCCAGAGTGTACATATTTAGGTTTTTAAGTCTCTTCTCATAAGGCTTCTGACGCAGGCTCCAAATCATTTTGGTCGTCTTCCTCTGAATAGTTTCCAGTCTTTTTATATCCTTTTGCAAGATATGGTCTCCAAAACTGAACACAGTATTCCAAGTGAGGCCTCACCAGTGACTTGTACAGTGGCATAAAGTACCTCTTCCTTTCTGCTGGTGATTCCTCTTTGTATGCAGCCCAACATCCTCCTGACTTTTGCCACTGCCTGGTCGCACTGTTTTGCCACCTTGAGATCCTCAGAAATCACACCAAGGTCCTTCTCCTGGTCCGGGCACACCAACCTCTCGCCCCCTATCATGTACATTTCCCCTGGATTTCTGCTTCCCAAGTGCATGACACTGCACTTCGCATTAAATCTTAACTGCCAAGCATTAGACTATTCTTCCGGCTTTTGTAGATCTTTCCTCATGTTATCCACTCCCTCGGGAGTCCACTCTGTTGCAAATTTTTGTGTCATTTGCAAAAAGGCAGACTTTTTTTCCATTCATTCCTTCAGCAATATCACTCACAAATACATTGAACAGTGCCGGGCCCAGGACCGAACCCTGAGGCACCCCGCTAATCACCCTCCTTTCATCCAAGTGAGCTCCATTTACTATCACCTTCTATCGTCTGTCAGTCAACCAATTTCTGATCCAGTTCACCACCTTGAGACCCATCCCCAAACTACTGAGTTTGATAAGTCTCCTATGAGGAACAGTATCAAAGGCTTTGCTGACATCCAGGTAGATGACATCCATTGCATGCCCCTGATCTAGTTCTCTGGGGGCCCTAGATTGCACTAACCCGCTAACAACAAACTGAATAAGGTGTAATTCCTGCAGGTATGAAAGCATTGAACAGCTGACATTTGGCAGTGTAGTCTGGCAGAATGAGTGGACCAGAAGCTCCCATGTCCGTGAAGATTCAAAAGGTAGCTCAAGTGGTGGCTTTACCTGGGGAACCTGGAAACGGGAATGCTCCTTGAGTCGCCCCACTAGTTCCTGCTAACAACCGATGCTAGTCTCTCTGGTTGGGGGGGCCCATTGCGAAGGACAAATTGCAAAGGGGCACTAGAATACGCAGGAAACCTTTGGTCGATCAACAGGCTGGAGATCGGGCGGTGGTTCTAGCGCCCCACAAAGTTGTGCCATTGTTGCAGGGTAAGGTGGTCTGGGTTTTCTCAGACAATGCGACCACGGTAGCTTATATCGGTCACCAGGGAGGCACGGGCAGTGCAGCCCTAGAAGAAGCTGGAACTCTGAGTTGGTCAGAAGAGCATCTGCAAGCCCTGTCGGCAGCTCACATGGTGGGCGTCGACAACGCAACGGCAAACTACCTAAGTTGGGTGCGTAGACTCCGGGGAGTGGTGCTCAGTCTGAAGGTGTTCGCACAACTGGTACACCAGTTATGGACATCATGGCAATGTTCGAGGTGGCCAAGGTGAGCCGCTTCTTCAGCAGAAGAAGGGAAAGGATGTTGGAGGGCCTAGATGCCCTAGTGCAAAGGTGGCCCCCGGAAGGGCTTCTCTACATGTTTTCTCTGTGGGCTCTCATATAGGCTGGATTGTGCAGCACATTGAAACTCACCAGGGTGTCGTTATTTTAATTACCCTGGACTGGCCAAGATGCCCGTGGTATGCCGACATGGTACGGCTGCAGGCAGACCGACCATGGCAGCTGCTGACGCAAGGGCTGCTGCACATGCCCCAGGTGGATCGATTCTTGCTTATGGTGTGGCTCTTGAGAGGGCGAGATTGAAGAAAGGGTATTCAGTCTTGGTAATAGCAAACTTGTTGAAGGCTTGGAGGTCTACCTGCCTTGTGTACATCAGGGTATGGCATATCTTTGAATCGTGGTGTACAGATAGGCAGACTTGCTCATCCACGGTCTGTTCTTGCAATCCGGGTTTAAGGGGCTAGCCGCAAGTTCTTGGTGCAGCTGGCAGCGCTTTCTTATTATAGGGGAAATGTCCACGGGGTGGTGTTGGGTGCACACCCGGACATACTGACATTTCTAAGAGCAGTAAACCACCTTCGGTCACCATGGAGGGTGGTAGTGCCACTTTAGGATCTCAATCTAGTGCTAACAACACTCTTCAGAGAGCCTTTTGAGCTGTGGCATCAGGCCTCCCTGAAGGATTTGATTCTGAAGACTGTATTCCTGGTGGCGGTTTGCTCGGCACGTAGGATTTTGGAACTGCAGGCCTTATTGTGCCAGGAGCCATTTCTTTTGTTCTTGAAAGAGAAGGTTGTCCAGCAGATGGTTCCTTCCTTTTTTGCCCAAGATAGTTTTGGCTTTTCATGTGAACCAGGCGGTTTCCCTCCTGACTTTGACGGATGCAGCAGCAGCAGCTTCTGCCACTCTGCAGTTGCGTCACTTGGATGTCAGAGTCCTGCAGAGAGATTTTTAGTGGACAGCATCTTTTCGGAAATTGGATCTGTTTGGGGGGGGCCGTGCAAAGGAGAGATGGTGCAAAGGCCTCTGTTTCCAGATGGATCAGGGAGACTATCGCATTGGAATACATTTTGAAGGTGTTGGGGTTGAGAGTACATTTCACGAGGGCTCAGGCGGCCTCGTGGGCAAAGTATAGTTTGGTGCTGCCAGTGGTAATCTGTAGAGCGGTAACGTGGTTGTCGCTTCATACCTCCACTAAACATTACTGCCTGGATGTCCAGGCAGCAGGAGATGCATGTTTTGGATCGGAGGTGTTTCAGGCCGGTTGTGTGAGTCCCTCCCGTTTAGTTTACTGCTCTGATACATCCCAGAGGTGTGGGACTGGACTTCTATGATCATGTTAGTAGGTTCCCAATCCTGAAGCTTTCTCCGATGGAGGAAGGGACCAGCGGGTGCCGGACATTTGAGTGCTGTCGGTGTGGGAGGGGTTGACCGGGAAAATTATCTGTCTTGCTCCCTGCTGGTTGACAGCCCTTGAGTGCTCAACAGGTAAGCCTCCTCATTCTGGGAGGGGGGAAATGAAGGGTCCTTCCCAGGTGGGGTGGGGATGCTAGTTGCTTAGTAGAATTGTTTTGTGCATCTTTAACTACTTATTTGTTCCTGTGAGCCTGCTTTGTCAATAGGTTGCTGGGGTTGGTAGGCGGTGCCAGCAGTATAAGTACACTGGTATTATCAAAAGATGACATACTCGGTTCCAAACTGCTGGAAGAAGTACACTACCCAGAGATGCGGGACTGGACTGGAGTTCCTCAAGGAACAATAATTAGCAGGTAAATCTAATTTCTTTTTACTTTCTCCTTTCCACGCTTTTTTTTTTTGTTGTACGCTGCCCTGCTGTCTCGAAGGTGTGGCATATCAAGTGCAATAAAACACAAACATAAATTATGTAGGCAGAATGCTGTACTTGGTGGACCTTGGTCTAACCCAACAAGGCCATTGTTGAACCACTCCTGATCGAAAGAAGTATTTAAAACGATCAGAGCATCCAGTTCCCAGTTAATAGGATATTTCAATGCCATGGGTTTTTAATTTCCTCAGGAGTCTCATGTGAGATTTTGTCAAACGCTATCTGAAAGCTCAAATGCACTATATCAACTGGCCCACTTTTATCCATATGCTTTATTCACATCTTCAAACAAATGGCAGATTGAATCAAGATGTCCCTTGGCTAAATCCATGTTGGCTTTATCCCATTTAAACCGTGTCTCTGTATTGAGTAATTTTGTTCTTTATGATGGCCATTTTTTCTGGCACTGACAGGCACACTAATCTGTCATTTCCTCGATCACCCCTGGAGCCTTCTCTTAAAAATGGGCATTGTGTTGGTCACCCTCCAATATTCGGGTACCGAAGATGATTTTAGTGATTAGGCTACAAATTACTAATAGTAGCCCTGCAATTTCATATTTGAGTTTTCAGCACTCTTGGGTGCATACCATTCAGACCAGGTGATTTGCTACTCTTCAGTTTGTCCTGCTACACTTTTGAAGTTCACTGAAATGTGTTTCCTTATCTGCTAGACCATTCCGGATAAATAGGTTATGCTTCCTTGCTAGCAGGTAGAGGTAAACTTGAGCAACTTTCAGTGATATCATCATTTCTGCCTCCAGTAGGTGGCAAGGGGTGTGGACTTGTGACCATTTGCAGTTTTCCACTTCCTCAGTTGCCACATGAAGACGGGGTCTGAGGGTGACAATGTCTTGACCCAGCCTTGGCCAGGTCAGTACCTGCTGTACATGTTTCCTCTCTGGCCCTTGGTGAGGCATGTGCTTTGGCATATAGAATGCCATCTAGGCAGAATTGTTCTGGTGGCATCAGATTGGCTGAGGAGAGAATGGTTTGGACACCTGATGCAGAACCTACAGCTGCCTCCCTGTCTTGGGGCCTATTATGGCAGGGACTGATTTTGTCTTGGTGAAACTGGTTCCCTTCTTCCTTATGGCTTGACTTTTGAAAGGAGATGACTAGTGTATAATGGCTACTCTCTTGTGATGGTCTCTATTCTGCTCAGAGCCCTGAGGAGGTCTACAAAGCTGGCATGCTTGCGGATCTGGTGCCTCTTTGAACAATAGTGCAATGCTTGGCAGTTGACTCCTGAGGTGGCCAAGATGCCGTCTCTGTTGGCCTTTCTACAGGATGGCTTGGAGAAGGGCCTTTCCTTCTGTTTTGTAATAGTTCAGTTGGCAGCTTTATCCTGTTTGAGGTCCGGGGGCTGGAAAGTCTCTAGTCTTATGCCCGGATGTCTTCTGCTTTCTTCAAGGGGTTTGGTGTCTGAGCCCCACCCCTTAGATCTGTGATCCTTTCCTGCAGGACTGGCCCAAGGGTTTCTGCTGCTCCAGGGAGAAGCCTCATCCATGCTGCCATGTGCTGTACCATGCTGCCCTCCACCGCCCCTCCCGCTGACTCCGGCGGTGTTGGATGGGTGGCTTGGCTCGGTGACAGACCATGTACTTAGGCACCCCCTTGACTGAATTTCGGGGGGGGGGGGTCAGAAGCAGGCCGAATGTGCCAAAGCAAATGGCCTGCCACTGCTGCAGAGTCTAGCTGCCCCTGACTCTGCTGCCAGAATCAGCGGCTCAGCTTGGCCCGTTGGGGGGGGGTGGGGGGGGGGTAGAAGACCATATGTGCTGAAGCACATGGCCTGCTGCCCACAGTGGCCTGCCACCCTAGGTGACTACCTAGTGGACAGGCTGGCCCTGCCTTCCTGGGATCTGCGTCTGATGTTCAGGGCCCTGATGGTGGCACCCTTTGAGCCTTTGAAGCTTACTACTTTAAAGTATTTGATGCTCAAGACTGTCTCCTTCATTGCAATTTGTTCCACAAAGTGGATTTCCAGGCTGCAGGCTCTGTCTTGCCAAGATCCTTTGTCTTTTTCAGAAGAGGCTGTTTCCATTTGGCCTGTGCCTTCCTTCTTGCCTAAGGTGCTGTCTCCCTTTCACGTGAACCAGGTGGTCTGCCTGCCGCCCTCCTCTAAGGAGCAGTGTTGGGGGGAGAATAAGGACCTTCGCTTTGTGGATGTCCAGAGGTGCTTCTCTGGTATTTGGAGGTTACAAATTTCTTTTGTAAGTCCATCTATCGTTTTGTGCTCTTTGCTGGACTTCTCAAGAGTGGGTGACACGGTGGCCAAGTCAACATTGGGGTGATGGATTAAGGAGGCCATTGCCTTGGCATATCGCTTGTGGAACCATCTGGTTCCAAAGGCTTTATGCACCCATTCTAACTGAGCACAAGTATCCTCGTGGGTGGAACGGAGCTTGGTAGTCCTTACAGACATTTGTCAGGCAACAACGTGGGCATCAGCATCCACTAATTGTCGAGCATTACCACATGGATGTCCATGCCTGGGTAGACATGGCCTTTTGGCTTAATGGTTTTGTGAGCTGCCTTGTCTTCCTGCCCAGTTGAGTTGTAGCTTTGGTACATCTCACTTGTCTGGATTGGTCTAGCAGGACTTAAGGAAAGGACATCAACTGGTAAGTAAAATGTCATCTTCTATATTGTCCTGCTAGACCAATCCAGGGCCTGCCCCTGAAACTGTATTGCTCTGTTCTATTGCTGCGGTACCCTAAGATCCGCCATGATTTTTATACTTGGCTTCGCAGGTTCATATTGTACCTTGCCAAGGGCTGCTGAGTCGTCAGGAGTCAGCAGTGACTTGAAGGCACGTAAAAAATAAATAAAATTTTCTACTGACAGCTTCCTGTTTATGCTTTCTTGTACATAGTTCTCTATTGTTTACTTGTTGAATGCATTGTGCTAATCTCATGTTCACTATGTAAAAAAAAATCCTCCTCTGTTCTTCGGCTTCAATTCTCTAAATTCAATTGCAAATAGAGTAAGGAATCAAATAAAACAAAACACACATTTATATCAGCAACAGTACTGCTTAAGCTGAGTAATTTGGGCCTTCAAACTTGAGGTCTTCCAGAATTCCTACTCTAGCTAGGCCATAGTACTTCTTCTTTTATTAGGAAAAAATGCTTCATAGTACAAATTTTGTCTTATCACTCTACGTCATGCCTCCGCTTTACAGATAAAGCTAAACACTACATGTTTTAGGTCAAACTAGAAACGGACATTCCTTATCGTCTCTCCAGTCCAGTCCCTTTCATCTGGGTTGTGCCCCCCTTCCAGCAGCTTTGGAGACTGAGCTCATCACTGATTTGATGGCCCCCTGGATAAATACTACTTGCACCACCCACCATCTTCCAGTATTTGCTGTCTCCAAGGCAGCTGGAAGGAGGCAGTAAGCATGAGAAGGGCTTGCTGGAGAGACATAGGTTTAGGGTTTTTTTTTTATTGGGTTAGGACTCCTAGGATTAGGTTATATTGTTAAAATAAAACACTTTATTTTTTTTTAATTGCCTTTGTTTCTTTAAGAAGGTTAGGTTACTGTGGCGTTAAGGAGGGAGAGGTTTTTAAATTTTGTCCATTCTCTCCCTCCCTTCCCGAATCAGTGGGTTCAGGGAAGCCCGGTCCTCCGTGAAAGAGGAGGAGGAGGCGGCTTGCCGGTTGGGCTCAGGCAAGCGCAGTTTCCCGCTTTTGTGCGTGGCCGAGGGGTTTATTCTGGCTGGAGCACGAGCGGAGCCCTGTCTGCCGGTCCCGACGTGCCGAGGCCCTCGGCGGCTGAGCGCAACGAGGGAGAGCATTGTGGGAGATCCGGCTCTGGGCAGCGGGCAGAGGCAAGCTGGAACGGCAGCGACTCAGCCGCGGGGGAGAGTAGCGTTATCACGGTAGCTGGCCATGTGGCCTGGTGCAGCCTGCTGCAGGAGGTAGGTGGCACTTTTTTGCGCGTTTCTCGTGTGCCGCCGCCCCCCCTCCCCCCGATGAGGGGAAGTGAAAAGGAAGTCCTTGGGTAAAAAAACAAAACAAAAACTGAGAGGTTTATTGTAGGTGTTAAAGATAACTTTATCTTTAATTTTCTTTTTTTTTTGGTTTAACTTTGACTAGTTAGGGCCTACGGACTTTGATATTTTTTAGGAGAAGAGGAGCAGGAGGCATGCCGGCAAGGCCTCAGTGTCTGGTCTGTGGCACCAAGCGGGGTACAGTATCAGAGAATGGAATCTGCAGGGGTTGCGCCACCGAAGCAGTTTCAGTGGAGCAAGAGATTAACGGCTCCACAGGAAGGGCTGCCGTCTGATTCCCAGGGCTCTGGGGACCCTATGGAAGGGGAGCAAGGTTCATCCTCATCTCTGCCCTTGGTTTTGGAGTCATCGGGTCTGGCTCAGCCCACACCCTCTACTTCCTTGGGGGACCTGTTGGAGGAGGGTGGGGGAGATTTCTCTCTGGAGTTCAGAATGCACAAGGCGTGCTGTTTGCATCAGCATGGGAAAGGGGCTGTGTCTCCCGCGCAAGGACACAGGACAAAGGGACAGGAGGGGGCTGGTGAGCAGGAGGAGTCAAGCCTGCCTCCTAAGTGGCCTAGATTGGCTGTGGAGGATATGCTGAAGTCCTCTGTTTCTGAAAATTTAGAGGAGAGGCCTCCGATGGGGAATCCGGGGAAGTCGAAGGCGAGATTGCTGAAGAGGAGCAGAACCGGATTGTTTGGGTTTTCAGGCGGGAGGAGCTCCCAGCCTTGATTGGAGAGACCATGAAGGTTCTCAATATGGTGGCGGATGTTCCAGTAGACGAGGAGGTACTGGAAGATCCGCTGATTCAGGCAGTCAGTCTCAAAAGGTTTTTCCGGTACATCGGGTGGTTCGTCAGATGATTCAGGAAGAATGGAATCAGCCGGAGTCCGGTTTAAGGGGAGTGCGCTCCATGGCCCACCTGTACCCCTTGCCAGAAGTGGAAAAAGAGTTGTTGCGGTCTCCTAGGGTGGATGCAGCAGCGGTGGCGGCGGCAGTGACTAAGACTATTCCAGTTGAGGGCAGTGTGGCTCTCAAGGATACCCAGGACAGGAAACTGGATGCATTGTTAAAACAAGCATTTGATGTAAATGTCTGTCTGGGCTCTCCAGGCTTTGGAGTCGGGCCTGGGTGGCCAGGACTTATTTACGTTGGTCGCAGCAGATACAAGGTGACCAGTCAGGTGAGGTGCTGTGAGAAGCAGCCAGGATTGAATCGGGGGCCGCATAACTAGCAGTCAATATGATCTTATTAGAAGCCTAGCGAAGAATATGGCTTCAGTGGTGGCTGCCCGACGGTACCTGTGGCTGCGCAATTGGGCAGCGGATGCTTATTCTAAGGCATGTCTCAGCAGACTTCCCTTAAGGGAAATTTGCTTTTTGGAGAAGATTTTGGATAAGTTGGTGAAGGACCTTGGGGGAATCCAAGGGAGGCAGGCTTCCGGAGGATAAGCAGAAGCAGAGTCTGATGCCCACTCTGGCACGAAGTCAGCCAAGGGAGTTCCGGAGGTTTTGGGCGGCCAGGACGACGCCCTTTCAGAGGGGCCAGTTTCCCGCCAGAGGACAAGGCTTCCGGGGATTCCAGGGGGCAGGAAGGGTCTTTGGGGCCTCTTCCTCGGGAGCGCGGAAGCCACAATGAAACAATGGTGGCCTTGGAGGAAGTACTGCCTGTGGGGGGGTTGGTTGAGGCAGTTTTTCTCTGCCTGGGCCTGGGTCTGGGTCACGTCAGACAATGGGTGCTGGAGATAATTCAAAAAGGATATGCGCTAAAGTTTGCCAGGCCAGTGCATCCGGCATTCATGCGGTCTCCTTGCAGGTCTCTGGTAAAGGCTGCGGCTGTCAAAGATACATTGGAGCGGCTGCCGGGGTTAGAGGCGGTAGTTCCGGTGCCCATAGACCAGTTAGGCTGCGGTCGATACTCCATTTATTTTGTAGTCCCCAAAAAGGAGAGGTCGTTTTGGCCTATCCTAGATTTAAATAGGGTCAGTTGCTGTCTCAAGGTCCCGCACTTTCACATGGAGACTCTGAAGTCCGTGATTGTGGCCATGTGGCAGGGGGAGTTTCTAACGTCCCTGGACCTCACGGAGGCATATTTACATATTCCAGTACGCAAGGCTCATCAGCAGTTCCTGAGGTTTGCGGTACCAATGGACATTTTCAGTTCCAGGCATTGCCCTTTGGTCTAGCAATGGCCCTGAGAACGTTTACCAAAGTAATGGTCGTGGATGCGGCACTTCGCAAGGAAAGCATCCTGGTCCATCCATATCTTGACGACTGGCTGATTCGGGCAAAGTCCAAGTCTGAGAGTATGGCGGCAACGGCCAGGGTGGTAAGTCTCCTAGAAGAGCTGGGCTGGGTCATCAATACGATGCAGGAGATCGAGTATCTGGGAGCAAGGTTCGACACCTACAGAGACAGGGTGTTCCTGCCGGAGGACAGAGTAAGAAGCTTGAGAAGTTTGTTGCAACAGTTTCTGGACATGCCGGCACCGTCAGCCTGGCATTATTTGCAGGTGTTGGACTATGGCGGCAATGATCGACCTGTTGCCTTGGGCCAAGGCCCAGATGCGGCCGCTTCAGAGGGCCCTGCTCCGGCGTTGGTCTCATCAGAATCAAGCTTTGTCAGTAACGCTACCCTGCCCTCAGGTGACCAGAAGGGCCTTGAGGTGGTGGATTGTTCCAGGGAATCTAGAGAAAGGAATGCCCTTCGAAACCCCACAGTGGATTCAGTTGACTACAGACGCCAGTTTGGCGGGCTGGGGAGCTCACTGTGAGGGCAGGTTCGCCCAGGGGTTATGGGATTTGGATGAAGCCTAGTGGGCAATCAACAGATTAGAGATGCGGGCGGTGACCCTGGAGCTCGAAGCATTCAGGAATCTGGTCCTCGGGAAAGCGGTATGTGGTCTGTCAGACAACATCACCACAGTGACCTACATCAACCGTCAAGGCGGGACAAGCAGTTCGCAGCTGGAAGAGGAAGCGGAAAGCTTGCTTCAGTGGGCCGAAGCACATCTGTTAGCCTTGTCAGCACAACATGTGGCCGGGGTAGAAAACATGACGGCGGATTACCTGAGTAGGCATACAGTGGATCACAGCGAGTGGGAACTTTGCCAAGCAGTGTTCGAATTAGTGGTAGAACGTTGGGGAGCCCCGGTCATGGATCTCATGGCTCGTCTGCAGTCAGCCAAGGCGAGCCGGTATTTCAGCCACAAGAAGGAAAGGATGTCGGAAGGCCTTGATGCTCTGGTTCAGAGATGACCCGCCGAGGGACTTCTGTATGTTTTCCTACCTTTGGCACTCATAGGAAGAGTCTTACAGTGGGTGGAGGCACACCAAGGTCTCGTGATCCTCATTGCGCCGGATTGGCCGCGGAGACCGTGGTATGCAGACCTGATGAGGCTGCTAGTGGATCGGCCGTGGCGCCTGCCCTACAGGGACGATCTTTTGGTTCAGGGACGGGTACGGATGCCGCAGGTGGATCGGTTCTCGCTTACGGCTTTGCTATTGAGAGGGCAAGGCTCCGTAAGCAGGGGTATTCCGGAGCGGTGATCTCTACATTATTGAATGTGCGCAAGCAATTGACATGCCTCTCATGTAAGAATCTGGAGAATATTTGAACACTGGTGCGCGGTTCAGGGTAAGAGTCCCTTTTCAGTAGCGGTTCCAGAAGTGTTAGAGTTTATCTCCAGGAACAAGCAGGAATGAGTCTTCACATATGGGTATCGTCGGTACCGACGGAGCCTGCGCGGGAACGCTCCCCAGCGTCCAGTAAGAGAGCTTTTGGGAGCATCACACAGCGCCTGCGCGCTGCCTTCCCGTCTTTCCCAACCGCCTCTCCAGTTCTTCTTTTCCGCGGAGCCAGCAGGTCGTGTTCCTGTCACCGCAGAAGAAGTTCTTTATTTTTTCTTTATTCTTTTGTGTCGCGTCTGCCTTCTTCGACGTCGGACCGGTACCGCCGGTCTTTTCTTTTCTTTCTTTAAAAAAAACCAAAAACAAACTTAAACTTTCTTCACTGTGCATTTTAGTTTTTGGGCCTTAGGCCTAAAAATTTTCTCCTCATGGAGAAGCCCGCCTCCTGGTTCAAAAAGTGCACAAAATGTGGCGGTACTATTTCTGTCACAGACACCCATGATTGGTGTCTAAAATGTTTGGGTCCTGACCATTCCATCACGGATTGTGTCCTGTACCATGATGTCTAAAAGAGGTCGGCAGAACCGAGCAGCCAAGCTCAGTACCCTGTTTCCCTCTGATGCAGCTTCGGTGGCATCAACGTCTTCCAGGGCTGCTTCTTCCTCCCATGGATCTCAGGTAACCAAGCATAAATCTGGCCGGTCCTCGAAGGGCAAATCTCCCTCTAAGCATCGAGATGCCTCCGGGCTTGTCCTCGAGGACTCCGCACCGGCAAAGTTACCCCGGCGGGAAGTTCCGGCTTCCAAAGCATTGTCTATGGGGTCACAGGTTGACATCAATGGCTCGGCCTCGACCGATCACCTGTTGCCGTGTTCTGGGGTACCGGTGTCTCCCACTGGTACTGACATCCAGACTTTGGTGGCGTTGATGGATCAGAAGATTCTGACCATGCAGCGCACCCTGACGGCATTCATGCAGGCTGTGACACCTCTGGTACCGCAACAATCCCCGTTGCCAGTACCGGTACCGGCATCATTCCCTGTGCCGGTACCGATTGCATTGGCTTCGGTGTCGACTGCAACGGTACCCTGTCCTATGATGCCCATCAGTACCGAACCGGTACCGGTTACTCCCGATGTCGATCCCACTCTGTACGTATATCGGGCTTTACAGGAGCATCCAGACAGGCGATACTTCAATTCCTCCGAAGACTCTGACGAGTCCGAAGGATCTGTCGAGGCATCAATACTTCTTCCTCAGGAGTCGTCTTCTCCTAAACGAAGAATGTCTCCTCCAGAAGACTTGTCTTTTCAAGACTTCATTAGGGAGGTGGCTAGGGGCCTCTCCATCACAGTGGCCCCTGAGTCAGAGCCTAGAGCTAAGCAGCTGGATATTCTACAATATCCTAAGGCTCCTAAAGAGGCAGCTACTTTACCTGTTCATGAGATTTTGTATGATCTCATGTTGAGTATGTGGGAGACACGTCTTACTACCTCTCCTCATTCTCGCAGGTTAGACACCATGTATCGTGTCCCTCCTTGTCCTGGCTTTCATAAGACTCAGCTTCCTCACCACTCTATTGTGGTAGAGTCTGCCATGAGAAAGATAAAGAGTGCAAAAAGACACTCATCTAATCCTCCAGGACATGAATGCAGGACCCTAGATGCTTTTGGCCGTAGGGTTTTTCAAGCTTCTATGCTCGCTGTCAGAATCAACTCTTATAGTCTCTATATAGGGATGTTTCTAAAGGAAGTCACAGATCATCTGCAGACTTTAACCCCTTTTATTTCAGAAGATAAAAGGCAGGAGTTTCTCACTTGGCTCAAACATGCCCAGGATGTTTCCAAATTTTCCAACCGTGCAGCCTTTGACTCTTGAGTGTGCAAGCAGAGCCTTGGCTATTGCCATAGGTGCACGCAGAATTGCTTGGCTACAAGCTTCTGATTTTGAACTCTGGGTCCAAGATGAATTAGGAAATCTTCCTTGTACAGGTGAAAACCTTTTTGGCAAGGATTGGCAAGCAAAGGCCACTCAGATGGATGCTGAGAACTCCGCTTTGGATCGACTTTCAAAGTCCACCTCTGCTCCTGCTAAGAAAAGATTGTTCAAAAAGACATCTTTTTCTAAAAAGGGAAGATATTATCCTGCTTATGTTCAGCAGGCATCTTCTGCAGGTCGTTTTGCTGCAAAACATCAGCAACCACCTAAACAGGCCAAGTCAAAGGCTGCTAGGTCTTCCACAGCCCAGCAGCCTCAGCCTCCTCAGGGCCTTTGACTCGCAACTAGAGAACTTAGCCTTTCTAGCTCTGGAAGAACCAGAGCCCCTCGCCATTCCAGGAAGGTTGGCTTACTTTGCTCCCAGATGGGAACAAATCACAGCAGAGCAATGGACCCTCTCCATCATAAGGGAAGGGTACAAGCTTCATTTCTTAAGCCTTCCTCCTCGCACCATGGTGAGACAGTTCAATTCTCCAACATCTCTCCTCAACCTTCTGGGTCAGGAGATTGCCACCCTTCTTGCCCAAGGGGCAATAGAAGAAGTACCTCTTCTTCAACAGGGCTCAGGGTTCTACTCCCCTTATTTTCTTATCCCAAAGAAAACAGGGGGCTACAGACCCATATTAGATCTCAGAGAATTGAACAAGTTTCTATTCAAAGAGAAATTCAAGATTTCTCTCGGTGCTCTGTTTCCACACCTTCAGAGTCAGGACTGGCTTTGTTCTCTAGATCTCAAGGATGCGTACACCCATGTCCTCATCCATCCAACACACAGAAGGTTCCTTTTTCAGGGAAAGCACTACCAATACAGGGTGCTTCCGTTCGGTCTGGCCTCTGCACCAAGGGTGTTCACGAAATGCATGGCAGTAGTAGCTGCATTTCTACGCACTCTAGGAATATTTGTCTTCCCTTAACTGGATGACTGGCTCATTCGAGCTCCCATCCCAGTCAGAGACCCAGAATTGTCTAATCTGCACAATGCGTGTTCTCCAGTATTTGGGACTGGTAATAAACATCCCAAAATCAAATCTCACCCCTACTCAGTCTCTGGAGTTTATAGGGGCCTTGCTGGATACCACAACTGCAAGGGCCTATCTTCCTCAGGCCCGTTGCCTACGCTTAGTGCAGTTAGCCTCCCAGATACAGTTAAAGTCCCATTTAACTGCTCGAGAGATGTTACAACTCTTAGGCCACATGGCATCTACCGTGCACGTGGTTCCATATGCTCGCCTTCACATGAGGGCAGCTCAATGGACTTTGTCCATCCAATGGACTTAGGCATCAGGTTGCCTGTCAGACAAAATAGAAAACTCCAGTCGCCTTTTTTGGTCTCTCCAGTGGTGGATGTCCTCTCCAAATCTGTTGCTGGGGTCCCCTTTTCAGCAGTCACTACCCCAAGCAACTCTTACAACAGATGCTTCTCCAATGGGTTGGGGAGCTCATTTGCAGGATCTCTCCACCCAGGGCATCTGGTCTCCACAGGAGACTTCTCTGCATATCAATCTCTTGGAACTCAGAGCAATATTCTTAGCTCTGTGTTCCATTCCCTGCTCGGCTACAGGACAGTCCTCATCCATACGGACAACCAAGTAGCCATGTTCTATGTAAACAAGCAGGGCGGGACTGGCTCTCTGTTGCTTTGCAACGAAGCTTTGCGACTGTGGGCCTTCGCCAGAGAGCATCACATTCATCTTCTGGCAGTATATCTTCCAGGCGTTCAAAACTCTTGGGCAGACAGACTCAATCGAGTTCTGCTTCCACATGAGTGGTCCCTCCACATGGACCAGGTAGCCAGGATTTTTCGAATTTGGGGAACCCTGGACATAGACCTCTTTGCAAGTCCGTGGAATGCCAAACTTCCCCGGTTCTGTCCCAGAATTCTGTGTCAGGGAGTTCAGGCCAAGGATGCCTTCCTCTTTCACTGGGGACAAGACTTCCTTTATGCCTTTCCACCCATTCCCCTAATTCCCAAAACACTATTCAAGCTTCAGAGAGATCGAGGAACCATGATCCTCATAGCACCACATTGGCCACGCCAAGTGTGGTATCCTCTACTTCTGCATCTCTCTCAAGCTCCTTCCCTGGACTTGGCTCTGCACCAGACCTTCTATCCCAGGAGGAGGGAAAGTTGTGGCACCCAAACCCCCAGTCTCCATCTCAGGGCTTGGTTGCTGAAGGCCTAGACCTTCGAGGTTTTCATCTCTCAGCAAGTCAGAGATGTTGTTCATGCCTCTAGAAAGCCTTCTACTAGACGTTCCCATGCTTTCAAATGGAAAAGATTTACCATTTGGTGTTCAGAGAAGGGTCTTAACCCTCTTGCAATACCTTTGAATTCTTTACTAGAGTATCTCCTGCATTTATCCCATGCAGGTCTTAAAACGAATTCAGTAAGAGTCCCTTTGAGTGCTATTGCAGCATCCCTCAAGCCTCTCAATGGACAGCCTATTTCCTCTCATCCTCTTATAACAAGATTCATGAGAGGCCTTCTTCTAACTAAACCTCACATTAGACCACCTCCAGTGGCATGGGACTTAAACCTGGTTCTTGGCCAGCTTATGAAGCCACCCTTTGAACATAGCCACCACCTCCTTGAAATTTCTTTCTTGGAAAGTTATCTTTCTCATTGCAGTCACCTCAGCACGCCGCATCAGTGAATTTGCAAGCTTTGGTGGCTAATCCACCTTATACAAGGTTCCATCATTTATTTATTTGGACAGCTTTTATATACCGCTGCTTCCAAGGATCAGCAGCGGTTTACATTATAACAAATAGAACAGGTACATTGAACTTTAAGGACTAGGTATTACAGTATAACTAGGAACATTTTACATTATAACAAATCAAATATCATAAGGTAGTCCTCAGGACCAATCCACACTTTATGCCCAAAGTGGTCTCGCCTTTTCATCTAAACCAAGAGGTATATTTTATTTATTTATTTATTTATTACAGGCTCTTATATACCGCTCTATTTAGCATCAGCGCGGTTCACAATATAACAATATAACCTAAGAATAAATCATAGCAAAACTGATGTCCTATTTGTTACAAGGAATCTTAAGTTTGTACCTCCGCCGTCACTGCTGGTCAACAACACAGAACTGACGTCCAAACCCACGATCAGATACCTCGGCATAACATTAGATCAACACCTGGACATGACAATGCACGTGAAGAATGTGACAAAGAATATATACCATAAGATCAGAACACTACGCCACCTCCGTCCACTACTAGACTATACTGATTACCGGTCAACCTTCCAGGCACTAGTCCTGCCACATCTAGATTTTGCAAACATCATCCTCCAAGGGCTCCCTCAATCAACCTTAAATCCACTACGTCTGGCTATGAATACAGCTGCTAGAGTCTTTTCTGGGTCACCAAGGTCTGCTCATATAACGCCTATCATGAAAGACCTACACTGGCTACCACTACAAGCCAGACTCTCATACAAGTCACTAGTTTTGACCTTCAAAGCCATGAATATCTACCCACCAACACCAATCAGTAAACTAATCCATAACACCCCTGAAAATAGAAACAGAAGGACTACAACTATGAACACTTTAATAGTTCCTAAGATGATGACTTCATGTACTAAAGCCACATCAAACAGAGCTTTTTCATTGTTCGCACCCAGGAATTGGAATAAACTTCCCCACGAAATCCGCGGCATCAAAAGTCTATTACAATTCCGCAAAGCCGTAAAGCATCACTTATTCACAAAATACTACCCAGAAGTGTCCATGGACACTCACACAGCCAACAGGCCTCCCACTCACACCAAACACCCTAGCACTTTAATCCAACCAGAAAACGGTTAGTCCCCACGAAAATCCACCTTACTACTATAGACTCATCCTACCCATGAATACATGTTCAATATTCACTCGAGTTTAAATATGGTACATAATTAAAGCATATAAATAGTATATTGTTTATTGTACATAGTTATCCCTTTTATTCCATGTTTTATATTCCCTTGTTCTCTGTAAACTCGATGTTACCTGTACACATTGCAGTATATTTTGTTCGATGTACACCGTGCTGATTTTAATAGCGCGGTATATAAGAGATGTTAAATAAATAAATAAATAAATAAACAACATACCATATTGAACAAACTGTTTGGTTTTACAGAGAACAAGGTCAGAGAACTTGGATAAAACATGGGAAGTCATTACTGCAACTATTTACAGGAGTATTTACAAGTATAAAACATGGGAAGTCATTACTGCAACTATTTACAGGAGTATTTACAAGTATACATGACAGGATTTATTCTTAGTTTGGGTAGTGATCAAGATTGGTTAGTTGGTTAAGTGATATTGGGGGAAGAGGTGGGATTTGAGTGCCTTTCTGAAAAGGGATAGATCAGTGATAGCACGAATTTCTGGGGGTAGAGCGTTCCAGCATTTAGGGGCATAGAATCTGAAAGCCCTGTTGGATGTCACTGATAGGCATTTTGTCGCTGCTTTAGGGATGATTAGAATATTTGTTGATATTGTTCTCCTGGATCTGTTGGGTGGAGCGGTCTGAATGAGGTCTATTAGAGAGGAGGAGGTGATGTTTTTAGTGGCCTTAAAAGTTAATAATAATGTTTTGAACAATATTCTGCCATGTATGGGGAGCCAGTGGAGTTGCTCTAGGATGGGTGTTACATGGTCCCTTCTTGAAGCTCCGTAGAGGACTCTAGCAGCTGTATTCATGGCGAGTTGCAGGGGGTTTAATGTGGAGTGAGGGAGGCCTTGCAGAATGGCATTGGCATAGTCAAGGTGTGGTAAGGTTAAGGCTTGAAATATGGTTCTGAAGTCATCAGGATCAATCAGGGGCGAAGATGTCGAAGAGTCCTGATCTTGAGGTAGATTGCCCTGACTACGTTGGATATGTGTAGTTTCAGATCCATGCGTTGGTCAAAAGTGACTCCAAGGTAACGAATGGAAGTTTTTGATTGGAGTTCGGCTTCTTTCACTTTTATATGGGATGGGGGGGTGAAAAGTGGGTCCCTGGTGATGAAGAGAACCTCGGTCTTTTTATGTTGAATTCTGAGGTTCTGTGATTGCAGCCATTTGGATACTGCATCAAAACAATTAGCTAGCGGGGAAAGATCCATGTGAACTGTGGAGAAAGGCATGTATAGGAGGATGTCATCTGCGTATATCAAGCATTCAACCTTGAAGGACTTGATGATATTGCAAACCGGTTGTATGTATATATTGAAAAAGAGTGAGGATAGGGATGATCCTTGCGGTACGCCTTGCTTTTGGTGGTAGGGTGTGGATGTTGCGGTCCCTGAGGTAACGTACTGCCATCTCTGATCGAGGTATGACTTGCACCACTCTAGGGCAGTGTTATTGATGCCTTTTTCTTTTAGTCGCGCTATTAACAGATCGTGATGTACAGAGTCAAAAGCCGCAGCAATGTCTAAGAAGATAAGAGCAAAGCCTTGGCGGATGTTATCAATGCCTGTGATGATGTTGTTGCAGAGAGTGGTAAGGAGGGTTTCAACTCCGTGGAACTCTCTGAAGCCATGTTGGCAGTGGTCCAGAGGGGAGACGGTGTCAATGTGGTCTTGTAACTGTCTTTGAGCTTCCTTTTCAATTATTTTCGCTAGTAGGGGTATGCTAGCTATGGGTCTATAAGATTCAACCTTTTGTGGGTCGAGTTTATGGTTTTTCAAGGTCTTTTTTCTAGGACCTCATGCATCAAGGGCAGAGAGGAATCTTCATACCTTGGATTGTAAGAGAGCTCTTGCTTTTTACTTACAAAGAACACAGCAGCATAGAAAGTCTTCTCAACTCTTTGTTGCTTTTGATCCTTCTCATTTAGGACTTCCAGTTTCTAAGAGAACACTGTCCAACTGGATTGCTCAGTGTATTTCTTTCGCCTACCAGAGTACGAACCTTTCTCTGGAGGGCCATGTCACAGCTCACAATGTGAGAGCCATGGCAGCCTCAATGGCTCATCTAAACTGTGTCCATCGACCAAATCTGTCGAGCGGCCACCTGGGCCTCGGTTCATACCTTCACAGCCCATTACTGTTTGGACAAGGACTCCCTCCGGGATGCCTCGTTTGGTCAGGCTGTTCTCAAACACCTGTTCCATTCCTAATCAACTCCTAACCACCTACCCTGGTTGGATGCCAGAGATCCATGGGGGGAGGTAGAGTCCTTTTCAAGGACACACAACCTGGGGTCTCCCCCTGGCATCTGCAGCTAGGGAGTCCCCATATGTGAAGACTCATTCCTGCTTGTTCCTGGAGATAGCACAGTTACTTACCTGTAACAGGTGATCTCTGGGAACAGCAGGAATAAGTCTTCACAACCCACCCACCTCCCCTAGGAGTTGTATCTCTCTATCTTTCCTTTCCCCTCTCTCTCTTTGTCTCAGCTTTAAAACTCGAACTGGAGAGAGGCGGTTGGGAAAGGCGGGAAGGCAGCGCGCAGGCGCTGTGGGATGCTCCCAAAAGCTTTCTTACTGGATGCTGGGGAGCGTTCCCGTGCAGGCTCCGTCGGTAATGACGATACCCATATGTGAAGACTTATTCCTGCTGTTCCCAGAGATCACCTGTTACAGGTAAGTAACTGTGCTTTGCAGGCCGGTTTCGAGAAGGGGTTGGTGGCCAGTTCCTTGCGGGTGCAACTGGTGACCATTTCCTGTTATAGGGGTAAGGTGCATGGGAAACTCTTAGCAGAATGTACGGATATAGGTAGGTCCCTGCGGGCGGTTTGGCATCTTCAACTGCAGAGAAGGTTGGCGATTCCTCCTTGCGATCTTAATTTGGTACTGAATGCGTTGGCCGGGGAACCGTTCAAATCAGTTGGGAGTGATTCCTTGAAGGATTTAACTCTTAAGGTGGTTTTCCTTGTGGCAATCTGCTCGACGAGGTGTATTTACGAGCTTCAAGCCCTATCGTGTCAGCCTCCATTCATCTTTCTCTAAGGAGAAAGTGGTCCTGTGTACGGTGCCTTCTTTTTTGCCTAAGGTAGTTTCTCCCTTTCACGTAAATCAGTTGGTCTCTCTCCCTTCGTTTCCGGAGGGGGGGGGGGGCGAGGAGCGGAGGATGTGCGCTTATGCAGTTTGGATGTGCACAGAGTGTTGAAGTGGTACCTCAGAGTGGTTTCGGAAGTCGGAACGCTTATTTGTATTGTTCGGGGGGCCGCGAAAGGGTGAAGCAGCAGCCAAGGCTTGAAATGATAAAGCGGTATAAAAAAACTTAAATCTCTAGATGGATTAGGGAAGCTATTATCAGCCTACATCCTGAAGGGTAGGAGGATCCCTGAAGGGTTCCGAGCGCATTTGATTCGTGCCCAGGCGACCTCCTGGGCGGAGTATAGTTTGGTCCCGCTGCTGGACATTTTGTAGGGCAGCTACTTGGTTGTCCTGTCCTTACCTACGTTTGCGAAGCATTACCGGTTGGATGTGCAGGTGGCCGCGGATGCGGAGTTTGGGAGAGCGGTGCTTCTATCCGGTCTTGGGAACCCCTGCTAGGCTTGTACTGCTCTGTTACATCCCAGATGAAAGGGACTGGACTGGAGAGACAATAAGCAAGAAGTAATTAGACCTTACCTGCTAATTAGTGTTCCTGAAGGAACTCCAGTCCAGTCCCTGTTCCTGCCCAATATTGTCAGTTGTATGTGTCAGGTTTTTACATCGCCGGCCTGAAGCGTTTTAAAGGGCAAAGAGGAAATCCAAAGGCTCCTTGCTGAGGGTTTCGGTGATGGATGGACCGGCAGGGGGTCCTGTCGGTGGGATGGACAGGACAGGTGCAGTATTGGGTAAGTCTACTCCTCCTCTTCCGGGGGTGGGGGGGTGGGGGGGGTGGGCTGTAAAGTTCCATCCTGGGGAGGTGGGAGGAGTTATCCCGGAGTTATGGTTTTTAAAGTTTTACAAGGTTGAGCTAATAATTTTTGTTTCTCTCCACTAAGTTGCTTTGTCAATAGCATACTGGAAGTTGGTGGGTGGTGCCAGTGGTATTTATCCAGGGGGCCATCAAATCAGTGATGAGCTCAGTCTCCAAAGCTGCTGGAAGGGGGGCACAACCCAGATGAAAGGGACTGGACTGGAGTTCCTTCAGGAATACTAATTAGCAGGTAAGGTCTAATTATTTCTTGCTCAACTTAATCAGAATAAGCACAAATATTTTCTTTTTTTCCCCCCACAAATATCTACAAAATACGGCCTTGGCTTGTATAACATTCTACTAGGCCAGAGGATTTCCAACTCCAGCCCTAAAGGCCCCTGCACTAGGCTGTCTGCAAAATTCAAAGCCATTCTCCATATTAACCCTTTCAGAGAGTCTTGGTACCCCATTTCAAGTCCCTTTCTACAGTGTTGCCCACAGTTGAGGTTTGCCATGTTCTCCCATTTACTTTTGGACTAATGCTGAGGGGAATAGAGGCATGGAAGTGATGTCATTGAAACTAGGGCTTTTCGTGGGTTCTTTGTCTCCATCATTCTGCTGGTAGAGGAACACTAGTACTACTACTGAGCATTTGTATAGTGCTACAAGACGTATGCAGCCCTGCACGGACACATGCAATATATGGTCCCTGCTCATCAGAGCTTACAATCTAGTCAAGACATTACAACACAGTAGCTGTAGACACAGGAGACATCTAGGGGGAATGGTAAGGAAACACAAAGGAAACCAGGTGAGTCAAGATCAGAAAGCGGCAGCGAAGAGATGAGTTTTCAGCTTGGATTTGAAAAGGGCCAGAAAAGGTGCTAGTAGTTTTCTTCTAGGCATAAGGAAAAGCAAGGTGAAAGGAGCGAAGTCTGGCATTAGCAATGGAAGAGAAGGGCACAGATAGAAGCAATTTGTCAGAAGAGTAGAGTTCCCGAGGAGGGGTATAGGGAGAGATAAGAGAAAGTAGTGAGGAGCTGCAGAGTGAATGCACTTATAGGTTAGCAGGAGAAGTTTTGAACTGGATGCGGAAACTGATATGGAGCCAATGAAGTGACTTGAGAAGAGTGGGTAATATGAGCATGACGAGGGACCTGGTGGAAGACGCAGCAGTATGTTGAACAGATTGAAGGGGAGCTAGATGATTCAGGAGACCAGCAAGGAGTAGGTTACAATAGTCAAGACGGGAGATGACTAAAGAGTGTGTCTTAGTAGTGTATTCAGAAAGGAATGGGCAGATTTTGTTAATGTTATAGAGAAGGAAACGGCAGGTTTTAGCTATCAAATGGATGTATGTGGAGAAGGAGAGAGACGAGTCAGGCAACCCCAAAGTTGTGAGCTGAGGAAACAAGGAGTAGAGTTATCCACAGACTGAGAAAGGAAAAGGGGAGAGGAGGGTTTAGAGGGGAACATTAAAAGCTCAGTTTTGGCCAATTTCAAGCAGCAATGCCAGAAAGGCAGTCAGAGATCTGGGCCTGGATTTCTAGAGAGACTTCAGCTGTAGAGAGGTAGATCTGAAAGTCATCAGCGTTAAGATGGTACTGAAAGCCATGGGAAAAGACGAGTGCACCAAGGACTGGGTATATAGAGAGAAAAGGAGTGGATCCAAGACAGATCCTGGGGTGCACCAACAGAGTGGGATATCAGCAGAAGAGGATACCCCGGAACGAACATTGAAAGAGCGATGGGAGAGAAGGGAACTAGGATAGTACAGAGCCCTTAAAACCGAGATGGCAAGGTATTAAGGAGAAGGTTGTGGTCAATGTCAAAAGCAGCAGAAAGGTCAAGAAGGTTGAGGGTTGAGTAAAGGCCCTTGGAGTTTGCCAGGAATAGGTTGCTGGAGGCTTTGGCAAGAGCTGCTTCAGTAGAATGTAAAGGTGAAAACCAGGTTATAATGGATCCAGGAGGGCTTGAGAGGGTAGAGACAGTCGAGGCAACGGCGGTGAACCATACATTCAAGTAGTTTAGAAATGAAGGGGAGGAAGGAGATGGATCTATAGTTAGGACAGGTAGGATCTAGTGAGGGTTTCTTGAAGAGAGGTGTAACCACAGCATGCTTGAAGGCAGTGGTTACACCGTTTGCAGTGGGGGGAGAGAGAGAAGTTGAGAACGAGAGATGGAAGGGGCAACAGTGGAGGATATGGAACTTAGGAGATGGGTGGGAATAGGATCAGAGGAGCATGTAGTGAGTTTGGATAAGGAAAGGAGGTGAGTGATTTCCTCCTCAGATCATAGTAAAGGAAGAAAGGTTAGCAGAGGTGGGGGTGGGGGGAGGGAGTTGGGAGCGAAGAGGGGGAGGAGGGGAAGTAGCTGACAACATGGGGAACCTGGAGTGTGGTCTTGTGGATTGTGTCATGGAAATAGCCAGGGTTTGGGCAGAAAGGGAGGGAGGGGGTGGAGGCACCTTGAGGAGAGAGTTGTAGAGAGACGGCGAAGGTCAGAGGCAGGAGAGTTAGATGGACATAAGTCTTGTTTGAATGCTATGACTTACTGGAAAAGAGACAAGCATGAATTTGAAGTGTAGAAAGTCTGCAAGGGTGTGGGATTTGAGCCAAGCATGCTCAGCTGAATGGGCACAGGAACATAGACAACCATAGCTGGGATATAGTACGCCTCACAGGACATGGCATGGGCGGAGCAAGAACATCCAGAGCAGAAGAGTGCAGTGTTATAGGAAGTTATTGCATCAATGGATTCAGACAGCATAGTAGGAGGAAAGATGTGATGAGACAGTGGAGGAGAGAGTCAAAGCATCAGTAGCATGAAGATTTCATCACCCGCTGCCTCAACCTCGCCTGTCTCCTCCAATCTCTTTAGAAGAGTGAAGCTTAGCAGGAGATGATTCGATAAGGGAAGAACTGAGGTACAGAGGTTTGAGGGTAAGCAATTAGAGAAGAATACAAGGTCGAGGCAGTGGCTGTGATGGTGAGTGGGGGTAGTAGAACAAAGCTGGAGGTTGAATGAGGAGGTAAGGAAAAGGAGCTTTAAAGCATGAGGGTCAGAGGCGATATAAACATGAATGTTAAAATTCTCGAGAATAAGAGAAGGGGAAGAGGAATCCAAAAAGGAAAGCCCCGAGTCAGTCGGTGAAAAAGGTAGAAGTGGACTTGTCAGGGGGTTGATAAACAGCTAACCAGAGATGTAGTGGTGTAAAAAGATGGAGGGAGTGGACATAAGATTTGAGCAAATACACCTATCGGCCCTATTCTGAATCTATCAAGCCAACTGGACTGCTCTTTGAAACCTACTCAAACTGTAAATACTGCTCAAACTGTACATAACCTATACATACTGTAAATACCATAAATTAACCAACCCAACTATAAATAACACTGGTCAACAAATTTTTACAAAAGTCATGTTACTGAAATAAAAATAGTCATTTCTTATCAATTTTTATATGCTGAACACAATGACATTGAAATTGCAAAAAAAACGAGCCAACTTTGCAATCTACAAGAATTAATGTTTACATCACGAAATGCATGTCAGTAGTAAATATAGTAGGCCTTCGGTTAATACCTGTAAAAAACCAAGTCATAGACTACTACTTAGATTTTTTTCGCCTGTCTCTTGTACAGCTGTTCGGGAGCTTCTCTGGGGAGTGTCCAGCAGTAGTCAGCCAGCATTGTAGTGGACCATTTTCCCTGGTATCTTTGCTCCATCGTTGCGATATCCTGGTGAAAACGTTCGCCCTGTTCATCACTAACCATACCACAGTTGTCAGGAAAGAAATCGAGATTGGAATCAAGGAAATGGATCTTTAGAGACATATTGCAGCCAAGTTTCTGATACTGCATCAGCATGTCTTCTACTAGTTCCTTGTAGTTTTCTGCCCTAACATTCCTGAGAAAGTTTGACACTAGGCGAAAAGCATTCCATGCTTGTTTCGCATCGCCCTATAGCAAGTTGCTGAACCTATCATCTTTGAAGAGCTCTCGAATTTGAGGACCCACAAAAACTCCCTCTTTAATCTTTGCTTCTCTGAGTCGAGGGAATTTTTCATGCAGGTATCAGAAAGCTGGCGAAGTGCGGTCCATGGCTTTCATGAAGTTTTTCATCAAACCTAGTTTGTGAAGGGGTGGTAGCAGGATTTTGAGAGCCTCAACCAGAGCTCTGGGTGCTGGATATTCTTCTCTCCAACTGTTACATTTTGTCTGTGATTCCATTCCTTCCGCAAGGAGTGCCAATCCCTTGCTCGGCTATCCCACTCACATAAGAAACACATATATTTTATATATCCCTTCTGCAGGCCCATTAAAAGGGCAACTACCTTCAAGTCACCACAGAGGTGCCAGCTGTACTTGTTATAGTTAACTTAAAGCATCTACTGGCTTCCATTATCGTATGTGTCTCTTATGTGGATGGCATGTGCTACTGGAATAGATGGAAGACTGTTTCCATTGTTCAAAAACACAGCTTTCAGACTCAGTTTCGAAGAGTCTATAAATAGTCTCCAGTCTTGTGGGTCATGAGTGATTTTTAAGGCATTCATGAGGCTTTCAATATCGGAACAGAATACCAGATTACTTTCCTTTTCAACTGCGTATAGTACACTGCTGACGTCAGATGGCTTCAGCAGCCGTCTGGCAGTAATATTGCATTGCATCAGAAAATTATGCAATCAACTCTGAATGATGTGTGCATGCTGGTATTATGCAATGTGATGCAATATTACATCATTCAAGGCTTATTTGGGATGTTGTTGATGTCCTACTGGATAAATTTATACGGTGAAACATCAAAAATGAACTGCATGCAATATCTTCAAAACGAGAGCCAATACATTTTTTAATGTTATATTCGTGTTCAGCTCACCAAGATACTACAGATTAGGGCCTTTTAAAGTCAGTAATGATTTCAATGTTGACCAGTGTAATTATAGTTTAACCCCCTGCATGCCAACCCCCATTTTACTCTAATTCATTGTACCCCCCAGTTCAATTTTTTTGTTACGATATAAACCACCTTGATTGAAGGATAAAGCAGCCTGGTTAATTAAATTAATTAATTTGTGTGAAGATCTGTTCTGGGAGTGTGACAAAAGTCTAGGGGGGGTGGGGGGGTAGGGTTGGTAGTGTTATCTCCGGATGAGAGAAGGAGTAGAAGAGTATGGGGTAGAAAGGAGACAGCACAGCGGTAACAAGGGTGAGGTTGTATTAGAGAGAGAATGTATATGCCTGAATGAGAGGGAGAAAGTGGTGGAGCTCAAAAGCTGACAGTGTAGAGGACAGGATTGTGGGGAAAGTGAAGATGGTAAAGGGGAGGATTTAAGGTGTTGGTAGGAGGGGAGACAATTAAGGAGTGTGAGGAATATGAAGAGAATGTAATAAGGAGCCATAGAAAAGAGGCGGAGAGGAGAAAAGAGGTCAGAAGAAATAAGGATAGGTGGAAGAGATCACATGAGGTTAGGTGCACCTGTGAATAATCATGGTAATGAGCAGAAGATGGCTATAAGAGAATGCTGCGGGGTGGGTGGATAGAGGGGTGGGAGGGAGGGATAAGTCATGAAGATATGTAGGAGACAGGCATGGAGAAAATTGAAGCTTAAGATTAAATAGCAAATTGAGTTTTTGTGTTGACTACAGCAAGGCTTTTGACACTGTAAACTATGAGCAATTCTTGGCCACATAAAGAAGCATTGATATACCAAAACACCTGATTGTTCTCTTGCACAACCTTTACTTTGATCAAGAAGCAACAGTTCGAACGGAGCAAGGAGAAACAGAATGGTTTAAAATTAGCAAAGGTGCAGCAGCTACGGGTACCAGTCTGTCAACAATGAGCCGCCTGACTGAAGACTGAACACAATTTAGGATAGCTATCCAGAAGGTTGTCATGAGTCGACTCCGACTTGATGGCACTTAACAACAACATAAATTAGAGAAGCAGGACTGTATGAAGACAACAGAGGTGTGAAAATTGGTGGGAGACTCAACAGCCTTAGCTATGCTGATAACCACATTACTGGCTGAAAGTGAAGACTCTGAAACATTTGCTTCTCAAGATCAAGGAAGATAGTCTTAAAATGGGCCTGCACCTTAATGTAAAGAAAACAAAGATCTTGACAACTGGCAAAGTCAATAAGTTCATTGTCGATGGAGAAGAAATTGAAATAGTGGACAATTTTAACTAACTTGGATCAACTATCGATTAAAAAAAAAAAAGCATCAGTCAAGAAATCAGATGACACATTGCTCTTAGCAGAATGGCTATGAAGGACCTAGACAAGATTCTCAAGAGCAGAGATGTCTCTCTCTCCATACAAAGATTTGATTTGTTCAAGCCATAGTATTTTCAATAATGTCGTATGGATGCGAAAGCTGGACAGTGGAAAAGATAAGAAAATTGATGCCATGTTGGTGACGAATACTGTATATACCATGGATTGCCCGAAGAACAAACCAGTCAGTACTAGAGGAGATCAAACCTAAGCTTTCTTTAGAAGCTCAGATAAGACTGATTTTCGTACTTGGGACTCATCCATGCGAAGAGAGAGAGACATGCTTGGCAAGGTAGAAGGTCAACGCAAAAGAGGAAGGCCAGCAATGAGATCAATACATCTACAGCAGCTATGGGTGCCAGTCTATCAACAATGAGCCACCTGATTGAAGACCGAACACAGTTTAGTACAACTATCCAGAGGGTCGCCATGCGTCGGCACAGACTTGATGACACTTAACAACAACAGTGCTAAAATAAATATATCAGTGGACACACAGGACTCACAACTGGACTGTTCTAGCAGGATTCAAGGAAAGGACATTAACTGGTAAGTAAAATGTCACCTTGGTGTGGAGGAAGATCCACTGAAGCATACCCTAAGTATAGCAGAAGAGAAGAATCATTGCAGAACAGAGCCCCAAAATCCCAAGCAAGGATAGGTTATCGAGGGGAGTGAGGTGGGTGATAAGTCTAGAAGGATTAGAATAGAGTAAACTGCCCTTTGGATTTGGTCAGTTTCATGTCACTGAAGATTTCGACAAGCGCTGTTTCTGCAGAATGTACAGTAGAAGATGAAAGCCAGATTGCAGTAGATCCAGGATGGCCTGAGAGGAAAGCATCAGGACAGTGGTAGAAAACAACATATTTGGGCAGTTTGTATGGGGAAGAGAAGGAGGAGATTAAGTTATAACTGGAAGGACAGGTAGGGTCCAGGAGATTTTTCCTAGGAATAGTGTAACCACAAGGCACAACAGGAACAGTTGCAGTGGAAGTGATAGGTTGTGGATATGGCAGAGCTTAGTTGAGAAAATGGGATCAGAGGAGCAGGTAGTGAGTTTTGGAAGAGGAGAGATGTACAGTTTTTTGTCCTCGGTGACTTTAGAAAAGGAAGGTTAATAACAAAAAGGAAAAATAGTACAATAAAAAAGCTAGTGCCTTATCACTTTATTTTTCCTGTTTTTATTTAACTATCTTTCCTTAATGTCCCTCCAGGCTAGTCCTGAACCTTTGGGATCTTGCTCCTCCTCCAGCAGCTTTGGAGACTGAGAAACGTCACTTCTTTTGATGTCACCGGAATAAGTACCCCGGATCCGCCTCCTGACATCAGTATTCTCAGTCTCCAAGCAGCTGGAGGTCTGGTGAGCCCGGGGATAGGGCTCACTTAGAGGAGCAATTAAGCAGTAGGGGTTAAGGTTGGAGAGCTTTGAAGGGCTTTAAGTTCAGACGCTGTGCTGAGCTTCTTATTTCTGCCTTTGTTTCTTTAGTTCTGTTTTCAGCTCTGTTTCACCCTCTCCCCCCCCCCTTCTTTTAGTTCTGTTTTGTTGTTTTCCCGGGGAGAAGTGCTGGGGAAGTGTGCTGCCCTCCGGTTCCCGATCCCACCAATTTGGGTGAGGAACTGGCAGGAGGACGTCTCTGAAGCGATGGGAGCTAGCCTGCAGGTCCTTTGCTGAAGTCTGGTGCTGGCGGGACTTGGCAGGCTGTGCTGGAGGCGGAAAGCTGTGTGTGTGGTCCTGGGCGCTGAAGCCGCGATCACGGCTGAGTGCGGGAGTGCTGGATTCCGCAGATTGCAGTGCCTAGGAGCGAGGTAAGGGGCCGGGGTCGTCGACTCTTCCTTTTTTGTGGCGGGGAGCTCGAGCCGCGTGTGGAGTCCGCGGTAGGCTGCGCTGCAGAGAAATCACACGTGCGTGGGAAAGCCTGCTTTGGCTAACGGCACGGTTGCTTCTCGGCCCCCTCTTAGTTGAACGCCTCGGTTTTCTTTTTAATTTCGGGAACGGAGGTGTAGGCACTGAGGGGTACCTGCCGTGTGTGTACAAAAAAAAAAAAAAAAAGCACAAGAGTAACCTCTTTGTCTGGTTTTGCCTGGGGGTGAGTCTGGACAGGGGTGGAAGGGTTTTTTCTTTTTCCAGTCCAGGCGGCATGCCGTCTAAGTCACTCTGTTGTGTGGCTCCAAGAGGGGAGCTGTTTTAGGGAAGTGGTTTCCATGGAGCAGGGACTTTCAGAGTGTTGGGAGTCTGAGGGAAGGTGCTTCAGATCTCTGAATCAAAGGTTTGGTTGAGCCCATCCTGGAGCCAGTGGCGGGACCGTCATTCCTTCAGGGGAGCCAGGTGTCGCAGGGGCAAGTACCAGGGGGCTTGGAAGCAATTTTTTTCCTCCTCAGTTTGTCTTTCATTCAGTAAGCGTTTGTAGGGGCGCAGGGTAAGCCCTCCCCTACCCCGGCAGAGGGTGGTTTGGAGGATAAGTGCCCGGGAACTCCTCTAGGCTTGGGGGGGGGGGGGGCAGGAATTCCGGCAAAAAGACTTAGGTCCGGGAAGGAAATGTCGGGTCAGTCAGTGTCTTCAGAGGGCATTTATTTAGAGGACCTAGGGCAGGACTTAGAGTTAGAGGAGGACTTGGAAGAAGGAGAAATCATCGAGCAGGAGGATCAGGCCTGAGTGGTTCGGATTTTTAGACGGGATGAATTACCGGCGCTCATATCTGAGACACTTAAAGCGCTTAATATGCCAATGGGGGGTTAGAGGAGGCAGAGTTGGAAGACCCCTTGTTGCAGGCCTTTCGTAAGTCACAGAAGGTTTTCCCTTTGCACAGAGTGTTTAAAGAAATGATACAAGGTGAGTGGGATATGCCGGAGGCTGGACTGAAGGGATCCAGGGTTATGTCTCGGCTCTAGCCTTTGGCGGATCAGGATTGGGAGTTATTGAAATCTCCCAAGGTGGATGCCACGGTTTCGGCAGTTAAAAAGAAAACCACTATTCCAGTTGAAGGGAGTGCTGCGCTGAAAGATGTGCAGGACAGAAAGACACCTTGTTGAAGCATCTCTTTGATGTGAATGCGCTGTCCCTCCAAGCGTCCATTTGTGGGGCTTGGGTGGCCAGAGCTTGCCTGCGTTGGGTTCAGGGTCTGCAGTTGGGGCAAGCGGTAGATTCGGCTGCTGAGGCGGCCAGGATAGAGACAGGGGCAGCTTATCTGGCCGATATTCACTATGATCTCGTGCGAGGGTTGTCCAATAGCATGGCTTCGGCGGTAGCGGCCAGGACGTATCTGTGGTTGCGGAATTGGACGGCGGATACTTCTTCGAAGTCTAGGCTTAGCAAGCTTCCGTTTAGGGGGAAACTTCTGTTTGGTGAAGACCTATACAAGCTCGTGAAGGATTTGAGGGAGACCAAAGGAGGTAGGCTCCCGGAGGATAAGCAGAAACAAGGCCGCTCGGGTCAGCCAGCTAAAGGGCAACAAAGGGAATTTCGGCAGTTTCGTTCCCCTAAGTTTGACCAGGTACAAAGGGGGCGCTTCCCTTATCGCAGCCAGGGGTTTCGAGGCTTCAGAGGGGCATTCAGAGGGTTTGCAACCTCTTCTGCCTCCAATTCCCAAAAATCACAATGAAGCCAGGGGGGCCCAGGCAGGGCAGGGGCTGATAGGGGATTGCCTGCGGAAGTTTTATCCTGCCTGGGCCCAGATAACCTCTAGCACCCACTGATCTGACGTTATCCGGGACGGTTATGCCTTGGAACCTCAGCGTCCAGTGACCGATTCTTTCGTGCAGTCCCCGTGCAAAGCGCGGACCAAGTATGCAGCGGTGGAGGAAACTCGGAACCGCCTGCTTTCCCTCGAGGCAGTGGTCCCGGTGCCCCCAGACCAATGTGGCTGTGGTCGATACTCCATTTATTTCGTAGTTCCCAAGAAAGAAGGAATGTTTCGGCTGGTTTTGGATCTCAAACGCGTAAATCACTGTCTGAGTGTCACATTTTCGGATGGAGACGTTGCGGTCCATCATAGTAGCGGTACACAAGGGAGAGTTCCTTACGTCTCTCGATTTGTCGGAGGCGTATCTGCACATTCCCATTCGGCAGAAACATCAGAAGTTTTTAAGGTTCGCGGTTCCGATGGGGCATTTCCAGTTTCAAGTGTTGCCGTTTGGCCTGGCGACAGCGCAGCGAGCCTTCACCAAAGTGATGGTGGTGGTGGTCACGACGTTGAGAAGGCAGGGAATCCTGGTGCATCCTTATCTGGACGATTGGTTGATTCGGGCGAAGTCCAGGGAGGAGAGCAAGGCGGCCATGTGCAGAGTGGTGGCATTTTTAGAGAGTCTCTGTTGGGTTGTCGGGCCAAAAGCAGGTTAACGCCTTCTCAGACCCTGGAGTACCTAGGAGCGCGGTTCAATACGAGGGTTGGAAAGGTGTTTCTACCGCAGAGTCGAGCGCAAGGTTTGAGGCGTCTGGTCCGCAGGTTTCTCAGCAACAGGTGCCCGACGGCCTGGCACTACTTGCAGGTGTTAGGCACAATGGCGGCGACGATCGAGGTGGTGCCCTGGGCGAGGGCACACATGAGACCTCTACAGAGAGCGTTACTCAGATGGTGGTCCCATCAGAACGACAGTCTTTCTCAGCGGTTGCCCTGCCGTCCGGTGACGCACCTCTCTACTATGGTGGTTACGGGCAGAGACGTTGGAGAAGGGGATGCCGTTGGAAGTGCCAGATTGGATACCCCTGACGACAGATGCCAGCCTCTCAGGTTGGGGGGCGCATGTCCAAGGAAGAACATAACATAAGAACATAAGATATGCCATACTGGGTCAGACCAAGGTCCATCAAGCCCAGTATCCTGTTTCCAACAGTGGCCAATCTAGGTCATACGTACCTAGCCGTTTCCCCAAAAGACACAGGTTCCACAATGCTTGTACTGGGTCAAGCATTGATATCCTGGGTCCCTTCTTAATAATGGTTTATGGACTTTTCCTCCAGGAACTTGTCCAAACCTTTTTTAAACCCAGCTACACTAACAGCCTTTACTACATCCTCCGGTAACAAATTCCAGAGTTTGATTACATGTTGAGTGAAAAAATATTTTCTTTTATTAGTCTTAAATAGTTTACCCTGTAGCTTCATTGCATGTCCCCTAGTCTTTCTATATTCTGATAACGTAAACAATTGATCCACGTTTACCTGCTCCACTCCATTCATTAATTTATAGACCTCTATCATATCTCCCCTCAGCCATCTCTTTTCCAGGTTGAAGAGCCCCAACCTTTGTAGCCTCTCTTCATAGGAGTAGCCTTCCATCCCCTTCACCATTTTGGTGGCTCTTCTTTGTACTTTTTCTAATAATGCTATGTCCTTTTTAAGATACGGTGACCAGAACTGCACAAAATATTCAAGGTGCGGTCGGTCGTACCATGGAACGATATAGAGGCATTATAATATCCTTTGTTTTATTTTCCATCCCTTTTTTTATGATACCTAGCATTCTATTTGCTTTCTTGGCTGCCGCTGCACACTGGGCAGAGGGTTTTAACATGTTACCACGATGACTCCTAAATCTTTTTCCTGGGTGGTGGTTCCCAATGTGGAACCTTGCATTGTGTAACTATAGTGTGGGTTGTTCTTTCCTAGGTGCATAACTTTGCACTTGTCCACATTGAATTTCATCAGCCATTTGGATGCCCAGTCTTCCAATTTATCCAGATCCTCCTGCAGGTTTCCACAATCCTCTTGGGTATTAACAACTTTAAACAGTTTTGTATCTGCAAATTTGATAACCTCACTAGTTATTCCCTTTTCCAGGTCATTTATGAATGTCAAAAAGTAGCGGACCTAGTACAGATCCCTGGGGTACTCCACTATTCACCTTTTTCCATTGGGAATATTGGCCATTTAGCCCTACCCTCTGCTTTCTATCTTTTAACCAGTTCCCGATCCACAATAGTACACTGCCTCCTATCCCATGACTTTTTAGTTTCGCCAAAAGTCTCTGATGAGGGACCTTGTCAAAAGCTTTCTGAAAGTCCAGATACACTATATCAACCGACTCACCTTTGTCTACCTGTTTATGCACACCTTCAAAAAAACATATCAGATTAGTAAGACAAGATCTTCCTTGTCTAAAGCCATGTTGGCTGTCTCCCATTAGGCCATGACTATCTACATGCTGTGTAATTTTGTTCTTTATGATGGTTTCTACCATTTTCCCCGTCACTCACCGGTCTGTAATTTCCCGGGTCACCCCTGGAACCCTTTTTAAAGATTGGTGTTACGTTGGCGACCCTCCAATCTTCAGGTATTACAGATGATTTTAATGAAAGTTCATAGATTACCAATAGCAGGTCCGCAATCTCATATTTCAGTTCTTTCAACACTCTTGGATGTATACCATCCGGTCCAGGTGATTTGCTACTATTCAGTTTATCAAATAGTTGTAATATATCTTCCTGGTGTAGCGATATTTCTCTCAATTCCTCTGCAGTATCACCTTTAAATACCACTTCAGTCTTGGGTAACATCCCTACATCTTCCTCAGTAAAGACCGAAGCAAAGAATTCATTCAGTCTCTCTGCTATAGCCTTGTCTCCTCTTATTGCCCCTTTTACCCCTCTATCATCTAATGGCCCAACGGACTCTCTCACAGGCCTTTTGCTACGAATGCACTTGAAAAAGTCTTTATTTCGTGTTTTTGCTTCCGTAGCAAGTTCCTTCTCAAATTCTTGCTTTGCGTGCCTTATCAATGCTTTGCATTTAACTTGCCAGTGCTTGTGCTATTTCCAGTTTTCTTCGTTTGACTCTTTTTTTTCCATTTCTTGAAGGATGCTTTTTTGGCAGCAACAGCCTCTCTGACCTCACCTTTAAACCATGCTGGCAGTTTTTTGGACTTTCTTCCACTTTTCTTAATGCGTGGAATACAGCTGGTCTGGGCTTCGAGGATAGTATTTTTAAATAACACCCAAGCTTGCTGTAAGTATTTAACCTTTGCGACCGCTCCTTTTAGTTTTTTCTTAACTATATTCCTCATTTTATCATAGTCTCCCTTTTGAAAGTTAAAAGGTAGTACTGTAGATTTCTTTACTATCCCTCCTCCACTAATTAAATCAAACATGATCATGCTATGATCACTATTGCCAAGTGGTCCCAACACCCTTATTTCTTGCACCAGATCTGGCGTTCCACTAAGTATGGCTTCCCCTCTGGTCGGGAAAGACACAGAGCAAGAGAAGTGATGACACAAGCGCTTTATTGGGATCCCCAACGCGTTTCGGCAGGTTGCCTTCCTCAGGGGGTTAAAATCACTTGCAGACACAAAATAAACAAAACATATTAATTATAAAAATCGAAACACATAATTAAAACAATAAATACAATTAAAAGGTCAATACCAATGTTAAGCCAATAAGATAAAACAAATGAGAGCTGACCGGGCATGTTAGTAACCGAGATGTTAAACAATGGTAGTAACTTATCTTACAATACTCTAATTAAAAAATGTATAGTAAATGAATAACATGAAAATCAAAAATGTTGAATAAGAAAATAAATTAAAAATATGTACAGAAGTGTTAATATGCTTGTAGCAACATCATGTACTCATTGACAAACAAGTATAAGCTAAAATGTTTAAAACAAGCTAATAACACATATAATGTGCATACGGATAATAAATAGTATACAATCAACATGCTGAAATGACACAACGGATAGCTTGTGGTGAATAAATAATGTAAAAATAAAAGATACTTAATAAATAAGTAGTAAAATAATAAATGTATGCACAAATATATTAATAAGCATTGCATTGTAATGTATACTGACCAACGAACATAACTTGGTAAAATACAATAATCAAATCGCATAGAACATAAATGTAGATTGTAGGATGAATACTGTGCAGGCAATACATTAAAAAAGATTATAAAACTATGCAGGGCAGAAGCGGAAATAAAACCTGTAAATTCATTCGGCAGTTGTGCAGTGGAATTCAAATAGAAGTGGTCAACAGAGAACTAAATGAATCATAAAGTTACTCACTCAGCGCATGCAGGTAGCGAGTCTTCAACTGGTGGAATGGGGGCACTTGATTGAACCCTCTACTGCGAAATATCAGGATAAAATTGCCATGAATCAAATGGAAATGAGGAGGGACTTGGACTCAATGTGCATGACCGCACTGGACTGGAAACTAATAACTGCTACCATAACATGAAAAATGGAATGTGAATAACTTATACATGCAGAATGATTAATTAAAACAAAAGTTTAAGATAAATAATGGTGATTTTAATGCTGTGCTAACTGAACTTATGAATAGGAAGTGTGGTACTCAAGAACGGAACGGACGCCAAGGTGGTAATGTTAACGCTATGCTAGCTGAACTTATTAATAAGAGATATGCTACTCAAAACCGGAAAAGACACCAATCAGGTAAGGGAGAAATTGCCGTGTGTATTATAAAACTGGCGGCCAGATCCTAAAAATCCTTGTTATTAATAAAAAGAAACGGTACTTACAGTTCCACGTCAAATGTATATTGCAGTCGCCACGATCTTACATGCAGAGTTGTAGCGATGATGCAGCTGGAAGGCGAGTTGAGCACAGCTAAGAAGGGGGAATGACAATATGAAAGGTGAACGGAGGGGAATACACTTCTTATTTTAATTTTAAAGAAGAGCCGTGTTGATATATGGATATGATATATTTTACGGTGCAGGGGACACGTAGAAGACAAATCTATCAGCACGCAACCACCCAACAGAAGCAGGCGAACAGTCCACTCAAATACACTCCATGTTCCCCCGGATATCAGATCTGTAAATACCACTACTAGCCAACGAGCATTCTCCTATTCGGCCCCGTCCATCTGGAACCAACTACCACCGGAGCTAAGAGCTGTCAAAGACCTTATGGAATTCAGAAAAAAGCTCAAGACACATCTTTTCCAGTGCCAATACAATCTGTTATAATCCCAGGGGTAGAAATGATACCACCCAATGAAACATGGTGGCAATTTATGTAAATAAGTAAATATGTAAATATGTAATGTCTGAATCATTCCCATATGACCTTCCCACGTGTGCTGTGCTTTCTCCGCCAAATCAATGTGTGTATATTTCTAAATTTTGACATGATTGTACAAATCCGTTTCGTTAATCAAACCGCTACTGATCGCTGGAAGTAGCGGTATACAAATGTATGCTAAATAAATAATAAATAAAATAAATAAATTCAAACACCCCTAATACTAAAAATGAAGCGGATTGAAACTTGTAGTCTTACTTCTGAAAATACCATGCATCGGCAAGCTCAAAAGAGAAAAATTGAGAAAGATTGTATTTGTGGAAATGAAGTCCT
This sequence comes from Ichthyophis bannanicus, assembly GCA_033557465.1. Taxonomy (NCBI): domain Eukaryota; kingdom Metazoa; phylum Chordata; class Amphibia; order Gymnophiona; family Ichthyophiidae; genus Ichthyophis; species Ichthyophis bannanicus. The sequence goes on from CM066031.1 coordinate 254,389,644, forward strand.
GCCCAAACAAACTTTGTAATTGAAGGAGGAAGTATGCGAAAACCGTTCGGATATTAAAAAGATATGCGATGTGTAGACAACAGCTTGTATCGATGCTACATTGTGGCAGTACATGTGAAATTAACATAGCTTAAAAAGCGTAATATACCAAGATTTGGTGGATAAAAGATATCACAAAGCTGATTACTTACCAAACTGAGAGATTAGAAATCACACTATCCACGTAATATTTACAAACACTCAGCCGAGATCGAATCAAAGCATTAAAGAACGCTGAAAAACGCGCCAAAAGGGGGGCGTGGCAAGTATCATATTACAGGGCAGAGCAGCCTAAACTGAGGCAATGTAGGTGAGTGATTGAAAAAAAGGGTAGAACCATATTATAGAGAACTTGAAAATATTATAAAAGGTGAGACCAATGAATAAAATTTGTGACCGTGTCATCTGTCGTATGAATAGGGGCCTGAGAAATAAAGATATATTAAATAAAAATAAGCGCATATATCATGAAATCAGCTGGTTAGTTGATTGTAATAGAGAAGGTTTAAAACAACCATGCTTACTAGAAGACAGAGAGATCAAATTCTTGATTGAGCCCCTTAGGTTCCAAACTATCCAATTCGTAAATGTAACGCTGCTCCAATTTCAATAATGCCTTATCAGTATCACCCCCTCTCCACATTGGCATGACTACTCTTAGTACTAGATATTTTATATCACTAATGGTATGGTTCTTTTCCTTCCAATGAGCCAAGGGCTTATCTGGTACTCCTCTGTGGATGCAACTTCTGTGCTCCACTATTCTAGTGCACACCTGTCTTTTAGTTTTCCCTACATACAGTAAATTGCAGGGACATATTAAGTAGATGACATGTTCTGTTTTACAGTTGGAAAAAGATTGCAGATATACCTTGCGATGTGAAACAGGATGGATGAACACCTCTTTAGTTATGACATGAGTGCAAACTGAACATCCGCCACATTTAAAATGGCCCTTTAATATCGGTGTGGGTTTCCGTAGTGGAAGCGCAGACGAGACTAATAAATCAGACAAGTTCGGATTTCGTTTGTGGGCTACCATAACTCTCTTGTTCATGAAGGGCAATAAGGGTGAAAGCAAATCCCACTGTTGTCTTAAGATGTTAGTAATTTCCCTTGTATAATTGGTAAAGGTCAAGGAGCAGACAATTCTATCTTGTTGCGTGCGTTCCTTTCTGTGTAATAGTGACGCTCTATCTACAGTACGTGCCCTATGATGAGCCTTTTTAATGTAACGTTTAGGATAACCACGTTGTAGAAATCTATGTTGCATATCTAGTGCATGTTTGTTGAAATCTTTATCCATGGTACAAAGCCTTCTAACTCTGAGGAATTGACTTATTGGTAGGTTATTTTTCAAAGATGCATTATGAAAGCTGTCATACTGTAACAGCGTGTTCCTATCAGTAGGTTTCCGATAGAGTTCTGTGTAGAAGCCTGTTTCTCCTTTTTTTATTTTAATATCCAAATATGATATTTGGTCATTACTGAACGTGCCATCAAATTGAAGATTTGAGTCTAATGAATTGAGCCACCGAAAAAATTCCAAAAGCATTTGTTCAGAACCTTCCCATATCACCATAATATTGTCAATATATCTCCTCCATAAACGAATATTAGATTGGAATGGATGCAGGTTTAGGTACTTTTTTTTTCAAAGTCTGCCACGTATAAATTGGCAACGTCCGGGGCCATTGAGGACCCCATGGCCACCCCCTTGACCTGTTTATAAAAGATACCCTTAAAAGCAAAATAGTTTTCGGTCATTGCTATAGACGCCAGTTGAGTCAAAAAAAATGTAGGTGTACGAATGGGTTTTGGTCTCTGAATTAAAGTATTTGCTAATATTTCTAAGGCTGCTTTTTGGGGATATTGGTGTATAGAGAATTGATATCTAAGGTTACTAACAAAAGTTGATTATAGTAGTTTGGAAAATCTTGTAGGATATTGATGATATGTGTAGAGTCTTGGACGTATGAGTCAATCTTCGTAACAAAGGTTCTCAAAAAAAATCAAGGAATTTTGATATGGGCTCAAGAAGTGACCCAAGTGCGGAGACTATCGGATGGCCCGGTGGATCATGGAGAGATTTATGGATCTTGGGGCTCATATATATTGTGGGAATGATAGGATGGGAAACTGTCAAAGCTTTTTCTTTAGGCGTGAGGTAACCTGCTTCCTGACCAATATAAAGAAGTGTGTCTGTCTGTTGTATGGTTTGTGTGGGATCATCATAGATTTTTTCATAAAATTGGGTATCATTTAGTTGAAGGGAGGAGGATGGGAACAATATAACATCAATACAAACCACGAGCTGAGCACAGGGATACCCCCACCCAATGTTAATCCGTTACTCCTGGCATCATATCAACTTTTGTTAGTAACCTTAGATATCAATTCTCTATACACCAATATCCCCCAAAAAGCAGCCTTAGAAATATTAGCAAATACTTTAATTCAGAGACCAAAACCCATCCGTACACCTACATTTTTTTTGACTCAACTGGCATCTATAGCAATGACCGAAAACTATTTTGCTTTTAAGGGTATCTTTTATAAACAGGTCAAGGGGGTGGCCATGGGGTCCTCAATGGCCCCGGACGTTGCCAATTTATACGTGGCAGACTTTGAAAAAAAGTACCTAAACCTGCATCCATTCCAATCTAATATTTGTTTATGGAGGAGATATATTGACGATATTTTGGTGATATGGGAAGGTTCTGAACAAATGCTTTTGGAATTTTTTCAGTGGCTCAATTCATTAGACTCAAATCTTCAATTTGATGGCACGTTCAGTAATGACCAAATATCATATTGAATAGTTTGGAACCTAAGGGGCTCAATCAAGAATTTGATCTGTCGTCTTGTAAGTTCTCTAATATGGTTCTACCCTTTTTTTCATCACTCGCCTACATTGCCTCAGTTTAGGCTGCTCTGCCCTGTAATATGATACTTGCCACGCCCCCCTTTTGGCACGTTTTTCAGCGTTCTTTAATGCTTTGATTCGATCTCGGCTGAGTGTTTGTAAAATTTACGTGGATAGTGTGATTTCTAATCTCACTCAGTTTGGTAAGTAATCAGCTTTGTGATATCTTTTATCCACCAAATCTTGGTATATTATGCTTTTTAAGCTATGTTAATTTCACATGTACTGCCACAATGTAGCATCGATACAAGCTGTTGTCTACACATCGCATATCTTTTTAATATCCGAACGGTTTTCGCATACTTCCTCCTTCAATTACAAAGTTTGTTTGGGCAGGACTTCATTTCCACAAATACAATCTTTCTCAATTTTTCTCTTTTGAGCCTGCCGATGCATGGTATTTCAGAAGTAAGACTACAAGTTTCAATCCGCTTCATTTTTAGTATTAGGGGTGTTTGAATTTGTCTTCTACGTGTCCCTGCACCGTAAAATATATCATATCCATATATCAACACGGCTCTTCTTTAAAATTAAAATAAGAAGTGTATTCCCCTCCGTTCACCTTTCATATTGTCATTCCCCCTTCTTAGCTGTGCTCAACTCGCCTTCCAGCTGCATCATCGCTACAACTCTGCATGTAAGATCGTGGCGACTGCAATATACATTTGACGTGGAACTGTAAGTACCGTTTCATTTTATTAATAACAAGGATTTTTAGGATCTGGCCGCCAGTTTTATAATACACACGGCAATTTCTCCCTTACCTGATTGGTGTCTTTTCCGGTTTTGAGTAGCATATCTCTTATTAATAAGTTCAGCTAGCATAGCGTTAACATTACCACCTTGGCGCCACTTCCGTTCTTGAGTACCACACTTCCTATTCATAAGTTCAGTTAGCACAGCATTAAAATCACCATTATTTATCTTAAACTTTTGTTTTAATTAATCATTCTGCATGTATAAGTTGTTCACATTCCATTTTTCATGTTATGGTAGCAGTTATTAGTTTCCAGTCCAGTGCGGTCATGCACATTGAGTCCAGGTCCCTCCTCATTTCCATTTGATTCATGGCAATTTTATTCTGATATTTCGCAGTAGAGGGTTCAATCAAGTGCCCCCATTCCACCAGTTGAAGACTCACTACCTGCATGCGCTGAGTGAGTAACTTTATGATTCATTTAGTTCTCTGTTGACCACTTCTATTTGAATTCCACTGCACAACTGCCGAATGAATTTACAGGTTTTATTTCCGCTTCTGCCCTGCATAGTTTTATAATCTTTTTTAATGTATTGCCTGCACATTATTCATCCTACAATCTACATTTATGTTCTATGCGATTTGATTATTGTATTTTACCAAGTTTTAGTCTGTTCGTTGGTCAGTATACATTACACTGCAATGCTTATTAATATATTTGTGCATACATTCTTAATTATTTATTATTTTACTACTTATTTATTAAGTATCTTTTATTTTTACATTATTTATTCACCACAAGCTATCCGTTGTCATTTCAGCATGCTGATTGTATAGTATTTATCTGTATGCACATTATATGTGTTATTAGCTTGTTTTAAACATTTTAGCTTATACTCGTTTGTCAATGAGTACATGATGTTGCTACAAGCATATTAACACTTCTGTACATATTTTTAATTATTTTCTTATTCAACATTTTTGATTTTCATGTTATTCATTTACTATACATTTTTTAATTAGAGTATTGTAAGATAAGTTACTACCATTGTTTAACATCTCGGTTACTAACATGCCCGGTCAACTCTCATTTGTTTTATCTTATTGGCTTAACATTGGTATTGACCTTTTAATTGTATTTGTTTTAATTATGTGTTTCGATTTTTATAATTAAGGTTTTGTTTATTTTGTGTCTGCAAGTGATTTTAACCCCCTGAGGAAGGCAACCTGCCAAAACGCGTTGGGGATCCCAATAAAGCGCTTGTGTCATCACTTCTCTTGCTCTGTGTGTTTCCTGATTGGCCCTGCAAGAGCTGCTGCTCTCTCTGTGCCTTCCCCTCTGGTCGGTTCATGAACCAGCTGCTCCAAGAAGCAGTCATTTATTTAATCTAGAAACTTTATCTCCCTAGCTTGTCCTGCCGTAACACTGACCCAGTCGATACCAGGGTAATTGAAATCACCCATTATTACTACTCTGCTGTGACTTTTGTTAGCTTCCTTGATTTCTTTGAGCATTTCATCATCCATTTGTTCATTCTGGCCAGGCGGTCGGTAGTACACTCCCACTGCCATCGCCTTACCCTTTTTACATGGAATTTCAATCCATAGAGATTCTACAGCAAATTTTGTTTCCTGCAAAACGTTAATCCTTTCTGACTCCATGCCCTCTCTAACATAGAGCGCAACCCCTCCACCAATTTGATCAGTTCTATCATTACGATATAGTTTGTATCCAGGTATCACAGTGTCCCACTGGTTATCCTCCTTCCACCATGTCTCTGAGATTGCAATCATATCTAACTTCTCATTTAGTGCTATATATTCTAACTCTCCAATCTTATTGTTTAGACTTCTGTTTCCCTCTGATGCGGCTTCGGTGGCATTGACATCTTCCAGGGCTGCTGCTTCTTCCCATGGATCTCAGGTAACCAAACATAAGTCCAGCCGGTCCTCGAAGGGTAGATCTCCCTCTAAGTATCGAGATGCCTCCGGGCTTGCTCTCGAGGATCCCGCACCGGCAAAATTACCCCGGCGGGAAGCTCCGGCTTCCAAAGCTCTATTTATGGGGTCACAGGTTGACATCGATGGCACGGCCTCGACCGATCACCTGTTGCCATGTTCTGGGGTACCGGTGGTTTCCAGTGGTACCGACATCCAGACATTGGTTGCGTCGATGGATCAGAATATTCTGACCATGCAGCGTGCCATTACGGCATTCATACAAGCTGCGACGCCGCCGGTACCGCAACAAACCCTGTTGTCAGTACCGGCACCGATATCGGTTCCGGTGCCGATTGCATCGATATCGGCTTCAGTGTTGACTGCAGCGGTACCCTGTTCTGTGATGCCCATCGGTACCGAATCGGTACCGATCACTCCTGATGTCGATACCACTCGGTACGCGTATCGGGCTCTGCAGGAGCATCCAGACAGGTGATACTTCGATTCCTCTGAAGACTCTGATGAATCAGAGGCTTCTGTCGAAGCATCGGTAATCCTTCCTCAGGAGCCCTCTTCTCCAAAAAGAAGAATGTCTCCTCCAGAATACTTGTCTTTTCAAGACTTCATTAAGGAAGTGGCCAGGGGCCTCTCCATTTCAGTGGCCCCTGAAACAGAGCCTAGAGCCAAGAAATTGGATATTTTACAATATCCTAAGGCTCCTAAAGAGGCAGCTACTTTACCAATTCATGAGATCCTTAATGATCACATGTTGGGCATATGGGAGACAACTCTCACTATCTCCCCTCATTCTCGTAGGTTGGACACCATGTATCGTGTTCCTCCTTGTCCTGGCTTTCATAAGACTCAGCTTCCTCACCACTCTATTGTGGTGGAGTCTGCTATGAAGAAGATAAAGAGTGCAAAAAGATTCTCATCTAATCCTCCAGGAAGAGAATGCAGAACCTTGGATGCTTTTGGCCGGAGAATTTTCCAGGCCAATATGCTTGTTGCCAGAATCAACTCCTATAGTCTCTATATGGGGATGTTTCTAAAGGAAGTCACAGATCATCTGCAAACTTATCTCCTTTTATCTCAGAAGATAAAAGGGAGGACTTTCTCACCTGGCTTAAACATGCCCAGGATGTTTCCATATTTTCCAATCGTGCAGCCTTTGACTCATTTGAGTGTGCCAGCAGAGCCTCGGCTATTGCCACAGGTGCACGCAGACTTGCTTGGTTACAAGCTTCTGATTTGGAACCCTGGGTCCAGGATGGATTAGGAAATCTTCCTTGTACAGGTGAAAATCTTTTTGGCAAGGATTGGCAAGCAAAGGCCACTCAGATGGATGCTGAGAATTCTGCCTTAGATAGACTTTCAAAGTCTACTTCTGCTCCTGTTAGAAAAAGGTTATTCAATAAGGCTTTCTTTCCCAAAAAGGGGAAATATTATCCTGTTTATGGTCAGCAGGCATCTTCTGCAGGTCGTTTTGCTGCAAAGCGTCAGCAACGACCTAAACAAGCCAAGCCTAAGGCTGCAAGGACTGCTACGGCCCAACAGCCTCAGCCTCCTCAGGGCCTTTGACTTACATCTAGAGAACTTAGCCTTTCTGGCTCTAGAAGAACCAGAGCCTCTCACCATTCCAGGAAGGTTAGCTCACTTTGCTTCCAGATGGGAACAAATCACAGCAGAGCAATGGACCCTCTCCATCATAAGGGAGGGGTACAAACTTCATTTCTTAAACCTTCCTCCTCACACCATGGTGAGACAGTTCAATTCTCCAACATCTCTCCTCGACCTTCTGGGTCAGGAGATTGCTACCCTTCTTGCCCAAAAGGCAATAGAAGAAGTACCCCTTCTTCAACAGGGCTCGGGGTTCTACTCCCCCTATTTTCTTATCCCAAAGAAAACAGGGGGCTACAGACCCATTTTAGATCTCAGAGAATTGAACAAGTTTCTATGCAAAGAGAAATTCAAGATTTCTCTCGGTGCTCTCCTGCCATACCTTCAGAGTCAGGATTGGCTTTGTTCTCTAGATCTCAAGGATGCGTACACCCATGTCCTCATCCATCCCACACACAGAAGGTTCCTTTGGTTCCTTTATCAAGGAAAGCACTATCAATACAGAGTGCTTCCCTTCGGTCTGGCCTCTGCACCAAGAGTGTTCACAAAATGCATGGCAGTAGTAGCTGCATTTCTACGCACTCTAGGAATCTTTGTATTCCCATATCTGGACGACTGGCTCATCCGAGCTCCTTCCCAGTCAGAGGGCCAGGCTTCCCTAGCCTGCACAAGGCGTGTTCTTCAGTATCTGGGACTTGTAATAAACATCCCAAAATCCCATCTCACCCCTACTCAATCATTAGAGTTCATAGGGGCCTTGCTGGATACCACAACTGCAAGGGCCTATCTTCCCCAGGGCCGTTGCCTACGCTTGGTGCAGTTAGCCTCACAAATTCAGTTAAATTCCCATTTAACTGCTCGAAAGATGTTACAACTGTTAGGCCACATGGCATCCACCGTGCATGTGGTTCCTTACGCTCGCCTTCACATGAGGGCAGCTCAGTGGACTCTGTCCACCCAATGGACCCAGGCATCAGGGTGCCTGTCAGACAAAATAGCAACCTCCAGTCGCCTCTTTTGGTCTCTCCAGTGGTGGAAGTCTACTCAAAATCAGTTGCTGGGGTCCCCCTTTCAACAGTTGCTACCCCAAGCAACCCTTACAACAGATGCCTCTCCAGGGGTTGGGGAGCTCATCTACAAGATCTCTCCACCCAGGGCATCTGGTCTCCACAGGAGACATCTCTACATTTCAACCTCTTGGAGCTCAGAGCAATTCTTCTAGCTCTCAGTCTTCCATACCCTGTTCAGCTACAAGACAGTCCTCATCCACACGGACAACCAAGTAGCCATGTTCTACGTGAACAAGCAGGGCGGGACTGGCTCTCTGTCGCTTTGCAACGAAGCTTTGAGATTGTGGGCCTTCGCCAGAGAGCATCAAATTCATCTCGTGGCAGTGTACCTTCCAGGGGTTCAAAACTCTTGGGCAGACAGACTCAGTCGAGTTCTGCTTCCACACGAATGGTCCCTCCATGGGGACCAGATAGCCAGGATCTTCCGAATTTGGGGAACCCCAGACATAGACCTGTTTGCAAGTCCGTGGAATGCCAAACCTCCCCGGTTCTGTTCCAGGATTCCGTGTCAGGGAGTTCAGGCCAGGGATGCCTTCCTCCTTCATTGGGGGCAAGACTTCCTCTATGCCTTTCCACCCATTCCCCTAATTCCCAAGACACTCTTCAAACTTCAGAGAGACAAGGGGTCTATGATCCTCATAGCACCACACTGGCCACGCCAAGTGTGGTACCCTCTACTTCTGCATCTCTTTCAAGCTCCCTCCCTGGACTTGGGATCTGCTTCAGACCACCTCTCCCAGGAGAAGGGAACGTTGTGGCACCCAAATCCCCAGTCTCCATCTCAGAGCCTGGTTGCTGAAGGCCTAGACCTTCAAGATTTGCATCTTTCTCAGCAAGTGAAGGATATCCTTCATGCTTCCAGAAAGCCTTCCACTAGACGTTCCTATGCTTTTAAATGGAAAAGGTTTACCATTTGGTGTTCACAGAAGGGTCTTAACCCTCTTGCAATACCTCTGAATTCTTTACTAGAGTATTTGCTGCATTTATCCCATGCAGGCCTTAAAACGAATTCAGTAAGAGTCCATTTGAGTGCTATTGCAGCATCCCTTAAGCCTCTCAATGGACAGCCTATTTCCTCTCCTCCTCTTATAGCAAGATTCATGAGGCCGCCTTTTAACTAAACCTCCCATTAGACCACCTCCAGTGGCATGGGACTTGAATCTGGTTCTTGGTCAGCTTATGAAGCCACCCTTAGCCACCATCTCCTTGAAATTCCTTTCCTGGAAGGTAATTTTTCTCATTGCAGTCACCTCAGCTTGCCGCATCAGTGAGCTGCAAGCCTTGGTGGCTAATCCTCCTTATACAAGATTTCATCATGACAAGGTAGTCCTCAGGACTAATCGACACTTTATGCCTAAAGTGGTCTCCCCTTTTCATCTGAACCAGGAGGTGTATTTACCTGTCTTTTTTTTCCAGGACCTCATGCATCAAGTGCAGAGAGGAATCTCCATACCCTGGATTGTAAGAGAGCACTCGCTTTTTACTTACAAAGGACACAGCAACATAGAAAGTCCTCTCAATGTTGCTTTTGATCCCTCTCATTTGGGACTTCCAGTCTCTAAGAGAACTCTGTCAAATTGGATTGCTCAGTGTATTTCTTTCGCCTACCAGAGTAAGAACCTTTCTCTGGAGGGCCATGTCACAGCTCACAATGTGAGGGCCATGGCAGCCTCTATGGCTCATCTAAACTGTGTCCATCGACCAAATCTGTCGAGTGGCCACCTGGGCCTCGGTTCATACCTTTACAGCCCATTACTGCTTGGACAAGGACTCCCGCCGGGATGCCTTGTTTGGTCAGGCTGTTCTCAAACACCTGTTCCATACCTAATCAACTCCTACCCCCCATCCCTGGTTGGATGCCCGAGATCCATAGGGGCAGGTAGAGCCCTTCTCAGGGACTCACAACTTTGGAGATCTCTCTGGCATCTCTAGCTGGGGAGTCCCCATATGTGAAGACTCATTCCTGCTTGTTTCTGGAGATAGCACAGTTACTTACCTGTAACAGGTGATCTCTGGGAACAGCAGGAATAAGTCTTCACAACCCACCCACCTCCCCTAGGAGTTGTATCTTTCTATCTATCTTTCCTTTCCTCTCTCTCTCTTTGTCTCAGCTTAAAACTCGAACTGGAGAGAGGCGGTTGGGAAAGGCGGGAAGACAGTGCGCAGGCGCTGTTGGATGCTCCCAAAAGCTTTCTTTCTGGACGCTGGGGTGCGTTCCCGCGCAGGCTCTGTCGGTACCGACGATACCCATATGTGAAGACTTATTCCTGCTGTTCCCAGAGATCACCTGTTACAGTTAAGTAACTGTGCTTTATCAGGCATTACTGGCTGGATTTGCAAGCGGAAAGGGATGCCTGTTTCGGATCGACAGTGCTTCAGGCGGGGTTGGCCGGTCCCTCCTGTTGATTCTTTGCACTGCTCTGTTACATCCCCAATGGTTCAGGACTAGCCTGGAGGGACGCTATGGAAGGTGAAATTAGACTTACCTGCTAATTGTTCCTTTAGGAACTCCAGGCTAGTCCTGTATCCCTCCCAGATTTACGTGCGCCAGCACCTGAAGCAGCAGATGTATGACAGGTAAGCATCTCGGGTGCTGTTCCCGAGTGGAGTCAATAGTGGGAGGTATTTGGCTGGTGGTTATAAATACAGACATGCTATGTTTTTTTCTCTCAGCAAATGGGGATTTCAGCACATGAGAGGTTAGGTATGGGGGACTCTGTTTTTTCTGAATAGTGTTGTCCCTTTTTAGTGTGTTTTTTTATCGGTTAAGTTGGGAATAGATCTTTAATAGATATTTCCTTATCGTCACTCCAGTCCAGTCCCTTTACTTCTGGGTTACGCAACCCTTCCAGCAGCTTGGAGGCTGAGCCCAACCTTTTTGGAGGTGGGGCGGTATAAGTAGCACTGGTACCACCCACTAACTCCAGTATTCTCAGCCTCCAAGCAGCTGGAGGGTTCCGTAAGCCTAGGGCTTACTGGAGTCCTTTTTTGTTAGCAATCTTGCTTTAATTTTATTTTAACCTATTTCATTTTTAATTTAATTTCACAAGAAAGTAGGGCGCCTTAATTGGCTCTTATTTGCTTCTGTCTCTTTAATTCTGCTCTCTCAGCCTTCCCTCCTCCCCCCCCCCCCCACGCTCCCCGAATCGGGCCCGGGAAGTGCTATCTCCCCGCAGAGTCGGAGACAACTTCGCTCCTGCTCCTCTGCCCAACAACGGCTCTGGCGATTTCTCCTGCCCCCTGCTCCGGATTGCATCTGCCTCGCGCCGAAGCCCCGTTGGCGGCTGAGCGCTGGAGGCAGCACCGCCAGGCAACGCTTCTCGCCGGACCCGTCCCAGGAAAGTAGGACGCGGAGGCGAGCCTCGCTACTCCCCGGGAGCCCTACGGGGGAGAGAGAGAGAGAGAGAGGCAGACTCCAGAACGAAGGCTGCAAGAAAGCAGCACTCTTCGGGGGAAAAACCGCAAGAAGCACAGCGCGGCCCAGGAAATTGTCTCGCGGTCCTCTGCCCGGGCTCCACGTGGTGAGGCCTACCGCGTGTAGAGCCTCGGGCTAGGATCGCTGAGTCGGGTCCAGGAGATACAAGCTGCCTAACCGCAAGTACACTCCGTGGGAGGAAAAGGAGATACATTTTTGCATTTAATTTATTTACTTTAATTGTATGCACCTTAATTTCATTTTAATTTCATTTTAATTTACTTTAAGTTTTCTTTAAAGTACAGAATTTACTTTAATATATTTAAATCTCTACTCTCAGTTTATGCATTTATTTCTTAACTCCTTCAATCTTGAATTGTGATTTCCCTCTCCTAAGAGCTTCTGAGGGGGAGAAATATATCTTGAGTTTGGGCACTTATACAGGGGATCCAGGGCATGGCGTCCAAGCCCCGCTGCCCCTCCTGCGGAACACGCAGAGGCACCTCCGCAGAGGCAGGAATCTGCAGGAGCTGCGCCGCTGTGGCGGCTTCGGTTGAGCAGGAAATTAACCTATCCATCGCTCCCCCCCCTCAGGGGCCAGTTGACCTCCTAGGGGGGGAGGGAGGACCCCAGCTACCTCCTTCTACTTCCTCGGATGTAACCCCGCCTCCCCCACCCCCTCCCCCCTCCCTTCTGGGGAAGGAGGGACCGGGGATTTTTTCTCTCCAGATTTCATCCTTTTGCTCCACAAAGCCTATTGTTTGCGGAAGCAGGGGCGGGGGCCAGGAGACGCTGGTTCGTCAAGGGAAGATAAGACAGCCAGGCCCCTGGGAACCGCTACTCAGGAGCAGGGCATTCCGCCTAAGCGCCCCCGTCTGACTGAGGAGGAACCTCTGGCAGCCCTCTCCATGGGCACCCCAGATGAGGCTTATTCGGACAGGGAGTTGGACGAAGAAGAGGAGGAGCTGGAAGAAGGAGAGATACCAGAGGAAGACCAGTCCAGAGTTATTAGGGTCTTTCGCCGGGAAGAGCTCCCGGCACTAATTAATGAGTCCCTAAAAGCGCTCAACGTGGCCTCAGATACACCTGCAGAAGAGGAGGCGCTCGAAGATCCACTAATCCAAGCCTTTAGGAGATCTCAGAAAGTCTTCCCGGTCCACAGAGTGGTTCGCCAGATGATCCAGGAAGAATGGGACCAGCCGGAATCTAGCCTAAGGGGAGTCAGGTCCATGATGCGCCTATATCCTCTCCCAGAGGCAGACAAAGAGCTCTTAAAATCTCCCAGAGTGGATGCAGCGGTATCAGCAGTCACGAAGAAGACTACTATCCCAGTTGAGGGCAGCATGGCCCTAAGAGACTCACAGGACAGAAAATTAGATACACTCCTGAAGCAAGCATTCGATGTAAGCGCCCTCGCCCTTCAAGCCTCCGTCTCGGGAGCCTGGGTAGCTCGGGCCTGTCTAAGGTGGTCTCAGCAGCTTCAGTCAGCAGAGACCTCCGCGGGTGAACCCCAGCCCAACGCCGCTAGGCTGGAATCAGGATCAGCATACCTGGCGGATAGTCACTATGACATCATTAGAAGCCTGGCCAAGAACATGGCCTCTGTGGTGGCAGCCAGACGCTGCTTGTGGCTACGGAACTGGGCAGCGGACGCCTCCTCTAAGGCACGCCTGAGCCGGCTCCCCTTCAAGGGGAAGCTGCTCTTTGGCGAGGATCTGGAAAAGTTGGTAAAGGACCTGGGCGAGTCCAAGGGTGGCAGACTCCCGGAAGACAGACCGAAACAAGGTCGCCCTCTGGCTTCGGCTCGTAGTCAGGCCAGGGACACTCGCAGATTTCGTCCAGCCAGATCCAACCCCCCCCCCCCCCCCCAGGGGACGCTTCCCCGCTAGAGGCCAAGGTTTCCGAGGGTTTCGGGGAGCAGGTCGGGGTTTTGGGGCCTCCTCCTTCTCCTCGGCCCCCAGAAAACAGCAATGAGGCGACGGGGGTCCAGGGGGAAGAGCTGCCATTGGGAGGTCGTTTAAGGCAGTTTCTGCCCGCCTGGTCCCGGGTCACTTCGGATCAGTGGGTACTAGAGGTCATCCGGGAGGGCTACGGTCTAGAGTTCTCGAAGCAAATTCCTCCAGCATTTATTCAATCTCCCAGCGGATCTCTGGCAAAGAGGGCAGCAATAGAATCAACCCTTGCTCGGCTAATCGCACTCGGGGCAGTGGTGCCTGTGCCACCAGACCAGTCCGGATTGGGTCGATACTCCATTTACTTCGTAATATTAAAGAAGGAAGGCTCCTTCCGTCCAATCCTGGATTTAAAACAGGTCAACCGCTGTCTGAGTTCCACACTTCCGCATGGAGACTCTACGATCAGTCATCGCAGCGGTAAGAGGTGGAGAGTTTGACGTCCCTCGACTTGACAGAGGCCTACATGCATATTCCGATCAGGAAGGCTCATCAACAGTTCCTAAGATTCGCGGTACCGGGGGGCCATTTCCAATTCCAGGCCCGCCCTTTCGGCCTAGCTACGGCTCCACGGACATTCACCAAGGTGATGGTGGTGGTGGCGGCCTTCCTCCGGAAGGAAGGAATCCTAGTACACCCGTACCTAGACGATTGGCTGGTCCGGGCAAAGTCGGAAGAAGAAAGTCACAGGGCGACGAGCAGAGTGGTTCAGGTGTTAGAGGAGTTAGGGTGGGTCATCAACCGAGCAAAGAGCAGGTTGACGCCTTCCCAGGACCTCGAATATCTCGGAGCAAGATTCGACACAGGGAGGGGCAGAGTGTTCCTGTCTCGAGCGCGGTCAAGGGACCTAAGACTACTAGTGGCACAGTTCCTGCGCAGATGAAACCCCTCCGCATGGCATTATCTTCAGGTGCTGGGCACAATGGCGGCGGCGATAGAGGTAGTGCCTTGGGCCAGGGCCCACTATTGCGTCGGTGGTCTCCACAACATCATCGCCTGTCAACACAGTTACCCTGTGCTCCGCGAACCAAACAATCCCTGCTCTGGTGGCGGTGCCCAAGGAATCTAGAGCGGGGGATGCCCCTCGAGCCCCATCTATGGATACTGATGACGACGGATGCCAGCCTGATGGGCTGGGGGGCTCACTGCGAGGACCAGTTCGTCCAGGGCCTCTGGTCGCAGGTGGAATCCCAATGGCCCATCAACAGACTGGAGTTGCGGGCCGTCATCCTAGCGCTCAGAGCGCTGGAGTCCCTAGTGCTAGGAAAAGCGATTCGCGTTCTCTCCGACAACGTCACCACGGTAGCTTACATCAACCACCAGGGCGGCACCAGCAGCCCCGCCTTGGAGAAGGAGGCGGGGGCCCTCTTCCAGTGGGCAGAGACACGCCTGGAAGCGCTTTCGGCTCAGCACGTGGCAGGCACGGACAACCTCACGGCCGATTACCTCAGCAGACACAAGATAGACCACGGAGAGTGGGAGCTGGAAAAGGATTCCTTCGACCAGATAGTGTCCCGCTGGGGGCTACCAGTCATGGACCTCATGGCAACCTTCTCGTCAGCCAAGGTGGATCGATTCTTCAGTCGGCGGAGGGAAAGAATGTCCGAAGGCCTAGATGCCCTGTCTCAGAAGTGGCCGACGGAGGGTCTTCTCTGCATGTTTCCCCCGTGGGTCCTCATCGGAAAAGTCCTGCAGCGGGTGGAAGCCCACCAAGGTCTGGTGATCCTCATTGCCCCGGATTGGCCACGTCGTCCTTGGTATGCGGATCTGGTGAGGTTGCTGGCCGACCGTCCTTGGCGGCTCCCTTGCAGAAGGGGTCTACTCAGACAAGGCCCGGTAATAATGCCTCACGTGGATCGGTTCTCGCTTACGGCCTGGCTATTGAAAGGGTGCACCTCTTGAAGCGAGGCTATTCAGGAGCGGTAATCTCAACGCTGTTGAGTGCTAGGAAACGCTCGACCTGTCTGGCCTACGTAAGGGTCTGGCGCATCTTTGAGGCGTGGTGTTCGGAACACCGAAGGAAACCCCTCTTGGCCTCAGTCCCCGAGGTGCTGGAATTCCTACAAGCGGGTTTTGAGAAAGGCCTGGCGCACAGTTCCTTGCGGGTCTAACTGGCCGCCATCGCCTGCTATAGAGGCAAGATCCACGGCAAGCCCCTTGGGGCCCACGCGGACGTCTCCAGGTTCCTAAGGGCAGTTAGGTGACTGCGTCCTCAACGGAGATCCGTGATCCCTCCTTGGGATCTCAATCTTGTTCTAAATGCATTGGTCAGGGAACCCTTCGAGCCGATCAAGAAGGCTTCCCTGAAGGACTTAACCCTCAAGACAGTCTTCCTGGTCGCTATCTGTTCGGCCAGACGGGTCTCCGAGTTGCAAGCTCTGTCCTCTCGACCGCCTTTCCTATCCTTTCTCAGGGACAAAGTGGTACTACGCACGGTACCCTCCTTCCTGCCCAAGGTTCTGTCTCCTTTTCATGTGAACCAGACAGTCACCCTTCCGACCTGGCCGCCCGAGGGTCCTGAAGGTAGCAATAGCAGGCTACGACGATTAGACGTCCAGAGGATTTTGAAGCATTACCTCTCACGCACAGCTCCTTTCTGGAAATCCGACAAGCTGTTCGTCCAGTTCGGAGGCCCGCACAAAGGAGAGGCGGCGGCCAAGGCCTCCATCTCCAGGTGGATCAGAGAAACGATTGCATCCGCCTACATACTGAAAGGGAAACAGGTTCCAGGGGGCTCCGGGCGCACTCCACCCGAGCTCAGGCTGCCTCGTGGGCAGAGTTCAGTCTAGTCCCTCCGTTGGACATTTGTAGAGCGGCGACTTGGTCCTCGTTGCATACCTTCACAAGGCACTACAGGCTGGACGTACAGAGTGCAGCGGACGCTCGGTTTGGTCGGGCAGTCCTTCAGTCCGGGTATGCCGGAACCCACCCAGGATTGAACTGCTCTGGTACATCCCAGAAGTAAAGGGACTGGACTGGAGTGACGATAAGGAAGAAGTAATTAGATCTTACCTGCTAATTATTGTTCCTGAAGGAACGACAGTCCAGTCCCTGATCCCACCCGGCAAGGCCGGACTTGAAGGCCTATCAGTCAAGAGCGAAGCATCTGGCCGAGCGTAGAACCAGGTCTGCGGGAAGGAGGGCAGGAGTAAGTCGCCTAGGGCAGTATCGGGCTCCCCTCCCCCTCCTCCCCGCGCCATTCCCTCCTCCCTGTCTCCCATTTCTTATTTAAAAAAAAAAAAAAAAAAAAGTTGGGTATTGATTTCTTATCCCGTGAGGGAGTTTGGTGTGGGTTAATTGTCTGTTGATTGTTCATAGAACTTTGGTTAGACTGCTTTTTCAATCGAATACTGGAGTTAGTGGGTGGTACCAGTGCTACTTATACCGCCCCACCTCCAAAAAGGTTGGGCTCAGCCTCCAAGCTGCTGGAAGGGTTGCGTAACCCAGAAGTAAAGGGACTGGACTGTCGTTCCTTCAGGAACAATAATTAGCAGGTAAGATCTAATTACTTCTTAATAGATGTTTACTAGATTTACTGCTTAATTGTTGCTCTGGTGAGTTTGCTTTGTCAATAGGTTACTGATGTCAGGAGGCGGATCCGGGGTACTTATACCGGTGACATCAAAAGAAGTGACGTTTCTCCAGGACCAAGCAGGAAGTCGGTCCTCACATATGGGTGACGTCGGCGCCGACGGAGCCCTCGCGGAGCAATTTCCCCAGCTTTCAAAGAAAGCCTTTGGGAATTGCAGCGCGCGTGCGCGGTCCCCTTCCCACCCAAGGGTGCCATCTTGCTCAGTCTTCTTTTTTCGGCGGAGCCCTACAGACGCTGTTTGTGATCGCCGCAGAAAAAGTTGATTTTATTTCTTATTCTTTTCTTGGTTCGACGCCGGATCCTTTTCCCGCCCGGACCCGCTACGCCGGTATCGGGTCCGTTCTTTATTTTTCGTTTTTTTGTCCTTCGTGACAAGCGTTTGCGCCATTTTTTTCTTTTTCACTGGCAGCCCTGTCTTTTGACCTCGCAGGGGCCCTTTTTCCCCCGATGGCTGCCAGCGGGTTTAAAAAGTGTGATCGGTGTAAGAAACTTGTCTCTCACCGACACACATGACTGCTGCCTCCGCTGCCTCAGACCCGTTCATGACCTGATGATCTGTGGTCTGTGTGGCAAGATGTCCTCAAAAGCTTTGAGTCGGCAGCATCAAAGGGAACGAATCTTCTCTGACTCCGCGTCCGGCCGGGCCTGGACCTCGTCAGAGGCTTCGACGTCCCGTTACTCCGGTCCTGAGCATCGTCGGAGTTCCTCTGAGCGGGGGTCTCCTGCCCGGGAACATCATAGGAAGAAGAAACCCGCCAGGGCGGCGTCGGTGGACGCTCCTGGTTCCTCGAGGGCCAGGTCGCATAGCCCCGATAGCCGTCCTGGGTCCTCTGAGTCGGAGAGGCTTTCGAAACATCCTCGTCTCGAAATGGAGTCTTCTGGACACATGAGTACTGTAGTCCTCGTGGACTCACCTCCAAAGGAGCCGACGTCGGGCCCGACGCTGTCGGGGCCCGAGTCCGGGGGCTGCTGGGTCTCCTGAGCTCGGACTCAGGTTGACGGCCTTGGAGAGCAGTTTGGCTGCCTTCATGGACCAGCAGCGGGCATTGATCGCTGGCCTCGCCAGTGCATCTGCCCCGGCCACCGGGACGTCAATGTCCAAGTCGACCCTGGAGACCGAGCCGATACTCGAGTCCATGCGAGCTCGAGTCGATCCTCGGTCGCGGTCTCCCTCCGCCTCCCGTTTGGGACAGAGGTCGTCGACGCCGACACCCTCGGCGTCGGGGCGGAGGGCATCGGTGCCTGCCCGACCGGAGCCGCTTGATTCCTCCTCCGAGGAGTCAGCCTGGGAAACGGAGGACGAAGAGTCACCTGGTACTTTTCGGACTCGGTGCGTCCCATCGGACTCACCCGAGTCCGAACCTCAGACGGTCCCCCCGGTGGACACCCGGTTCTCGGACTTCGTGCGGGATATGGCCAAGGCCTTGGCATTCCCCACGGATCCTGAGGAGGAACCTCGAGCCGAAGAGCTCGATGCCCTCCAGTATGACTCTACCCCGAAGGAGGCCGTTACTGTACCGGTTCCTCCGATGCTGGAACGGCTTCTCTTCCGCATGTGGGAGAGCCCGGCGTCGTTGCCGGTGTTAAGCAAGCGGGTCGATTCCATTTATCGAGTTCGCAAGAGCCCCGGGTTCCAAAAGGCACAACTACCGCACCATTCCATGGTGGTGGAATCGGCCATGCATCGACTCAAGAGTCAGAAGATGCACTCCTTGGTGCGTCCCGGCCGGGAGGCCTGGAACCTGTATGCCCTCGGTAGGAAGTGCTTCCAGGGCTCTATGCTTGCTTGTCGAGTCCAGACCTACCAGCTCTATATGGGCATGTATCTCCGAGACCTGGCAAAAGAAATTGCCGGGTTCTCTGCTGGTCTCTCCGAAGAACCTTTGCAGAGGTTCCAAGCCTTGTCCACTGGTATTCGAGAGTGCTCGAAGTTTATCCCTCGAGCAGCCTACGATGGCTTCGAAGCATCGGCTCAAGTAGCCGGAGCAGGCATTGGTGCCTGCCGACAGGCTTGGCTTCAGTCATCCGACCTCGAGCCATGGGTACAGGACAAGTTGGTCGATGTCCCCTGCAGAGGTGAAAACCTCTTTGGCAAGCCCATGGCTGAAAAGGCTGCACAGATCGAGACCGAGACTCTGACCAGGACTAGCCTGTCCAGAAAAACCTCTGCCCCTTCTCAGAAGAAGGGCTCGGGGGAAAAAGCCCTTTTACCCGAGGAAGGCAGCTGCCTATAAACACTACCCTCAGTATCAGGCCTCAGCAGCTCCCCAAAAGGGTCAGCAGGCCAAGGGACGGGGTAATGGGTCCCGTAGGCAGCAGGCCCCCAAGCCCACAACACCGGCCCCTGCTCAGCAGGGTGGGGGTTTTTGACTCCATCAGCATAGCCTCTTCCCCTCCGCTGGTTTCTCTCAGCACAGGAGGCCGGCTGGTCCACTTTGCCCACAGGTGGTCAGCCATCACATCAGATACCTGGGTGCTTTATATAGTTCAAAAAGGCTATCTTCACTTTCACCAGGTACCTCCCTCCTACTTTCCAGGGGAGCCTCCCAGACGCCCTCTGCACAGAGACTTACTCCTTCAGGAGTTGGCAAGTCTTCTTCAGGAACAGGCTGTGGAACCGGTGCCCCACCACCTTGAGGGGTCAAGGCTTTTATTCCAGGTACTTTCTGATACCAAAACGAACAGGAGGCCTCAGACCCATCCTGGACTTGCGAAACCTCAAGTTCCTGGCAAGGGAAAAGTTCAAGATGCTTACCCTTGGAATCCTGCTGCCCTACCTCCAGCAGGGAGACTGGCTATGCTCCTTAGATCTGAAGGATGCCTATACTCACATCCTTATTCATCCTGACCACAGACAATATCTCAGGTTTGTTGTGGGAGGAAATCATTACCCATACAGAGTACTGCCCTTTGGCCTATCCTCCGCCCCCAGGGTGTTCACCAAATGCCTAGCAGTGGTGGCGGCCTATCTAAGACTTCAAGGCCTTTTTGTGTTCCCATACCTGGACGACTGGCTCATCAGGGCGCAGTCTTCCCAAGAGGCCACTCAGGCCACTCATCGCACTGTAACTCTGCTCCAGCACTTGGGCTTTGTCATAAACTTCGCAAAGTCCACTTGGCTCCCCTCTCAGAATCTCGAATTCATCGGCGCAAGGTTGAGCACACTTCAGGTGCGAGCTTTCCTGCCTCTAGACCAGTGGTTCTCAACCCTGTCCTCGGGACCCCACTAGCCAGTCGGGTTTTCAGGCTATCCACAATGAATATGAATGAGATATATATGCATTAGAAATAGCCTGCCAAACTGACTGGCTTGTGGCCCTCCAGTGCTGGATTTGGGGACCCCGGCCTTACACCTCTGTCATTTAAGATTGTGAGTGGGCAAGGTACAGATGTCCAAGACATCAAAAAGATTAGATGGAATATGTCACATACCTCCTCGCCTCTCACCACCACCAAAATATTGTCTATTAGACAACATTTTGGTGGTGGTGAGAAACTAGGAGGGATGTGACACCTTCTATCTACCCTTTTGATGTCGAGGACATCTGTACCTTGCCCACTCACAATCGTACTTGACAGAGGTGTACGGCAGGGGTCCCCAAATCCAGCACTGGTGGGCCACAAACCAGTCAGTTTGGCAGGCTATTTCTAATGCATATATATCTCATTCATATTCATTGTGGATAGCCTGAAAACCCGACTGGCTAGTGGGGTCCCGAGGACAGGGTTGAGAACCCCTGCTCTAGACAGAGCACACAGGCTCATGGATCTCGCCAGCCACTTTCACAGCAATTCCCTGGTCTCTGCCAGGCAATTTCTGAGACTGCTCGGCCATATGGCTTCCACGGTCCATATGACCCCCAATGCACGCCTGAACATGCGACCTGCTCAGTGGTGCCTTCACACTCAATGGCATCAGTCCACGGGGAGCCTGGCGGACTCAGTACAGGTATCTGACCTGCTGGTCTCTTCTCTGCGGTGGTGGCTTCATCTGCCAAACCTGCTGCTGGTGGTGGGTTTTCAATCTCCTCAGCCTTCTCAGGTGCTAACAACCGATGCTTCTCTCCTGGGTTGGGGAGCACATTGCCAAGGGACATGTACTCAAGGCCTCTGGACTCCTTGGGAGTCTGCTCAGCAGATAAACTTCCTGGAGCTCAGAGCCATCCGCCTAGCTCTGAGAACCTTCTCCCACCTCACTTCTCACCAGTCTGTGCTGGTCCAGACGGACAATCAGGTTGCAATGTTCTACGTGAACAAACAAGGTGGAACAGGCTCCTTCCTTTGTCAGGAGGCACAAAAACTGTGCTCTTGGGCCGTCCACCACGGCATCGTCCTCAAAGCTGTCTATCTCCCAGGTCAGGAAAATTACCTGGCAGACAAGCTAAGCAGGATCCTCCTACCACACGAATGGAGACTGGATCCATTGGTGGTTCAGCGGATCTTTCTCAAGTGGGGCCTCCCCCACCATGGATCTGTTTGCCAGTTCTCTGAACCAGCAACTTCCCAGATTCTGCTCTCGACAACCGCATCCTCTCAGAGTAGCGGCGGATGCTTTTCTGATTCCATGGTCCACAGGCCTCTTGTATGCCTTTTCTCCCACACCACTGCTGTCTCGCACGCTCTTCGAAGTTCTCAGAGACAGAGCCTCAATGATCCTAGTGGCTCCCCGGTGGCCGAGACAGCCCTGGTTCCTGCTTCTGATGCAGCTGGCGGTGGACACTCCTCTTCCTCTGGGGTTTCAACCCGATCTCCTGTCACAGGATCAGGGGACTCTTCTACACCCCAACCTCCGGTCCCTTCATCTGATGGCCTGGCTGCTGAAAGGGTAGTCCTTGCTCCCCTCCTGCTGCCTCGGGAGGTGGAAGAGGTCGTCTTGGCCTCCAGACGGCCCTCCACCCGGAAGTCCTACGCTCTTAAGTGGCGCCAGTTCTCCGTGTGGTGTGCTCAGCGGTCTGAGAATCCCTTCTCCTGCTTGGTGGCAGTGGTCTTGCAATATTTGCTTTACCTCTCCAATCTGGGCCTTAAGTCCAACTCTGTCAGAGTCCACCTCAGTGCTCTCTCTGCGCATCACGCACCGGTGGATTGCAGGCCTCTTTCCAACCACCCTTTGGCTCGTTTTCTCCGAGGCCTCCTTCTCCTTAAGCCTCCTTTGCGCCCACCAGCCCCTGAATGGGATCTGAATGTGGTCTTGCAGCGGATTACCTGTCCGCCCTTTGAACCTATGGCTACCTGCCCTCTTCGTTTTCTTTCCTGGAAAACCTTGTTCTTGGTAGACCTTACCTCTGCTAGGCGCGTTAGTGAACTGCAAGCCCTAGTGTCTGAACCTCCTTACACTAGGTGCTACAGGAATAGGGTAGTCTTATGGACTCACCCTAAGTTTCTTCCAAAAGTGGTTTCTCCTTTTCATCTCAACCAGGAGGTGGTTCTTCCGACCTTCTTTCCCAGGCCGCACACCAGCCGGGCTGAAATGGTCCTGCATACCCTGGACTGTAGGAGGGCCTTATCCTTCTACCTTGACCGTACGCGGGAGCATAGGAAGGCTGTTCAGCTCTTCGTTTCTTTTGACCCCAATAAGTTGGGGCTACCTGTCTCCAAGCGTACTTTGTCCATATGGGTTGCTGACTGTATCGCTTGGGGTTATGGGGCTGCTGGCCTCTCGTTGGAGGGTCGAGTCACGGCTCATCGTGTGAGGGCGAAGGCTGCGTCAGTGGCTCATCTCCGCTCTGTTCCGTTGGCAGACATCTGCCGGGCCGCTACTTGTTCTTCAAGCCAGACTTTTGCGGCCCATTACTGCCTGGAGAGGGAGTCCCGCAGGGACAGTGCTTTCGGTCAGGCAGTCCTCCATAATCTCTTTGAGGTTTAGGCAACTCCTACCCTCCGGCCCTGGCGGTGGGCTACCGGTCGGGGGCGTTTTCAGAGAAGATTCCTTCCTTCTGTGCTACTGAGCTAGAGGGAGCTCATTTTTCCACTTGAGGTCTCCGGTAGCCTTAAGCTAGGGAGTCCCATATGTGAGGACTGACTTCCTGCTTGGTCTTGGAGAAAGAGTAGTTACTCACCTGTAACAGGTGTTCTCCAGGAGCAGCAGGAATCGGTCTTCACAACCCTCTCTCCTCCCCTTGGAGTTGCAGTCCTATCATTTTGTTTTTGCTAATTTTTTTGCTGTCTTTTAGCTATGTCATCAGACTGAGCAAGATGGCACCCTTGGGCGGGAAGGGGACCGCGCATGCGCGCTGCAATTCCCAAAGGCTTTCTTTGAAAGCTGGGGAAATTGCTCCGCGAGGGCTCTGTCGGCGCCGACGTCACCCATATGTGAGGACTGATTCCTGCTGCTCCTGGAGAACACCTGTTACAGGTGAGTAACTACTCTTTCTCAGTCTCCAAAGCTGCTGGAGGAGGAGCAAGACCCCAAAGGTTCAGGACTAGCCTGGAGTTCCTAAAGTAACAACAATTAGCAGGTAAGTCTAATTTCACATTTATCTTTGGCTCTTGATATACCGCTTTACAGTAAAAACATCAAAGCAGTTTGCAATACATTTAAAGCGAACTGCCAGAAAAGGAAAAGAATGCCATAGTTATGACAGGAGAGGTGAAAATAGAGGAAGAAGAGAGAAAGTAAGGTAAAAAGGACAGAGGAGGTAGAGGAGAGAGAGATGGGATCCTCAGCTGGGTGTAGGAAGGACAGGGAGATCAAAAGCAGAACAGAAGAGGAGTCTTAATTGATTTGAATCTGCTGGAGGAAAGTTCTAGTCTAAGGTCTGGAGGGGGGAGGGAGTTTGAGTTTGGGACCGAGAGAAGAAAGCTGAATTTCTGGTGGATTCCAGGTGTGCAAGAGAAGGAAGGGGAAGGAACATACGGTTGATGTGAATGTGACGAAGCGAGCGGTGGGGGGCGTGGAGACGGAGCAGATTGGAGAGGTGTTGGGGGAGCCAGAATGGATAGCTTTATGAATGAGAATTAAGACCTTGTACTGGATGTGGTAGATGACAGGGAACCAGTGGAGGTAAATAGCATAGCAACCACACTGCTTTATTTAGAAAAGAAAGGGTAATAGGGGATGAAGAGAGGATTTGAGAATGAAGCAGGGGAAGAAGAGATGGAGACCCAGTGGAGAACTCATTGCTGATCTCGTGAACCTTTTTATGGGAAGTAGTCAGCCAAAGTCTGGGCAGAGAGTGAAGGAGGGGTTGGAGGATAAAGTTGAGCATGGCAAAAAGACTGCGAGGTTTAGAGGCAAGAGAGGTTGTAAGATGGACATAGTACTCTTGCTTGGCGAGTGCTAAAGCAGGCTGGAAGGAGGTTAACAAGAATTTGAAATATATGAAGACTGTGGCATGGGATTTTAGCTGAAGGTGTTCAGCAGAGGAGGCACAAGAACATAGGTAGGGCACCACTATGCTCATAGTAACATAGGGACATGTTTGCTTAAGTGCTGCAGTGGCCCATAGAAATTAATGGGCAGTGGCAACACTTAACGTGTTATACTATGTGGCATGTTTGCTAAAGGTTATGGTGGCAGGTAAAGACCAATATGGTCCATCTGGTCTGCCCAGTAAGATGGCTAGAGTGGTTGCACCCACTGTTCTGTGCAGTCACCCCTCTGTGCCTTTGTTTAGGATTGTACCTGCCACTCCATGCAGTTCAGCCCCTCTATTTGTGAAGCATAAAAGTTATTCAAGTTTGTTTTGATTTCATCCTTTTGCTGTCTCTCTCCAATGCCATTTTGAACAGGCAGATTTTGCATTTATGCATGTATGCCACTCTTCATGTATAAATGCTGCTATTTATATGTGGGGGGTGTTAAGTGCCGTCGAGTCGGAGTCGACTCATGGCAACCCTCTGGATAGCTAACCTAAATTGTGTTTGGTCTTCAGTCAGGTGGCTCATTGTTGACAGACTGGTACCTGTAGCTGCTGCTGTTGTATCGATCCATCTCATTGCTGGCCTTCCTCTTTTGCGTTGACCTTCTATCTTGCCAAGCATGAAGTCTTTCTCTAATGATCTCTCTCTTTGCATGATGTGTCCAAAGTATGAAAGTCGAAGTCTTGTCATCTGAGCTTCTAAAGAAAATTTAGGTTTGATCTCCTCTAATACCGACTGGTTTGTTCTTCGGGCAGTCCATGGTATACATAGTATTCGCCGCTAGCACCATAATTCAAAGGCATCAATTTTCTTCCTGTATCTTTTTCACTGTCCAGCTTTCACATCCATATGATGTTGTTGAAAATACCATACAAAAATAGAGTGTGATATGTAACAGCAATTAAGCTAGCACCATAAATAATGTCGAAGAATCGCCTTGAGGTTTAAATCACCTCTTGAAGCTTAACTTCCATTTTGCTCAAACTATTTAAATTGAGCTCACAATGGAGCAAAATAGGTAAAAACACCATAAAAAGTGCCCCCTATATAAAACCAAAATGTGTGAATAAAGCCAACGTAGTTAAATATGGCTCTCAACTTATCATGAAAACATACTCATGAAAAGAGCTGGAAGGAATTTCAAGGATGAAAAACGCAAACGGGGTCCGAATCTTCGGGATATGGTGGGAGCTACTTCTGCTCCTTTAGATAGACCAACTGAGGGCTCTATTGTTTTGGGTCATTTTGCTTGTGAGAATGTTTCTTGTTCCCATTGCCCGCAAACGATCTCGGGCAAAGATTGGCAGGTTCCTGATTCATCATTCATTCATATAGCACGCTGGTCTACATCATGTACATCTTCGTTTGTGGTATATGTACTGATGTGCCCTTGCCACTTGTTGTACATAGGACGGACAATCCGCCCGATGAAAGTCCGATTGAACGAACATGCCTCTAGAATACGAAATTCTGTGTTATCAGCTCCATTGGTCCAACATTGTTTGGATATGCATCATGATTTTAATGAATTTCGATGGCGAATTTTGGATTTTATCTCGGAACACCCTAGAGGTGGGGACCGGAGCAACAACTTCAAGTATTAGAACAACATTGGATTTTTCGTTGGTCCACAGTGGAACCTTCGGGTTTAAATCGTGAATTAGATTGGGCTAGTATCATTTGAAAATGTATATTTTTTTCAGTTTGGAGAAAATATTTTTCAATTTGGAGATGTCTTTGAACTTATCTGCTATAAAAACATTACAACTTTTTTTCATCCGCAAATGCTAAGAAGTAAGCTGATTGGTTGATTCTTACTATTTCATTCATGCACTTTGTGATAGTGGGCCAGATTGCCATTGAGCATGCGCTAGCGTTTTGGAGCAGTTGTCAGATCGAGTTCTTTTTCTTGCAGTTGCATTGAGCGTTGAAACAGGGCTAAATAATTTTGTTGCCCGAAACGCAGTGCTGTGTCTTGCTTTTAACTGCAAATGCTTCCTGACATTTGGGAGAGATTTTGTCGAGGAATTGAAAAAACATGTAGCGGATATGGAGGACATTCTTTCAACAATTCAAGATAAGTCTTACCCGCGTTTTTCATCCTTGAAATTCCTTCCAGCTCTTTTCATGAGTATGTTTTCATGATAAGTTGAGAGCCATATTTAACTACGTTGGCTTTATTCACACATTTTGGTTTTATATAGGGGGCACTTTTTATGGTGTTTTTACCTATTTTGCTCCATTGTGAGCTCAATTTAAATAGTTTGAGCAAAATGGAAGTTAAGCTTCAAGAGGTGATTTAAACCTCAAGGCGATTCTTCCGACATTATTTATGGTGCTAGCTTAATTGCTGTTACATATCACACTCTATTTTTGTATGGACATTTTTGTATAGGGTTTAGGTTAGTTTGTTTTGGTTGAAAATACCATGGCTTGAACAAGTCGAATCTTTGTATGGAGAGAGACATCTCTGCTCTTGAGAATCTTATCTAGGTCTTTCATGGCCATTCTGCCAAGAGCAATGCGTCGTCTGATTTCTTGACTGCTTGTTGCTTCTTTATTCATAGTTGATCCAAGTAGGTTAAAGTTGTTCACAATTTCAATTTCTTCTCCTTCAACGATGAACCTGTTGATTATGCCAGTTGTCATGATCTTTGTCTTTACATTAAGGTGCAGGCCCATTTTGAGACTGTTCTTTGATTGTGAGAAGCAAATATTTCAGATCTTCTTCACTTTCAGCCAGTAATGTGGTATCATCAGCATAGCAAAGGTTGTTGATGAGTCTTCCACCAATCTTCACACTTCTGCATATAAATTAAACAGGTAGGGGGAAAGTATGCAGCCTTGTCTTACACCTTTGCTTATTTTAAACCATTCTGTTTCTCCTTGTTCCGTTCAAACTGTTGCTTCTTGATCAATGTACAGATTGTGCAAGAGAAGGATCAGGTATTCTGGTATACCCATGCTGCTTAATGTGGCCCAGAGTTTCTCATGTTTTACACAGTGAAAAGCCTTGCTATAGTCAATAAAGCACCAATAGATATCTTTTTTGTATTCTTTAGTCTTTTCAAGGATCCATCTCACATCCGCGATCTCTCTCGTTCCTCGCCCTTTCCTAAACCCTGCTTGCATTTCAGATAGTTCTTGTTCCAGGTATGGTTGTAGTCTCTGAATAATCTTCAGTAGAATCTTGCTGGCATGTGGGGATCAGAGTGATTGTGTGATAATTTCCAGTCAGTTGGATCACCTTTCTTTAGTATTGGTATAAACACAGATCTTTTCCAGTCAGTTGGCCATGATGTTTTCGATATTTCTTGGCAGAGCCTTGTAAGTATTACAGCTGCATCAGATTGCTGTAATACTTCTATGGGAATGCTATCAATGCCTGGTGCTTTGTTCTTTGATAAGGCTTTCAATGTTGCTTCAACTTCTTTCATCACCAGTGGTTCCCGATCGTAAGGTACAGGTTGAAATGGCTGTTGGTCCACTTGATCTTTATCATATAAAAATTCTGTATATTCCTTCCACCTTTTCTTGATCTTCTCAGCATCATTCAACATAGAACCTTGAGCATCTTGTAACATTCCAATTTGTGGCTGGAACCTTTTCTTTAACTCTTGTAGCTTTAGGAAATCTGATCGTTTTCTTCCTCTAATAGTTTCTGCTTCTATTTCCTTGCATGCATCATTGTAGTACTTTTCCTTGTCCTGTCTTGCTGCACGTTGGTAATCTCTGAGTTCTGCGATTGTCTTTCTTTCTCCTCTGGCTTTAGCTTTTCTGCGTTTCTGGCCAATTTTCAGTTTCTTCCGTCATCCATTTTGGCCGTTTTTGCTTTTTTCACCTTTTGTAGAGACTTCTCGCTTTCTTCCAACAGAACCTTCTTGATGTCATTCCATAACTCTTCTGGAGCCCTGTTATTTGTATCTAAAGCAGCAAATCAATTTTGAAGGCAGTCTTTAAATTCTAGTGGTATATTCTCAAGGCCATAGTTTGCTGCATTCATGAGTGGTTTGCTCTTTTTCAACTTTAGCTTGAGTTTGCATACTAGTAGTTGATGATCTGTACCACAGTCAGCTCCACGTTTTGTCAATAACCCCCATAGCTTTCCAGATGTCCACTTTTTACCAGTCAGTAAGAAGTATGTCTTTAAACCTAGAATCCTCATGTTTTGATTCTCCTGTATTTAATTTTGTCAAAAAATGATTTGGTGAAATAAATGTGAAATATTTGTATGTTTTAGTGCTATACCTTACTCTAAAAAGTGTTCCATTTTGTTAGTAAGATATTTTAAAGAAATGATGGTGGTATATTAGATTCACAGGTATGGGAGAAGTTTGGGGGTGGGGGGTGGTTTTCATCTGTAGTACTGTTCAGTGGACCCAGTCATCTCTGTATTGCTCTTTGTTCTTTAAAGTTCACCTAGTGCTTTTTTTGCTCTGCAAGAAAGATTCTATTTCTTACTCTATCAAAGAAGATAGCATGGGATGTTACTGCTATTTCAGAATTCCTCTGAGGCAAGCATGCTGTCTGAAATATACTAGTAGACCTTGCAAGAATATTCATTGGGATCTTTCAGCTGGAAAGCATGGCAAGGGTTAATGTTTCATATGTTTTAGGATATTTGTAATTCTTTATCGTTCCTCCAGTCAAGACCCCACCTGTGGGTTGTCTCATCTTACCAGCAGTTTGGGGACTGAACAAGTCACACTTTCTGACCTCACCACAGATGAGCTGGTTGGCACCTCCCACCAGCTCCAGTATCTTAGTCTCCAAGCAGCTGGTGAGACGTGATCCCCTTAAGAGGACTTTCAGAAGTGACAACTAAGGAGTTTAGAAATTAAATTGGTTAGCTATCTGGTGCAGATTAGTCTAATTCTGGTTAGGGAGAGTTGCTTATTTGAGTTTTTGTTTTGGCCAAACATTAAAAAAATAAAAACAAACACAGCCAGAGCAGGCAGAGAAGCCTTAGAGAGGAAGGTACATTCTCTCCGTTGAGGGGTGCTCGGAGAAGGCAGATACTGGCATTACAGGGAGTGAAGGCAGCTGAATGCAGCAGGTTCTTCCCCTGGGGGATTTGGTGCGCTTTCTGTAACCTCTCTGCTGGCACTCCAGAGCATGCCGGGGTGGCACTTCAGGAGGCTCTCCACACCAGACACCTGCTGCGAGCAGAAGGGGCTTCCTGCTCGCACAGCCCAGGTAACCACAGTAAGTTTTAGTATTTAATTCTTTCAGGTCACGGTAGCTAAGGGAAGTTGCGGTTGAGAGCAACTTCTCCCCATCTTGAGAGGAATCGCTGCCATTTTGTGTGCAGACGCTTCCACGTGCGGGGAAGACTCCGGGGTTGGGATGGATGCTGTGGTGTTCTGACGCATTTTTTTTTTGTGTTTCTGGGGGCCCGCGGTGGTAAGATAATCGTGGTGGTCTTTTGGTTTCATGTTGCTTTCATTTTGTTTTCCTCCTTCAGCGATTTTAAGAGGGGAAGCACTAGGGAGAAAAAAAAAGCAGAGGGAGAGCTGTGCTGGTGAGGTCAGGTGACATTCATTCAGCTTCTGGGCTTCAGGGGTGGGGGAGCATACTGGATTCCTGGAAGTGCAAAATAACTTCAGGACCGATGTGTCTTGTAGTTCTGCAGGGGGGCTGTCTCCACAACCAGCATCCACTGGCTGCGAGGCAGAGTCCAGGTCACTGGAACAGGGCCTTGGGGACTATAGTGATGAGCAGGCACTTGGGGGTCTTAGGGCAGGAGAAGTGCAAGGAAAATTCCCCTTCCTCTGACCATGGAACTGGTAGTATGGAGCTGGATTTGAGGGGGCTGTAACAGTCGACCTCTAAAGATTTCTCTGCTGGGATGCTCCCAGGGGGTTTTTCACCCAAGTATGTCCTGCTTAATTATAAAGCCTTTTGCATGAGGCAGGCAGGCCAGGACGGACAAGGAGACTTAGAGCAGACCCAGAAAACGAGGGAGGGCAGACTACCTTACTGGCATAAGGATAGAGGGAGAGCCTGAGCCTAGCAGACTACGAATGGGGAGTGACCCCCCCCCCTGAAGATTTTGGGATCTGCCCATTCAGGTGACATGGAAGACCTGGAAGGGGAGACAGCAGGAGATACTGAACTCATGGAGCTCGAGGAGGGAGAGGTTTCCCAAGGGGAGGAATCGCACATAGTGCGTATTTTTCGCAGGAAAGAACTCGCGGTGCTCATCGTGCACTCCTCAAGAACCCTCAATATGGATCTGACTGCCCCAGAGCCAGGAGGACTCGCTTGAGGATCCATTGTTTCAGGCAGTGTAGAAGACTCAGATGGTGTTCCCCTTTCATTGGATGGTCAAGTAGATGAGTGGGACGTACCGAAGGTGGGCCTGAAGGGGAATGTGGATGTTGACCCGGTTGTATCCTTTTCCGGATAAGGCTAAGGATTTGTTTCACTCTCCTAGAGTAGAGACTGTGGTTTTGGTTGTCAGGACGACAATGGCAACCATTCCAGTAGAGGGGAGCCTCAGCGCTTAAAGACGTGCAGGACAAGAAGTTGGAATCCTTGCTCACGTAGGTTTTTGACATTAATGCCTTGTCCTTAAGATGTCTCTGTGGGTCCTTTGTGGCATGCGCATGCTTGCGCTGGGCACAATCAGTCTTGGATAATGCAGGGGAGTTCTGTCCACTGCTGTCAGAGGTGGTGAAACTAGAGCTTGGAACAGCTGATGCCTTTTATGACCTTGTTTAGGGGCCTGTCCAAGGGAATGGCCTCCATGGTGGCTGCTCACCACTACCTTTTGGTTATGGAACTGGGCAGCGGATGTTTCCTCGTAAACATGTTTTGAGTAAGCTCCCGTTTAGGGGAAAGCTCCTCTTTGGGGAGGATTTGGAGAAGTTGGTAAAAGGTCTTGAAGAATCCAAAGGTGGGGGGAGAATCCTGGAGGATAAGCCAAAGCAGATTCAAGCCCAAGTCCTGGAGAAGGGCCATTTGAGAGATTTCCGGTGCTTCTGGGCAGTGTGTGTTGCCCTCTTTTAGCATGGAAGATTCCCTTCCTGAGGTCTGCCCTTTTGGGACTTTTGAGGGGCAGGCAGGGGTTTTTACTCCTCTGTGTCCTCAGCCAACAAGAAGCTGCAGTGATGGGGGGGGGGGGGGGGGAAGGGGCAGGGTGGTATTCCCATTGGGGGTTGACTGCAGGAATTTTACTCGGCCTGGACCCAGATCACCACTGATCACTTGAGATCACCTTTGGCAGCTATGCATTGGAATTAGCCCAGCCTCTGTGGAACGCTTTTATCAGTTCCCTCTGCAGGGCACCGCAGAAGTTCAAAACTGTGAGGGGGACACTGCAGCACTTGGTCACGTTGCAGGCAGTAGTGGTGGTGCCAGAAGACCGAGACTGGTCAGTACTCTACTTCGTGGTCCCCCAGAAAGGAAGGTTCTTTCCGGCCCATATTGGATCTCAAGCAGAATCTGTGCTTAAGGGTACCCTACTTCCACATGGAGACACTACGCTCCATTGTGGCAGTCCAGCAGGGGAGAGTTCCTGACTTCCCTAGATCTTATAGAGGCATACTTGCACATTCCCATTCATCTGGAACATCTGCGGTTTGCGGTTCCAATGGGTCATTTCGAGTTTCAGGCCTTGCTTTTCGATCTGGCAACAACTCCCTATACATTCATCAAGATCATGGTGATGGTGGCTGCTGGGTTAAGGCAAGAAGATGTCCCCTCATCCATCCATACCCGGGTGACTGGCTGATCAGGCCAAGTCCTGGGAGGAGAGCCTGCAGGCTGCAAAAAGAGTGATTACTTTTCTGGAAAATCTCAGCTGGGTCATCAATGTGGCTAAGAGCCGACTGCAACAAACCCAGGATTTGGTGTATCTGGGGGCCAGATTTCAGAAGGATGTGGGCAGTGTGTCCCTCCCAATGGAAAGAATGGTGGCTCTGCAAGCTCAAGTCGGGCATTTTCTCTATATGTCCACACTGATGGCATGGCATTATTTACAATTGCTAGGTTTGATGGCAGCCTCAGTCGAGTTGGTACCATGGGCTTGTGTGCACATGCAGCCATTGAAGCGGGCGCTGTTATGGAGATGGTCAGCATAGCACCAAGTGCTTTCCCAAGCATTGCCTTGTCTGTGGAAAGTTCGGACATCGCTCAAGTGGTGGTTGCGTGCGGACAAACTTTTGGCAGGGATGCCTCTGGAGAAGCTGCAGTGGATTCTCATGATGATGGATGCCAGTCTGTCAGGATGGGGGGGGGGCGCACTGTGAAACTCAGCTGGCCCAGGGGGTATGGACGTCTTTCCATTGTGGGCTCTAATATGGATGGTGGAGAGCTCATGGCCGATCATTTGACTGGAGATGAGAGCAGTGTACCTCGTGTTCCAGGCCTTCCACCCCATCTTTCAGGGGAAGGCGATGAGAATATTATCGGTTAATGCCACCACAGTGGCATACATCAATTGACATGGAACCACAAGCAGCGTGCAGTGAGAGGATGAAGTCGTGCCCTTGTTGGCATGGGCAGAGAACAATTTGCTAGCTCGGCAGTCCATGTAGCAGTAAAGGACAATATGGCGTATTTTCTCAGATGGGTCCGGCTGGATCCCAGGGAGTGGACTCTCAGCGAGTCCGTCTTTGCACAGTTGGTGCAATGTTGGGAGCAGCTGGTCATGGACCTGATGGCCACCTTCCAGAATGCCAAGTCACATTGTTTTTACAGTAGAAGGGAGAGAATGTCAGAGGGGCTCAATGCACTGGCACAATGATGGCCAGTTGAGGGTCTCCTATATGTTTTTCCACCGTGGGCTCTAATGAGACAAGTAGTGCAGCAGATATAGAGGTACACTCAGGGCTGGAAGTGCTAATTGCCCTCAATTGGCATACCATGACCTCTTCAGTCACTCTCATGCGGTTGACCTCTGGAATGACCTTGGTGGCTCCTAGCTTGCCAGGACCCTACTAGTGCATGGTCCTGTCCGGATGCCCCAGGTGGGTTGGTTCTCGCTTACGGCCTGGCTCTTGAAAGGGCTAAGTTGAGAAAGTGGGGTTATTCAATTGAAGTCGTTTCAATGCTGCTGAGGGCCCGCAAGCTCTCCACTCCCCTGCCTTATGTCTGCATATAGGGAATCTTCAAAAGCTGGTGTGCGGACCATGGATTTCATCCGCTTTTGGCATCTGTACCTGATATCCTGGCCTTCCTGCAAGCAGACTTGGACAAAGGGTTAGCATGCAGTTTGCTATGCGTACAGGTGGTGGCGATTACCTACTATCAAGGTGGGATTCAGGGGGTGTCCTTGACATTGCATCCAGACATCGCTAGTTTCCTGCGGGCAGTGAAGCATCTTTGCCCACCATTGCGAGTGGCGATTCCCCCTTGGAACCTTAGTCTGGTTCTGTCTGTGATGACAGGCACCTTTCGAGCCTTTGGGGGCGAGTACCTTCAAGGACTTGACCTTAAGGACAGTGTTTTTTTGTGGCTATTTGTTGAGCAAGGAGGCTTTCGGAGCTCCAGGCACTATTGTCTGGTACGGTTTCTCTGTTTTTCCAAGGATGAAGTTGTGCTGCAGCCGGTGCTGTCTTTTCTTCCTAAAGTGCTGTCTCTCTTATCTTAATCAGTCAGTCACTCTTCCTAGGTTTGCGGGGGTAGAGGACCTGTTTCTGTGGCTACTGGATGTCAGGCATATGTTGCACTGCTACCTCAAGCAGATTGAGACCTTTCGCAAGTCTGATCGTCTCTTTTGGAGGGCTGCGAAGAGGTGAAGTGGCCTCCAAGGCCTCAGTTGCACGCTGGGTGAAGGCCGCCATCTCCTCGGCATACCTCCTGCCGCATAGAGCCTTGCACAAGAGGTTTAAAGCGCATTCCACACATATGCAAGTCCAGCCTCATTCCGCCAGCGGAAGTTTGTAAGGTGGTGACATGGTCATCATTGCATACCTTTGTGAAGCATTATCGTTTTGATGTTCATGTAGCAGGGGATGCTCTGTTTGGGTTGGTGGTGCTTCAGGCTTGGCTCACGGTCCCTCCTGAGGTTGAAGTACATCCCACAGGTGGGGACTGGACTGGAGGAACGATAAGGAAGATGAAATTGGATCTTACCTGCTAATTGTCGGTTTTGAGTTACTCCAGTCCATTCCCAAACCCTCCTTTTTTTTCTTTCTCAAAGATTGAATGGTGTTTCTGAGCCTGAAGAATTACATCCTTGCATAGTTGGACCGGAGGTGGAGCAGAGAGCCGTCGGCAGCCATAGCTGCATGAAAGTCGCCTAATTTCCTCCCAGGAAGAGGATGCTGGAGGGGAGCAGATGCCGTTGTGATCATGCAAGTGTGTTCTTGCAATTGTTGGGAGGAGGGGAATTTTCTGCCTATTGTGAGTGTTCCAATAGGTTACTTAGTAAAGTTGGAAAGAGAAATAAGAGAAATATAGAGATGAGATTCTGCTCAATTGTTGCTCCTGTGAGTCTGCTTTGTCAATGGGATGCTGGAGCTGGTGGGAGGTGCCAGCTGGCCATCTGTGATGAGGTCAAAGTGTGACATGCTCGGTCTCCAAGCTGCTGGTGAGAGGTGACAACCCACGGGTGGGGACTAGATTGGAGTAACTCGAGGAAAGACAATTAGCAGGTAAGATCTAATTTTACCTTTTTTTTAATGAAGATAGTTATATATTTCTATATCTATATATTTCTAGAGAGAGATTTATATATTAAGATTTACATCTGTTTTTCCCCACAATTATGAGTCTTCCTTATACTAAAAATTTGTAACATCTGACTATACTTCATATTCATTACAAAATTACCAGTGTTATAAAAAAATATACATTTTAATAACATTATCAAAATTCATACATATCATACATTACTGATACCTCTTATTATACTGATATCACAAAGACATAATATCACAATATCGCACCTTAATTATACAACCATAAATATATTAGTTTCCACACAATTACTTACTTTGCAATAACATAAATAATTCATTTAACTATACTCAACCATTCTGCAGATTATTCTAATTTAACTGTTCTCAACTGCTCTAAATTACTGCAGTTTGACAATACTCAGCTATATTCAGCTGTCCTACAAAGAACACTCAAATTCATAAACAGATCCAACCATTGATCATGGTGATTCTCCCCCGGAACTTTCGAATAAATCTACGCAATGTCACAGCCTCAGAAAACGGAACGTTGCAAAACCGTAGAGAATAAAAGTATATTCAAAGATTCTATTCTTCTCATAACACCTCTTCATGGTTACTATAACAAATCATTCAAAACAAGTTAACTAATATCACCAAACTCGAATACAAGAAATTTCTTATATCAAATCTACCTACCAATCATCAGTGGTTGGATCTGTAAATGAATTTGAATGCTCTATGTAGGATAGCTGAATATAGCTGAGTATTGTCAAATTGCAGTAATTTAGAGCAGTTGAGAACAGTTAAATTAGAATAATCTACAGAATGGATGAGTATAGTTAAATGAAATATTTATTTGCAAAGTAGGTAATTGTGTGGAAACTTTAATATATTTTTGACTGTATAATTAAGGTGCAATATTGTGGTGATACCTCTTATTTATACTGATATCACAAAGATATATCAGTAATGTCTCTCACTTGGTTTGCAGCTTGTCGTGCTGTGAGGGCTTGCGTGCATCAGTGATGCTGAGAGCTAAACTGGGATAGTGTTGACGGCGGAGGATCACATTTTTGTGACAACGGCAACACCACCAAACTTAAACTGCGTGGAAGAAAGGCCCGGCAATCTACTTCTGTATCTTGCCATGAAAACCCAATGGATAGTTACAACAAAACAAATTGTGCTATGGTGCTGGAAGTCGAGACCCCCAGATCGGAAGGCACTCAACTAGCTACTGGGGAAGAGCAGAAGACTTTTCAGAGTAAAGCCTGCATTTATGATGTGGTTGGATCAAAGCCCTCGAAGTCTGACTGCTGATGTAGCTGCGCATGAAATGAGTCAGAAGCTGTAAAGATGTAATACACATTGGAACATGGAATTTCCAGGAACAAGCAGGAATGAGTCTTCACATATGGGTAAGTCGGTACCGACGGAGCCTGCGCGGGAACGCTTCCCAGCGTCCAATCAGTTTTTGGAAGCATCCCACCACGCCTGCGTGCTGCCTTCCCGCCTTTCCCAACTGCCTCTCCTCAGTTTTCGTTTTTCCGCGGAGCCGGCAGAACGTCGTCCTGTCACCATAGAAAATTCTTCTTTTAATCCTTAGTTTTCTTGTGGTCGCGGCTGTCTCCCCGACGCCACCGGTACCGCCGGTGTTTCTTTCTCTTTTCTTCTAATATTTTTTCCTTTTAGGGA
Organism: Ichthyophis bannanicus; assembly: GCA_033557465.1. NCBI lineage: Eukaryota > Metazoa > Chordata > Amphibia > Gymnophiona > Ichthyophiidae > Ichthyophis > Ichthyophis bannanicus. The sequence goes on from CM066031.1 coordinate 254,426,578, forward strand.
ATATTTTTTTTTCTCAGTGTCTTACGGTTTTTCAGGCCTTCCAGGCCTCTCCATGTCCTTCATGGAACCACCAGCCACTTTCTCCAAGAAATGTTCAAACTGTGGCGGTACAGCTTTATTTTTAGACTCCCATAATTGGTGTCTAAGCTGTTTGGGTCCTGACCTTTTTCCTCCGGAGCCCTCGGGCAACAGTCTTGTGAGAAGAAGATTTTTCAACATCGAGTTTCCCTCGATATGAGGTTCCCTTCCAACTTCAGGGCACCGACCATTTCTTCTACACAGGATCAGGTAACCCACAAACAGTCTGTTAAGACTAGCCAACCCTCGAGTGGTAGGTCTCATGCACAGCATGTAGACGGCTCCGGCCTTGCCCTCGAGGGCCCATTGGCTTCAAAACCCCGGCGGGAGTCTTCGGCCTCCAAAGCCTATGTGGGGTTTCAGGTTGTTCCTGGGGTTCACCCCCCACAGAACATTCCTGAGCCGTGTCCGGTGGTGGCATCCGCTTCGAGCGGTACCGATACCCCGGCATCGGCACTGGTGTTGGGAAACACTCCTCACCAGGGATCGTCGTCTGGTGTCCTCGGTATCTATGGGACCGGTGCACACGTTCCAGACTGACTTTCCAGTATCGGTACCGGCACCGATACTGCCTCTGACGTCTGTACCCTCCAGACATGCATCGATAAACTCGCTTCCTTCGTTGCCGAGTCTGGAATTGATCTCCAGTTTGGAGGACTGGGTACCAACTCGCCTTGGTACCGGCTCCCGTCGGTACCGAAGGCTCGGTTCCGATGGTTCTGATCCACAACTCTCGGTTCCTCCGATGCCGTTTGGATTGCCACCGGCTGGGTTTCATTCATTGGTATCAGACACGGTACTGAAGTCGGTACCGATGTCTACATTATCCTCAATGCCGAGTTTGGAATCGATCTCTAGTCTGGAAGACGCGGTTCCGACACGCCTTGGTACCGTGACCTGTCGATACAGGAGGCTCGGTGCCGAGGGTGACTGCTGAAAGTTTTCGGTTACCTCGGTACCGATTGAGCTGTCACCGATGGCTGTTTCGATGTCTGGTTTGGTTCCGACATCGGTACCGGTATCGGTACCGGTATCCACTGTAGCATCGTGGCCAGCTCCTTCCATGCTTCTTTTAACAGGATCGCTCCCTTCTATACCAAGTTTGGAGTCGATACCTGGCATGGACGTTGTGCTACTGACTGTCGCTGGTCCTGACCTCCAATACCAGCGTCCATCCGTTAAGGATCCCATATTGCACCGTGCAGATAACATCCTTCGGTGCCCAGGCTAGTTCCTCAGATCTAACCTGTCCAAGGGAGGTTCTCTTTGGAGATCCTTCTTTTCAGAGTTTCCTCTGGGATATGGCAAGATCACTTGCCATCTCTATCCCTGGACATGATCCTACACAAGGCTCTGTTTCCACCGAAGCAAAGGAAAACATAATGCTTCCTTTGCATCATTCCTTGCAGGATCTTCTTCTAGGAATGTGGGAAGCCCCTTTAAGGGTACCCCCACCTTCCAGAGCAACTGATCTCCTATATCAGGTGCCCCCCTCTCCAGGGTTTCAAAAGACTCAACTTCCTCCTCATTCCATTGTAGTGGAATCAGCAATGAGGCAGGTGAAGAGTAAGAAAAAGCACTCTTCTTATCTGCCAGGTCGTGAGTCTAAGACACTAGATGCTTTTGGACGTCAAACCTTCCAGACATCCATGCTTTCAGCAAGAATTCTCTCATATTTTTTGTATGAGTCTATCTCTTGAGGAGGTCACAAAGAAATTGCATCTTTTGACTCCCTTTCTTTCAGAACCCAAGACTGCAGACTATTCCTCACTGCTTAGTCATATTCAGAATCTCTTGGTTTCTTACTCGTGCTTCCCCAGACTCATTTGAGTCTGTTAGCAGGACTTCTGCTATAGCTATAGGGGCACGACGTAGAGCCTGGCTCCAAGCTTCAGACTTAGACAAATGGGCACAACAAAGACTGGGTAATACTCCTTGCACTGGAGAAAATCTCTTCAATAAGGAGTCTTTACGTCAGGTTACTCAGTGGTTCACTGACTTGCCTGTTTCTAAGGGCTGTTCTACGCCCTCTTCTTTCCCAGTAGGTAGGAAATGTCCTACCAAACTTTCTTCCCCTAGGGGGAGAAGGTTTTATTCATCTTCTGCCCATCACACAGATGTTCCCAAACAGGGGAAACATCGTCCTGGTCTGAAGAATCTAAACTCGTACCAGGCTCACCAAACCCAGCATCTGCAGGGTTTCTGATTAATCACATAATTTTTTGTCTCTTGGGGTTTAGAACCTGCAGTTGGCTTCTTGTCAGTAGAAGCCTTCCACTGCTTCATTCTAAACTCTAGGCATGGATCTCTTTTCACAAGACATCCATTTTTCTCTGTTATACAAGCTCTTAGGATGTTCATGCCTATAGGTCACAGCTTCTCCTCTTCTTCCTGCTAGGGAAAGAGGTTTAACAACTATCAAATGAGTTTTTCTGTACCAGCATGAATTTTTTTCCTTTCTACAGACTTACCATATTGTAAGTCTCCATTCAGCTCCATCTTCTCTACCCTCTTATCAAGCATTTCCCCTGTAAGAGTGGTATTATTACACTGGAGGGCAGGGCCGGATTTACCTTGAGTGAGGCCCTACGCCAACAAAAATTGTGGGCCCCCAGCAGGGGCGGCCCAAGGGGGGTGCGGGGCCTCATTTGCATAAATATTTGCATAATGTTACCATATACTAACTTTTAGTAAACGTGCCTCTTAATGAGTGTATGGATAAAGAAAGACTAAAAGATTTCTACATTACTATAATCCAGTGCCAACTGCCAGACACATTAGGAACTACTACAAACACTGCCCATTTAGAACCCATAGCAAACCCGCCGTATCCTAACAGCACTACCAGGACTCACAAAGCACCATACTCTACCAATCAAAAGGCAACACTGCAAATATTAAACCAATACATTTCAGAGAACAATAATACATGACCTACTGGGGAAAGAAAACAAGTGGCAATGTCAAATAGGAATTATATAAACAGAACACCTCAGCTCAGTTACACATGCAGAACATAGACCATCACCAAACAAGTAATCACAATTTAGAAACAGGAAGACAATAATTAAACTGGGAATCCCAAAAGCCAAACTTGGAATGTACAACACTGTAGAAATAAAACTATACATTAATTTGCTCTTGTACTAAACAAAGCGCAGACGTTAATGATGCACATTATTTTAAAAAAAAAAGCTAATTTGTTATATTTTTGTTGGCCCTTGCCAGCTGTGGGCCCTGCGCCATGGCGTACAGGTAAATCCGGCCCTGCTGGAGGGATACTCTTCAGCCCTTTTAGTTTTGTCACTCTTCCAGTGTGGAGTTTTCCTCTGAGTTAACTCCTTCTTCTTTTTTGCTTTGGGGCAGCTTTTAGGCAGGTCCAGAGTTTTCTTACTCCTGTTCTGTCCTTTCTGTTTTTTAACAAAAAGATTCTTTCTGATGTCTTACTAGCAGCTGCCCATGCAGGAGTCCTAGTGATTGGACCACTGGTTCTTCCCCACAAGCATCCAGAGTTGTCCTCCACTATATTCTTTCGGCATCAGTAGTGACTCCAAGACAGTGGATTCATCTTTCTTGGCAAATCTTATCACTACAGGCTTCTCTGATTGTTTTTCTATTCTTGTCATCTCCAATTCCCTTGGGTTTGGCAGCATAGTCGACCTAGGTACTGGATTTTCCAGCAGCCAGTTCTATCTCCTAATTCTCCTGCATTACGCTCTCTGCAATCTACAGAGAAGCTTTCCACTATGGGCCCTTGCTAGAGAGCATTAGGATTTCCTCAAACAGCTGTCCTAGATGGTTGGAAAAGGCTCTGTCATGCCCCTCATGACTGGAAGGGTTCTTCCTACCCTTCTATCTTCTTTCTAAAGCAAAGGACATGGGCCTTCTCTTACGTGAAAGCTTAAAGAGTTGTTCAATTCCCTCGTTTGGTCCTCAGGATTCCCACTGGGAATATGCTCTTTTTTTTTCCTTGCAGCTCGTCCTCATGGTATCCTAATCCTTCATGGACAGTGCATATTTAGCTAAAGAACGCATGATATCCTTTTTGCCCCTCAAGTAGGTCAACATGGTATCTCATTCCTATGCGTCTTCAGTCCATTTACCATGCCAGAGTTCTGGAGGACTCGGGACTTGCTGCCTGCAGACTGATATTATCCTCTGCTTTTCATGTTACCATCCTAGTTATTTCACTGACTAGCATTCTTGCAGCAATCTAGTCTGTTCTTTGTCGGAGATTTTTCCCCTGACTTTCTTCCATCATAACCAGGGGGAATAGATTCTCTATATATCTCAAGTAGGTTCCACCTTCTTGTTAGATGAATCTTTCCTCTTCACATCTCCTATGTGAATATACTTTCTATAAGCACATCTCTGTCTGCCTAATTGCAGACACTTATATGTGTGTGTATATGTTTTGCCCTTCTATATCTCACTATAGATATATATTCTTATATGTCTATCTATATATATATATCTATATCTATATCTAGTAGATATGTATTTGCATATCTATCTGACTGTCTATGCTCATATAGATATATATGTCTCTATATGATTCTGACAGTTGGGCTCTACCCATGCCATGCTGTCCCAGCATGTTTGGGGTGCTACACACACAACTACTCCAGTGGTAGTTAACTACTTTTCTACCATACCCCTAAAGGTTTTAGGTACCCCTGAAGCTCTCCATGTTCCAGTATCTTTCCTACCTGACATCAGTTAGGAAAGACATTGCAGATCTTCAGTCATTCTGAGGATAACGCCTCGGGCATCTGTCCTTTCTTTTGGGATATAAGGGTTTTCCATACCCCTTCTTCCCACAAGGATTAGGCCTGTTTGTCCAAATCAGTCAGCCTTTTCCTCTTTTTGTTCCTATCAGTGAGTCACTCTGTAGCCAAAAGAGTTTGGGCTTTTTTCATAAAGCCTTCCACTGACGGCTTACAGTTTTGGTACTACCCCAGTTTACCCCTGGGGTTACCTCTTACCTTTCAGAATTCCTGACCTCCATTATGTTTCCTACAGGTTTATTACCTCTACTTTTGCAGTGAGGTCCTCCTTGAGGTTCCTCTACTGGATCCCCAGTAGATCCCATGAACCTCCATACTTTTGTACAATCCTGTTAGGGGAGGTCCATATTGCAATATTTCATTTTCAATATATTTGATGATAATTGTCATCCACACAGGGACTTCTTATCTGCAGTCCTTTGTTAGGTTAGCTGTCTTTTACAGCACCTTTCTGTTTCAACTCCTTCCCACCATCCTGGGATGCCTGGCCATATGAGGTGTAGCATGTTCCAATCCATAACATGCTGGGACTCCAGGCATCTTAGCTTGGGAGTCCCCATATGTGAAGACTCATTCCTGTTTGTTCCTGGAGATAGCACAGTTACTTACCTGTAACAGGTGATCTCTGGGAACAGCAGGAATAAGTCTTCACAACCCTCCCACCTCCCCTAGGAGTTGTATCTCTCTATCTTTCCTTTCCTCTCTCTCTCTTTGTCTCAGCTTTAAAACTTAACTGAGGAGAGGCAGTTGGGAAAGGCAGGAAGGCAGCACGCAGGCGTGGTGGGATGCTTTCAAAAGCTTTCTGATTGGACGCTGGGAAGCGTTCCCGCGCAGGCTTTGTCGGTACCGACGTACCCATATGTGAACACTTATTCCTGCTGTTCCCAGAGATCACATGTTACAGGTAAGTAACTGTGCTACGTACGAAGCATGAACCAAGGGAAGTTGGAGGTGGTCAAGAATGAAATGGAAGGTGTACAACTTGATTTGTTGGGTGTCAGCGAACTGAAATGGACTGGCATCGGGCACTTTGCATCAGATGATCACATGGTCTACTATGCTGGAAATGAAAGACAAAGAAATGGTTTTGCATTTATAATAAAGAAAAAACTTGCAAGAACTGTAATGAAATGCAATGCAGTCAGCGAACGCTTAATCTCTATTCGTCTACAAGGATTGCCTATCAACACAACTATAATTCAAGTATATGCCCCAACAACAGCTGCAGAAGAGAATGAAATTGGAGAGTTCTATGAACAAGTACAAGCTGAAACTGACAGAAGTTGCAAACAGGATATCCTGATAGTCATGGGTGACTGGAACGCAAAGGTTGGCAACAAAGAAGGCAAAGTGGTTGGAAAATATGGACTTGGCAACAGAAATGAAGCTGGAGAAAGACTGATAGAATTCTGCAAGACCAATGATCTATTCATCTCAAACACCTTCTTCCAGCAACACAAGCGGCGATTGTACACATGGACTTCACCCAGTGGATTGTATAAAAATCAAATTGACTACATCTGTGGAAGTCATCGATGGAAAAGTTCTATAACATCAACAAAGACAAAACCTGGAGCTGACTGTGGTACAGATCATCAACTACTAGTATGCAAACTCAAGCTAAAGCTGAAAAAGAGCAAACCACTCATGAATGCAGCAAAATGTGACCTTGAGAATATGCCACTGGAATTTAAAGACTGCCTGCAAAATCGATTTGCTGCTTTAGATACAAATGACAGAGCTCCAGAAGAGTTATGGAATGACATCAAGAAGGCTGTGTTCGAAGAAAGCGAGAAGTCTCTATGAAAGGTGAAAAAGCAAAAACGGCCAAAATGGATGATGGAAGAAACTCTGAAAATTGCCCAGAAACGCAGAGAAGCTAAAGCCAGAGGAGGGAGAAAGACAATCGCAGAACTCAACAGAGATTTCCAACGTGCAGCAAGACAGGACAAGGAAAAGTACTACAATGATACTTGCAAGGAAATAGAAGGAGAAACTATTAGAGGAAGAACAAGATTGGCTTTCCTAAAGCTACGAGAGTTAAAGAAAAAGTTCCAGCTTCGAATTGGAATGTTACAAGATGCTTAAGGTTCTATGTTGAATGATGCTGAGAAGATCAAGAAAAGGTGGAAGGAATATACAGAGTTTTTATATGATAAAGATCAAGTGGACCAACAGCCGTTTCAACCTGTACCTTATGATCGGGAACCATTAGTGATGAAAGAAGTTGAAGTAGCATTGACAGCCTTCTCAAAGAACAAAGCACCAGGCATTGATAGCATTCCTATAGAAGTATTGCAGCAATCTGATGCAGCTGTTACCATACTTACAAGGCTCTGCCAAGAAATATGGAAGACAACATCATGGCCAACTGACTGGAAAAGATCTGTGTTTATACCAATACTAAAAGGTGATCCAACTGACTGTGGAAATTATCGAAGAATCGCTCTGATCCCACATACCAGCAAGATTCTACTGAAGATTATTCAAAAGAGACTGCAACCATACCTGGAACAAGAACTACCTGAAGTGCAAGGAGGGTTCAGGAAAGGGCGAGGAACGAGAGATCATTGCGGATGTGAGATGGATCCTTGAAAAGACTAAAGAATACCAAAAGGATATCTATTTGTGCTTTATCGACTATAGCAAGGCTTTTGACTGTGTAAATCATGAGAAACTCTGGGCCACATTAAGAAGCATGGATATACCAGAACACCTGATTGATCTCTTGCGCAATCTGTACATTGATCAAGAAGCAACAGTTCGAACGGAACAAGGAGAAACAGAATGGTTTAAAATAAGCAAAGGTGTAAGACAAGGCTGCATACTTTCCCCCTACCTGTTTAATTTAATTTATATGCAGAACAAATCATCAGAGAAGCAGGATTGTATGAAGACAACAGAGGTGTGAAGATTGGTGGAAGACTCAACAACCTTCGCTATGCTGATGATACTACATTACTGGCTGAAAGTGAAGATAATCTGAAACATTTGCTTCTCACAATCAAAGAACATAGTCTCAAAATGGGCCTGCACCTTAATGTAAAGAAGACAAAGATCATGACAACTGGCATAATCAACAAGTTCATCGTTGAAGGAGAAGAAATTGAACTTGTGAACAACTTTAACCTACTTGGATCAACTATCAATAAAGAAGCAACAAGCAGTCAAGAAATCAAACGACGTATTGCTCTTGGCAGAATGGCTATGAAAGACCTAGATAAGATTCTCAAGAGCAGAGATGTCTGTCTCCATACAAAGATTTGACTTGTTCAAGCCATGGTATTTTCAATAACATCATATGGATGTGAAAGCTGGACAGTGAAAAAGACAGGAAGAAAATGGATGCCTTTGAATTATGGTGCTGGCGGCGAATACTGTGTATACCATGGACTGCCCGAAGAACAAACCAGTCGGTACTAGAGGAGATCAAACCTAAGCTTTCTTTAGAAGCTCTGATAACAAGACTTCGACTTTCATACTTTGGACACATCATGCGAAGAGAGGTCATTAGAGAAAGACATCATACTTGGGCAAGATAGAAGGTCAACGCAAAAGAGAGGCCAGCAATGAAATGGATCAATGCAATAACAGCAGCTACGGGTACCTGTCTGTCAACAATGAGCCGCCTGACTGAAGACCGAACACAATTTAGGATAGCTATCCAGAGGGTCGCCATGAGTTGACTCCGACTCGACTGCACTTAAGAACAAAAACATCAGTAATGTGTGATGTATGAATTTTGATGTTAAAATGTGTATTTTTTATAACACTGGTAATTTTGTAATGTGTATGTTATGTAATATGTGAAACATTGTTTTCATTTGATATGTTAATTTTTTAAATTAAGTATATTTCTTTTTTCCTTTTTTATTTGATTTGCAAATTAGTGGTGATAATTCTTTTGATTATACTTCATATTCTCCAGGAACAAGCAGGAGTCAGTCTTCACATATGGGTGACGTCTGCACCGATGGAGCTCATGTGGAGCATTTTCCCAGCTTTCAGAGCAAGCCTTTGGGAATGCCACCATGCATGTGTGGTCCCCTTCCTGCCCAAAGGTGCCATCTTACTCAGTCTCCCTTTTTCCACAGTGCCCTTTGGACATGTATCTCATCCCCAGAAAAAACTTTTCTCTATTTCCAGCTGGTTTTTGCTCTTCCGGCTTTCCCTGGTCCTCTTCCAGCTTCCTGAGCACCTCTTCTGCTTTGGCCCTGGTCTCGGGGTTTTTCTTTTTTGCCTTTTTTTTTACCGCGCTTCGCATATAGGATCTTCGACCTCGCAGGGGTCCTTTTTGCCCCAATGGCTTCCGTTTTTAAGAAATGTGATAGATGCTCCAAAAATATGTCGCTCACGGATACCCATGACTTGTCTCAGGTATCGAGGAGCTGACCATGATCTGGTGGAGCTATGCTCCCTCTTTAAGATATCCTCCAAGGACATCCAGAGTTATAACGTCAAATCCAGCAACATATAGACACTGAAGCACCGCTTGACCCGTCCCAACATGGTTTCAGGGAAGCACATGGCGTGGAGACACTCCTCATCACCCTCTTCAACATTCTAATCACAGGAATAGATAACATCTGACAAGGCTTCATCCTCATATTCATGGACATTTCGGCTGCGTTCGATTCCGTAAGTCATCAAATATTCATCGATCATCTCGAGGAAAAAGCTGGTGTAAATCTTATCTGTCCAACCGATGGCAACAAGTGAGGACCGACACCACAACATCAGATCCATTTCTACAAGAACAGGGTGTGCCTCAAGGCTCTTCGCTTTCCGCATTAATGTTCAACATCTACATGCAACCTATCTGTGACCTAGTTCGTTCATTTAACGTTACATGCTTAGCCTATGCAGATGACATTCTCCTATATATGCCATTTGCAATCAACCAACCCGACTTTACCCCACTGGTGAGCTGTTTCGAAGCAGTCGAAGAGTGGCTCCTCACACAGAACTTATGAATCAACCATAACAAAACTGACGTGCTGTTCATTATAAGGAACCAGGATTTCACACCCCCAGCCACATTAAAGATAAAGGATACAGAACTAACGGTTAAACCCACTATTCGATACCTAGGTATCACCCTGGACCAACGACTAGATATGAAAACACACACAAAAAATACAACAAAATCAATATACCACAAAATACGTACACTCCGGCATTAACGACCACTACTTGAACCCTCGGATTTCAGAACCATCTACCAAGCCTTGGTGATGCCACACCTCGATTTCTCAAATGCAATCCTATATGGACTCCCACAAGCACCTCTAAACCCTCTCCAACTGGCAATGAACACAGCCGCCAGAGTATTGAAAGGAATTTCAAGGACAGACCACATTACACCAATCCTGAAAAGACTCCACTGGTTACCGACCCATGCCAGAATCCAACATAAGATCATAATCACAACCTTTAAAGCCTTGAACAATCAATCTCCTGCAGCCATCACCGAACTATTACGCACCTCACCCCCCAATAGAATCAGAAGATCCGCAGCAATAAACAGCCTAATTGTCCCAAAAGAAATAGCGAGATGCACAAAGGCAACATCTAAAAGAGCTTTCAGCATTTATGCCCCAAAAGCCTGGAACGCCCTCCCACCAGACCTGAGAGCTACTACCAACTTAACCCAATTCAGGAAAAAGCTCAAGCACCACCTATTCACAAGTTACTTTCCGATTTAAACTCTATAGGGATTTACACACTCCATGCATATAACCAGATATTTTTAACTATGTAAATAGCTGTAAATAGTTTCCCCTGTTCAAAGTTTCAACTCCTGTCAAAATGTAAAATACACTACAGTTACCCTGTATGTATAAGTATGTTCAATGTAAACCGCGCTGATGATAATAGTGCGGTATAAAAGAAATGTTAAATATAAGTAGAAGCTAAATGATCTCTTCCATAAGGCAGCCCCGGTATCCCTGGTAGCCTCCTGCTATTCATGCTCCTCCCCGGCCCGGCGGCACTCTGACCAGGAGTCGCCTGAATGCGAACAGAAGAAAAAGAAGGCCTCGAGGAATCTGTTGGGGGTGCCAGACAAGCGTGAGAGGTCACGCACCCAGTCTCTCAGCCCCCTTTCGGCAGTCTTTGGAGTTGGAGATGGAGCGCCCCAGTAAGGTAACTTGAACCGATATGGAGGCCTCTGATGAAGGTGCCTGGTCTCTTGACGGTCGTCCCGGCGAGGACATCCACCTGGTCACCCCAGTGTCTGTCGCAGGGCCCCACTAATTAGTGGGAGGTCCGAATGCTGGCCTTGTAACCCAGTGTTTCTGCATTCCTGGCTGCTCAGCAGATACTGATGCCTGGCCCTGCTGGTATGCGCCTTGAGACCGCAGGGACCTCAACCTCGGACTCCCCAGACTGCTGTTGTGACCCCCAAGAGCCAGAAGCCTCATGAGGATCCTTGGCGTGGGTCTTGTTCTCTATCCCATTCCTCGGGACCTTCACGTGCAAGCATCTCCGGTTCCAGGCAAGTTTTGAGCTCTGATCCGGTGTGGGTCACTGACCCGTCTCGAGCTGCCTGATCTCAAGTCGTCCATGGACTACTCGGATTGGGAGTCCGACAGAGACCTTCCTGGAGAATCAGTCCCACCGAGACCTCCCTGCTGACACAAGAGGTGGTGTTTACCTCTCGAAGATACCTCCTTCCTGGAGTTCGTCCGGGACATGGTGTAGGCCCTAGCGCTCGCTACTGAGTCAGAGGAGCCCCGCACTGAGGAGCTTGATATTCTGCAATATGAAGCTCCTCTGAGAGAGGCACTCTGTGCCAGTTCCTCACATTCTGAACCGCCTCTTCCTCTGCATGTGGGAGACCCCGGCCTCTGTCCTGATTGTGAGCAAGTGCCTGGACGCTATGTATAAGGTCCAGTGTTTCGGAAAGCTTAGCTTCCCCACATCTCGATGTTGGTTGAATTGGCCATGTGGAAGCTAAAGAGCCCAAAGACTCATTCGTCAGTCCCCCTGAGTAGAGTCTTGTATCCTTGACGCCCTTGGGCGCAAAGCTTATCAGGGCTCAATGTCATGCCGCATCCAAGTTTACCAATTATACATTGGGATGTTCCTCCGTGATCTTGCTAGGAAGCTCAGAGGCTTCGCAGTGGGTCTTGACGGAGACTATCTCCTTCGTTTTCAGGCCCCCTCAAAGTCCATCGGGGAATGCTCGAAGAATCTTCTGCCTGGGTGGCGGCGGCGGCTGGTATCGGAGCCTGGCGGCAGACTTAGCTCCAGTCCTTGGACCTGGAACTGTGGGTCCAGGAGAAGCTGCTTGGACATCCCTTGCCTCAGGAAGCATCTTTTTGGCAAGCCCATGGAGGATAAGGCCGCAGAGATAGAGACGGAGTACGTGACTCGTACTCGCCTATCCCGGGAAAACTTCCTCCCTCCCCAGGAAGAAGCAGCAAAGCAAGAAGCCTTTCTTCCATTGGAAGGGGCTCCCATACAGGGGCTATTCAGCCTATCTGCTGGCGTCGACCCTTGTTCAGGGCGACCAAGGCAAATCCACGGTCCATGGCCCTCATAAGCTGAAGGGCCCCAAGACCCAACCCCTGACTCCAGCTCAACCAGCCTTGGGGTTTTACGTCATCGGCATAGCCTGTCCCCCTCTGGCAGGGCGACGGTCTGTCGAGGGGCGTCTGGTCTATTTCTCCCACAGGTGGGAGTCCATATCCACCAATGCTTGGGTTCTCCAGGTCGTTTGGGAGGGCAGTTATCTCCATCTGGACCAGGCCCCTCCTCTGTAGTTTCCCGGGGAGCCACATCTGCTTCCTCAGCACCAGGCCCTCCTGAGTCAGAAGCTCACAGGCCTCCTTGAGGATAGCGAGCTAGAATCAGTCCACCACGCTCCTGCGGATGGAGGTTTACTCCCAATACTTCCTCGTTCCGAAGCAGACAGGGGGCCTTCGGCCCATCCTCAACTCGTGAAACCTCAACAGGTTCCTGGTGTGGGAGTAGTTCAAGATGTTCTCCCTTGGAATGTTACTGCCCTACCTCCAGCAGGGTGATTGGCTATGCTCTGGACTTAAAGGATGCCTACACTCACATCCTCATCCACCCCATACATCGAAAGTACTTTCACTTCATGGTTCAGGGAAACCATTACCAGTGCAGAGTACTTTCCTTCAGCCTCGTGTCCACCCTGCGGGTCTTTACAAAGTGCCTGGCCGTGGCAGCGGCCCATCTGTGGCTGCAGGGCACCTTCATCTATCCATATCTAGACTGGCTCTTAACAGGGGGCACGGCCTCTGAAGCCAGGCAGGCCACGGACCACACTATTTGCCTCCTGGAGCATCTGGGGTTCGTGATCAATTACCCAAAGTCCCATCTCTCTTCATTTCAGTCCCTGGAGTTCATCGGGGCTCGCTTGGACACCCTTCGGGTCATGGCTTTACTTCCCGAGGACAGGGTGGACCGCCCTGTGTCCCTGGCATCCGAGATGCAGTGAGGTGCTGCAGTGCCATCCCGGCCCAGACGATGCTTCACCTTCTCAGCCACATGGCCTCCACGGTCCATGTCGTGCCCAACACCCGTCTTAACATGTGGGTGACACAGTGATGCCTCCTAGCACAATGCCTCAGAGACCCCATCTCTGTCTTTCCCAGTGCAGCGGAGTCTCTGGCTTGGTGGCAGGAGTTTCGGAACCTGCTTCGCAGTATGCCCTTCCAAGCACTGGCACATCAGGTGGTCTTGACCATGGACACCTCCCTGGCAGGCTGGGGAGCCCACTGTGTGGGACAGCTTATTCAAGAGTCCTGGTCCCTCGGAGTCCCGGCAGCAGATCAACCTGCTGGAACATCGGGCAAGTTGCCTCGCTCTCAGGGTTTTCATGGACCGCTTGTAGATGGACAACTAGGTTACAATATTCTATGTGAGCAAACAGGAGGGCACCGGCTCCTACAGCCGCTGTTCAGAGGTGACAGCCCTGTGTTCCTTTGCGGTGAGCCAGGACTATGACCATCTGGGCCATTTACCTTCCGGGTCAGGACAATGCATTGGTGGACTGGCTTAGCAGGGTCTTCGGCCACACGAGTGGTGCCTGTGTCCCCAAACAGCGCAGTGCCTCTTCCAGCACTGGGGGACTCAGGACCTGGACCTCTTTGCCAGCCTGGTGAATTTGCAGCTTCCTCTGTTCTGCAGTACCCTCCTGCACCTGGGCAGGGTGGCCCCTGATGCCTTCCTCATCTCGTGAGGTTACTATATGCCTTCACCCCCACGCCCCTCATCGCCCAGACCTTTCTCAAGGTCCAGCAGGACAAGACCTCGATGATTCTCATAGACCTGAGGTGGCCCAGGCAGCCTTGGTTTCCCCTGCTGCTCTGTCTCATCGGAGCCCCCAGTCCCGTTCAGGATATCACCAGAACTGGGAACTAGGAAAATGTGGTAGGAAAATGTGGTAGGGAAGTTCTGGAGGCTAAATTTAAGCTTTTAGGTAGGAAGTTGAAATCCAGAACTTCCAGGATAGCGTTCTCCGAAATGCTTCCTGTTCCACGTGCAGGACCCAAAAGACAGGCAGAGCTCTGGAGTCTCAATGCGTGGATGAGACAATGGTGCAAGGATGAGGGTTTTGGATTTGTTAGGAACTGGGGAACATTCTGGGGAAAGGGGGGGCTCTTCCGAAGGGATGGGCTTCACCTTAATCAGGATGGGACCAGACTGCTGGCATTAACCTTTAAAAAAGAGATAGAGAAGCTTTTAAACTAGAAAATAGGGGAAAGCCGACAGTCACCCAGGAGCGCATGGTTCGGACAAAGGTATCCTTGAAGGATACTACCAAAAACAGTGAGGTTCCAAAAGGGAGTATAGTAGCCCAAATGCCCTTGAGTAAGGAGCAGACAGAGCATAAAGATTCACAATTACCCATGCCTACCAATAGCCAGATTAATATTAATAAAATTAATAAAATACAGTCACTAAAATGCTTGTATGCCAATGCTAGAAGTCTAAACAATAAGATGGGAGAATTAGAATATATAGCACTAAATGAGAGGTTAGATATGATTGCACTCTCAGAGACATGGTGGAAGGAGGATAACCAGTGGGACACTGTGATACCTGGATACAAACTATATCGTAATGATAGAGCTGAACAAATTGGTGGAGGGGTTGCGCTCTATGTTAAAGAGGGCATTGAGTCAGAAAGGATTAAAGTTTTGCAGGGAACACAATTTGCTGTAGAATCTCTATGGATTGAAATTCCATTTATGAAAGGGAAGGTGATGGCAGTGGGAGTATACTATCGACCGCCTGGCCAGAATGAACAAATGGATGATGAAATGCTCAAAGAAATCAAGGAAGCTAACAAAAGCCACAACAGAGTAGTAATAATGGGTGATTTCAATTACCCCGGTATCGACTGGGACAGTCTCACAGCAGGACAAGCTAAAGAGATAAAGTTTCTAGATGAAATAAATGACTGCTTCTTGGAGCAGCTGATTCATGAACCGACCAGAGGGGAAGCCATACTGGACCTAGTCCTTAGTGGAACGCCAGATCTGGTGCAAGAAATAAGGGTGTTGGGACCACTTGGCAATAGTGATCATAGTATGATCATGTTTGATTTAATCAGTGGAGGACAGATAGTAAAGGAATCCACAGTACTACCTTTTAACTTTCAAAAGGGAGACTATGATAGAATGAGGAATATAGTTCGGAAAAAACTAAAAGGAGCGGTTCCAAAGGTCAAAGACTTACAGCAAGCTTGGGTGTTATTTAAAAATACTATCCTCGAAGCCCAGACCAGCTGTATTCCACGCATTAAGAAAAGTGGAAGAAAGTCCAAAAAACTGCCAGCATGGTTTAAAGGTGAGGTCAGAGAGGCTGTTGCTGCCAAAAGAGCAACCTTCAGGACATGGAAAAAAGAGCCAAATGATGAAAACTGGAAACAACACAAGCACTGGCAAGTTAAATGCAAAGCATTGATAAGGCAGGCAAAGCGGGAATTTGAGAAGAAACTTGCTACGGAAGCAAAAACACGAAATAAAGACTTTTTCAAGTACATTCGTAGCAAAAGGCCTGTGAGAGAGTCAATTGGACCATTAGATGATAGAGGGGTAAAAGGGGCAGTAAGAGGGGACAAGGCTATAGCAGAGAGACTGAATGAATTCTTTGCTTCGGTCTTTACTGAGGTAGATGTAGGGATGTTACCCAAGACTGAAGTGGTATTTAAAGGTGATACTGCAGAGGAATTGAGAGAAATATCGCTACACCGGGAAGATATATTACAACTATTTGATAAACTGAATAGTAACAAATCACCTGGACCGGATGGTATACATCCCAGAGTGTTGAAAGAACTGAAATATGAGATTGCAGACCTGCTATTGATAATCTGTGAACTTTCATTAAAATCATCTGTAATACCTGAAGATTGGAGGGTCGCCAACGTAACACCAATTTTTAAAAAGGGTTCCAGGGGTGACCCGGGAAATTACAGACCGGTGAGCCTGACGTCAGTACCAGGGAAAATGGTAGAAACCATCATAAAGAACAAAATTACACAGCATGTAGATAGCCATGGCCTAATGGGAGACAGCCAACATGGCTTTAGACAAGGAAGATCTTGTCTTACTAATCTGATCTGTTTTTTTGAAGGTGTGCATAAACAGGTAGACAAAGGTGAGTCGGTTGATATAGTGTATCTGGACTTTCAGAAAGCTTTTGACAAGGTCCCCCATCAGAGACTTTTGGCAAAGCTAAAAAGTCATGGGATAGGAGGCAGTGTACTATTGTGGATCGGGAACTGGTTAAAAGATAGAAAGCAGAGGGTAGGGCTAAATGGCCAATATTCCCAATGGAAAAAGGTGAATAGTGGAGTACCCCAGGGATCTGTACTGGGTCCCCTACTTTTTGACATATTCATAAATGACCTGGAAAAAGGAATAACTAGTGAGGTTATCAAATTTGCAGATGACACAAAACTGTTTAAAGTTGTTAAAACCCAAAAGGATTGTGGAAAACTGCAGGAGGATCTGGATAAATTGGAAGACTGGGCATCCAAATGGCAGATGAAATTTAATGTGGACAAGTGCAAAGTTATGCACCTAGGAAAGAACAACCCACACTATAGTTACACGATGCAAGGCTCCACATTAGAAACCACCACCCAGGAAAAAGATTTAGGAGTCATCGTGGATAACATGTTAAAACCCTCCGCCCAGTGTGCAGCGGCGGCCAAGAAAGCAAATAGAATGCTAGGTATCATAAGGAAAGGGATGGAGAATAAAACAAAGGATATTATAATGCCTCTGTATCGCTCCATGGTACGACCGCACCTTGAATATTGTGTGCAATTCTGGTCACCGTATCTTAAAAAGGACATAGTTATTAGAAAAAGTACAGAGAAGAGCCACCAAATTGGTGAAGGGGATGGAAGGCTACTCCTATGAAGAGAGGCTAAAAAGGTTAGGGCTCTTTAACCTGGAAAAGAGACGGCTGAGGGGAGATATGATAGAGGTCTATAAATTAATGAATGGAGTGGAACGGATAAACGTGGATCAATTGTTTATGCTATCAGAATATAGAAGGACTAGGGGACATGTAATGAAGCTACAGGGTAAACTATTTAAGACAAATAAGAGAAAATATTTCTTCACTCAACGTGTAATCAAACTCTGGAATCTGTTACCGGAGGATGTAGTAAGGGCTGTTAGTATAGCTGGGTTTAAAAAAGGTTTGGACAAGTTCCTGGAGGAAAGGTCCATAAACCACTATTAAAAAGGGACCCAGGATATCAATGCTTGACCTAGTACAAGCACTGCAGAACCTGTGTCTTTTGGGGAAACTGCTAGGTACGTATGACCTAGATTGGCCACTGTTGGAAACAGGATACTGGGCTTGATGGACCTTGGTCTGACCCAGTATGGCAGTTCTTATGTTCTTATGTTCTTATGCTTATGCAGGAGGAGGGTCTGCTGCTTCACCCCAATATTGAGGTCCCTGTCCCTCACAGCTTGGCGGCTGAGTGGGTGCTCTAGCCTCCTACCATCTCCCCATGGAGATAGAGGACATTCTTTTGGGCTCACGAAAGGACTCAACCAGACAGGCTTATGCCTTCTAGTGGTGTCTGTTCTCTGTGTGGTGTTCAGAGCTCTGAGCGGACCTATTTTCATGCCCTACCTGTTTGGTCTTGCAGTAACTGCTCCACCTCTCGCAGTCTGGGCTGAAGCCTAACTCGGTCAGGGTTCGCCTGAGTGCCATCTCAGTGAACCACCACCCCATTGAGGACAAATCTCTTTTGGGGCTACCGGCTTGTCCCTTGTTTCATGCAAGACCTACTTCTTTCCAAGCCCTCTGGTGGAATGGGGCCTCAATGTGGTCCTCATGGAGCTGACCAAGCTGGCCTTTGAGCCCATGGCTACTTGCCTGCTGCAGCACCTGTCGGGAAGGTGGCTGCCTTGATAGCTCTTGCCTCCGCCTGGAGAGTTGGTGAACGCCAGGCGCTGATGGCCGAGTCACCGTACACGAGGTTCTATAGGAACCAGGTGGTCCTGCAGACTCTAAGTTCCTTCCAAAGGTTCTCTCGGATTTTCATCTCAATCAAGAGAGAGTGCTGCCCACTTTCTTCCCAAAGCTCCATGCCAACCAGGCGTCAGCAATTCTTCATACCCTGGATTGTAAGAGGGCGCTCTTTCTGCCTGCAGCAGACTCGGGACCACCGCAGATTCGGGCAGATCTTTGTTTCCTTTGACCCCCCCCCCCAGCCGTCTAGGGCTGGCGATCACCAAGCATACCTTGTCCATCTGGGTGGCAGACTGCATCGTCTTTGCCCAGGCCCAGGCCGGGTTTCCCCTGGAACGCCGAATCACGGCTCGCAATGTTTGAGCGATGGCGACATTTGTTGCTAGCCTGAGCCACTGGCAGACATCTGCTGAGCTGCCACCTGGTCTTCCACACACACCTTCACAGTGCATTACTGCCTGGAGAGGTAGACCCGTTGGGACTCTGCCTTCAGCCAGGCTGTACTTTGAATTCTCTTAGGGGTTTAAGCAATTCCTGCCCTCCAACCCTTCTTGTTCGGCTACCGGGAGCATTGCCATCCATGAATCTGGGGCCTCGGGCTGCCTTTGGCTTTCATTGGCAACTGTTTATGGGGATGCCGTACTTTTTTTTCTGCAGGTCCTCAGTAGCCTGAAGCTAGGGATTCCCATATGTGAGGACTGACTTCCTGCTTGTTCCTGGAGAAAGCGTAGTTACCTGTAACAGATGTTCTCCAGGGACAGCAGGAATCAGTTCTCACAACCCTCCCTCCTCCCCTTGGAGTTGCTGTATATTTTTGCCATCTTCTTGAAGGGGCTATAGCTATGGCACCTGACTAAGATGGCACCTTTTGGGCGTGAAGGGGACCATGCATGTGGTGGCATTCCAAAAGGCTTTCTTTGAAAGCTGGGGAAATGCTCCATGCAGGCTCAGTCGGTGCTGACCGTCACCCATATGAGGACTGATTCCTGCTGTCCCTGGAGAACACCTGTTACTGCTGAATAACTACACTTTCTTGCTGCTTAGAAGTTTAGGGTACAGAAAACTTGGTTTTATTCTTTTCAGGTTCATCTTGCCTCAGGCCATTTTGAAGTTGACACTAATCTACCCTTTTGGTTTGAGAGGGGTATTTTATTTCTGCCCATAGACTAGCTGTATAAAGGAAATAAAGAAGTGTTTTTTTTTTTAATATGAAAGTGTAAAATTGCCCATTCAGATTTGAAGGGGGGTGGGGATTTTACCTTTGTTGTGAGACTAGTGGGTCTTCTCTCATGCAATCTAGATTAAATGAATTGAAATAATGGATAGATGATTCTATTATTCATGGTTATAGGGATCTGTCCATGTGAGATAGTGATTTTAGTAGCATTTAAAAATCAACCAGTAGACATTCATTTTGAATTCATTTTGGATTGTATGGATGTGCATAACGTTTTAAGTGCAAAACAAGCATGTGACATGCTTTTTGTCTGTTTCATTGTTTTGCTATAATATACTATGTGGAAGCTGTTTCCTTCCGAAGCAATCCTAAATGACTTCAGAATACATTATTCCCCTTTCATGAATAATTCCTTTGTTGGTGCTGGTTTAGCAAGGACTGCATTGAATTCAAGTGATGTCACTGTGATCAGTTTAGGCTGGTATAAGGCAATTTGCATGTCAGGGTCACCTCTAGTTAGGTTAATTAGTAGAAGTGGTATGTATTCAGATATGGAATATTTTAATTCCTTTAGTTTTCTTCCTGATAGTGGAATCCTAATGCCTCATCAGGCATCTTTTTAAAAGATTTTATTTTAGCTTAATGTAATTTTTTGTATACTTTGGGTGACATTTGTCGGTTTATACATTTTATAAAATAAAGTATGGTGTTCTAGTGAATTCAGCCTAGATGTGAAATTTGAATATGCATTCCTTCACTTACCCTTGTGCCCTTGATAAGTCTCAGAGAAGCAGTTTTTTGGTACGGCTAATTTTGTTGTCTGCAAAGAACTCCCTTTACAGGTAAGCAACTGTGCTTTCCCGAACTCTGGAAAAACACTAATCTAAAGGACTGTTATAAGAATAGCCATTTCCATATCGTCACAGTCCTAGTTCAGTCCCACACAGCTCCAGGAACAAGCAAGAATGTAGTCTTCACATATGGGTGATGTCTGTACCAACAGAGCCTGCGTGGGAACGCTTCCAGTGTCCAATAGGAAAGCTTTTGGGAGCATGCCACTGTACCTGCATCACTGCCTTCTTGCCCTTGGAACTCTCCCTCCTCAGCTCTTCGTTTTCCGTTGAGCCAGCAGGAAGCAGATCCTGTCGCTGCAGAAAATTCCTTCATTCTTCTTTTTTGGTTATTTTTTTGTGGTTGCATGTGCCTTCCCATTGACGCTGATATCTTCGATTCTGTTTTTCTTTCTGTAAAATACCCCCCCCCCCCCCCAACTTTAATTTCTTCAGGCACATCGACACCATTTTAGGCCTTAGGCCTTCCATCCAGTCTACTGACATGATGGAAAAAACAGTCTGGTTTAAAAAAATGTTCTAAGTATGGTAGCACCATCTTTGCTACTGATACCCATGACTGATGTCTTAATGCCTCGGCCCAGATCACCAGCCATCTGAATGCCCCCTATACAAAAAGATGAGAGGCATACAGAATCGGACTGTAAAACACTGTTCCCTCTTTGCCTCAGATGTGATTTCACTTACTTCGATGTCATCGAGGGCATCATCTTCATCTCATGGATCTTGGGTATCGAAGCACAAGTCTTCCTCGAAGGCAGGCCATCCTCCTAAGGATAGATCTCTGGAGCTGGATCAACCAGCCAAACAACTCCGGCAGGAGGACCTCCCCTGCAAAGCCACCAAAGAGGTCCATGATGCTCCAGAGGCCTCCACCTCTGGAGAGCTCCTGGTGTCATGCTCTGGGACGGTAGCCCATGCTTCTGGTACAGATACCCAGGCATCGGCAAGCTCTATTGATCAGCATATCCTGGCCATTGAGCATAGTCTAGTTGTTCTGTTGGCAGCATCGTTACCAGTTGGGATGTTACCGGCGGCACCGGGACAGTCGACGGTGCCGATGCAGTCAGCATCTGGTTTCATGCTACTCGACACCCTCCCGCCCATGTCGGCCTTTGAGTCCGTTCCCGGTTCCGAGGTACCAGTATGTCAAGTCTCTCAAGCTGATATTGATCTCGATCGATACCGGAGCTTACAAGAGCAGGAGCATCGCTCCCGCAGGCACTTAGATTCATCGTCCAAAGAATCGGAATCGGTAGAATCAATTGGTACGTGAGAAATGCAAAGTCTTCCGGAGGAACCCACACCATCGTCGCAATTACGCATGTCCCTTCCCAAAGATGTCTCCAAGAATTTATCAAGGATATGGCAAGGGGCTTTTCCATTACACCTGCATCTGAGAGAGAGAGCCCAGAGCAGAGGAATTGGAGATACTCCAATACCCTACAGCTCCTAAGGAGGCGACTACTCTGCCTATTCACTTGTATACTCCAGGACCTTATGCTCCGGATGTGGGAAACACCCCATACCATTTCTCCCCATACTCGATACCATGTATCAAGTACCAGACAGTCCTAGTTTCCAGAAAACACTGCTTCCACCCCACTCAGTGGTAGTGAAATTGGCTATGTATCAAATTAAAAGTTCTAAAATGCACTCTTCCAATCCTCCCCAGGTAGGGAATCGAGCACCCTCGTGCCTTTGGATGGCAGTGTTTTTAGGCCTCTATGCTTTCAGCCCACATACCCATGTAGAGTATGTATGAACGTATGTTCCTTAAGGAGGTAACTAGAGATCTGGAATCAATGGTTCCTCTTTTCATCCAGATAAGAGGGCAGACTATCTTACATTAGACAAACATGCCCAGAATGTTTTCAAGTTTGCCAATAGGGCAACCTTTGACTGTTTTGAGTGCACTAGCAGAGCAACATCCATCTGCATTGGTGCACGTAGGATTGTATGACGTTAAGCATCGGACCTTGAACAATGGGTTTAAGACAAGCTGGGTAATATTCCTTGTACAGGTGAGGACCTGTTTGGGAAGGATTGGCAAGATGAGGCTTCTCAGTTAGAATCTGTGAATCCCATCCTTAATAGGCTTTCCAAAATGTCTGCCAATCTTGCCAAGAAGAAAGCAGCTGCAAATAAAGTTTCTATGGTAAGAAGAAATTTTACCCTTCTTACCCCCCCCCCCCCCAGCTTCTCAATACCAACCTCGGTATCCAGAAGAGGCAGCAGTCTCCCAAGCAACAAAAGCCGCCACAGGCTCTTAAATCTCAACCAGTTGCGCAGACCCAATCTGTGCCTGGTTTTTGACTTCTTCCTAGAGAACATAGCCACCCTGCCCCTGGAGAACCCCCACCCCCTCCACATAGCAGGCACACTTTGCCATTATGCCCACAGGTGGCATCTTATCACCTCAGAGCAGTGGACACTAACCATAGTGTGAGAGGGGTGCAGACTTCATTTACAAAGCATACCTCCCTCTACCCTAATGGGGGAATATCATTCTTAACTCCCACTCGCTCTCCTGCTGCAAGAGGTCACCTCTCTTCTGTCACAGCGTGCCATAGAAGGTTTCAACATCCCAACAAGGGATGGGGTTCTGTTCTCCCTACTTTCTCATACCACAGAAAAACGGAGGGTACAAACCCATCTTAGACCTCAGAAACCTAAACAAGTTTCTAGTCCAGGAGAAATTCAAGATGGTCTCACTAGGAACCTTTCTACCTTTTCTCCAGAGCTTGAGGCTGGCTCTGTTCTCTAGATATAAAAGAAGTAATACTCATATCCTCATATCTCCAGGAACAAGCAGGAATGAGTCTTCACATATGGGTACGTCGGTACCGACGGAGCCTGCGTGGGAACGCTCCCCAGCGTCCAGTCAGAAAGCTTTTGGGAGCATCCCTCAGCGCCTGCGTGCTGCCTTCCCGCCTTTCCAACTGTCTCTCCTCAGTTTTTGTTTTTGCACGGAGCCAGCAGGACGTCCTCCTGTCACCGCAGAAACCTTTTTCTTTAGTTTTTTAATTCTTGTTTTCTGGTGGTCGCGGCTGTTTACCCACCGCCGGTGGGGTTTTTTCTTTCTTTTTCTCAAACTGAGGGACAGTTTTCCTCAGTTTTTGTCTTAAATTTTTGGGGCCTATAAGGCCTCTCCATCATGGAGCCGCCTTCTCCTAAGAAGTGCCTTTACTGTGGAAATAGTTTTCTTTTTAGACTCCAATAACTGGTGTCTAACCTGTTTGGGCCCCCCTGACCCTTTTTCCCCTTAACCGTCAGGCTGCAATGCTGTGAGAAGAGATTCTCTATTTCGAGTTTCCCTCGATACCGTTTTCCCTCCCTGTGTCAGGGCACCGGCCATTTCTTCTCTACAGGATCAGGTAACCCACAAACAGTCTGTTAAGACTAGCCAATCTTGAGTGGTATGTCTCATGCTAAGCATGCTGACGGCCCCGGCCTTGCCCTCAAGAACCCATTGGCATTAAAACCCCGGTGGGAGTCTTCGGGCTCCAAAGCATTTCAGGGGTTTCAGGTTGTTCCTGGGGCTCACCCCTCACAGAACATACCTGAGCCATGCTCGGGGGTGGCATCCGCTTCGAGCGGTACCAATAACCAGGCATTCGCATTGGTGTTGAGTGATTCACTCCTCACCAGGGATCGTCATCTGGTGTACTCGGTACCTTCGGGACCGATCGATACCCAGATTGACTTTCCAGTATCGGCAGCTTCGTCGATACGACCCCTGACGCCGGTACCATCTAGACATGCATCGATAGATTCGCTTCCTTCGATGCCAAGTCTAGAATCGATATCTAGTCTGGAAGACTGGGTACCGACGTGTCTCGGAACAGACACGCACCGATACCGGATGCGCGGTACCGAGGATATTCACCGAAACTTTCGAGTTTCCTCGGTACCGTTTGAGTAGCCTCCGCTGACTGCTTCGGCGATTCCGGCACAGCTACTGGTATCGGTATCAATGTCGGTACGGCAGTATCATCGGGACCAGCTCCTTCCATGCTTTTTTCACCTGGATCGCTCCTTTCTATACCTAGTTTGGAGTCGATACCTGGCATGGATGATGCACTACTGACTGTCTCAACTTATAACTGCTAGTTCCAGTGTCCATCCATTACAAATCCTGTTCTGCACCGGACAGGTACATCCTCCGGTGCCCAGGCTGCCTTTTCAGGTTTAACCTGTCCAGGGATGGTTCCCATCGGAGATCCTTTTCAGAAATTTCTCCTTGACATGGCAACCTTCCTTAATATTCCTATCCCTGGCTATGAGTCTTCTCAGGATTTTTCTGCAGAAAAGGAAAATATAATGCTTCCTTTACATCACTCTTTGCAGAATCTTCTTCTGAGGGTATGGGAAAAACCTTTAAGGGTTTCTTCACCTCCTACAGCAACTAATCTTCTGTATCAGGTGCCCCCCTCTCCAGGATTTCAAAAGCCTCAACTTCCCCATCATTCCATTGTAGTGGAATCAGCGATGAGGAAGGTAAAAAGCAAGAAAAAACATTCTTCTTTCCCGCCAGGGCGTGCATCTAGAACACTGGATGCCTTTGGACGTCAAACCTTCCAAACATCTATGCTGGCAACAAGGATTCTCTCATATATTTTCTATATGAGTCTATCCCTTCAGGAGATCACAAAGAAATTCTCTTTTGACTCCTTTTCTATCAGAGCCCAAGGCTGCAGACGATTCCTTACTTCTTAGTCATAGCCAAAATATCTCTTGGTTTCTTTCTCGTGCTTCCCTAGACTCTTTTGAGTCTGTTAGCAGAACTTCTGCTATAGCCATTGGAGCACGTTGTAAAGCCTGGCTCCAAGCCTCAGACTTGAGTAGATGGGCACAACAAAGACTGAGTAATACTCCTTGTACTGGAGAAAATCTCTTCAATAAGGAGTCCTTACGTCAGGTTGCTCATTGCTCCACTGACTTTCCTGTTTCTGAGGGCCATCCTAAGCCCTCTCCTTCCTCAGCAGGTAGGAAATGCCCTACCAAACCTTCTTTCCCTAAAAGAAAGAGGTTTTCCTCTTCTCCTGCCCATCATTCGGATGTTCCCAAGCAGGGGAAGTCTCGCCCTGGTCTGAAGAATCCAAACTCTAGCCAGGCTGAATAAACACAGTAACCATAGGTTTAGCAACTATCACATGATAGTTTCTCTGTACCAGCATGAATTTTTTCCTTCCAGGGACTTAACATGTGGTAAGTCCTTCAGCTTCTATCTCTACCCTCTTCGCCAGGGTTTCCCCTGTAAGAGTGGTACCATACCATTGAAAGACTTTTCTTGTCTTTCTTTTCACTGTAGAGTTTCTTCTCCTGAGTAAACTCCCTTCTTTATCTAGGCAGCTCTGCAGACAGACAGCTTGCTCTCTTTGTTCAGTCTGTTCTCTCTGTTTGACACAGACCGACTCTCTCTGTTGTCCTATTCAGTAGCTTCCCATGCAGGAGTTCCAGTCCTTGACTACTGGTACTTTTCCACAAGTCCCAGTCTTGTCTTCCACCACTCCTGTCTGGCCTTAGTAGTGATTCCAAGACAGTTTTCTACATCTTTCTTGGATAATCTTTTTCACTACAGGCTTCTTACACTATCTCTTACCCTTGCCATCTCCAATCTCTGGGTTTGGCAACGTAGTGGACGTGGCTGTCAGTTTTCTCCATCAGCCAGTTCTACATCCCAGTTCTCCTGCATAATGCTCTCTGCAATCCTACTGAGAAGCTTTCCACTATGGGCCCTTGCTAGAGAGCATAGAGTTTCTCTAATGGCTATCCATCATGGTTGAAAAATGCTTCCTCAGTCATCCCCTATGACTGTGAGGGTTCTTCATACCCTGCTATCTTCTTTAAAAAAAAAGAAAAAAAAGAAAAAAAAGAAAAAGAGGGAAAAGGACATAAGCCTTCTCCACGTGAAAGTCTAAGTTTTATCCCATTCCTTAGGGAATATACTCTTTTGCAGCTTGTCCTCATGGTATCCTAATACTTCAAGGAGAGCACATATTAATCTGAAAAACGCCTGATACCTCCTTTGTCCCTCACGTAGGTCAACCTGGTATCTCATTCTATGCGTTTCTGTCCTTTTACTATGCTGGAGTTCCACAGGACTCCGGACTTGCTGTTTACAGACTGATATTATCCTCTGTTTTTTCACGTAACCATCCTGGTAATTCACTGGATAGCATTCCTTTACCATCATCTCTGGGGGAATAGATTCTCTATATATCTTCTCAAGTAGGTTCACCACCTCGTTCTTAGATGAATCTTTTCCCTTCACATCTCCATGTGAATGTCCTGATATGCATAGCTCTGTCTGCTTATTGCAGGCATCTATCTTTAGACCTATATATTCAGGTATATATATTTATATCTATTTATACCTATATACATCTCTGTAGATGTATCTGTCTGTCATCTAAGTGTGCATATGCTATGCCCTTTAGATCTTATTATATCTATCTGTCTGTCTGTCTGTCTGTCTGTCTATCTACACACATATCTCTACATATGTGTGCATCTGTCCAGATACTTATTATAGGTAGATATGTATTTCCATACTTATCTCTGTCTATGCTCATAAAGGTTTTTACCTTCCTGTATGTTTCTGACAGTGGGCTTGCACAGCTTCATACTGTTCCACAGTATGTTTTGGATATTTTGCACACAACCACTGCTGTGGAACTGACAGCCCTACAGTATCCTAGGTTTACGTATCCCTGAAGCTCCATGCCCCAATGTCTTCCTACCTCTCACCAGTTAGGAAAGACCTGGTGGATTTCAGATTCAATTCCTCAAATATCTGTCCGTCCTTGGGAGTATGGGGTTCTTCTCATACCCTTTCCTCCCTCAAGGGCTAGGTCTGTTTGTCCAGATCGGTCAGTCTTCCTCTTTTGCTCCTACCTCTGAATACTTTTGTAGCCAAAAGAGTTTTCAGCTTTCCATGAAGCTTCCCACTGAAGACCTGCCGTGTTTGTGCTACTCCATTTGAATCCTGGGGTCACCTCTCACTTCCAGATGTTGACCTCCACCTTCACTCCAGTGAGGTCACCTTGAACATTATTCTACTGGATCCCCAGTAGACTCCATCTCTACTTTCTGCAATCCAGTAGGTGAGCATCATATGGTGATTGTTCATTTCAATTTTATGGTGATTGTTCATTTCAATATATCTTTTGATAATGATCATACATACATGGACTCCTTGAGGGTAGTCCTTTCTTAGGTTAGCTGTTCTTTCTGCAGCTCCTCTATGCAACTCCTGCCCTCCATCCTCAGGATGCCTGGCCATATGAGATGTAGCATGTTTTCAATCTTCAACATGTTAGGGCTCCAGGCATCTTAGATTGGGAGTCCCCATATGTGAAGACTCATTCCTGCTTGTTCCTGGAGATAGCACAGTTACTTACCTGTAACAGGTGATCTCTGGGAACAGCAGGAATAAGTCTTCACAACCCGCCCACCTCCCCTAGGAGTTGTATTTTTATATCTTTCCTTTCCTCTTTCTCTCTCTTTGTCTCAGCTGTGAAACTCAACTGAGGAGAGACAGTTGGAAAGGCGGGAAGGCAGCACGCAGGCGCTGAGGGATGCTCCCTAAAGCTTTCTGATTGGACGCTGGGGAGCGTTCCCGCGCAGGCTCCGTCGGTACCGACGTACCCATATGTGAAGACTTATTCCTGCTGTTCCCAGAGATCACCTGTTACAGGTAAGTAACTGTGCTTTATCCAGATCACAGGAAGTATCTGCATGTCATCTTCCAGGGAAATCACTATCAATACAGAGTCCTTCCCTTCGGACTTGCCTCTGCCCCAAGAGTTTTCACAAAGTGCATGGCAGTCGTAGCCTCATATCTAATGATTCTTGGGATCTTTGTCTTCCCTTACTTAGACGACTGGCTAATAAGGGCAGCCACCTCACAGGGGGTTCATCTATCTCTTCGTACAATGCAGTTACTGCAAGATCTGGGATTTATGATAAATCTTCCAAAATACTATCTAGCTCCCACTCAAACACTAGAATTCATAGGAGCTCTTCTAGACATTTGACTGTTAAGGGCAGTTCTATCCAAGGACCGTTGTACTTGACTAGTACAGCTCGTATCTCAAGTACGACTCGAGGACCATCTCTCAGCTACAGAGATGCTACAACTTTAAAGCCATGTGGCCTCTACATTAGATGTGGTCCCATATACCTGGTTGCACTTGCAAACAGCTCAGTGGACCCTGGCATTACAGTGGAAGCAGGTCTCCAGAGCCCTCAAGGACCAGATCCAAGTCGCAGACCTGCTCACCAAGTCACTTTTATGGTAGTGTACTCCAACAGATCTTCTCGTAGGGTCACCTTTTCAGATGCCTCCACATCATTGTCTCCTGAAAACGGATGCCTCCAAACTGGGCTGGGGAACCCACTTAAGCTCTCTCTCCACCCATGGCCTCTGGATGGAGCAGGAGTCACAGTTCCTGATAAATCTCCTGGAGCTTTGTGCTATCTTCAATGCCCTCAAGGCGTTTCAACAACTCCTACAGGACCACACAGTTATCATCCAGATGGATAATCAGGTAGCCATGTTCTGTGTGAACAAAGAGGGAGGAACGGGCTCTTGGGCCCTCTGCCAGGAGGCTCTCCAGCTTTGGTCTTTTGCCATTGCTCATCGGCTACACCTACAAGTGGTATATCTACCGGGACAGCGAAATGTTCTAGCAGGCAGACTGAGTCAGATCCTTCTTCCATACGAATGGTCCCTCCATCTGCAGGCAACCTCCATCTTTCAGACCTGGGGGACTCCGGAAATAGACCTCTTTGCCACTCCGCAAAACGCAAAGCTTCCTCATTTCTGAACCAGAACCCCGATGTCCAGCTTACAGTAGGTGGATGCTTTTCATCTTCACTGGGGTCAGGATTTCCTGTATGCCTTTCCTCCCATACCCCTGATTCCTAAAACGCGCTTCAAGCAGACTGGGGCAAAATGATTCTCATAGCCCTGAGCTGGCTACATCAACTGTGGTTTCCTCTCCTGCTATGTCTCTGACTCGCCCCCCGAGTCTTGGGTCAGCTCCCGATCTCCTCTCTCAGGAGGAAGGGATGCTACTCCATCCCAATCAGCAATCTCTCCATCTCATGTCTTACAAAATCTTAGCCTTATTCAGGAAGTAAAAGGGATCCCACTAGCCTCCAGAAAACTGTCCACCACATGTTCTTATGAGCTCAGGTGGTATAAATTCTCCACCTGGTGTTACCAAAAAAAGCTTAATCCCTTTTCAGCTCCTGTGGAGGCTCTCCTTCAGTATCTCCTACATCCTTCCTCCTCTGATCTCAAGACAAACTCGGTGAGGGTTCACCTCCAGTGCATTTGCTGCTTCCCACCATCTGTTGGATGGACAACCTATTTCCTCACAGCCGCTTGTGGCACATTTCATGAGAGGGATGTTATTGACCAAGCTGCCCATCAGACCACAAATGGTGGCATGGATTTTAATGTCTTATGGCAGCTCTTCAAGCTGCCTTTTGAACCTTTAGCCACATCCTCACTGAAGTTTCTGTCATGGAAGGTTATCTTCCTAATTGTCCTCACTTCAGCTAGATGCATTAGTGAGCTTCAGGCTTTTGTGGCAGATTCACCTTATACTCGGTTCCACCATGATAAGGTGGTTGTTAGGACTTACCACCATTTCATGCCAAAGGTGGTGTCTCCTTTCCATCTCAATCAGTTTACCTTCCTGTCTTTTTCCCTAGACAGCATTCCTCTAGGGCAGAGGCAGCCTTGCATACCCTTGACTGCAAGCGTACCTTAGCTTTTTACCTTCAAAGAACTCTAACACTGTATGGCTTCACAGTTGTTCATTTCCTTTGACCCTGGTCACTTGAGTCTTCAAGTTTCTAAATGTACTCTGTCCAATTGGATAGCAGATTGCATCTCATTTGCTTATGCTAAAGCAGGATTATCCCTTGAAGGGCATGTCACTACCCGTAATGTTCATGCCATGGCAACGAGGTTTTGAAAAAAGGGCTGTGAATACTGGGAGCCTGAAACACAACGTTGGGTCAACAGTATGTAACGTTGCAAATTAAAGAAGACACTATGTTTTGTTTTTCAAGCCATTGATGGATGCATGTAGTGTTGAATAGTGTTATTCTAGTTAATGTTCAAAACATGTTCAATGTAACTAAACGTGTACATAGTTAACACAAGTTCCATGTAAAATATACAGAAGTATATTGATTTTTGTTCGATGTGAACCGCCCCTGATCTCTGGAAGGGGCGGTATATAAGAAACTGTTTAAATAAATAAATAAATAAAAATAAATAAATGTAGCTCCGTTCTCTTTTCCCCTGGGTTGAGTTCCTTTACCGGTACCATGAGTAATTGAAATCTCGCATTGGGACATCGGGACATTGACTGGGGGGGTTGTTTTGAAAGTTAAGTATACCTTCATTGTGATATACTAACTAGTGGAGTATTGGCTGAAATTTGAATGAGTTATTTTTTTGGATTTATTCCCTATACTAAATCAAGGCTCCCCAAGGATTTGGATATCTTATGGGTATGGTTGGTAGGGGTTGCGTCCCCGTTTTATAAAAAAGAAAAAAAGGAACGTTCATGCTACAAGAAGATGGTATATCTTCAAGGCATTAGTTCAGACAAAAATTTAGAGCTTTAGAATACACATCCCTTTGTATTTGAGTATATGGCTGCCTTGATGGCAAACCTACGGTCTGTGGCCATTGACAAAATCTGCAAAGCAGCTACCTGGACTTCAGTGCATACCTTTGCTGCTGATTACTGTCTTGACAAGGACTCCCGCTAGGTTGCCATTTTGGTCAGGCTGTACTCCAGCATCTCTTTCAGACTTAGGGCAACTCCTACCCTCTGTCCTGGAATTTAATGATACTAGACGTCCATGGAGGATCCATGACCTCTTGATGCCTACTGTGAGGCGAATCTACTGATTCTGAGGTCAGTTCTCTGGCATCTGGGAGCTAGGAAGTCCCATATGTGAAGACTACATTCCTGCTTGTTCCTGGAGATGGCGTAATTTCTCACCTGTAACAGGTGATCTCCGGGAACAGCAGAAATTTAGTCTTCATAACCCACCCCACTGGGGAGTGTTCCCATGCGAGCTCCATTGGTACTGACGTCGCCTATATGTGAAGACTAAATTCTTGCTGTTCCTGGAGATCACTTGTTACAGGTGAGTACGCTTTCTAGATTGTGCTCCTCCTCCAGCAGCTTGGAGACTGAGCATGTCAACGTTTTGATGACACCAGTGTACTTTATTTAACAGTTTTTATATACCGTCTTTCTACAAGTCAAGACGGTTCACATGATAACATTATAATACAGTATATTACAACTGTTTACAAGGAACAAGGAAAACAATAAAAGTAATGTTACTTGTTACCTAGTTATAATTAACTGTGTAACAGGTAATAGGTACAACTGTGGCAGTAGAACTAACTACTATGATCGGAGATCGAGATCAAAGGTTAACTTTATACATTAGATAGGAATGCTTGCATATGATTTTGTAAAGATTTGGGGGCAACTTGGGTGGAAGGTAGATCATGAAGGTTAGGAGTTAGGGTGGGAGGGAGAAATACTCTAGGAAGAGGTGTGTTTTTAGTTTCCTGCGGAATTCAAGGTGACTCACAGTTGCGCAGTTCGGGAGGCAGGGTGTTCCATAAGGATGGGGCGTAGAGGGAGAAGGCCCTATTGTTAGTAAGCTGTTTACAGTACCTTTTGGCTGTTGGTATGGATAGCATGTTTTTGGTAGAGGTGCGATGTGTTCTTGTGTTACTAGGAAAGGTAAGGAGTGAAGTGAGGCAGGGTGCAGATTCATTTACAATAATTTTATGAATAAGAGTAAGAACTTTAAATTTAGTTCCGTGTTGTATGGGGAGCCAGTGAAGGTCGTAGAGGACAGGTGTGATAAGAGCACGTCTGGGGTTGTTGGTTATGAGTCTAGCTACCGTATTCTCCCGGACCAAGCAGGAAGTCAGTCCTCACATATGGGTGACGTCGGCGCCGACGGAGCCCTCGCGGAGCAATTTCCCCAGCTTTCAAAGAAAGCCTTTGGGAATTGCAGCGCGCATGTGCGGTCCCCTTCCCACCCAAGGGTGCCATCTTGCTCAGTCTTCTTTTTTCCGCGGAGCCCTACAGACGCTGTTTGTCTTCACCGCTGAAAAAGTTGATTTTCTCTCTTATTTATTCTTTTTCGGTTCGACGCCGGATTCTTTTTCCCGCCCGGACCCGCTACGCCGGTATCGGGTCCGTTTCTTTATTTTTCGGTTTTTTGTCCTTCGTGACAAGCGTTCATGCCATTTTTTCCTTTTCACTGGCAGCCCTGTCTTTTGACCTCGCAGGGGCCCTTTTTCCCTCGATGGCTGCCAGTGGGTTTAAGAAGTGTGATCGCTGTAAGAAACTCATGTCTCTTACCGACACAACGACTGCTGCCTCCGCTGCCTCGGACCCGATCATGACCCAATGATCTGTGGTCCGTGTGGCAAAATGTCCTCAAAAGCGTTGAGTCGGCAGCATCAGCGAGAACGAATCTTCTCTGACTCTGCGTCCGGCCGGGCCCAGACCTCGTCAGAGGTTTCGACGTCCCGGGACTCCGGTCCTGAGCATCGTCGGAGTTCCTCTGAGAACATCATAGGAAGAAAAAACCCGCGAGGGCTGCGTCGGCGGACGCTCCTGGTTCCTCGAGGGCCAGGTCGCATAGCCCCGACAGCCGTCCCGGGTCCTCGGAGTCGGAGAGGCCTTCGGAACATCCTCGTCTCGAGATGGAGTCACCTGGACACGTGAGTACTGTGGTCCTCGTGGACTCGCCTCTGAAGGAGCTGACGTCGAGCCCGACGCCGTCGGGGCCCGAGTCGGGCTGCTGGGTCTCCTGAGCTTGGACTCAGGCTGACGGCCTTGGAGAGCAGTTTAGCTGCCTTCATGGACCAGCAGCGGGCATTGATTGCTGGCCTTGCCAATGCGTCTGCCCCGGCCACCGGGACGTCGACGTCCAAGTCGACCCCGGAGACGGAGCCGATCCTCGAGTCCATCAGAGCTCGAGTCGATCCTCGGTCGCGGTCTCCCTCGGCCTCCCATTCAGGACCGAGGTCGTCGACGCCGACCCCTTCGGCGTCGGAGCAGAGGGCATCGGTGCCCGCCCGACCGGAGCCACTCGAATCCTCCGCGGAGTCCGACTGGGAATCGGAGGACGAAGAGTCCCCTGGTAGTTTTCGGACTCGGTGTGTCCCCTTGGACTCGCCCTAGTCCGAACCTCGGAGACGGTCCCCCCCGGAGGACACCCGGTTCTCGGATTTCGTGCGGGATATGGCCAAGGCCTTGGCATTCCCCGCGGATCCCGAGGTGGAGCCTCGAGCCGAGGAGCTCGATGCCCTCCAGTATGATTCTCCCCCGAAGGAGGCCTTTACTGTACCGGTTCCTCCGATGCTGGAACGACTTCTCCTCCGCATGTGGGAGAACCCGGCGCCGGTGTTAAGCAAGCGGGTCGATTCTATTTATCGAGTCCGCAACAGCTCCGGCTTCCAAAAGGCACAACTACCGCACCATTCCATGGTGGTGGAATCGGCCATGCATAGACTCAAGAGTCAAAAATGCAAAGCCCGGAGCCTGGATGCCCTCGGTAGAAAGTTGTTTCCAGGGCTCTATGCTTGCTTGTCGAGTCCAGACCTACCAGCTCTATATGGGCATGTATCTCCGAGATCTGGCAAAGGAAATTGCCGGGTTCTCGGCTGGTCTCTCCGAGGAACCTTTGCAGAGGTTCCAAGCCTTGTCCACTGGGATTCGAGAGTGCTCGAAGTTTATCTCTCGGGCAGCCTACGATGGCTTTGAAGCATCGGCTCGAGTAGCCGGAGCCGGCATCGGTGCCCGCCGACAGGCTTGGCTTCAGTCATCCGACCTCGAGCCATGGGTCCAGGACAAGTTGGTCGATGTCCCCTGCAGAGGTGAAAACCTCTTTGGCAAACCCATGGCTGAAAAGGCTGCACAAATCGAGACCGAGACTCTGACCAGAACTAGGCTGTCCAGAAAAACCTCTGCCCCTTCTCAGAAGGGCTCGGGGAAAAAGCCCTTTTACCCGAGGAAGGCGGCTGCCTATAAATACTACCCTCAGTATCGGGCCTCAGCAGCTCCCCAAAAGGGTCAGCAGGCCAAGGGACGGGGTAATGGGTCCCGTAGGCAGCAGGCCCCCAAGCCCACTACACCGGCCCCTGCTCAGCAGGGTGGGGGGTTTTGACTCCATCAGCATAGCCTCTTCCCCTCAACTGGTTTCCCTAAGCACAGGAGGCCGGCTGGTCCACTTTGCCCACAGGTGGTCAGCCATCACATCAGATACCTGGGTACTTCATATAGTTCAGAAGGGCTATCTTCTACACTTTCACCAGGTACCTCCCTCCTACTTTCCAGGGGAGCCTCCAAGACTCCCTCTGCACAAGGACTTACTCCTTCAGGAGTTGGCAAGTCTTCTTCAGGAACAGGCTGTGGAACCGGTGCCCCACCACCTGAGAGGTCACGGCTTTTATTCCAGGTACTTTCTGATACCAAAAAGAACAGGAGGCCTCAGACCCATCCTGGACTTGCAAAACCTCAACAAGTTCCTGGCAAGGGAAAAGTTCAAGATGCTTTCCCTTGGAATCCTGCTGCCCTACCTCCAGTGGGGAGACTGGCTATGCTCCTTAGGTCTAAAGGATGCCTATACTCACATCCTTATTCATCCAGACCACAGACAATATCTCAGATTTGTTGTGGGAGGAAATCATTACCAGTACAGGGTCCTGCCCTTTGGCCTATCCTCCGCCCCACGGGTTTTCACCAAATGCCTGGAAGTGGTGGCGGCCTATCTCAGACTTCAAGGCCTTTTTGTGTTTCCATACCTGGACGACTGGCTCATTCGGGCCCAGTCTTCCCAAGAGGCCACTCAAGCCACTCATTGCACTGTGTCTCTGCTCCAGCACTTGGGCTTTGTCATAAACTTCGCAAAGTCCACTTTGCTCCCCTCTCAAGATCTCGAATTCATTGGCGCAAGGTTAAGCACACTTCAGGCGCGAGCCTTCCTGCCTCTGGACAGGGCCCACAGGCTCAGGAATCTTGCCAGCCACTTTTGCAGCAATTCCCTGGTCTCTGCCAGGCAATTTCTGAGACTGATCGGCCATATGGCTTCCACGGTCCATGTGACCCCCAATGCCCGCCTGAACATGCGACCTGCCCAGTGGTGCCTTCGCACTCAATGGCATCAGGCCACGGGGAGCCTGACGGACTCAGTACAAGTCTCGGACCTGCTGGTCTCTTCTCTGCAGTGGTGGCTTCATCTGCCAAACCTAGTACTGGGAGTGGATTTTCAATCTCCTCCTCTTTCTCAGGTACTAACAACCGATGCTTCTCTCCTGGGATGGGGAGCACATTGTCAAGGGACATGTACTCAAGGCCTCTGGACTCCTTGGGAGTCTGCGCAGCAGATAAACTTCCTGGAGCTCAGAGCCATCTGCCTAGCTCTGAGAGCCTTCTCCCACCTCACTTCTCACCAGTCTGTACTGGTCCAGACGGACAATCAAGTAGCAATGTTCTACGTGAACAAACAGGGAGGCACAGGCTCCTTCCTTCTCTGTCAGGAGGCACGATGGCTGTGCTCTTGGGCAGTCGGCCACGGCATACTCCTCAAAGCGGTCTATCTCCCAGGTCAAGAAAATTACCTGGCAGACAAACTAAGCAGGATCCTCCAA
This sequence comes from Ichthyophis bannanicus, assembly GCA_033557465.1. Taxonomy (NCBI): domain Eukaryota; kingdom Metazoa; phylum Chordata; class Amphibia; order Gymnophiona; family Ichthyophiidae; genus Ichthyophis; species Ichthyophis bannanicus. The sequence goes on from CM066031.1 coordinate 254,462,677, forward strand.
CCACACGAGTGGAGATTGGATCCATTAGTGGTTCAGCCGATCTTTCTCAAGTGGGGACTCCCCACCTTGGATCTGTTTGCCAGTCCTCTGAACCGGCAACTACCCAGATTCTGTTCTTGACAACTGCATCCTCTCAGAGTAGCGCCGGATGCTTTTCTGATTCCATGGTCCACAGGCCTCTTGTATGCCTTTCCTCCCATGCCGCTGGTGTCTCGAACGCTCTTCAAGGTTCTCAGAGACAAAGCCTCAATGATCCTAGTGGCTCCCCGGTGGCCGAGGCAACCTTGGTTCCCGCTTCTAATGCAGCTGGCGGTGGACACTCCTCTTCCTCTGGGGTTTCAACCCGATCTTCTGACACAAGACCACGGGTCTCTCCTACACCCCAACCTCCTGTCCCTTCATCTGATGGCCTGGCTGCTGAAAGGGTAGTCCTTGCTCCCCTCCTACTGCCTCGGGAGGTGGAAGAGGTCGTCTTGGCCTCCAGGCGGCCCTCCACCCGGAAGTCCTACGCTCTTAAGTGGCGTCGCTTCTCCATGTGGTGTGCTCAGCAGTCTGAGAATCCCTTCTCCTGCTTGGTGGCAGTGGTCTTGCAATATTTGCTTTACCTCTCCAATCTGGGCCTTAAGTCCAACTCTGTCAGAGTCCACCTCAGTGCTCTCTCTGCACATCATGCACCGGTAGATGGCAGGCCTCTGTCCAACCACCCTTTGGTGGCTCGTTTTCTCCGAGGCCTCCTTCTGCTTAAGCCTCCTTTGCGTCCATCAGCCCCTGAATGGGATCTGAATGTGGTCTTGCAGCGGATTACCTGTCCGCCCTTTGAACCTATGGCTACCTGCCCTCTTTGTTTTCTTTCTTGGAAAACCTTGTTCTTGGTAGCCCTTACCTCTGCTAGGCGTGTTAGTGAACTGCAGGTCCTAGTGTCTGATCCTCCTTACACTAGGTTCTACAGGAATAGGGTGGTCTTACGGACTACCCTAAGTTTCTTCCAAAAGTGGTTTCTCCTTTTCATCTCAACCAGGAGGTGGTTCTTCCGACCTTCTTTCCCAGGCCGCACTCCAGCCGGGCTGAAATGGTCCTGCATACCCTGGACTGTAGAAGGGCCTTGTCCTTCTACCTTGACCGTACGCGGGAGCATAGGAGGGCTGTTCAGCTCTTCGTTTCTTTTGACCCCAATAACTTGGGGCTCCCTGTCTCCAAGCGTACCTTGTCCATCTGGGTAGCTGACTGTATCACCTGGGCTTATGGGGCAGCCGGCCTCTCTTTGGAGGGTCGAGTCACGGCTCATCGTGTTAGGGCGAAGGCTGCGTCAGTGGCACACCTCCGCTCTGTTCCGTTGGCAGACATCTGCCGGGCCACTACTTGGTCTTCAAGCCAGACTTTTGTGGCACATTACTGCCTGGAGAGGGAGTCCCGCAGGGACAGTGCTTTCGGTCAGGCAGTCCTCCATAATCTCTTTGAGGTTTAGGCAACTCCGGCCCTGGTGTTGGGCTACCGGTCGGGGGCGTTTTCAGAGAAGATTCCTTCCTTCTATTCTGCTGAGCTAGAGGGAGCTCATTTTTGTGCTTGAGGTCTCCGGTAGCCTTAAGCTTGGGAGTCCCATATGTGAGGACTGACTTCCTGCTTGGTCCTGGAGAAAGAGTAGTTACTCACCTGTAACAGGTGTTCTCCAAGAGCAGCAGGAATCAGTCCTCACAACCCTCCCTCCTCCCCTTGGAGTTGCAGTCCTATCATTTCGTTTTTGCTAATTTTTTTGCTGTCTTTTAGCTATGTCATCAGACTGAGCAAGATGGCACCCTTGGGCGGGAAGGGGACCGCGCATGCGCGCTGCAATTCCCAAAGGCTTTCTTTGAAAGCTGGGGAAATTGCTCCGCAAGGGCTCTGTCGGCGCCGATGTCACCCATATGTGAGGACTGATTCCTGCTGCTCCTGGAGAACACCTGTTACAGGTGAGTAACTACTCTTTCTGGGCTAATTGGAGAGGTTGGATTGTATTTTTGGGGAGACCATGGTAGATTAGGTTGCAATAGTCGAGTGAGGGGGTTGTAAGAGACTGACAGTGCGAAAGGAGTTAGGGTTTAAGAGGGGGTTTAAGGTTACGGAGGGTACGTAATTTTGCATAGATTGTATTGGTGGATCTTTTTATATGTTCATTGAATGAGAGGTTCTGGTCAATGATAATTCCAAGATATTTTACTTGGTTTTTTATAGTAAGTGGGATATCAGCAATGGTGAGAGTTGGGGGGGGGGGGGGGGGATTATTTAGGGTTAGAAAATACTTGAAGTACCTCTGTTTTGGATTGGTTGATTAGTAGTTTGTGTTTGGAAAGCCAGGATTTGAGGCAAGTTAGACAGTCATTGATTTTAGAGAAGTTGGGATTGGAGAGGTTAAAAGGGGTGAAGCACATGTCATCAGCATATATTTGGTACTGTATGCGGTGTTCTTGAAATATTTTGCAAGCAGGTTGAAGGAAGATGTTGAACAGTAAGGCGGATAGGCTAGATCCTTGAGGTACTTCTTGTTTTAGTATAAATGGGAGGGAGGTGTCGTTTCCGAGACGGACCTGTTGAGTTCTGGAGTTCAGATAAGATTGGAACCATTTGAGTAATGTATCTAAGACCTATTTCATGAAGTCTGGTTAGGAGTTGGTTATGAGGAAGAGAGTCAAATGCAGCAGATAGGTCAAGGAAAATGAGTAAACATCCTTGAGTAGGGTTTTGGATATGTAAGTATATGGAGTCTAGTAGGGAAGTAAGTAGAGTTTCAACTCCATGATTTCTTTTAAAACCATGTTGGTATAAGTTGAGGGGGGAGTGATCATCAATGTGGCTCTGAAGTTGGGTTTGGACTATTTTTTTCAGTAATCTTTGCCAGGAAAGGGATACTGGAGATGGGTCTGTAAGAGGAAGGGGAGGTAGCGTCAAGTTTTGTCCCTTTTATGATTGGGCGGATAGAAGCACATTTAAGGAGGGGTGGAACAGAACCAGATTTAAGGGAGGTTTGTATTATGTTTAGAATATAGGGGCTAAGGGTATTACTAGTGGTTTTAATCCAATGGGCTGGGCAAGGGTCAAGGGCTGAGGTTGAGGTGTTCAGACCTTTTATGACATCAGTTACATTATCTAACGTCATAGTGTGAAACTCATTCCATGTGTTTAGGCAGGATGAGTTGAGAGGTTGAGTAAAGTAGTCAGTGGTTGGTTGGGAGTTATATGTTGATAATGAAGGGAGGCATTGGAAGACAAATGGTCAGCTATAGCTTGTGCTGTTATTTTAGGTGGTTGATCAAGTTGACTGGGTTCGTTTATTAGGGATTTGGCAATGGAGAAAAGCTCTCTAGGTTTAAGGGCACGTTTGATAATTTTTTCATTATATTGTCTTTTATGATTGAGTGTTTCTGAACAGTATGTTTGAAGTTTAGTAGTGTAGGCTATATGTAAGTTGGGGTCTTGGGTGTGTCTCCATTTGCGTTCTAGACGTCTAAGCTCTCTTTTAAGGGTTTTGAGGTTTGTGGAGAACCATGCGGTTCTTCTGCGGTGTTTAAGAGGAAGATGTAATGGTGGGAGTAGGGAGGCAGTGGATAGGATTTCATTCCATTTAGAGATGATGGGGTCAAGCTCAAGGTTGCTGTTTTTTAGTAGGTCAAGTGAAGGGATAGTTTGTTCCAAGAAGTTGGCTGCATTGAAAGGTTTGAATTTGCGATTGTACTGGAGGTGGGTAGGAGGTTGATGTCTGAAGGAGGAGTATGGAAGGGAGAAAAAGATAATGGCATGGTCAGACCATGGTATTGGGTGGATAGAGTGTTGGACCTGGTCGTGGAGGCGAGGGTGATGGGGGATAAATATTAGGTCAAGGATGTTTCCTTTAGTATGAGTAGGGTGGTGTAAAATTTGAGTAAATTGAAGTGTATTCATTGCTTGGAGGAAGGAGGAGGAATGTGTAGGGGGTGTGGAGTGCAAGTTTAGATCTCCTAGGATTACTAGTGGGCGTGAGTGGGATTGGGGGGAGCAGGCTGTGTCTAAGATAGAAGAGAGGTCGGAGGCGTCTATCTGAGGAGCTCGGTAAATAAGGTGCAGGGATAACAAGGAGTTAGAAACTGTGATAGATTCCATACCTGATGTAGAAGTGGATTCTATAGTGGAGAGTTGTAAGTTGGATCTGGATATTATAGCTACACCTCCACCTCTTCCATGGGATCTATTACATATGTTAATGGAATATGTATCGGGGCATATCTGGTTTAAAAGGACCGTGTCAGAGTCTTGGAACCAGGTTTCGGTGAGGCAAAGTATATCTAGATTATTGTCAATAATGAGGTCAGCAAGTAAGGGGATTTTATTTCTGGCAGAACGCGCATTGAGTAGGGCGCATTTGAGGGGGGATGGGTGTTGTCAGTGGGAGTATGGGGTTTAAAGTTGGGGGTTAGTATGATAGGTTTAAGTTTGCATGTGCGGCGGTGTGGGTTGTGATGGGCATAGTGGGGAAGTGGTTGGGTAGGTAGGCGCCTTGAAGAGTATATTATTGGTATGGGGATGCTGGCGGTTAATGTGAGGACATTTGGGATTGTAAGTAAAAGTAGGTAAAGTGAGGTGAGGGTAAGCCATAGTGTGAATAAGTATGATTTAGGAGTAGTCATTTTTGAGGTTGATGAGGGAGGTGGGGGATGCGTGCTAGTGGAGGGGAGGGAGGGGCAGTGGAAATTATGAGTTTTTGTAGTCAGAGGATGTGTAGTCACAGGTGTTGGTATATTTTCAGTGTTTAGGGTCTACTGTAGTGGTGCTCAGGTGAAGAGATGAATGCCAAATAGTTTGTAGTACAGATAAATTCAATGAGTAGAGGCAAGATACATTGTAGAATAGAGTGATACAATAATTGCAAGGTAGGAACTTTGTAACACAGACACATTACATTACAAGTAAGTTAGATACTTGTAGTATAGGAGAATACAGTGCTGGGTGGCAGCTAATTTGTCGCACAGATGAATTGCAGAAGATATGTTTAGAATTTTATAAAAACTGTTAAATAGAGGTTTAAATCAATTAGCTTGTAGTTCACTACAAAGCAAGGTAGTAGGGTTAAGTACTTAGAATATAAGGGAAGAAGAATACAATAATTCAGAATTTAAAAAGCAGAGCTTACTGGAAACAAAAGGTTGAGGTTGCTTACGTTTGGAGCTAGAGGAAGTTCATATAGTAGTAGGAGCTTATGTTGTGGTAGTAGAGCTGGTGCGTCTACATGCAGAGAGCTGGGTGGATTAGCTTGAGCGTGTATTGTAAAGTTAGTTGTTGCTCGTTGCTGCGAGAATCAGCTTCCGGTGTGGCCTCCGCCTAAGGGCCGCGCCAAAGGGCCCTCTGGCGAGGCCCTCAAGCGCGGGTGCCGGGACAGCGCTCCTTTTAATCAGGCTCAGGCTGACCCGATTGGTCAGCACGTGTGTCGTGGGTGGCCCGATGCTCCGGCGGCTCGATCCTCGGACTGAGGAGAGCAGATGGTCGCCCGGAGTGCAGAGCAGCAAGAGGATGATGTGCCCGGACAGCGCTACTTAAGCAGCTGGCACCGCCTACTAGCTCCAGTATGCTCAGTCTCCAAGCAGCTGGAGGAGGCAGTGAGCCAGGGTGCTGGACTCGCTGTAGGAACAACTAAGGAGAGAGTTGAGGGGGGGGGGGTTGAATTTTATTTTTCCTTCTCCCTCTTTATTTTGTAGTAGCTATAAAGATGTAAAAAAAAAAAAAAAAAAGAAAAAAGAAAAAAAAAAGCTTCCTGTGTATGACGGAGGGATTGATTCTCCCCTTCCCCCTTCCCCATTTCCCCTCTTCCCCTCAGATCCATCAGGACGAGTGAGGAGGCTTCGGGGTTGTCAGAGGGCATATAAAAGGCCAGCGAGAGCATAGAGGGGCTCCCGAACCAGTTATCGGGTGAGGAGCCGCATACTTGAGCACAAGTTGACAGGCAGCACTTCTGCCCCCTCCTTGCTGCTGAAGCTGGGAAACATGGCTGAGCGCAGAAGAGGCAGGCTGGCCAGAGGGCAGTAGAGCTAGTAACTGAGGTGTGTCGGGTAGGTCGCTCGGGCATACTGCTATAGACCACGTGGTTTCAGTGGCCTAGCAACTGCGCGGGAAATCTTTGTCTTGGCAGCCTCTGCTATAGCACAGGAGGGGAGAGAGATAAGGCAGCTTTGTGTGTTTTCCCTAAGGCAGTTTATTTTTAATTTTTATTTTTTTTTTGTTGAGAGTGCTAGTGTTAATTACAAAAAAAAAAAAAAAAAATCAAGGCCTAGAGGGCTATCCTGCCTTTACCTTGGGGGGGGGGGGGGGCACTTGCTGTTTAATTTTTAATTTCATTTTTTTTTGTTGTCTTACCTTCCCTCCAGTGCAACCCGTGTTTCCAGCTAGGCACTGACATGTGAAAGAGAGGAGTGGCCTAGTGGTTGGGGCAAGGTACCACATCCCGGAAGTTCAGTGGTTCAAATCCCACTAGCGGACAGCAACCTTGGGCCGGAAGGACTGGGGTTTCTAGTCCCACAGGTGCTCCTTGTGGTCTTGGGCAAGCCACTTAACTCTCCATTGCCCATGTTCTCTGTAAGTATTAGTGTATGTGTCTCATATCCCCTCATGTTAAATGTATCCCCCAATTGTGTTGTGACCCCTTTGATTGAAGGATAAGGTGGTATACAAAACTGTCTAAATAAAGAAGGGCATAGGCTGCACCATGCCCCCCAGACCATAGTGTTTAGTGTGCAGCTCTCAGAGAGGGGCAGTCTTGGATACTGACATGTGAAAGACAGAGGCCCTGTCTGTGGAGCAGGCCCTACATGAGGGCACAGAGCAGGAGCGTCCCTCAGAGACACTGCAGGATGCAGTGTAGTTGGAGCCCAGGGTAAAAGAGGATCGTTCCTTCGCTGCAAGAGCCGATGAGCGGATACCAGCCTTTGCCCAGGTTGTCCACATCTCAAGCCCTGAGGGACAGAGAAGCCCCAAAAGGGTTTTCACCAGAATTTGTCCTGCTGTTGCATAGGGCTTTCTGTATGTGCCAGCAAGGAGTGGGCAGCCGCTTGGCAACGCAGGAGTGCAGTCAAAAAAAAAAAAAGTGGATACGAAAGGGGGTGAGCTTGCTCCTCAGCCCTCTCCAAGAAGCCTTCACAACAAGTCTCTATTTTTTTATCACACCTCATACTGTTCTTGCTCATGGTCTCCTTCCGTTGTGTTTTTTTTGAACCAGAGAAAAAGCTGCCATAGGAGCAAGGTATGCTTATGGCATCATGGTAAGAGTCCCATCTGAAATAAGGGGTGCTTTGTTATATCCCATAGTCTGGACTGGTATAGTGGACAATAAAGAGATTTGGTCTTGTCTGCTACCAGACCAGTTCAGAATACCACCCTTATCCAAGACTGATGTTTTTGTTGAATGTATTGAGTCGGTGCTAACTCATGCTATTACATGACCTGTTGCTTCATACAGAGATCCCAATTTTGGGGATGGTTCACCGGCGGTAGACAAACATTTTTTCCCTGGAAGTAATATAAAGTTGGAGTCTGTTTTGCTTTTGTTTCAGATATATTTAGGAGCAGCAGGCTGCATGGTGTCTTTTATAGGGCAGGGCTCACAAGTGTTTTGTTCTGTCTCCACCTGTTGGTAGAGGGACATAATCCATATGTCTGGACTGGTCCGGTAGAACTTGAGGAAAGAAATTTAGCAGGTAAGACCAAATTTCTCCTTGGTGTATTAGTCTGAAAAACTATAGAGAGAATAGGATTATCTTTGACAGGTTTGATCACTTGAGGGCCAAAACTATATATTTTTTGCAGATATGGTAAAGAGGAGCTAATTTATCTCTGAGGTTCCTACCTGTAGTATATACAATTGTCAACTCATATTTGTGAAGGCATTGATGACTTTGGATATGTGCCATTGCTTTTTAATATTCTTGTAATGCTTTCATCCATTGTTACCTCTCTTTAGCTTTAAAGATCAACATCTTTATTTTTGGTTAAATAAGAGTATTATGATGTATAAATTCCAGTTTTAGACCAATATGGCTATAAAAGTGCAAATTTTGCAAAATAAAATGATCAACATTTGTTAAAAAATCAGCAGTCAGTTTTAGCAAATGCCTATCTAGTATGGCTCCAGGTGAATTACATCAAAAATCAACTTAAGATAAATTCAAGTAAAGAAAATAAGTGCAAACCATGAAATCATCAGTTACAAACTGGTTAGAAAACCCCAAAAAGCCTAATTCCAGAATAAAATACACAGCATGTTGTCAAATATTTTCTAGAAAATAAATTACAGGCCACAAAAAATATCAAGATCACCCATAAGTATCCAAATATTGCTAAGATTTGAGTCTGTCTTGAATGAACTCCTCAAAATGCCTACAGTGGATGCCTTGGTCTCCACGGTGACCAAGAAAACAACCATCTCTGTGGAAAGAGGGGTGACGTTGAAAGATCTGCAGGACCGCAAGATAGAGACTATTCTAAAGCAGGCATTTGACATGTGTGCTCTGACCCTACAAGCCTCAATCTATGGGGCTTGTGTCTCCAGGACATCTATCCGGTGTATTCAAGGGCTACTGGGGGCAGATGTGGAATCCTCGGCGGGGGGGGAGGGACACCAGAATCGGCCAAGTTAGAATAGTCCTCCGCTTATTTGGTACGGGCCTTTCATGATTTGGTGTGGGCATATTCAAAGTCCATGGCCTCGATCATTGTGGCTCAGCGCTTCCTGTGGTTAAACTGGTCTGTGAATGCTTCTAAGACCAGGCTTAGTAAACTCCCATTTAATATTAAATTACTTTTTGGGAAGCACTGGACAAGATGGTCAAGAATCTAGGTGAGACGAAGGGAGCGACATTGCCAGAGGACCGTCCCAAGGCAGCAAAACCGGTAAGGCTGCTAGGAGCCAGCCTTGAGATTATAGTAGGTTCTGTTTAATGCGGTTTGCTCCCTATTAGTGGGGTTGCTATTCCCCTAGATCAGGGGTCTCAAACTCAAATTGCTTTGAGGGCCAAATGAGGACTTGTAGAGTAACCCGGGGGCCGCACAAGACGCAGGCCTCATTTGCATAAGGGCATAATTTGCATAAGGGCATAATTTGCATAAATATTTGCATAATGTTACCATACACTAACTTTTAGTAAACATGCCTCTTAATGAGTGTATGGATAAAGAAAGACTAAAAGATTTCTACATTACTATAAACCAGTGCCAACCACCAGGCACATTAGGAACTACTACAAACACTGCCCATTTAGAACCCATAGCAAACCTGCCGTGTCCTAACAGCACTACCAGGACTCACAAAGCACCATACCCTAACTATCAAAAGGCAACACTGCAAATATTAAATCAACACATTTCAGAGAATAACAATACATGACCTACTCGGGAAAGAGAACAAGTGGCAATGTCAAATAGGAATTACATAAACAGAATACCTCAGCTCAGTTACACATGCAGAAACAAACAAACACCATCACCAAACAAGGAATCACAATTTAGAAACAGGAAGACAATTAAACTGGGAACCCCAAAAGCCAAACTTAGAATGTACAACACTGTAGAAATAAAACTATACATTGATTTCCTCTTGTATTAAATAAAGTGCAGACGTTAAAGATGCACATTTCCAAGAGCTGACATATTTCAGTTAATAAATTCAAAATAAAGAGATATTTTTCTACCTTTTGTGCATTTTTTTTTCAGTTGCAATTGTTCCAGTCACTTTCTTCTGGTTTCTTTGTGTCTTCTGCTAACTCTCCATCGTCTGCTGTCCATTTCTCCTTTCTTCTTTCCTAGTTTTTTTCCATTCTCTCTACATCTGCTTTAACATACTAATCATTCTCCTTTTGCTCTTTCCTCATTCCTATTTCATCCACTCAAATTTTACCCCTCCATCCTCAATCCCCACTTACTCTCCCAATACCCGGCCAATTGTAGATTTTTCTTCCCTCCCACACAAAATATATTTCCCCTCTCCATTTCACTCTCCCAGCCCCATCCCATTCTAATCGTCCCCCAACATCAACTCCCTTCTAGCTCCTGCCCAACCCAGCACCCGCTCCCTTCTAGTCCCCGCATCATCAGCCCATTTCCAGTCCTAGCTCCCTCCCCTCACAGCCCATTTCCTTTCCAAGCCCCCCTCCCCATCAGCCCATTTCCATTCCAAGCCCCCTTCCACTCAGCCCATTACCATTCCAAGACCCTGTCCCCATCAGCTATTTGCAGTTCAAGCTCCCCCTTCTACTCGGCCCATTTCCAGTCATAGCACCCCCCCCCCAGTCCATTACCAGTTCTAGCCCCCCCCCAGCCCATTATCGGTCCTAAGCCCCCCAACAGCCCACTTCCAGGCCTAACCCTTCCATCGCCCCATCTTCATTCTTAGCCCCCCCATAACCCCATTTTCAGTCTTAGGCCCCCAGTCAGACCACCTCCAGTCCTAACCCCCATCTGTCCATTACCAGTCCTAACCCCCATCACCCCATTTTCAGTACTACCCCCCCCCCAGCCCACATCAAGTCCTGCTCCCCCCCTACATCAAGTCCTGCTCCCCCCCCACAAGTCCTGCTCCCCCCCCACAAGTCCTGCTCCCCCCCCACATCAAGTCCTGCTCCCCCCATCAAGTCCTGCTCCCCCCCCACATCAAGTCCTGCTCCCCCCCCATCAAGTCCTGCTCCCTCCCCCCCCCCCCGGGAAAATTAAACTTTAAAAAAAACCCGGCTTCTGCTGCTGCTGCCGCCGCTGCCGTGGCCGGCAATAGCAGCAATATCGCAAGTCCCGCGGGCTCCCCCCCACCCGGCAGATCCCTTCCTGCTTGCCTGCCAGTTCTCTGCTTCGGCTTTCAGAGCCGCGAAGGGAGAACTTCTCCCACGTGACTCTGTTAAGCCCGCTGGGGCAGATGGGAAAGTTCCCATCTGCCCCGGCGAGCTGAACAGAGTCGCGAGGGAGAAGTTCTCCCGTCGCGGCGCTGAAAGCCGGAGCGGAGCACTGGCAGCATTGGCAGGCAAGCAGGAAGGGATCTGCCGGGTGGGGGGGAGCCCGCGGGACTTGCGATATTGCTGCTATTGCCGGCCACGGCAGCGGCGGCAGCAGCAGCAGCAGAAGCCGGTTTTTTTTTTCCCCCCTATGCATCGCGGGCTGCATGCGGCCCGCGGGCCGCGTGTTTGAGACCCCTGCCCTAGATGGTAGCCCTTTTGAGGCTACCGTAGTTCCAACAGGGGCTGCTATTCGGCTTCCTCAGCCCCCTCCAAGAAGACTCCGTGAAGTGCGAGGCAGGCCCAGGCGAAGTAGTGCCTGTAGGCACTGTTCCCTCTAAGCTGTGCGCGTGTGCGCGCGCACACACCTTGCCGAGCGAGCGCACATACTTTACAACAGAGCGCACAAAAATTACAGCTCTGATTCTGATAGAAAACACCACAGATGTCTTAAAATTTGAAAGTTTTGATTGTAATTACTAGAAATTTCCCACTTCATTTAGTAGTTGTCTGTTTTCATTTAATTTGATTAAAATCAATGTGGTGTACATACTGTATTCTGTATATAACTCCGAGTGTCGTTATGTGGCGCACAAAAATTTAACCTTCCTTCAAAAGCTGCACACAGCTGATATTTTATGCGCACACAGCCTATAGAAAATTAGAGGGAACATTGCCTGTAGGAGGTTGGCTATGACTGTTTAATTCCACCTGGACCACAATCGCTACCAACCAATGAGTGCTGGAGATTATTCGGGAGGGGTATGCACTAGTATTCACTTATCCTCTCTTCAAAGTGTCCGTGCAGTTGTCTTGCAAGTCCCCTTCAAAGCAGCGAGCAGTTTAGGATATACTGCAATGCTTACTCAGGCTACATGCAGTGGTATTGGTTCCTTGTAACCAGTGCGGCTCAGGTTGATACTCCATTTTCTTTATGGTCTCCAAAAAGGAAGGGTTTTGCCCCATTTTAGATCTCAAGCGAGTGAACAGGGCCTTGCGGATGCCGCACTTCCGCATAGAAACATTGTGTTCAGTTATTCTCACTGAGACAGGGCAAATCTCCGTGCTTGACCTCAGAGGCATACCTTCATATCCCGATCTGGACGGATCACCAGCGATTTGTGGTTCCAGTGGGCTATTGTATAGTGTTAAGTACCCTCATGCTAATTGTAACCCACCAATTGTGCTGTCTAAATGTTTAAACATTTAACATGAGGGTATTTAAGTACCCACATGTTAAATAGAAGAAATAGATAAATAAATATATAGAAGAAATAGATAAATAAATAAATAAAATAAATAAATAAATGTAACCCTCCAATGTGATGTAACCACTTTGATTGTAGGATAAGGTGGTATACAAATCTGTCTAAATAAATAAAATATTTTCAATTCTAGGCATTATCCTTTGGCCTGGCCACAGCTCCGCAGACGTTCACCAAGGTCATGGTAATGGTGTGATGGCACTGCAGCAGGAGGGGGTTTTGGTACATCCCTACCTGAATGTCTGGTTCATCAGAGCAAAGTCCAAACCCGAAGGCATAGGGTGACGTTCTTGCAGCCACTTAGGTTGAGTGATCAATTTTGCCAAGAGCAAGATTGAACCAGTCCAGAATCTGGACTACCTGGGAGCACTATTTGAAACTGCAGCAGGATTTGTCTTCCTGCCTGAAGAGTGGGTGCAGAAAATTCAGTGTCAAGTAAGGAGCTTCCTAGTCGCAGCAGCACCCTTGGCATGGTACTACCTGAAGCTCTTAGGAACCATAGCTGTGGCACTGGATATGGTGCCAAGGGCACGGGCACACGTGAGACCCCTTCAGCAAGCACTTCTGTCCCATTGGTCCCCTCGGCACCATTCATTGTCAATGAAATGGTACAGCTGCACACCAGGGGTCAGCTAGACTGATGGCTGCAGCCGGCACATCTAGTAGTGGGGATGCTACTGGAGCTGCCAGATAGGATTCATGTAACAACCAATGCCAGTTCCTTATCGTCACTCCAGTCCAGTCCCTTTACTTCTGGGTTGCGTAACCCTTCCAGCAGCTTGGAGGCTGAGTCAAACCCTTTTGAGGCTGGATGGGTATAAATACCGCTGGCACCACCCCTAAGCCCCAGTAATCTCAGCCTCCAAGCAGCTGGAGGGTTCCGTAAGCCAAGGGCTTACTGGAGTCTCCCATTTAGTCTCTTTGTTTGATTTTTTTATAATTTAAAGGATTTTTGTACCTCTTTTATTTCTTTAATTTTCTATTTTGGTAGTGCCTCTTTAAGGTTTTTGCTCCTTCTCTCTCCCCTCTCACCCCCCCCCCCCTCCTCCTCCGGCGATCGGGCTCTCTTCGTGCAAGGCCTCTTTACCGGTGGGGAGAGGTGCTACTCACCAAGAGGTTTGCCGGCGGCAGGGAGTGATCCGCGGGATAGCTCCATTCCCTCCGGTTCTCTGGCTTCGGAAATGGACCCTTCCGCCTCGTGCCGAAGCCCTCAGGCGGCTGAGCGCTTGAGGCCCCAAAGCGCCGTCCCTCCTTGCTCCCGGCTTGGCGAAGCAGCCCGGGAGTGGTCGGAGGTTGCAGTCGGCTGCAGAAGCTCGCGCTTCAACTGATTTTCAGTACGGCGGTGCGAGCTGACCCGCCGGGTCCCGGCCTGCTCTCTACGTGGCTGAGGCCCAGCCACGTGTAGTACTCCGGAGGGCGTTTGCATTCCCGGAGCTCAGCACTGATCAAGGAAGGCCACAAACCGCAAGTACAGGGGTTTTTCTCCCCACATATATATATTTCTATAGTGGAGCGGCCATCAATGTAACTTAATTTTAATTATTTCCTTAATTTCTAATGTGTTCATAGGATTTCTTGGGGAGTGTGGGGGGAAGAAGTTGGGCATCTATTGCAGTCCAGGATTACATCCCAGTAGGTAGCCTAGGGTTGATCCCCCATAAATTTGTCTTTTTTATTTCCTTTTTATTTCTTTAGTTTGGCCCTTTTCTAGTTTTAGTGCCTTCATTTGGGACAATGTCCAAGCTACGGTGCCCGTCTTGTGGCATCCGCAGGGGCACGGCCTCAGAGGCAGGGATCTGCAGGGGCTGCGCTGCAGAGGCTGCCTCTGTGGAGCAGGGCATACAATTGTCCATTTCGCAAACTAATGAGGGTCCAGTGGAGCATCTGGAAGAAGAAAGAGAGCCCTGCATCCCTCCGCCCTCGACCTCTGAGTTTCCCCCTCCCTCCCTGCCCCCTCCCTCCCCTGCCCTTGGGGAAGAGAGTCCCTGTGACCTGTTTTCACCCGAATTCGTCCTTCTGCTGCACAAAGCCTACTGCATGCAAACGGGGGCTGGGGGCAGGAGTCCAGAGCTCAGGGAAGGAAGGCTTGGGGGTTAACCCAGGGAAGCCCATTCCCCAGGATTCCGGCATTCCATCTAAGCGCGCGAGGCTAGCGAGCGAAGAGCCGCCCGCTTCCCCTCCTCACGACACTCAGGAGGAGGAGCTCTCCGATAAGGAGATAGGGGATGATGAGGAGGAAGGAGAGATCCCGGAGGAAGATCAATCCCGCATAGTGCGAGTCTTTCGTCGGGAGGAACTTCCGGGCCTGATCAATGAGTCCCTGAAGGTCCTCAAGGTGGCTTCTGACACCCCAACAGATGAGAGAGCGCTGGAGGATCCCCTGATCCAAGCAGTCAGAAGGTCTCAAAGGGTATTCCCTATACACAGGGTCGTCCGCCAGATGAGTCAGGAAGAGTGGGACCAACCTGAATCCTCCCTAAGGGGGGTGCGGTCGATGACACGCCTTTATCCAGTACCGGAATCGGATAGATTTGCTGAAGTCGCCCAAGGTGGATGCGGCGGTATCTGCAGTTACTAAGAAGACGACTATCCCAGTAGAAGGTGGCGCGGCTCTGAGGGACGCACAGGATAAAAAATTGGACACATTGCTAAAGCAGGCCTTTGATGTTAGTGCCCTTGCCTTGCAGGCTTCGGTTTCGGGGGCCTGGGTGGCACGGGCTTGCCTGAGGTGGTCCCAACAGCTTCAACTGTCAGAGGGTACCGCAGGAGACGTACAGCCGATTGCAGCTAAGTTGGAGTCAGGAGCAGCCTACCTGGCGGATAGTCAGTATGATCTCATCAGGAGCCTAGCGAAGAGCATGGCATCCGTAGTCGCAGCTAGGCGCTATTTGTGGCTCCGCAATTGGGCAGCCGACTCTTCCTCTAAGGCGCGGCTGGGTCATCTTCCCTTTAAGGGGAGATTGTTATTCGGTGAGGACCTGGAAAAGTTAGTAAAGGACCTGGGCGAATCCAAGGGAGGCAGGCTTCCGGAGGACAGACCGAAGCAGGCTTGCCTCCCAGCGCCATCACGGAGCCAGCCAAGAGACTCACGGAGGTTTCGGCCTCCCAGGACGAATTCCTTTCCTTGGGGTCGCTTCCCGGCCATGGGGTCAAGCTTTAAGGGGTTTCAAGGAGCAGGGAGAGGTTTTGGGGCCTCTACCTCCTTCTCGGGAACTAGAAAATCGCAATGAGATAGAAGGGGTCCGGGCGGGCGATTTACCCTTGGGGGGCCGCCTAAGACTATTTCTCCCCGCCTGGACACGGGTCACGTCCGATCAGTGGGTCCTGGAAGTGATCAGAGAAGGTTATGCCCTCGAATTTGGGAAACAGATACGTCCAGCCTTTATTCAATCCCTCTGCGGCTCTCCGACAAAAAGGCGGGCTATAGAAGCCACTCTGTCAAGACTGGTAGCGCTCGGGGCAGTGGCTCCGGTTCCTCCAGACCAATACAGCTCCGGTCGGTACTCCATTTATTTTGTAGTTCCAAAAAAGGAAGGCTCCTTTCGTCCTATCCTAGACTTAAAGCAGGTCAATCGCTGTCTCAAGGTACCCCATTTCCGGATGGAAACCCTGAAGTCAGTCATTGCGGCCGTAAGGGACGGGGAGTTTCTCACTTCCCTGGACCTGACGGAGGCCTACTTACACATTCCAGTCCGAAGGTCTCATCAACAGTTCCTGAGGTTCGCAGTGCCAGGAGATCATTTCCAATTTCAGGCGCTGCCCTTCGGTTTAGCTACGGCTCCCAGGACCTTTACCAAAGTAATGGTGGTCGTAGCCGCCTTTCTGCGAATGGAAGGAATCCTGGTACAACCATACCTCGACGATTGGCTGATCTGGGCGAAATCAGAGGAAAGTCGCTCGGCGACAGCCCGAGTAGTAGAGGGTCCTAGAGGAGTTAGGGTGGATCATCAATCGGTCAAAAAGCAAGTTGATTCCCACTCAGGAACTCGAGTATCTCGGGGCAAGATTTGACACCAGAGAAGGAAAGGTGTTCCTCCCTCGGAAGCGAGCAAAGGACCTAAGGACTCTCGTATCGCAGTTCCTGGGAAGAAGAAACCCTTCAGCGTGGCTTTACCTCCAATTACTGGGCACCATGGCTGCGACAATAGAGGTAGTTCCGTGGGCCAGGGCCCACATGCGGCCTCTACAACGCTCCTTGTTACGTCGTTGGTCTCCTCAGAATCATCCCTTGTCCGCTCCTCTACCCTGCGCGCCTCGAACCAGAAAAGCCCTCCAGTGGTGGAGATGTCCGAAGAACCTAGAATGCGGGACGCCTCTCAAAGCTCCGCAGTGGATCCTGCTAACAATGGACTGTTGGGCTGGGGAGCTCATTGCCAAGGCCAGTTTGCTCAGGGCCTTTGGTCCCCGGTGGAGTCACAGTGGTCCATCAACAGGCTGGAGTTACGAACAGTTGCGCTGGCGTTCAAGACGCTCGAGCCACTAGTGAAGACAAACGCAATCCGCGTTCTCTCAGACAATGTCACCACGGTGGCCTACATCAACCGCCAGGGGGGAACAAGCAGCCCTGCCCAAGAGAAGGAGGCGGCCAGCCTGTTCCAATGGGCCGAGTCCCGGTTGTCGGCCCTCTCAGCTCAACACGTGGCCGACTCAGACAACGTGACAGCAGATTACCTCAGCAGGTTCAAGGTCGACCAGGGAGAGTGGGAGCTGGAGCAGGGAGTCTTCAACCAGATTGTCTCCCTCTGGGGCCCTCCAATCATGGATCTCATGGCCCGCTACTTGTCGGCCAAAGCAAATCGCTTCTTCAGCCGAAGAAAGGAAAGAATGTCCGAAGGTCTGGATGCTCTGGCCCAGAGGTGGCCCTCCGGGGGGCTTCTGTACGTGTTCCCTCCTTGGGCCTTGATCGGAAGGGTTCTTCAGAGGGTGGAATCCCACCAAGGCTTGGTCATCTTCATTGCTCCAGATTGGCCTCGCCGTCCTTGGTATGCGGATCTAGTGAGGTTGGCGGCCGACCAGCCGTGGCGGCTTCCCTGCAAGAAGGATCTTCTGAGGCAGGGTCCTCTCCTGATGCCTCACGTGGATCGATTCTCGCTTACGGCCTGGCTATTGAAAGGTCGCGGCTCCGGAAACGGGGATATTCGGGTCCAGTGATTTCAACCTTGTTGAGCGCGCGAAAGCGTTCCACTTGTCTTCGAAGCCTGGTGTGCAGAACACCGGAAGAAACCCCTTTCGACCTCCATCCCAGAGATCCTAGAATTCTTGCAAGCGGGTTTTGAGAAGGGTCTTGCTCCCAGCTCCCTACGAGTTCAACTGGCAGCCATCTCTTGCTATAGAGGCAAGGTCCGTGGGAAGTCCTTAGGGGTCCACCCGGACGTGACCAGGTTCCTGAGAGCGGTTAGCCGTCTGCGTCCACAGAAAAGATCTGTCATCCCTCCCTGGGACCTCAACTTGGTGTTAAATGCCTTGGCCAAAGAACCCTTCGAGCCAATAAAGGAAGCCTCACTTAAAGATTTAACATTGAAGACGGTCTTCTTGGTAGCCATCTGCTCGGCAAGGCGCGTCTCCGAGATCCAGGCGCTGTCCTCCCAGCCCCCCTTCCTCTCCTTCTTTAAGGACAAGGTGGTCTTACGAACAGTTCTTCTTTCCTCCCCAAGGTAATTTCGCCTTTCCATCTGAATCAGCCAGTTTCGCTGCCTGCGTTCCCAGACGTCGGGCGGGGAGGGAAGGATGGCAGTCTTCGTCGCCTAGATGTCCAGAGAGCGTTGAAGCGCTACCTCTCCCTCACGGCCTCCTTTAGAAGGTCTGAACGTTTGTTCAGTCAGTTTGGGGGTCCCCACAAGGGGGAGGCCGCGGCTAAAGCTTCCATCTCTAGATGGATCAGGGAAGCGATTGCCTCTGCCTATATCCTGAAGGGAAAACAGGTTCTGGCAGGCCTGCGGGCCCACTCCACGCGCGCGCAGGCCGCTTCATGGGCTGAGTACAGCCTGGTTCCCCCGATTGATATTTGCAGGGCAGCGACTTGGTCCTCGCTGCATACCTTTACCAAGCACTACAGACTGAATGTGCAGAGGTCTGCAGATGCTAGCTTTGGGGACGCGGTAATTCGTTCCGGGATAGCGAACCCCACCCAAGTTTGAACTGCTCGGTTACATCCCAGAAGTAAAGGGACTGGACTGGAGTGACGATAAGGAAGAGATAATTAGGCCTTACCTGCTAATTAGTGTTCCTGAAGGAACGACAGTCCAGTCCCTGATCCCCACCCGGGCTACGAAGAATATAGCGGAACGATTCCGAGGCAGCGGCGAAAGGTGTTTTTGTTTGCACGGGGCTAGGAGCTGGGGGTCGGAAAGGGCTACGGCAACCTCAGGTGATCCTCCCCCTCCCTCCTACTCCTTCTGGCCACTGCAGGTTTCGGTGCCTACATTATTAAAAAACAAAACAAAAAAACAAAACAGAGAGATAGAGATGAGTGTTAATTTCAGGTTTCTACAGTTAATGGTTATGTTTAAGTCTGCTTTTTCAGTATATTACTGGGGCTTAGGGGTGGTGCCAGCGGTATTTATACCCATCCATCCTCAAAAGGGTTTGACTCAGCCTCCAAGCTGCTGGAAGGGTTACGCAACCCAGAAGTAAAGGGACTGGACTGTTCCTTCAGGAACACTAATTAGCAGGTAAGGCCTAATTATCTCTCTCTTAGGGTGGGAGCTCATTGTGGGTCTCAAGTGGCTCAAGACCTCTGGAGTCGGGAGAGCATGTGGTCCATCAATTGGCTGAAGATGCGGGCAGTGTACCTGGTCCTTTAGGCCTTCTAGGCTCAGATTTACTAGCAGGCGGTGATAATCTGTTCTGACAACGTGACAGTGGTGGCCAACATCATTCAATAGGGCAGCAAAACCTTACTACTCTCTTGACAACTCATGTGGCAGGTAGGGATAATGTTCAGGCAGACTTCCTCAATCGCCAAGGGTTAGATCTGGGAGAATGAGTTGAATGCTGCAGTCAGTCTTTCATGAGATCACCAGGCGATGGGGAGTGCTGATCGTGGACCTGACGTCTTTCTCCAACGCCAGAGCGAGCAGATTTTTTAGCAGATGCGGGGAACATATATCCGAAGGGCATGTTTCCCCCATGGGCTCTCATAGGGTATCTTCTACAGCTCATAGAGGGCCACTGCAGACAAGTGATCCTCATTGCGCCAGACTGGCCCTGCAAGCCATAGTATGCTGACTTGCTCAGTCTGTTGATAGCCAGTCCGTGGCATCTACCGATTATAATCAATCTGCTCTCGGATTGGTTCTTGCTTAGAGCCTGCCTCTTGAAAGGGTGCGGTTAAGGCACAATGGTTATACTACAGCAGTGGTGGCCATTCTTCTATGGGCACAGGTGCACCTCTTTGGCATGCGTAAGAGTATGGCGAGGTTTTGAAGACATAGATAGAAAAATGATGACAGAAAAAAGACCACATGGCCTATCTAGTCTGTCCTTCCATATCAACTACAACAGTCCCCTTTTTTCCTTTAGAGATCTTCTGTGTTTGTCCCATGCTTTTTTGAATTCATATACTGTCCTCATCTCTACCACCTCCACTGGGAGACTATTCCACGGATCCACCACTCTTTCCGTAAAGAAATATTTCAGCATATTACTCCTGAATCTATCCCCTTTCACCCTCATCCCAAGTCCCCTTGTAGCAGTACTTGCTTTCAATTGAAAGAGGCTCTCCCCCTGTGCATTTATGCCACTGAGGTATTTAAACATCTCAATCATATCACCTCTATCCCGCCTTTCCTCTAATGTGTACATATTAAGATCCTTAAGTCTGTCCTCATATGCTTTATAATGAAGACCACTAACCATTTTAGTAGCCACCCTCTGTACTGACTCCATCCTGTTTATATCCTTTTGAAGATGCGGTCTCCAAAATTGCACACAATACTACAAATGAGGCCGCACCAAAGACTGGTGTGATGGTAAATGTGCGTCCCTTCTTGTCTTTGCTTCCAGACATCCTGGTGTTCCTGCAAGCAGGCTTCAACAAGGAACTGGCTTTGGCTTCCTTGCAGGTATACGTGTCAGCTCTTTCCTCTTATGAGGGGGAAGGGTGTGTGTGTAGGGATACTTGCTGGTGGCTCACCTGGTTGTAGCTCGTTTTCTCATAGCGGTGAGGCAGGTACACCCACTGGTATGGTTAGTGGTTCCACCATGAGACCTTAATCTGGTTCTATCTATGCTGACAGATGAGCCATTTGAGCCTCTAGCCTGACATCTTCCTTTAAAGGACCTGACTCTGAAGGTGGTCTTTTTGGTGGCCATTTGTTTGGCTTGCCGAGTGTCTGAGTTCCAGGCACTGTCATACAGGGAGCCATACATGGTCATGTCCAAGGAGAAGGTAGTGTTGAAACTGGTGCCTTCCTTTCTCCCCAAGGTGACTTTGCATTTTCATGTGAATCAGGTAGTGTCGCTGCCGGGGGTGAGGAGGGGTGTCAGTTCCACTTGTTAGGCATGCGCAGAATTCTATATCTCAAGATTTAGGAAAAACAGAGATCCGATAAGAATTGCATTGGGTACAGTCCGGGGTCTTTCCCACAGTATGAGCAAGTATGACCTTGATATCGTGGTTCATCACCACAGTGTATATAGTTCTAAGTGTGCTTTTCAGTGATACGGTAGTTACAAAAAACAAAAAAAAAACCTTTTGGTTTTTCAAGAGATGGGCATATAGGTTAATTGGGCTCTCAAGGGGTGTTAACCCGGGGTGAGTAGTTCTGCTCTCTCTAGATCTTCTTTGTCAATAGGATACTGGCTCCTGGGCTCCAAAGTTGGGGGGGGGGGGGGCTCTTCTACTGTGACATCAGAAGAATGACATGCTTGGTCCCCAGCTGCTGGAGGTGGGAGACAACCCACACGTACTGGACTAGACTTGAGGGACTCAAGGAAAGACAACTGGCAGGTAAGGTCTAATTTCTCCTTATAGGACTGAGTTTCGTTCTTAGAGAACAACGGTTCAGCAGGCTCACTTGAATCAGGATGGGTTGATCAGTAGGGGGTGAGGATTGAAATCTATCTACAAAATAGCATGCTGCGTCCTACATCTAAACAAGGAGCTGAGTGCATATTTTTACCTCCTATAGCTACAAATCCTGGAAGTTGGCAATATCATATCTGGCCTTCAGTCCTACAAAACAGGAATTGAAGCAGTGGGATCTTCTGGAATAATTGGAGATGTTGGCATGTGGATGAAGCCCATGAAGAAAACGGGCAGATCAGGAGACAAAGGGAAAACTGAGTCACCAGAAAGAGGTGCCCAAAGGAGTATGTTCTCCTTAGGTATGGTCTGCATATGCTGATATAGCTGCATACCGCAGAGCAAGCCTTTAAAGGAGAAAGGCAGATATTGGTATATTCTGGGGCCAGCCTGGTGGTTAGGCTTCACAGAATCATTGGACACAAGGTGGAAGCTAAGGTAAATGAGCCAAAAAAGGCAAACCTGAAAACTCAACTGGCTAGGCGTGCCTCCAGGAGAGAGTTGAGAAGCACAGCTCTAGAACAAGAAAAACATTTTTGAAATTAGATGCACATTAGTTGTAAATAAGCCTAATTGGAAATGCACAAGCAAATCTCTAATCACTAATTTTTGAACAAACTGAGCAAGCATACACAAGCTTGACATTAAAGGAACTTGGCCTCTGAGCTCTACATGAGACTACAGCTAAAAGGCTTGGGAACACAATAGAAAGAACGGACTAGAAGGCGGCCATGATGATTTTTTTTACCATTAGTACTAATAATTTTTATAAAATTCCCTATGGATCGTGATCCATACTCCCAAAGAAACATTGGTTTCTTTCTGCTCTGTGCTTCAGGCTCGCAAGGAACCAGTGCTGTGAGATATGCCATGAACCTTTATTTACAATTACCAGGAAATCTTTTTAAAGCTTTCGTCTTCCACTTTACTTCATTAATTGTAATTAGATCTTGGGTAGGGGCTATGTGCCAGGAAATCCTTTAACTCCCTGCAATTATAAGCCCTATGTCCAGCCACTAGGTGTCAGCATTGCACAATTTATTTGGCTATTTCTTTTTATACTGCTCTTCCATGGGTCAGAGCGGTTTACAATTAACTGGTTTTGACATTGAACAGGGTCCAGTACAACTTGGATCATTAAACAATGATGAACTATTTCTCTTAGGGCTCTACAGTTGTGGCCAACATTATTGGCATCCTTACCGTTCAACCCCTTAATGTCTAATATCTCTCAAAAAAAAAGTGGCCAGTGAAATGGCTCTGTCCTATATATGCACACATTTGACACTCAAATAAAACAAGACCAATTAAAAAAGGAAATATGAAATAGTATAAAAACTGAACTTCATTTGGTGAGCTTTGAAGCCCAATGGAACAGCTTGATTATAGAGCTCCTGGTGTTGAGCTCAAAGCATACTGATGGGAGTAACTTCTTCATGGTCTCACTTTCATGACTTACTCTGGACTGGACACAGCTTGAACATGTTTGAAGAGTTTCTGGTGGCTACTATTGCAAATTAAATGAATATTGCATTTTAAATCACTTTAATTTCACGTTTGGTGTTTAGCACTATTTTTTGTTTGCATCTTTTAGATTACAAGGAGGGTTCGGGTCAAGAGGGGTTGCCTGTCCTAACAAATCGGATATTTAATTTTTCACTTGCTGCAGTTTTTTGTTTTTTTAGTTTTGTTGATCTTTGTGGTCATAACTATTTAGTTTTCTTTGTTATAGGACATGATTATTGATGCTATTATAAACTTTTCAAATCAGTTGGAACAGAACTACATTCCCACTGCAGTAAAATTACACACCTATTATCAATTGTCAGTACTTGCATGACTTGAATCAACCAATGAATGATGTCTTTAATGTTTAAAATGCCCACATTCACGCCCTGTTCTATTTTCACATTGGTGAAGAAGATGAGAGCTGCCTGAGACAGAAAAGTTATTATCAAGTATCAAAATTCAGAGTGGTACAAGGCCATCTCCAAAGACCTTGGGATTCCAGTGCCTACAGTTCGCAATGTTAAGAAGTTTTCTGCTCATGGAACTGTCAAGAACATCCTAGGTTGTGGTGGGGAGAGGAAAATTAATCCAAGAAGTCTTAGAAGGTTAGGGCGTACTGTTAGAAAAGCATACATAAAACATCCAAAGAGCTTAAGGATGACCTGGAGCATTGATTTCAACCCGCACCATACACCGTGTACCAAACAAAGAACTTCATGGCCAAAGGCCAAGGGAGGACCCCTGTTTCTCGGACAGACATAAAAAGGCACACCTGATCTTTACCCAAACCCACCTTGAGAAATCGCAATCCTTCTAGAAAATTGTTCTGTGAACAGATGAAACCAAACTTGAGCTCTTTGGCAATGCAGACCCGTGATACATTTACAGCCGAAGAAATGAAGCTTAAAAGGACAAAAACACACTTCCTACAGTTAAGTATGGTGGAGGTTGACATACAAGGCTACTCCTCCTCCATGTTATTATATTACTATGAAAGCATTGAATATTCAAGCATTGTAGTGTCTGCAGAGTCATTTGATTCCCAAAAAATAGTTGAGCAGCCCAACATAAGGCCCACGGCTTTGGGGCTAATGTGGCCTAATGTTTAAGAGGAAATTCAGGATTGTTACAAAAGGATAAAGAGTAGGAGCCTCAGAAAAAAGGAACCTTTTACCACTGACTCATTGGCATCAGTTCTCCAATTTATTATTGCTGGAAAGCTACTAATATGCAGTTCATAATCCTAACTCAAAAGCTATGAAATAATATTATATTCTTTGGACATAGGGCGCAGAACTCTTTCTTCAATGCTGAACTATTTGGCTCTGAAAACATCAATGATTGTGCTAGCTTAGATAGTGCTTTTGAAATGGAGTGTCATGGTGCACTGATGTGCTGTGCCATAAGCCTTGGATGGGATCCTCTCTCTCCCATGGTAAAGGAAGCACATATGGCCTTCTCCAGTTGTCCAGGACCCCTCTTGACTCTAAAGAAGCAGTGAAAAGGTCAGATAGCAGTCTCTCCAGAACTCCCCTAAGTTCCTTCAATACCCTCGGATGTATCCCATTCAGCCCCCTTGCTTTTTCTAGCTCCTCACTCTTCTGTGTGTCACACCAGTGTACATAGATATTCCACTCCCGCTTTTCAGATTAACCTAAAGTACCTCCTCCTTAGCTCATAAGCCCTGCAATTCTGTTGCTTGAATTTTATTTTTAACAGTACACCCCTCTTCCCTTTCTTCCTACCGTGTCCTTCCTGTATAGATTGTAGTCCAGTATAATTATACCTCAGTCCTGGTTCTCCATGTGGCATGCCTCCATGACCACCACTATATCCTAGTCATCGGCTTCCATGATAACCTCTTGATCCAGGATCTTATTTCCCATACTGTGAGCATTAGTATACACAGCTCTCCAGATATTGATCTTTTTTCCCAGTTCTATAGAGGTATTTAGGGGGTTATTTTAGAAGTGCTATTTGTGACTTGGTCATCTGAAAATGCCTATTTAAACATCCAAAGCACAGAGATTTCCAGGCTCATTTTCAAAAGCTGGGGCTGGAGACGTCCTCTGCGCAAGCACATCTAGGGAGAACAGGGACATGGTGGAAGCATGACCAGGACGATACAATTAAGATGCACGTCACTTTGTGATTTCCGAACATGATGTGCGTGTCTGGCCCTGGCTGCTCCCACAGCCATGCCTATACCTGCTCCTGACATGACTAAGGGCCTCTTTTACTAAACCCGTTAGCTGGTTAATGAGTGTTTAAACATGTGGCTACAGTCAGGAATAGTAATAGCCAAGTGTCTGTCTTCACATGCTAAAACGCATGTTAATCAGCAATTGTGAGATGGGGCAGAGAGTGGGCCTGACAGGTACTAGCACCAGGGAAATTGCTGCATGTTCAGCAGTAATGCGGATCTTAACATGGGTTCACCTAACAACTCCTCTATAGGAGTCGTTAAGTTAACCCGACCTAGTGGAGCGCAAGTAAAGAAAAACCTTTGCATGTTAGCTGCTGGGAACATATTGAACATGCTCCTGACAGCTAACCTGCAACCTTTGCTATTAATGCATGTGAGATCAGCACATTAATGGCAAATCCATAGCAAGCTTTACTCTGACAGTGAGAGCACATTGCACTCCAGGCCCTGAGAGTGTTGTCAGCATAAAACTCTGGAATTTGTTACCGGAGGATGTAGTAAAGGCTGTTAGTGTTGGATTTAAAAAAAAGGTTTGGACAAGTTCCTGGAGGAAAGGTCCATAAACCATTATCAAGAAGGGTCCCAGGATATCAATGCTTGATCCAGTACAAGCATTGCGGAACCTGTGTCTTTTGGGGAAACTGCTAGGTACGTATGACCTAGATTGGCCACTGTTGGAAACAGGATACGGGGCTTGATGGACCTTGGTCTGACCCAGTATGGCATATCTTATGTTTCTTATCGTTCTTCCAGTTCAGTCCTCTACTTCTGGGTTGTCAACCACCTCCTGCAGCCTGGTATGTCCAATTCATGACATCACTGGATATAGCCTGCTGTACACTCTCACCCCCTCCAGTGTTACCAGTCTCCATGCAGCCGGAGGATGTTGTGAGCCCAGGGGAGGGCTCACTGGAGTAACAAATAAGGAGAGAGTAGGCTTAGACTTTTGGGGAATTATAGATAGAGAGCATTTTTTTTGTCTGGGCTACTTTTTTTTTAAATTTTAAAAAAAAAAAAAAAAAAAAAAAAAAAGAGAAATACGTTCATAGACTAAGAGAGAGCCAAAAGTTGGAGTTTACTACTCCCTGCCTGTCAGCCGGTTAGACAGATTTCATCAGCCTTAAAGAGCTAACGCTGTGCGGGACAGTGTGCTCGTCTGGTGATCGTTGGATCTCTCCCCCGGACATTACGGGGGAGAGCCCCTACGGAATCCCTGTGCTCTGCCGGGCCGCAGTACTTGATCGCGGCTCCAGAGGTCAGGGTTGCTACGCTCCTCATTCTTGGGCTCTGCTCAGCCCGGTCCGGTGACGGCAATTCCAGGCTGGGTCGGGAGATGCTGTGGATCTGCCCGGTAAGCTTCTAACCGGAACAGACTGCTTTCACAGAGGTGGCAGTGCAGCCCGTTCTTGGGGCGCTAGGGAAGGAGCATTTTGGCACTTTTTTTTCCTCTCCGGTTTCCCGGCGGCCATTTTGGGGTCGCATGGGAGTCAGCGTGGCTGTGCAGCTTCGGGTGCGCTGAGCAGGTACGCAGCACTTGCTGATCTTTTACCTGGCCAAGGCTAATGCTATCAGGAGTAGGTGGTGGTTTCTTTATTTTTTGTCTTCATTGTTTTTCGTTTGCTTTTCCCGTGAACAGGTGGCGCCGCGGGGGGGGGGGGGGGGAGAAGGGGGGCCTTCTCCCGGCTGCTTGCCTGGGGTTTCCAGTGCGATTTTTTCCCGGGCAGTCAGGACTCTCCATTGCTTCTGCGTTTAACCTGATAGCCAATGTAAGGTGTAATTTTAAAATTTTGTTTCAAAGTATAATTTTAAAGTCTACTTCGGAGAAGGTTTATGGCAGGGCGGCCACAGTGTGTGCTCTGTG
The DNA here is from genome assembly GCA_033557465.1 of Ichthyophis bannanicus. Classification (NCBI taxonomy): domain Eukaryota; kingdom Metazoa; phylum Chordata; class Amphibia; order Gymnophiona; family Ichthyophiidae; genus Ichthyophis; species Ichthyophis bannanicus. The sequence continues at coordinate 254,489,513 of CM066031.1, forward strand.
GCTCCAGGAGGAACACGGTAGCGGAGTCCGGGGTGTGCCGTGGCTGTGCTTCCCTGTCGTCCACCGTGGAGCAGATGATGGACGTCAGGGAAGGTTCTGAGCCACCAGGGGTGCCGTCGGCGGGGATAGAGGCGTTCTCCCAAGCCCCGGGGCAGGAAGCTCCTGTGGAGGAACAGGCTGGGACCTCGGCTCCACCACGCGTGGCACAGCCGGAGGCTCCGGCGGAGTTTTGCCCGGAATTTATTTTAATGTTGCACAAGGCCTTTTGTTTGCGGCACCAGGGTCGGCTGGCTGGCGAGTTCCCGCTTTTTTCCTCAGCGACGCAAATGGCGGCTGCGGGCGAGGTGTGCAAAGGCCCCTCGGCGCCTAAAAAGGCTAGAGCCCGGGATTCGGCGGTGGTGGAGATCGACTGGGCGGAGCTCGAGGAGCTGGACTGGGAGAATGAGGAGGGTACGCAGGATCTCGAGGAGGGCGAGATCTGGAACCCGAGGATCAGTCCAAGATTCTTAGGGTCTTTCGGAGAGAGGAACTTCCGGCGCTGATCATGGAGTCCTTACAAATGCTAAACTTGGCTCCTCAGGCGACCGCGGAGGACGAGGTGGAGGATCCTGTCATTCAAGCGGTCCATCAGACGCAGGTAGTGTTTCCCGTGCATAAAGTGGTCGATAAAATGATTCAGGAGGAATGGAACCAGCCAGAAGCGGGGCTTAGAGGGGTACGCACAATGTCTCGGCTTTACCCGCTTGCGGATAAGGATAAGGATATGTTCCGGACCCCGCGGGTGGACGCGGTGGTGTCGGCGGTTACCAAGAAGACCACTATTCCGGTAGAAGCCAACGCTGCGTTGAAGGATGCGCAAGACCGTAGAGTAGATGGCCTCTTGAAGCAGACTTTCGAGGCAGACTCTATGGCCTTGCAGGCGTCCATCTGTGGGGCCTGGGTGACGCGGGCGTGCTTGCGCTGGGTTCAGCGGTTGCATCCCTCGCCTCATTTGGATCTCGACGAACTCAAGGAGGTCGGGCGTCTGGAGTCTGGTGCGGCGTTCTTGGCGGATGTGCACTATGATTTGATTAGAATGCTGGCAAATAGCACGGCATCTGTAGTAGCCGCTCGCCGTTCGGTGTGGTTGCGTAACTGGTCGGCGGATGGTTCTTCTAAATTCCGCCTAGGTAAGCTGCCGTTTAAAGGACAGTTGCTGTTTGGAGAAGATTTGGATAAGTTAGTAAAGGACCTAGGGGAATCCAAGGCAGGTAGACTGCCTGAGGATAAGCCGAAGCAGGGTAAGGCCAGTCAAAATTTTCATGGTCAGTTTCGTGACTTTCGGCAGTTTTGTTCATCGCGGTATGGTTCCTTTCAGAGGGGCAGGTTTTCTTCCCGCGGTCAAGGATTCCGGGGGTTTCGAGGGGCAACTAAAGGTTTCGCCTCGGGACCCGCGTCAACCACTCGTAAATCGCAATGAGAAGGCGGGTCCGGGTGGAGGACACTCCCATTGGCGGGAGGCTGCGGGAGTTTCTGTCCGCCTGGACCCTCATCACGTCCGACCAGTGGGTCCTAGAGAGAATTCGTCAGGGCTATTCCCTGGAGCTGGCGCGGCCCGTGCGGGATTCCTTCATCATGTCTCCTTGCCGGGGGCAGACGAGGATCTTAGCGGTTTGCGACACTCTGGAGCATCTGTTGCGTTTAGGGGCAGTCGTGGAGGTCCCAAAGGAAGAATACGGTCTGGGTCGGTACTCCATATATTTCGTGGTGCCAAAGAAAGGCGGGACGCTACGGCCTATCTTGGATCTCAAAGGCATGAATCGTTGTTTGCGAGTTCCCCACTTTCGAATGGAAACGTTGCGGTCGGTCATTGTCACGGTTCGGCAGGGAGAGTTTCTGACCTCGTTGGACCTAACGGAAGCATATCTGCACATTCCCATCCTGGAGGCTCATCAGAGGTGGTTAAGGTTCGCCTTGCCCTGGGGTCACTATCGGTTTCAAGCGTTGCCCTTCGGCCTGGCGACAGCGCCGCGTATGTTCACCAAGATAATGGTGGTGGTGGCGGTGGCGTTGCGCAAGGAGGGTATTTTGGTCCATCCGTACCTCGACGACTGGTTGATTCGGGCGAAGTCCGAGACAGAGAGCAGGCATGTGACAAGCAGGGTGATCAGTTTTTTGCAGAACCTCGGCTGGGTGATCAATCCGTCCAAAAGCCATCTTCAGCCGGCTCAGGTTCTCGAGTATCTGGGAGTCCAGTTCGACACACGCAGAGGGCAGGTATTTTTACCGAGCAAGAGACACAGGCTCTGCGCAGACTGGTGCGCAGTTTCAGAGCCACTCCCGCGCCGACAGCGTGGTTATATCTGCGTTTGCTCGGCACGATGGCGGCAACTCTGGAGGCGGTGCCTTGGGCCAAAGTGCACATGCGGCCGCTGCAGAGGGCGTTGTTGCGTCGCTGGTCGCATCAGCAGGACTCTCTGAGCAAGCGGCTCCTGTGCCCGCTCAAGGTACGTCGGTCGCTTCGGTGGTGGTTGGCGCCGTCCTCGGCGGCAGGAATGCCCCTGGAGCAACCGGAGTGGGTTCCAGTGATGACAGATGCCAGTCTCGTTGGCTGGGGAGCCCACTGCAGGGGACAGTTTGACCAGGGCCACTGGTCTCAACTGGAGTCGACTTGGTCCATCTATCGGTTGGAGTTGCGAGCGGTGGCGAGAGCTCTGAGTGCGTTCGAGGACATAGTGATGGGGCAATTGGTTCGGATCCTGTCCGACAACTCGGCAACAGTGGCGTACATCAATCGTCAGGGCGGCACCGGAAGTGCAGCGATGGAAGAGGAGTTGGACCTCCTCTTTGCCTGGGTGGAAGGTCGGTTAGAAGCAATTTCGGTGGCGCACGTTGCGGGAAAGGACAACGTGATGGCGGATTACCTCAGCAGGGTACGAGTGGATGCCGGGGAGTGGGACCTGCATCCCGAAGTCTTTGATCAGATCTTGAGGCGTTGGGAGATGCCAATAATGGACTTAATGGCCACCTTTCAATCGGCAAAGGCCGCGCGCTTTTACAGCAGGAGACGGGAGAGAATGTCAGAAGGCATAGATGCGCTTTTGCAGCAATGGCCAATGTCGGGTCTCCTGTACGTCTTTCCCCCGTGGGCACTCATAGGTCGAGTGGTGCAAAGGATAGAGGCTCATCAGGGGAGAGTGCTGCTGGTAGCTCCTGACTGGCCACGGCGCCCATGGTATGCGGATTTGGTGCGGCTTCTAAACGGGCAACCCTGGCGGCTCCCGACTCGCTCGGATCTGCTGTGACAGGGGCCCCTGTTCATGCCACAGGTGGATCAATTCTCGCATACGGTATGGCCATTGAAAGGGTGCGGCTGAAGAAGGGTTACTCGGTGTCGGTGATTTCTACGATGCTGAGGGCGAGGACGCGGTCCACTTCCTTGGCATATGTGCGAATCTGGTGTATTTTTGAGGACTGGTGTTCGAAACGTCAGATTTGAGCGTCCACAGTCGCTGTGCCTTCGGTTTTGAACTTCCTGCAAGATGGATTTGATAAAGGGTTAGCTGCTAGTTCGTTGCGGGTGCAGTTGACGCTATCCTGTTATTGCGGCAAGGTCCAAGGTGTGGCGTTGGGGGCGCATGCAGATGTCGTCCATATTTTGAGGGCGGTGACTCGGCTGCGACCTGCCCGTAGAGTTGAGGTTCCTTTGTGGAATCTTAACTTGGTCCTGGCGGCGTTGGTCAAGCCACCCTTTGAGCCGCTGCATAGTGCGTCATTGAAGGATATCACTCTGAAAGTCATGTTCCTGATGGCGATCTGCTTGGCAAGGCGCGTTTCGGAGTTGCAAGCTTTGTCCTCTCGGGAACAGTTTTTGTCCTTCTCCAAGGAAAAGGTCATGCTACGGCCCGTGCTATCGTTCTTGCCTAAGGTTGTTTCGCCGTTTCATTTGAATCAATCCGTATGTTTGCCGGTCCTGGGATCCTTAAAGGGGGACTCGGAGGATCGCCGTTTCCATCTCTTAGATGTCTGGAGAGCTTTGCGGCAGTATTTGAAGTCTACTAAGTCTCTTCGCAAATCGGATCGACTATTTGTATTGTTTGGAGGACGGCGCAAGGGCGAGGCGGCGTCGAAGGCTTCCATAGCCCGGTGGATCAGGGAAACAATAGCTTCCGCTTATTTGTTGCAGGGTTGTGTGGTTCCGGACGGTTTGAAGGCTCATTCCACCAGAGCGCAGGCGGCTTCTTGGGCGGAATATGGCTTGGTGCCGCCAAGTGAGATTTGTAGGGCGGCTACTTGGTCGTCGCTGCATACATTCAGTAAACATTACCGTCTTGATATCGCCGCGGCGGATGATGCTTGTTTCGGGGCGACAGTGTTGCGCATCGGCTGGAAGGGTCCCTCTTGATAGTTACTGCTCTGGTACATCCCAGAAGTAGAGGACTGAACTGGAGGAACGATAAGGAAATGATAATTACACTTGGTAATTTGTAGTTCCTTGAGTGACGACAGTTCAGTCCTCCTTCCCACCCAGAGGTTTTTTAAGAGGGGATCAGCCGGTTGTCGCGTATTCAGTTACTACAGGTAAGCAAATTCTTTATCGGTCAGATAGGAAAATGTATCTAATTACCACTGACTGCAGGGCGTATGGCGCCTGATCTACATGCTGTGTTTAATGTTCTAGTTGGCTAAGCATAGGTTGCAGTTGAGATTGTAGCTACTTATTTGTTGCTGCTTTGAGTCTGCTTTGTTAATAGTTCACACTGGAGGGGGTGAGAGTGTACAGCAGGCTATATCCAGTGATGTCATGAATTGGACATACCAGTCTCCAGGCTGCAGGAGGAGGTTGACAACCCAGAAGTAGAGGACTGAACTGTCATCACTCAAGGAACTACAATTACCAGGTAAGTGTAACTATCATTTCTTATGTTCACTTTTTTTGGAATTTAGGGCCCCTTTTACTAAAGCTTCCTGAAAGAGCAAATAGTGAACTTTCTCAAAATCAACAGGTTGCAAGACCCGAGGTAACATGGTTTTACTGAAGAACGATCTTGCCAAACAAATCTGATTGAGTTCTTTGACTGGGTGACCAGGAAACTAGATCAGGGGCATTCGATGGATGTCATCTACCTGGATTTCAGCAAAGCCTTTAATACCGTTCCTCATAGGAAGCTTATCAATAAACTCAGTAACTTGGGAATGGATTGCAAGATGGTAAATTGGATCAGAAATTGGTTGACTGACAGACAGAAGGTGATGATAAATGGAGCTCACTCAGATGAAGGGAAGGTGATTAGCGGGGTGCCCCAGGGGTCGGTCCTGGGCCCAGCACTGTTCAATGTATTTGTGAATGATATTGCTGAAGGACTGAATGGAAGTCTGTCTTTTTGCAGATGACACAAATTTGCAACAGAGTGGACTCCCCCGAGGGAGTGGTTAACATGAGGAAAGATTTACAAAAGCTGGAAGAATGGTCTAATGCTTGGCAATTAAGATTTAATGCGAAGAAGTGCAGTCTCATGCACTTGGGTAGCAGAAATCAAAGGGAAATGTACGCGATAGGGGGCGAGAGGTTGGTGTGCACGGATCAGGAGAAAGACCTTGGTGTGATTATTTCTGATGATCTCAAGGTGGCAAAACAGTGCGACAAGGTGTTGGCAAAAGCCAGGAGGATGTTGGGCTGCATACAAAGAGGAATTACCAGCAGAAAGGAAGAGGTACTTTATGCCACTGTACAAGTCACTGGTGAGGCCTCACTTGGAATACTGTGTTCAGTTTTGGAGACCATACCTTGCAAAGGATGTAAAAAGACTGGAAACTGTTCAGAGGAAGGTGACCAAAATGATTTGGAGCCTGCGTCAGAAGCCTTATGAGAAGAGACTTGAAGACCTAAAGATGTACACTTTGGAGAGGGAGGGGCAGGGGAGATATGATTCAGACCTTTAAATACTTAAAGGGAAATAATGAACAAACCTCTTCCAAAGACGGGGAAGCTGTAAAACTAGAGGGCATAACAGGAAGCTGCAAGGTGGTAAATTGAAAGGCAATGTCAGGAAATACTTTTTCACAGAAAGGGTGGTGGATGCTTGGAACGCCCTCCGGATGGAAGTGGTGGGGGCAAACACGGTGACGGAATTCAAAATGGCATGGGACGGACACAGTGGATCCCTTTACTGCAACAGGATAAAATCCAAATAAACTGAACCATCTAATTTCTCAACAAATAGGGGTGTCCTCCGTGGAGTGGTGGGTTCACTCCCTGAGCAGAGACATGGGGAGGGGTTACCTGTACGGAGCGGCAGGTGCACCTACTCTTGCCATCATACTGGGCAGACAAGATGGACCATACTGGTCTTTATCTGCTGTCATTTACTATGTTGCTATGTTGGGGGGGCTGTTTTGCTGCCTCAGGAACTGGAGGCCTGGAATGTATTAAAGGAATCATGAAGTCTGAGGACTACTGAGGTATTTTGGAGCGAAATATGCTACCTAGTGTCAGAAAGCTAGGTTTGGTCAAAGGTCATGTGTCCTCCAGCAGGACAGTGTCCCAAAACATATACATCCAAAAGTAAAAAAGAATGTTTTAAACTGTCCATCAGCGAGTCCTAATCTCGATCCAATTGAGAACCTTTGGAAAGAGCTGAAATTTGCCATTGGTAAAAAGAATCCTGGAAACATTCATGAGCTGGAACAAATTGCAGTTGAAGAGTGGAAGAAACTACCAGTAGACAGATGTACAAAACTTATCGATAGCTACAAGAAATGTTCGGAGGCTGTCATCACTTTGAGATATGTGCAGCCAAATAATAAAGGGTGGTGTTAATCCTGTCCAAGGTGTGTGTGTGTTTCCCCTCAGAAATTACTACATCTAAGTTGCAGGGACTTTTTTTTTCTGCTGCATACCTTTGAACATAACTATTAAAATATGATGACATGCAGTTGAAATATTTCCAATTATTTCTCAGGATACTGTACACATTCCTAAAATGCAAGGATGCCAGTAATGTTGACCCCAATTGTAAATGCTGCCTCAGCTGATTTTTGTGGAGCAGAAAGCCTGAGATGAGAAACAAATCCTGGCCCTTTCGCGTGAGGGTGCACAACTCTTTAGAATAACTATTCTAAAGAACCTTTTATACAGTAGGATTAATGAACAAATAGTGTGCAAGTATGCATGACACTGGACCATGTGTTGGTCTTTTTGACTTCTCATGTTTGTTTTGAATTCTATTGTATTAAGGAAATTGCATAAGGCAATACACCCTAATAATTTCTAATTGGTCAAGAATAATAAACCATAAACAGTTAGCTCAAATCATGGACTTAGCCACATGGTATTAAGCTAGTTTGTAGTGTTAACATAAGTGGCCATTCAAACTTAGTCTTGCCTCACCAAATGTCACATTATTTTGAAGGTTTGAATAAATAGGTAGATAAAGGTGAATCACTGGACATAGTGCATTTGGATTTTCAGAAGAACTTTGACAAAGTCCTTCATGAGAGACTCCTGAGGAAATTAGTCATAAGCGAGGAGGCAGTATCCTGTTGTGTATTGGAATCTGATTAAAAGATAGAAAACAGTGTAGGCCTAAATAGTATTTTTTTTCAATGGAGAAAGGCGAATAGCAGAGTATCCCAGGGATCTGTGTTGGGCCCATTACTTTTTAACGTGTGAATGACCTTGGAATGGGAACAAGTGAGGTTATCACATTTGCAGATGACCATAATTATTCAAAGTTGTTAAATCATAACAAGATTGTGAAAATTTGCAAGACAACCTTGAGAAATTGGGGGACTGGGCATCCATATGTCACACTAAATTTAATGTGGTTAAGTGCAAAATTATGCACTTGGGGAAAATCCTAAATACAGCTACATAATGCAAGGTTTCAAATGAGGAGCCACCACCCAGGAAAAGGATCTAGGTGTCATTGTGGATAGTACGTTGAAATCCTCTGCTCGGTGGCTAGGGGCAGCTAAGAAAGCTAATAGAATGCTAGGAATTATAAGGAATGAAATATAATAAAACAAAGGATATTATAATGCTTGTTTCTCTCCATGCATGCATTTCTGGTCGCCGCATCTAAGAAAAGAGAACTGAATTGGAAAAGTTACAGAGACGGGTGACCAAATTGATAAAAGGGATGTAAGGATATTTCTATGGGGGAAGCCTTAAAAGGATAGGGCTCTTCAGCTTGGAGAAAAAATGGCTGAGGGAAAATGATAGAGGTCTATAAATTTGAGCAAAATAGGAGTAAACGTGAATCAATTTGTTCCTTCAAAAAGTGGAAAGACTAGTGGACATAAGAACATAAGAGATGCCATACTGGGTCAGACCAAGGCTCCATCCCTGTATCCTGTTTCCAACAGCAGCCACTCAGGTCACAAGTACCTGTCAGGTTCCCAAAAAGGTAAACGTATTCCATGCTACTTGTCCCAGAGGTAAGCAGTAGATTTCCCTGGACCTCTTTAATAATGATCTATGGACTTTGCCTCCAGGAAATTGTCCAAATATTTTTGAATCCCAGCTATACCAGCAGCTTTTACTACATCCTTCAGTAATGAATTCCATAGCTTGATATTATGCATTAAGTGAAAAAATATTTTCTCCTATTGGTCTTAAAAGGTCTATATTGTAGCTTCATTGCGTGTCCCCTCTATTATTTCTACTTTTAGAAGCAGTAAACTGATCTACGTTTACCTGTTGCACTCCATTCATTATTTTATAGACCGCTATCTTATCTCCCCTCAGCCGTCTTTTTGCCAAGTTGAAGAGCCCTAACCTTTTAAGCCTTTCCTCATAGGGTTATCCTTTTATCCCCTTTGCCACTTTTGTGGCTCTTCTCTGTGCCTTTCCTAATTCTGTTACATTCTTTTTAAGATATAGTCACCAGAACGGCGCACACTATTCAAGGTGTGGTCGTACCATAGAGTAATACAGAGGCATTATAATATTCTTTGCTTTATTTTCAGTTCCCTTCTTTATGATTCCTAGCATTGTATTTGCTTTCTTGGCCACGGCTGCACACTGGTTAGAGGGTTTCAACATATTATCCATGATGATGTCTAAATCCTTGTCCTGGACGGTAGTTCCTAATGTGAAACCTTGCATCATGTATCTGTAGTTTGAATTGTTCTTCCTTAATGTGTGTAACTTTCCATTTGTCTACATTCAATTTTAGCTGCCATTTTGACACCCAGTTTTCCAATTTTTCAAGGTCCCCTTGCAATTTTTCAGTCATCTTGTGTTTTAACAGCTTTGAATAATTGTGTCCTCTGCTAATTTGATCAACTGTTATTCCCATTTCTTGGTCATCTATGAATATGTTAAAAAGCAGTGGGCCCAATACAGATTCCTGGGGTACTCCACTATTTACCTTTTATCCACTGAGAAAATTGGCCATTTAATTTAGCCCTACTCCGTTTTCTATCTTTTAACCAATTCCTAATCCACAATAGTGCACTTCCTCCTAGCCCATGACTTTTTGCCAAGAGTCTCTCATGAGGGAACTTGTCAAAGACTTTCTGCAAATCCAGATAACACTATATCAGTCAGCTCACCTTTTATCTATATACCTGTTTGTTCACACTTTCAAAGTATTATATTTAAGACTAATCTGAAAGATTCTTCTTCATTCAGTGCTTAATTAGAGTTCTATAATGCATTGCTAGAGGATATAGTAAAAGTTGTTAGTGTAACTGGGCTTAAAGGTTTGGACAAGTTATTGGAGGAAAAGTCCATAAACCATTACTAAAATCAAATTGGAGGAAATCCACTGCTTATTCCTGGGATAATCTGTCCGCCTTTCTGGATCCTGCCAAGTACTTTTGACCTGGATTGTCCACAGTTGGAAACAGGATATTGGAATTGGACCATTGGCCTGGCCCAGTATGGCAAATCTTAATTTTATGTTTTAACTAAGGCAGCTTTAAATTGGGCTGTTACTGTATAACGGTGCTAGCTCTTCTTAAATTAGCCATTTCTTCTGTTGCAGGGTGGTAAATATTGTTTCAAAGACTAATATTGCATTTATTTTTCCCACAGAAAGAGATTCAAGCCATGAGCCAGTGCCATCATCCAAATATTGTGTCTTACTACACCTCATTTGTGGTAAAAGAGGAGCTTTGGTTGGTAATGAAGCTGCTTAGTGGAGGTGAGTATTACACACTTATATAACAAAATTAGCATAGTTATGCACGTCAAAAGATACAATGACATAAAAATGGAGAGCATTTTAGAAGTTGAATGTTCATATATGGATGTGATGTGGTTTTTTTTTTTTTTTTTTTTTGTCCAAACATGCACCATTTCTTCACATGTTTTTGTAGCTCTTTCTCTTGAGTACTTGAATCTAGTCCTAACTTTCACCATTTTCTGTTCCTTGGAGACTTCTTTTCTCCCTTTAGGTATTGGAAAGAGGGATTTGCATTTTCTGCAGATGAGCTATGATGCAACAGAGTGGACACCTTGAGGGAGTAGACAGAATGAAAAATGATCCCAGAAGCTGAAGTGACACGTCGCCTCCAGTCCTATCTTCTCCATTCTGCTGCCTTCTATCCCACCCAGACAGGTTTTCACCCCATATGTTTGACTGAACATTCTCTTCTGGCCATGACTAACTTTCTCCATGCGTCCTTGGAGTCTCACTACAAAATTTTGTTGGTTTCTTTGGATCTCACTGTTGCCTTTGACCTGGTGTATCACTCTTATTCTTTCACAGATGCATTCTCTGGGTATTTCGGGTACTGCACTTGGTTTCATTCTTATTTTCAGGACCATTCTTTTCTGATCTCTTTGGTCATCTTCATCTTCTGCTCCTCAGCCCCTTCACTGTGATGTCTATTTCAGGGTTCTGTCCTGGGTCCTTTTCTCTTTAACATCTTTCTTATTCCTCTAGCCCATCTCTCTAGTCTCTAGGTATAACCACCTATGTCTGTGTGGATGATGATCAGCTTCTTTTTCACTTTCTCACTCATTCATGTATTGTCTCTATCTCCTCTAAGTTTGTTAAGATTGCTGACTGGCTGGCCACTCATGGCCTTAAACTGAATCAGTCTAAAATTGTGCCCACAGTCTTTTCTCACACTGTCCCCCAGTTCCCACTGTTCATGGCTCTGATTTCCCCTTCAGTACTATCTCAAAATCCTGTGTGTTCACTTTGGTTCCCAACTCTCGTTTTCTGTTTAGATATCTACCACTGTTCAGAGGAGTTTTTCTCTTACGCATGATACGGTCCATCTATCTGTTCCTTGACCTTCCCTCTACAGGCCTCCTGGTGCTGTCTTTGGTAACACATTTGGATTATGCCACCTCTCCTCTCTGGCCTTCCCTGTTACCAACTCCATTGTCTTCAGTTAGTGCAAAATACGGCTCTTCAGCTTCTTACACAGTGCCCAAATGTATGACAATATCACTCCTCTCTTCCTTTCCAAGCTCCCTGTTCCTTATTGAGTCTCTTATAAGCTGCTTTCCATCACTTTTCATGCATTCTACTCTGGCAGCCCCTCGTTTTTGTCCAAGCTCCTTACTTCGTACGTCCTTCCCATACCTTATGATCTGGCTTGCAGAACTTGCTGGCAGTTCCGGGCCTCCATGTTCTCTGTTCCTCTGCATTCCAGGATGTCCTGGAACGCCAAGAGAACATCCTGTTCTGTGGAATGCCATCTCCTCCCTTCTTTGCATGCAGCTCTCCTTTTTCTGCTTTAAGGCCCACCTCTTTGTCCAGGCCTTTCCCCCTGCTGCTCTTAGCCAGTAGTAAGCTTGTCAGAGATCTTGCTTCCAGTTGTGCATTGGCTGCTGCCTCAGAGTTTATCCTTTCCCCTGTCCTGTCTCAGTCTGTTCCTGTAACTCCTCCACTGTGGTCGTAGTGATTATTGCTGCTTGCTGTAACCTAGGCCACCTGATCCTTCCATATCCCTTGTCTAGTTCCACGTCGTGGTTGTTGCTTGTTGCTTTCTTTTATTGTACACTGCCCAAGTATGTCCATGATGGGCGGTTTGTCAAGCTTAATAAACTGTAAACTGTAAGATTCAGTGTAATAAAATGCAGTGACATACACTGGGAGTGCAAAAATCCAAGGGAGTAAGTATACTAATGGGGATTAGAAACTAAGAACCAACTTTGTTCAGGTCCCTCCATGACAGGGCCTCACTCATCCTGATAGCCCCTCGGTGGCCCAGGCAACCGTGGTTCCCACTGCTCCTCCGACTAATGGTGGAGACCCCATCCCATTGGGACTTCTCCAGGACTCCTATCTCAGGAATGGGGGCTCTCTTCTGCACCCCAACCTAGGGTTCCTGTCGCTGACAGCGTGGCTGTTGAAAGGGTGACCCTAGCCCCTTTCAACTTCTTGGGTGAGGTAGAGGAGATCCTGCTGGTCTTCCACAAGGCCTCTACTAGAAAAGTTTTTGCTCTCAAATGGTGCAGTTTTTCGGCCTGGTGTGCTGGACACGAGATGGACCCGTTCTCCTTCCTGGTGGGTCTAGTGTTACAGTACCTCCACCACCTCTCGTAAGCCAGGCTCAAGTCTAACTCCGTCTGCCTGCACCTTAGTACCATGGCGGTACACCACTACCTGTGGATGGCAAGCCCTTTTCAGTCCAGCTGTTGGTGACCCACTTTCTTAGGGATCTGTTCTTATCAAAGCCCCCGGTTCGCCCTCCGGCAACCAAATGGGACCTCAACGTGGTGTTGGGGCAGCTCACTCACCCACCCTTTGAGCCTCTGGCTACTTGCCACCTACGCTACTTCTCTTGGAAGGTGGCATTCCTGGTTTCACTCACCTCTGCTCGCAGAGTCAGTGAGCTTCAGGTCTTAGTGGCGGAGGCTCCTTATACCAGATTCTACAAGAACAGAGTGGTGCTCCGCACACACCCTTTCTTCCGAAGGTAGTGTCGCCCTTCCATCTCAGTCAGGAAATAGTACTTCCTACCTTCTTTCTGAGACCTCACTCCAGTAGGGCGGAAACAGTCCTTCACACCATGGACTGTAAGAGGGCTTTGTCCTTCTATATCCAACGCATTCAGGGCCATCACAAGCTACTCGGCTTTTAGTCTCATATGACCCCAATAGGCGGGGGGAAGCAGTGACCAAGCTTACGTTGTCCACCTTGGTGGCAGAATGTATCGCCCTCACCTATGGGCAGGCCAGGCTCCTGCTGGAAGGCCGTGTCACAGCGCACAGAGTCAATGCCATGGTGGCCTCTGTAGCAAACTTGCGCTCTGTCCTGATGGTGGACATCTGCCGGGCCGCCACTTGGTCTTCAGTCCATACCTTCGTAGCCATTACTATCTGGAAAGAGTTCCGACGGGCAACGCCTGCCCTCTGACCCTTCTGTGTTGAGGCTAACAGAGTGCTGGTTTTCATCGGATACGGGGGTCGTACTGTGGTCTGTGGACATGAACTTAATTGCTGTTGCTCGTGACTTCCCATGAGGGAGTCCGTGTTTTTGCTATAGGTTTTTGGTAGCCTGTAGCTGAGGAGTTCCATATGTGAGGACTGACTTCCTGCTTGTTTCCGGAGAAAGCATAGTTACCTGTAACAGGTGTTCTCTGGGGACAGCAGGAATCAGTCCTCACAACCCTCCCTCCTCCCCTTGGAGTTGCTCCTCTACCATCTTTTATTTTTGCTGTCTTTTAGCTATGCCATCTGACTGAGCAAGATGGCACCCTTGGGCGGGAAGGGGACCATGCATGTGTGGTGACATCTCCCAAAGGCTTTCTTTGAAAGCTGGGGGGGGGGGGATGCTTCTGCGAGCGCTCCGTTGGTGCTGACGTCACCCATTTGAGGACTGATTCCTGCTGTCCCCGGAGAACACCTGTTACAGGTGAGTAACTACGTTTTCTCGGTCTCCAGCAGATGGATGGTTGTCCTAAACGTGTGCAGTCTGGACTGAAGTGGAAGGACTGAAGATGGACAGATTTGGACAAAGGTTGGCGTTGGAGCCTTGTGATCCAGAACCTGTTGGTACTGGGTCCCTCACCCTCCCCACCCACCCTTTGGTCCTTCTCTAAGTTCCTCTGGGAATGGGCTTGGATTATCCTTGGTGGCAGTCCCCCCTTTTTCCTCCCCAGCCTTGGGTAGAGGGCATGGTACAGTCATGGAGCACAGAGACGTCCCTTACCCTCTCCAAAGGGGGCCAGGTGAGTTAACTTTGCTGTATTTATTTTAAAAACAAATCAAGCTGGCTGAATAATCTTAGCAACATGTTGTGGCATTTGATGCTATTAGGACAGAAATTCTATGACCGTGTGAGCAAGGCATGTGGGAGAATTTGGGACATTTTTCAAGCAAAGGTAAGAGTTTGTGGCTTTTTAAACTACAAGCTCTGTCTGTCTGGGAGCCCTTAAAAGGGGTTTGGTACACTTTTAAAACAGTTACGTTTTTTTGGTGCTTTAGTTTAAAAGGGGAAATAGTTTGTTTAGTGGGGTAGGTTTAAAACTCTGCTTCAGTATCTTGCTTCAGCTCTTTGAAGCTACTGACACCTCATCAGGTGTTTGCTCCCTACCCCCCAACTCCCACCCACCCCTAGTGAGCAGTCTTGCTTTATAGGGCACCTCCCCAATTAACTACACACAAGGACTTGGAACAGCACATTTTGAACACACTTAGAGATTTAACTGCTTTTTCTCTGAAAGGATAGTGGGGAAACCGGCTGGTAGATCTCTCTTTTGCTTTAACAGATACGTAAGCTCCACAAACTGAACAATGGCTGGGAAAAATCATATCGTTAAAGCTGTTGCCTCCGTTACAGCTTCTGCCTCTGTCCAGACAAAGGTCCCAATGCCAGTTGCAGGACCGGTTCTATGTGCAGGATGCCTGCATGCTGGAGCTCTCAGGAAACATGTGGAGGAACTCAGAGAGGAGGTGGCGAGGCTGAGGAGCACTCAAGATGGTGAGAAGTACATTGATGAGATGCTTCTTGCAACATCCAAGTTCTCCAGCAGAGGAGATGGGTGCCTATAGAACGACGAAGGTTGGACACAAGTCACCAGGGCCTGCAGAATCACCAATCCATCTTCTCCAGCCCTTGAATTGAAGAAACATTATGCAGCCCTGGAAGTGGAGGAGGTGAAAGCATCCCTGGAAAGGGAAGAACCAGAGCTCAAGTGACCCAAAGTTGCAGAATTAGTGACCACAAGGAAGTGAAGGGTAGTGGTGGATGGTGACTCTCTTCTGAGGGGTACTGAGGCATCCATCTGCCTACCAGACTTGATGTCCAGAGAGGTATGCCAAAATCTGAGATGTTATGGAGAGTTTGCCGAGACTCATCAAGTCCACTGACTATTAACCAAAGATGCTAATCCATGTCGGTACAAATGATACTGCCAGGTATTCCTCTGAGCGTATCAAAAGTGACGACTTGGCTCTGGGACAGAGGGTGAAACGGGCACAGGTGGTGGCCTCTTCAGTCCTCCCTGTTGAGGGTAAAGGCCAAGGCAGAGAAGCTCGCATTCTGGAGATGAATGCATGGCTGCATGGATGGGTGTCATCGAGAGCGTTTTGGTTTCCTGGACCATGGGATGCTGTTCCATGGCGTTTATCTTTCCAAGAAAGGTCAACGTGTCTTCAGTAGCAGACTGGCTAATCTACTGACGGGGGCTTTAAACTAGATTCATTGGGGATGGGTGAAGAAAGCCCCCAGGTAAGTGAAACATTAAATACTTTTATGGAAATGGGTAAAAGGGGCAACATATGGAAAGCGGTGTGTATAAATGCCCGTCGTATGGGAAATAAGATCCCAGATGTTGAAGCTTTAATGGGAGAGGCTGACTTGGATTTAGTGGCAGTTACAGAAACATGGTTCACAGAAAACCATGACTGGGATGTAACTATACTAGGCTATACTTTTATTTATTTTATTTATTTTTATTTAACTATTTTCTTTTATACCGCCCCTTCCAGAGATCAAGGGCGGTTTACATATAACAGTTTAACAGTCTTGTATACGTTTGTATACATTTTACATTGAACAATAGAAAATCAACTATTTACATTGAACATTAAATTTAATTTTGTTGGTATTAAAGCAAAACAAACATCAAACTTTTTACAAATGTATATTTACAGTGGTTGTGTGTGGTGTATAGGGCAGATACTGGTGTAGGTGTTGGAATTTAATTCCTTTTATCTCGTAATTGGGGCGTGTATGGGGGGAGGGACAGACATGTAGTTAGATTGTTGGGATTAAGGGAGTTTGTGCATGTGTAACCACGTTTGTTGTGGGGCTGGCTTTGGGGGAGTAGGGGATTTCAAAGTGTTCAGTGAACAGGTAGGTCTTTAATTCTTTATTCAGAAAGGACTTTATTCAGAAAGGACAGAGTAGGAAGGAGGGGAGGAGGAGTGGCACTATATGTAAAAAAAATATTAAAGCTTTGGAACTAAAGAGCTTAAAAGGGAGAGAGGAGGCACTGTGGGTTAAACTATAAAGAGGGAAAAATCTGTTTGCCTTGGTGTGATATACAGACCTCCCTCACAGAGGGAAGAGGTGGACGGAGAGTTAATTGAAGACATATGCAGCATTGCTAGGAAAGGGGAAGTGTTACTGATAGGGGATTTCAATATGCCAGATGTTTGGCGCATTCCGGCTGCAGTATCATCTAGAAGTAAGGAGATCCTGGATTTTCTATAGGGAGAACTATTCAGCCAACTGGTAACAGAATCCACACGTGAAGGGGCCATACTGGACTTGGTGCTTACAAATGGTAAAAGTGTTTCTAATGTTATAGTGGGAGATCATTTTGCATCCAGTGATCACCAGATGGTGTGGTTCAGTATTAGGACTAGGGCTGTTAGAATCCATTCAAAAGCAAGGGTCTTAGACTTTAGGAAAACTAACTTTGCCAAGATGGGCCAATACCTCAGGTAGTCATTAGCAGGATGGGAACAGCTGGGGGATGTAGAAAAACAGTGGGCAAAACTGAAAGGGGATATTTTAAGGGCAACCAACCTTTTTGTTAAAATGGTAAATAAAAGGAAAATGAGACCGCTATGGTTTTCGAAAGAAGTAGCTGAAAAGGTGAAGAAAGAGGGGAGGCCTTCATGAAATACAAGAGATCACAGAGGAAGATGGGCATCTATATTTGGAAAAACTTAAAGAAGCTAGAAAAGTAGTCAGGAAAGCAAAGATTCAAAAAGAGGAGGAAATAGCCAATGCAATAAAGTGTGTGTGTGGAGGGGGGGGGGAGATAAGACATTTTTCAGTTATTAGTGAGAAGAGGAAGGGCAAAAGTGGTATCGTCAAACACAAGGGTGAAGGGGAGGAATGTGTAGAAGATGAGGATAAAGCAGAATTGCTTAACAAATATTTCTGTTCTGTGTTCAGATGAAGAACCAGGAGCAGGATCTCAGAAAACATCCACAAACAGGAACAGAAGCGAGGGGCATCTTGAACAATTTTCAGAAGACCGTGTTAGTGAGAAACTAGCTAAGCGTAAAGAAAACAAACCAATGGGACTGGATGGGATATACCCTAGAGAAAATAGTGAGGTTTCTGGAGTCCAGCGGATTACAGGATCTGGGGCAGCATGGATTCACCAGAGGCAGTTCTTGTCAGACAAATCTGATTTCTTTGACTGGGTTACCAGGGAGTTGGACAGAGGGGAGACCACTAGATGTGGTGTTTTTAGGTTTCAGTAAAGCCTTTGAGACACCGTTCCTCACAGGCGACTTATAAACAGAGTACCCTAGGGATGGTCCCTAAATTACTGCTTGGTTGAGTGGGAGGCGACAAAGGGTACAGGTAAATGGAGTTCACTCTGAGGAGAAGGTGATACCAGTGGTGTGCTCTAGGGATCTGTTCTTGGTCCGATTATTTTTAACATCTTTGTAGTGATAAAGCGGAAGGGCTGTCGGGTAAGATTTGTCTCTTTACGGATGATACCAAAATCTGCAATAGAGTAGACACCCAGGAAGGTGTAGATAACATGAGGAGGGATCTAGCTAAGCTTGAAGAATGGTCTAGAATTTGGCAGCTGGGATTTAATATTAAAAAATGCAAGGTCATGCATTTGGGCTGCTGCAATCCAAGGGAGCAATATAGTATAGGGGGTGAAGTACTTTTGTCCACTAAAGAAGAGCAGGACCTAGATGTGGTTGTGTCTGATCTTAAAGTAGCTAAAACGGTAGAAAAGGGCGACAGGAAAAGCTAGAGGAATGCTTGGGTACATAGGGAGAGGAATGGGCCAGCTGAAGAAAGGAGGTGATAGTGCCTCTATATGTCTTTGGTGCCACCTCATGTGGAGTATTATGTGCAATTCTGGAGACCGCACCTTCAAAAGGATATAAACAGGCTGGAGTCAGTACAGAGGGTGGCTACTAAAATGGTTAGTGGTGGTCATTATAAAGCATATGAGGATAGACTTAAGGATCTTAATATGTACACCTTAGAGGAAAGGCGGGATAGAGGTGATATGATTGAGACGTTTAAATACCTCCATGGCATAAATGCACAGGAGGAGAGCATCTTTTTTGATTGAAAGCAAGCTCTCCTACGAGGAGACATGGGATAAGGATGAAAGGGGATAGATTGAGGAGTGATATGCAGAAATATTTTTTTACGGAAAGAATGGGTTGATCTGTGGAATAGTCTCCCAGTTGAGGTGGTAGAGATGAGGACTGTATCTGAATTTAAAGAAGTGTGGGCCAAATACAGAGGATCTCTAAAGGAAAAAAGGGGACTATTGTAGTGGTTGATATGGAAGGACAGACTAGATAGATCATGTTGTCTTTTTCTGTCATGTTTCTATGTTTCTATTTGTAGTCCCGCCCTTCCCCCCATTCCCCCCCCCCCCCCGAAAATGGCAGCAGCCAGGCAGGCTTAATGCACCTCGGTTCCTCTGGTGGGAATGAGGCCAATGCCCAGAGCATAGATTTTGATAGGCCAGAGGTAATTTTGGAATTTTGCCGGCCTCCATTGTGGAGTACTTTTTTTCGGTTGTGGGTTGGGCTATGACATTCAAGCTTGATTTCAGCACAGCGGTAAGGGAGATCTCCAGGAACAAGCAGCAATGTAGTCATCACATATGGGTATTGTTGGTACCGACGGAGCCTGCGCGGGTATGCTCCCCAGCGTCCAATAGGAACGCTTTTGGGAGCACCCCTCAGCACATGCCACTACAACCTTTAAGTTTTTGACTTGGAAGGTCATCTTCCTGATTGCAATCACCTCTGACCGTCGCATTAGTGAATTGCAAGCTTTAGTGGCTGACCTCCTTATACTAGATTTCATCATAAGGATGTTCTTCGAACTCACCCACACTTTATGCCAAAGGTGGTTTCGCCTTTTCATTTAAACCAATCAATTTATCTTCCTGTATTTTTTCCGAGGCCTCACGCCTCTAATGCAGAAAGAAACCTTCATACTTTGGATTGTAAAAGGGCCTTAGCCTTTTACATTCAAAGAACACAGCAACATAGAAAGTCCTCGCAACGTTTTGTAGCTTTTGACCCTAGTCATTTGGGACTTCCGGTCTCCAAAATAACTTTATCTAAATGGATTGCCCAATGCATATCCTTTACTTATGAGAGTAAGGGTCTTCCTCTTCAGGACCATGTCACAGCTCACAATGTGAGAGCCATGGCAGCTTCTATGGCTAATCTCCACTATGTGTCTATCAATGACATTTATTGAGCAGCCACCTGGGCTTCAGTACACACCTTCACAGCCCACTACTGCCTAGATAAAGCCTCCTGTCGGGATGCCTTCTTTGGCCAAGCTATTCTTCAAAATCTCTTTCAAACCTAAACCAACTCCTACCCACCAACCCTGGTGGGATGCCAGAGATCCATGGGAGGAAGGATTCTCACCTTCGACAGTGGCACCTTCCTGGGGCTATCTCCCTTGCATCTTCAGCTAGGGAGTCCCCATATGTGATGACTACATTCCTGCTTGTTCCTGGAGATAGTGTAGTTACTCACCTGTAGCAGGTGATCTCCGGGAACAGCAGGAATTTAGTCCTCACAACCCACCCACCTCCCCTAGGAGTTGTCTCTCTCTCTCTTTGTCTGTTTCCTCTCTCTCCCTCTATTCTTTCACTCAGCTACAAACTTAACTGAAGAGGGACAGTTGGGAAGGCAGCGCGCATGTGCTGAGGGATGCTCCCAAAAGCGTTCCTATTGGACGCTGGGGAGCGTTCCCATGCAGGTTCTGTCAGTACCAATGATACCCATATGTGAGGACTAAATTCCTGCTGTTCCCGGAGATCACCTGTTACAGGTGAGTAACTACGCTTTACAGCTTTTGATTTGTGGTGGTCTGATGCCTTTGGTTCAGCCAACTCTTTTTTAGCAGGATTTCCTGCTGTGCCGGTGCAGGCTGCCGTTCTGCCTGGGGAGCTGTTGTGGCAATTCAGAGAGGGTTAAAAAAAAAACAAACGGTACTTCCCAGGTCTGGGAAAAGTTTGTCTGCCACAGCACAGGGACTGTGGTATTTGGGGAAAAAAGAAATGAAATAAGATAAATATATAGAGCATATATGAATAAGATTTTATGCATAAGGTTGAATTATCAGCAACACTGCAGTAGGAATTAACCATGACTGGCTGGCACAGATCTGACAGTAGGCTGGAGAGAATTTGGCACCAACAGCAGCCATTTTGTTTTATCGGGGGGGGGGGGGTGCTTTAGAGAGACGTGGAAGTAAAACTTTCTGTAATGGATATGACTGTGAATGGCAAGTTGGCAGATATGGAAAGTTCTGATTGGGATGGAAGGAGTTGGGAGCTTTGGGGAAACCTTGTGATTCTGTGAGGGCTTGTTAGCACCAACATGGTGAAGGATTGTACTGTGTTACACCACAAGGTGGAACAAACCGAGAACAAAGTGAGTGGTTCAATTTTCTCCATTGACCCAAAGGAAATTTTCAAGGAGTTACTGAAGATCCCAGGGGAGATACCACCTCCTTTCTTATATGGTGGTCTATCTTCCTTTCAGGAGAAGGGTAGATGAGGCTGGAGCCACTGAGGTACCTTTTTCAAGTCTCTACAAATTGCTTAGATAAAACAATGATATTGGAAGCACCATCTGAAGAGAATGGGTTATATGGGATGCTTCTTGTGAGTTTTTTTTAAATGACAAATTCTGCAATGAGATCATCAGTGTGTAGGGGCCAGCATATATTCTGTTTTCCTGATATGTGTAGGGAGATGCAGAGGAGGAGAAAGCTGTTTTGCAGTTCCAATATTTTTTGTGCCATGAAGGCAATTTTTTTCTTGTGATAGCCTGAGTTCTTGGTGTAGATCACTAATGTTAGATGTGTGTTTTTTGACACTTAACACTTTTGAAGAAAGATTTCCATATAATCTGAGACTGAATGGTTTCACATTACATTCAGGGTTGTCTGATGCTGTGGGGATTTGTTCTGGTACCTTCCAGTTTTCTTATTTAGTGTTTTTCTAAATTTTTGATTTTCCCCTTATTTCTGTAGGGATCTTTAGATTTAATTGTGGGCCTTTTGGGTGTTGAGTTGTATTTTGTTTTGTTTTACCATAGTTTAATTGTGGTACCAGCAGCTGAACAATAGAGTTGCTAGCAAGACTGTTTACAGTTACCAAATGACAAGGAACTGAAAGAGAAAATAATTATCTATCTCCAGGAACAAGCAGGAATGTAGTCTTCACATATGGGTATCGTCGGTACGGATGGAGCCTGTGCGGGAACGCTCCCCAGTGTCCAATAGGAAAGCTTTTGGGAGCATCCCACAGTGCCTGCGTGCTGCCTTCCCGCCTTTCCCAAGTGTCCCTCTCCAGTTCGTTTTCCGCGGAGCTGACAGGTCGCCCATCCTGTCACTGCAGAAAAAAATCCCTTCTATTCTTTTCTGTGGTCGCGTCTGCCTTCCCTCGACGCTACACCGGTACCGCCAGTTGTTCGTTCTTTTCTTTAAAAACAAAAAACAAACTTTCTTCTGGTGTCTTTTTCCAGTAATTTTCTCTCAGGTGCCACGCGCCATTTTGGGCACTAGGCCCAACTTTTTCTTCAGAATGGAAAAACCCGCTTTGGGTTTTAAAAAGTGTTCTAAGTGTGGTGGTACTATCTCCGTCACCGACACCCATGAGTGGTGCCTCAAATGTTTAGGTCCTGACCACTCTATTTCAGAGTGTGTTGCCTGTGGGATGATGTCAAAAAGGGGCCGGCAGAACCGAGCTGCTAAACTTAGCACCCTCCGATGCAGCCTCTGTGGCATCGATGTCGTCCAGGGCTTCGTCTTCCTCCCATGGATCTCAGATAACTAAACATAATTCTCCAGGACCAAGCAGGAAGTCAGTCCTCACATATGGGTGACGTCGGCGCCGACGGAGCCCTCGCGGAGCAAATTTCCCCAGCTTTCAAAGAAAGCCTTTGGGAATTGCAGCGCGCATGCGCGGTCCCCTTCCCGCCCAAAGGTGCCATCTTGGCCAGTCTTTTTTTTGCGGAGCCCTACAGACGCTGTCTACAAGTCACCGCTGAAAAGTTGATTTTCTTTCTTTATTTTAGTATTTTCTTCGGTTCGACGCCGGTCCTTTTTCCGTCCGGCCTCGCAACGCCGGTTGCGAGGCCTCCCCTTCTTTTCGCTTTTTTCACTTTTCCCTGGCGGCACGAACGTTTGACCTCGCAGGGGCCCTTTTTCCCCCGATGGCCGCCAGTGGTTTTAAAAAGTGTGTTGAGTGTAAGAAACTCATGTCTCTTACTGACACACATGATTGCTGCCTCTGTTGCCTGGGCCCAGATCATGAAGAAATGATCTGTGGAGCCTGTAGCAAGATGTCTGCGAAATCTTTGCGGAGTCGGCAGCATCAGCGGGAGAGAATCTTCTTTGACCCCAGCCGTACCCGGACCTCGTCAGAAGCTTCGGTGTCCAGGGAATCTGGCTCTGAACACCGTCGGAGCTCCTCTGAGAGGGGGTCTCCTACCCGAGAACATCATCGGAGGAAGAAACCCGCGAGGACGGCGTCGGTGGACGCTCCTGGCTCCGTGAGGGCCAGGTCGCATAGCCCCGATAGCCGTCCCGGGTCTTTGGAGCTGGAGCGGCCGTCCAAACAGCCTCGTCTGGAGATGGACTCGTCTGCTCACGTAAGTCCTGTTGTCCTCGTGGAATCGCCTCCGAGGGGTCTGACGTCAGGCCCGACGCCGTCGGGGCCCGAGTCGGGGGCTGCTGGGTCTCCTGAGTTCGGACTCAGGTTGACGGCCTTGGAGAGCAGCCTGGCTGCCTTCATGGACCAGCAGTGGGCATTGATCGCTGGCCTCGCTGGCGCTTCTGCCCTGACCGCCGGGACGTCGACGTCTAAGTCGACCCCGGAGACCGAGCCGATCCTCGAGTCCATGCGGGCTCGAGTCGATCCTCGGTCGAGGTCCCCTTCGGTCTCCCGTTCGGGGCTGAGGTCGTCGACACCGACTCCCTCAGCGTCGGGGCGGACGGCGTCTGTGCCCGCCCAGCCAGAGCCGCTCGACTCCTCCTCCGAGGAGTCCGCCTGGGAATCCGAGGTGGAAGAGTCACCTGATTCTTTTCGGACTCTGTGTATCCCTTCGGACTCCCCCGAGTCCGAACCTCGGAGACAGTCCCCTCCGGAGGATGCACGGTTCTCGGACTTCGTGAGGGATATGGCCAAGGCCTTGGCCTTCCCTGCGGATCCCGAGGAGGAGCCTCGAGCCGAAGAGCTCGATGCCCTCCAGTATGACTCTCCTGCAAAGGAGCATTTTACTGTACCGGTTCCTCCGATGCTGGAACGACTTCTCTTCCGCATGTGGGAGAGCCCGGCGTCGTCACCGGTATTAAGCAAGCGGGTCGATGCCATATATCGAGTCCGCAAGAGCCCTGGCTTCCAAAAAGCACAGCTGCCGCACCATTCCATGATGGTGGAATCGGCCATGCATAGGCTCAAGAGCCAAAGATGCACTCCTCGGTGCCTCCCGGCAGGGAAGCCCGCAGCCTGGATGGCCTCGGTAAGAAGTGTTTCCAGGGCTCTATGCTTGCTTGTCGGGTCCAGACTTACCAGCTCTACATGGGCATGTATCTCAGGGACCTGGCTAAAGAAATAGCCGGATTCTCTGCTGGTCTCTCCGAGGAACCTTTGCGGAGGTTCCTGGCCTTGTCCACTGGTATTCGAGAGTGCTCAAAGTTTATCTCTCAAGCAGCCTATGATGGCTTTGAGGCTTCGGCTCGAGTAGCCGCAGCCGGCATCGGTGCCCGCCGACAGGCTTGGCTTCAGTCATCCAACCTCGAGCCCTGGGTGCAGGACAAGTTGGTCGATGTCCCCTGCAGAGGTGAAAACCTCTTTGGCAAACCTATGGACGAGAAGGCTGCACAACTCGAGACAGAGACTCTCACCAGGACTCGGCTCTCCAGGAAAACCTCTGCCCCTTCCCAGAAGGAGAAGGGCTCGGGGAAAAAGCCCTTTTACCCGAGGAAGGCGGTTGCCTATAAACACTACCCTCATTATCAGGCCTCCGCAACTCCCCAACAGGGTCATCAGGCCAAGGGACGGGGTAACGGGTCCCATCGGCAGCAAGCCCCCAAGCCTGCGCCACCGGCCCCTGCTCCGCAGGGTGGGGGTTTTTGACTCTTTCAGCATAGCCTCTCCCCCTCCGCTGGTGTCTCTCAGCACGGGAGGCCGGCTGGTCCACTTTGCCCACAGGTGGTCTAACATCACGTCAGATGCCTGGGTGCTCCACATAGTCCGAGAGGGCTATCTTCTACACTTCCACCAGGTACCTCCCCCCTACTTTCCAGGGGAGCCTCTGCGACCCCCTCTTCACCGGGACTTACTCCTTCAAGAGTTGGCAAGTCTTCTTCAGGAACAGGCGGTGGAACCGGTGCCCCACCACCTGAGAGGTCAAGGCTTTTATTCCAGGTACTTCCTGATACCAAAGCGAACTGGAGGCCTCAGACCCATCCTGGACTTGCGGAACCTCAACAAGTTCCTGGAAAGGGAAAAGTTCAAGATGCTTACCCTTGGAATCCTGCTGCCCTACCTCCGGCAGGGAGATTGGCTATGCTCCTTGGATCTAAAGGATGCCTACACTCACATCCTCATCCACCCAAGCCACCGACAATACCTAAGGTTTGTGGTGGCAGGCAATCATTACCAGTACAGAGTACTGCCCTTTGGCCTATCCTCCGCACCACGAGTCTTCACAAAATGTCTCGCAGTGGTGGCGGCTTATCTCCGGCTTCAAGGCCTCTTTGTCTTCCCTTACCTAGACGACTGGCTCATCAGAGCACCATCCTCCACGGAGGCCACTCACGCCACGCAACGTACTGTGACTCTGCTCCAGTACTTGGGCTTTGTCATAAACTTCGAAAAGTCCGCTTTGCTCCCCTCTCAGGATCTCGAGTTCATCGGCGCCAGATTAAACACGCTTCAGGCGCGAGCCTTTCTGCCGCTCGACAGGGCACAACGGCTCATGGCTCTCGCCAGCCGCTTTCGCAGCCATTCCCGGGTCTCGGCCAGGCACTTTCTGAGACTGCTCGGCCACATAGCTTCCACGGTCCATGTGACCCCCAATGCCCGCCTGAATATGCGGCCTGTTCAATGGTGCCTTCGCTCACAATGGCGTCAGGCCTCGGGGAGACTAGCGGACTCAGTACAAATCTCCAGCCCGCTGGTCTCTTCTCTGCGGTGGTGGCTTCATCTACCCAACCTAGTGCTCGGAATGCCTTTTCAGTCTCCTCCGCCTGTTCAGGTACTGACGACTGATGCTTCTCTCCTGGGTTGGGGAGCACATTGCCAAGGGACATGTACTCAGGGTCTCTGGACCCCGTGGGAATCTGCCCAGCAGATCAACTTCCTGGAGCTCAGAGCGATCCGCCTGGCTCTACGGGCCTTCTCCCACCTTACCACTCACCAGTCCGTCCTCGTCCAGACGGACAATCAAGTGGTCATGTTCTACGTGAACAAACAGGGGGGCACGGGCTCCTTCCTTCTCTATCGGGAAGCACAAAAGCTCTGTGCTTGGGCCGTCAACCGAGGAATCCTCCTCAAAGCCGTTTATCTCCCAGGTCAAGAAAATTTCCTGGCAGACAAACTGAGCAGAATCCTCCAACCACACGAGTGGAGATTAGACCCGTTGGTGGTTCAAAGGATTTTTCTCCAGTGGGGCCTCCCCACGCTGGATCTCTTTGCCAGTCCCCTGAACAGGCAACTTCCTCGGTTCTGCTCTCGGGAACCGCATCCCCTCCAAGTAGCGGTGGATGCTTTTCTGCTCTCATGGTCCACGGGCCTTCTGTATGCCTTTCCTCCCATGCCGCTGGTGTCTCGGACACTTTTCAAGGTTCTCCAAGACAAGGCTTCGATGATCCTGATAGCTCCCCGGTGGCCCAGGCAACCGTGGTTCCCGCTACTGATGCGAATGGCGGTAGATACTCCGTTGCCTCTGGGGTTTCAACCCGATCTCCTGACCCAGGATCAGGGGTCTCTCCTACACCCCAACCTCAGATCTCTTCATCTGATGGCCTGGCTGCTGAAAGGGTAGTCCTTGCTCCCCTCCTGCTGCCTCCAGAGGTGGAAGAGGTCGTGCTAGCTTCCAGGCGACCCTCTACCCGGAAATCCTACGCCCTTAAATGGCGTCGCTTCTCCACCTGGTGTACTCAACAGTCTCAAGATCCCTTCTCCTGCTCGGTGTCGGTGGTCTTGCAGTACTTGCTTTCCCTCTCCAATCTTGGACTAAAGTCCAACTCGGTCAAAGTTCACCTCAGTGCTATTTCTGCACATCATGTGCTGGTGGAAGGCAGGCCTCTTTCCGGCCACCCTCTTGTGGTGCGGTTCTCCCGAGGTCTCCTTCTCCTTAAACCACCTTTGCGCCCCCCAGCCCCTGACTGGGACCTGAACGTGGTTTTACAGCGGATCACCTGTCCGCCTTTTGAACCTATGGTTACCTGTCCTCTCCGTTTTCTTTCTTGGAAAACCTTATTCCTGGTAGCCCTCACTTCCGCTAGGCGCGTTAGTGAACTGCAGGCCCTAGTGTCTGATCCCCCTTACACTAGGTTCTACAAGAATAGGGTAGTCCTGCGGACTCACCCTAAGTTTCTTCCAAAAGTGGTCTCCCCTTTTCACATCAATCAGGAGGTGGTGCTTCCGACCTTCTTTCCCAGGCCACACTCCAGCCGAGCTGAAATGGTCTTGCATACCCTGGACTGTAGAAGGGCGTTAACCTTCTACCTTGATCGTACGCGGGAGCACCGTAAGACTGTTCAGCTCTTCCTGTCTTACGACCCTAATAAATTGGGGCTCCCTGTCTCCAAGCGTACTCTGTCCATCTGGGTAGCTGACTGTATCGCTTGGACTTATGGGGCGGCCGGCCTCTCGTTGGAAAGTCGAGTCACGGCTCATCGGGTTAGGGCGAAGGCTGCGTCAGTGGCTTACCTCCGCTCTGTTCCATTGGCGGACATCTGCCGGGCCGCCACTTGGTCTTCGAGCCAGACTTTTGCAACCCATTAGTGCCTCGAGAGGGAGTCCCGCAGGGACAGTGCTTTCGGACAGGCAGTCCTCCATAATCTCTTCGAGGTTTAAGCAACTCCTACCCTCCATCCCGGATGTTGGGCTACCGGTTGGAGATTAGTCAGAGAAGATTCCTTCCTTCGGTGCTACTGAGCTTGAGGGAGCTCATTTTTTGTGCTTAGGGTCTCCGGTAGCCTTAAGCTGGGGAGTCCCATATGTGAGGACTGATTTCCTGCTTGGTCCTGGAGAAAGCGTAGTTACTCACCTGTAACAGGTGTTCTCCAGGAGCAGCAGGAATCAGTCCTCACAACCCTCCCTCCTCCCCTTGGAGTTGCAGTCATATGATTTCGTTTTTGCAAATTTTTTGCTGTCTTTCGCTATGTCATCAGACTGGCCAAGATGGCACCTTTGGGCGGGAAGGGGACCGCGCATGCGCGCTGCAATTCCCAAAGGCTTTCTTTGAAAGCTGGGGAAATTTGCTCCGCGAGGGCTCCGTCGGCGCCTATGTCACCCATATGTGAGGACTGATTCCTGCTGCTCCTGGAAAACACCTGTTACAGGTGAGTAACTACGCTATCTAGCCGGTCCTCAAAGGGTAGATCTCCTTCTAGACAGCGAGATGCCTCTGGCGTTGCCCTTGAGGGACTTTCACCGGCAAAATTGCCCCAGCGGGAGGCTTCGGCTTCCGAAGCACTAACGGGGCTCCAGGATGTTCTCGAGGCTTCAACCTCGGCAGAACTACTGGTGCCATGCTCTGGGGTACCGGCCGCTTCTTCCGGTACCGATACCCAAGCATCGGCAGCGTCGATAGACCAGAGATTCTTGGCTATTGAATGCAGTCTGGTGGCTCTTCTCACGGCCCTTGAAACCGCTTCAGACTATTCAACCAGTACCAGCACTGACTGCATTGACATCGGCAGGTATTCTACCAGGACCAGACCACTCCGATGCTGACTTCGATCAGTACCATGCCTTGTACGATCACCCGGATCGGAGATACTTTGAATCCTCGGAAGAGTCTGAAGACTCTTAAGAGCTCTGCCGATACCAGAGTTTCTCTTGAAGATTCCGTTTGTCCTCAACGTAGGATGTCTCCACGAGAGGATATGTCCTTTCAGGTTTTTATCCGAGATGTGGCTCGAGGTCTTTCCATCACAGTGGCTCCTGAAAAAGAGCCTAGGGCAAAGGAATTAGAAATCCTGCAATACCCTAAAGCTCCCAAGGAGGCAGCTACCTTACCTATTCATGAGATCTTGCATGATCTCATGTTAAGGATGTGGGAAACATCTCTAACCACATCTCCTCACTCTCGAAGACTCGACACCATGTATTTAGTTCCTCCCTGTCCTGGGTTTCAGAAGACTGTTACCACACCATTCCATGGTGGTGGAGTCAGCAGTGAGAAGGATCAAGAGTGCAAAAAGGCATGCATCTAATCCTCCAGGATGTGAGTGTAGAACTCTTGACGCCTTTGAACGTCGAACCTTCCAGGCTTCCATGCTTTCTGCTAGGATCAGTTCCTATATCTTTTATATATGGGAATGTTCCTTAAGGAGGTCACAGGAGATTTAGAGCTTATGAGCCCTCTTCTTCCTGATAAGAGGCAAGATTATCTCGCCCTTGTCAAACATGCTCAGGATGTTTCCAAGTTTGTGAATGGTGCAGCTTTTGACTGCTTTGAGTACATAAGCAGAACCTCTGCCATTGCCATAGGTGCATGTAGGATTGCCTGGCTTCAGGCATCTGACTTGGAAATTTGGGTACAGGATAAATTAGGGAATATTCCTTGCACAGGAGAAAATCTCTTTGGCAAGAATTGGCAGGAAAAAGCTAATGAGATATAGATGCTGACAATATCACTTTGGATAGATTGTATGTCTAAATCTACAGCTGATCCTGCGAGGTAAAAATCCTCTAAGAAACCATTCTTCAGTAAGAAGTTTTATCCTTCCTATACCCAACAGGGGCATCGTTTAGGTCAGTCTGCCCAAAAGTGACAGCAGCAACAACCTAGACAAAGAAAGGCAAAAGCAGCTAAGCCTCAACCGGCTCAGCAGACTCAGCCTCCACAGGGGCTTTTGCTCCTATCTAGAGAACTTTGCCTTCCTGGCCCTGAATGGCCCAGAGCCCTCCACCATACCAGGAAGGTTGTCATTTTGCCCCCAGATGGGGTCAGAACAGTAGAAAATTGGACTCTGTCTATTGTAAGAGAGGGGTACAAGCTTCATTTTCTCAGCATGCCCCCTCCTACAATGGTAAGACAGTTCAATTCTCAGACCTCTCTCAACGACCAGTTAAGTCAAGAGGTCACTGTGCTTCTTGCCCAAGGGGCAATAGAAGAGGTACCGATTTCCCCAACGGGGTACAGGGTTTTACTCCCCCCTATTTCCTTATTCCAAAGAAAACAGAGGGGCACAGACCCATTTTAGACCTTAGAGAATTGAAGAAATTCCTG
Source organism: Ichthyophis bannanicus (assembly GCA_033557465.1). Taxonomy (NCBI): domain Eukaryota; kingdom Metazoa; phylum Chordata; class Amphibia; order Gymnophiona; family Ichthyophiidae; genus Ichthyophis; species Ichthyophis bannanicus. The sequence continues at coordinate 254,519,355 of CM066031.1, forward strand.
TTCAAAGAAAAGTTCAGAATGATTTCTCTAGGAACTCGGCTGCCATACCTTCAGAGTCAGGATTTGCTTTGTTCTCTAGAGCTCAAGGATGCGTACACTCATGTTCTCATCCATCCAACTCATTGAAAATTCCTTAGCTTTCTGTTTCAAGGGAAGCACTACCAATACAGGGTTCTTCCTTTTCGGCCTGGTCTCTGCACCAAGGATGTTCACAAAATGCATGGCTGTGGTGGCAGTATTTCTCTGCACTCTGGGAATATTCGTCTTCCCTTACTTAGACTGGCTCATTCGAGCCTCTTCAGAGCCAGAGGTTAGGGTTGCTCTCTCACACAATGCGCATCCTTCAGTATTTGGGACTTGTCATAAACTTCCCAAAATCCAACCTTGCTCCCACTCAGTCCCTGGAGTTTATAGGAGCTCTTCTGGATACCAGACAGACAAGGGCCTACCTTCCACAGCCCCGCTGCCTTCGCATTGTGCAGTGCTAAAACCTCACCTCATTGCTCGGGAAATGTTAGTTGCTAGGCCACATGGCATCCACCGTGTATGTGGTTCCCTTATGCTCGTCTTCATATGAGGGCAGCCCAGTGGACTCAGGCATCAGGTTGCCTGTCAGACAAAATAGCAAACTCAGATTGCCTTATTTTGTCCCTCCAATGGTGGCAGTCACCCCAAAACCTTTTGGTGGGGTCTCCTTTTCAGCAAACCCCACCCCAAGCCACTCTTAACAGATGCCTCACAGATGGGTTGGGGAGCCAACCTGCAAGGCCTCTCTACCCAGAGTACCTGAACTCCACAGGAGGCCTATCTACACATCAATCTCCTGGAACTCAGAGCAATCTTCCTTGCTCTTAGAGTATTCTACACCCAGCTCAGCTACAAGAAAGTCCTAGTTCAAATGGACAATCAAGTAGCAATGTTCTATGTGAACAAGGAGGGCGGAACAGGCTCTGCTCTGCAAGGAAGCTTTGTGACTATGGGCCCTCACCAGAGAGTATCAGATTCATCTCCTTGCGGTGTATCTTCCAGGCATTCAAAACTCTTGCGTAGACAGACTCAGTAGAGTTCTGCTTCCACACGAATGGTCTCTCCATGCAGACCAGGTGGCCAAAATTTTTCAAATTTGGGGAACCCCAGACATAGACCTCTTTGCAAGTCCGCTGAATGCCAAACTTTCCAAAATCCAACCTTGCTCCCACTCAGTCTCTAGAGTTCATAGGAACCCTGCTGGATACCAGACAGACAAGGGCCTATCTTCCACAGTCCTGCTGCCTTCGCATTGTGCAGTTAGCTTCCCATGCAATGCTAAAGTCTCACCTCACTGCTCGGGAAATGTTACAATTGCTGGGCCACATGGCATCCACCGTGCATGTGGTCCCTTATGTCCACCTCCATATGAGGGCAGCCCAGTGGACTCTATCCACACAGTGGACTCAAGCGTCAGGTTGCCTGTCAGACAAAATAGCAACCTCAGATCGTCTTATTTGTCTCTCCAATGGTGGCAGTCACCCCAGAATCTGTTGGTGGGGTCCCCTTTTCAGCGACCCCCACATCAAGTAACTCTAACAGATGCATCACAGGTGGGTTGGGGAGCCCATTTGCAAAGCCTCTCTACCCAGGGTACCTGGACTCCACAGGAGACCGATCTACACATCAATCTCCTAGAGCTCAGAGCAATCTTCCTTGCTCTTCGAGTGTTTCACACCCAGCTCAGCTACAAAACTGTCCTAATCCAAACGGACAACCAGGTAGCCATGTTCTATGTGAACAAGCAGGGCGGAACAGGCTCTGTCGCTCTGCAGCTAAGCTTTGCGACTTTGGGCCCTCGCCAGAGAGCATCAGATTCATCTCCTGGCAGTGTATCTTCCAGGCATACAAAACTCTTGGGCAGACAGACTCAGCCGCGTTCTGCTTCCACAAGAATGGGGTCTCCATGCAGACCAGGTGGCCAAAATTTTCCAATATTGGGGAATCCTGGACATAGACCTCTTTGCAAGTCTGCTGAATGCCAAACTTCCCCGGTTCTGTTCCAGAATTCCGCCTCAGGGTTGTCAGGCCACGGATGCCTTCCTCCTCCATTGGGGTCGGGACTTTCTGTATGCCTTCCCACCCATTCCCCTAATTCCCAGAACCCTATTCAAGCTTCAGAGAGACAGAGGCCGCATGATTCTCATAGGCCCACATTGGCCACGACAAGTGTGGTACCCTCTGCTCTTACATCTCTCTCAAGCTCCATCTCTGGAACTAGGATCTGCTCCAGATCTCCTATCCCAGGAGGACGGGATGCTGTGGCATCCCAATCCCCAGTCTCTACATCTCAGGGCATGGTTGCTGAAAGCCTAGAATTTCATGGTCTTAGCCTTTCTCAGCAAGTAAGGGATATCCTTTATGCTTCCAGGAAACCATCCACAAGATGCTCTTATGCTTTCAAGTGGAAAAGGTTTACCATATGGTGTTCGCAGAAGGGTCTTAACCCTCTTGCAATACCTCTGGAATCATTACTGGAATATCTCCTTCATTTGTCTAATGCAGGGCTTAAGACCAATTCAGTGAGAGTTCATTTGAGTGCTATTGCAGCTTCTCTCAAACCTTTAAATGGACAACCTATTTCCTCTCATCCTATCATAGCAAGATTTATGAGAGGCCTTCTTCTAACTTAACCTCCCATTAAGCCACCACCGGTGGCATGGGATTTAAATCTGGTTCTTGGCTAGCTCATGAAGCTGCCTTTTGAACTATTAGCTACTACCTCTGTAAAATTCCTTTCCTGGAAGGTTATTTTTCTTATTGCAATCACATCAGCACGTCGTATTAGTGAGTTGCAAGCATTGGTGGCTGATCCTCCTTATGCAAGGTTCCATCATGATAAGGTAGTCCTTAAGACTCATCCTCACTTTATGCCAAAGGTGGTTTCATCTTTTCATTTAAACCAAGCAGTTTACCTTCCTGTTTTTTCCCAAGGCCTCATGCCTCTAATGCAGAAAGGAATCTTCATACTTCGGACTATAAAAGAGCTTTGGCCTTTTACTTGCAAAGGACGCAGCAACATAGAAAGTCCTCCCAACTCTTTGTTGCTTTTGATCCTAGTCATTTAGGGCTTCCAGTCTCCAAAAGGACACTGTCCAACTGGATTGCACAGTGTATCTTTTGCCTATCGGAGTAAGAACCTTCCTCTTAAAGGCCATGTCACAGCGCACAATGTGAGAGACATGGCAGCCTCTATGGCTCATCTTCACTCTGTCTATCGACGACATCTGTCGAGCAGCTACCTGGACCTCGGTTCATACCTTCACAGCCCATTACTGCTTGGACAAGGACTCCCTTCGGGATGCCTTGTGTGGTCAGGCTGTTCTTCAACACCTGTTCCATACTTAATCAACTCCTACCCACCATCCCTGGTAGGATGCCAGAGATCCATGGGGGGAAGTGGAGCCCTTTCACAGGGGCACACAACTTCTGGCGTTTCTCCCTGGCATCTGTAACTAGGGAGTCCCCATATGTGAAGACTACATTCCTGCTTCTTCCTGGAGATAGCATAGTTACTCACCTGTAACAGGTGATCTCCGGGAACAGCAGGAATTTAGTCTTCACAACCCACCCACCTCCCCTAGGAGTTGTATCTCTCTATCTTTTTCTCTTTCCCTCTCTCTCTCTCTCTTTATCTCAGCTTTAAACGCAACTGGAGAGAGGCAGTTGGGAAAGGTGGGAAGGCAGCGCGCAGGCACTGTGGGGTGCTCTCAAAAGCTTCCTAATTGGACGCTGGGGAGCGTTCCCGCGCAGGCTCTGTCGGTACCGACGATACCCATATGTGAAAACTAAATTCCTGCTGTTCCCGGAGATCACCTGTTACAGGTGAGTAGCTGCTTTCTCTTGCCCTCTCGTCCTTTTACCATCACTCAAGCCTCTAGCTAGTTCTGTCTTCTGCTGAGAATATTCCAGAAAATTTCCATTGGTAAAATATACTGGGAAAGGACATAAAGCCCACCTTTTGTCTCCTAAATTTTCTCATGTTGCAACTGTTGAAGTTTCCACTTTATTCCCTGCTTCTGCAAGTCTACCACTAATTTTTGCCTGCTTGTGGTGATCTATGAATCCTATATTTTTTAGCATCCACCAGATCAGTCTAGAAGAAATGGCCCTCTGCCAGCATTTGGAGACAGACCAAAAGCTCGAGAACTCTGTTGTATACAGGGCGCAGTGCAGCCGCATGCTCTTCAGTATTCTGTCTCCAGCAGATGGTAGAGGGCATCCACTGCAGCATTCACATAGTCTGGTGAATGATCACCTAGTTGAGTTAGTACAGGTGTGCTTCTGGAGTCCTGCCAAGCCCAGGGGGAATACCTGGAGGAGTCTAGGTCATATCACTCAAGTTTCATCCTCCTCCTTCCTCTCGTTTGATTTCCTCTACAGTGCTTTCTTTTTTCCCTTCATCATTCCCTCACTGGTGTTGCTTAATTAAAAATTAAACAGACCAAAAGAAAGAAAGGAAGACTAAATGAACTGCTGTGGAGAAGCAGGGTCATGGGCTAAGGAGCTTCTGGGAACTCTGGTGCAAGGAAGAAGCAGTGCCTGAGAGTTGTGGGAAGGGCTATGCTGAGTGCCAGGAAGGGTATGAGTTTCTTCAGCAGTAGCAGTGGTGAGCATCGAGTGGTGTGGGTTGCTGGGACAAGGCATCTTTGCAGCACTGAGTGTGGTGCGGGTTGAGTAGCTGTGGCAAGGCCTATCGAACTGTACCTGGGAGCAGCAGAGTTTCATTTGGCAGTAGCTAGGTATGTTTTGTGTTAAGAGCAATGACTACTTTGTCTGCAGTGGCAACAAGATTTATAGAGTACGAAGAAAGCTGCTGCTGTGGGTATCCAGTGCCCTTGGCAGCATAAAATCTTTCGCCTGCAGTGACCATGTGGAGGACTGCAAAGGGAGGTGCCATCTGAGCATGCCAAATGCTGTACTGAGGGGGATCAGAGCAATGCTGCTTCTGCTATGGGGGTGCAGTTTCTGTCCGCAAGTATGAACAGTGGGCTTTGAACCAGCTCCAGAGGAAGCCTGGCTTTTTTTTTTTAAGCACTATTTTTTTTTCCTGGAGAGCCCTGCTGCATGTGGCAGTGTGGGACTGCTACCATTTCATTAGAGGAGGATTTTTCGGCTTGGCATTTTATGGTGGTCTTCCATGTTTCTGGAAAAAGCACAGATGTGGATCAGTAGGATTCCAGGGCTGTTTTGTAGCCAGAGCCGGTTCCCCCACCTGGGTAAGGGGTTTGCCTTTCTTTCTTTCCTGGATTAGTGCAATTTCTTGATCAGGCATTTCTTGCAGTGTTGGTCACAGGGTCCCCTCTCCTCTCGGCAGATTTAAGTCAGAGGAGGTGACTGAGGCTGGACTCACATGGGAACTGATGGTGCACACTATTGCAGAGTGTGGCTGGTGGACTTCAGCCAGCTTCTTGGAGAGTTCGCAGTCTGTTAAGGGAGCTTATTGGAAGGGGATCTCCCCATAGATGAAGGGGCTGCCACATCAGTGGTTTGTCCTTTTCACAGACAGGAGCAGCCAGTCATAATGACTTGGATATTAGTGATCTCCAGGAACAAGCAGGAATGAGTCTTCACATATGGGTACCGACGGAGCCTGCGCGGGAACGCTCCCCAGATTCCAAAAGGAAAGCTTTTCGGAGCATCCCACAGTGCCTGCGTGCTGCCTTCCCGCCTTTCCTAACTGCCTCTCTCCAGTTCTTCTTTTCCGCAGAGCCAGCAGGTCGTGTTCCTGTCACCGCTGAAGAATTTCTTTATTTTATTTCTTTGGTCGCGCGTCCGCCATCTCGACGCTGGACCGGTACCGTCGATCTTTTCTTTCTTTCTTCTAAAAAAACCCCCCAAACTACTGTTTTTTCTCACTTCAGTGCATTTTCTTCTTTGGCCTTAGGCCTAGGAAATTTTTCCTCATCGAAAAGCCCGCCTCTGGGTTTAAAAAATGCACGAAGTGCAGCGGCACTATTTCTGTCACTGACACCCATGAATGGTGTCTAAAATGTTTAGGTCCTGACCACTCCATTGCTGATTGTGAGTCCTACTCCATGATGTCTGAGAGGTCTACAGAATCGAGCAGCTAAGCTCAGTACCCTGTTTCCCTCGGATGCAGCTTCGGTTGCATCGATGTCTTCCAGGGCTGCTGCTTCCTTACATGGATCTCAGGTAACCAAACTTAAATCCAGCCGGTCCTCGAAGGGTAGATCTCCCTCTAAGTATCGAGATGCCTCCGGGCTTGCCCTCGAGGAATCCGCACCGGCAAAATTACCCCGGCGGGAGGCTCCGGCTTCCAAAGCTTTATCTATGGGGTCACAGGTTGACATCGATGGCTCGGCCTCGACCGATCACCTGTTGCCATGTTCTGGGGTACCGGTGGTTCCCACTGGTACCAACATCCAGACATTGGTTGCGTCAATGGATCAGAATATCCTGACCATGCAGCGTGCCATACAAGCTGCGACGCCTTCGGTACCGCAACAAACTCTGTTGCCGGTACCGACTCTGGCACCGGTACCGACATCGGTTCCGGTGCCGGTACCGATTGCATCGACATCCACTTCGGTGTCGACTGCAGCAATACACTGTTCTGTGATGCCAATCGGTACCGAACCGGTACCGATCACTCCCGATGTCGATACCACCTGGTACGCGTATCGGGCTCTGCAGGAACATCCAGACAGGCGATACTTTGATTCCTCTGAAGACTGATGAATCAGAGGTCTGTCGAAGCATCGGTGATTCATCCTCAGGAGCCCTCTTCTCCAAAAAGGAGAATGTCTCCTCCAGAAGACTTGTCTTTTCAAGACTTCATTAGGGAAGTGGCCAGGGGCCTTTCCATCTCAGTGGCCCCTGAGACAGAGCCTAGAGCCAAAAATTAGATATTTTACAATATCCTAAGGCTCCTAAAGAGGCAGCCACTTTACCAATACATGAGATTCTTTATGATCACATGTTGGGCATATGGGAGACTCCTCTCACCACTTCCCCTCATTCTCGCAGGTTGGACACCATGTATCGTGTTCCTCCTTGTCCTGGCTTCCATAAGACTCAGCTTCCTCACCACTCCAGTCCATTGTGGTGGAGTCTGCTATGAAGAAGATAAAGAGTACAAAAAGGCACTCTTCTGCTCCTCCAGGAAGAGAATGCAGAACCTTAGATGCCTTTGGCAGGAGAATTTTCCAGGCTAGTATGCTTGTTGCCAGAATCAACTCCTATAGTCTCTATATGGGGATGTTTCTAAAAGAAGTTACAGATCACCTGCAAACATTATCTCCTTTTAATTCAGAAGATAAAAGGGAAGAATTCCTCACCTGGCTCAAACACGCCCAGGATATTTCCAAGTTTTCCAACCGTGCAGCCTTTGACTCTTTTGAAGGTGCCAGCAGAGCCTCGGCCATTGCCATAGGTGCACGCAGAGTTGCTTGGTTACAAGCTTCTGATTTGGAACCTTGGGTTCAAGATGGACTAGGAAATCTTCCTTGTACAGGTGAAAACCTTTTTGGCAAAGATTGGCAAGCAAAGGCCACCCAAATGGATGCTGAAAATTCTGCTTTAGATAGACTTTCAAAGTCTACTTCTGCTCTCTTTAAGAAAAGGTTGTTCAAAAAGGGATTTTTTCCCAAAAAAGGGTGAATATTATTCTGCTTATGGTCAGCAGTCATCTTCTACAGGTCGTTTTGCTACAAAGAGACAGCAACAACCGAAACAGGCCAAGCCTAAGGCTGCTAGGATTGCTACGGCCCAACAGCCTCAGCCTCCTCAGGGCCTTTGACTTACAACTAGAGAGCTTAGCCTTTGTGGCTCTAGAACATCCAGAGCCTCTCACCATTCCAGGAAGGTTGGCTTACTTTGCTCCCAGATGGGAACAAATCACAGCAGAGCAATGGACCCTCTCCATCATAAGGGAGGGGTACAAGCTTCATTTCTTAAACCTTCCTCCTCACACCATGGTGAGACAGTTCAATTTTCCAACATCTCTCCTCGACCTTCTGGGTCAGGAGATTACTACCCTTCTTGCCCAAGGGGCATAGAAGTACCCCTTCTTCAACAGGGCTCAGGGTTCTACTCCCCCTACTTTCTTATCCCAAAGAAAACAGGGGGCTACAGACCCATATTAGATCTCAGAGAATTGAACAAGTTTCTATGCAAGGAGAAATTCAAGATTTCTCTAGGTACTCTCCTTCCATACCTTCAGAGTCAGGATTGGCTTTGCTCTCTAGACTTCAAGGATGCGTACACCCATGTCCTCATCCATCCAACACACAGAAGGTTCCTTCGGTTCCTTTATCAAGGGAAGCACTATCATTAGAGTGCTTCCTTTCGGTCTGGCCTCTGCACCAAGGGTGTTCACAAAATGCATGGCAGTAGTAGCTGCATTTCTACGCACTCTAGGGATATTCGTATTCCCATATCTGGACGACTGGCTCATCCGAGCTCCATCCCAGTCAGAGGCCCAGATTTCTCTAACCTGCACAAGCCGTATCCTTCAGTATCTGGGACTTGTAATAAACTTTCCAAAATCCCATCTCACCCCTACTCAGTCTCTAGAGTTCATAGGGGCCTTGCTGGATACCACAACTGCAAGGGCCTATCTTCCCCAGGCCCGTTGCCTACGCTTGGTGCAGTTAGCCTCACAAATTCAGTTAAAATCCCATTTAACTGCTTGAGAGATGTTACAACTGTTAGGCCACATGGCATCCACTGTGCATGTGGTTTCTTACGCTCGCCTTCACATGAGGGCAGCTCAGTGGACTCTGTCCACCCAATGGACCCAGGCATCAGGTTGCCTGTCAGACAAAATAGCAACCTCCAGTCGCCTCTTTTGGTCCCTCCACTGGTGGAAGTCCACTCAAAATCTGTTGCTGGGGTCCCCCTTTCAACAGGTGTTACCCCAAGCAACCCTTACAACAGATGCCTCTCCAAGAGGTTGGGGAGCTCATCTTCAAGATCTCTTCACTCAAGGCATCTGGTCTCTAGAGGAGACATCTCTACATATCAACCTCTTAGAGCTCAGAGCAATTTTTCTAGCTCTGAGTCTTCCACACCCTGCTCAGCTACAACAGTCCTCATCCACACGGACAACCAAGTAGCCATGTTCTACGTGAACAAGCAGGGCGGGACTGGCTCTGTCGCTTTGCAACGAAGCTCTGAGATTGTGGGCCTTCGTCAGAGCATCAAATTCATCTCATGGCAGTGTATCTTCCTGGGGTTCAAAACTCTTGGGCAGACACTCAGTCGAGTTCTGCTCCCACACGAATGGTCCCTCCATGGGGACCAGATAGCCAGGATCTTCCGAATTTGGGGAACCCCGGATATAGACCCCTTTGAAAGTCCGTGGAATGCCAAACTTCCCCGGTTCTGTTCCAGGATTCCGTGTCAGGGAGTTCAGGCCAGGGATGCCTTCCTCCATTGGGGGCAAGACTTTCTCTATGCCTTTCCACCCATTCCCCTAATTCCCAAGACACTCTTCAAACTTCAGAGAGACAAGGGGTCTATGATCCTCATAGCACCACATTGGCCACGCCAAGTGTGGTACCCTCTACTTCTGCATCTCTCCCAAGCTCCCTCCCTGGACTTGGGATCTGTTCCAGACCTCCTGTCCCAGGAGGAGGGAACGTTGTGGCACCCAAATCCCCAGTCTCTTCACCTCAGAGCCTGGTTGCTGAAGGCCTAGACCTTCAAGATTTGCATCTTTCTCAGCAGGTGAAGGATATCCTTCATGCTTCCAGAAAGCCTTCCACTAGACGTTCCTATGCTTTTAAATGGAAAAGGTTTACCATTTGGTGTGCAGAGAAGGGTCTTAACCCTCTTGCAATACCTCTGAATTCTTTACTAGAGTATTTGCTGTGTTTATCCCATGCAGGCCTTAAAACAAATTCAGTAAGAGTCCATTTGAGTGCTATTGCAGCATCCCTTAAACCTCTCAGTGGACAACCTATTTCCTCTCATCCTCTTATAGCAAGATTCATGAGAGGCCTTCTTTTGACTAAACCTCCCATTAGACCACCTCCAGTGGCATGGGACTTGAATCTGGTTCTTGGCCTGCTTATGCAACCACCTTTTGAACCCTTAGCCACTACCTCCTTGAAATTTCTTTCCTGGAAGATTATTTTTCTCATTGCAGTCACTTCAGCTCGCCGCATCAGTGAGCTGCAAGCCTTGGTGGCTAATCCTCCTTATACAAGGTTCCATCATGACAAGGTAGTCCTCAGGACTAATCCACACTTTATGCCTAAAGTGGTCTCACCTTTTCATCTGAACCAGGAGGTTTATTTACCTGTCTTTTCCAGGACCTCATGCTTCAAGTGTAGAGAGGAACCTTCATACCCTGGATTGTAAAAGAGCTCTTGCTTTTTACATACAAAGGACACAGCAAAATAGAAAGTCCTCTCAACTTTTTGTTGCTTTTGATCCCTCTCATTTAGGACTTCCAGTCTCTAAGAGAACTCTGTGCAATTGGATTGCTCAGTGTATTTCTTTCGCCTACCAGAGTAAGAACCTTTCTCTGGAGGGCCATGTCACAGCTCACAATGTGAGGGCCATGGCAGCCTCTATGGCTCGTCTAAATTCTGTGTCCATCGACCATATCTGTCGAGCGGCCACCTGGGCCTCGGTTCATACCTTCACAGCCCATTACTGCTTGGACAAGGAGTCCCGCCGAGATGCCTTGTTTGGTCAGGCTGTTCTCAAACACCTGTTCCATACCTAACCAACTCCTACCCTCCATCCCTGGCTGGATGCCTGAGATTCATGGGTGGAGGTAGAGCCCTTCCCAGGGACTCACAACCTGGGTGATCTCCCAGGCATCTCTAGCTGGGGAGTCCCCATATGTGAAGACTCATTCCTGCTTGTTCCTGCAGATAGCACAGTTACTTACCTGTAACAGGTGATCTCTGGGAACAGCAGGAATAAGTCTTCACAACCCACCCACCTCCCCTAGGAGTTGTATCTCTCTATCTTTCTTTCCTTTCCTCACTCTTTGTCTCAGCTTTAAAACTCGAACTGGAGAGAGGCGGTTAGGAAAGGCGGGAAGGCAGCGCGCAGGCGCTGTGGGATGCTCCCAAAAGCTTTCCTTTTGGACACTGGGGAGCGTTCCCGCGCAGGCTCCGTCGGTACCGACGATACCCATATTTGAAGACTTATTCCTGCTGTTCCCAGAGATCACCTGTTACAGGTAAGTAACTGTGCTTTGTTGAGCATCTCTGAGGCACTGGCTCAAGAGGGGTCTTTGTGGTTATCAATTTTTAGGTGTCTTTTGGGGAAACTGCTAGGTACTAGTGATCTAGATTGGCCACTGTTGGAAACAGGATACTGGCTTGATGGACCTTGGTCTGACCCAGTGTGGCATATCTTATGTTCTTAGGTGTCTGAGTCCAGGACATTCTTTGCTGTTTGCCTAGTGTATTTTTGTCAGGTAGGAAGTGTCAGTCTTTCAGGGATTGTAGGGCCTTGGGTAAGCAATTGTCCTATCTCCAGGAACAAGCAGGAGTGAGTCTTCACATATGGGTACGTCGGTACCGATGGAGCCTGCGCGGGAACACTCCCCAGCATACAAAAAGAAAGCCTTAGGGAGCATCCCACGCATGCGCGCTGCCTTCCCGCCCATTCACTTCCCTCTCATCAGTTTTCCGCGGAGCTGGCAGGACGTATTCCTGTCACTGCAGAAAATTCTTTTTATTCTTAGTTTTTTGTGGTCGCGTCTGCCCTCCCTCGACGCCACCGGTACCGCCGGTGCTTTTCTTTCTTTTTACTAAAGAATTTCTTCTCTTCTTTAGAATTTTTTCCTGTTTAGTGCCTGACGGTTTCTAGGCCACTAGGCCTCTATCCTTCCATTATGGAAAAGCCAGCCACTATCCTTAAGAAATGCTCAAAGTGTGGCGGTACAGATATATTTTCAGACACTCATACTTGGTGTCTAAAATGTTTAGGTCCTGACCATTACCCACTGGAGTGTCTCTCCTGCTGGAGCTCAAACAGAAGAACTCTTCAGGATTGAGCACAACTCGATACCCGGTTCACATCGCCCTCGATGTCACCAGCTAGAATATCTTCTTTTTCACAGGATCAGGTAACCAAACAAAAGTCTGTAAAGACTAGCCAGTCCTTGAGTGGTAGATCTCCTTCTCAGCATCGAGATGGCTGTGGCCTTCCCCTCAAGGACATTTTGGCAATAAAGCCCCGGCAGGAGTCTTCGGGCTCCAAAGCATTAACGGGGCTCAGGTTGTTCCCGGGGTTCTTACCTCGATGAACATACCTGGGCCATGCTTGGTGGTTGTGGCTGCTTCGAGCGGTACCAACACCCCGGCATCGGCTATGGTGATGGATGAAACACTCCTCACTGATGGACGTAGGCTAGTGCTCTCGGCTACTAAGGTACCGCTAGAGTTGCTGCAGACCGTTCGAGTATCGGCTTCGGTACTGGTACCGGTATCGACATCGTCATCGGTGTCGGTACCGTCCATGCTTGCTTCGACAGACTCGCTTCCTTCGATGCCGAGCCTGGAATCGATCACTAGCATGGAGGGTTCGGTACTGACCTCGGGTGGTACCGAAGACATTGCTTTAAGGAAAATCCGATGCTTCATCCTTTCAAGTCTTCCGATCCCGATGACTGGGATGAATCCATCGGACCAAGGCTGAATTTTCAACAAGTCTTGCCTTTACCCCTCATTTTAGAGGGTCCTCCTCAGGGGAGATTTCTTTTCAAGCTTTTCTGCTTGATATGGCAAAGTTACTTGCCATTTCTATACCTGGTAAAGAATCCCTACCAGGGGATTCAGAGATCCTGCAATTCCCCTGGATTCCAAAGGAGGTGATCATGCTTCCTTTGCATCAGATCTTACAAGATCTACTATTAAGAATGTGGAAAACTCCTTTAACGGTACCCCCACATTCTAAGACACTTGACACTATGTACAAGGTGCCACCTTCTCCTCCAGGTTTTCAAAAGACTAAACTTCCTCATCATTCTATTGTTGTAGAATCAGCAATGAGGCGTATTTAGAGTGCAAAGAAGCACTCTTCTTATCCGCCAGGTCGTGAGTCTAGGACTTTAGATACCTTTGGACGTCGATGCTTCCAGGCATCCATGCTTTCATCAAGAATTATCTCATATTTGCTATATGGGATTATCTCTTGAAGAGGTCACAAAGAACTTAAAGCTTTTGAACCCTTTTCTTCAAGAACATAAAAGAGCAGACTTTTTCATATTAGTCAGTCATGCTCAAAATGTCTCCAAATTCCTTAATCGTGCTTCCCTTGACTGTTTTGAGTCTATTAGCAGAACTTCTGCTATAGCCATAGGAGCACGACGCATGGCCTGGCTCCAAGCTTCAGACTTGGACAAATGGGTACAAGAAAGGCTGGGAAATACTCCTTGTACTGGTGAAAATCTCTTTAACAAGGATGCTTTACATAGAAACATAGAAACATGATGACAGAAAAAGACCACATGGCCTATCTAGTCTGTCCTTCCATATCAACAACTACAACAGTCCACTTTTTACATTTAGAGATCCTCTGTGTTGGTCCCATGCTTTTTTGAATTCAGTTACTGTCCTCATCTCTACCACCTCCACCGGGAGACTATTCCATGGATCCACTACTCTTTCCGTAAAGAAATATTTCCTCATATCACTCCTGAATCTATCTTCCTTCACCCTCATCCCATGTCCCCTCTTAGGAGAACTTGCTTTCAATTGAAAGAGGCGCTCTCCCTGAACATTTATGCCACGGAGGTATTTAAACATCTCAATCATATCACCTCTATCCCGCCTTTCCTCTAAGGTGTACATATTAAGATCCTTCAGTCTGTCCTCATGCTTTATAATGAAGCCCACTAATCATTTTAGTAGCCACCCTCTGCACCGACTCATCCTGTTCACATCCTTTTGAAGGTGCGGTCTCCAGAATTGCACACTATACCCCAAATGAGGTCGCACCAAAGACTTATACAGAGGCATTATCACCTCCTTTTTTCTGCTAGCCATTCCTCTCCGTATGCACCCAAGCATCCTTCTAGCTTTTGCCATCGCCTTTTCTACCTAGCTACTTTAAGATCATCAGAAACAACCACGCCTAGGTCCCGCTCTTCTTTAGTGGACAAAAGTACTTCACCTCCTATACTGTATTGCTCCCTCGGATTGCTGCAGCCCAAATGCATGACCTTACATTTTTTAACATTAAATCCCAGCTGCCAAATTCTAGACCATTCTTCAAGCTTAGCTAGATCCCCCCTCATGTTATCTACCCCTTCCTGGGTGTCTACTCTATTGCAGATTTTGGTTTCATCCGCAAAGAGGCAAACCTTACCCGACAGCCCTTCCGCTATATCACTAACAAAGATGTTAAAAAGAATCGGCCCAAGGACAGATCCCTGGGGCACACCACTCGTAACATCCTTCTCCTCAGAGTGAGCTCCATTTACTTGTACTACTTGTCGCCTCCCACCCAACCAATTTCTAACCCAAGCAGTAACTTTAGGGTCCATCCCTAGGGTGCTCAGTTTGTCTCTAAGTCGCCTGTGAGGAACAGTGTCAAAGGCTTTACTGAAATCTAAATACACCACATCTAGGGCTCTTCCTCGGTCCAACTCCCTGGTCACCCAGTCAAAGAAATCAATCAGATTTTTCTGACAAGACCTGCCTCTGGTGAATCCATGCTGCCTCGGATCCTGTAATCCGCTGGACTCCAGAAACCTCACTATTTTCTCTTTCAGCAGCGTTTCGAATAATTTACTCACCACCAAAGTTAAACTAACCGGCCTGTAGTTTTCAACCACATCCTTACTTTCGCTTTTGTGTAAAGTCATCACATGAGCCTCTCTCCTGTCCTTTGGCACCATTCCCGACTCCGAGGCATTGAAAAGGTCAGTCAGTGGAGTTGCTAGAACGTCCCCGAGTTCGCTCAGTATTCTAGGGTGTATCCCACCCGGTCCCATCGCTTTGTCTATTTTAAGTTGAGCTAGTTTCTCACGAACACAGTCTTCTGAAAATTGTTCAAGATGTCCCTCACTTCTGTTCCTATTTGTGGGTGTTTTCTGAGGTCCTGCTCCTGGTTCTTCATCTGTGAAGACAGAACAAAAATATTTGTTAAGCAATTCTGCTTTATCCTTATCAGCTTCTACATATTCCCCCCCCTGCACCCTTGAGTCTGACAATACCACTTTTGCCCTTACTCTTCTCACTAATATATCTGAAAAATGTCTTATCCCCCCATTTTATTGCGGTGGCTATTTCCTCCTCCTTTTGAATCTTTGCCTTCTTGACTACTTTGCTAGCTTCTCTAAGTTTTTCCAAATACAGATGCCTGTCTTCCTCTCTGTGATCTCTTGTATTTCATGAAGGCCTCCCTCTTTTTCTTTTATTTTATTTATTTACTTATTTCTTCTATACCGCCCCTTCCAGTGATCAAGGGCGGTTTACATGGAACAAATTATGTATACTACTGTATACTTTACATGGAACAGGAAACTTTCTAACTTTTTACATGGAAACTTTCTAACTTTTTACATGGAATAGATTAACAAATTATGTGTACTACTGTATACATTACATTGAAACAGAGAAACTTTCTAACTTTTTACAGTAGTGACAGGTGTAAAAACTGTCCAAACTATTTACATAGGTTATTTACAAGTGATTCTATACAGTGGTTTACAAGATAATCGTGCATCATGTGAGTGTGGTGGAATTTATTTCCATTTTACCAAGAATTTTGTGTGTGTGTGAGGGGGCTGTGTGAGGTTATCTAGTTGTGGTTTAGGGGGGTTCTGAGTTGGTGTGTCTGAGGATGTTGTGGAACAGAGCTAGAGGGGTAGGAGATTTGGAAGAGTTCAGAGAATAGATATGTTTTGAGTTCCTTCTGAAATTGGGCAAGGTCCTTTATGGAGCGGAGGTCTAGTTGGAGATCATTCCAGAGCATGGGGGCAGTGAACGAGAAGGCTCTGTCACTTGTGGATTTTTTAGTCGTCTTGAATGATTTTGGTATGTCAAGTGAGTAGACTGCATTTTGTCTGCGAGCTCTCGATTCAGATGGGGTCTGAAGTAATGTTAGATGTGATGGGGCGAAGTCATTTAGAAGCTTGAATGTTGTTAGGAGAATTTTGTATTTGATACGGCTGTTTATAGGGAGCCAATGTAGTTCTAGGAGTATAGGGGTCACATGGTCTGTTAGGCGAGCTTTAGTAGTAATCTTTGCGCAGATGTTCTGGGCTCTTTGTAATAGGTATGTGTTTTTTATGGTAGGCCAATCAGGAGACTGTTGCAGTAATCAAAATGGGGTGTGATGAGTGTATTGACAACCGATCTAAAGTCATGTGTATCCAAGAGGGGCCTTAGATGTTGTATGGTTTTGAGTTTAAGAAATATGGTTCTTACTGTCTGCTTTATGTGTGGTGTCATGGTGAGGGTATGGTCTATTATTACACCCAAGTATTTTACCTCTTTTTTAACGGGTATAGATGTATTGTTGATTGAGATTGTTGTTGGAAACGTGTCCTCAGTCACAGGTGTTCTTGTAACGAACATTGCTTCCGTTTTTTTAAGGTTAATGCTGAGGTAGTTAGTTTCCATCCAAGAGGTGGTTTCAGCCATGCACTCAGCTAGGTTGCCGTAAGTGTGGTTTTTTGTGGTTATGGGGATTACGAGCATGATATCGTCAGCATATATAAAGTGATTAATCTTGTGTTTTCTAAATATGTTTGTGATAGGTTGCAGGTATAAGTTGAATAGAAGGGCAGAAAGGGCTGATCCCTGAGGTATACCTTGTCCTTGGGGGAAGGTTTCTGATGCTTCTTGATCTATTTGGACACGTATTAGTCTGTGTGATGTAGGACTTGAACCATTTGAGAACAGTTCCACCTATTCCTAAGTTTTCTAGTCTGTTAATCAAGGTGGGGTGGTTGATGTTGTCAAAGGCAGCCGAGATGTCAATAAAGAGTAGTAGGAAACCTTGATTGTTGACATCTGTGCCTTTGATGAGGTGGTCAATCAGTGTGATCAAGAGGGTTTCCACTCCGTGAAAAGGGCGAAAACCGAATTGGTGTGAATCAAGGGGTTTATGTTCATCAATATGCTCTTGTAATTGTAGTTGAATTGACTTTTCTATAATTTTAGCTATAAAAGGAATGCTAGCTATTGGCCTGTATGAATTGGGGTCTTTTGAGTGAAGTTTGTTTTTTATTATTGGGCGAAGCGTTGTGAGCTTTAGAGCATCTGGCATAATGCCCTGCGAAAGGGACAGGTTCACCATGTATTGGATGTTTTCAGCAAGTTCTTCCTTTGTATGTTCCACTTTTCTTCACTTTTTCAGCTACTTCCTTCAAAAACCATAGCGGTCTCCTTTTCCTTTTGCCTTTATTTACCATTTTAGCAAAAAGGTTGGTTGCCCTTAAAATACCCCCTTTCAGTTTTGCCCACTGTTTTTCTACATCCCCCAGCTGTTCCCATCCCACTAACGACTCCCTGAGGTATTGGCCCATCTTCGCAAAGTTAGTCTTCCTAAAGTCTAAGATCCTCACCTTGGAATGGATTCTAACAGCCTTAGTCCTAATACTGAACCACACCATCTGGTGATCACTGGATGCAAAATGATCTCCCACTACAACATCAGAAACACTTTCACCATTGGTAAGCACCAAGTCCAGTATGGCCCCTTCACGTGTGGGGTCTGTTACCAATTGCCTGAATAGTTCTCCCTGTAGAGAATCCAGGATCTCCTTACCTCTCTGCTACATCTTTATCTGACCTTATTCACTCTACTGTACCAAACAGAGCGAGAAGATCCTCAACCATCAACTCCCTAAAGCTCCCTAAGGCCCTTACAAGCTGTGCATCCTCTACGGCCAACAGAGCTTTTATCCTTTGTGCCCCTAGGTGCTGGAATGCACTACCCCCTGGCATCCGGGCTATCAACAGCTTATTACAATTCAAGAAAGCCCTCAAATTCTTTCTCTTCAACAAGTTCCTTATAGAGTCATCCACACCTATTGACCTCTGTGACCTCACCCAATTACCCAATCCCATGATACCTCAATAACATGCGTGGCTGATTCCATATAACAAGTGAATATATTCCTAGCACCTGTTACTAGTAACATGTTACTATTTAGTTGTACCACATCTGTAAATAGTCTGTAAATAGTTTTCCCCGTTTGATCCAAGTTCCTTCCCTTGTTATCTGTAAACTCATGCATGTTGATTGTACTGAGATTTTTGTTCGATGTGAACCGCGCTGATGCCGAATAGTGCGGTATATAAGAGAATGTAAATAAATAAATAAAATAAAATAAAAATAGATGATACTGCAGCAGGAATGTGCCAATCAACATCTGGCATATTGAAATCTCCTATCAGTAGCACTTCCCCTTTCCTAGCAATGTTGCATGTGTCTTCAATTAACTCTGTCCACCTCTTCCTCTTGTGAGGGAGGTCTGTATATCACACCAATGCAAATAGATTTCTTTCCCTCTTTTTAGTTTAACCCACAATGCCTCCTCTCTCCCTTTTAAGCTCTGTAATTCCAAAGCTTTAATAGTAGTTTTTACATATAGTGCCACTCCTCCTCCCCTTCTTCCTACCCTGTCCTTTCTGAATAAAGTATAGCCAGGTATAGTTACATCCCAATCATGGTTTTCTGTGAACCATGTTTCTATAACTGCCACTAAATCCAAGTCAGCCACTCCCACCAAAGCTTCAACATCAGGGATCTTATTTCCCATGCTATGGGCATTAATACACACTGCTTTCCATATGTTGCCCCTGTTACTCATTTCCATAAAGGTATTTAATGTATCACCTGCCTGGGGGCTTTCACTTACCTGGGGGCTTTCTTCACCCATCCCCAACGAATCTAGTTTAAAGCCCTCTTCAGTAGATTAGCCAGTCTACTACCGAAGATGCGTTGACCTTTGCAAGCTAATCAGTTAAACACTTATATTGTTGCTTTCAGAGGATTGTCAAAACTTTTCTCTATCCCAGCTAGTAAAAAATCTCCTAACAAACTTTATTCCCCTAGGGGGAAAAAGTTTTATTCATCTTCTACCCATCATGCAGATGTTTCCAAAGAAGGGCAACATCATACCAGGCTAAGAAAACCAAAGCCTCAACAGGCTCAGCAAACTCAGCAGTCGCAGGGTTTCTGATATTTTATTCATTAAATCTCTTTTTCCTGTTGAGCTTCAGAACCGCTATTTCTTAACAGAAGCATTTACAGTTCTTCTCATCCTTACTGAGAGGTCAGTGATACACTGCCTTAATCCTCCACTTTAGGCATGAATCTCTTGCCAAGAGCAATCCATTCTTTTAGCTCTTAGAGCTATTAAGGATAATCATGCCCTACAGGTAACAGGTTTCTCCTCTCCTTTTAAAATAAATAGGAGTTACAACTAATTACAAGGTATGCTATGCCCTTCACCTTGACAGTTGTCCTGTACGAGGATATCTCATACTTTTGACTGCAGGGGAGCTTTACCTTTTTCAGAGACTTACCAAATTGTAAGTCATCCAAACTCTGTATTACTTTCTATCCCTCTTAGTTGAGACTTTCACTCTAAGAATGATACTATTTGACTGGAGGGCTTACCTTTTAAGCCATAGGATTGTCAATGCCTACTCCAGTAAGTGATTTCCATACAGAGTTTCTCCCCTCTGCAATCTTTTCAAATATTTCGTTTAAGACAGCTTATCAGAGCATAATTGAGTTTTATCACTTCTAATTATGTCTGTCCTTTTCCAATCTATAGGACCCTAACCTCTTCTGCTGCCTTAACAAATAATTCCAAGAGAGGTTCCAAAACCTACTTGGACAATTTATCGTTGCAGGCAACCAGCCTGTCTACTATTCTTAGCCATCTTCAATTCTTTGGCTCCCACAGAATAGATTAGGTTGCACACTGGTAATTAAACAATCAGTTCTCACCTAAGCAACCTACAACATGCTCTCTGCAATTCTACAAAAAGCTCTTCAACTATGGGCCTTTGCCAGAGAGCGTCAGAGCCATTCCTGGTGGGTAACTTCCAGATGGTTAAAAGGCTTTGCCCAGTCATGCTCCCACATGGCCGTTTTTTTTCCTACTCTTACCATCTTCCTTAAAATTTCCTTTTAGGGAAAATGAACCAGGGCTTAGATCACGTGAAAGCATAAAGAATTGCTTAATTCCCTGAGTTGTTCCACATCTTCAGTGGAACTCTTCCAACAGTAATGCATTTCTTTTCACTGCAGTCGGTCCTTGTCTAGTACATTCCTTCTAATTCCCAATACTTCATTGGAGCTTATGCTGAACAAAGAACGTATTATACTCATATTGCCCTCATAGACGGGCAAATATGGTATTCCCTTTTATTGTGTCTTTTTCTCCACACTGAAGTTATAGAAGGATCCAGACTTGTTGTCTTAAGACTAAGGATTTCTCTGCACCCCTTCACGTAGGTTTCCATTTCTGGTTATTCAAAGTCTAGAATTTTTAAAGAAATCTAGACCTATCCTTCTGACTAGGAACTTTCCACTGATTTCCATGTAACCTTCTTCATGATTCTTCCATATGTAACCATTAAGGGTTTCTCTATCCATATTTTCAAGCAGGTCTTACCCCTTTTTGTTATTAAACGAGTCTCTCTTTATACACACACATATTTCACTCTGAAAGATTTGTTACTGTCCATATTAATGCTGTTCCAGCATGCCATAGCGTTTTAAATGGACAACCAATTTCTATGGTAATTAGAAACTACCTTCTTTTACTGTAACCTCTCCGGTTACGTTACATCTGAAGCTCTCCATGTAAAGTCATCATCCTAAGTGACATCACTTAGGGAAGACATTACTGATCTTCAAGAAATTGGAGGCTACACCGCCTACTACGAATGTTTTTCTTTCATTTGGATAGAGGGGTCTTAAAGACCCATCCTTTTTCTGCAAACCAGTCAGATTTATCTCCTCTTTCCTAGAGCCTTTTTCTGCTCCAAGGACAAAGAGCTTCAAACTTTGGCCTACAGAAGCTTTAGCTTCTCATCCAAAGTCCAACCCCATTAAACTCCCCTAGTTTTTTCTTCTGGGATTAGTTCTAGCCATTTAGGCTTCTGACCTCTGCCTGTATTGCAAAAATATTTTTCCTCTACTTCACAGTAAGGTATTTTCTTTGAGGATAATGTACTGGCTCTTAGCACCAGACGCATATTAGCCTCAACAAATACTTTCGCAATACTTTTGACTAAGGTCCACATTAGAAAATTGGAATCCAATATTTACTAACATTTATGATCTACACAAGGACTCCCCTTTAGACGCCTTGTTTGGTCAAGCTGTTGCACAGCACACCCTTTTCAACTCCTACCCTCCATCTCTTGGATGCCTGAGGTTCTGGGAAATAGCATGGCCCATCGATTAGATTTGCAACATGCTGGGACCTCCTCTAGGCATCTCTAGCTTGGGAGTCCCCATATGTGAAGACTCATTCCTGCTTGTTCCTGGAGATAGCACAGTTACTTACCTATAACAGGTGATCTCTGGGAACAGCAGGGATAAGTCTTCACAACTCGCCCCCCCCCCTCTCGCGCTCGCTCTCGCTCGCTCTTGCTCTCCCGCTCTCTCTCTCCCGCTCTCTCTCCTACGGTCTCAGCTACAAACCCAACTGATGAGAGGGAAGTGAATGGGCAGGAAGGCAGCGTGCATGCGTGTGGGATGCTCCCAAAGGCTTTCTTTTTGGACGCTGAGAAGCGTTCCCGCGCAGGCTCCGTCGGTACCGACGTACCCATATGTGAAGACTTATTCCTGCTGTTCCCAGAGATCACCTGTTACAGGTAAGTAGCTGTGTTTTTCTCCTGAGGAGCAGGAAGAGCTGCAGCCGCCCATAGTGGATGTGATGTCAGTGGGTGCACAGTTTACCTTTCCTGTAGGGTGAGAGAGTCAAAATATTTGACCAACATTTTCAAACATTTCAACTAAATTTCTTCACGGTCTTTTAGTTCTCATTATTAGTGTTGGGTGGGGGGAGGGAGGTAGAGTCTTCAGGCCCTCAGTGGTGGGCCAGTGCCAGCAACCTGATGAAGCAGTTGTGACAGGTGTATGGTAGACCAAGCTGGTGCTGTTTTCTATAGTGTACTGTTGGCCCGTTAGAGGAAGGGTGCCTGGGCTCACAAGAGGTGTCTCTTTGCAGGCTGATATGACTTGGGAACTTTTGTTTGGAATGAAGCCCTCCTCTCTTTTGGAGAGTGGTCTTCACTTTGGAGAGGTGTTAAAACCTAGGATCTCAGAGACCAGGACTTGGAAGTTCCCAGAAGGCAGGCTCCAGCAGTTCTCAAAGTCTGGTGCAAGGTGTCCTCAGCTTCATGAAGTGCAGATATTCTTTTCTTAGCAGTGGGTTGGTTCTGAGGGCCGGGTTTATGGGGCTAGTCTTTGGCCCTTTGAGCTTAAATGTAAGCAGAAATTGCAGGTTGGTGAATCTCTGGCACCTTCAATCGTTGTCCAGTCATAGATCAGAGGAGACTGAGCCAGTGGGCTCTGGTTCTGTTGAAGTGGTATGAGCTGGGAATTCCCCCACTTAGTATTTTTTCCTTTGCAGCTTCTCAGTCAGGGAAGGCATAATAGTTCCTCCTGTAAGACATATGCCTTCCAATCCAGGGGTCACCAGATAAAGGCCAGGCTATGACAACAATTGATTATGTTGGAGAGTATTAGTGAAGAGTACTCTGAGGAAGTGATTCCATTTGGGGGCAGTAGCCTCTGTTTTTGAAACTGCAGTGAATGATGCCACTACCATGGGCCTGCCTTTTTTTCTCCGCCTGTCATCCTATTCCTCTAATACCGAGAGTTTGGCCTAATTTCCAGTAATGGCAAAGCACCATTTTCTCCTTGACAACCTGGTTTCTCCTTCAAAGTCAGCAGTGCTTCCTCCATGTCAGCTTGCTGCCCTGTCTAGTACTAATACTTCATTTCCAAGATTGACAACTTCTTGGAGGCTTGGATCTAGTTTTCGCAGTATAGAAGTTGAGCACTAGTTGTGTTTACTCTAGCCTTTACATGAGCCTCTACATCCTACTTTCTTTCAGGTCAGACAACATCTTCTAGGTGCTCTTACCTTTTCAGATGAAGTGTGTTCCATCTGGTCCCTTTACAACTGATGTGCTCCAGTCATAGGTCAGATTTTTATTGGGCTTCAGTTTGTGGTTCTTTCTATTTTCTGGGGTTACAAATGCCCACCTACAGAGGTAATCTTGTTGCTCTAGCCGTATGCATCCCAGTGAAGTAGGATTTCTGGTGTTATGAAAGGTCGTCATAGCTTCCATCGCAGGAGCTTCTGTCCTTGGGACCTTGGTTAGGCTATTACTAGTGATGACATCCTTTCCTTTGAGCCTTTTGGACTTGTCTATGCCAAGTATTCTGCCTCCTGGATGGTGCTCTTTCTGGTACCCATAACCTTCAACTAGGAGAGTTTGACTTTCCAGCTTTGATGGGTCCAACCCTTATTTTCATTCTTCTGTTTGTATTGGGTTTCTTCATGCACTCCCTACATGGGACTTTAGATAATAACTGCATTTTATAGAAGTGGGACTTGATTTTTCCTATAGTTTAGAACCCCCACTCCCATTTTCAAGCCTAGTGAGAAATCTCTCCTTTCCTTGATTTGTAAACAGGGTCTTCTAGATGCTGCTCTCTTTGGGAAGTCCCAGCAGTCTTGTTTTTTTGGTTCCAGCTCCACCTAGCTTACCAGTTGCCAAAAACCTTAGTCAATTGGCTAGTGGCCGACATTCATTTTTGTTTATGGGCTAGCGATTAATTATGTCCAAAACCACATTGTACCTCATTAGAACTGATGCAGTGACAGTAGCTCTGCTCAGGTTTGTCCTGTTTGGTATCCCTTACAAGCAACTACTGGATTATTTTTCTTGCTTACTGTGTTTTCAGTTTGACATGAGCTTCAGCAAGCACAATGCATTCAATAAGAGGGCAATGAAGTAAAGTTTTTGGAGGTGTCTTGCTGCTCAGGAAGTTGGGTTTGGCCAGGTGGTTGCCCCTGGTGCAGCCATGGGTCCCACTGGTTGGGGAGAAATGCCTCAGTTGTTTTGCTCTTGGTCCTGCAAGGCTATTCAGTTAGCCCTCTGGGACCATTTCTTTTCTTCTGCAGTGGATTGTGGCACTTCCTGGTCTAGGTCTTAAAACATAGATCCTATCTGGTTCTAACATAGTAACATAGTAAATGACGGCAGATAAAGACCAGCATGGTCCATCCAGTCTTCCCAGCAATATGGTAACAGTAGGTGCACCTGTCGCTCTGTGCAGGCCACCCCCCCCCCATGTCTTTGTTTAGCAGTGAACCCACCACTCTATGTAGGACACCCCTATTTGTTGAGAAGTTAGGGGGTTCAGTTTATTTTATTTTTATCCTGTTGCTGTAAAGGGATCTGCTGTGCTTCTCCAAGCCGTTTTGAATTCCATCACCGTGTTTGCCCCCACCACTTCCATCGGGAGGGCATTCCAAGCATCCACCACCCTTTCAGTGAAAAAATATTTCCTGAGATTGCCTTTCAATTTTCCACCTTGCAGTTTCATGTTATGCCTTCTAGTTTTACAGCTTCCCCGTCTTTGGAAGAGGTTTGTTTTCATAGTTTCTCTTTAAGTATTTAAAGGTCTGAATCATATCTCCCCTGTCCCTCCTCTTCTCCAAAGTGTACATATTTAGGTTTTCAAGTCTCTTCTCATAAGGCTTCTGACGCAGGCTCCAAATCATTTTGGTCGCCTTCCTCTGAACAGTTTCCAGTCTTTTTACATCTTTTGCAAGATATGGTCTCCAAAACCGAACACAGTATTCCAAGTGAGGCCTCACCAGTGACCTGTACGGTGGCATAAGTACCTCTTCCTTTCTGCTGGTAATCCCCCTTTGTATGCAGCCCATCATCCTCCTGGCTTTTGCCACCACCTTGTCGGACTGTTTTGCCACCTTGAGATCATCAGAGATAATCACACCAAGCTCTTTCTCCTAAACCATGCACACCAACCTCTCGCCCCCTATCGCGTACATTTCCCTTGGATTTCTGCTACCTAGTGCATGACACTGCACTTTCGCATTAAATCTTAATTGCCAAGCATTAGACCATTCTACCAGCTTTTGTAGATCTTTCCTCATGTTATCCACTCTCTCGGGGGAGTCCACTCTGTTGCAAATTTTTGTCTCATCTGCAAAAAGACACATTTCCATTCAGTCCTTCAGCAATATCACTCACAAATACATTGAACAGTGCCGGGCCCAGGACCGAACCCTGGGGCACCCTGCTAATCACCTTCCTTTCATCCGAGTGAGCTCCATGTACCATCACCATCTGTTTGTCAGTCAACCAATTTCTAATCCAGTTTACCATCTTGGGACCCATCCCCAAGCTACTGAGTTTGACAAGCCACCTATGAGGAACAGTATCAAAGGCATTGCTGAAATCCAGGTAGATGACATCCATCGCATGCCCCTGATCTAGTTCCTTGATCACCCAGTCAAAGAACTCAGATTTGTTTGGCAAGACTGTCCTTCAGTAAAACCATGTTGCCTTGGATCTTGCAACCTGTTGGTTTTGAGAAAGTTCACTATTCTCTTTCAGGAGCCCCTCCATTACTTTTCCCGCCACCAAGGTAAGGCTCATGGGCCTGTAGTTTGACACTTCTTCCCTGTCAGCACTTTTGTGTAGAGGTACGACATCAGCCATTCTCCAGTCCTGAGGAACCTCTCCTTTTTCCAAGGATCTGTTGAAAACATCCTTTAACGGCCCTGCAAGGACCTCTCTATGCTCTTTCAGTATCCTGGGATGTATCCCATCCGGTCCCATGGCTTTGTCCTCTTTCAGTTTAGCAAGTTGTTCCAATACCTTATCTTCTGTGAATGGTGTGGTATCTACTTCATTCCCATTTTTCTATTTGGGAGTCACAGCTGGTCCATCTCCAGGATTTTCTTTAGTAAAAACAGAGCAGAAGTATTTGTTTAGCAATTTTGCTTTTTCTATGTCACTTTCCACGAGTCCTTTCCCAGCACTTCTGAGTCCTGCAATTCCAACTCTGATCTTCTTCCTTTCCCGAATATACCTGAAGAAAAGTGTCTCTGGCGAGTAGGCTGTTCCTGAACCGTGGGCACACACAGATATCTGATTTAAGTCTATACAAGGAAAGCAGTCTAAATGTCCCCAAGCTTAATCTAAAACCACTGCTAAAAGCTATATTAGTAATATCCCCAAAAATCAACAATTAGAATTTATATTTTTAAACCAGCAGAGAAGATAGAAAGGTTTGTTCTTAGCTTTTTGGATGCTTCTCAGCTACTGAGTGGTAGTGTCTCTTCTACAAAAGTGTGGTTCTTTGGGAACAAGCAGGAAGTCAGTCCTCACGTATGGGTGATGTCAGCATCGATGGAGGCCACGTGGAATCACTCTATAACGGACCGCCACAGTTGCTGTATCAAATGCTTCGATGCGGATAGTGATGACTCCACTTGTCCGCTCTGCCACAGATGTCTAGCAAAAGCCAGAGGAATCATGAAAAGCAGGGGGAGCTTTTTGGCTTGAAGGCTTCCGCTGCAGTGCCAGCATCAAGTCTGGAATCGCTGCCCTTGGACACTGTGTCTGATTTCTCAGCTTTGTGCACATGTGCTTGATGCAAGCCCTAACATTGCAGAGCCTCAGACTGGGGATCATCCTTGGAGGAACTCTCCCATGGGTCCAAGATACCGTCTAAATTGGTCCAATCCTGGAGCTGGGGATAAGACCTTTGGTCCTTGGCCTTGGAGTCCTCGACTCAGTGCCCTGGGCAATGGTTATGGTTTAGGCACTTGATATAATGCCCTTGTGTATCAGAGCGGTTTACATGTATGTATGTATATACTAACAGGTACTTTTTATTCCCTTGTCCCCGAAGGGCTCACAATCTAAGTGTACCTGAGGCAATGGAGGGTTAAGTGGCTTGCCAAGGCCACAAGGAGTGGCCATGAGACTAGAGACCCCAGTCCCTCCAGCCTGAGGTTACTTGTCCCCATGTAGCAATTTAACCCCCAGCCCTCTGGCCTGAGGTAACCTATCCCAACCACTGAGCCGCGCCTCCCTTCCAATGACTGAGAGCAGCTCTCATAGCTGCCCTGGCGGGAGGAGACTCCCACCATGTTGGGGGATTGAGCTTGGTCTTCCGACACGATCACCATTGGTGACTCCCCTTTGAGGGAGCTGGCTTTGGGCTCGATGCCTTTGAGACCTGAACCAGTCATAGTGGAGCCTACTGGCATCAAAGCCAGGATGGTGACCTTGGAATGCAGCCTGGCTGCCTGCCTTGAGGCGCAGCGGGCCAGAAGCCTGTGTAGTCTGTGCTGAAATCAGGACCCTCCACTGCGAGTGAGGATCTTCCTGGAGGGCGTCCAGATGGTACTGGAACGATTTGTGTGCTCTAAGCCTGCATCGGTCAACCTCTCACTCAAGCCATGGGTCAACTTGTCTGGTGCCTCTCTCTCCCTCAGTGCTGGCAGCCCATCACCCTGATGACTGTCCAGGCCTCGAAGTCTCATCCGGCTCAGTCGGGCTGGAAGACTGATGACAAGTTGCCCGACACCATGTTACAAAGGGATGTCCCCTCTGAGCCATCTTCCCCTCAAGAGTGCCTGAGATCCCTGGTTGAGGATCTTTTGTTCCTCAAGTTTGTCTGAGGAACGTCGAAGGCCCTGGCCTTTATGGTGGAGCCAGAGCCGAGCCTTGTGCTGAGGACTTGGAGATCCTCCAGCATGAGGTCCTTCTGAGAGAGACACTGATGGTGCCGATTCCCCGCATCCAGGAGCACTTGCTGTTCAAGATGTGGGAGAGCCTGGTTACTATGCCAATAGTGAGTCGGTGACTCGGTTCCCAGTATAGAGTTGACAAGAACCTGGGCTTTATGAAGAGACAGCTGCCTCACAACTCCATGGTGGTGGAGTTGGCCACACATCACATAGTCAGACGCATTCCTCGGTGCCCCCTGGTAGGGAGGCCCACACCATGAATGGGTTTGGTACCAAGTGCTACCAGGACTCTATGCTCACGGTGGCATCCAGGCTTACCAGCTGTACATGGTCATGTATCTGAGGGACTTGGTGAAGGAGCTTGCCACTTTCTCAGCTGGGCTGGCAGGTGAAAATCTCAAGCGCTTCTGGACCCTAGTATACTTTGTCAAGGAATGCTCCAAATTCCAGACTCGAGCGGCCTATGATGGCTTTGAGTTTGTAGCTCATGTGGCTGTGGTGGGCATTAGTGCCCACTGCCTGGTTTGGCTGCAGAGCATAGATGGTGTCCATCTATCCAAGAAGGGTCGAAGTGTCTTCAGCAGCAGACTAGCTAACCTACTGAAGAGGGCTCTAAACTAGATTCATTGCGGATGGGTGAAGAGAACCCCCAGGTAAGTAAAACATTAAACATTTAATACCTCTGTAGAAATGGGTAATAGGGGCAGTATCTGTAAAGTGGTGTATATAAATGCCCGTAGCATGGGAAATAAGATCCCAGATGAGAGGCTTTAATGGAAGAGGCTGACTTGGATTTAGTGGCGGTTACGGAGACATGGTTTGTGGAAAACCATAATTGGGATGTAAGTATACCGGGCTATACTTTATTCAGGAAGGACAGGGTAGGAAGAAGGTGAGGAGGAGTGGCACTATATAGAAACATAGAAACATGATGGAAGAAAAAGACCACTTGGCCTATCTAGTCTGCCTTTCCATATCAACTACAATAGTCCCCCTTTTTTTTTTCCTTTTGAGATACTGTTTGTCCCATACATTTTTGAATTCAAACACTGTCCTCGTGTCTATCTCCACTGGGAGGCTATTCCACCCATCTACCGCTCTTTCCGTAAAGAAATATTTCCACATATTACTCATGAGTCTATCTCTTTTCACTCGCATCCTATGGCCCCTTGTAGCAGGGTTATAAAAATTTATAGAACAGTTGGTCACTGAAGCCTATAAATGGCATTATTACGTAATGGAGAGAGAATTTTTGTATAATCAATATCCCAAAATTCCAGTCTTTAATACAATACCAAAAATACATAATCAATGGACAACTCTCCAGGGAGACCAGTTGTATCTGGTAAGGGATCTTTCCTGGACTGCTTTTGATTTTTAATAACCTTGAATCCAATTGTGACTTGCATTAAGTCATATTAAGGATACAATCCACATGCTTAGAAAGTTGCATGATTTCACAGATGCTGGGCCTACATCATGGTTGGTGACCTTAGATGTAGTTGCATTGTATAGTAATATATATAGAGCAGGATGAGGCGCTGCAAATTATTCAGTTATTGCCTCTAGAAGAATATATGCCATAGAGGCTAACAAAAACATTTCTGATGGACTTATTGAAAATGGTACTAACACAAAATTGTTTTTGGTATGCAAGATATTTTTAAATCTTCAGATCTATGATATTACCGTGGAGGTGTTCTTAGCCCCATCAGTGGCCATACTGTATGTCAGCATTGGAAGAACAAGTGATATCTTCCATGTGGTTTCAGAAATTGTGGAGTCAGTTCTTAGATTGCTTCTTTTTTTCTGTCTGGGAGCGGTCTGATAGATGTTTTTTAGTGATTGAATATACAAAAGCAGAATAGTGGCTTTGTGGTCTAGGGCCATGATTCTCACTTTGGATGCAAGAGGTCCTGGGTTAAAATCCAAGATGAGTCTGGTGCTTTGCAAAGCAGGTATTTGGCAGAGGCACCAAGTGGGTACTAGTCAAGCTTTTGGGTCCTCTCATGTAGTGATCACTGGATGGTGTGGTTCAGTATTAGGACTGATTCAGTCAATAAAGTGAGGGTCCTAGCTTTAGGAAAAATAACTTTGCCAAGACTGGATAATACCTCAAGGAGTCATTAGTGGAATGGAACAGTTGGAGGTGTAGAAAAAGTGGGCAAAATTGAAAGGGGATATTTTAAAGGCAACAAATGTTTTTGTTAGAAAAGCAAATAAATGGGAAAGGGAGACCACTATGATTCTTGAAAGAAGTAGCTTAAAAGTGGTGAAAGAGGATGGCCTTCATAAAATACAAGAGATCACAGAAAGAGGAAGACAAGCATCAATATTCGGAAAAGCTAAGAGAAACTAGGAAAATAGTCAGGAAAGCAAAGGTACAAATGGAATTAAAAATAGCCAATGCAGTAAAATGGGAGGACAAAATATTTTTCAGATGTGTTCGTGATAGGAGGAAGTGCAAAAGTGGTTTTATCTAGACTCTAGGGTAAAGGAGAGGAATATGTAGAAGCTAATGAAGATGAAGTGAGATTGTTTAACAACAATTTTTTTTGTGTGTTCACAGATGAGGCAAGTAGCAGGACTGCCAGAAAATACCCATAAATAGGAATAGAAGTGAGAGAGATCTTGAATGATTTTCAGAAGACTGTTCATGAGGAGCTAGCTAAACTAAAAGTAGATGGTGATGGGGCTGGATGGGATATATCTGAGAGTATTGAAGGAACATAAAGTTCTGTCAGCTCCACTCTGACGTTTTCAATGTTTCTTTAGAGTTTAGAGTGGCCCAAGAGGACTGGAGAAGGGTGCATGTGGCCCCTTTACACAAAAGGATGAGGTTTGGAACTATAAACTGGTTATTCTCACCCCTGTAGTGAATAAATTAATGGAACTGTTGCTAAAACAGAGAATGAGGTTTCTGGAATGCAGTGGATTGCAGGATCTGAGGCAGCATGGTTTTAGTAGAGGCAGATCTTGTCAGACAAATCTAATTAATTTCTTTGACTGGGTGATCAGAGAGATTGGACCAAGGTTGAGCCTTAGATGTGGTGTACTTAGATTTCAGTAAAACCTTGACACTGTTCCACACAGGTGACTTATAAAATTGAGTACCCTTAGGACAGCGATGGCGAACCTATGGCACGCGTGCCAGCTGTGGCACGCGAAGGCCTTGCAGCTGGCACGCGGGAAGGTCGCACATTAAAAAAAAAAAAAAGCTGCCCGCTGTCGCTGCGGCGGCATGGAGTGTCCCGCGGGGCTCCCTCTGCCCGGCGGGACTCTCCCGGCGCTGCTCAGCCCCTCTCTGCCGGCTTGCAGAGACGCGAAGGGAGAGTCTCCCTCGCGTCTGTTAAGCCCGCAGGAGCTGATGGGAAATTTCCCATCTGCCCCTGCGGGCTTAAGAGAGACGCGAGGGAGACTCTCTCTCCCTTCGCGTCTCTGCAAGCCGGCAGAGAGGGGCTGAGCAGCGCCGGGAGAGTCCCGCGGGCAGAGGGAGCCCCGCGGGACACTCCCTGCCGCCGCGGCGGCAGCGGGCAGCTATTTTTTTTTTTTATTGCCATGAGCCGAGGGAGGGTGGTTAAGACTGGCAATGGGCTAGGGAGGGAGAGAGGGGGGTTAAGACTGGCAATGGGCTAGGGAGGGAGAGAGGGGGGTTAAGACTGGCAATGGGCTAGGGAGGGAGGGGGGTTGAGACTGGCAATGGGCTAGGGAGGGAGGGAGGTTGAGACTGGCAATGGGCTAGGGAGGGAGGGGGGTTGAGAATGGCAATGGGCTAGGGAGGGAGGGGGGTTGAGACTGGCAATGGGCTAGGGAGGGAGGGAGGTAAAGACTGGCAATGGGCTAGGGAGGGAGGGGGTTGAGACTGGCAATGGGCTAGGGAGGGAGGGAGGTTAAGACTGGCAATGGGCTAGGGAGGGAGGGAGGTTAAGACTGGCAATGGGCTAGGGAGGGGGGGAGGGGGTTGAGACTGGCAATGGGCTAGGGAGGGAGGGAGGGGGTTGAGACTGGCAATGGGCTAGGGAGGGAGGGGGGTTGAGACTGGCAATGGGCTAGGGAGGGGGGGAGGGGGG
This sequence comes from Ichthyophis bannanicus, assembly GCA_033557465.1. Classification (NCBI taxonomy): domain Eukaryota; kingdom Metazoa; phylum Chordata; class Amphibia; order Gymnophiona; family Ichthyophiidae; genus Ichthyophis; species Ichthyophis bannanicus. Next base: position 254,551,173 of record CM066031.1, read on the forward strand.
TTGAGACTGGCAATGGGCTAGGGAGGGAGGGAGGGGGGTTGAGACTGGCAGTGGGCTGGGGAGGGGGGTTAAGACGCAGTGGGCTATGGGGGGGAGTTAAGACTAGCAATGGGCTGTGGGCTGATGAGGGCTGGCAATGGGCTATGAGCTGATGAGGGCTGTCTGGAAATGGGGTGATGGGGGGTTAGGACTGGTAATGGGCTATGGGGGGGTTAAGACTGGTAGTGGGCTGATGGGGGGGGGGGTTAGGACTGGTAATGGGCTATGGGGGGGGGTTAAGACTGGTAGTGGGCTGATGGGGGTGTAGGACTGATAATGGGTTATGGGGGGGGGCTAGGACAGGAAATGGGCTGATGGGGAGGGGTTAGGACTTGAGGTGGGCTGATGTGGTTAGGACTGGTAATGGGCTGTGGGCTGATGGGGGGGTTTAGGACTGGCAATGGGCTATGGGGGGCTGACTGGAAATGGGCTGATGGGGGGTTAGGACTGGTAAAGGGTTATAGGGGGGGGCTTAAACTGAAAATGGGGTGATGGGGGTTAGGACTGGAAGTTGATTGACGGGGGGCTAGGACTGGTAATGGGTTGGGGTGTTGCTAGGACTGGAAATGGGCTGAGTGGAAGGGGAGGCTTGAACTGCAAATAGCTGATGGGGAGGGGGCTTGGAATGGAAATGGGCTGTGAGGGAAGGGAGCTAGGACTGAAAATGGGCTGATGGAAAAGCTAGGATAGGACTGGAAATGGGCTGTTGGGGGGAGCTAAGATTGGAAATGGGCTGTGGTGGGGGCTTGAATTGAAATGGACTCATGGAGGGGCTAGAACTGGAAGTAGGCTCCTGGGGGGGCTTGGACTGGAATTGGGCTGAGTGGAGGGGAGCTATGATTTGACATGGGCTGATGGTGGGGCTAGGAAATGAGTAGAAATGGGCTGATGGGGGGGCTAGGATTGAAAATGAGCTGATGAAGGGACTTGGACTGGAAATGGGCTGATGCAGGGACTAGAAGGGAATGGATGCTGGGTGAGACTGGAACTAGAAGGGAGCTGATGTTGGGGGAGGATTAGAATGGGATGGGGCTGGGAGAGTAAAATGGAGAGGGGAAAAATATTTTGTGTAGGAGGGATGAAAAATCTACAATTGGCCAGGTATTGGGAGAGTAATTGGGGATTGAGGATGGAGGGGTAAAATTTGTGTGGATGAAATAGGAATGAGGAAAGAGCAAAAGGAGAAAGATTAGTATGTTAAAGCAGATGTAGAGAGAGAGAGAATGGAAAAAAAAACTAGAAGAGAACAAAGGACAAAAGGACAGCAGACGATGGAGAGTTAGCAGAAAACATGAAGAAACCAGAAGAAGGTGGCTGGACCAATTGCAACTGAAAAAAAAATGCACAAAAGGTAGAAAGATATCTCTTTATTTTGAATTTATTAACTGGAATATGTCAGCTCTGGGAAATGTGCATCATTAACATCTGCGCTTTGTTTGGTACAAGAGGAAATTCCTTTTTGACGTTGCCACTTGTTCTCTTTCCCCAGTATTCTCTGAAATGTATTGGTTTAATATTTGCAGTGTTGCCTTTTGATAGGTAGGGTATGGTGCTTTGTGAGTCCTGGTAATGCTGTCAGGATACGGCGGGTTTGCTATGGGTTCTAAATGGGCAGCGTTTGTAGTAGTTCCTAATGTGCCTGGCGGTTGGCACTGGATTATAGTAATGTAGAAATCTTTTAGTCTTTCTTTATCCATACACTCATTAAGAGACATGTTTACTAAAAGTTAGTGTATGGTAACATTATGCAAATATTTATGCAAATAAGACCACTTATGCAAATGACGTGCTGGCACTTTGAGGAAATTCTTTGGTTTTGTGCGGCAGTTTGGGCACTCGGGCTCAAAAAGGTTAGCCATCACTGCCTTAGGATCTTAAAGTGACTGGGTTAGAAATTGGTTGAGTGGGAGGCAACAAAGGGTACAGGTAAATGGAGCTCGCTCTGAGGAGGAGAATGCTACCAGTGGTGTGCCAGAGGGATCTGTCCTTGGTTTGATTCTTTAATATTTTTATAAATGATATTGCTGAAGGACTGTTGAGTAAGATTTGCTTCTTTGTGGAGGATAGCAAAATCTGTAATAAGGTAGATGCCAAGGAAGATGTAGATCACACAAGGAGCCATCTAGCACAGCTTGAAGAATGGTTGAGAATTTGGCAGCTGAGATGTAGTAATGCTAGAAGATGCAGGGCTGTGAATTTTGGCTGCAAAAATCCAAGGGAACAATACAGTATAGTGGATGAACTACTTCTGTCCATGAAAGAAGGGCGGGACCTGGTGGCGATTTGTTTCCGATGATCTGAAGTTGGCCAAACGGGTAGAAAAGGTGAGGGTGAAAGCCAAAAGATGCTTTGTTTTCACAGGGAGAGGAATGGCCGGCAGGATAAGGTGATGAAGTCCTAGTTTTAAGTCGCTGGTGAGACTTCATTTGGAGTACAGTATGCAGTTCTGGAGATGCACCTCCAAAAGGATATAAACAGGATGGAGTTGGTGCAGAGGGTGGCTACAAAAATGGGCAATGGTCTTTATCATAAACACATGGGGAGACATGATAGAGATGTTTAAATACCTCCATGACATAAATGCAGAGGCTGAGTCTCTCTTCCAATTGAGACTACTCTGGAATGTGGCATAGGATAAATGTGGAAAGGGATAGATTCAGGAGTAATCTGAGAATTTCTTTGCGGAAAGATTGGTGGTTGCATGGAATAGTCTCCCAGTGAAGGTGGTAAAGATGAGACCTATATTTGATTTCATGAAAGCAGGGGACAAACACAGAGGATCTCCAAGGGAAATGAAATTTAGTTCAGATGTTGCTATGGATGAGCTGACTGAATAGGCTGTGTGGTCTTATCTGATATCATGTTTCTATAATTATGCATTGAGTGAATGTATATAATATTTATTTATTTAGACAGTTTTGTATACCGCCTTATCCTTCAATCAAAGCGGTCACAACAATTGGGGGATACATTTAACACGCGGGGATATGACACATATACACTAATACTTACAGGGAACATGGGCAATGGAGGGTTAAGTGGCTTGCCCAAGACCACAAGGAGCATCTGTGGGACTAGAAACCCCAGTCCTTCCGGCCCAAGGTTGCTGTCCTCTAGTGGGATTTGAACCCCCGACCTTCCGGCCTGAAGTACCTTGCCCCAACTACTAGGCTACTCCTCCTCCCAATATAGTTTTAATGTACTACTCGGTGACTTCAATGTGCCTCCCACTGATGTTTTTATAGACTTCCTTTGTATCTCCCTTTGGACATCTTTTCTCCAAGTTGAAAGCCTTTCCTCGGTGTCTGTCCATTGTAATTATTTTGGTCACCTTTCTTTGTACTTTTCCTAATTCCATTGTTTTGAGATATAGTGACCAGAATTACACAATTCTCAAGGTGCAGTCTCATTGTGGAGAGGTATAAAGGCATTTTGATATTCTGCTTTATTTTCCATTTCTTTCCTAATTAACATTCTATATTTTTTTTTCTTTTTTGGTCACTGTCATACAGTGAGCGGAGGATATCAACTTATTGTCCACAAGGACACTTGGATCCTTTTGTTGGGTGGTGACTCGTAATATAGCTATCGTTTGGGTTATTCTTCCCTATGTTCATTACTTTGGCCATCCAAATGGCAGATTAAATTGAATGCAATCTCGCAAGATCTTCTACAGTTTCTCAAAATCCACTTGCAATTTAACGTCTTTGAATAATTTTGTGCCATTTTCGAATTTGATCACCTCACTAGTTTTATTTCCAGGTCATTTATAAGTGTTAAGCACTGGTTCCAGCACATCCCTGGGGCACTCCACTTGTCAATTATCTCAATAAAGAAAAGTGAATATTTAGCCCTGCTCTTTCTTTTTATTTTTTAAACTTTATTTTCCAATGGCACACAGTCAGAACTTACCACAGCAACAGTATCTCCATCAACCCATAACATTGTCTACTAAAATATCAACCCTCAGTTTTACAATAGTGGTGGTACAAGCGCAGATCCTTTATTACACCACCTCTGCCTGACTTTGTATTCCTTTTTCAAATTTTCTCCCCACAACCATACCTTATGCCTTTCTAAACTCAGCAATCTCCTCATTCATACATCAGTTATCCCCTTGCATGCATTGGTTCCTCTCCAATAGTACACAGTCTCTCCTCATTCAAACCCCCTACTCTCCCCGCCCCATCCCCCTCAGATGCTTCGGTAATATCCCACAACCCCATTCGCTCTTGAAGATCACGCCGCAGCTGACAGTGTTCTCTCTACTCTCTCTGTTCTATTACAGATGTAAGTCCATAACTCGCACTTCACAATCTTAGTCATCAGGTGTCACCATTGGCCGATATCTGTCCCTTGTTCATCCGCCCAAGCACAAAGTATCATTTTCTGTTCCCCAAATAGACCAACATATAGAAACTTTCACTTCGCCTTGGATATTTTTAGGTTTTTCAGCTTATCTACATTACCCAATAGTAGGTTGTATGCTCTTTTGATATGGAGCCCCAAACTAGAAAAGAGCTCAGTCAGTGCCTGTCCCCATAGAGACACTAAATGCCTGCATTTGAGAAAGGTGTGCACAGGTATCCCCCTCAGCACTTTGCATCTCCCACACCTCATTCTTTCACAAGTTCATCCGAACTAGAGTTTATAAAAGTGTGGTGAAGTAACCTGAATTGTGTCTCCTGGTGTGCCACACTTGGTTATATATGTATAAACATATTAAAATGGAGTCCAGGTCTCCTTCCAAGGCAACATCCACAGCTTCACCAAAGCTTCCACCCAAGGTCTCTGCCAAACTGTCCTGCATAAATGATACCAATGTGATAAGAGAACCCATGTGCTGCCAGTATTGCCTATTCCTTATCGTCCCTCCAGTCCCACACCTCTGGGTAGTGTACCTCTTCCAGCAGCTTGGAGGCTGAGCCTGTCATCTTTTTGATGACACTAGCGTACATATGTAGCTGGCACTGCCCACCAGCCCCAGTATGCTCAGCCGCCAAGCAGCTGGAGGAGGTTGTGAGCCAGGGTGCTGGACCCACAAAAAGGACAACTAAGGAGAGGTTTAGTTGGCTTTTATTTCCCCTGTTAAGGTGCAGGTTTCTTTGTTTTTAAAGGCAGAAATGAAAAAACAACCCCCCCCCCCCCAGAAGGAACAGAGAACCCAGGGGACAACGGCTGAGGGGAGGATATTCCTCCTCCTTCCTCCCTCTCCCCCCCCAGGATTTCAGGGGGGGGGGTTGTGTGGGGGCCTTCCTCAGTCAGAGGCTTCTGGCTGCTCCTGAACCCATTATTGGGTGAGGAGCCGCTGCAGGGGCTGCAGTTGCTTGACAGGAGTAAAAGCTAGCAGCCACGAGTCACCCCACCCTCAGCGCCGAAGACAGGAAGGAAGGCTGAGCGTGAGGGGTAGAAAAGCCATGCGGCAAAGAGGCTCCAAGGTAAGAGTGGCGGGGGCGGGGGGAAGACAGCAGAAACCTCTAGCAACTGCCAGAACATGAGGAGACAGAGCAGCCTGCAGCTGCATGTTTGGGAGCCTGCAGCAGTGTGGGAAACTTCCCCTGCTGCATTTAGGTGTGATTTCTTATTCAGGCCCGCATGTGTTTAACCCCCTGCTGTGTTTTGGGTGCCTGGGAGAGGCAGCCACCGGAGAATAAAGCAGGACAGAGCAGCCTCTTCCTAGGGGGCCATTTGCAGTTTCTTTTTCGTTTCAGTTAGATTTTATTTTATTTTAGTTCAAGTACTCTGGTGCTCTGTGCCTGAGCCTGTGGAGGTGCACTGTGCTGGGGATCCTGTTACATACCTGGGTACAGATTGAGGGAGTTACCTGAGAGGTGACCCCAGCCCTTCCCACCATTCTGGCCAGATCACAGTGCCTGGTATAGGATGGTATCAAGGGGTGTGAACCCCACTTAATCCTTAAGCATTCTTTGTGTTATACAGCTCAGAACTTATTCAGTGCACAATGACTTGATGCAGACATGTGGGAAAGGACTAATCAGATAGGCCATTGTTGCTGGGAAAATTTCAGAGTGCTGTGTGCCTGGTCAGGTAATCTAAAAGGAGATATTACTTTCTCCTGAGAAGGGTCTGATAGAAAGTTAGAGACAGGAATACGTGTTAAAAAAAAAAGTTGCTGAATATAGGTTTGTAGCAGCTACAGCTCTGTGGAAACAGGAAGCACCTGCATACAAGAAATGTATGTAATTTGAAAGTGGATAGGAAGCAAATGAAATCCTTCCATCTGTCTATGGTCAGTGAGTAACCTGACATGATCATCTGTCTCTTAGCCCAGATTATCTACCTATTAAATCTGTAATAATGCTTGTAAGGGAAGCTGTACTCCCTTGTAGCCATTTGTAATATTAGAATAAAAATGTAAACTTTTACTTGGAGAATGTGTCAGTTTGATTGGATCAGGGCAAGGTCCATTTGATATCTTTAAGATACAACACTGCAGTGCAAGCTAAAAATCCCCAAGATATGTAGTCCCTGATGTGGTGTGATCTCAGAGGCAGGTGTTTGCCCAAATTGCACGCAAGAGGCGGTCATGGGAGCAGGACCTGTAGGATGAGATGAGGCAGGAGAGTCGCCTCCTGGTTGCCAGAGACCCTGGGGGCGGGGGGTGCCATGTTACCTTCAACGGATCCGGTCCCTGCACGATGCCTGGACCATCCACCCCTCAAGCCCAGGGAGCAATAGGGCTCCTGGGGGAGTTCTCACTGGAGTTTGTCTTACTTTTGCATAAGGAGTTTTGCCTACCAAGTTGCTTCTCGGCCCTGAAACACAGGGCTAAGAGGATGTCAGACGCAAAAGAGCATGAGTTAGGAGCAGTGATGTCTAAGCGGGCTGGAGACTTAGAGGAGTGGCAGCAATCACCGTTGTCAGGGGGGCTGGATGGGGAAGACCTTAACACGGAGCTAGATCTGCAGTAGGAGTTGGACGAAGGAGAGAGCCCAGAAAGGAGGATCAAGCCTGAATTGTTCGGGTTTTCCACTGGGAGGAGCTACCAGCGCTCATCGTTATGCTTATGTTTATGCAATTTCTTGATATACCGCCCAGGCCGAAGGCCATCAGGGCGGTTTACAATCACAAGCGGGTACTGATACAATTTCTCGTCCCCAAAAGGCTCACATTCTGTGTATCTTGGCGACCCTCAAGGCCCTGAATATGCCTGCTTAACCTCCCGGCAGAGGAAGAGGTGCTGTAGGATCCGCTGTTGCAGGCAGTACAGAAATTGCAGAAAGTCTTACTAGTACATGGAGTAGTAGGGCAGATGATTCAGGGTGTGTGGGATCTGCCAGAGGTTGACCTTAAAGGGGTGCAATCCATGACGCACCTATACCTGCTGCTGGAGCAAGAATGAGCTCCTTTGACCCAAAGTAGGCGCAGCGGTGTTGGCAGCAGTAGAAGAAACCTTGACTTGTCTCCTGCAGCTGAGAGCTGTGGAACTGGTTCCGCGAGACCAGTACGTCTGCGGTCGATGCTTCAACTATTTCATTTTGTCCAAAAGGAAGGTTCCTTTCACCCAATTCTCAACTTTGAGGACATGAACTACGGTCTCCAGATACCACATTTTCACAGTAGTAATGGTGGTAGGAAACAGATTTTTGGCGACTCTCGATCTCACAGAGGCGTATCTGCATGTTCCCTTCCATCCAGAACATCTGCAGTTTCTCCGCTTTGTGGTGCCAAGGGGCCATTTCCAGTTTTGAGCGTTGCCCTTCGGTCTGGTGATCACCCTCCATACCTTCACCAAGGTCATAGTGGTGATGGCGGCAGCTCTCTACATGGAAGGGTTTGGTTCTTGTCCACCCGTACCTAGACTATTGGCTGATCCAGGCAAAGTCCAGGGACGATAGCGAAAAGAGCAACAGCGTGGGTGGGAGAGTTCCTTCCAAGTCTCGGTTGGGGTCAACCTGGCCAAGAGCCAATTACGGCCGGCCCAGGAGCTAGAGTATTTGAGAGCTTGCTTTGATACCTGCGTGGGCAGGAATTTCCTGCCAGTTTGCTGGGCACAGGAGCTTCAACAGTTGATACGGCAGGTCCTGAAGAGGGCAAGACCATCAGCGTGGCATTATCTGCAGGTTCCGGGGACCATGGCGGCCACTCTCGAGCTAGTCCCATGGGCAAGGGCACATATGCAATTGCTGTAGAGGGTTCTGCTCTGTCGATGGGACAGGGGTTGACTCTGATGGGACCAAGTACTCCCCTGCCCATGGAGCGCCAGGAGACCCCTCAATTGGTGGCTGCATGTGGAAGGAGTCTATGGTGTGGGTTCCTCAGCTGACTAGCCGGTCAGGTTGGAATGCTCATTGCGAAGGACGCTTTGTTCAGGGACAAGAGTCGGCAGGAGGCCCTGTGGTCGATCAACAGGCTCGAGATGCAAGTGGTGACCTTGGCGCTAGAAAGTTTCGAGCCATGGTTGCAGGGGAAGGTGGTCCAAGTCCTCTCGGACCATGGTGGCTTACATCAACCGGCAAGGAGGCATGGGCAGTGCAGCCATGGAGGAGGAGGCCGAAGGTCTGTTCGGATGGGCAGCGATTCGTCTCCAGGCATTATCAGTGGTGCATGTAGCAGGAGTTGACAGCGTGATGGCAGACTACCTCAGCCGAGTGAGCATGGACCCCAGAGAGTGGCAGCTCAATCAGGAGGTGTTTGAGCAGGTGGTCCACCGATGGGGCACACTGGTCGTGGTCCTAATGGCGGTGTTAGTCGGCCAAGGCCTGCCGGTTTTTCAGTAGAAGAAAAGTCCTAGGGTCTGCATGCTCGAATTCAGCAGTGGCTCGAAGAGGGTCTTCTCTGTTTTTCCCCGTGGGTGCTCATAGGCCGGTTAGTGCAATGGCTAGAGGCGCACTGGGCATTTGTGATTCTGGTGGCACCAGACTGGCTGAGATGCCCATGGTATGCTGACCTGATTCAGATACTGGCAGATTGACTGGTGGCTTCCGGTTTGGAAGGACCTCTTGATGCAGGAGCCGCTTCGCATGCCCCAGGTGGATCAATTCTCGCTTACAGCATGGCTCATGAAAGGGTGAGGTTGAAGAAGAAAGGATAATCAGGCTCGGGGATAGCAACCTTGCTACATGCCCAGAGGTGGTCTACAAACCTGTTGTGCATCTTCGTAGGACACATCTTTGAATCATGGTGCAGAGAGAGGCAGGCACGCCCTTCTACTGCCTCCATCCTTGACATCTTGGCGTTCTTGCAATCTGGTTTTGATAAGGGTCTAGCTGGCAGTTCCTTGAGGATGCAACTGGTGGCGATTTTCCGGTTATCGCAGGAAAGTCCATGGGGTGCTGTTGGGTACACACCCAGACCAATGTTCCCTCTAATTTTCTGTAGGCTGTTTGCGCATAAAATATCAGCTGTGCAGCTTTTGAAGGAAGGTTAAATTTTTGTGCGCCACATAACGACACTCGGAGTTATATACTTTAAAATTTGACTACAAGTCAGAATACAGTATGTACACCACACTGATTGCACTAGAAAATATTGCAGGACTTGTGGAAACCGTAAATACACAACACCTTTTAAATTTTAAGATGTCTGTGTTTTCTATCAGAATCAGAACCGTAATTTTTGTGCGCTCTGTTGTAAAGTATGTGCGCTCACTCGGTGAGGTGTGTACACGCGCACAGCTTAGAGGGAACAGTGACCCAGACATGCTGAGCTTTCTAGGGGTGGTGACCCACCTTTGTCTGCTAAAGAGGGCAGTGGTACTGCCTTGGAATCTCAATCTGGTGTTGTCTGGGGAACCCGTTAAGCCATTGAGTCGAACTTTCCTGCAGGATTTGGCTCTGAAAATGTTATTTCTGGTGGCGATTTGTTTGGCACGCAGGATTTTGGAGCTTCGGACCCTGTCATGCCAGGAGCCATTTATTTCCTTCTCCAAGGAGAAAGTAGTCCTACGCCCAGTACCTTCATTTTTGCCAAGGTGGTGTCAGCATTTCATGTAGTTCAGGCTATTTCCTTACCGGCTCTGTCGAGCGCGGATGTGGACGAGAGCGGGTATGGGCTCTGCCACTCCATAGCTGTACCACCTGGATGGTAAGAGTCCTGTGAAGGTATGTGAAAAGGGCATTGTCCTTTTGGAGATCGGACAGTCTGGTTCTGTTTGGCAGGTCGTGCAAAAGTGAGGTGGCAGCTAAGCCTCCATTTCCAGATTGATCAGTGAGGCAATCACGTTGGCATACATCTTGAAGGGTAGAACAGTGCCGGTGGGGTTGCAGACACATTCCATGAGGGCTCAGGTAGCCTCATGGGCAGAATATACTTTAGTTCCGCCGGTGGAGATCTGTAGGGTGGCATACTTCTCTGAACATTTTCGCCTGGATGTCCAGGCGGCGGGGGATGCTCGTTTTGGATCGGCAGTGCTTCAGGCTGGTTGTGTGGGTCCCTACCGTTAGTTTCACTGCTCTGATACATCCCAGAGGTGTGGGACTGGACTGGAGGGACAATAAGGAAAGAGAAATTAGACTTACCTGCTAATTGTTCCTTGAGGAACTCAAGTCTAGTCCCGGAACCCTCCCTGAGTGCTTCCTGTGATCTGTGCACACCCCAGTCCTGAAGCTTGTTCCCTTGGTGGAGGAAGTGGCCAGGAGGAGCCTGGGAGGGGTGTGTAATCAGTGTTTGGGGGAGGGGCGGACCAGAAGAGCTGTCGGTTGCTCGCTTCCTGCTGGTTGGAGTTGCTCAGGCGCTCAAAAAGTAGGCCTCTTCATCCTGGAAGGGGGGTATCCTTCCCATGGGATGGAGGGGGTACTAGATTAGTTAGACGTAGAAGTGTTTGTTGCATGTTAAACTACATATTTGTTGCTCCTCTGAGTCTGCTTTGTCAATAGGTACTGGGGCTGGTGGGCAGTGCCAGCTGCATATGTACACTAGTGTCATCAAAAAGATGCCAGGCTCAGCCTCCAAGCTGCTGGAGGAGGTACACTATTGAGAGGTGCGGGACTGGACTGGAGTTCCTCAAGGAACAACAATTAGCAGGTAAGTCTAAGCTCTGTGAAGATATATAATCTTTGAGTCTGTTAGTCATATAAGCTCCCTATCTTGTGACAACCCAGCCACCCTCTCCAAAATGCAGAGCACCCCCACTCCTGGTAAAAACGCTGGGTTCACTACCAGCTACAAGTATGGGGACACTCTGGGTTATGTCTGCTCTAATCCTCTCCACCACCTCCATGCCTTCCTAAAGTACTTCAGCAACCCCATATCCTGGAGCTCCATGCCCTCCTGCACTTTAAGACCATGTATCAGATCGACAAACTTTTATAGGGTGCATATAGCTCATCGAACAGTCCCTTCGGCACGTACTGAGCACTCTCTGTACAGACCTCATGCATCCATCAAAGCATTGTCGCTCCATTGTGAGATCCGGCAATCCAATGCCATCTCTCTCCTTCTCTAAGCACAGTTTAGCGTAACTCACTTGGGCACCCCTTCCCTTCCCTTCCAGATAAATTTCCCGAGCATCCTTTTAAAAACTCTTCCTTAGTCCCCCCCCCCCCCCAAATCCATAATGGGATCAGCTGTAGAACATACAGGATCTTTGGTATTGATGCCATTTTAACTAAAGTGGCCCTACCCATCTATCCCATACTTTCTTAATATTGTCACTTATCTATGACTGGCTTTATACTGTACATATTTATTGCTCAGGTAAAGCCCCTTAGTATTTGAGGTGCTGCTTAGACCACTGCAGTGGAAAGCCATTTTGACCCCAGTGCATGTTTAAAGTCCTCTCATCTCCAAAGCCTCGGATTTGCCAAAGTTCATTTTCAAGCCTGCAAAGTATCCAAACTGTTCTTTCTGGGGAATGTGCAAAGGGATGTGGGAAAGGTGATTGAATTAGTAGAAGAGCAACATGTATCATCAGCAAACATGTTCAACCACAGAGAGACCTTTCCTACTTGAATCTCTTGGATGTCCATATCCCCCCCCCCTCCTCAATTTTGCTGTAAGGGGTTCCAAGGACAGCATGAATAACAGAAGTGACAATAGACATCCCTGCCTGGTGCCTTAGAATGGGAAATTCAGGCAACTGGCAACCATTAATCTAGTCCGTAGGAGGCTCATATAGTATTTGCACCCATTTCAGAAAGAGATCTCCCACATTGTAATTTAAACTTGGTAATGCATATTAAACAGAGGTAATGATAATTTGGATTCTTCTGAGGCAATAGAGGGTTAAGTGACTTGCCCAAGGCCACAACGAGTACTAGTGGGAATTGAACCCTGGTCTCTTGGTTCCCAATCCAGTGCTTTAACCATTAGTCTGCTTCTCCACTCCTCCACACAGTGCGGCCATAGAACTTTGTCAAATGCCTTCTCGGCATTTAGGCTGATTATCACTTCTCCCTGGTCCGTGCCAGACTGGCTTGCAATGCCACTAAGGCCTTAATGTTCATGGATGCTCACCTACCATGCAGGGGCCAGCCTATCCACTAGGTGAGCTAGGCAGCTGCCTAGGGCAGCAGATCGCTGTGGGTGACGGGCCATGTGCTTTGGCACACATGACCTACCGCTCCCCCTATGTGCTAAGCTGCGCCCCCCTCCCTCCCACTGCTGCTGATTCTGGTGGCAGGGGGAGGGGTTATGGCTAGGCTTCAGCACATGTGGTCTGTTGCTACTGAAACCCCCCTCCCCCCAAGTTCTGATCCCCCTCAGACATAAGTGGCAGGCCATGTGTACTGAAGCACATGACCTGCCGTTGAGCACATGACCTGCTGCCAGAATCGGCAGTAGCACAGCTCAGCATGGGGTAGGAGGGTAGCACGGCCAGGGCCTCTGCCTAGGGCGGCAGAAATCCTTGAGCCGGCTCTGCTACCATGCACACATCCCACCTGGTCCTCGTGAGCCAACCTGGACAAATATTTTTGCAGTCTATTCGTCAGCACAGTGGTTAGAATTTTCATATTTTGTTTTATCAGGGAAATAGTCCTGTAAGACCCTACCAAAGGGGCAAAACACACTTGCAGAACTGTAGAGATAGTCTGGAGCGAGGTGAAACAAATGTCAGTTCCAAACCTTTATTGGTGTCTCAATAGGTTTGACCCTACATGGGCTGTGTTAATGTACATTAATTAAAACATCAGGGAAACGCAAGACATCTTATAGATAGAAGCAAATAAAAGCATATGGCTTTATCCCTCGTCTATCCATGCTTTCTGGAGGTTTTTAGTTTTCATGGAGTGGAGGAGTAGCCTAGTGGTTAGAGCAACTGCTTAGTACCCAGAAGGTCAAGGGCTTGATTCCCACTATTGCTCCTTGTGACTTGGGCCTCCATTGCCAAGAAAACCCAAACGTAGCTGGGTTGCAAGGAGTCAGCACTTAAAAGCTTTTTTTTTTTTTTTATTTGCTTCTATCTATAAGATGTCTTGAGTTTCCATTATGTTTTAGTAGATTCATTCAATTAGTTTAATCCCTTTTTTATGTTTCTTAGTTTGAATATCCACATCTTTTTAGTTTAGTTTAATTTTATAATTTTTATAGTTTGAATGTTTTAATTTACTTACCATTTATTTGTGTTATTTATTAGCATTAATGTACATTATGTTTATGCAATTTCTTGATATATTGCCCAGGCTGAAGTGCATCAGAGCGATTTACACACACGACATGCAGGTACTGGATACAGTCCCTTGTCCCTGAAGGGCTCACAATCTATATATCTATCTGAGGCAGCAGAGGGTTAAGTGACTTGCCCAAGGCCACAAGGAGTACCTCTAGGACATTACCGTTGAAGGCCCACTGCCAAAACATGGCCCATGTAGGATCAAACCTATTAATACCAATAAAGGTTTGGAATTGACATTTGCCTTCTGTGGTTTGTTTCATCTTGCTCTGGACTTGATCTCTGTAAGACTCTACCTCCATAGGGTCCTTCTGTGGTTTAGGAAGAACCACTATGTGTACCAATTTTGCTCCTCTTGAAGTGTATCCTCTTAGCACCGATTCATACATGTCCCTCAGGGCCCTCCTACCAGGTCAGGCATGATTTTATAAAGCTCTGCTCCCAAGCCATTGGGTCCTGGGAGCAGAGCTTTATAAAAATTGAAAATTTTAATAACTCCCCTTATTTCTACTGCAGTGATCTGCCTATTCAGAGCCCGCATCTCTTCCCCTGTGAGCTGAAGGAGCCGCAAGCTCTGAAAGATTGCCTCGCATTGGATAACATTATCAATCCCACTGTCATAAATTGACTGATAAAAATCAAGAAAACATTGGGCCGTCTCTTGTGCTTTTGCTGTAACCTCTGCCTTAGTGTTCTTAATTTGTGAGATTTTTTCCCCTGCTTGTTTTGTACCAAGTGAGCCATCAACTTATCCACCTGATGACCCCATCAATGTAGCTTATATTTCTAGAGGAAGATATTGTGTCCATGCTGTTTTGATACTAATTTATTTCATTAGTGCAGTCATCTTCTATCCCCCCTCCAGATGACTGACATGTCACCTATAGAAGTCATTGAGCTTCCTTGTCAAATCTTTAAGACACTGTTCAGTGCTTCTTGCAGCATCTATATATCCCATGAGGTGCCCCTCCTCACAGCCTTCGCCGCCTCCCAGCAACAAGTATTTGACTCCCCAGAATACTTATTGAAACATCAAATTCCACCCACGCTTTCCTAATAAACTCCTGAAATGGCTTCCTAGGGTAATAAGATGGGTTTCTTTTCCAGATGAAGTCCTTGCTGCCCAGGACAAGAGACAGAACCAAGCACACCAAAGCATGATCAGACAATCTGTTTTGCTCCACTTCTACCTCTTTCATCTTTTCTGCCCATGAATGGGTTATCAGCCAGTAATCGGTACATGAATACATAATCTCCAGGAACAAGCAGGAATGAGTCTTCACATATGGGTATGTCGGTACCGACGGAGCCTGCGCGGGAACGCTCCCCAGCATCCAATCAGAAAGCTTTTGGGAGCATCCCTCAGCGCCTGCGTGCTGCCTTCCCGCCTTTCCAACTGTCTCTCCTCAGTTTTCGTTTTTCCGCGGAGCCGGCAGGACGTCCTCCTGTCACCGCAGAAAATTTTTAATTCTTAATTCTTTAATTCTTGTTTTCTTGTGGTCGCGGCTGTCTCCCCGACTTCACCGGTACCGCCGGTGTTTTTTCTTTTCTTTTCCGTAAATTCAGGGAATTTTTTTTCCCTCAGTTTCTGTCTTAAATTTTTTGGGCCTTCTAGGCCTCTCCATCATGGAGCCACCTCCTTCTTTTCCTAAGAAGTGTCTAAGCTGTGGCGGTACAGTTTTGTTTTTAGACTCCAAGAACTGGTGTCTAACCTGTTTGAGTCCTTACCATTTTCCTCCGGAGCCATTAGGCTACAATATTGTGAGAAGAGATTTTCCATTTCGAGTTTCCCTCGATACCGAGTTCCCTTCCAGTGTCCGGGCACCGACTATTTCTTCTCCACAAGATCAGGTAACCCACAAACAGTCTGTTAAGACTAGCCAACCCTTGAGTGGTACGTCTCATGCACAGCATGATGACTGCTCCGGCCTTGCCCTCAAGGATCCATTGGCTTCAAAACCCCGGCGGGAGTCTTCGGCCTCCAAAGCCTATCAGGGGTTTCAGGTTGTTCCTGGGGCTCACCCCTCACAGAACATACCTGAGCCATGCTCGGTGGTGGCATCCGCTTTGAGCGGTACCGATACCCCGGCATCGGCACTGGTGTGAGCAATTCACTCCTCACCAGGGATCGTCATCTGGCTTTCTCGGTACCTTCGGGACCGGTCGATACGCCCCAGATTGACTTTCCAGTATCGGCATCAACGCCGATACTACTACCGACGTCGGTACCCTCTAGACATGCATCAATAGACTCCCTTCGATGCCGAGTCTGGAATCGATCTCTAGTCTGGAAGACTGGGTACCGACACGTCTCGGTACCGACGCTTACTGGTTCCGGATGCTCGATACCGAGGGTGATTACCAAAGGCTTTCGGTTACCTCGGTACCGCTTGAGCAGCCACCGATGACTGCTTTGATGTCGGTGTCGCCTTCGATTCCGACACAGCTACCGGTATCGGTGCCGGTACCCACAGTAACATCGGGGCCAGCTCCTTCCATGCTTCTTTCACCAGGATCGCTCCTTTCTATACCAAGTTTGGAGTCGATACCTGGCATGGACGATGCAGTACTGACTGTCACAGGTCATGACCTCCAGTACCAGCATCCATCCCTTAAGGATCTTTTCTTGCACCGTGCAGGATCTTATATTCCTATATTCTCAAGTAGATCCTCCGGTGCCCAGGCTAGTTCTTCAGGGCTAGCCTGCCCAGGGACGGTTCCCTTTGGAGATCCTTCTTTTCAGAATTTTCTCCTGAATATGGCAACGTCTCTTGCTATTCCTATCCCTGGCTATGATCCTGCACAAGGCTCTTTCTACTGGAGAAAAGGAAAATATAATGCTTCCTTTACATCATTCCTTGCAGGATCTTCTTCTAAGAATGTGGGAAGCACCTTTAAGGGTTCCCTCTCCTTCTAGAGCAACTGATCTTCTGTATCAGGTGCCCCCCTCTCCAGGGTTTCAAAAGACTCAACTTCCCCATCATTCCATTGTAGTGGAATCAGCAATGAGGAAGGTGAAAAGTAAGAAGAAGCACTCTTATTACCCGCCAGGTCGTGAGTCTAGGACACTAGATGCCTTTGGATGTCAAACCTTCCAGACATCCATGCTGTCAACAAGGATTCTCTCATATATTTTTTATGAGTCTATCCCTTCAGGAGGTCACAAAGAAATTATATCTTTTGACTCCTTTTCTTTCAGAGCCCAAGACTGCAGACTATTCCTTACTACTTAGTCATATTCAAAGTATCTCTTGGTTTCTTACTCGTGCTTCCCTAGACTCCTTTGAGTCTGTTAGCAGAACTTCTGCTATAGCCATAGGGGCACGACATAGAGCCTGGCTCCAGGCTTCAGACTTAAGCAGATGGGCACAACAAAGACTGGGTAATACTCCTTGCACTGGGGAAAATCTCTTCAATAAGGAGTCTTTACATCAGGTTGCTCAGTGGTCCACTGACTTCCCTGTTTCTGAAGGCTATTCTAAGCCTTCTCCTTCCCAGTAGGTAGGAAATGCCCTACCAAACCTTCTTTCCCTAGGAGAAGAAGGTTTCACTCTTCTCCTGCCCATCATATACAGATGTTCCCAAGCAGGGGAAACCTTACCCTGGTCTGAAGAATCCAAACTCTAGCCTGGCTGAACAAACCCAGCAACCATAGGGTCCTGAAGTTTACAACCTACAGTTGACTTCTTCTCAGTAGAAGTTTTTTCACTGTTTTTTCATTCAAAACTCTACACATGGATTCCTTTTCTCAGGACATCCATTTGCTCCTAGGTATGCTGAGCTGTCAGGATATTCATGTCTATGGGTCACAGGTTTCTCCTCTTCTTCATACCAAGAAAAGAAGTTAACAACTATCCCATGATAGTTTTCTGTTCCAACATGAATTTTTTCCTTCCACAGACTTACCACATGGTAAGTCACCCTTCAGCTCCTGTTTCTCTACCCTCTTATCCAGGGTTTCCCCTGAAAGAGTGGTACCATACCACTGCAGGGCTTCTCTAGCCTTTCATTCCAGTGTGGAGTTTTTTCACTCGAATAAACTCCCTTTTCTTTGGGCAGCTCATCAGACAGGGACAGGAATTTCTCCTCCTCTTCTGTCTGTTCTCTCTGTTTTACACAGAAAGATTCTCTCTGCTGTCTTATTCAGCAGCTGCCCATGCAGGAGCCAGTGATTGGACTACTGGTACTTTTCCACAAGTTTCCAGTCTGTCTTCCACTACTTTCTGTCTGGCCTTAGTAGTGATTCCAAGATAGTGCTTCATCTATCTTGGATAATCCTAATCACTTCAGGCTTATCACACTATCTTTTCTTGCCATCTCCAATTTCTTTGGATTTGGTAGCATAGTTGACCTACAGCCAGTTTTATTTCCCAATTCTCCTGCATAATGCTCTCTGCAATCTTACAGAGAAGCTTTCTACTATGGGCCCTTGCTAGAGAGCATGGGGTTTTGTCTCTGACTATCCTATATGGTTGGGAAAGGCTTCCTCAGTCATTTTCCATGACTGTGAGGGTTCTCCACACCCTATTAGCTCCTGTTATAATACAGGACATAAGCCTTTTCTACGTGAACGTCCAAAGAGTTCTCCAATTCCTACAAGGAATATGCTCTTTTTTTCCTTGCAGCTTGTCCTCATAGTATCCTACTCCTTCATGGACAGCACATATTTTACTAATAACGCATGATACCCCTTGTGTCCCTCCAGTGGGTCAACCTGGTATATCATCCTATGCGTTTTCTGTCCATTTACCATGCGAGAGTTCTACAGGACTCAGGACTTGCTGTTTACAGACTGATATTATCCTCTGTTTTTTCATGCAACCATCCTGGTTATTTCACTGGATAGCATTCCTGCACCATCTTAGCCAGGGGGAATAGATTCTCTATATATCTTCTCAAGTAGGTTCCACCTTCTTGTTAGATGAATCTTTCTCCTTCACATCTCCCATGTGAATGTTCTTATGGGCATATGTCTATCTGCTTAGTTGCAGACATTTATCTTTAGACATATATATTCATGTATGTATATATCTCTATATACTTCTCTATAGATACATATGTCTGTAAGCTGCGTGTGTATATGTTATGCCCCTCCAGATCTCACTATATATATGTATATGTGTATGTGTGTATGTGTGTATCCCTGAAGCTCCATGCTTCAATATCTTTCCCATCTCTCACCAGTTAGGAAAGACAGGGTGGATCTTCAGTAGATCGGAGATTTCAGCCCTTCAGACATCTGTCCCCCTTGGGAATACGGGCTTTTTTCCCATAACCCTTCTTCCCTCCAGGACTGGGCTAGTTTGTCCAAATCGGTCAGTCTTCCTCTTTTGCTCCTAAATGTTAACTCTGTAGCCAAGAGTTTCCAGCTTTTTCCATAAAGCTTTCCACTAAAGACCTGCCGTTTTTATACTACCCCAGTTGACACCTGGGTCACCTGTCAATTCCAGATTTGGACCTTCACTTCCGTGAGGTCACCTTGAAGATTCCTCTACTGGATCTGCAGTAGACTCCATCAGCCTCTCTACTTCCTGCAATCCAGTAGGTGAGGTCCATATTGTGATTGTTCATTCAATATTTTTCATGATAATTATCATACATACCAAGGACTCCTTACCTGTAGTCCTTAGGTTAGCTGTTTTTCTACAGCTCCTCTTTTCAACTCCTACCCTCCATCCTCAGGATGCCTGGCCATATGAGGTGTAGCATGTTCCATTCCCCACCATGCTAGGGCTTCAGGCATCTTAGCTTGGGAGTCCCCATATGTGAAGACTCATTCCTGCTTGTTCCTGGAGATAGCACAGTTACTTACCTGTAACAGGTGATCTCTGGGAACAGCAGGAATAAGTCTTCACAACCCACCCACCTCCCCTAGGAGTTGTATCTCTCTATCTTCCTTTCCTCTTTCTCTCTTTGTCTCAGCTATAAAACTCTACTGAGGAGAGACAGTTGGAAAGGCGGGAAGGCAGCACGCAGGCACTGAGGGATGCTCCCAAAAGCTTTCTGATTGGACGCTGGGGAGCGTTTCCGCGCAGGCTCCGTCGGTACCGACGTACCCATATGTGAAGACTTATTCCTGCTGTTCCCAGAGATCACCTGTTACAGGTAAGTAACTGTGCTTTATATGGATTGGAGTAAAACATAGTCTTTCTCCCATGGGTATAAGTATCTCCACGCATCAACCATACCCAGCTTCTCTACCACAAAGTGGACCCCCATTCAAAATGCCTCTTCTTTGCTACTCTTCCTGACTGGCAGTCCAGATTGTGATTAGCCACTACATTGAGGTCTCCCCCTTTATAACTGGAAAGACAGGAAAGGTAGTAATCGGGATGCTGCACAAATTTTGTAGTAACACTGGAGAAAATGTTGTTTCAGTATACATTTGGCACATGAAATTGCAAAACAGAATCTTGGCTCCCCCTATTTCCTCCATGACCAGAACATACTTTCCTCCATGGTCCTGTAGATACTTATGCACCTGGAAACCTAACCCCCTTTTCATCAGGATGGCCACACCCCTTTGTCTCTTGTTTAAAGGCAGAAGCAAATACCTCTCACCCAAGATCTCTGCAGCTTTTTGTTAGATACTAAGGTCTCTGCAAGAAAGAGATATCTGCCTGCATTCTTCATAAGGTCTAAAACTTTTGTTTTCAGAGGAAAATGAATCCCATCTGCGTTCAGCATGACTAGCTTTAATTCATCCATACCCACCATAGGTACTTTCCTCATAGCATTGTCCACCTAGTCCATAACTATATTACGATTCCTCTTGCCACCCAAAGAGGCACTGCTCCACCACTGATTCCCCCAATCCTTGGCCCTTGAGAGTTCCAACCTGCCTGTCCCCTAAATGGGTTTTATACTCTAGCACGCAGCCACACCCCCTCCTTACCCATCCCTCTCCTCCCCATGCATCTCAGCCATTCCACACTCAAACCGCCAAATACTCCCCTGTCCCACCTACCCACCCTCCCTCCCCTCATTCCCCCAATGTGCACAGGCCTCCTCCCTTCCCACCCATCCCACCACATACAAACACAAATTGAAATTACTTGAAAAAGCAAGTAACAATGGCACCTTAACACTTTAACTTTTCCCTCACCCATACCAAAGAAGATTTTATGCCCCATATGCAGTTTCCCCATTTATACAAAAGGCAAAGGGAGGAAAGACTAGAGAGATAAAGGGTACCACCCCCATCCCCCCTCTTTTCCAAACCCTAATGGCCCCTCTCCAATCAACTCTTCACAGATGTTCACAAAATTCCCAGAATAACATCCAGACAGGTGAAAACGTCGGTAGGTAAGGACAGCACATTCAGTGTCATATGTCTTCAAGGACCTCCACCCTTTGTCCACGACAAACTATTTTTGATGTCCTTGTCCTCCAAGGTTTGCACACCACCAGCAAGGAACACCTTTAGCATGGCTGGATATACCAAACTAAATTTGACCGCCCTTAGCAAACAGTCAGGAGCAATAGGAGGTAACCTGCACTTGCTATAGCCACCTGTGCTGAAAAGCTCTGGAACATGAGGACTTTCACCCCTTCCAAGTCCAAAACTCTCTTGTTTCTGATCAGCTACAAGAGGTGTCATTTTATCATCATAGTTTAGCACTTTGAAGATCACTGGTCAAGGTCTGTTTCCTCCTTCCGTTCTTATACCCAGCCAGTGAGCCCTTTCCACTTTCATTGGGATCGTGGTGAAAGGCAGGCCCAGTTTACTTGGTTAGTACCATTTCGCAGAGGTCCAGCAAGTCCTTATCCCCTATGCTTTCAGGAACTCCAATCGGTCTTAGATTATTCCTTCTGCTGTGATTTTCTTTATCCGCCTTCTCTTCTAGGGATAGTCTTCCACTGCAGGTGCTGCACCTGTGCACAAAGCTCCTCCAGTCTCACGTCTGCTGCTTGGATGCACTGGGTGTTTTCAGAAATCTGTCTGGAGTGGCTGGTCAAAGCCTCCTTTACCTTGTCCATTATGGACTGGCACTTGGCCAGTTTGTTCTCAAGTTCTGCAGTCACAGTGAGAGGTATTTAGCTACAGGAGTGGAGGAGTGGCCTAGTGGTTGGGGCAAGGTACTTCAGGCCGGAAGGTCGGGGGTTCAAATCCCACTAGAGGACAGCAACCTTGGACCGGAAGGACTGGGGTTTCTAGTCCCACAGGTGCTCCTTGTGGTCTTGGGCAAGCCACTTAACCCTCCATAGCCCATGTTCCCTGTAAAATAGTTATCTCCAAGTTAGAATGCCCTGTTCAATGTAATTTCAGTTTGTTCAATGTAAACCGCACTGATGCAGAATAGCGTGGTATATAAGAGAATGTAAATAAATAAATAAATACATCCTCAGACATTATCAAAATTTGTTGGCTCTCCTGTGGAGCTATATTCTCCGCCATAATTCTGGGAAGCACCCAAACTGCTGACTCTTGCACTGACTTGGAACCACTCTTGGTTGTCTGCTTTAACACCTGGAGAGCTTTCTTATTAGCAGTGCTCCTCAGAGGTGTACAGCCACCCCTGAACCTCCAGTGCATTCCCCACAGGCACAGACACACCACTGTACTCCCACGAAGCTGGGTCCTGGCTGCTTTCTTCTCCCCCATGTGTTTGCAGGCTTCATGACAGACACCCCTTGGCCCCTCCTGTGTTCAGTGCGTGTCCAAACAGAGGTCGCTATGCTCCCCAGTGCAATCTGAGCTCGTCTGCATCTCCCAGCACACTCCTGTCACACCAACAGACTCTTTCGTTCACAAATCCACTGCTGTCTGCCTACCCCAAGGATGCTGATCTCACCTCCAGGATTACTGATGTCTGGAATCTGAATGGCTGGTGGCTGGGCCACCAGGCCTCTTCACACAGTGCAATCCAGGAGACGAAAATCTCTGGCGTGGTCTTACCACACGACACATCCACCTATCCAGGCCTGGCCATGCTTGTCTGTGCTCCTGTGGTGCTCCTGCCTCAAGCCAGTTAGGTAGCCAGTGGAATATCTGGCTCTCCTCCCACTGAGCTGTGTTGGAAGGATGATTCCGATTTGGTAAGCTGTGTGATCACTTCCCTCTGAATGCCATGCTTCACCCCAATGTTTAGGATGTAGAGTAGTGGTGGTTCAAATGGGGGTTGCTCAGACTTTGAGAAGTGTCCATCTTGACTAGATGCTCCACCCCTCCTCCTATCTCCCTACTGTTTTTATCTTGAGTTCCTAGTCAGCAATAGGATACTACTTTCTTACCAATGACACTTTCATTTTCCTCTTAAGTCTTTTTTACAGATTTGTGTTCAGTCGATTAATACACATAGATTCATAAGTTAATGTGTGCTAAAGCAGGTAAGCTTTGCATGAACCAGAATACACTGTAGAATCGCTAGGGATAGAAATCCCATGTAAAAAGGGGAAGGTGATAGCAGTGGGGGGTGTGCTACCAACCACCTGGCCAGAATGAACAGATGGGTGATGAACTGCAAAAAGAAATTGGGGAAGCTTACAAAAGTTACAACACAGTAATAATGGATGATTTTAATTACCACAGTATTGACTGGGTCAATGTCACAGCAGGACATGCTAGGGAGATAGTTTCTAGAAATAAATGACTGTTTCCTGGAATAGCTAGTTGATGAACTGACAAGAGGGAAAGGTATTTTGGACCTAGTCCTTAGTGGAACACAGGATCTGGTGTAAGTGATAAGGGTATTGGGGCCACTTGGCAATAGTGATCATAGCATGAATGCATTTGATTTAATAAATGGAAGCAGGGTAAAGAAATCCACAGTATTACCTTTTAACTTTCAGAAGAGAGATTATGATAAATTGAGGAAAATAAGAAAAAACTAAAAGGACCAGCTGCAAAGGTTAAAGCTTTACATCAAGCATGGGGGGTGTTTAAAAAATACTATCTTGGAAGCCCAGACCAGTTGTATTCCATGCTTTAAGAAAAGTGGAAGGAAGTCCAAAAAACTGCCTGCATGGTTTAAAAACGAGGTCAGAGCAGTTGTAGCTGAAAAAGCACCTTTCAGGAAATGGAAAAAGGTGCCAAATGATGAAAACGGGGAAACATAAGTACAAGTTACAGCAGATGCAAGGCATTGATAAGGCAGGCAAAGAGAATTTGAAAAAAAAGCTTGCTGTTGAAGCGAAAATGCATAAAAAAAACTTTTTCAAGTACATTCATAGCAAATAAACTGAGTCAGTTGTACCATTGGATGATAGAGGGGTAAAAGGAGCGCTAAGGGAAGACAAGGCCATAGTGGAGAGGGACTGAATGAATTCTTTGATTTGGTCTTTACTGAGAAAGATGCAGGTAAGTTACCCATGCCTGAAATGGTATTTAATTTAAAGGTGACATTTTGGAAGAATTGAAAGAAATATTGCTAAACTGGAAAGATGTTTTACAAGTGTTTGATGAACTGAAGCATAGTAAATCACCTGGATCAGATGGTATACATCTAAGGGTGTTGAAAGAACAGAAATGAGATTGCAGAGCTGTATTAGTAATCTGTGACCTATCATTAAAATCAGCTGTAGTACCTGAAGAGTGGAGAATTGCCAATGAAACACCAATATTTAAAAAGGGTTCCAGGGGTGATCAGGGAAACTACAGATCAATGAGCCTCATGTCAGTACCGGGCAAAACGCTAGAAACCTTTATAAAGAATAAAATTAGTGAGCATGGATAGTCATGGTTTAATGGGAGAAAGCCAACATGGATTTTGCCAAGAGAAGTCTCATTTTACTATTCTGTTATATTTTTTCAAGTAGTGAATAAACAGGTAGACAAAGGTGAGCCGGTTGATATAGTGTGTCTGGGTTTTCAGAAAGCCTTTGACGAGGTCCCTCATGAGAGAGACTTGTCCAGATTAAAAAGCCATGGGATTGGAGACAGTGTACTATTGTGGATCAGGATCTGGTTAAAAGATAGAAAGCAGAGAGTAGGGCTAAATGGCTAGTTTTCTCAATGGAGAAAAGTGAATAGTAGAGTACCCCAGGGATCTGTGCTGGGCCTGCTTCTTTTTAACATATTCATAAATGACCTGGAAATGGGAAGAACAGGTAAGGTGATCAAATTTGCAGATGAGACAAAATTATTCAAAGTTGTTAAAATGCAAGAGGGTTGTGAAAAATTGCAAAAATTTGAAGACTGGAAGCCCAAATGGCAGATTAAATTTAATGTGGACAAGTGCAGAGTTATGCACCTAGAAAAGAACAACCCAAACTACGATTACACACGAGGTTACACATTAGAAACCACCACCCAGGAAAGATTGTTGTCATTGTGGATAATACATTGAAAACCTCCCCCCAGTGTGCAGTGGCGACCAAGAAAGCGAATAGAATGCTAGAAATCATAAGAAAGGAATAGAGAATAAAACAAAGGATATTATAATGCCTCTGTATCATTCCATGGTGCGATTGCACCTTGAATATTGTGGCCAATTCTGAATTGCCATACCATAAAAAGGATATAGCAGAATTAGAAAAGGTACAGATAAGAGCCACCAAAATGGTAAAGGGGATGGAAGGATACCGCTATGAGGAAAGGCTTAAAAGGTTAGGGCTTTTCAAACTGGAAAAGAGACGCTGAGAGGAGATATGATTGAGGTCTTTAAATTAATGGATTGGAATGGGTAAATAGAGATAGGTGGTTGATACCATCAAAAAGTAGAAAGACTAGGGGACACAATGAAGCTACAAAGTAACACATTTTAAGAGCAATAAGAATTTTTTTTTCACTCAATGCGTAATCAAACTCTGGAATTTGTTACTGGAGGATGTAGTGAAGGCTTTTAGTGAGCAGGGTTTAAAAAAGGTTTGAACAAATTCCTGCAGGAAAGGGCCATAAACCATTATTAAAGAGGACCTGGGAAATACACTGCTTACCCCAGGACAATCATTGTGGAACCTGTGTGCCTTTTTGGGAACCTGCCAGATACTTGTGACCTGGATTGACCACTGTTGGAAACAGGATACTAGGCTTTGATGGACCTTGGTTTGACCTAGTATGACATTTAAGTTTTTATGGTGTACTAAATTTAAGGTATGCGAATGAACAAATTTCCTTGCTATTTTTTAAATTTTCAAGTTTTTGAAAATCTGCATTTAAAAAGTGAGTAATACATTTTATTACATTTATAGCCATATTAAACATTTTTGGGTTGGCTCTTGGTAATTTTACTACTACTGCTACTACTGAATTCAGCACTTATAAAGCGCCACGCACGCAGCGCTGTACAGCTAACCTATAAGAGGTAGCCAACATACAAGAGACAGTCCCTGCCTGTCAGTCATGCTCATTGGAGCTTACAATCTAATTAGAAAATACATTAGTTAGAACAGTACAGAGCATTTGCCGGTTCTGCGCAAGGTACGGTGTGGTACAGATTGGTCTGTAGTTTGGTCATAAACGTTGACGGGGGTTAGGGTAGGATGAGGAAGGAGTCAGGATTTGAATGCAACGGTGAAGAGGTGGGTCTTCAACCTGGATTTGAAGAGGACCAGGGAGGACGCCTGGCACACAGCCAGGCGTAGGGTGCAGCAAGGTAAAAGGAGCTCAGTTGGGAGTTCGTGGTGTGGGTGAAAGGCATTGATGGAAGTGATTTGTTAGTGGAGTGCAAATTACGAGAGGGGGATGTAGGGAGAGATAAGTGATGAGGTATTGAGGGGCCATAGAGTGAATGCATTTATAGGTCAGCAGGAGAAGCTTGAATTGGATACGGAGCTGGACAGGGAGCCAGTGAAGTTACTTGAGGAGAGGAGTAATTTGGGCATGGCAAGGCTGGCAGAAGATTAGTCGAGCAGTGTGATTTTGTATAGATTGGATGGGAAGGAGGTGGCTCACGGGAAGACCAGCGAGGAGTAGGTTGCAGTAATCGAGGCGAGAGGAGATTAAGGAGTGGATAAGCGTTTTGGTAATGTGTTCAGAGAGGAAGGGGTGAATTTTGCTGATGTAGAGAAAGAAGCAGCAGGTCTTAGCTACAAGCTGGATATGAGCGGAGAAGGAGAGAGAGGTGTCAAAGATAACCCCTAGATTGTGGGCCGAGGGGACAGGAAGGATAGTAGATCCATCTACATGGATTGAGAGAGGGGGGGAAGTGAGGGGGAGGAGTTAAGTGGAAAGACAAGGAGTTCAGTCTTGGCCATGTTCAACTTCAATCGGCGATGAGACATCCAGGCAGCGATGTCCGAAAGACAGGCAGAGATCTTGGACTGGGTTGCCGGAGAAATATTAGGTGTAGAGAGGTAGATTTGGGAGTCATCGGTGTAGAGATGGTACTGAAAGCCATGGGAGGCGATAAGCGTGCCAAGGCCTTGGGTATAGAGAGAGAAGAGGAGGGGGCCCAAGACAGATCCCTGAGGTGCACCTACATGGAGCGGGGTAGGGGAGGAGGAGGAGCCACCAGAGCATACACTGAATGAGCGATGGGAGAGGTAGGAGGAGAACCAGGATAGTACGGAGTCCTTGAAGCCAAGCAAGGAGAGGGTGATGAGGAGAAGGTCGTGGTCAACGGTGTCAAAGGCAGCAGAAAGGTCAAGAAGGATGAGGATAGAGTTAGAGGCCTTTGGATGTAGCCAGGAATAGGTCGTTCGTGACTCTTGTGAGTGCCGTTTCAGTGGAGTGTAGGGGACGGAAGCCGGATTGAAGTGGGTCCTGGAGGGCCTGGGAGGTGAGGAATTTGAGGCAGCCACGGACTGCTTGTTCTAATAGTTTGGATATGAAGGGAAGGAGGGAGATGGGTCAATAGTTAGGACATGTGGGATCAAGTGAGGGTTTCTTGAGGAGGGTTGTGACAACAGCATGTTTGAAGTCAACGGGGACAGTTGCAGTGGAGAGTAAGAGGTTGAGGATATGAGTGATGGAGGGGACAATGGTGAGGGGGATGAGATGTAGAAGATGGGTGGGGATAGGGTCTGATGAACAGGTGGTGGGTTTTGAGGAGGACAGGAGGAGTGTGGTTTCTTCCTCAGAGATCGGAGGGAAGGAGGAGAGGGTGGCAGAGGGAGTGTGGCTGGGGGAGGAGAATTGGGGAGGTAGATGGGGGGGTAGGGAATTGGAGAATTGGGGAGGAGGGGAGGTAGGTGGTGGGGGTAGGGAATTGGAGGGTAATCTTGTGGATTTTGTCATGGAAGTAGTCGGCTAGGGTATGGACAGAAAGGGAGGGTGGGATTGAGGGCGGGGGAACCTTAAGGAGAGAATTGAGGGTATTAAAGAGACGGCGAGGATCAGAGGCAAGGGAGTTGGTCAAATGGATGTAGTAATCTTGTTTGGCAAATGCTAAGGCTGACTGGAAGGAGTTAAGCATGAATTTGACGTGTAGAAAGTCTTCAGGGGAGCAGGATTTGGACCAAGCTCGTTTGGCAGAATGGGCGCAGATGCGTAGGTAACGGATTGTGGGTGAAAGCCAGGGTTGGAGAGTAGATCGTTTGACAGGATGTGGGGTGGGAGGGGCAAGAGTGTCAAGGGCTGAGGATAATGTAGCATTGTATGAAGTTAATGCCTCGTCAACAGACTTGGAGGATAAAATGGGGGAAAGAGATGGAGAGATGGTGGAGGAGAGAGTCGGGACCAATATTATGAAGGTTTCTAGATAGGTCGGAGGAGACAGGACGAGGTTGGGACAGCAGAAGCTGAAGAGTAAATGTTAAGAGGTGATGGTCAGATGAGGGAAGGATTCATTTGCGGAAGTTTGAAGGAGAGGAGTTGGAGAAGAGTACTAGATCAGGGCAGTGGCCGTGTAGATGTGTGGGGGCAGTGGTGTAAAGTTGGAGGTCAAACGAGGAGGTAAGAGCGAGGCATGGGGGTCAGAGGGGTTGTCGATGTGAATGTTGAAATCGCCAAGAATAAGAGTGGGGGAGGAGAGATCCGTGAAGGCAGAAAGCCAGGAGTCTAAGTCGGTGAGGAAGGTTGATTTAGATTTGTCCGGTGGGCGATAGATAACAGCTATTCGGAGGGGGAGTGGTGAGAGGAGGCGAATGGAGTAGACTTCGAAGGAGAAGGGGGAGTGTGATTGGGATGGCAGGAGGGGTTGGAATTGGCAAGAGGGAGAGAGTAGGAGACCATTGCCACCACCGCGACCAGTAGGTCAAGGTGTATTGGAGAACTGGTAGCCCCCATAGCAGAGGGAGGCAATGGATGCGGTGTCATCTGGAGGGAGCCAGGTCTCGGTCAAGGCAAGAAGGTGTAGGGCATTGGAGATAAAAAGGTCATGAATAAAAGGGTTTTTTTTAAAATGACTGAGCATGCATTCCATAGTGCACATGAAAACGGGAGAGTGGAGGGGGAGAGGAGAGAGATATGGATGAGGTTGGATAAGTTACGTGTAGATTTCTTATCAGAGTAGCGTGGGGGTCTATATCTAGGGTAATGCTGAGATTTAGAGGGAGCAGGGTGTGGGTGTGTGTGTCTGGGTGAGTGTGCTCTCCAAAAGGGACATGAGGGAGGGGAAATGAGGGGTAAATTGATGGTATCGGGTAGGTTATGTGAGGGATTAATTTTGGGGGCAGGGTTGGAGATATCTATGGATGAGTGATTGTGGGATGAATGAGGGAGGGAGGAGTGGGATGTGGATGAGATTAGATAGGGTACATGAGGAACTTTCTTTAGTGTGAGAGAAATCGGGGGGGGGGGGCAGGGTTGGGGGTTTATTACCTGATGAGAGAAGGAGGAGTATTAGAGAGCAAGGTAGAGTGGAGATAGTACGGCGGAAGCGAGGGTGGGGTTGCCTTAGAGAGGGGGTTGGTGTGAAGAAGCTCAAGAGCAGGTGTTAGGCTAGGGGGCAGAATGGAGGGAGAAGTGAGGAAGGTAGAGAGTGGCTGGTTGAATGCAGGGGATGGTGTGAAGAAGCTCAAGAGCGGGTGCTAGGCTAGGGGCAGAGTGGAGGGAGAAGTGAGGAAGGTAGGGGGAGGGTAGGGAGGGTGATGGTAGGAGGGGAGGCAGTTGGGGAAGGATAGTAAAGAGGAGGACAATGAGATATCGGGCCATGGTAGTGGGTAGCAAGGTCTGAGCAAGCAATGGGTAGCAAGTGATAGGCAAACAAGTAGGTAGTGTAGCAGTTCAATGCAAACAAAGGGTAGAAGGTAGAGGATAAGCTGTGGGTAACAGTTCTATGCAAACAGTGGGTAGCAGTACTATGCAACAATGGGGGCAGCAGTATGCAAACAATGGGTAGCAGTACTATGCAATCAATGGATAACAGTTCAATGCAGCAGTGGGTAGCAACACTGTGCAAACAGTGGGTAGCAGTACTATGCAGCAATGGGGGCAACAGTATGCAAACTGGATAGCAGTACTATGCAACAATGGATAACAGTTCTATGCAACAGTGGGTAGCAGCACTCTGCACACAGTGGGTAGCAGCACTCTGCACACAGTGGGTAGCAGTACTATGCAACAATGGATAAGCAATGGATAACAGTATGCAAACAGTGGTTAGCAGTACTATGCAATAGTGGATAAGCAATGGATAACAGTTCTATGCAACAGTGGGTAACAGTACTATGCCACAATGGAAAAGCAATGGATAAGAGTTTAATGTAATTTTCCCAATAAATATTAACTGATTTTTTTCTTAACATTGAAACACAAGCGAGTTGTAACTTGCTCTGATGTGGAATACATTCAGCAACCATAACAATTTGTTTTTCTGTCTTCAGGTTCTGTTTTAGATATTATTAAACACATTGTTGCAAAAGGGGAGCATAAAAATGGTGTTCTGGATGAACCTTGCATAGCCACGATGCTGAGAGAGGTGTTGGAAGGGCTGGATTACCTTCATAAAAATGGACAAATCCACAGGTATTGTACATAGCATGAACATAGTCACTTAAGCTGAAAACTCACATCATACAAATTGATTTTATTGCTTTTTTTGTCCTTTTGGTTGTAATTTTGGAATGCTGCAGGATTCTGTTTAAAGTAAGCTGTTATTGAACAGAAAATGATTTAAGTGCTATTGCTCAGTGCATTGATGCTGGTAAGATTGTATGATATAGCAATTCGGTGTCTTACAATTAAACATATCTAAAAATTGTGCACATCAAAATGATTGTGCAAATGTTATGCTGGTGTGGAACTTTTGAGTACTATCTGAAAAATTTTTAAACTTTTTCTGCAGGATGTTGTGTAGGAGCGAGCACTCTTGTCCAATGAAATTTTACTTGTATCACAATTTGGCCATTTCTTTATGTATTGAATGCCTGTTTTGATTCTTATTTTTAACAAATTTCTACCCTTTTGTTTGTTTTCATTAACTAATCAATATTAAAACAAACAAAGAAACAAAAAAAAAATCCCCTTTCCTTATCTTGCTAGACTAGCCATATGAGTGGAAGTGCCCTGGTGAAGTGAGCTCGGATTTCTGGCACTGTATTCAGAATCCGTGCCTGATGCATAGTCAAGTGTGAAGTTATTTTTGATGAATACTTTTCTGAGTTTTTTAGCAGTGTTTCTGTTTGAAGTGTCATACTGGCTTCTTTCAGTGCTGCATCAGAGTATATATTAGTGATTGACATCACTGAAAGCTGTTTTAGTTTGCCAACACCTGCTGGCTGGGGAGCATAACCTAATTTGTCTGGCCTGGTTTAGCAGGATTCAAGTAAAATTTCTCTATGTAGCTTTCAGAATGCATTCCCAGAATTATTAGTACTATTTAGCTCACGCCTTTCTAGTAGAAGCTCAAGGTGAGTTACATTCAGGTACAGTAGTTATTTCTCTGTTCCCGGAGGGTAATGGAGGGTTAAGTGGCTTGCTCAAAGCAAAAACGACCATCAGTGGGATCTCCAGGAACAAGCAGGAATGTAATCTTCACATATGGGTATTGTCTGTACTGACGGAGCCTGTGTGGGCACGCTCCCCAGCGTCCAATAGGAAAGCTTTTGGGAGCATCCCACAGTGCCTGCGTGCTGCCTTCCCGCCTTTCCCAACTGTCCCTCTCCAGTTCTTCGTTTTCTGCGGAGCCGACAGGTCGCACATCCTGTCACCGCAGAAAATTCCCTCCTTATACTTTTTTGTGGTTGCGTCTGCCTTCCCTCGACGCTATACCGGTACCGCCGGTGGTTCTTTTCTTTTTTCTAAAACACAACAAAAAAAACCCCAAAAACCTTTTCTGGATTCTTTTTCCAGTGATTTTCTTCTCGGGTGCCACGCACCATTTTGGGCACCAGGTCCAACTTTTTCCCTCAAAATGGAAAAACCCGCTTCAGGTTTTATTTATTTATTTTATTTAACAATTTCTTCTATACCGCCCCTTCCAGAGATCAAGGGCGGTTTACATGGAACAGTTAACAAAATTTTGTATACTTCTGTATACTTTACATGGAACAGAGTTTTTGAACTATATACAGGTAATATTACATGGAACATAACAGAACTAATTACAAGTGACTATTTACAAGAGCAGTAAAACAGTTTGGATAAGACTTTTCCGCAGTGGGTGGAATGGATAAGTACTGTAAGGTTTTCTTGTGTTAGTCGTTTGTCCTATCTTGTTCTAAAAAGTGTTATAAGTCTGGCGGTACCATCTCCGTCACCGACACCCATGAGTGGTGCCTCAAATGTTTAGGTCCTGACCACTCTGGAATGATGTCAAAAAGGGGCCGGCAAAACCAAGCTGCTAAGCTCAGCACCCTTTTTCCCTCCGATGCAGCCT
Source organism: Ichthyophis bannanicus (assembly GCA_033557465.1). Classification (NCBI taxonomy): domain Eukaryota; kingdom Metazoa; phylum Chordata; class Amphibia; order Gymnophiona; family Ichthyophiidae; genus Ichthyophis; species Ichthyophis bannanicus. The sequence continues at coordinate 254,583,426 of CM066031.1, forward strand.
CCGTGGCATTGATTTGTCCTCCAGGGCTTCATCCTCCTCCCATGGATCTCAGGTAACTAAACATAAATCTAGCCAATCCTCAAAGGGTAGATCTCCTTCTAAACATCGAGATGCCTCTGGCGTTGCCCTTGAGGGACTTTCACCGGCAAAATTGCCCCGGCGGGAGGCTTCGGCTTCCAAAGCACTAACGGGGCTCCAGGATGTTCTCGAGGCTTCAACCTCGGCAGAACTACTGGTGCCATGCTCTGGGGTTCTGGCCGCTTTAAACGGCACCGATACCCAACCATCAGCAGCGTCGATAGACCAGAGATTCTTGGCTATTGAGCACAGTCTGGCGGCTCTTCTCACGGCCTCGATGCCCCTGAAACCACTTCAGACAATTCAACCGGTACCGGCACCGACTGCATTGACTTCGGCAGGTATTCTACCGGGACCGAGTCATGCGTCTCTATCTGGCATTGACAAGTCGGTACCGGACCACTCCGATGTCAACTTCGATCGGTACCGTGCCTTGCACGATCACCCGGATCAGAGATACTTCGAATCCTCGGATGAGTCTGAAGACTCCGAAGGCTCTGCCGATACCAGAGTACTTCTTCCCAAGGATTCCTCTTCTCCTCAGCGTAGGATGTCTCCACCAGAGGATATGTCCTTTCAGGATTTTATCCGAGATGTGGCCTGAGGTCTTTCCATCACAGTGGCTCCTGAAGAGCCTAGGGCAAAGGAATTAGAAATCCTACAGTACCCTAAAGCTCTCAAGGAGGCAGCTACCTTACCTATTCATGAGATCTTGCATGATCTTATGTTAAGGATGTGGGAAACACCTCTAACCACATCTCCTCATTCTCGAAGACTCGACAGCATGTATAGAGTTCCTCCTTGTCCTGGGTTTCAGAAAACTCTATTACCACACCATTCCATGGTGGTGGAATCCGTCATGAGACGGATGAAGAGTGCAAAAAGGCATGCATCTAATCCTCCAGGACGTGAGTGTAGGACTCTCGACGCCTTTGGACTTCGATCCTTCCAGGCTTCCATGCTTTTCTGCTAGTCTATATCTTGTATATGGGAATGTTCCTTAAGGAAGTCACAGGAGACTTAGAGCTTATGAGCCCCCTCCTTCCTGATGATAAAAGGCAAGATTATCTTACTTTTGTTAAACATGCTCAGGATGTTTCCAAGTTTGTGAATCGTGCAGCCTTTGACTGCTTTGAATGCATAAGCAGAACCTCTGCTATTGCCATAGGTGCACGCAGAATTGCCTGGCTCCAGGCATCTGACTTAGAAATCTGGGTACAAGGCACAGGAGAGAATCTCTTTGGCAAGACTTGGCAGGAAAAAAACTAATGAGATTGATGCTGACAATATCACTTTGGGTAGATTGTCCAAATCTACAGCTGATCCTGCGAGGAAAAGATTCTCTAAGAAACCATTCTTCAGTAAGAAGGAGGTTTTATCTCTCCTATACCCAGCAGGGACATTGTTCAGGTCAGTCTGCCAAAAAGGGACAGCAGCAACAACCTAGGCAACAAAGGAAGCCAAAAGCAGCTAAGCCTCAACCGGCTCAGCAGACTCAGCCTCCAGAGGGGCTTTGACTCCTGTCTAGAGAACTTTGCCTTCCTGGCCCTGAATGGCCCAGAACACTCCACCATCCCAGGAAGGTTGTCATTTTGCCCCCATATGGTGTCAGATAACAGCAGAAAATTGGACTAGTCTATTGTACGAGAGGGGTACAAGCTTCATTTCCTCAGCATGCCCCCTCCTGCAATAGTAAGACAGTTCAATTCTCAGACCTCTCCCAATGACCGGTTAGGTCAAGAAGTCACAATGCTCCTTGCTCAAGGAGCAATAGAAGATGTGCCTATTCTCCAACGGGGTACAGGGTTTTACTCCCCCTATTTCCTTATTCCAAAGAAAACAGGAGGACACAGACCCATTCTAGATCTCAGACTTGAACAAATTCCCGTTCAGAGAGAAGTTCAAAATGATTTCTCTAGGAAATCTGCTGCCATACCTTCGGAGTCAGGATTGGCTTTGTTCTCTAGATCTCAAGGATGCGTACACTCATGTTGTCATCCATCCAACTCACCGAAAGTTCCTTTGATTCCTGTTTCAAGGGAAGCACTACCAATACAGGGTTCTTCCTTTTGGCCTGGCTTCTGCACCAAGGGTGTTCACAAAATGCATGGCTGTGTTAGCAGCATTTCTCCGCACCCTGGGAATATTCGTCTTCCCTTACTTAGACGACTGGCTCATTCGAGCCCCTTCAGAGCCAGAGGCCAGAGTTGCTCTGTCTAGCACAATGCACATCCTTCAGTATTTGGGACTTGTCATAAACTTCCCAAAGTCCAACCTTGCTCCCACTCAATCCCTAGAGTTTATAGGAGCTCTTCTGGATACCAGTCAGACAAGGGCCTTCCTTCCACAGCCGTGCTGCCTTCGCATTGTGCAGTTAACTTCCCAAGCAGTGCTAAAACCTAACCTCACTGCTCGGGAAATGTTAGTTGCTAGGCCACATGGCATCCACCGTGCATGTGGTTCCTTATTCTCTCCTCCATATGAGGGCAGCCCAGTGGACCTTATCCACTCAGTGGACTCAGGCCTCAGGTTGCCTGTCAGACAAAATAACAAACTCAGATCGCCTTATTTTGTCCCTCCAATGGTGGCAATCACCCAAAAACCTTCTGGTGGGGTCTCTTTCAGCAACCCGCACCCCAAGCCACTCTAACAGATGCTTCACAGGTGGGTTGGGGAGTCCACCTGCATGGCCTCTCTACCCAGGGTACCTGGACTCCACAGGAGGCCTATCTCCATATCAACCTCCTAGAGCTCAGAGCAATCTTCCTTGCTCTTCGAGTATTTCACACCCAGCTCAGTAACAAGACAGTCCTAGTTCAAACGGACAATCAGGTAGCCATGTTGTATGTGAACAAGCAGGGCGGAACTGGCTCCCTGTCGCTGTGCAACGTAGCTTTGTGACTATGGGCCCTCGCCAGAGAGCATCAAATTCATCTCCTTGCGGTGTATCTTCCAGGCATTCAAAACTCTTGGGCAGACAGACTCAGTCGAGTTCTGCTTCCACACGAATGGTCTCCATGCAGACCAGGTGGCCAAACTTTTCAAATTTGGGGAACCCCGGACATAGACCTCTTTGCAAGTCTGCTGAATGCCAAACTTCCCCGGTCCTGTTCCAGAATTCCGGCTCGAGGTTGTCAGGCCAGGGATGCTTTCCTCCTTCATTGGGGTCAGGACTTCCTGTATGCTTTTCCACCCATACCCCTAATTCCCAAAACCCTGTTCAAGCTTCAGAGAGACAGAGGTCATATGATCCTCATAGCTCCACGTTGGCCACGGCAACCGTGGTACCCTCTGCTCCTACATCTCTCTCAAGCTCTGCCTCTGGAGTTAGGATCTGCTCCAGATCTTCTTTCTCAAGAGGACGGGATGCTGTGGCATCCCAATCCCCAGTGTCTGCATCTCAGGGCCTGGTTGCTGAAAATCTAGAACTTCACGGTCTTAACCTTTCCCAGCAGGTAAAGGATATCCTTCATTCTTCCAGGAAACCTTCTACAAGACACTCTTATCCATTCAAGTGGAAAAGGTTTACCATATAGTGCTCGCAGAAGGGTCTTAACCCTCTTGCAATACCTCTGGAATCATTACTGGAGTACCTCCTTCATTTATCAAATGCAGGGCTTAAGACCAATTCAGTGAGAGTACATTTGTGTGCTATTGCAGCTTCTTTCAAGCCTCTAAATGGACAACCTATTTCCGCTCATCCTCTCATAGCGAGATTTATGAGAGGCCTTTTAACTAAGGCTCCCATTAAGCCACCACCGGTGGCTTAAGAACATAAAAACATAAGACATGCCATACTGGGTCAGACCGAGGTCCATCAAGCCCAGTATCCTGTTTCCAACAGTGGCCAATCTAGGTCATACGTACCTAGCAATATCCCCAAAAGACACAGGTTCCTCAATGCTTGTACTGGGTCAAGCATTGATATCCTGGGTCCCTTTTTAATAGTGGTTTATGGACCTTTCCTCCAGGAACTTGTCGAAACCTTTTTTAAACCCAGCTATACTAAAAGCCCTTACTACATCCTCCGGTAACAGATTCCAGAGTTTGATTACACGTTGAGTGAAAAAATATTTTCTCTTATTTGTCTTAAATAGTTTACCCTGTAGCTTCATTACATGTCCCCTAGTCTTTCTATATTCTGATAGCGTAAACAATTGATCCACGTTTATCCGTTCCACTCCATTCATTAATTTATAGACCTCTATCATATCTCCCCTCAGCCGTCTCTTTTCCAGGTTAAAGAGCCCTAACCTTTTTAGCCTCTCTTTATAGGAGTAGCCTTCCATCCCCTTCACCAATTTGGTGGCTCTTCTCTGTACTTTTTCAAATAACGCTATGTCCTTTTCAAGATACGGTGACCAGAATTGCACACAATATTCAAGGTGCGGTCGTACCATGGAGCGATACAGAGGCATTATAATATCCTTTGTTTTATTCTCCATCCCTTTCCTTATGATACCTAGCATTCTATTTGCTTTCTTGGCCGCCGCTGCACACTGGGCGGAGGGTTTTAACATGTTATCCACGATGACTCCTGAATCTTTTTCCTGGGTGGTGGTTTCTAATGTGGAGCCTTGCATCGTGTAACTATAGTGTGGGTTGTTCTTTCCTAGGTGCATAACTTTGAACTTGTCCACATTAAATTTCATCTGCCATTTGGATGCCCAGTCTTCTAATTTATCCAGATCCTCCTGCAGTTTTCCACAATCCTCTTGGGTTTTAACAGCTTTAAACAGTTTTGTGTCATCTGCAAATTTGATAACCTCACTAGTTATTCCCTTTTCCAGGTCATTTATGAATATGTCAAAAAGTAGCAGACCCAGTACAGATCCCTGGGGTACTCCACTATTCACCTTCTCCATTGGGAATATTGGCCATTTAGCCCTACCCTCTGCTTTCTATCTTTTAACCAGTTCCCGATCCACAATAGTACACTGCCTCCTATCCCATGACTTTTTAGCTTCGCCAAAAGTCTCTGATGGGGGGGACCTTGTCAAAAGCTTTCTGGAAGTCCAGATACACTATATCAACCGACTCACCTTTGTCTACCTGTTTATGCACACCTTCAAAAAAACATATCAGATTAGTAAGACAAGATCTTCCTTGTCTAAAGCCATGTTGGCTGTCTCCCATTAGGCCATGACTATCTACATGCTGTGTAATTTTGTTCTTTATGATGGTTTCTACCATTTTCCCTGGTACTGACGTCAGGCTCACCGGTCTGTAATTTCCTGGGTCACCCCTGGAACCCTTTTTAAAAATTGGTGTTACGTTGGCGACCCTCCAATCTTCAGGTATTACAGATGATTTTAATGAAAGTTCACAGATTACCAATAGCAGGTCTGCAATCTCATATTTCAGTTCTTTCAACACTCTTAGATGTATACCATCCGGTCCAGGTGATTTGTTACTATTCAGTTTATCAAATAGTTGTAATATATCTTCCCGGTGTAGCGATATTTCTCTCAATTCCTCTGCAGTATCACCTTTAAATACCACTTCAGTCTTGGGTAACATCCCTACATCTTCCTCAGTAAAGACCAAAGCAAAGAATTCGGCTTGGGACTTGAATCTGGTTCTTGGGCAGTTCATGAAACCACCCTTTCAAACATTAGCCGCTTCCTCTTTGAAATTCCTTTCCTGGAAAGTTATCTTTCTCATTGCAATCACATCAGCACGTCGCATCAGTGAATTGCAAGTGTTGGTGGCTGATCCTCCTTATGCAAGGTTCCGTCATGGTAAGGTAGTCGTTAGGACTCATCCACACTTTATGCCAAAGGTGTTTTCGCCCTTTCATTTAAACCAAGCGGTTTACCTTCCTGTATTCTTTCCAAGGCCTCACGCCTCAAATGCAGAAAGGAACAGTCATACTTTGGACTGTAAAAGAGCTTTGGCCTTTTATTTGCAAAGGGCATAGCAACATAGAAACTCCTCTCAACTCTTTGTTGCTTTTGATCCTAGTCATTTGGGACTTCCAGTCTCCAAAAGGACACCGTCCAGCTGGATTGCACAGTGTATATCTTTTGACTATGAGAGTAGGAACCTTCCTCTTGAAGGCCATGTCACAGCTCACAGTGTGAGCTTTGGCAGCCTTAATGGCTCATCTTCACTCTGTCTATCGGCGATATCTGTTGAGCAGCTTCTTGGGCTTCGGTACATACCTTCACAGCCCATTACTGCTTAGACAAGGACTCCCGCTGGGATGCATTGTTTGGTCAGGCTGTTCAACACCTGTTCCAGACTTAATCAACTCCTACCCACCATCCCTGGTAGGATGCTAGAGATCCATGGGGGAAGTGGAGCCCTTTCACAAGGGCACACAACTTTCTGGGGGCATCTCCCTGGCATCTGCAGCTAGGGAGTCCCCATATGTGAAGACTACATTCCTGCTTGTTCCTGGAGATAGCATAGTTACTCACCTGTAACAGGTGATCTCTGGGAACAGCAGGACTTTAGTCTTCACAACCCACCCACCTTCCCTAGGAGTTGTATCTTTCTATCTCTCTTTCTCTTTCTCTCTTTCCCTCTCTTTTGTCTCAGCTTTAAACTCAACTGGAGAGGGACAGTTGGGAAAGGCGGGAAGGCAGCACGCAGGTGCTGTGGGATGCTCCCAAAAGCTTTCCTATTGGATGCTGGGGAGCGTTCCCGCACAGGCTCCATCGGTACCAATGATACCCATATGTGAAGACTAAATTCCTGCTGTTCCCGGAGATCACCTGTTACAGGTGAGTAACTGTGCTATCTGAACCCTGGTTTTTCCGGTTCCAGGCTGTTGCTCTAACCACTAGGCTGCTACTGCACTCTTCCACAGCAGATAATTTAGGGCCCCCTTCTTTTTCGACCTCAGGGCCCTGCTATAGCAAACAGTGCTCCAAATCACATACGGTTGTGGTCAGCTTTATTGGCACCCTTGCAATTCAACCCCTTAATGTCCATTATCTCCTTAAAAAAAAAAGTGGCCTGTGAAATTGCTTTAGACTATATATGCATTCATGTTTGACACATAATTAAATAAAATAAGACCAATTAAAGGAAATAGTAGGAAATGGTATAAAAACTGGGACATTGTCAGGACATGATTATTGGCACCCTTAGAAACAATTCAAATTTCTTTGAACAGAAGAACCACGTTCCTATTGCAGTAAGACGCACCTGTGATCAATTGTCAGTACTCACATGACTTGAATCAACCAATAAATGGTGGCTCTAACGTTTGAAATGGCCACATTCACTCCCTGTTTCATTTCCTTCCTACAGGAGTTCTTCCTCCGCCCCTGAAAACCGCCTCCATCCGACCACTACTAAAAAAACAAACTAGATCCCTCAGAAATCAGCTCCTACAGACCCATCTCCAGCCTCCCCTTCCTGACCAAGATATTAGAAAAGGTTGTCCAGCAACAAATCCAGGACCACATCGACTCCCATGCCCTCCTGGACCCACAGCAGCATGGATTCTGCCAACAGCATGGGGTTGAAACCCTGCTAATGACTCTCCTAGTTAGTCTCTACACCGGTTTAGATAAGAAGAGGCAAGGATTTATCCTAATATTCTTGGTTATTGCCTCTGCCTTTGACACAGTCAATCATAGTCTCCTATCCGACTGCCTACAGCACAAAGGGGTTTGGAGTGCAGCCCTCAACTGGTTTGGATCCTGCTTGAGTGGTCATCAACAAGTACTCATTGGAATGCAATAATGCATTTTCTAACAAACCCAAGGAGTCCCGCAGGGCTCATCTCTCTCAGCCCTGCTTTTCAACATCTATATACAGCCGATCTGCTCTATAATACAGTCCTTCAGCATCCTCTACCACATTTATGCCGGTGGCATCTTATTCTACACCCCTTTCTCAATGGATAGCCCAGACTTCTCCATAATTATAGAATACTTTAATAATGTCTCTGGCTTTCTACACATAACCTTACAGTGAATTTCAGGAAGACTGAAGTCTTATTTATGAGAAGACCAATCATTTACCCCTCCAATCTCCCTAGGGGTGAGAGATGTGGAGCTCATGACAAAGCAGGAAGTACGCTATTTCTGAGTTACCCTTGACCAATGGCTAAGTATGGTTACACACATACAGAATGTCATCAAGGTAGTCTACCACAAAATAAGAACCCTCCATCTACGCCTGCTCCTGGACCTCTCTGATTTTCACACAGTATTCCAAGCCCTCATCTTCCCGCACTTCGACTATGCCAATATAATTTTTCACGGCCTCCCAAAACGCACTCTCCAACCACTCCAGCTGGCCATGAACACAGCCCCCGAACACTCCAAGGTGTGTCAAGATTTGAACATATCTTGCCTATCTTGATGCAGCTACACTGGCTCCCAATAACTAGTCGTCTGATCTACAAAGCCCTGCTACTCACGTTCAAGATTCTTCACAATTTGTCATCACCCTCCTTGATGGCAATCATTCAATGTACCCCAGACAACAGAAATAGAAGATTGAGTATGGTAAACACTCTGGTTACCCCTCCATCAATAAGGACATGCACTCAGGCCACCAAGAATCGTGCCTTTTTCTTATACGCGCCAAGTCTTTGGAACACCCTTCCTGCCTCAGTTCGACTTTTTGACCTTTTGCTGACCTTTCAACCTTTAGAAAGGCCTTAAAAACCCTCCTATTCCAACTAGTTTATGACCATATACCTTAAATAAGGAGGCGATTATCTTTCACCTATGTACCTTTTTATTCTGCTAATAACTTGTAGATCTCTCCTGTCCAAGTTAAGGTCCCCGCTTATGTTTAATGTACTGCTTGTTCTGTTAAATACCTGTTCTTTAAACTTGGTTTGTTGTAAAATACCTGTTCTTTGTAAAGTTGGTTTGGCAGTTCATGTTCTATGTAAACTGCGCTGATCACTAGAGTGCAGTATATAAAAGCAAATAAATAAATAAAAGCTCAAGCGTCCTCTGAGTCCTGTGGCGGCGGCGGCGGCGACTCTTCCGAGAAGACCTCTGATCCAGAGAAAAAGAAGGCGACTGCTTCAAAGTCCACCGATGTTGCACCGGAGAAATCCAGTAAAACCACCTGGAGGGACTTGGGTGACTCTGAGAAGCACCTTACCAATGTCCTCAAGAAGGATTCCTTGGCTTGTGGAGACCGTACAAGGCTTCTCAAAGCCATAGTTCTCATCGAGGACAAACTTGCAAGAGTGCCTGTGCCAGGCCCGAGATCCTCTTTGCCCGCGCTGAAGGCTGTGGAGCCTTCTGGCCTAGAATCCAGAATGGCGACCTTGGAGCAGACTGTCACTGCTATCCTGGCTCTGCGGCAGGCATTGATGGCTGGTTCATCCGACTCATGTGCCCTGACGACCATACCCTTGACTGGAGTCCTCGAAAGGAGTCCCCGGTTGTGGAGCTGAGCTCAAAGCGCCACCGGTCTCAGGTAAGGCCTCGATGCCGGTCGAGATTCATTCTTCAGGCATCCGGTCCTCACTGACGAGTGTCCATGACTCAGACCCCATGTCCTCGATATTCCGCTGACACTTCGACGCCATCCTTGAGGTAAGGAACCACAGAGCCTCAGACTAGTTGTCAGCGCTCGACTCCGAATGGGATATGGGTGACTAGGCTCTCCAAAGACCAAGTGACTCCGAGACATTCCCTCGGACCCAACGCCACTCTCCTCCCGAGGACGTGGCCTTCCATGACTTTGTCAGAGACATGGCCAGATCCCCCTTTGTGTAAACAAAGGCAGAGGATGGCCCGCGTACTGAGGAGTTGGAGATTCTTCAGTATGAGTCACCACCCAAGGAAATCCTCACAGTGCCCATTCAGCCGATCCTCGAGAGAGTGCTTTTTCGGATGTGGGAAGTGCCGGTGCTGAGCCCGGTGCTTTGACACCATGTACCATGTCCGGAAGGGCCCAGGATTCCACATTCCCCAGCTTCCACATACCCCAGCTTCCACATACCCCAGCTTCCACATACCCCAGCTTCCACATACCCCAGCTTCCACATACCCCAGCTTCCACATACCCCAGCTTCCACATACCCCAGCTTCCACATACCCCAGCTTCCACATAACTCCATGGTGGTCAAGTCAACCATGCAGAAACTCAAGAGCCAGAAGGACCTAGTCCTCTGTTCCCCCAGGGAGGGAGTCCAGAGCCTTTGATGCCCTCGGGCGCAAGTGCTACCAAGGCTTGGTGCCGGATCCAGGCCTATGAACTTTATATGGGCAGTTTGTTCAATGTAAACCGCACTGATGCAGAATAGCGCGGTATATAAGAGAATGTAAATAAATAAAATAAATGTACCTGAAGGTTCTGGCCCAAGAGCTGTCGGGGTTTGCCACAGGCCTTGGTGAACCACTCCAACGGTTTCAAGCCCTGACCTCTGGGATCAAGGACTGTTCTAAGTTCCTCTCCCAGACAGCCTATACATTTTTTTGTTCGTTGTAAACCGCTTTGATGTGAAAGGCGGTATAGAAAACATTTAAATAAAAATAAATTTAAAAAAAAAAGTAGTGTGACCAGCATCAGGGCCCGACCCCCCCCCCCCCCCCCCCCCCAGCCTGGCTACAATCCTTCGACCTCGAGCAATGGATCCAAGACTAGCTGCTTGATGTCCCTTCCACCGGGAAAAACCTATTAGGCAAGCCAATGGCCGACACAGCGGCTGAGATTGAGGCTGATGTGGTGACCTTCCAGAGAAATAATGAACAAACAAACCTCTTCCAAAGACGGGGAAGCTATAAAACTAGAGGGCATAACATGAAGCTACAAGGGGGTAAATTGAAAGGCAATGTCGGGAAATACTTTTTCACTGAAAGGGTGGTGGATGTATGGAATGCCCTCCCAATGGAAGTGGTGGGGGAAAATACAGTGACAGAATTCAAAATGGCATGGGACAGACACAGTGGATCCCTTTAAAGCATCGGGATAAAATCAAAATAAACTTATCTAAATTCTCAACAAACACGGGTGTCCTACACAGAGTGGTGGGTTCACCCCTAAGCAAAGACATGGGGAAGGGTGGCCTACATGGAGCGGCAGGTGCACCTACTCTTGCCATCTTACTGGGCAGACTAGATGGACCATACTGGTCTTTATCTGCCGCCATTTATTATGTTACTAAGATGAACTCATCTCATTCCCACAAGAAACAGTCGGGGCAGAGACCCCTTTTCCTGAGGGGGTGGGGAAAAGGGTCCTTCGGGCAGCGTCACCAATACCAGCCCTTCAGGCCAGCAGCAGCAAACCTCCCATCCTAGAAGGCAAGGGCACGGGGCTCAGAAGACAAAAACATCTAAGTCCCAGACCCTGGCTCCCACCCAGTCTGGGGGGAGCTTTTGACTCCCAGGGCAGTGCCTCCCCTCCCTCAGGAGACTTTCACCATCCCACAGGGTGCACCTGATGCTCTTTGCCCACAGGTGGGCTACAATCATCTTGGACCAATGGGAACTGCAGGTGGTCAGAGGGGGATATCTCCTCTACCTTCAGCAGATTCTACCCAGGTCCTTTCCTGGAGAACCGGTGTGACCCCTCTTTCACCAGACCCTGTTGCTCACAGAGCTCACAGGTCTTCTCAGGGGTTTGCTCAGACACCTGTAGGGCAAAGGCTTCTACTCCAGGTACTTCCAAAGAGAACTGGGGGCCTCAGGCTTATCCTAGACCTGCAAAACTTGAACATGTTTCTGATGAGTGAGAAGTTCAAGATGTTCTCCCTTGGAACTCTGCTGCCTTACCTCTGCCAGGGAGACTGGCTGTGCTCCTTGGACCTAAAGGATGCATACACACACATCCTAATCCACCCCTCCCACAGGCAGTACCTTAGGTTCATTGTAGGTGGAGAGCAATACCGGTACTACACTTCAGCTTTGCATCCTCGCCAAGGGTCTTTATGAACTGCCTAGCAGTGGTAGCTGCCCACCTGCATCTGCCAGGGGCCTGTGTTCCCTTCTCTGGATGACTGACTCATCAGAGGCAGCACAGCTTCAGGATGCACAACCCTCCTGCTGCAGCACCTGAGATTCAACATCAATCATCCCAAATCCCACCTCTCTCTAGCCCAGAGTCTGGATTTCATAGATGCTCAGCTCCACACATTACAGGCCATGGCCTCCCCTCCCCAGGGAGAGGGCAGAACACCTCAGACAGCTGGCAGCAGAAGTTCAACACTGCCGGTCTGTGCCAACTCGTTGTCTCCTCTACCTGCTGGGCCATATGGCCTCCACTGTCCACATGACCCCGCTTACACATTGTGACAGCTCAGTGGTGCCTCTGCTCATAGTGGACACAGGCCCTGGGCAGTCTGCGGGACAGGGTCAAGGTAACCCGCCAACTGGCAGATTCCCTCAACTTATGGCAACTTCTCTGCCACCACCTAGCAGGAATGTCCTTCCAGGCACCCGCACCGCAGAGGATCCTGACCACGGATGCCTCCCTCTTGGGTTGGGGGGGGGGTGCACTGTTGGGGAAGCCACACAAGGCAGCTGGTCCCAGGCGGAATCTCTGCTACAAATCAATCTCCTGGAGCTCAGGGTGATTCAGATGAACAACCAAGTCACCATGTTTTACGTCAACAAACGGGGGCATGGGGTCATCCTCCCTCTAACAGGAAGCGATGACCCTCCTTTCCTTTGCAGTGTGCAACATGCTTCTGCAAGTGGTTCACCTCCTGGGCCAGGACAACCTCCTGGTGGATAGGCTGAGCAGGGTTCTCTGTCCACACGAGTGGCGCTTTGCTCTTCCACCTCTGAGACAGGCCCATGATAGGTCTATTTGTCACCCCGGACAACACCCAGCTGCCCCACTTCTGCTCGTGGCAAACACACCCAGAGAGGATGGCAGCGGATGCCTTCCTGATCCCCTGGATGGAAGACCTACTTTACGCTTTTCCACTGATCCCTCTTGTCGCCAAGATGCTCTTCAAGATCTAGCATGAGGGGGCATCTCTAATACTGATCTCCCCCAGGTGGCCCAGATGGCCCTGGTTCCCACTACTGCTCTCCCTGTTGGCGGCACTCCCAGTCCTGCTGGGATGTGCCCTAGATTTCCTGGCCTAGGAGGAAGGCGCTCTCCTCCACCCCAATCTGAGGTCTCTAACACTAACAGTGTGGCTGCTGAAAGGATAACATTGGTCCCTTTCAACCTCCTAAAAGAGGTTGAGGAAGTCCTGCTGGCCTCCCAAAAGCCGTCCATCAGGCAAGCTTATGCCTTTAAGTGGTTCTAATTCTCTGTATAGTGTGCGGAGAGATGGGGAGGACCAGTTCTCCTGCCCTGTGCAATTAGTGCTCCAGTATCTACTGCATCTGTTGCAAGCTGGATTAAACTCCAACTCATTGAGTGCACCCGAGTGCAGTAGCAGCACAGCACCACCCTATTGAGGAGAAAACTCCTCCTGGGTCAGCCCCTGGTCTCTTGGTTCTTCTGGGGCCTCCTGTTGTCTGTCTCCTGTCCGCTCCCTAGCGGCGGAGTGGGACCTCAACGTGCTCTCACAGCTCATGAGACCACCATTCAAGCCGCTAGCCACTTACCATCTGTGGTATCTTTCATGGAAGATTGCCTTCCTAGTGGTACTCGCGTCTGCTCTGAGAGTAAGTGAACTCCAGGCCCTAGTGGTGGAGCAACCATATACAAGATTCTACAAGAACAGGGTGGTGCTCCGCACCCATCCCAAATTCCTCCCAAAAGTGGTATCTCTTTTCTACCTCAACCAGGAGGTGGTTCTTTCCACCTTCTTTCATGGCCTCATGCCGGTTGGGAGGAAATAGTTCTCCATACACTGGATTGCAAGCAGACCCTGTCCTTCTACTTGCAGCAGACTCTGGTCCATCGCAAAGCTCCTCAGCTTTTTGTTTCTTTTGACCCCAGCAGACTGGGGCTCCCTGTGACTAAGCGAACTCTGTCCACTTGGGTGGCGGACTGCATAGCCCTCTCCTATGAGTGAGCTGGGCTCTCTGTGGAACACTGGATCACAGTGCATCGCATAAGAGCGATGGCCACATCAGTGGCGAACCTCCGCTCAGTGCCGATGACTGAGATCTGCAAAGCTGCCATGTGGTCTTTAATTCAAATGTTCGCAGCGCACTACTGTCTGGAGAGTGAGTCCTGTCGGGACTGTGCCTTCGGCCAGGCAGTACTCCGTAATCTTTTCTGGGTGTAGGCAACTCCTGCCCTCTGACCCTTCTATGTTCAGGCTACCAGAGTGATAGTGTCGCTGGATGCTAGCGTCTTGCAGAGTCTCATTTGGGGACTCATCTTCTGCAACTCATGGCTACCTAACTTGGCTGCCATTGGTTCTGTCATGATTTGGTGTTCGGTAGCCTGGAGCTAGGGAATCTCATATGAAAGGACTGACTTCCTGCTTGTTCCTGGAGAAAGTGTAGGTACTCACCAGTAACAGATGTTCTCTAGGGACAGCAGGAATCTGTCCTCACATCCTTCCCTCCTCCCCTGGGAGTTGCCTCCCTACCCTGTCTTAGTTTTTGTTATTACCATCCTAGCTATGTCATCTGACTGAGCAGGATTGGCACCCTTGTGGTGAAAGGGGACCATGCATGCATGGTAGCATATCCCAAAGGTTTTCTTTGAAAGTTGGGGAAATTCTTCCATACGGACTCCGTCAGCACTGATGTCATCCATATGTGAGGACTGAGTCCTGCTGTACCTAGAGAACACCTGTTACAGGTGAGTAACTACACTAAGTCTTCAAAGGTTAGTGTGAACTGTTGGAAAAACACCATATACAACATCCAAAGAGCTTAAGGTTGACCTGGAGCAATCCGGTGTGGTGGTTTCAATCCACACTGTATGCTGCTCACTAAACAAAGAATGACTTCATGGCGAAGGCCAAGGAGGACCCCACTGCTCAGACAGACATAAAAAGGCATGCCTGATCTTTGCGCAAATCCACCTTGAAAAATCACAATCCTTCTGGGAAAATGTTCTGTGGAAAGATGAAACCAAACTCGAGCTCTTTGGTCATGCAGACCAGTGATGCATTTACAGCTGAAGAAATGAAGCTTATAAGGGAAAAAAACACCCTTCCTGCAGTTATGTTGGAGATTCCATAATGTTGTGAGGCTGTTTTGTTGCCTCAGGAACTTGAGGCCTGGAACATGTTAAAGGAATCATGAAGTCTGAGGGCTGCCAAGGTATTTTGGAGTCAAAGGTGCTACCCAGTTTCAGAAAGGTCTGGGTTGAAGTTCATGGATCTCCAGCAGGACAATGATTTAAAATGTACATCCAAAAGTACAAGAGAATGTTTGTTTAAAAGGGAACAAATGGGGGGGGGGGGGGCTCTTTTCAAGATGGCGGCAGCAGCCTTAGCGGTGTGAGGACGTCTTTTCTATGGGCAGGAAACGAAAAGGCAAAACGGGGCCGTTGCCCTCACCGCCCCTTGGTGCCTCGACGCCTGTTTCCACAGTGACTGGTTCTATTGACGTTTACTTACTGCGTTCCGCTCCGAATTCAGGAGCCGGTGGAGAGTGCCGAGCTGCGGTTTCGCCGGAACCGGGTGGTTCGGCGTCTGCTTCGGCGATATCTTTCTCCCCTGTGTTGAGTCTAGAGCCGAAGGTCCCACGCAGCTCCCTGTTGCCGGAGGGCTTCCTGGAAGTGCTTTCTTCTGCAACGCCAGCAGACGGTGTTTCTTCACGAGGGCCAGGAGAAGGAGGGCTGGTGGAGCGTGATCAACAAGCTGGTGGCGAGATCGTCTCCTCACAAGCCTCGGTGCGAGTTGGAGGTGTCTTGGCAGAGGGAACAGCTGTTTCTGCGGGACGAGTCGACTTGCTGATGCCTATGGAGGCTGAAGGTTTGCCTGTTGATTCAGGGTTGACTTTTACACTACAGCGTCCTACGGACTTTACTTTAGAGGCAGTATGGAATGCTATAGCCTCTTTGGGTGAAGCTTTACTTCCTCAATTTTCTTCCTTGGTTTCTCAGGTGAAATCTGTGACGACCTCTGTTACGGATCTAGAAAGGAGACTTTCAGAAGTGACTGTGACTTGGGGGGGGGGGGGGTTTACAAAATAGAGTTGTTAATGTGGAGGATCAAGTAGATGTTTTCAAGAAGAATTTCCTGTCAGTACCATATAAAATGGAGCATTTGGATAATCTTTCTCGGGCACATAATTTGCGTATTGTAAATTTTCCTAGGGTTTCGTCTTTTTCAGCAAGAGATAAGTTTCAGGAATATTTGAGTGAAATATTAGGGGTTTCTCCCGAATTAATGCCCCCTCTGGTTAAGATCTATTATCTCCCTAAGGGGAAGAGAATATCTGGTGGGGCAATAGGGGTAGGATTGGGTCAAGGGGAAGAATTGAATGTTACGGATCTGATAGAGAATTCTGGGCTTAATTCTCAGGAATCTTCCACTTTACTGATTACATTTGCCCTATTGTCTGATAAAGAGTGGATGTAGAGGTTATTTTTTAGGAAAAGGAAGCTTCCCTTTAGGGGTTTGGCTGTCCGTATGTACCCTGATTTGGCTCGTGATACTCAAAAAAGACGCAGGGAGTTTCTCCTGCTTCGTTCTGGAGTCCTACAGCTGGGAGGGCTTTTCTTTCTCAAACACCCTTGTAAATGTCTGGTGAAGTACCAGGCGGTTTCCTATATTTTTTATGAACCCTCTCAGCTGGTAGCCTTCATTAGTGCTAAGCGACCAGACTCCATAAGTGATCCTCCTTAACTCACGATATAATTGTTCTGAATTTTGACTGCTGCCTTGTTTGTTTCATATTTCGTATGGTTCATTACTCTATAAGAGTCCCCCCCTTTATAGTGGGCTAGTGAGGTTGGCATTGTATGTATTATTTCTTAATATATTGGTCACGGGGGTTGTAGTGGAGCCGTGTATAATTTCCTATTTTGTGTTTTGTTTTTCCGCTTGTCAGCCTGTTTCCGCAGGAAAGAACTTTGTTTCTTTCTTGATTATATTGTAAAATTTCATAAATAAAATTTTTTTAAAAAAAAAGGGAACAAATGGACTGCTTTAAACTGGCCAGCAATGAGTCCTGATCTCAGTCTAAACATTTGGAAAGAGCTGAAATCTGCCATTGGTAAAAAAAAAAATAAAAAATCCTGGAAACATTTTTGGGCTGGAACAAATCACCGTTGAAGAGGTGGGAGAAACTACTAGCAGACAGATGTACAAAACTTTTATAGATGGCTACAAGAAATGTTTGGAAGGTGCCATTAATCCTTTCCAGCTCATATTTGTTTTTTTTTTCTCATTAGTTACTACATCTGCATTGCACAGACATCTTTTTTTGTGTTATACCTTTAAACATACTATTAAAGTGTTATGACATAGTTGCAATATCTCCAATTATTTCTCAAGATATTGTACAAAACATAAGTAAAAAGCAAGGGTGCCCATAATGTTGGCCACAACTGTACTACCTTCCAGTCAAAGCTTGAGGTCATGTGTTTGGTTTGAGAGGAAATGACCAGCCTTTAGTTTGTGCTGAAAGACTGGGGGACGTGGAGAAAGGTAAGGTATTTGCAATCTAGTGGTTTACATTTCAATCAAAGCGGTTTACATTGCAACTTCAACTTGGTAATGTTGTTGCAGTCTCGAGATAGCTGAGGCCTCAAATCATGAAGCACAGATTACGAGGGAGGAGTGGTCTAGTGGTTAGGACAAGGTACTTCAGGCCGGAGGGCCGGGGGTTCAAGTCCCACCTGGGGACAGCAATCTCAGGCCGGAGGGACTGGGATTTCTAGTCCTGTAGGCACTCCTTGTGGTCTTGGGCAAGCCACTTAACCCTCCATTGCCCATGTTCCCTGTAAGTATTAGTGTATGTGTCTCATATCCCCTCGTGTTAAATGTATCCCCCAATTGACTGCTTTGACTCGGTGAAAAGCGGGATATAAATACAGCTAAATAAAAATAAAAAATAAATAAAATAATACATCTATTTGTAATCCTTCCAAATTGCCTTCCCAGAAAAGCTTTCCTGGCATGCAAACACCAAGACCTGCTTAGGAAGGTAATCTCCAGCTTCTTGCAGGCCAAAGTTAAAAATCCTATCCTGCTGGTAGAGAGAGGGTTGGAATTTTATTTCAGATACTTCTTGGTTTTTGAAAAGAGCCATTCTAGACCAGTTGATATGAATAAATTGCTAATAAGACAAGTTCAATAAGTCTAGGCACTGTACTTCCATTGATGAAAAGCAGACTGATCTTTCTGTGGATCTGAAGGAGTCTTATGCTCACAAAGCAATAATTCTAGCAAGAGCCTTCTCCCACCTACTTTAGGGCCATGTGTATGCAGTGCTTCAAAGGAACATTACTGTGGCAATGTGACCACCTTCTGGCTCTCCAATATGAGATCTGACATCCCCCCCCCCCCACCACAAACACTGGAATCTGGTCTTGCCAGTGGGCTCCAAAATCATAAATCAGGCCTTTCAAGGGATCCGTGTTCACCCATGCCTGTATGGCTGCCTGATGTGGTTGGACTACCTGGAGAAGTCCAGGGACAACACAGCTGTGGTGATTCGCCAGCTGGAAAAAGCAGAGTTGATCTACTATCCCAGGAAAAGCTTGATTCTCTCTGAAGACTTTGAAGTACCTTGGTGCTTGGTTCAAGACACTCCCCTCATGACGGAGAGGTCTTTCAAACTGCAGAGCCTCTCAGGCTGTTTTGTGCTCAATCAGCTCCTTCGTACAGGAGGGAGGGGGCGTCCACTCTCTCTAGGTCAGCTTGTTCAAGGGTTCTGGTTCCATCAGGAGGCCTCCTCGTTGATTAGCTGTTTGGGGGTCATTGATACACTCCTAGCTCTGGAAAGGTTCCAGGCTCTATTTTTGGACAATGCGGTCTGCATCTTCTCAGACACTAGCCATGGCATGTCATCATACAGGGTGAATATGTAGTGGTGGAACTGTGTGTCATTGGGTACAGAAGGATCAGACTGCTCTATCCACAGCCCACGTAGCAGGTGTCAACGCTCAGGAAGAACCCATGGACAGTGAACTTGGATGCTCTGCTGCAGGAGTGCCCCTGAAGAGGCTCCTGTAAATCTTTCCTCTATAGTCCTTGGGGGGAGGGGTTTCAGCATAGTGTCAGTTTCACTTGGGCCTAGTGTTTCTAGAGGCCCCAGACTGGCTAAATAGGACTGTAGTGTGTGCTCATTTTTGACTTGGTCCTTGAGAGGTGTAGGTTGTCAAGTAATGGTAACTGATCTGGTAGTGGATATGACTGTGTAGAAATTTGAGAACTTAGGCAAGACCAGATCCCTGAAACAGCAGCTTCACTTTATAATAAAGTACACAGAAATAAAATAAATTGAGGCCACAGACGAGGCTTTCAGTGTCAGCCAGCTGCTCATAAAAAATCTGCCTGAGCACTCCTGTGCAGGAGCTTATATAGTAGGTGAGCTTTCCTCATGTAATCATGACTCTCACCAATTCCTTCTGCTCTCATATCCTTTTTCACCATTCTCACACCCACCCCTAAGCTCTTATACATGGCAAAGCTCAAGTTTGGCTCTTAGCCAATCGCAGTGATATGTTAGTGTAATTCCCAAATATGGCATCTGCATCACAGCTTAGCACATGCTCAGTATTGTTTTCTTTGTTCTCTCAGGAGCAGCCAAGCAGCCATCTTAAACACATGGCTTGAAACAAAGGACAGAGCCCTAAGAATCTGATTTATGACTTAACTCTCACTATCCTCGGTTCCCCCTCTTTTGGTCAAGCTCTCTCCATAGGTGGCTCTGATAGTCATCTGAAGAGGGTGACATGGCTCAGATTCTATTATTGATATGCAGTGACATTCAACTGGAATATGTGCAGTACCTATTCTAATACTAAAGAACTCAATATAAACGTCTAACCCCTGTCATCTGCAAATATAATACTGGTTCTCAAGGCACGTACTTCTTTTAAAAAAAAAAAAAAAAAAGCCCCCCACCCTAGTAGTATAAGACAATTCTAAAGCAATCTAGTCTTTAGATACCACCTGAGCCTATAATCTTGTCCGTCTGTCCTTAGGAACAGATAATTTCTCTAAAGCATTTAGAGAATCATGTATGAGCTGGGACTTATCAACCAAAATTCATCATTCCTTTCCAATAATTGCACAAGTTTCTTCCTGGGCTGCCAGAAGATAGTCCATGGCCATCTGGTTTTGTAGAGAGCTCTGAGTTGGGAGACTTCATCAGTTCAGGCATTAATATCGTCCTTTAACTCATGAGTTACTATCTCTACCAAGGCTTGTAATATTCTTATATTGGTTCCTATTTGGTTCATTTTTGTACCTGCTGCTATATAGGTATTGAGGCTCCAATAGAGACAGCTATTACCTCATCAACGGTCAAAGGAGTGCTGCTGTTGACCAGGGCATAAGACTTCTTCAAAGCTCTTTTCTGTCTTGGTAACTTAGAAACATGGTATGCAGACGGGGAAACATTCCATGCTAAAGATCTTAATACGATTGGGGGAAATACAAGTCCTAGCCAGCACGTACCTCCCCAATTGGGAGGCAGTACCTGATGGGCCTTAGCCCTGGTGAGGCATTAATTTATATGTGGTGATACTTTCCCATTTGGGTAAGTGATCTTTCCAAGCAGCTTGGGATAATTTCATCCCATAATCTGAAAAGTCTGTCATAGTCACCCCGCCAGGTATATTGAAAAAACATGTTATATATCAGAGGCGTTACAGGTAGAGAGCTTAATATTTTGTCTACAAATTTCCAGACCATGGGCATTTGCCTGCAGGTTCAAACCTAGCAAACAAAGAGCAAGTAGCATTTTGAGTCCTTGGGGGCCCAACACTCACTACTACTATTACTACTAATAATTTGTATAGTGCTACAAGGTGTACACAGTGCTGTACATAAAGATGTAAGATAGATAGTCCCTTCTCATCAGAGCTTACTATCTAATCAAGATGAAAAAAGATCACAAAACTGGGGACTAGAGTATGGTAAGATACACATTAGTGAAAGAGTGAGGGGCATCAGGATCCAAAAGCAGCCTCAAAAAGGTGGGCTTTTAGCCTGGATTTGCATAGGGCCAGAGAAGGAGCCCAATGCACTGACTCAGATACTTTGTTCCAGGCTTATGGGGCAGCAAGGTGGAATGGACAAAGTCTGGAGTTGGCAGTGGCAGAGAAGGGCACAGATAAGAGGGATCTGTCAGAGGAGCACAGTTCCTGAGAAGGAGTGTAGAGCGAGATAAGAGGAAAGGTAGTGAAGAGCTGCAGAATGAATGCACTTGTAGGTAAGTACTGTAGAAGTTTGAACTGGATGTGGAAACGGATAGGGAGCCAGTGAACTGACTTGAGGCGAAGGGTTACATTGAGCATAGCAGCACTGGCAGAAGATAAGCCATGCAGCTGAGTTTTGAGCAGTTTGAAGGGGAGAAAGATTATTCAGGGGGGGACCAGGGAGGAGTAGGTTACAATAGTCAAGACAGACGGTGATTAGTGAGTAGGGGAGGATCTTAGAAAGGAAGGGACAAATTTTGCTGATATAGAGAAAGTAGTAACAGGTTTTAGCTATCTGTTGGATGTGTGCAGAGAGAGCCCACAGCCTTTGAGTCCAGGTATAAATAGAATTTCCCAACTGAATCGACCCATTAATAATAAAAATATCCGGTGTCATCCCTTATGGGACTGACATTCCAAGGGAGAGAGGTATTTGAATCCTTCCCTTCCCAAGCCTGATCCCAGGTAACACTGGAGAACCATGGGCTTACTATATTCCATGGAGGTTTTTTCCAGTTATAGAACTCTTTTAGGGGTACAGCTATCGTGGGAAGGCCCATAGTGGCAGATAGAGAAGGTATACTACATATTAAATAATTGGAGGAATTAGTTATTTCCTCTACCTTGCGCATAGGGAGGACTACAGAATTCTTGTATGTTCCTTCAGCTATAGGATGTACCCATAATGGGACAAAAATGAGAAGAGCACACGATATCACACAAGCAGTCCCACATAACACTTGAGTCCCTTTACCTTTCCTTTATATGTGGGTTGTCCCAGCCATTTTCTCTAGACTATTCTGGGATCCATTTCCCTTCTCTTTGTCCTGTCACATCTTCGCCTTCAATTTGCCAGTCTGTCCAGTACTGTTGACTTGGAGGACCTGCCGAACGCTTACTGTGGGGAAACGTGGATCACCAGGTAGTCTGGTGATCTTGACTGCAGAATAACCAGTGAGCTGTACTTAATAGGGATCCATTCACCACTGCTCCAGGGCACTCTTTCTCTGTCTTTTCATGTACTTTGGAATCCAGTGATTGAGCGTGTGTCCTTTCGCTTCAGGCTTGAAAATGGGTTGAGCCTTAGACCTACAAGTAGATAAAACAGACATTAAAGCTCTATAATGTGACAAAATATTGCTGTGCAGGAGGGGCATATATGTTTCACGTACTACATAAGCAGTGCAGCAGGTCTCCCAGTGACCATCTCAAAGTGGATTTGGAATGTTTCGGAGGCTCATAAGGGCTAAGGGCAAAGTTTTTATACCCAATTCAATTTAGTCTCTGCAACAATTTTAGAAAGCTTTGATTTTAGTTGCCCATTTACCCTCTCCACTTGGCCAGAGCTTTAAGGGTGATGGGGAAATTCCAATGCCTTTACAAACAGATTGGATAGCTTTTGTCACTAGACAAGACCAGAGGCATACCCCACACTAGAATGTACTATGCAAGATATTTCTTGACCACTGTAGCCACATCTGCTCTTGTATGCGGATAAGCCTCCACCTACCCTCAGAACATGCACACCAACACCAAACACTACTCAAACCCCTGAGCTCTTGGCAGGGTAATGAAATCCATTTGAAGTTCCAAGAAGGGGCCCACTAGTGAGGTAAACTTAAGTTACCTTATGTCTTTTCCTTGGATTGTGACTCTGACATGCAGCTAGCAAAGTATCAACATATTTGGGAACGGGATTTTACCAGCTGGCGTTAAACCTTTCTACCATTGCTCTCTTTCCTTCATGAGTAACACCATGGTATAATTACACTAAATGAGGTAGGAGGGCCTACAATGGCCCTGGACTATCCTGTGGACCTCCTCTCCAAATGTTATCCTCCCCTCTTTTGCACCCAGAGTCCTCCATGTCTGCAGTTCCTGTTGAGATGTCACATCTTGAAAAGTAACCAGTTCCTCCAGTGATGGAACCTGAAAGAGGAAAGCACCATTAGGAGCATTTGTTGGACAAGGGACACGTGCTAAAGCAGCGATCTTAGCTGCAGCGATCTTAGCTGCAGCATCTGCCCTGGCATTGCCCCTTGTTTCCATAGTATCAGAAGCAGCATGTGCTTTACATTTTGACACAGCTACTTGGGCTGGTAACACAACAGCCTGCAGGAGATCATATACTGTATATAGGAAGCATTACAAATAAGCTTATTTGCAGAAGTAAGAAATTCCCTTGTTTTCCATATCATCCTGAAATCCCAGACCACACCATACCTGTTTACATAAATCAGTATTCACATTTACAGTACAGTCTTTGGTAAGAATACATGCACCCAAGAATGCAAGAATACATGCAAGGGAGGAGTAGCCTAGTGGTTGGGGCAAGGTACTTCAGGCCGGAAGGTCGTGGGTTCAAATCCCACTAGAAGACAGCAACCTTGGGCCAGAAGGACTGGGGTTTCTAGTCCCACAGATGCTCCTTGTGGTCTTGGCCAAGCCACTTAACCCTCCAATGCCCATGTTCCCTGTAAGTATTAGTGTCTCTCATATCCCCGCGTGTTAAATGTATCCCCCAATTGTGTTGTGACCGCTTTGATTGAAGGATAAGGCGGTATACAAAACTGTCTAAATAAATAAATAAATGCACATATTAGTGCCACCATTTCAGCTACTTGGACACTATGCTCCCCTAGTATAAATCCTGAATTCACAACATCAAATTCACTACAGATTGCATATCCAGCACATAAAATACCTTGGCCATCCCTGAGACAAGTCATCAGCAAAAGTATATAATCAGGATTACTTGGGAAGAGCATGCAGAATCTTCTTGGGGCTTGGTCTCTAATTCAACAGTTGATAAACAATTGTGCAGAGGCAGAGAGTCTGGTGCTCCTTTGGTAGGATCAGGGAGAAGAGTAACTGGATTTGACATAGAATAGTGGTGAATCACAATTTGGGGGTCTGTGAGAAAGTGAAGCTCATAGTTCAACAGTCTGGACACTGAAAGTACCTGGGCTTTGGCTGAATTAAAAAGGAGCATCACAGAATGAGTAACAAAGATGTAACAAATGTTCTCATACAAGAGGGTCAGCCAATTTTTAATTTTTTTAACATTTCTTAATACAGCCTTTCAATGTTATCAAAGCGGTTTACATTTAACAATTATACATGGAACTGGTAAAGGTATAACTATAATACATCATAGAAAATTAACTGTTACATCAACAGCGGCAACTATTTACATTTAAAAGTTAATGGTTGACATTCAGGGTCAGTCGCATTTATTTTCAGTCCAAATATGGGTGGTATTTGAGTGGTGGAGGGATGGTAATGATTGATGCAAGTATTTAGAGCTGTGATTGGGTACTAAGTATTGGGCCATGGTATTCAATGAACAGATGAGTTTTTAGCATATTCCTAAAGTAAGACGTTTCGTTAATTGATCATAGTTGATATGGAAGCAAATTCCCAGTATGTCAGACCGTAGATTTTAAAAGCTCTGGCAAGTTGTTTGAGAGCTACTAGTCTTGAGAGATGGGTTTGAGAGGGTGTTTTGGTGGTATTTCCTACTTGTTCAAAACTCTGGGGTAATCTGGATCAGTGGTTGTAGGCAGTTGGTGGACTAATTGTGTACAGTCAAACCTCGGTTTTCATGATTAATCCGTTCAAAAAAGTCTGACTATAACCGAAACGGACTAAAACCGAAGCAAGATTTCCCATAAGAAATAATGTAAATTCAATTAATCCGTTCCAGACACCCAAAAATATTGACAAAAAATACATTTTATAGAGAATAACTATCTTTTTACATACAGAAAACAATGAGAAATACATATAAATGACTAATGAAATGGATAAATGAGCATGTAACATCACTTTTACCTTTATTGAAGACTTTTGTTGGCATACACAGTGTCGGGAGAGGTGGAGAGGCAGTGTCAGCCAAGCAGCAGGCAGTTGAGAAACAGTGGGACAGAGAGTCTTAGGCTGCCTCCGGCCCCCCTAAGGTAGCAGCCTGACACAGGTGAGAGTCAGAGAACAGCGTGGGGCTGTGCCAGCAGGAGCCTGCAGCTGCAGACTGCAAGGTTTCAAGGAGAGGCCGCGTGTGCAGGCCTGCAGGACACCCAGAATCCAATCGGGAGGGCAGGGGCCCCGGCGGGAGACTGGGCCGCCAAGGAGAAGCAGATTCGGTCACCAGCTCCTGTCCCGGTTCAAGGGATGTGCAGGGGAAGAGGCAGCAGGCAGACGTCAATCGGGGGAGAGTCCGGGGCAGGAAGCAGTTTCGGGCAGGCCACGCTGGAGCGTTGAACTCCTCGGCTCCCCAGAGGTCCCGCAGAATCGCTGGCTCAAGCTCCGTGGGAGATCGCTGGCTCATGCTAATCCATGGCAGGTACGGGGGGGGGGGGGGGGGGTAAAATGCTGTACGAAAACCGAGACAACGTACGAAAACCGAAACACAATCTTGATGAAAAAAATCAACGAAAACCGAATCGTACGAAAACCAGGGCATACGAAAACCGAGGTTTGACTGTATAGTCTTGTATGTCATTGTGTGTCAAGTGGGATTGTGTAGGTAACCAATGAAGGGATTGAAGGACTGGTGTGATGTATTCTTGTTTGAATCTGGCGATTAATCGGGCTGCAGTATTTTGAGTAGCTGTATAACTTGGATGTGTGTTTGGGGAGGCCTTGAAGTATTAGATTGCAATAGTCTAGGTGTGGTGTAATGTCTGACACATGGTGCAAAAGTGGATGTGGTCTAGTAGAAGCAGTAGGTTTTGTAGCAGCTTCATTTTGTAGAATGCTGTGGATATCAACTTATGTGCTTGAAAGTTGAGCCTCTGATCTAGGATTACACCTAGATATTTTACTTCTTTTTTTTTCACCGGGATGGAGAAGTTGTCTATTTTGAGCGTATCAGGTGGAATACAGGTGGTATCTCTCGTGATTGCAAGGGCCTCTCATTTGTTATAGCTGATTGTTAGATTGTGAAATTGTAGCCAGTTTGTGACTGATTACATGCAGGATGTTATAGAGGTGTGTAGTCTGGTTTTCCAGATTCAAATGGGGCATAAATCATCAGATCATCAGCATAGAGGTAATAGTATAGATTCCGTTCTTGTATGATTTTGCAGACCAGTTGTATATATAAGTTGAATAGAAGGGCGGATAGTGAGAATCTCTGCCAGAGAGCCTTCAAAATATATGCTCCCACACACTAGAATGCTCTTCCACCTGAAATATGATCAATGGCCGATATCTCAGAATTCAAGAAAAGGCTAAAAACGCACCTATTCATTGAACATTATGGTCCAACCACCTAGTACTAAGCCATCCATTGTCTACTCGCTACATCCCACACCACTGGCAGTAGATCATTGAATGCTCTCAATCCATCATTACTCCATCTCCAACATAAACCTCTTAGTATTCACCCACTAAACTATATACTACAGTTATTCTGTACGGATCACACTCATAACTGTTATAACCTCTTCTGTAAACAGTTACCACGGTTCATTGTATTATAGTTATTATGTATCGTATTATCGTTGTTATGCACATGTTCCATCTATGGTGTTAAATGTAAACTGCTTTGAAAATCATGAAAAGCGGTATAAAAAATTTTAAATCAAAAGGTCAGCAACGTACTGTAAGAACAAAGATACAGGGGAAGGTAAATGAATCCAAATAAGTCTTTAATGCCTGTGAAAAATAAAATGGACTTTTAATGATACCCCTGTGATAGTTGTCCAGGTGTACTGGTTCCCCCTATAGTTGAAAGCAAAATATTACTGGCTTTCATCTGCTAAAAAGGCATAGAGAAAGGCACTACTAAGATCAATAGAAACCAAAGGAGCTGGTGCACAAGTGGCAGTCAACAGACTTCATTGATACCACCACTTGTGCACCAGCTCCTTTGGTTTCTGTTTATCCTGCTGCCGGTGCAGGTTGCTCTCCTTTTGGTAATACTAAGATCCATGATAGCAAAACAGTCTGCAGTGGTGAGTACACCACTCCAAATAGTATTTGGATTTGCCACCACAGAATGAGTCAAAATCACAGCTTTATTTAAGGTCTGGAGATCTTGTACAAATCTCCAGGTTTTTTTTTTACTTTATTTTTATAATTTCAAATTATTACATCCAAGCAAATTGAATGAAAGCAAAACAATGGGTAACCCAATAATACATATCATTAAAGAAACACAGGAAATGTAACCCCATTAATATCAGACCCCAATAAAGAAATAAAGGGGAACAAATAGGTAAATCAATATAATGAACAGGAACAAGCCCTGAACAATCAAATACACATCAAATTAGGCAGGCGAAGACTTGTCAGCCGTATGAGATGGCTCCGCTACTTTAACAATTGCTTCAAGAAACTGCAGAAGTTGCCTAGGTTCAAAAAAACATATATACTTTCTGATTAAGAAAAACACAACATTTAACGGGAAATTTCAGCTGAAAAGTAGCCCCTCGAGCCAAGACTCTGGGGCATAGGACTAAAAAGTCCTTCCTTCTCATTTGTGTATCTCGAAACACATCAGGAAACACTCTAACTTTAGAGCCCAGGAAATCTTCATTCATATTCCTGAAATACAACCTAAGAATATGAAATTTATCCACTTCCAATGCCATAGTAACAAGGAGAGTAGATCTACCTGTTACAACCTCCAGGGAGCTCTCCAGAAACCCTGTAAGGTCCTCCATCCCAGAAGGAACGGGGAGAACCAGATTCCTGAACCCTAGAGCTCAGTTAGATACTGTGCTCTAACCATAGGAGGAAATTGTTCTGGGGGGATCTTTAAAACCTCCCCAAAATATTTACTCACCATCTCCATAGCTGACAAAACAGGAGATCTGAGAAAATTACAAGAACCGCAAATGACATCTGCGGGCCTGATTCTCTAGATATTCAACCTTTCTAAGAGTCACTGATCTATCTCTAACTTGAGCAGTAGTCAGGTCTCGCAGCCGCTCCCCTTCCTCCTCCAATCTGGTGATTTTTTCTCCTTGTGACACTTGGATATTAGAGATGCAGTCAATTACAGTTTTAACCCCAACAGTGTCAACACTTATAGACCCCACAACTTTAATGGGGGAGGCATTTAAAGCAGCCAGTCCTTCCCATAGTGTTTCTAAAGAAATTACTGCCGGTCTCACCAACGTAACAATACCCGGAGCACCCTCCACCCGTACAGGCACAGCCGCGGAACTCTCCTCCAATGGTTCCCAACTCTCTCGCAGCCTTCCAGCCTCAATGGAGGGAACACCACCAGCCAGCACACCACCTCAACTCTCCCGAAGTGGAGTACTCATCCTCCCTCCGGGCAGAGTAGCGCCAGACAGAGAAACGCTTCCGGGTCGTGGCGGGGGGGGGGGGGTACGCTGCTCTGGAGAGAGCCAGATACCAGACACGCACAGGGGCGACTCCACACCCGTCGCTCCCGCCGAAGACACTGCTCCGGTCTCAGCTACAAATCCACATTCCTTCAGAGTACGCTGGCCCGAAGAACTCAGCCGGTCAGACCCAGAAGGTAAGAACACCAGAACACAAGAGAAGGAGGTATCCGCAAGGGCAAGCCAGACAAAAAGCGAAAACCAAAAAACAGGCCTACACACAAAAAGGTTAATATGCAAAACACTTTATTGGTCCTCCAATAAAGTGTTTTGCATATTAACTTTTTTGTGTGTAGGCCTGTTTTTTTGGTTTCCGCTTTTTGTCCAGAAGGTAAGAACGCCTGCTTCTGCTTTCTCCGCCCCATGTTCAGTTACACGGTGCAAGCTCCGTAGTCAGCGACACCACCAGAGTTCGACTTGCAGCTTAAACACCTCCTGCCGCCATCTTTTTCCCCTGGAGGATAATTTTATCAAATGTCCAGGTTTTATCTGGTTTCTTTATGGGGAAGATTGCAGTATTACAGGGCGAGTTCATTGGATAGATAATACTTTGCTCAAGTAAGGAGGTAACAGGAAAAATACCACCTTCTGCTGCCGGAGATATAGGGTACTGGGCCTGACATGGGGGTGATTTACTAGCATGTGCACATGACCCACCTCAGTGCTGCACTTTGCCTTTAAATCAGTGCATGAGTATTTTATTTATCCAGTTTTCTATACTGCCCACTGTTCCCTCTAAGCTGTGCGCGTGTGCGCGCGCACACACCTCGACGAGCGAGCGCACATACTTTACAACAGAGCGCACAAACATTACGGTTCTGATTCTGATAGAAAACAACACAGACGTCTTAAAATTTAAAAGTTGTTGTGTATTTACGGTTTTCACAAGTTCTACAATATTTTCTAGTGCAATCAATGTGGTGTACATACTGTATTCTGACGTGTAGTCAAATTTTAAAGTATATAACTTTGAGTGTTGTGGCGCACAAAAATTTAACCTTCCTTCAAAAGCTGCACAGCTGATATTTTATGCGCACACAGCCTACAGAAAATTAGAGGGAACATTGATACTGCCTTATCCTTCAATCAAAGCGGTAGGCAGTGGAGAGTTAAGTGGCTTGCCCAAGGCCACAAGGAGTGCCTATAGGACTGGAAACCTCAGTCCCTCCGGCCTGAGAGTGCTGTCCCCAGGTGGGACTTGAAACACCGGCCCTCCGGCCTGAAGTACCTTGTCCTAACCTGGGCCTCCTATTCTTCAGCAGTGTAAACCAAGCAGTCTTCTAATTCTTTCGGAGGGCTTTCTGCCACCTCCACTACCGCTTAGAGTAGTTGGTGTTTCATAGGTGGACCATCAGGATCAGGCAGGCAGAGAAGATCCTTTTGGAGTAAAGATAATTTGGCATCCCAGGGCAGATGGGAAATCGCTGCCTAGCAAATTGACTTGCAAAGTAGGGCTTATTAGGAGGTGGGGGTGAAGTGATAGGTTTTCCAGCAGTAATAGGGAGTGGCTCAATAAGGCCATGAGTAATAGGTTGACTCTCCGACCCCTCTGCTTGCAACACTTGGGATGTTCTTGGCCACCCCTTCGTCACTGGAGCCTGTGTAGCAGATTTGGTTGCCCCCGTGTCCACAGTAAATGTAATTTCCTTGTCTAGTACCCTAGCTTGCACTTCACGTGCATTAGTCAAAGGAATCAAAATATTGGTACTCAAAGTAGGCTGTTTTCCAACTTCTAGTCATTGCTCCTTTGCTTCATCTCCATATATTCCTGTTTAGTTAGTGGCAATGCTTGCATTTACCTGCACAGTTTGCGGAAGTCCGTGCATGAACCTAAAAACATTCAGATTTCCAATGTCCTGGGGTTCCACGCCAGTTGCAGTTGGCAAGGCGAACTTGGCCCCCTATCTCCTGCTTGCTTTCTGCCATGCCCCAGTCCATGGAAACCTGTAGGCTGGAAAGACTTACTTTGCAAATGAAGCAATTGTCCCTCTCACTGTTTGCCAGTGCTGAATAGTAGTAGTAGTGTTTCTTCAGCATGTCCCTCAGATGCTGTACCTGCTTCTTGCAATGTCTGGCTATAATGAGTTCATCAGGCTTTTTGTATTTCCGATTTACTTTAGTTCTCAGCATGTATCCTATGTCCGACAAAAGACCTTGCACAAATGCTGCTTCCATACCCTGAGCTGCTGCATTCTCTGGATCCTTAATTCCTGAATATTGCTCGAACACTTTTGTTACTCTAATCTGGAACTGGATAGCTGATTGATTCTGGCACCTGTCGACATGAATTACTTTTTGTCCTGTCCAAGCATGGCGTAAATCTCATCAACCACATCGTCCTAGAATTGCTGACGCTTTTTAACAAAAATCAGTATAAGTGTTTCCAGTATATATAGCATTAGGGTCTGCAAAATGATCCTCTCTTGGCCACCGAATTTAGTTTTAAAGGTCTCGACATCAGTAGGATGCAAATAAGAGAACTGGGATCTATTAATATCCAGATAAGATCATAGGCATCAACCAAGGTGCAAAATTCACATTCTCCAAGACCAAGCAGGAAGTCAGTCCTCACATATGGGTGACATCGTCGATGGAGCCCCCATGCGGAGCAGTTCCCCAGCTTTCTAAGAAAGCCTTTGGGAATACACCCACGCATGCACGGTCACCTTCCCGCTCAAAGGTGCCATCTTGCTCAGTCTTTCTTTTTCCGTGGAGCCCAACTGACGTCTGTCCTTGTCACCCGGAAAAGTTGGATTTTTTTTTCTGCGATTCTTGCGCCTCTTTTGTCCGGTTCGACACCGGTTCCCCTTCCCGCCTGGGTTCGGTACACCGTTATCGACCCGATCTCTATTTTTTGTTTTTTTGCCCTTCATGGCACGCGTTCGCGCTCTTTTTTTCTTTTCCCTGGAGGGCCGGTCCTTTGACCTCGCGGGGGCCCTTTTTTCCCCGATGGCCTCCAGTGGTTTTAAGAAGTGTGATCGTTGTAAGAAACTCATGTCTCTTACCGACACACACGACTGCTGCCTGCGTTGCCTCGGGCCTGACCATGGTCCCAAGGTCTGTGTCCCATGTGGCAAAATGTCCACCAAGGCACTCAGGAGCCAGCAGCATCAGAAGGAGAGGAGGATTTTCTCTGACTCGGCCTCCAGACGGGCCCAGACCACATCAGAGGCCTCAACGTCTCGGGATTCGGACCCCGAGCTTCGTCGGGGTTCCTCTGAAAGGGGGTCCCCCAGTCGGGAGCATAAGAGGAAGAGAGAGCTCGTGAGGGCGGCGTCAGAGGAAGCTTCTGGTTCTTCGAAGGCCAGATCTCGGACCCTGACCGCCGCCCCAGGCCCTTGGAGCTGGAGAAGCCAACTAAGGTATCCCGTGTAGAGCCGGAGTCTGTCGAGCACGTAAGTCCTGTTGTCCTCGAGGACTCTCCTCCTAGGGAGCCGACGTCAGGCCCGGCGCCGCCAGGGCCTGAGTCGGTGGCTGCTGAGTTTCCTGAGCTTGGACTCAGGCTGACAGCCTTGGAGTGCAGATTGTCTGCCTTCATGGATCAGCAGCGGGTGCTGATGGCCAGCCTGATTGGTGCTTCTGCCCCGACCACCGGGGCGTCGACGTCTAAGTCGACCCCAGAGACAGAACCGGTTCTCGAAGCCATGAAGGCCCGAGTCCGGTCTCGGTCACGGTCTCCCTCGACCTCCCGTTCGGGACCGAGGGGGTCAACACCGATGGCCCTGGCGTCGGGGCGGGTGTTGCTGGAACTTGCGCGGTCGGAGCCCCTCGACTCTTTGGATGAGTCTGCATGGGAGACGGAGGACGAGGAGCCCCCCGATACTTTTCGGACTCGGTGTGTCCCTTCGGACTCGCCGCAGTCCGAACCCCAGAGTAGGTCCCCTCCGGAGGATACCCGCGTCTCTGAGTTCGTTAAGGACATGGCCAAGGCCTTGAATGTTCCTGCGGACCTCGATGCCCTCCAGTATGACTCTCCCCCGAGGGAGGCCTTTACTGTGCTGGTTCCTCCAATGCTGGAACGGCTCCTCTTCCGAATGTGGGAGGCACTGGCCTCTGCGCCGGTTTTGAGCAAGTGGATCAATTTCATGTATCGAGTCCAGAAGAGCCCTGGTTTTCAGAAGGCGCAGCTGTCGCACCATTCTATGGTTGTGGAATCGGCCATGCATCGTCTGAAGAGCCAGAAGATGCACTCTGAAGTGCCCCCCGGCAGGGAGGCCCGAAGCCTGGATGCCATCGGCAGAAAGTGCTTCCAGGGCTCAATGCTTGCTTGCCGTGTCCAAGTCTACCAGCTGTACATGGGCATGTTACTTGCAGGACCTGGCTAAAGAGGTAGCCGGGTTCTCGGCTGGTCTCTCCGGGGAACCTTTTCAGGGGTTCCAATCCTTGTCCTCGGGAGTCCGGGGTGAAAACCTCTTCGGCAAGCCCATGGCCGAAAAGGCCGCTGAGCTTGAGACTGAGACTCTGATGAGGACAAGATTATCCAGGAAAACTTCTGCCCCTTCTCATAAGAAGGTCTCGAGGAAAAAGGCCTTTTACCCAAGGAAGGCGCCTGCCTACAAAACTTTCCCTCATTATCAGGCCTCCCCAGCTCTCCAGCAGGGTCAGCAGGCCAAGGGGCAGGGACATGGGCCCCATAGGCAGAAAGCCCCCAAGCCTCCAGCTCCTGCTCCTACTCAGACTCCCTCTGCTTAGCCTCTCCACCCCTGCTGGCCCACCTTAGCACGGGGGGTCGCTTGGTCCTGTTTGCCCACCAGTGGCCACCCATCATAAGGGATGCTTGGGTACTGAGCATAGTCCAAAAGGGCTATCTGCTCCATTTCAATCAGGTACCCCCTACCTACTTCCCAGGAGAGCCTCCAAGGCCTCCTCTGCATCAGGAACTCCTTCTCCAGGAACTGCTAGGTCTGCTTCAAGACAGGGCGGTAGAACCTGTACCTCCACACTTGTGGGGACAGGGCTTCTACTCCCAGTAGTTTCTTGTGCCAAAGCGGACTGGAGGTCTCCGGCCCATTCTGGACCTGAGAAATCTTAAGTTCTTGGAAAAAGAAAAGTTCAAGATGCTAACTCTTGGAACACTGCTGCCCTACCTCCAGCAGGGAGATTGGCTATGCTCCTTAGATCTAAAGGATGCATACACTCACATTCTCATTCATCCAGACCACAGAAAGTACATCAGGTTCGTGGTGGCAGGAAGCCATTTTCAGTACAGGATACTGCCCTTTGGCCTAACCTCCGCCCCACGAGTTTTCACAAAGTGCCTAGCTGTGGTAGTGGCCTACTTGAGAAACCAGGGTATATTTGTCTTCCCCTACCTGGACGACTGGCTCATCTGGGGTCAGACTCTCCAGGAGGCCAGGCAAGCCCCACCCTCCGTACTGTCTCTCTCCTTCAGCACCTAGGCTTTGTCATAAACTTCGCAAAGTCTACTTTGCTCACCTCCCAGAGCCTGGATTTCATAGGGGCAAGGTTGGACTCCCTGCAAGCGAAGGCTTACTTGCCAGAGGACAGGGCGGAAAGGCTGATGATCTTGGCCAGCCGGTTCATAAGCAACGCACTGGTTTCCACCAGGCTTTGCCTACGGCTCCTAGGCCATATGGCATCGACAGTGCATGTGACCCCCAATGCTCGCCTGAATATGCGGCCTGCACAGTGGTGTCTCAGAGCTCTGGAGGCAGGCCACAGGCAACCTCAGAGACAAAGTAAGGGTGTCCAAACCCTTCCTGAACTCCCTGCAGTGGTGGCTACACTCCCCCAACCTGCTACAGGGCATTCCTTTTCAGGTACCTGTTCCCACAGTGGTACTCTCAACCGATGCCTCCTTACAGGGCTGGGGTGCACATTGCCTGGACAAGTGCACACAGGGCCTGTGGTCCCCATGGGAGGCCACTCAGCAGATCAATCTGCTAGAACTCAGGGCGATACGTTTAGCCCTCAAGGCCTTCGCCCATGCCCTGGCCCACCAGGCTGTCTTGGTGCAGACAGACAACCAAGTGGTAATGTTTTATGTCAACAAGCAGGGGGCCTGTGTCGAGAGACACAGGCCCTCTGCTCCTTTGCACTTCAACACAATATGCTGCTCAGGGCTGTCTATCTTCCTGGCCAGGAAAACTTTCTAGCAGACAGATTGAGCAGAGTCCTACAACCTCACGAGTGGCAACTGCACCCTTTAGTGGTCCAGACCATTTTTCTGAGATGGGGACTTCCGTCTATCGACCTCTTTGCCAGTCCCCTGAACCGGCAGCTGCCCCAGTTCTGCTCCAGGCAACCGCATCCCAAAAGATTGGCAGCAGATGCCTTCCTGATCTCATGGTCCCAGGGCCTACTGTATGCGTTCCCTCCTACGCCCCTGGTGGCTCGAGCCTTGTTCAGGATTCTAAGGGACAGGGCCTCGGTCATCCTGGTGGCCCCCAGATGGCCAAGGCAACCCTGGTTCCCCCTTCTGTTACAGCTGGCGGTGGACACCCCTCTCCCTCTGGGGTTTCAACCCGATCTTCTTTCTCAGGATCAGGGATCCCTTCTGCACCCCAATCTCAAAGCTCTCAAATTGATGGCCTGGAGGCTGCAAGGGTAGTGCTCGCTCCCTGGGGCTTGCCTCAGGAAGTTGAGGAGGTTGTCTTAGCTTCAAGGAAGCAATCCACCCGAAAGACCTATGCCCTGAAATGGAGGCGGTTCTCCCTGTGGTGTGATCAGCACCAGGAAAACCCCTTCTCCTGTCCTGTGCCAGTGGTGCTTCAGTACCTGCTGCACTTGTCTAATCAGGATCTTAAGTCCAATTCGGTTAGGGTACACCTCTCTGCTCTGGCAGCCCACCACTCAATGGTGGAGGGGCACTCTTTATCGGTTCACCCCCTGGTGGCCAGGTTCCTCAGAGGCTTGCTCTTGCTAAAGCCTCCTCTCCGTCCACCTGCCCCTAAGTGGGAGCTGAATGTGGCTTTGCAACAGCTTACTCGCCCACCCTTTGAGCCTATGGCTACGTGCCCTTTTCGCTTCCTTTCTTGGAAGACTCTCTTCCTAGTGGCACTGACTTCGGCCAGGCGTACGCGTGAACTTCAGGCCCTGGTCTGTGACAGGCCATACACCCGTTTCTATAAGAACAGAGTGGTCCTTAGGGCTCATCCTAAGTTCCTACCGAAGGTGGTCTCCTCCTTCCACCTCAACCAGGAGGTGGTTCTTCCAACATTCTTCCCTAGGCCCCATGCAAGCAGGGCTGAAGAGGTCCTCCACACCCTGGACTGTAGAAGGGCCTTGTCTTTCTACCTAGAGTGTACTAAGGGTCATAGAAGGGCTACTCAGCTCTTCATCTCCTTTGACCCAAACAACTTGGGGGTTCCTGTCTCCAAGCGTACCTTGTCCATATGGGTGGCAGACTGTATCACCTGGGCTTACAGGGTGGCAGACCTTCCCTTGCGGGGTCGAGTTACAGCCCACCGTGTCTGGGCCATGGCTGCATCAGTAGCTCATCTCCGCTCTGTACCGTTGGCAGACATCTGTATGGCTGCAACTTGGTTCTCAAGCCAGACTTTTGCAGCCCATTACTGCCTGGAGAGGGCGTCCCGTAGGGACAGTGCTTTTGGTCAGGCAGTACTCTGGAATCTCTTTGAGGTTTAGGCAACGCCTGCCCTCTTGTTGGGCTACCGAGGGGTTCTAGTCTCAGTGAAATTCTTTCCTTCATGCTACGGCTTCACAGAGGGAGTTTCTTTTTCAGCCTGGGTTCCTGGTAGCCCAGAGCTAGGGAGTCACCCATATGTGAGGACTGACTTCCTGCTTGGTCCTGGAGAAAGAGTAGTTACTCATCTGTAACAGGTGTTCTCCAGGAGCAGCAGGAATCAGTCCTCACAACCCTCCCTCCTCCCTTGGGAGTTGCAGTTGTACATAGTTCATTTTGTTTTTTGTGCTGTCTTTTAGCTATGTCATCTGACTGAGCAAGATGGCACCTTTGGGCGGGAAGGGGACCCGCATGCATGGGTGTATTCCCAAAGGCTTTCTTAGAAAGCTGGGGAAATGCTCCGCATGGGGGCTCCATCGACGTTGATGTCACCCATATGTGAGGACTGATTCCTGCTGCTCCTGGAGAACACCTGTTACAGGTGAGTAACTACTCTTTTCCATCTGCCTGGATCCTCTCTGAGATCAGGAAAATTTTGCAACAATGGCTCATATCTCATGGGCAGCCCAGTGGGTGAGGACTCTCATCACTCCCCCTTGGGGGCTAGGCAAAAGGTGCAGCGGCATCTCATAACATTTTACTCCCTCCCCCCCCCCCACCACTCCAGCTTCATCTTCATCATCACTGTACCCTCCCCTCTTTCTCCTCCTCATAACCTTTCCACGTAGAACTTCTAATTCTTTGGCTATTTCTGCTATTGGCAATCTATTCCACTCATCTTTTCTTCCCTGCACTTCCTTGGTTCAACTTATTTCGTTACATAGCTGTTTTCCCTCAGCTAACAAGTTGTTTCGTTTTTTGTTTAACTTCAGGTTCTCTAGCTCTCATTCACTCCTCATATTCTGTTAATTTTCCAATGGCTTCTTAGTTTCAGCTAATGACATATTTTTGAACAATTTAGTACAGTAACATGATATCATAGTATTTGACAGCAGATAAAGACCAGTATGGTCCATGTAGTCTGCCCAGTAAGGTGGTTAGAGTACTCATTGCTCCATGCAGGTCATCCCCTCTGTTTGTTGAAGTATATAAGATTTGTTTGTTTTGATTTCATCCTCTTGCTATAAAGGGATCCACTGTGTCTGTCCCATGCCATTTTGAATTCTGTCACTGTATTTGCCCCATCACCTCCATTGGGAGGACATTCCAAGCATCCACCACCCTTTCAGTGAAAAAGTATTTTCTGTTGTTGCTCTTAAGTTTACCTCCCTGCAACTTCCTTGTGTGCCTTATAATTTTACAACTTCCCTTTCTCTGAGAAAAGATTTGTTTGTTCATTTATACCGTTTGAGTATTTAAATGTCTGTATCATATCTCCCTTGTCCCTCCTCTCCTCTAAGTATATATATTTAGGTCTTCAAGTCTCTGGTCGCCTTCCTCTGAATAGTTTCAAGTCTTTTTAATATCCTTTGTGAGATATAGTCTCCAAAACTGAACACAATACTCCAACTGAGGCCTCACCAACAACTTGTACAGGGACATTAATACTGCCTCCTTTCTGTTGGTTATTCCTCTCTATGCAACCCAGCATCCTTCTGGCTCTGGCTCCCACCATGTCACATTGTGTTGACACCTTGAGATCTTCAGACACTATCTCTCTCTGGTCTGTGCACACCAGCCTCTTTCCGCCCATTGCATACGATTCCTTTGGATTTCTGCATACCAAGTGCATGACTCTGCACTTCTTTGTTTTAAAAATCTGAACTGCCAAGTATCAGACCATTCTAACAGGTTTTGTAGATCTTTCCTCATGTTATGTCCACTCCCTCAGAAGTGTCCTCTGTTGCAAATTTTCGTGTCATCTGCAAAAAGACAGACTTTTCCCTTCAGTCCTTCAGCAATATCACTAACGTTAAACATTCAGCCACTACTCAACTTCCTTTTTTTCTGAGTTCTGTTTACCACCACCTTTTGTTGTATAAAATCTGCAATATCCATAATGTATGTGTGCTTTTTTTCCCCTTTACAACTCCAATCGAGCAGTCTCTCTATCCTCTGCAGGCAAATGAGCAGGGGGTGTCTGCTGCCCCTTGACAACCTCACTTGGCTGCAATGGAGATGACTGATTTGGTCTCTGCTCTGATACCCATGGTACTACAGCCCTTGCCAGACTGGCTGCATGTTGTAATTCAGCCTCTATTCTTCCTCTCCCGTTCCACTCATAATCTGGAGGCAGAGCAAATGGATCTACCAACTTAATTTTTGCAATTAGATATTTGTTTTCAAAATGATTTGCTTTATTCTCAAGTTTTAATTGTCATAACATTTCGGACCGGACCTTAGAGACTGCCAGTTGTTTATCCTGAGATTCAGCTTCGGCATACCAAATATAATACTGCTTCCACTGTGAATCACTAATGTTACTGATATACATTATCTCCAGGAACAAGCAGGAATGTAGTCTTCACATATGGGTATCGTCGGTACCGACGGAGCCTGCGCGGGAATGCTCCCCAGCGTCCAATTAGAAAGCTTTTGGGAGCATCCCACAGCGCCTGCGTGCTGCCTTCCCGCCTTTCCCAACTGCCTCTCTCCAGTTCTTCGTTTTCCGCGGAGCCAGCAGGTCGTGTTCCTGTCACCGCAGAAAATTATTTCCCTTATTCCTCTTTTTGTGGTTGCATCTGCCTTCCACGACGCTACACCAGTACCGCCGGTTCTTCTTTCTTAAAAAAAAAAAAAAAAAGTCTGTTTTTTTCCCCCCCAACTTTTCTTTTCAGGTGCACGTGCCATTTTGGGCCTTAGGCCCAAAATTTCCTCCACCATGGAGAAACCCGCCTCGGGTTTTAAAAAATGCACCAAGTGTGGCGGTACCATCTCCGTCACCGACACCCACGAGTGGTGTCTTAAATGTTTAGGTCCTGATCACTCCATCTCTGAGTGCATGTCTTGTGCCATGATGTCCAAAAGGGGTCGATAGAACCGAGCTGCCAAGCTCAGTGCCCTTTTTCCCTCCGATGTAGCTTCGGTGGCATCGACGTCTTCCAGGGCTTCATCTTCCTCCTATGGATCTCAGGTAACTAAACATAAGTCCAGCCGGTCCTCAAAGGGTAGATCTCCTTCCAGGCATCGAGATGCCTCTGGCGTTGCCCTTGAGGGTTCCATACCGGCGAAGTTGCCCCGGCAGGAGGCTTCGGATTCCAAAGCATTATCGGGGAGCCAGGATGTTCTCGAGGCCTCGACCCCAGCAGAACTACTGGTGCCATGTTCTGGGGTACCGGCTCTCACCGGTACTGTTACCCAGGCATCGGCAGCGTCGATAGACCAGAGGTTCCTGGCTATTGAACGCAGTCTGGCGGCTCTCCTTGTGGTATCGACGCCCTCGGAACCGCGTCAGACAGTTCAACCGGCACCGATGCCGGTACCGGTGTCTGTACCGGTACCGATAGCATAGACATCGGTATCGGCTCTGCCGGCACCCAGTCATTCAATGCCTTCTGGTGCCGATACACCGGTACCGATTACCCCCGGTACCAACTTCGGTCGGTACGGGTATTGGGCTCTTCAAGAGCATCCGGACAGACGATACTTCGAATCCTCGGAGGACTCTGAGGATTCTGATAGCTCTGCCGGTACTGGGATACTTCTCCCAGAGGAGCCTTCCTCTCCTAAACGTAGGATGTCTCCTCCAGAAGATATCTCCTTTCAAGATTTCATCAGGGAGGTGGCTCGTGGGTTGTCCATTACTGTGACTCCTGAGACAGAGCCTAGAGCTAAGGAGTTGGAGATTTTACAATATCCAAAAGCTCCTAAGGAGGCAGCTACCTTGCCTATCCATGAGATTTTACATGACCTCATGTTGAGACTTGTCAGACGGCTGCCTAGGGTGAGAACTTACACAATCTTGACGATGCATATATTCATATGATTCTTGCAAGGTATTGTGGGTATTGTAGTTCATTCACTCCCAAACACAGCTGATGACAATAATTTGAGTTGTGAAACCAAGTGGTAAGATCAATAAAATAATACTTTTATTGATGGGGTTTAATTCACCCAGCACATGTATGCTTGATAGCACTATAAATGAGGTTACTTGCTTGCAGTGTTTAAAATGGATAACAAAAAGTCACAAAGTAAACCAGAAAACAACCTTCAGCTTGTCAGGCAATTAGCTAATGTTTTCTTAGCAAATAATTACTAAATACAAAGGCACAAAGTAAAGAATAAACTTTGCTGGATAGGTTAACTTCTGCTTATTTTTCCACGCCGATCTCAGCAGTGATTCTCCCTTGCTCACACACACAATCAGGTGCAGCCCTAATTACTATCAACTGACCAGCTGAAAGCCTTTAGCTGGCTGGCTGCTACTGTGTGAGCCCAAATCCTGCTTTAAGAGCTGTTTGCAGTGGAAATAAAGAACAAAGTTAGGTTTCTTTGTGATGGCTGATGTGTTTGCTCATAAAAAGCTAGCAATAGCATTTAGATAAAGAACAGTCCATGTAAATAGTTTCATCTGCTGTATTTCCCCCTGCATCAACAATCATAGGGTCAATATCATACATTGGCACAGATGAGTCTTTCATTAAGGCACTATCATGAGAATGCTTATTCCCTTGCTGCCATTCTCTATTATAGATAGGGTCTGGATCAGTGTTCATACCTGAGCCTCTCCTGCTATCATTATTCCTCTCTGTATAGCCTGGCCAATATGTAATCCAATTCTGATGTCCAGCCTTCCAATCTTGATCCCTGGACACTGGATCTTCTCTCACATACCTTCTGGCCTTGGTCTGAAAGTCCCTTCCACATGCAGTCTTCTCTCTTCCAGGTAGCCACTGGTGATTCCTATCTCTGCCACTCCATTCCTCTGGCTGAATCCAGTCCAATGGACTCTGCTGGCTTTTGGAATACCTCCCAGTATGAGTACTGCCTTGGAATCTCCCAGACCTTCCAATGGCCTTTCTTCTCTTCCTTCCAGAGAGTTTCCTTCTCTCTCTATCTGCTTGGCTTGGCTTCTGTTTCTCCAGGTGATACTGGTGCTTGTAGCCGTTGCTGTCTCTGTATCTCTTCCTCCCTCTGTAGCTGAAACTGTTTCCTGAAGAATAAGCTCTACTCTTATCCTGTTCTAATGTGTGCTGCTCCCTAACACAGCGCAGCTGTGTTGAATCAGGCCCTGCCCTTTGAGATGAGTGCTTAGGGATTACCTCATAGCTCTCTTGATTGCACCTACATTCTCTCACTTCAGCCCCTCTCATGGCTGCTGGAAACCTGGTGCATTCTGGGACTGGTAGTCTTTTATGTGAAAACTCTGTTTTCTTGCTTCTACCAGAACTGACAGGTTGCTTGTTCAGAGTCACATCATCTTTTCTATAGCTCCTACCTGAGCTATGATAAGCTTCCTTATCACAGACTGTGGGAGACACCTCTTACCACCTCTCTTCACTCTCGCAGACTGGATACCATGTATCGAGTCCCTCCTTGTCCTGGCTTCCAGAAAACTCAGTTTCATCGCCACTCTATTGTAGTGGAATCAGCTATGAGAAGGATCAGAAGTGCAAAGAGGCATGCCTCTAATCCTCCAGGATGTGAGTGTAGGATTTTGGATGCCTTTGGACGTCGTACTTTCCAGGCTTCCATGCTTTCTGCCAGGATCAGTTCCTATATTTTATATATGGGAATGTTCCTTAAAGAAGTCACAGGAGATTTAGAGGTTTTCAGCCCTCTTCTTCCTGAGGATAGAAGGCAGGATTTTCTCACACTGGTCAAACATGCCCAGGATGTGTCTAAGTGTGTCAATCGTGCAGCTTTTGACTGTTTTGAGTGCATAAGCAGAACCTCTGCCATTGCCATAGGTGCATGTAGAATTGCCTGGCTCCAGGCATCTGATTTGGAGCTCTGGGTACAGGACAAACTGGGCAATATCCCTTATACAGGTGAGAATCTGTTTGGTAAAAATTGGCAAGAAAAAGCCAATGAATTAGATGCTGACAACTCCACTTTGGATAGGCTATCCAAAGCCACAGCTGATCCTGCGAGAAAAAACTTTCAAAAAGTCTTTCTTCTCAAAAAAGAAGAGGTTTTATCCCTCTTATTCCCAGCAGGGACGTTCTGCAGGTCAGCCTGCCCAAAAGAGTCAGCAACCACCTAAACAAAGGAAAGCAAAGACTGCTAAGCCTCAACCGTCTCAGCAGTCTCAGCCTCCACAAGGCCTTTGACTCTCATCTAGAGAACTTAGCCTTCCTGGCCCTCAATGGACCAGAGCCTTCCACCATTCCAGGAAGGTTATGTCACTTTGCCCCCAGATGGGAGCAGATAACAGCAGAGCATTGGACACTCTCCATTATAAGAGAGGGGCACAAGCTGCACTTTCTGTG
The DNA here is from genome assembly GCA_033557465.1 of Ichthyophis bannanicus. NCBI lineage: Eukaryota > Metazoa > Chordata > Amphibia > Gymnophiona > Ichthyophiidae > Ichthyophis > Ichthyophis bannanicus. Next base: position 254,626,016 of record CM066031.1, read on the forward strand.
CATGCCCCCCCCCCACAATGGTAAGACAGTTCAATTCTCAGACCTCTCTCATCAATCTGTTAGATCAAGAGGTCACTATCCTTCTTGCTCAAGGGGCAGTAGAAGAAGTACCTATTCATCAACAGGGTTTTACTCCCCCTATTTCCTTATCCCAAAGAAAACAGGGGGATACAGACCTATCTTAGATCTCAGAGAATTGAACAAATTCCTGTTCAAAGAGAAATTCAAGATGATTTCTCTGGGAACTCTGTTGCCATATCTTCAGAGTCGGGATTGGCTTTGTTCTCTACATCTCAAGGATGCGTACACCCATCTTCTCATCCAACCAACTCACAGACAGTTCCTTCGGTTCCTTTTTCAAGGAAAGCACTACCAATACAGGGTGCTTCCTTTTGGCCTGGCCTCAGCGCCAAGAGTGTTCACGAAATGCATGGCTGTGGTAGCAGCATTTCTCCGCACTCTAGGGATATTCGTCTTCCCCTACTTAGACGACTGGCTCATTCGAGCCCCATCAGAGGCCAGGACTTCTCTATCTTGCACAATGCGTATCCTTCAGTATTTGAGTCTGGTCATAAACATCCCAAAATCCTGTCTAACTCCTACTTAGTCTCTAGAGTTCATAGGAGCTTTGCTGGATACCAGAAAAGCAAGGGCCTATCTTCCCCAGGCCCGTTGCCTTCACATGGTGCAGTTAGCTTCTCTAGCAGTGCTAAAGCCTCATCTCACTGCTCGAGAAATGTTACAACTACTAGGCCACATGGCATCTACCGTGCATGTGGATCCTTATGCTCGCCTCCATATGAGAGCAGCCCAGTGGACTTTATCCACTCAATGGACCCAGGCATCAGGGTGCCTGTCAGACAAAATAGCAAACACAAATCGCCTTTTTGTGTCCCTCCAATGGTGGCAGTCCACTCAAAACCTGTTGCTGGGGTCCCCATTTCAACAACCTTTACCCCAGGCAACTCTCACAACAGATGCTTCACCAGTGGGTTGGGGAGCTCATCTGCAAGACCTCTCCACCCAAGGCACCTGGACTCCACAGGAGACTCATCTACATATCAATCTCTTAGAGCTCAGAACAATCTTCCTTGCTCTTTGAGTGTTCCACACCCTGCTCAGCTACAAGACAGTCCTCATCCATACGGACAATCAAGTAGCCATGTTCTACGTGAACAAGCAGGGAGGAACAGGCTCTCTGTCACTTTGCAACGAAGTTTTGCGACTATGGGCCCTAGCCAGAGAGCATCGGATTCAAACACACACGCAAGGACACAACAGACAGAGCTCTCTCCATGGCTGCTCCAACTATATGGAACAAACTACCAGACGACTTGAGGACAACTACAGACCTCAAAGACTTTAGAAAACAGCTAAAAACCATGCTGTTCATAGAACACTATGGACACATCACATAACCTAAGAGAATGTATAACAGCACATATTGCTGCCTGTACAGATAATGTTTTACAGCACCACTGTATATAGCCCACACTGTACATAGCTCAAACCATTCTAGCACGCAACACACCACACCTTGTACATAGCTCACCCCAATCTAGCACACGATACAACACACACTCAACTAAATTGCACCCTCACTGCATGATTAACACACTCACTTTACCCGATTGTTTGCTGTGATACCACCTTGATTAATAAGATAAGGCGGTTTAAAAATACTGTTAAATAAATAAATAAATCTCCTGGCAGTGTATCTTCCAGGCATACAAACCCTTGGGCAGACAGACTCAGTCGAGTTCTGCTTCCACACGAATGGTCTCTACATGCAGACCAGGTGGCCAACATTTTTCAGATTTGGGGAACCCCAGACATAGACCTCTTTGCAAGTCCGTTGAATGCCAAACTTCCCTGGTTCTGTTCCAGAATTCCGGCTCAGGGCTCTCAGGCCAGGGATGCTTTCCTCATTTCCTCGGGGTCAAGACTTCCTGTATGCCTTTCCACCCATTCCCCTAATTCCCAAAACCCTGTTCAAGCTTCAGAGAGACAGAGGCCGTATGATTCTCAAAGCTCCACATTGGCCACGGCAAGTGTGGTACCCTCTGCTTCTACATCTGTCTCAAGCTCCCTCCCTGGAGTTAGGGTCTGCTCCAGATCTCCTGTCTCAGGAGGACGGAATGTTATGGCATTCCAATCCCCAGTCTCTGCATCTCAGGGCTTGGTTGCTGAAGGCCTAGATCTTCATGATCTTAACCTCCCTCAGCAAGTAAAGGATATCCTTCATGCTTCCAGGAAGCCTTCCACAAGACGCTCTTATGCTTTTAAGTGGAAAAGGTTTACCATATGGTGTTCGCAGAAGGGTCTTAACCCCCTTGCGATACCTCTGGAATCATTACTGGAGTATCTCCTTCATTTATCCAATGCAGGACTTAAAACTAACTCAGAGTCCATTTGAGTGCTATCGCAGCTTCTTTCAAGCCTCTGAATGGACAACCTATCTCCTCCCATCCTCTTTTATAGCAAGATTTGAGGCCTTCTTCTAAACAAGCCTCCCATTAGGCCACCACCGGTGGCATGGGACTTAAACCTGGTTCTTGGTCAGCTCATGAAGTCACCTTTCGAACCCTTAGCTACTACATCATTGAAATTCCTTTCTTGGAAAGTTATCTTTCTCATTGCAATCACATCAGCACGCCGCATCAGTGAGTTGCAGGCACTAGTAGCTGATCCACCTTATAGAAGGTTCCATCATGACAAGGTAGTCCTTAGGACTCATCCACACTTTATGCCAAAGGTGGTCTCGCCTTTTCATCTAAACCAGGCAGTCTACCTGCCTGTTTTTTTCCAAGGCCTCATGCATCTAATGCAGAAAGGAATCTTCATACTTTGGACTGTAAAAGAGCCTTAGCTTTTTACTTACAAAGAACACAGCAACATAGAAAGTCCTCTCAACTTTTCGTTGCTTTTGATCCTTCTCATTTAGGACTTCCAGTCTCCAAGAGAACACTGTCCAACTGGATTGCTCAGTGTATTTCCTTTGCCTATCAGAGTAAGAACCTTCCTCTGGAGGGCCATGTCACAGCTCACAATGTGAGAGCCATGGCAGCTTCAATGGCTCATTTGAACTCTGTGTCTATCGACGACATCTGTCGAGCAGCCACTTGGGCCTCGGTTCATACCTTCACAGCCCATTACTGCTTGGACAAGGACTCCCGCCGGGATGCCTTGTTTGGTCAGGCTGTTCAACACCTGTTCCATACCTATTCAACTCCTACCCACCATCCCTGGTTGGATGCCAGAGATCCATGGGGGGAAGTGGAGCCCTTTCACAGGGGCACACCACTTCTGGGGTCTCTTCCAGGCATCTAAAGCTAGGGAGTCCCCATATGTGAAGACTCCATTCCTGCTTGTTCCTGGAGATAGCATAGTTACGGAACAGCAGGAATTTAGTCTTCACAACCCACCCACCTCCCCTAGGAGTTGTATCTCTCTATCTCTTTTTTTTCTTTCCCTCTCTCTCTCTTTGTCTTAGCTTTAAAACTCAACTGGAGAGAGGCAGTTGGGAAAGGTGGGAAGGCAACACGCAGGCGCTGTGGGATGCTCCCAAAAGCTTTCTAATTGGATGCTGGGGAGTGTTCCCGCGCAGGCTCCGTCGGTACCGACGATACCCATATGTGAAGACTAAATTCCTGCTGGTCCCGGATATCACCTGTTACAGGTGAGTAACTATGCTTTACTGGACATACAGTATCTCAAATATACAAGTACGTCCAAAGCCAAAATGCCAGTTCAGGGAAACGTATTATCAGACTGAGCAGATGTAAAAGCATGCCATTTTGCTAAATTCTTACAGGCACTCTCAATATTTTTTTATACATTATATCTGCTGGAGAGCCATTAGGAAACCTCTACCTACATTTCCTTTCTTCCAGTTTTATATTCTGGGATCCCATCCTGCTCTGACTACCCACCGAGTAGCCAGTACCCAACAGGAGTGTATTCTCTTTTGTTCCTAAGACATACTTTTACACTGACCCCAAGCCTTTATAAATAACTATAAATTAAATCAAATTCTTACTGGGACCCTGTGCAGTAACCCGGGATAGGGGAGAGAGAGAAACTATGAAGAATGTTGATGTATCTATTGTGTCCTCTCCCTTGTTCTCTTGGTCCTCTGCCAGGAGTCTCAAGTCCCTGTTCAGGTGCCACTTTTCTGTAGAAATGTAGAATTTAGGAGGCAAGACTAGATCCCTGAAACAGCAGCTTCACTTTATTACAAAGTACACAGAAATAAAATAGACTGCAGCCGCAGACAAGACTTTGGTGTCGGCCAACTTTCGACTAAAAATTTGCCTGAGCAACCCTGTGCAGGAGCTTATATTGTAGGTGGGTTTCCCCATGTCGTCATGACTTTCAGCAATACCTTCTACTCTATATCCTTTTTCACCATTCACACACACACACCCCTAAGTTCCCATACATGGCAAAGCTCAAGTTTGGCTCTTAACCAGTCATAATGATACGTTGGTGTACTTCCCAAATATGGCATCTGCATCACACCTTAGAACACGCTCAGTAGTGTGTTTTTTTTTTCTTTCAGAAGCAGCCAAGCAGCACATGGCTTTAAACAAAGGGGACAGCCCTAAGAATCTGATTTATAGCTTAACTCTCACTCTGACTGATTTGCCCTTTTGCAGCCCAGTCTTGATCAGGGGTTAGACCTATTCTCCAGGAACAAACAGGAAGTCATTCCTCACTTATGGGTGACGTCGGCACTGACTGAACCTGCGTGGAGCAATTCCCCAGCTTTCAAAGAAAGTCTTTGGGATTGCTGCCACACATTCATGGTCCTCTTCCCGCCCAATGGTGCCATCTTGCCATCTTGCTTAGTCTCCTTTTTTCCGCGGAGCCCTTCAGATGCACATCCTCGTCCCTCGTAAAAAGTATTTTTCTCTTCTGGCTGTTCGGCCTTTTTTCCGGTTGCACCGGTCCTCTCCCGTCCTCCCCAACGCCCCTGCTTCGGCTGTGGGCCAGGGGATTCCTATTTTCCCTTTTTTCGTATTTTCTTGCTTCGGGCTCTTTTCGTGCCCTTTTTCTAACTGCTGGCCTTGAGGGCATTCAACCTCGCAGGGTCTTTTTGCTCCCATGGCCACCACCTTCAAAAAATGTGACAGATGCTCCAAAAATGTTGCTCACGGACACCCACGACTGTTGTCTGCGGTGCCTGGTGTGTGACCACAACCCGGAGCTTTGTTCCCTCTGTAAGAAAATGTCTCTTAAGGCCTTGCTAAACCGTAAGCAGAAGTCAGATGACATTTTCTGTAAGGCAGCCCCGGGGTTCCCGGTGGCACCCTGCTCCACCGATCCACCATTTGCAGGGTCCCATGCAGTGACTCCGCATCCCAGGTGTCAGTGTTCGCCCAAGATGGAACAGCAAAAGAAGACGACGACCTGGAAGTTGCTGTCAGGCTCTGGATAAGCATGAGCGGTTTCACGCTCATTCCCTTAGCCCTCCTGGGCGTTCCCAAGAGTCGGACAAGGAGCAGCCTCGAAAGGTACCTTATACAGATACGGAGGCCTCCGGCGATGGTGCCCGGTCTCCTTGAGGGTTGTCCCAGTGAGGACCCCCTCTCCTCCACACCAGACCCCGTATCCCCGGCATTGGCATCACAGGGACCCACTCCTGAGTTGGAGTCCTGTATACTGGCAGCATTTCTGCCTTCCTAGCTGCCCAGCAGGCGCTTTTGCCCAGCACGGCTAGCTCGTACCTAGAGACAGAGGGTCCCTTGACTGTGGTCCCAAAAACTGCCTTGGGAAGCCCCTGAGAGCCATGGGCCTTTTGAGGATCCTCAGCACTGGTCTCGCTCACTGTCCCATTGGGGGCGAGGTCTTGCAGTCAGTGCCTCTTGCTCCGAGCAGGCCTCTGCCACTGGACATGGGGATCAGACCTCTCAGGCTGGGAATCGGACGGGGACATGTCACCTGAAACCCGCACCCATTGGGACCTTCCTTCTGACCCGTCCCCACCCACCTTGCAAAGGCAGTCACCTCCCGAAGATACCACCTCCTTGGTATTTGTACGGGATATGGCTCAGGCCCTCAATCTGCCCATGCAGACTGAGGAAGAGCCAAGGGCAGAGGAACTTGACATATTGCAATATGTCTTTCCCTATGGAGTCTCTCATGGTCCCTGTGCCCTCCATCCTGAGCCAGCAGCTCTTCCGCATGTGGGAAGCACCTGCCTCGGTCCCTATTGTCAGTAAAAGACTCAATGCCGTGTACAGAGTCCAGCGCAGTCCTGGGTTTTGAAAGACCCAGCTTCCCCATACCTCCATGGTAGTGGAATCCACAATGCAGAAGCAGAAGAGCCCGAAGTCACACTCTTCGGTCCCGCCTGGTAGAGAATCCCATGCCCTCAATTCCCTCGGGCGCAAGGCTTACCAGGGATCCATGCTGGCATGCTGCATCCAGGCATACCAACTATATATGGGTATGTTCCTTTGCGACCTCGCTAAAGAACTCGGTGGTTTCTCCACGGGCTTTGGAAGTGAACACTTTCTCAGATTTCAGACACTCCTGAGATCGGTCGCAGACTGCTCGAAATACTTTCCCTTGTGCTTATGACTGGTTCAAGTCTTCCACCTGTGTGGCAGCGGCTGGCATCTGAGCCCGGCATCAAGCATGTCTCCAGGAGAAACTCTTGGATGTTCCCTGCCTCTGCGAATAACTGTTCGGCAAACCCATGGAGGACAAGGCAGACATGAGGAAGACTGAGTTCGTGACCTGCACCTGTCTCTCTCGGAAAACCTTTTTTTTTTTTCTCTGGAAGAAACAGCACAGTAAAAAAAACCCTTCTTCCAGAGGAAAGGACTCCCTTACCAGATATACCCACCCTATCTGCCTGTTCCTGCGCTGGCGCCCAGTGGCCAAGGCAGAGGGGGAGCTCAGGGTCACCGAAAACCTAAGGGGCCCAAGACCCAACCACCAGCGCCACCCCAGCCAGCCCCTGGGTTTTTTTTGTAATTTTTTATTTAAGTTTTTATACATCAATAAACAAGACATCCAATACAAAAACAGTTTCTGGGTACAATTTATACCAAACCTCCCCGACCATCTAACACAACAAAGTCAGCCACCCCCCATACCCATCCCCACTAACCTATACTAATTAATAGGCATCAACTAGGAAATACACTTGTACAATAATTGAGTGTGTGTCTTCACTGATCACTCATTTAGTATTATCCTGAGTCTACCTCCTGCTAGTAAATCCTATTTGCACTCCAGACACTAAACATAAACACACCTGCTTGTACCCATTAATCACGCATCCACTAATAGACACATCTCTTATGTTAGTCAATTGTCATATCTTAACAACATTCCCAACTACCCCCCTCCACCCCCCATTACAAACACCCCTGTTCATATCAGTGAAATTACATCATTTTCAGTACTTAAACCTCCTACCTTACAAAGATATAGGCATTCAAATTCCATTTATTTATTTATTTATTTATTTAAAGTCTCTTTTATACCGCGCTATTCAGCATCAGCGCGGTTTACAATAAACAGTGAACATACACATTTCCAATAGTACTTTGTGTTTACATATGAACAGGATAATCAACTTGGCTAACAGGGTAACTATTCACAACCATAAAATATACAATATATACAATTTGTAGGCTGATCATGTGTTTGTGTGGTTTTAGACAGTAGTGATTTGGGTGGATTCGGCAAATGGTGCTGAGTTTCTATTAGGTTCAGGGTAATGTATGAGGAAGAGGTAGTGTTTCACGGCCTTCCTGAATTGGAATATGTTTGGGATTGATCTAATGTTGTGAGGGAGGTTATTCCAGATCACTGGTGCATAAAGATTGAAAGTCCTGCTGGATGTTGACTTGGAGCATTTAGTTATAGATCTTGGGACTATCAAGGTGTTTTGAGCTACTGACCTTCTGTCTCTGTTGTGGGGTGTCATCTGGATTAGCTCAGTTAGTGAAGTTGACGAGAGACCTTTGGTGGCTTTAAAGGTGAGCAGCAAGGTCTTGAATGTAATTCTACCTTGAATCGGGAGCCAGTGGAGTTGTTTCATTATAGGTGTTTCATCCCTGCACTATACACCCTCATTGTTCCACCCAAACACCACCCTCGTTTATCACCCTCCCCCTTTACAGTCCCCTTCCCCCACCTCTCCAGGCCCAACAGCCCTTCCGCTGGCCCCCCCTTCTACCTATTCACCCTCTCTCCCCCTCCCCCCCTTCTTAATGTCCCCCATCCCCCTTCCTTCCCACTAACCAAACATCGTACCCCTGTCCATACTCACTGAAAGGCCGACACCTTATGATCCCTATAAGCAGCAATTTCACACACATTGCGCAAGCAATTCAATCGGTTCACTATTTCACTCACTGATGGTGCTGCAAGACATTTCCAGTCCGCCATTATCTCTCCCCTCGCAGCCCCTACGCAATACCCTATCATCTGCATCTCCCTCCCTCTCTCCCTCCCTCTTCTATCATCTCATTCAAGATCACAGCTGGCGTGACGTTAACCCCTACTCCTGTAACTTCCCTTATTACCTCCTCCCAGTCTTTCCACATCCGCTGTATAACCGGACAATCCCACAGAAGATGTTTTAAATCCCCTTTCTCTTTGCAACCCCGCCAACACTCACCTGACTCCTCCCGGTGAAAAGCCCTCATCCTCCATGGCGTCCAATACACCTGGTACCGTACTTTCAAACTATTCTCTAGGTAAGATGTTCCTGGTGCCAGCCTTTTGGACCAGGTGTATGTTATGCCACCTCTCTCTATCCCAGCCCCCACCAAGGGGCTTTTCCCATTCCACCTCCCCCTTAATGTCTCCCTGGGTCCCCCCCGACCCCCTCCCCCTCCCGGGGATATGAATTCCGCATACAAGTGAGCAATTACCCTCTTTCTACTGCCCCCCTCCATTATTCTCTCAAAGCTCGTGACCGCCTTTTGAAGATCCTCCCTTACCCCTCTTACTTAGGAATGATACCACCTGCATGTATGCAAAGTACTCAGTGCCCCGCAACCCAAATTCTTCCTGCAGACTCCCCCAACTCTTTAACGCTCCTTGCTTGTTTAAAAACTGCTCTATAGCTACTAACCCCTTACCCTGCCAATCCCTATAAACCCCCCCTTCTTGCCCCGGCGGGAACTCCCCCAACCCCATGATTTGCATATTCCTAGTATACTGTTTCCCCCTCAGAAGATGGCTCCATGCTCGCAGCCACAATTCTTTCGTAAACGCCCTAAACGGATTACTCTCCCTTCCCTCCTCAGATTTCGCCCCCGGATCCCAGATCCACGCCCCCAGGCTCTGTCCCCCCTGCTGCTGCTGCTCCTGTCCTAATTGCACCCACTTTGGCATCTCTCCTCTTCCCTGCCAGCTTTTCAGTACCCGCAATTGCGATGCCAGGTAGTACTTCTCCACCCAGGGTACCCCTAGTCCTCCCTCCCTTGTACCCCTGTACATCGTACTCCGTGCCACCCTCGAGGCCTTCCCATCCCATATAAACTCCATCATTACCCGCTGCACTTGCTTCAGATAATTCCAGGGTGCCCTACACGGTAGGGAGCTAAACAAGAATATAAGCGAGGCAGGACATTCATCTTTAAGACCGCTATTCTACCCAACCACTTTAAATATAAACCCTTCCACTTCTGCAAGACCTTCCTCACCTCCTGCAATAGCGGCCCATAATTCCATTGCACGAGATTAGGAATACTTTTCCCTATATTAATCCCTAAATAGCGATAGGTACTCTCCACCCACTTAAACGCAAAGCCACCCTTTAAACTCGCGACCAACTCATCCCTTAAATTAAACCCTATAATTTCCGATTTGCTCCCATTTATTTTATACCCTGCTACCCTACTATAGCTCTCTATTTCCCTCATTAACACCGACAGGGAAAGCAACGGTTCCCGGATCGTGAATATTACATCTGCGAAAAGTGTGATCTTAGTTTCACTCTTATTCATAATTACCCCTTTATAACCTGCGTCCTCCTCACCTTTTCCGCCAAAGGCTCAATTACTGAAGCAAAGAGCAGGGGAGATAAGGGGCACCCCTGCCTAGTCCCCCTCTCCACCTAAAGGCTTTAGAATAGCCACCATTAATCCTAATCCTCGCTCGTGGGGCCTTATACATTGCCTGGACCCACTGGACAAAGTTTGGTCCCAATCCCATCTTTTCCAATACTTATCATGAATGGCCATTCCACCCTATCAAACGCCTTCTCGGCATCCACAGTGAGAGACACCGCTTTTTGGCCTGTCCGCTGTACCTCCCATGTAAGGTTACATATTTTCCTGATGTTATCCCCCCTTGCCTTCCCGGTATAAAGCCCGCCTGATCCGTGTTCACTAATTAAAGCATAACTTCCTTTAACCTACTGGCTAGCACCTTAGCCAACAACTTTGCATCAACATTCAACAGTGAAATAGGCCTATATGATCTGCACTCCATGGGTTCCTTTCCTGGCTTGGGAATGACAGTTATCCCAGCTTCCAGCATCGACCCAGGCACCCCTCCCTCCTTTAATACCCCATTAAACACCTCCACCATTAGTGGTCGGATTATTGGCTGAAACACTTTATAAAATCTCCCCGTCAGTCCATCCAAGCCAGGAGCCTTACCCCGCTTTAATGACCTAATCGCCTCCTCCACCTCCCCCTCTGTTATAGGTCAATCGATCCACTCCGCCTATTCCCCTGAAATTGTTGGCACTGTACACTCCTCCAGACATTCCTCACTCTTTTCCTTCCCCCCCCCACAACCTCGCTACTATATAACTTTTTATAATATTCCTCAAAAGTTAATCTGATTTCATTATTGCCGTGTACTAACCTCCCCTCTCCATTGTGTATACTTCCTATGTTTTGCGCTACTCTCCCTCTCAACCTCTGCGCTAACCTACGCCCCACTCTGTTTCCTCCTTCAAACATCGCCTGCTTGGAGACACTCAAATCATGCGCTATTTTACTCTCCCGCAGTTGTCCTAGCTGGCCCCTCAAAATCTTAAGATCCTCTGATGTACCCTTTCTAATCTCTCAGTATCCTCCAATAGTTGTCTCTCCTTTGTCTCCTCCTTCCGACGCTCCCGTGCCGCCTCCTGCACTAGTTGCCCCCTCACCACAGCTTTTAATCCATCCCACACCGTCCCTAACCCCACCTCCCCATTCAAATTAAATTCTTGATATTCCTTCATTACCTTCCCTATCCTCTCCACTATGTCTGGCTCTTCCAATAAAGATTCATTAATCCTCCAAAATTTAATCCCCTCATCCACATACCCTAAACTAAACCTGACACTCACCGGCGCATGATCCGTCCATGTTATGGAGCCCTGCTCCGTCTCTACCACCCTATTCACCCACCCCCTCCCGTCCAGACCATGTCTATTCGGCTATACGTATCATGCGGGGCCGAATAAAGTGTGGTGTTTTCGCCCTGGATTCTTACATCTCCATACGTCCACCACCCCAAGACCCTCCCGCATTTTCAACAACTTTCCCCGATCAAATCGTTTGCCCACTCCACTCCCTCCCCCATTATCCAGGCGTGGATTCAGCATCAAATTAAAGTCCCCTCCAATGATTATCGATGTCGTACCCAACCCCTCCAACTCCCCCTGCATTCTCTCAAAAAAATTCCCCCTGCCTCTCATTAGGTCCATACAGGCTCACAACCCAGACCTGTTCCCTCCCCACCTGAATTTTCACTCCCACAGCTCTACCTTTTTTATCCCTGTACTCCCCCACCACCTTCTCCACCCAATCCATCCCCACCATTATGCCTACCCCCCCTTCCTTGGCTCCGCTCTTTGTCCCGCCAGTACTACCTTCGGGTATTTTTTAGTTTGCAACATTCTTTCCTGCCCAACTTTCAAATGCGTCTCTTGTATACACAAAACATCCGCCCTTAACCTACCCCCTTCTCTCTCCACCAATCTCCATTTCCTCCAGGTTCTAAGACCTCTCACATTGATAGTAGCCACCACCATATTTTGTGCACCTACTGGCTTCCCCCCTCCTCCCTCCTCCCTCCCCCTCCCCCTTTACCCTGCCCCCTCCCCCTTTACCCTGCCCCCATTTCCTCCCTCCCCTCCCCTCTCTGCTCCCCCTCTCCCCTCTCCCCTCCCGCTCTCCCCTCCCCTCTCCCCTCCCGCTCCCCCTCTTCCCTTCTCCTCACCATTCCCCTCACCCTCCCCCCTCATCCCCCTTCATCCTTCCCCCCCCGGAAGCCTCCTCTAGAGTAGTGCCCATCAGCCTGGCGCAACCCCCCTCCCCCTTCCCTCCCCCTCCTTTTCTAGTCCCACACCTATCCCCCCCAACCCCCACATACCGAACACCCTATTTATTTATTTATTTATTTATTTATTTAACAGTATTTCTAAACCGCCTTATCTTAATAATCAAGGTGGTATCACAGCAAGCAATCAGGTAAAGTGTGTGTGTTGTACATGCAGTGAGGATAAAACTTAGTTGTGTGAGGGATGTGTTGGGTGCTTGATTTGTTTGAGCTATATACAGGGTGGGCTATTTACAGTGGTGCTAGTTTTTAGTTTGCAACGTTCCTTCCTTTTAGTTTGCAACGTTCCTTCCTCTCCACCTCCACCCCCCTTAGTAAACCGCCCCCCCCCCCCCCCCCGGCACTGGATTCCCCCATAAATCCCCTGTCACATTACACTTGTAAATGGAAACACCCTGTAACCCAACATCCTTACAGCAACTTTGCCCGGCCTCCCTCCTCCCTCCACCCCTTGGACCCTTCTCCCTCCTCCCCCCTCCCACTTATCCCGCAGTGAGCAAGAGTTAACACTTCAACCAACAGAACCCTTAACTCAGAGTCCTTTACGTGTTCCACTTGTAGTCCTTCAATCTCCTCTCTCTTCAGGTCTCTTCACCCCCGTAGTGTTGCCCAGGCTATGCCATGTCCATGCTCTCAGGGCTCCTCCCTCTTTCCCCCCAACCTCTTTGCCATAGTTGAATCCTCTCTGGGGGCATTGCCTGACTGACATCCAATCAGGCTGCTCCCCAGCCCCGCTCCCTTCACTGCTCCCTTCACTGCTCCCTTCACTGCTCCCACAGCCGCAGCGTAAGTTTGAACTTTCCAGTTTTTAAGCCCCACTGTGAAAAGTAGGCCAAAAGGGTACAGCCAGCGGTATCTAACATTCCCCTTCCGCAATATGCTGGTTATAGGCTGCATTTCCCTCCTGCGCTGTAAAGTCCCTGCTGCCAAATCAGGATACAGTTGTATAGGGTAGCTCTGCCACACAGTCTCTTTTCTGCCGCATCAGTTGCATAATTTTCTCCTTTACTTTGAAGTCCACAACACAAAGCACTATGTCCCTTGGTCTATTCGAGAGACTCGGCCCCAAGGCACGGTGGGCCCTCACCAGTTGCACCCCCACCATCTCCGTCTCCTTCCCCACCATCTCCGTCTCCTTCTCCACCTTTTGCAGGATGCTGTTGAGCACAGCTTGCACCACCTTCTCGCTGTCCATAAACTCCCTCTCCTCCGGGACCTCCCGAATTCTCAAATTATTGTGCCTTGATCGATTTTCCAGGTCTTCTAATTTTAAAAGTATCTGCTCCTTCCATCCTTCCATCTCCTTCATCGACCTCTCCACCCCTGACTGCTTTGACTCCAGCTGCTCCAACTTCTGCTTGTGTTCCTCCGCTCGCCTTGCCAGCTCTCCCACCTCCTGCCGCAGCTCTCCACACGTCTCCAACCTCCGCTTTCACTGCCAGCAATTCCGACTTGAGCTCTTCAAACCAAGCTCTCAGCTCCTCTTGAGTCACATTTTGGACGACCATCTCCGCCGCCTCTGTCTCCACGCTCCGCCGTCCTTTTCGCTCCAGCACTTCCCCGCTTCCTGCGCTCTCCGCCGCCATCTTCTTTTCCGCTCCATCAGCCTTTCCTCCTCCATATGCGAGTCCTCGCAGATCTGTGGCCTTTTTTCGCGTCATCATAGATCCAGCAGGATGCTCCCCGATCTCCTGTGCCGGTCTCTCCACTTTTCCACCGCCTCTGAAGGGGGATATTCCCCAATTCCCGGGTTGCTCTCCGGAGCTGCTCTCCTAGGCTGCCATCCAAGCTGGTGATGTCACTTTCTCCCAGCCCCTGGGTTTTGACGCCAAATGCATAGCTCCTTACCTCCCGGTGGCACTCCTGCCGGTGGGAGGATGTCTGTTCCTTTTTGCTCCCGAGTGGGAGGCCATGACATTGGACACCTGGATCCTCCAGGTAGTTTGGGACAGTTATCGTCATCTGGACAGATTCCTTCCTAGCCTACTCTGCTTCCCTTGCACCAGACTTGTTTACAGCAAGAATTGAACAACTTCCTCGGTCAACAGGCGGCCAAAAGGGTCTCGCTGCACCTTCGAGGTCGGGGGTTTTACTCCCGTTACTTCCTCATTTTGAAGAGGATAGGGAGCCTGCGCCGCATCCTCGATCTCAGGAGCCTAAACAAATTTCTGGTGTGGGAGAAGTTCAGAATGATATCACTTGGTGTCCTGCTGCTCTTCCTCTGGAAGGGCGATTGGCTATGCTCCTTGGATCTCAGATACACTTACACCCACATCCCTGTCCATCCAAAGCACAGGAAGTACCTGTGTTTCAGGGTGCAGGGGGATCACTTCCAGTACAGAGTGCTCCCTTTCGAGCTTGCGTCTGCCCTGCGAGTCTTCACAAAATGCCTGTCAGCAGCCGCAGCCCACCTCCAGCTGCAGGGCATATCTGTCTACCCTTACCTAGATGACTGGCTCATGAGTGCATCGGCAGAGGAGGCTTGCCTCTTGGTGTTGCGCACAGTCCTCCTCGAGCGTCTGTTTCCTAATCAACTACTCCACTTTGAACCAGTGCAGGCACTGGAGTTCATCAGCACTCTGCTCGACACGGAACGGGCAACCGCCTTCCTCCCTCGAGCACGTGCAGACTGCCTCCGTGCTCTGGCTGCTGAGGTCCAAAGCCGGTCCAGGGTCTTGGTGCAGGGCTAAGCTGTGCCTTCTGGGGCACATGGCCTCGACCGTGCTAGCATGCATATGTGAGCAGCTCAATGGTGCCTTAGAGCACGATGGTCCCAAGCCTCCGGCTGGCTCCGGGACCCCATCTTGGTCTCCTGCAGCCTATCTAGTTCCCTGGTTTGGTGTCAGAATCCCCGAAGCCGCCTTCAGGGCATGCCCGTCCAGACTCTGCCACACGAGCTCATCTTGACAACGGATGCCTCACTGTTGGGCTGGGGAGCCCACTGCGATAACCTCCGTAACCGGGGATGGTGGTCACCCGAGGAATCTTGACAGCAGATCAACCTGCTCAAACTTCGAGCTGTCTGGTTGGCCCTGAAGGTCTTCGAGTACACTTGCGAGGCAAGTCTGTGCTCGTGCAGACAGACAACAAGGTCATGATGTTCTACATAAACAAGGAATGGGGTACAGGTTCCTGCCACCTCTTCTGTCAGGAGGCAGTCCTCCTCTGCTCCGTCGCCATGCCCTGGGGTATGACTTTGTCTTGGCCCGGGAGGTAGACAGCTTTTAAAATGTCCTCGTGGAGAGGCTCAGCAGGCTTTGCCCGCACGAGTGGCACCTGAGTCCAGAGGTGGTTCTCCCACCTGTTTTGGCACTGGGGGACTCTGTCCATAGAACTGTTTGCCAGTCCGGCGAACGCACAGCTTCCCTGCTTTTGCGGGCCGATACTGCACCTGAGCAGGGTAGCCCCGGATGTGTTCCTCCTGAACTGGACCTCCAGGCTTCTCTATGCTTTCTGCCCCCCCTCTTATTGCGAGGACCCTCCATAAGATTCAGTGGGACCAAGCCTTGGTGATTCTCGTTGCTCCTTTGTGGCCTCGACAGCCTTGGTTCCTGCTTCTACTCTGACTCTCGTTGGAGCCCCTGGTCCCCCTGGGCAGTGCCCCAGGTCTGCTGACATAGGAGGGAGGGTGCTTCACCCAAACCTGGACTCGCTATCCCTAACAGCCTGGCGGCTGAACGGGTCTCTCTAGCCTCGCTGCATCTCCTAGAGGAGATAGAGGAACTCTTGCTTGCGTCGAGGAAGGACTTGATGAGACGGGCCAATGCTCTCAAGTGGCAGCGCTTCTCAGTCTGGTGCTCCGCGCTCCAGATCGATCCGTTCTCCTGCTCCACCTGATGGGTCCTCCAGTACCTCCACCTCGCGCAGGTGAGGCTGAAATCCAGTTTGTTCAGAGTTCACCTGAGCGCCATTTCAGCCAACCACTTCCCCGTCGAGGGTAAACCCCTCTCGGGCCAGCCTCTGGTCTCCGCTTCATGTGGGGCCTCTTGCTTTTCAAGCCCCCCCGTCAGGCCTCTGTCAGCGGAGTGGGACCTGAACATCGTGCTCATGCAGCTGACGTGGCCGCCTTCGAGCCGATGGTGATGTACTCTCTTCGGCATCTCTCCTGGAAGGTAGTCTTCCTGGTGGCACCTACCTCGGCTCTGCGAGTCAGCGAACTGCAAGCCCTCATGGTTGGGGCTCCCTACACCAGGTTTTACGGGAACAGGGTGGTTCTTTGCACTCACTGAAAGTTCTCTTATATTTCCATCTCAACCAAGAGATAGTCTTACCAACTTTCTTTCCGAGACCTCATGCCGACTGGGCGTCAGTGGTCTTGCATACGCTCGGCTGCAAGAGTGCTCTTGCCTTCTACCTGCAGCTCACCCAGGGTCATCCCAAATCTGACTGGCTCTTCATTGCCTACGATCCTAATTGTCTGGGGCTTGCAGTCACCAAGCTCACTCTGTCTTGGTGGCGGACTGCATCACCTTCGCTCAGGCAAAGGCTGGGGTACCGCTGTATCGGCGAGTCACCGCGCACGGCGTCCATGCCATGGTGGCGTCAGTGGCTTTGCTGCGCTCAGTACCTCTGACAGACATTTGCCAGGCTGCGGCCTCGTCTTCAGTGAATACCTTCACTTCGCATTACTGCCTGGAGAGGAAGTCCCGCTGGGACAGCGCCTTTGGCCAGGCTGTACTCCGTAATTTGTTTGGAGTATAAGCAACTCCTGTTCTCTGACCCTTCTGCGGCTACCGGGAGCTTGGCCCCCGAGGACTCAAGCTTCCTTCAGATCGTTGCTTCGTGGAGGCATTTTTGCTTACTAGATTACTAGTAATCTGGCCTGTAGCTGGGGAGTCCCATAAGTGAGGACTGACTTCCTGCTTGTTCTTTAAGAAAGCATAGTCACTCACCTGCAACAGGTGTTCTCCAAGGACAGCAGGAATCAGTCCTAACTACCCTCCCACCTCTCCTTAAGAGTTGCTATTCTTATCCTTCCCTTGCCATCTGCTTAGTAGGGCTCTATCTATGGGACCTGACTGAGCAAGATGGCACCCTTGGGCGGGAAGAGGACCATGCATGCGTGGCAGCAATCCCAAAGGCTTTCTTTGAAAGCTGGGGAATTGCTCCGTCGGTGCTGACGTCACCCATAAGTGAGGACTGATTCCTGCAGTCCTGAAGAACACCTTTTACAGGTGAGTAACTATGTTAACTCTCAAGGTTCAGGTAGTATTTCTGGTGGTTAAGGTGGATGCATTCAAGGGTTGTCCTTGGCTGTGCACCATAACACCACCTGTTCCTGTAAGGGATTGAATCTGATCTGCCTGCCAGTGCATCAGATTGTCCTTCAGTGGAGTCTCCCTAGCGTTGAAGGTGCTGAAAGGATACCTCTTTGAGTTCGTTATGTTGCCTCTCTAAAGGATTTTACTGTTATGGTGGTTTCCAGGTATATGTAAGAGATGCAGGACTCATCCTGCAAAGATTCTTTTTTAAGAATCTCAATGGCCTTGGTCTCCTTGCATGCTGTACCATACTTCCTCCCAATGGTGCGATCTCCTTTTCACCTTAATCAGACATCATTTCTAGCAGAGAATGCTGGCAAAATATTGTTACTAATCTCTTTAGTTGAGGCAAGGACAGGAAGCAGCTAAGGCGTCTATTGCCTGCTGGATTATGGAGGCTGCTAGTTAAGCATATCTTTTGGCTGGAAAACACAGGCCTTCTCTTGGGTAGAGTCTGCCTCTGTATCTCCAGCGGATATCTGTAGGCTGCTATCTGGTGAAGTAGTATAGGTTGCACTTAGTTGGTGCAGATGGTACCTCTGAAATATGGAGCATCATCTTATTCCTACCCTGGATCCTGAATGTTTGAGTACATACCACTTGTCTGGACAGGTCCTGTAAGATAAGAGGAGAAAATTTCATACTGCAAATTTCTTGTCCTTGAATCCTGGAAGACTTCTATGGTGTGGGAGCCTGCTGCCTCTTGATTGGCTTGTCAGTCTGAGTCTGATGCAGAGTTCTGTGTGGTAAGTGAACTAAATACTTGTTCCAAGGGTTTGTTGCAGTTTATGGTTGGTTTTTAACATTGGCAGTATTTGAGTCTCCTCTGAGTTTTTCAGTATTGGGAAGTTTCATATTGACTTGTCTCAGTGCTGCATCAGTTGATATACTGATTTATAACATCACTGAAAGTTTTTCGTCTGCCCCTCCACCTGCTAGCAAGGGAGCAATAACCCACTCATCTGCAGTAATATAGCAGGATTCAAGGAAAGAAGAAAATTATCAGGTACATAAAACCTCACCATTATTTTCTTAAATATTTATTCAGTTCTGATGTATAGTTGCAAACAGTTGCATGAAAACTATTTCTATGATGAAACTTGCTTGAAAGGTTTAGCCAGGTTAAAATACAGTGTGCATTTGTGCGCTTACTAGCAAATGTTCTTCAATTTGCAAAGTACCTGGGCAGCGAAACTAGACATTAATACAACCTTGGGGTATAAGGCAAGATGTTTAAAAAAAATAGAAAAAGGTGCAGGTTGTGAAGGGTTTATTTTGCAATTCTGCTTGAGGATTTAGGAGGCCTCGTTTATCATGGTTTTGTTTTATTCCACAGGGATGTGAAAGCAGGGAATATTCTTCTTGGAGAAGATGGCTCAGTACAAATAGCAGGTATTCCTTTCAAATTTGTAGTCTCGAATTGGATGTAGAGGAGGAGATATGGCAGTGCAAATTGTTTTAATTTGTATGTTACTATCTACTTCTGTGTAGAGCTTGCAGTTTATGGAATTTGAGTGTAGCGTTTAAAGAAATGCATCAGGACTTCAGGCTTTAGTAATTAGAGGAATTTTAAAATGTTGTAACATTAGGATATTCCATGGCTGTCTTGTCACCATTTATTGTAGCTCTAGCTTTGGTCTACTTTAAAAAAAACAAAAAACAAAAAAAAACCACCCCAAAAAGCAAACTGTGGTATAAAACCTTTAGTAGTCCCTGAAGAAGCCGCATGTAGCTAGCAACACGGAGTGTCATGGGGGTGATGGTATCATTTAATATTTTATGGAAATTTATAGGAAGTTTAAAAAAAGAAAAATCACAGCATAGTTGAAAATTGTGAAAAATGTGTATAGAATCTGTGAAAGGTCTTGTCTGGTCTTGAAATGAATGGATAATATCTGTGAGATGTTAAGTATTACACTCTGCAAGATCCAGTTATCTCCAGGCCGGTGTAAGGATATGAGGTGCCCTAGACGAACCCTAATTCCTGGTGCCATGCTGCTGCTGGCTTTCTCCAGGACCTGCAACAGTGGCAAGAAAAAGGGCATACTAGAGCCTCCATTGTATGCTGTTGGTGCTATGTTTTGACCAGCTTCTTCTGCCCCCTCTGACACAGACTTCTGTTTTCCTGGGGCTGGGGGTTGATGAGAGAGATACTGAAGCAGTCAAACCCCTAGTGGGAGGAGGGAGCCTGCATTCAAGAGAGACTACCCCGCCGGGCCCTTTACCCTCCAGGGGAAGGCTGGGGAGGAGGATTATGATGTTACTGAGTGGAAGGTGGTACTGCACTTAAGGAGACTCACAGTAGGAACATGGAAGCCCTCCTTGAGAGTGCCTTCACAGCTTTGGCCTTGTGTATTTGGGCAATGCTTTTTGTAGGCATGATGGCCCAAGGGCTCTTAAGCTGAATCCCAGTAACTGCCAGACAACCCAGAGGTAATGAGATTGGAGTCTGCAGCATTGTTTGTGGCAGATGCCCTGTATGACTTGTTCAGAATATCCTGTAAGTCCATGTTTGTGGTGGCCTGAAAATGGCTCTGGTTCTGGTTCTGGTCCGCAGATGCCAGATCTAAGGTATGACTGAGTGAGCTCCTCTTTAAGAAATTATTGCCCTTTGGGTAGGACCCGGTGAAAGACTTTGGAGAGGCTTGCCAACAGAAGCTCCCAGAAGATACTCAGAAATTCCAAAGGTTCCTCATGCAGGATTCAGAAGAGAGCATGAGTGATTTGGGACTGGAAAAAATTTGGATACAGCCTATTCCTTGTATGGGTTTACACCCAAGAAGGTCAGTGATCTGGGGACTCGGCAGGTGCTTTCTGCCCCCTCCCCCTGGGAAAAAAGTCAGGGGGGATATTCCATTTTATTTATGGTGCCCAAAAAAGGTGGGTTCTCCAGACCCATTCTGGACCTGAAGATGGTCAGTGACAAGCTACGAGTGTCCGACTTCCACATAGAGCCACTCAGGTGGTCATTGCATTGATCTGGCTTACTGTTCTCCTTATTCCCAGTTTTTCGATCAGTGCCCTCTTTTTCCCTGAGAGATCAAGGGGGAATTGGCCCAGTGGCTGCCAACTCACCATCTGGATGGGATGCCTCTGGAGGCTCTGGGATTGGATGGTAGTCACCATGGATGCCAGTCTGCTGAGCTGGGAAGCGCATTGCCTGGGACAGTTTATTTAGAGGCACAGGTCCCTTCAGGTGACACCTTAGTTGATCAGCAGACTATAGGCCAGGGTGAGGGCAGTGTACCTGAATTTGTAGATGTTTTGATCCCTCCTAAAAGGCGCCATCATGGTTCTCAAGCAATTGCACAGCAGTGGCAGGCGTCATCAAGCAAGATAGTACTCTAGCACCGTATTGACCACAGTAAGGTTCAGGACTGTCATGATATGCCCAAAACTAACTCATTTTGGAGGCATTGTCCAAAGGGGCAGAGCTTTATCAATGGGCAGAGGCTCATCTAGTGGCTCCGTTGGCAGTCAATATAGTGGGCGTCAATCCATGTGTAGGTTTACTTCTTGACTTGGAACACCATGGATCCTGGCAAATGCGGAGCTAAGCCCTCATGTATTTGATCTCATTGTGCAGAGTGTGGGGCCTGCCAGTGTTTGACCTGATGGCCACCTAGAGGAATGCTAAGGTGAAGAACATTTTCAACCGTAGGAAAGACTTATGGGTGATGTGCTTGGATGGCCACCTTCAGGAAGGGCTTCTATATGTTTTTCCTGTGGCCCTTGGCAAGCCACCACCTGTGTAAAATTTGGGCAGCTCAGAATTGGCCATTTTAGTGGTGCCATAAATAGCCACACAAGCCATGGTACATTGGTCTTTTGAGCTTGTTGATGGGCTCCCCTCTTTCTGGCTTGTTCTTGAGAGGTGTAAGCTGGCTAAGGGGGGGGGGATACTCTGTAATGGTAGGGCTTCTACATGCTTAGCATAGATCATGGGATGCTGTTCCAAGGGTTGCAGAGCAGAGATGGCATCCATCTGTCCAAGAAAGGTCAACGCGTCTTCGGTAGTAATCTGCTGAAGAGGGCTTTAAACTAGATTCGTTGGGGATGGGTGAAGAAAGCCCCCAGGTAAGTGAAAGCCCCCATGTAGGTGATACATTAAATAACTTTATGGAAATGGGTAACAGGGGTAACATATGGAAAGCAGTGTGTATAAATGCCCATAGCATGGGAAATAAGATCCCTGATGTTGAAGCTTTGGTGGGAGTGGCTGACTTGGATTTAGTGGCAGTTAAAGAAACATGGTTCACAGAAAACCATGATTGGGATGTAACTATACCTGGCTATACTTCATTCAGAAAGGACAGGGTAGGAAGTAGGGTAGGAGGAGTGGCAATCTCCAGGAACAAACAGGAATGAGTCTTCACATATGGGTACGTCGGTACCGATGGAGCCTGCATGGGAATGCTCCCCAGCATCCAATCAGAAAGCTTTTGGGAGTATCCCTCGCTCCTGCGCACTGCCTTCCCGCCTTCTCCACTGCCTCTCCTCAGTTTTCGTTTTTCCGTGGAGCCGGCAGAACGTCCTGTCACTGCAGAAACTTTTTTCTTCAGATTCTTTATTTCTATTTTCTTGTGGTCGCGGCTGTTCTCCCGCCGCCACCGGTACCGCCGGTGGATTTTTCTTTTCTTTTTCTTAAACTCTGGGAGATTTTTCCCTCAGTTTCTGTCTTTAAATTTTTTGGGCCTACAAGGCCTCTCCACCATGGAGCCTTCGTCTCCTAAGAAGTGCTTTCACTGTGGAAGCACGGTTTTCTTTTTAGACTCCAAATCCTGGTGTCTAAACTGTTCGGGTCCTGACCCTTTTTCCCCTAAACACTCAGGCTGCAAAACTGTGAGAAGAACTTCCCTCTTTCGAGTTTCCCTCGATACCGTTTTCCCTCCCGAAGTGCGGGCACCGGTTTTTTCTTCTCTACAGGATCAGGTAACCCACAAACAGTCTGTTAAGACTAGCCAATTCTTGAGTGGTAAGTCTTATGCCAAGCATGATGACGGCTCCGGCCTTGCTCTCAAGACCCCATTGGCATTAAAACCACGGCGGGAGTCTTCTTGCTCCAAAGCATTTCAGGGGTTTCAGGTTGTTCCTGGGGCTCATCCCTCACAGAACATACCTGAGCCATGCTCGGTGGTGGCATCCGCTTCGAGCGGTACCGATGCATCAGCACCGGTGTTGAGTGATCCACTCTTCACCAGGAATCGTCATCGGGCGTTCTCGGTACCTTCGGGACCGATCGATACGACCCGGACCGACTTTCCTGTATCGACAACATCGCCGATACCACCACCGACGTCGGTACCCTCTAGACATGCATCGATAGACTCGCTCCCTTCGATGCCGAGTCTGGAATCGCTTTCTAGTCTAGATGACTGGGTACTGACGCGTTTCTGAACCGATGTTTACCGATTCCGCATACACGGTACCGAGGATAAGCACCAAGGGATTTCACTTACCTCGGTACCGCTTGAGCTGTCTCCGATGTCTGCTTCGGCGCCTTCGCTACCGGTATCGGTATCGATGCCGGTACCTACAACATCATCGGAACCAGCTCCTTTCATGCTTTTGTCACCTGGATCGCTCCTCTCTCTGCCTAGTTTAGAGTCGATTCCGGGCATGGATGATACCCTTCTGACAACTCATAATTGCCAGTTCCAGTATCCATCCATTGCAAATCCTGTTCTGCACCGGACAGGTATATCCTCCGGTGCCCAGGCTTCCTTTTCAGGTTTAACTTGTCCAGGGATGGTTCCCATTGGAGATCCTTCTTTTCAGAAGTTTCTCCTTGACATGGCAACCTTCCTTAATATTCCTATCCCTGGCTATGAGTCTTCTCAGGATTTTTCTGCAAGAAAGGAAAATGTAATGCTTCCTTTGCATCACTCTTTGCAGAATCTTCTTCTGAAGGTATGGGAAAAACCTTTAAGGGTTTCTTCACCTCCTACAGCAACTGATCTTCTGTATCAGGTGCCCCCCTCTCCAGGATTTCAAAAGCCTCAACTTCCCCATCATTCCATTGTAGTGGAATCAGCAATGAGGAAGGTAAAAAGCAAGAAAAAACATTCTTCTTTCCCGCCAGGGCGTGCATCTAGATTACTGGATGCCTTTGGACGTCAAACCTTCCAAACATCTATGCTAGCAAAAAGGATTCTCTCATATATTTTCTATATGAGTCTATCCCTTCAGGAGATCACAAAGAAATTATCTCTTTTGACTCCTTTTCTATCAGAGCCCAAGGCTGCAGACTATTCCTTACTTCTTAGTCATAGCCAAAATATCTCTTGGTTTCTTTCTCGTGCTTCCCTAGACTCTTTTGAGTATGTTAGCAGAACTTCTGCTATAGCCATAGGAGCACGTTGTAAAGCCAGACTCCAAGCATCAGACTTGAATAGATGGGCACAACAAAGACTGGGTAATACTCCTTGTACTGGAGAAAATCTCTTCAATAAGGAGTCCTTACGTCAGGTTGCTCATTGCTCCACTGACTTTCCTGTTTCTGAGGGCCATCCTAAGCCCTCTCCTTCTTCAGCAGGTAGAAAATGCCCTACCAGACCTTCTTTCCTTAAAAGAAAGAGGTTTGCCTCTTCTGCCCATCATTCTGATGTTCCCAAGCAGGGGAAGTCTCGCCCTGGTCTGAAGAATCCAAACTCTAACCAGGCTGAATAAACAGTCTTTTTATAACTACAGTTAATTTCTTTCAGCAGAGGTTTTTCACTGCTGTTCCATTCAAAGCTCTGCTCAGGGATTCCTATTCTCAGGAAATCCATTTACTCTTCACTATGCTGAACTGTCAGGTTATTCATGTCTATAAGTGAGTTTTCCACCTCTTCCTGACTAGAAGAGAGGTCTAGAAACTATCATATGATAGTTTTCTCTGTACCAGCATGAATTTTTTCCTTCCATTGACTTACCATGTGGTAAGTCCTTCTTCAGCTTCTAGCTCTACCCTCTTCGCCAGGGTTTCCCCTGTAGAGTGCTACCCTACCATTGAAAGACTTTTCTTGTCTGTCTTTTCACTGTAGAGTTTCTTCTCCTGAATAAACTTTTCTTTTCCTGGGCAGCTCTGCAGACAGAGACAGCTTGCTCTATTTGTTCAGTCTGTTATCTCTGTTTGATACAGACCGACTCTCTCTGTTACCCTATTCAGTAGCTGCCCATGCAGGAGTTCCACTGCTTCCATACTGGTACTTTGCCATAAGTCCCAGTATTGTCTTCCACCACTCCTGTCTTGCCTTCCACCACTCCTGTCTTGCCTTAGTAGTGATTCCAAGACAGTTTTCTACATCTTTCTTGGATAATCTTTTTCACTACAGGCTTCTTACACTTTACCTTTGCCATCTCCAATCTCTGGGTTTGGCATGTAATGGACGTGCAGTTTTTCTCCATCAGCCAGTTCTACATCCCAGTTCTCCTGCATAATGCTCTCTGCAATCCTACTGAGAAGCTCTCCACTATGGGCCCTTGCTAGAGAGCATAAAGTTTCTCGAATGACTATCCATCATGGTTGAAAAATGCTTCCTCAGTCATCTCCTATGACTGTGGGGGTTCTTTATACCCTGCTATCTTGAAAAAAAAAAAAAATAGGGAGGAGGACATATGCCTTCTCCAAATGAAAGTCTGGGAGTTATCCCATTCCTTAGGAATATTCTCTCTTTTCTTGCAGCTTGTCCCCATGGTATCCTATTACTTCAAGGACAGCACATATTAATCTGAAAAACGCCTGATACCTCCTTGTCCCTCACGTAGGTCAACCTGGTATCTCATTCCATGCGTTTCTGTCCTTTTACCATGCTGGAGCTCCACAGGACTCCGGACTTGCTGTTTACAGACTAATATTATCCTCTGTTTTTTCACATAACCATCCTGATAATTCACTGGATAGCATTCCTTTATCATTTAACCTATCTACTCAGGTAGGTATGTATATGTATATGTGTGTATATGTGTATATGTATATATACACATCTCTCCAAATACGTATCATAGGTAGATATGTATTTCCATACTTATCTCCTGACTGTCTATACTCATAAAGGTTTTTACCTTCCTGTATATTTCTGACAGTGGGCTTGCACAGTTTCATACTGTTCCACAGTATGTTTCGGCTATTTTTGCACACAACCATTGCTGTGGAATTGACAGCCCTACTGTGTCCTAGGTTGAAGTATCCCTGAAGCCAATGTCTTCCTCTCTCTCACCAGATAGGAAAGACATCTCAGATCTTCAGTAGATTTCGCAGGGCAGAACACCTCTGGAAGAAAGCCCATTCTGCGGCAGCATACCACCATTTTAAACTTTGCCATGCACAATACCGCACCAGTCTTTTCCAAGCCAAGCGTGCCTTCTATTCTGAATCTATTACGTCTGCTCCCAATAGGTCTCGGCACTTGTTCTCAACCCTCCGTACCCTTTCACAACTGCAAACCTGCTCTGCACGGAACGTTCAACCTTCCGATTCCACTCCCAGTGCTCTCCAGCTGGCCTCCTTCTTCTCTTCTAAAGTTCATGACCTACGCATCTCCCTTCCTTCCTGTCCTCAGGCGCTTTCCTCCCCCCTCCCTGCTTCGCCCCCCCATCCTCTCCACTATCTCACTTCTGGGCTAAATTCCATCCCCTTACTCCGCCAGAGCTTCTTCAGTCCCTTTCCACAACTCGTAAGTCTAACTGCCCGTCAGATCCAATACCGTCTGCTTGGCTTTCTGAACCCTCTCTCGGCCTGCTCCCTCCGCTACTTACTATCATTAATTCCAGTCTTGCTTCCGGAGATTTTCCCCATCTATGGAAGCATGCGCTTGTACGCTCCCTCTTGAAGAACTCTACTCTAGATTCATCTGTCCCAACCAATTATCGTCCTGTATCAAATTTGCCATTTGCTTCTAAACTCCTGGAGAAAGCTGTTTTTTCACAACTTGCTCATCACCTTGACACAACACACTTCCTTCACCCCCGTCAGTCCGGTTTTCGGCCCGGCCATAGTGTCGAATCCGTCATTACCGCTGTCATGAACGAAATACACTCTGCACATGATCGTGGTGATATCTCGGTGGCGGTGTCTTTAGACCTTTCAGCGGCTTTTGATTTGGTTGATCATTCTCTTCTCCTCTCTAGATTGCACAATGCAGGTGTTCGAGGTACTGTCTTTCGCTGGTTTCACTCTTTCCTATATGCTCGCACCTTTGCTGTATACTCTGCTTCAGTCACCACAGACCGCTTCCCTCTCACTTGTGGTGTCCCCCAGGGTTCAGTCCTTGCATCACTACTGTTCAATGTATTCTTGGCCCCATTAGCACTACTCATTCAGCAAATGGGTATTTCAGGGTACTACTATGCCGACGACATTTTTCCTTTGCACCACACCTCTTCTTCCTATCCCGACATCACTCCATTAAATAAGTGCCTTTCCTTGGTCTCCACCTGGTTATCCTCAAACTGTCTTGTTCTTAACGTCTCCAAGACTGCTGCCATCTGGTTTCCTCACACCTCTGCTTGTCCTTCACTTACTCCTTCCTTCTCTGGCTCCCCCATTTCCCTAGTACCTAAGCTTCGTTATTTAGGTGTTCTGCTTGATAGCGCCCTCACATTTGCTGATCACATCTCCCAGGTTTCTCGACGTTCCTTCATTTGTCTTCGAACCATTCGTACCGTCCGTCCGTTCTTATCCCCTCAAGCTCTGATCACTCTCCTTCTCTCACTCGTTATCACCAGGCTAGATTTTTGCAATTCCATGTTTGTCGGTATCCCTCAGTATCAGCGTCAACGACTACAACTTCTACAGAACACAGCGGCCCGGATGATTACCCATGCTTCCCCCCCGCGATCATATCACTCCCATCCTGCAACAGCTTCATTGGCTTCCGGTAATATTTCGGTCAAAATTTAAGATCCTTACACTTGTTCATCGTGCCATTTATTCCCACAGACCTCAGTACTTAGCCGACCTGTTAACATTCCACACACCCACCCGGAGTCTTCGCTCTATTCACATTAACCGTTTACACCTCCCTTCCCCCTCACAAGCACATCTACAGGTCACTAGACAGTCAGCCTTCTTCTATGTCGGCCCCTCCCTGTGGAACTCCCTGCCCACTGCCTTAAGATTGGAAGAGTCTTATCCTAAATTCCGTTCCCTCCTGAAGACACACCTCTTTTCCTCCGCTTTTAACCTCCCCCCAAACCCTTGACTTTCCTTCTCCTTTACTTTGAGTCTCACTACCCTCTTCTCGCTCTCTCTCTTTCCTGTCTATATTGATTGTATTTCCTCTCTTTCTTTCTCTTTTTGAATTGTAAACCGCCCCGGTGTAATGGGGGGCGGTATATCAAATGTTTGATAAACAATAAACAAACAATTTCACATTCCATTCCTCCAATATCTGTCCTTCCTGGGAGTATGGGGTTCTTTTCATACCCTTTCCTCCCTCAGGGACTAGGTCTGTTTGTCCAGATCGATCAGGCTTCCTCTTTTGCTCCTACCTCTAAATGCTTCTGTAGCCAAAAGTTTTCAGCTTTCCATGAAGCTTCCCACTGAAGACCTGCCGTGTTTGTGTTACCCCATTTAAATCCTGGGGTCACCTCACTTCCAGATGTGGACCTCCACCTTCACTCCAGTGAGGTCACCTTGAACATTTTTCTACTGGATCCCCAGTAGACTACATCAGCCTCTCTACTTCCTGCAATCCAGTAGGTGAGCATCATATGGTGATTGTTCATTTCAATATTATGATGTTAGTTCATTTCAATATATCTTTTGATAATGATCATACATACATGGGCTCCTTCCGGGTAGTCCTCTCTTAGATTAGCTGTTTTTTCAGCAGCTCCTCTCCTTTCAACTCCTACCCCCCATCCTCAGGATGCCTGGCCATATGAGGTGTAGCATGTTTTCAATCTTCAACATGTTAGGGCTCCAGGCATCTTAGCTTGGGAGTCCCCATATGCGAAGACTCATTCCTGCTTGTTCCTGGAGATAGCACAGTTACTTACCTGTATCTCTGGGAACAGCAGGAATAAGTCTTCACAACCCACCCACCTCCCCTAGGAGTTGTATCTATCTTTCTATCTTCTTTTCCTCTTTCTCTCCTTTTGTCTCAGCTATAAAACTCAACTGAGGAGAGGCAGTGGAGAAGGCGGGAAGGCAGTGCGCAGGCGCGAGGGATGCTCCCAAAAGCTTTCTGATTGGATGCTGGGGAGCATTCCCGTGTAGGCTCCGTAGGTACCGACATACCCATATGTGAAGACTTATTCCTGCTGTTCCCAGAGATCACCTGTTACAGGTAAGTAACTGTGCTCTATATGTAAAAACTACTATTAAAGCTTTGGAATTAGAGCTTAAAAGGGAGGGGGGAGGCATTGTGGGTTAAACTAGAAAGAGGGAAAGAGAAATCTATTTACATTGGTGTGATATACAGACCTCCCTCACGAGGAAGAGGTGGACAGAGTTAATTGAAGACATGCGCAGCATTGCTAGGAAAGGGGAAGTGCTACTGATAGGAGATTTCAGTATGCCAGATGTTTGGCACATTCCTGCTGCAGTATCATCTAGAAGTAAGGAGATCCTGGATTCTCTACAGGGAGAACTATTCAGGCAATTGGTAGCAGACCCCACACGTGAAGGGGCCATACTGGACTTGGTGCTTACCAATGGTGAAAGTGTTTCTGATGTTGTAGTGGGAGATCATTTTGCATCCAGTGATCACCAGATGGTGTGGTTCAGTATTAGGACTAGGGCTGTTAGAATCCATTCAAAGGTGAGGATCTTAGACTTTAGGAAGACTAACTTTGCGAAGATGGGCCAATACCTCAGGGAGTCGTTAGTTGGATGGGAACAGCTGAGGGATGTAGAAAAACAGTGGGAAAAACTGAAAGGGGATATTTTAAGGGCAACCAACCTTTTTGTTAAAATGGTAAATAAAGGTAAAAGGAAAAGGAGACCGCTATGGTTTTCGAAGGAAGTAGCTGACAAAGTGAAGAAAAAGAGGTAGGCCTTCATGAAATACAAGAGATCACACAGAGAGGAAGACAGGCATCTGTATTTGGAAAAACTTAGAGAAGCTAGTAAAGTAGTCAAGAAGGCAAAGATTCAAAAGGAGGAGGAAATAGTCAATGCAATAAAATGGGGGGATAAGACATTTTTCAGATATATTAGTGAGAAGAGGAAGGGCAAGAGTGGTATTGTCAGACTCAAGGGTGCAGGGGAGGAATATGTAGAAACTGATAAGGATAAAGCGGAATTGCTTAACAAATATTTTTGTTCTGTGTTCACAGATGAAGAACCAGGAGCAGGACCTCAGAAAACACCCACAAATAGGAACAGAAGCAAAGGACATCTTAAACAATTTTCAAAAGACTGTGTTCGTGAGAAACTATCTCAACTTAAAGTAGACAAAGCGATGGGACTGGATGGGATACACCCGAGAATACTGAGGGAACTTAGGGACGTTCTAGCAGCTCCACTGACTGACCTTTTCAATGCCTCGGAGTCGGAGTGGTGCCAAAGGACTGGAGAGAGGCTCATGTGGTGCCTTTACACAAAAGCGGAAGTAAGGATGTGGTTGAAAACTACAGGCCGGTTAGTTTAACTTCAGTGGTGAGTAAATTATTGGAAACGCTGCTGAAAGAGAAAATAGTGAGGTTTCTGGAGTCCAGCAGATTACAGAATCCAAGCCAGCATGGATTCACCAGAGGCAGGTCTTGTCAGACAAATCTGATTGATTTCTTTGGCTGGGTGACCAGGGAGTTGGACTGAGGAAGAGCCCTAGATGTGGTGTATTTAGATTTCAGTAAAGCCTTTGACACTGTTCCTCACAGGCAACTTATAAACAAACTGAGCACCCTAGGGATGGACCCTAAAGTTACTGCTTGAGTTAGAAATTGGTTGGGTGGGAGGCGACCAAGAGTACAAGTAAATGGAGGTCACTCTGAGGAGAAGGATGTTATCAGTAGTTTGCCCCAGGGATCTGTCCTTGGTCCGATTCTTTTTAACATCTTTGTTAGTGATATAGCGGAAGGGCTTTCAGGTAAGGTTTGCCTCTGTGGATGATACCAAAATCTGCAATAGAGTAGACACCCAGGAAGGTGTAGATAACATGAGGAGGGATCTAGCTAAGCTTGAAGAGTGGTCTAGAATTTGGCAGCTGGGATTTAATGTTAAAAAATGTAAGGTCATGCATTTGGGCTGCAGCAGTCCTAGGGAGCAATATAGTATAGGGGGTGAAGTACTTTTGTCCACTAAAGAAGAGCGGGACCTAGGCGTGGTGGTGTCTGATGATCTTAAAGTAGCTAAATACTTAGAAAAGGCGACGGCAAAAGCTAGAAGGATGCTTGGGTGCATATGGAGAGGAATGGCTAGCAGAAAAAAGGAGGTGATAATGCCTCTGTATAAGTCTTTGGTGCGACCTCATTTGGAGTATAGTGTGCAATTCTGGAGACCGCACCATCAAAAGGATGTGAACAGGATGGAGTTGGTGCAGAGAGTGGCTACTAAAATGATTAGTGGTCTTCATTATAAAGCATATGAGAGCAGACTGAAGGATGTTAATATGTACACCTTAGAGGAAAGGCGTGATAGAGGTGATATGATTGAGATGTTTAAATACCTCTGTGGCATAAATGTTCAGGGAGAGAGCATCTTTCAATTGAAAGCAAGTTCTGCTACGAGGGGACATGGGATGAGGGTGAAGGGAGATAGATTCAGAAGTGATATGCGGAAATATTTCTTTACGGAAAGAGTAGTGGATCCGTGGAATAGTCTCCCAGTGGAGGTGGTAGAGATGAGGACAGTAACTGAATTCAAAAAAGCATGGGACAAACACAGAGGATCTCTAAAGGTAAAAAGGGGACTGTTGTAGTTGTTATGGAAGGACAGACTAGGCCATGTGGTCTCTTTCTGTCATATTTCGATGTTTCTATATGAAAGGGTCTGGCAGGTTTTTGAGGAGTGCTGATCCTCTCAGTCCCTGAAGGGCAGGAAGGTGGACATAGTTAACATTTTGTCTGTCTTAAAGTCAGTCTTGGATTAGGGTTTAGCTCTGTATTCTCTTGAGGTTAAGGTGGTGGCTTTTACCTGTTGCTTGGGGGATTGTTCAAGAGGTGTCTTTTTTTTAGCAACACACTCTGATGGTGGCCTGCTTTCCTTTAGAGGTTGAAGCCCCGTACAGCTGTGCGTCAAATTGTACAACAGCGAAGTCTCTCTGGTGTCTGGCACTGAAAGCTCTCCACTTCAAGTCTTTTCGGACGGCATCTCTCAAGGAGTTGAACCTGGAGGGTGGTATCCCTGGTAGCTATTGCATCTATCCGGCGAGTGTTGAAGCTACAAGTTTTGTCCTGTAGGAATCTCATTCTGGTCCTCTCGATAGCATCAGTCTCTGAGTACTGTTCTGTTCCTTCTTCCATCCTGCCCTCCTTATGGGAGAATCATCAAATGGGTCCATTGCTGTATTTGTTGGACATGAGGGCATTATTGAAGTATTTGGAGATGTCTAATTCCTCAGACCATTGAAGAGAACAAAGAGATGGCCTGACTGATGGAAGGGAGTGTACAGGCAGTGGCTAATTCATCAATTGCTCGCTGGATTAAGGAGCCTATTTCAGCTTACTTTCTGTGTGGGGAAATTCATGCTGGATGGAGTTGTGGCTCACTCTACCAGGGCATAAGCCGCCTCCTGGGCAGAGTCGGTCATAATGTCTCCATAGGACATTGGTAAAGGGGCTGCCTAGTGGTGTTCGAGTACTTTTGTTGAAGCACTACAGATTCCACATGGGGTTAAAGGGGTGTGCAGCAGCTGTTAAATTGATGTGCATCCTTAAGGGGAGAGAATAAAGTTCCCTCTTCAAATCTTGCCGAGTATCTTCACGTGGTGACCCTGTTGAATAGCTATGCCAAATCAATGCAATTAAAGTATGTTAGAAACGAAGAAAACACATACTGGCTGCAGTCACGCAGGATAAAAAGGTGCCCATCCCTAGCTTATGCACTAGGGCTAACAATGGTGGTTGCGATAGTGCAAGTGGCTAAAAAGGTTAGTGCTCTTTAACCTGGAAAAGAGACGGCTGAGGGGAGATATGATAGAAGTCTATAAATTAATGAACGGAGTGGAACGGGTAAACGTAGATCGATTGTTTACATTATCAGAATATAGAAAGACTAGGGGACATGCAATGAAGCTACAGGGTAAACTATTTAAAACTAATAAAAGAAAATATTTCTTCACTCAACGTGTAATCAAACTCTGGAATTTGTTACCGGAGGATGTAGTAAAGGCTGTTAGTGTAGCTGGGTTTAAAAAAGGTTTGGACAAGTTCCTGGAGGAAAGGTCCATAAACCATTAAGAAGGGACCCAGGATATCGATGCTTGACCCAGTACAAGCATTGCGGAACCTGTGTCTCTTGGGGAAACTGCTAGGTACGTATGACCTAGATTGGCCACTGTTGGAAACAGGATACTGGGCTTGATGGACCTTGGTCTGACCCAGTATGGCATATCTTATGTTAAGTGCTGCAGATGCAGATAACATCCCTGCCCACAGATAAAGGCTATGGTAAGCCTGTTAATGGACCCACAGTGGCAGGAGATAAACTACAGAAATTAATGAAAATGTTAAGAGGATTAACTACAGTTAAGTGGAATTCTGCAGATAAAGAGGAGGGTATACAAAGAGTCCACCAAAAGCTGGAAGAAAAAGGAAAATTGCCATTAGAAAAACTGCAAAAAGTAACAGATGCAAATTTAAGATCTTTAATTTTAAAGATCAAAGAAAAGAAGTATGTGAATGATAACATCTTGAAGCAACTAAGGGATTCCTTGGACAAATAAATACAGGGAGGAGGGGACCTATGTGTGAGAGTACAGGGAGGAAGGGGACTTAGATAAGAGTGCCAGAAGAAAGGAAGACACAGAAAAGGAAAAGATGTTGAGGGGGGAGATGGCATTGAAAGATTTGGAACTGCAGGAGAGTGAGCTGAATAAAGGAAGGCTCCACAAATTAATCGAATTGGAGGAAGCAAAAGAGGAAGAAGAAAGGGAAGAGAGATCCAGAGGTGGAGGAATTTATTTACTTATTTAGAAGGATTTAGTATACCTCCTTATTGTTAAATCAAGGTGGTGTGACACATCAATCAAAATCAATAATAAAGTGTGGTTTGTAGCATGCAGTGTGAGAACTGAGAAGTGTAGTGTGTGGGGCTGTGCGTTAGATTATATCGGTGAACTATTTACATAATGAGCTATATACATATATACAAAATGGGGCTGTTTGAGAGGCGTGCTAGGATTGAGATTCTGCAATGTCTTGGAGGTAGGATCGTGATCCTGTAATGTCTTGAGGTAGAAAATTTATGTGAGGTCCTTGAAATGATCTGTAAATCAGTCTAAAGAAGTTTTCTGAAGTCCTTGAGGTTCATGGTTGATTTTATGTGGTCTGGGAGAGAGTTCCATATAGCGGGTGCTGCCAGGGAGAGTGCCCTCCTTGATGTGTCCAGCCTTGTTTTAGCAAATTCTTTTGGTGTTCTGATGGTGTCTGAGGTTCCTTTTCTTCTTGGTCTCCTGTTGTCATCGGTTTTTATGAGAGGGCGTAGGCTGTCTGCTGAATTCAAGTTAAAACTCCTAGTCCATATGAAAAGAGATGAATATGCTGGGTTGCAAGCAAGGGAAAGATTACCCAAGCTAAATTTAACACCAAAGGCTAGAAGTATGATTAAGATGAACAAGGCCATATCCAGTATAAAGGGACCATTTATTGACGTCACCGGAATTAATCAAATACAATATTGTGCCGCTAAAATTACTGCAGGAATACTACCAACTAGAGTGAAAGGCCAGAAGAAAAATAACAATAACAGTTCCTCCTTGGAAAAAGTGCATCGAAGGAAAAATAAAATCATTGCATGCAGAGGTATCCCTGATGGATGGTTATCTAAAAGGATTAAGATCATCAAATATATTAAGGAGATCCAAGACATCAAGCTGAAGCATGCTGCATTAACAGAAGAAGATCTGAAATTTATGTTCTCCAGCAAGTTGAAAATAGTGGCAGAAGTGCAAAAACTTCGAAGATATGAAGAAAATAGTGAAGAAAGATATCAGAATAAATTTAGAGAGAGCCCAAAACCATTCTACAGGAAATTGGGGAAGAGCATTAATATGGTAATATCACCTCCAACCAAAGTCAAAACCAAAACCTTCTGGAGAAAGCTATATGAAGACCCTATAAAGCACAGCCACAAAGCAGAATGGTTACCCAGCATATAGAAGCATTTAGAAAAAAACAAACCTATGGAATGATTTGTAGTAACAAAGGAAGAGTTGGAAAGCAGGTTAAAACGAGCTCCAAATTGAGCCAAAAGTTGGTTACTCCATCTGGGCCAGGGTTTTTCCAAACAGTTAGCGTGACTCCACCAAGACCTGGTGAACTGCAAAAATCAATTGTTCGAGCAACCGGGCTTAACACCGCAATGATTTACTACAGGAAGAATGTTTCTCCTTCCGAAGGGAGACCCTACTAATATTCCTAAAAATTATAGACCAATAACCCATTTACCTACAATCTGTAAGCTGTTTACTGCGATAGATGCAGACAGACTATACGATCACATCGAGCTCAATAACATGGCGATAGAGCAAAAGGGCAATAAGAGAGCATATGGAACCAAAGACCAGTTAATTCTGAATAAAGCCATTATGGCCAGTGCTAAGAGGCAGAAATCTCAGTATAGCATGGATTGATTATACAAGCTTTTGACAGCATCCCACACTCTTGGATAATACATTGTCTTGAAATGTACTCTATCAAACCAGAATTTATTTTATACATTAAGTTCACTGACAAGATGGCAATCCATACTCTCTTTGAGATATGAAGATGGTCAGTACATCATTCCTAACATTAAGATCCAGCAAGGAATATTTCAGGGAGATTCCCTGTTGCCGCTTCTGGTTTGTTTGGCACTTTAATCCAATGAATGCTCTCATCAACTCCTTGAGATATGGATTTAGCCTTAATTCTAAAGACTACCAACCCAGAAGCAACTTCCCATCTATTTATAGATCTGAAGCGCTACATTTCCAGCGACCAACAATTAGCAGAATAACTTCATGTGGTGAAAAGCTTTTCTGATGACAGGATGACTTTTGGCCTTGATAAGCGTGCTAAGGCCATCTTTTTCAGAGGAAAACTGAGCAAAATAGAAAACATCTCCCTTGATGAGGGCTGTGACATCAAGGACCTTGAACAGGATGGCATATATAAGCATCTCGGAATAGAGGAAGGAATGATACTCTAGCAGAAGCTATTGAGATCAGTAAAGAATATTATAGGAGATTAAAACTGTTATTGAAAAATGTTTTAACATCACGAAATAAGATACAAGCCATCAATCAGCTGGCAGTTCCTGTACACTTCATACAGTTTTGGGATTGTGGATTGGCCTCATAAAGATCTTGAAAAACTGGATCTGCAAACAAGAAAACTCCTCCATGCTCATGAAGTAATTTACAAGACTTGGTGTATGCCAAGATTGTACATTCCTAGAGCTGAAGGAGGGCTAGGACTTAGAGATAGGCTTGAAGGCCTACAATAGTAGCTCTGTAGGTGTAGTCAATCTGACAGCATCATCAGATCCAAATATGCAAAAAGTGCTGAAATATGAAAGTAAACATCCAGAATCTGTCTCCATCATCAGACTTGGACAAACGTTCCGACGATTAGAAGTAATGATTGAGAATCCACAGGCGTGCATGGGAAAGGAAGTAACAATTTGCAAAACAAGAGAAAAACTCTTCAAAGGATTAGATCAACAGGCGAGGAAATATAAGTGGTAAATGTACAAATACAATGGAAAATACAGAGTGTTACGCAATGAACCCTTTGTCGATCAAGAATGGACACATGACTGGTTGAGGCGAGGTGAACTGAAACTTAAGGATGAAACTTGCAGTCCAGAATAGTGGATTATGGACAAGATGGTTTACAGCGCGTATTGAAAAAACTCGCACAACAGACATATGCCGATTCTGTAAGAAAGAGCTGGAAACAGTGACTCACCTAATAGCAGGCTGTGAAGTTCTGATAGCAGAAAATTTCTATACAGAAAGGCACAACAAAGTAGCACGTCACCTTCACTGGAAACTCTGTAAACACTACATCACTGTTCCTGAAAGCACTGGGATCATGACCCTAAGAGAATAACAGCAAGTGAAGAGCTTATGATCACCTGGGTCATTCCCATTCTGACAGATAAGAAACTGGAGGCCAGGAAACCTGACATAGTGATAAAAGGAGGAGAATACCAGAGCGGCATTGATAATAGAAGTGTTGGTACAGAGTGATTATTCTGTGAATTGCGTGTAGGGGCAGAAGATCCTGAAGTACCAAGAAATGCAGTCAGAGATCAAGAAAATGTGGCATAAAGATACAGAAATATTTCCTATTGTACTAACGAAGAATTTCCAAGCACATCTTGACAAACTAACCATACATTTACATCTTTCGAACTCCAGCAGAAGGCTCTCTTTGGCACGATGCAAGTATTATGCCGAGCATTAGCAGTAAATTTAAGAGACTAAGATCATACTCCACATGCCCTGGCTTAGAAGTGAAGTTCACGGCTGCCATAGCATGCGAAAACTAACCCATTTGGAAAAACTACCCCAAGCTGTATCAGGTGATGCATTGTCTTCCTCCCTATATACCACTCATCTGAACTGGTCTAGCAGGATAAGAAAGAAATGTTCCATATCTGCTAATTTCCTATCCTTGAATCCTGCTAGACTGGTCCAGGAACTGCCCTGGAAGACTTCTAAGTTTGGGAGTTCTGCCTTTTAACTGCATTTTCATAATTGGTGTCTGATGCAGAATTAAGTATGGTAAGAGCCAAACATTTTGTACAAATTATGGTGGTTAATACTTTTTTTCTGAGTTTTCAATGCTTTCTTTTCGGTCTTTCTGCATGTGAAGTGTCGTCCTGGTTCTCTATGCTGTCCCAGTGTATACACAAGTGATGACATCACTGAAAGTTGCTCTGGTCTGCCTCCACCATAATTCACCTGACTGGACTGGTCTAGCAGGATTGAAGGAAAGGAAATTAGCAGATATGGAAAATTTCTCTGTTTTCTACTGCGGGTAGCATTTTGTTTCTATGGAGCTAGTATCCGTCAAATGATGGAGTACCACAATTAAACCAACTTGTGTTTAAGATTCTGAGTAAAAGATAACTATTGAAACTGATCTCTTTGTAGATAGTATAATGAAACCTAAGAACAGAAGTGGTTGGTTCTTTTCAACATTTGGGTAAATTATACCATGTAAAGACGGTCAGGAAAAAGTTTGACTTTTTGCACATGATACAAAAATCTTCAAACGGATAGACACACTGGAAGGTGTGAAAAACAGGAAGGGGGATATTACAAATCTTGAATGGTCTCTAGAGAATGGCAGTTAAGATTTAATGCTGAAAAAATACCAAGGGAGCTGTACAGTATAGAGGATTAAGCTTTGTGCATGACAGGGCAGGTTCTAAGAGTGATCATATCTCATGATCTTAAAGTGGCCAATCAGATAAGGTGATCGCAAAAGCGAGGGAGATCTTGGATGCTTAGGAAAGGCCAGTAGGCAAAAGGTGATAGTGCCTATATTAGTGTCTGGTGAGAGCTCATATGGAGTAATTTGTATATTTGAGGACTGCACCTTCAAAGAAAATATAAACAGGATGGAGTTTGTTCAGAGGGTTCCAATTAAAATGGTTAGTAGTCCCTGCCAAACATCTAAATACGTATATTTCGGAAGAAAGGCTGGCTAAGGGGAGATATGATACATATTTAAATATTCCAAGATATAAATGCAGAATAGGTGGGTGTCTAACTTAAAAGGAAGCTTTGGAACAGAGTCACAGAAAGGATAGTAGATTTTATTTATTTATTTTATTTATTTATTTAACAGTTTTTATATACCGCACTATTCATCATCAGTGCGGTTTACATTAAACAACAACATACCTGTCAATATATAACTGATCTAGGTTTACATATAACAGGGAAGGTAAACTGGGTGCAAACTGGGGAATAACTATATACAATTAAATATGTTGTGTGATGTGTGAACAGCCTTCCAGTGCAGGTGTTGGAAATGATAGTATCTGAATTGAACGTATGGGACAAGTACAGAGGATCTTGGAAGGGAGAGGATGGGGTTGTAGAGCTTAATAATGGTGTGGATGGGCAGACTGGATAGATCTTATGGTTGGTTTGTTTTTTAAATTTTATATTTATGCAGTTTAACAGTAAACCAAGAAGTAATATACATCTTGTACAGAAAATGGAACAATACATTTGAAAAAAGAACATAACTAGAGTTATATAAGAACATAAGATATGCCATACTGGGTCAGACCAAGGTCCATCAAGCCCAGTATCCTGTTTCCATCAGTGGCCAATCTAGGTCATACGTACCTAGCAGTTTCCCCAAAAGAGACAGGTTCCACAATGCTTGTACTGGGTCAAGCATTGATATCCTGGGTTCCTTCTTAATAATGGTTTATGGACCTTTCCTCCAGGAACTTGTCCAAACCTTTTTTAAAACCCAGCTACACTAATAGCCTTTACTACATCCTCCGGTAACAAATTCCAGAGTTTGATTACACGTTGAGTGAAAAAATATTTTTTTATTAGTCTTAAATAGTTTACCCTGTAGCTTCATTGCATGTCCCCTAGTCTTTCTATATTTTGATAACAATCTACGTTTACCCGTTCCACTCCGTTCATTAATTTATAGACTTCTATCATATCTCCCCTCAGCCGTCTCTTTTCCAGGTTAGAGCCCTAACCTTTTTAGCCTTTCTTCATAGGAGTATCCTTCCATCCCCTTTACCATTTTGGTGGCTCTTCTCTGAACCTTTTCTAATAACGCTATATCCTTTTTAAGAAACGGCGACCAGAATTGCGCACACTATTCAAGGTGCGGTCTCACCATGGAACTATAAAGAGGTATTATAATATCTTTTGTTTTATTTTCCATTCCTTTCCTTATGATACCTAGCATACTATTTGCTCTCTTGGCCGCCGCTGCACACTGGGCCGAGGGTTTTAACATGTTATCCACAATGACACCTAAATCTCTTTCCTGGGTTCCTAATGTGTAACCTTGCATTGTGTAACCATAGTTTGGGTTGTTCTTCCCTAGGTGCATAACTTTGCACTTGTCCACATTAAATTTCATCTGCCGTTTTGATGCCCAGTCTTCCAATTTATCAAGATCCTCTTGCAATTTTCCACAATCCTCTTGGGTTTTAACAACTTTAAATAGTTTTGTGTCATCTGCAAATTTGATAACCTCACTCATTATTCCCCTTTCCAGGTCATTTATGAATGTCAAAAAGCAGCAGACCCAGCACAGATCCCTGGGGTACACCACTATTCACCTTTCTCCATTGGGAAAATTGGCCATTTAGCCCTACCCTCTGCTTTCTATCTTTTAACCAGTTCCTGTTCCACAATAGTACACTGCCTTCTATCCCATGACTCTTTAGTTTTACCAAACGTCTCTGATGAGGGACCTTGTCAAAGGCTTTCTGAAAGTCCAGATACACTGTATCAACCGACTCACCTTTGTCTACCTGTTTATTCACACCTTCAAAAAAAACATAACAGATTAGTAAGACAAGATCTTCCTTGTCTAAAGCCATATTGGCTGTCTCCCATTAGGCCATGACTATCTACATGCTGAGTAATTTTATTCTTTATGATGGTTTCTACCATTTTTCCTGGTACTGACGTCAGGCTCTCACCGGTCTGTAGTTTCCCGGATCACCCCTGGAACCCTTTTTAAAAATTGGTGTTACATTGGCGACCCTCCAATCTTCAGGTATTAAAGATGATTTTAATGATAGTTCACAGATTACTAATAGCAGGTCTGCAATCTCATATGTCTGTTCTTTCAACACCCTTGGATGTATACCATCCGGCCCAGGTGATCTGCTACTCTTTAGTTTATCTAATAGTTGTAATACATCTTCCCGATGTATCGATATTTCCTTCAATTCTTCCACACCTTTAAATACTACTTCAGTCATGGGTAACATCCCTACATCTTCCTCAGTAAAGACCGAAGCAAAGAATTCATTCAGTCTCTCCGCTATCGCCTTGTGGCCCCTTAGTGCCCCTTTAACCCCTCTATCATCTAATGGACCAACTGACTCTCTCACAGGTTTTTTGCTACGAATGTACTTGAAAAAGTCTTTATTTTGCGTTTTTGCTTCCGCAGCAAGCTTCTTAAATTCTCCCTTTGCCTGCCTTATCAATGCCTTGCATTTGACTTGCCAGTGCTTGTGCTGTTTTCAGGTTTCGTCGTTTGACTCTTTTTTTTTCCATTTCCTGAAAGATGCTTTTTTGGCAACAGCCTCTCTGACCTCACCTTTAAACCATGCTGGCAGTTTTTTGGACTTCCTTCCACTTTTCTTAAAGCGTGGAATACAGCTGGTCTGGGCTTCCAAGATAGTATTTTTCAACAACACCCAAGCTTGATGTAAGTCTTAACCTTTGCAACTGCTCCTTTTAGTTTTTTCTTAACTATTTTCCTCATTTTATCATAGTTTCCCTTTTAAAAGTTAAAAGGTAGTACTGTGGATTTTCTTACTATCCCTCCTCCACTAATTAAATCAAATGCGATCATGCTATGATCACTATTGCCAAGTGGCCCCAACACCCTTATCTCTTGCACTAGATCTGGTGTTCCACTAAGGACTAGGTCTAATATGGCTTCCCCTCTGGTCGGTTCATGAACCAGCTGCTCCAAGAAGCAGTCATTTATTTCATCTAGGAACTTTATCTCCCTAGCATGTCCTGCCGTGACACTGACCCAGTCGATAACGGGGTAATTGAAATCACCCATTATTATTACTGCGCTGTAACTTTTGTTAGCTTCCTTGATTTCTTTGAGCATTTCATCATCCGTTTGTTCATTCTGGCCAGGCGGTCGATAGTACACCCCCACTGCCATCGCCTTCCCCTTTTTACATGGAATTTCAATCCATAGAGATTCTACAGCTAATTTTGTTTCCTGCAAAACTTTAAACCTTTCTGACTCAATGCTGTCTCTAACATAGAGCGCAACCCCTCCACCAATTTGATCAGCTCTATCATTACGATATAATTTGTACCCAGGTATCAGTGTCTCACTGGTTGTCCTTCTTCCACCATGTGTCTGATATATTCCAATCATATCTAACCTCTCATTTAGTGCTATATATTCTAACTCTTCCATCTTATTTGTTAGACTTCTAACATTTGCATACAAGCATTTTAGAGACTGTATTTTATTCATATTAATTTGGCTATTGGTAGACATGGGTAATTTGGGATCTTTAAACTTTGTCTGCTCTATACTCAAGGGCATTTGGGCTACTTTACTTTTTTTTGGAACCTCTCTGCTTTTGGTAGTATCCTTCATGGATACATTCTTCCGAACCATCCGCTCTTGGGCGACTGTTGGCTTTCTCCTATTATCTAGTTTAAAAGCTGCTCTATCTCCTTTTTAAAGGTTAATGCCAGCAGCCTGGTTCCATCCTGGTTAAGGTGAAGCCCATCCCTTCGGAAGAGACCTTCCTTTCCCCAGAATGTTCACATTCTGCTCATTCTAGTTTTTCAAATTTTTTTGGGGGGGAGGGGAGAAAACATAAAGCAATAAGACAGATAAATCCCAAATTGAAAGAAAAGCAGTGATGGCACTATCCAATTAAATCACTATTTCACGACACTAAGGACAGAGACTCAATGGATGCCTCTAGGCGTTATGTATTTATGAAAGCTATCAGCAGGAGGGGCTCAGTAAAGACACCGATTGGTATTTGACCAAACATTTATATGGATATTTTAAGACTAGAAAAACCCCTGAGCTGGAGAACCCAGCGCAAAGCAAGAGAAATTCCTTGCATTGCTGCTTCTTGTCCCTGGATAGATCAGGGTATATAGTATCATTAGTCCCTTAAATGTCAAATTACGCTCCCTGAAAAAGAGTTTTAAAAGCCACTCTTTGTCTGGAAGCAAAGCAAAGGGTAACCAGTAGTGTAGGTGGGGTCGGACTTTCTTCTGAGGATGCCTCCAACATTGCAGTAACATTTAAATCAGCAACAGGCTGATCCCCAAATCATGCAAAAGAGATGTTTTTTCCTCGTAGGCAAATAAAAAAAGGAAAAGAAAAACCTTTGCTATTGGAATCATCTGCAAGAACTGCCAGAGTCTCAACTAGGTAGTTTTTAAACATGTCTCTCGCTGACACTATAGACACTCTTGGAAAGTTTATCAACCTTAGATTATTTGCATGAGAGAAATTCTCCAACTGCTCAATCTTGACATCCAGAGAATTGAAATTCTTAACAAAAGAAACCGCCTGGTCCTCCAGCCATACCACCTTAGTTTGAAGCTTCGAGATCAGTTTGTATCCCTGATACTCCTGACGATAACAGTTTGATAGAGGAAATCTTAGACTGAACTCTAGTTGCTGAAGAGGAAACCTGTGGTAACAAAGCTTCCTCTAAAGTTATAATAGCTTGCCATATTGTCTCCAGAGTAAAATTCACAGGATGCTCCAAAGAGTCACAGCCCCAGAAATCAGAGCCAAGGTACCTTCCATGCCTGTCAATGCTTCTACACCATCAAAAGCTGCAGCTGTGCTGTTGTCCAATTCCACTGATGAACTGGCACAGATTGTTCCAGAGGAAAGTTCACATTTGAACTTCCCACAATTGCACTTGGCCTTCCCAGCATGGATGATAACCCTTCTCCTTATGATCTCTCCTGCTGCAGACCCCCAAGAAAGGGGTTGATGGAAACATGCCACCTTTGGATGCGGTTGTAAATGGGGGGGGGGGGGGAGGGGTGAATGCCCCAAAGCAGACACCGAGCTTTCCTGCTCTGGCATGGCTACAGCCAGGAAACCTCCCCCAAAGTAGTTAGACATTGAGGCAGGCATCGAAAGAAGGAATCCAAAGGTTCAGTAAGGGTCAGCGTAGAGATACCCAGGATAGTAGAAGGCCACTGATACCCCCTTCCCTTATGTTTTTGACCCATAATAGAGAAAGAAAACCGCCGTCTCGCTTAGCCTTGACCAGCCAGATCTTATGGTTTTTATCTGTCATTTTCTCTGTTTATATGTTTACCTATTCTCTAACGGGGTAGTATTTCTAAAAGATTACTAAGGCTGCTACATTTAAAAACAATATTAGTTGGCTGTTCGGTCTGTCAGGGACTCACTGAAGTGACAAACTCTACAGTAGTGGCCAAAAAATTAAGGCAGGTATCTTTTTCTACAATTGTTAAATAATGTACTGTGGAGATGTCACACGTGCTTACTTATTTAGTCAGCATGGCGATTAGTCAAACCATGCGTCTGGCGTCCATTTTAGTTTACTTACACTCTGTAGTAGGTTTCTTGGATGAAGTTTAGAAGTTTTACAACTAGGAAAAGATTG
Source organism: Ichthyophis bannanicus (assembly GCA_033557465.1). NCBI lineage: Eukaryota > Metazoa > Chordata > Amphibia > Gymnophiona > Ichthyophiidae > Ichthyophis > Ichthyophis bannanicus. Next base: position 254,670,041 of record CM066031.1, read on the forward strand.
AAAGTTAAATGTAAAATATACAATCAAGATGGGTAGAAAGTGCTATATTAATGACTTTGTAAAGGGACAAGTTGTCACACTCCATGCTGAAGGATATTTGCAATGTGCTATTGCAAAACATTTGCATATATTAAGGTGTGCAGTTCAGAATGTTCTGAAATCAGGTGGCCGTACATGTCGTTCGAAATGTGGGCGTAGACGGATAACTACTGGACGAGATGACCGATTACTCAAGCATTATTACATCTAGTCCACATACTTCATCTCAACGTGTGGCTCAGTTAGCTAGTGATCGAGGAATAAAGATAAGTGCCAGATCTGTCTGACGGACGGCTTGTGGATGAATTCAAACTCGTGGTCAGAAGATCGGCCAAGAAGCCTATGATGACCAGGAAACAAATTGCCCGCATGCAGTTTTGTAGCAAGATGACACATCTGCTGAATGGTGAGAGAGGGTAATGTTCACAGATGAAAGTGCATTTCAGCAAGTACGTGGGAGTGGTTACAACTATGTCTGTCGACAGCAGGCGAGAGACTAAATCCAAAGTACACAATCAAGACTGTTAAACACCCACCATCGGTCATGGTATGGGGTGGTATCTTGGCGAATGGACGATGTGGCCTGCACATTTTTGAGAGAGGTGAAAGAGTAAATGCTGCAAAATACATATCTGTGCTGAATAGTAAAGTTAAAATACACCTGAATGTTTCTGGCACAACTGTATTTCAGCAGGACTCGGCACCGTGCCACACTGCTAAAACAGTCAAAAAATGGTTCGTGGACAACAAGATCGAACTGCTACCAAGTTGGCCATCAAACTCTCCGGATCTCAGTGTAATTGAAAACTGTTGGAATCTTATGAAGAAAAAGGTGGCAGCACACCGTCCAACTTCAGAAGCAGATTTAAAGGACATACTCGAGCATGTATGGGTCAACGAAATCACTCTGGCATACTGTAAAACGCTAGTTAACAGTATGCCTACTAGAATCCAGACTGTACTGAAAAATCATGGATACCCTATCAAATATTGACACATATATTGTTTCCTGAATAAAACTTTGAAAATGACATATCTTTGGTTCTTAAAGCTTTTGACCATGAAAGTGACAATAATACGTACTTTTCTAATAAAATTCTGATATTTTGGACTCTGCCTTAATTTTTTGGCCACTACTGTACATGTAAGAAACTGAACTTCATTATAATTGAATTATAGGCACAGCCCCCAGTTTCTTTTAACAGATTTTCCAAGATTCTGTGGTAATAAGGTATATTTGCATATTAAATATAAATTTGTATTATGCCCCTGTACGTATATGTCTGGGAAAGAGTGGGGAAGTATGAAGGACTGTTAACTAACCACTAGACTTAACTTTACCAATGTTTCTGTTATAGCTTCTGGAATTGCCCCCTCAAGAAATGTATTTGATTTTCTAGAAGACTTTCCCTGTAGTCTGATCTGGCCCATTTTCAAACTCGTGCCCCATGTTTCCATAGTGTTTAACCCATGCTGAATTTAGTCCAGTTCCATTTAGTTTTCAGAGTTGCCTTGATACCTTACGTAAAATTTCTTTTGAATATTTTCTGTCAGGCAGCAGTATTGACTTGGAAACACGGTTGAACGATGTCATTGCATATTGTCATGAAGGGATAGCTGTCTTGAGAGCTCAGAACCTGCGTAAAGTTCTGTGCATGCATGGCCCTTCCTGCACACAGTAGTCTTCTCAACTGCTTGGTTTTCTTTTCCACTTTGCTAACCAGACATAAAAACAAAGCTCTCCCTCTCCCTTTCCTTTTGCTTCTGAGAGGTCTTTTTATTTTTTCTCCCAAAAGTTATTGAATTCTCCCCCCCCCCCCTTTCATAGTCTCCCTGTTAGTCTTTGGGACTCAGACTGCCTCACAATGTGACATCTTGAGCAATCTGTGCATTTCTGGCTGTCATATCTCAAAAAAGACATAGTGGAATTAAAAAAGGTACAGAGAAGAGTGACCAAAATTATAAAGGTGATATGACTTTCCCATGAGGAAAGGCTAAAGAGTTTAGAGCTCTTTTAGCTCGGAGAAAACAGCTGAGCTGAGATATGATAGAGGTTGGTAAAATCCTGAGTTAGAAAGTAGGGATTTAAAAGAAATAGAGAATTTTTCACTTAAATATTTAGATTTTGGAATGTTACCAGAGGATGTGGTGAAAGTAGTTAGCGTAGTTGACTCTAAAATGGGTTTGGACAAGTTCCTGGAGAAAGTAAGATTAAGGTAGCCCTGGGGAAAAGCCACTACTTATCGTTGGGGTTAAATAGCATGGAACCAGGCTATTTTGGGATTCTGCGAAGTACTTCTGACCTGGATTGGCCACTGCAAGAAATATAAAGGCTTTATAGACCTTTTTGGTCTGACCCAGTATGGTAATTATGTTCTTAAATGATAGTAGATAGGAGTGACCAGTGAGGTGATCAGATTTGTGAACGATGCAAAATTATTTAAAGCCATTAAAATGGAAGAGCATTGTGAGGATTTGCAGAAGGATCTTCTGAGATGGGGCATTTGAATGGAAGATAAAATGTTACTTATTCCCATAAAACCAGATATACCCCCACAGCTTTGAGCAAATTGACTGTTTAACAGCAACTCAAGAATGAGCAAAAAACACCACACTCTGAAGCACAAAAACACACTATGGGTTCTTAATGCAAGGAGACAGGAACACAACATCAAAATCCTTTTGAGAACTATGAACTCTCCCAAAATCACAGGTCAGGAATCTTGGGATACAGCTGGACTTATCACTTTGAGCCCACAAATTAAGGCAATCTTTAAAAACGGCTTCTATTGCCTGTGCAACTACAAATTCTTTCCATATATCGAGAAGATGAGTCTGATCAGTGGTCCATGCTCTGATAACATCACTGCTAGACTACTATAATGCCCTCTATATTGGTCAGACCACAACATTTGTGCCAGCTCCAGTTAATTCAAAATGCTGCAGCATGACTGATAGAGGGTTGCAAGTGACATGACCGCATAACTCCTTTCCTGCAAGGACTGCACAGATTTCCCCCCCCACCAAGGCCTTCGGGCAACATGAGCCAGATTATCTAAAGAATATTAGCCTGTTACACACCATTGAGGCCAAAGGAAATCCTGCATTGTGATGCCCACTATTTGAGCTTTCTCAGGAAGAGCCCCTACTCTCTGGAACGCGCTCCTAGAGGGATATAGTAAAAGCTGTTTGTAGTTGGGTTTAAAAAAGGTTTGGACAAGTTCATGGAGGAAAAGTCCTTAAACCATTATTAAAGGGGATCCAGGAAATCCACTGCTTGCTCCAATACAAGCATTATGGAACCTGTGTCCTTTGAGGAAACTGCTAGGTACTTGTGATCTAGATTGGAAACAGGATACTGGGCTTGATGGACCTTGGTCTGACCCAGTATGGCATATCTTATGTTCTTATGAAGGCTGCATATAACTCAAGACTAATGCTATTCCATGAAACACATGAAAGTTGGCTGCTCTTCCAAGCCTTTCATGGCCATGGTGACTGACTTTCCATTCGCTCATATTGCTTCAGGACTGGCTTGCTGTACACCCTGAAAGTGAGATCAGATTCACATCTTATTCATCTGTATATATAATTTACCCTTAATCTAGTTAGCAAAGTTTATTTATCCTACACCTTTGTCTTACCAATCTTGTTTGTCTTTGTCACAATGCACCTGTCTTATAAGAACATAAGAGATGCCATACTGGGCCAGGCCAAGTCCATGAAGCCCAGTATCCTGTTGCCAATAGTGGCCAATCTTGATCACAAGTGCCTAGCAGTTTCTCCAGAAGACACAGGTTCCACAATGCTTATATTGCAACAAGCAGTGGATTTCCTGGGTTCTCTTTAATAATGGTTTATGGACCTTTCCTCCAGGAACTTGTCCAAACCTTTTTTTAAACCCAGCTACACTAACAGCTTTTACTACATCCTCCGGTAACTAATTCCAGAGTTTGATTTACATGTTGAGTGAAAAAATATTTTCTCTTATTAGTCTTATATGGGTTACATTGTAGCTTCATTGCATGTCCTAGTCCCTCTACATTTCGATGGTGTAAACAATCGGGCTACGTTTACCAGTTCCACTCCATTCAATAATAGACCTTTTTCATGTCTCCCCTCAGCCATCTTTTTCCAGATTGAAGAGCCCTAACCTTTTTAGCCTCTTCTCATAGAGGTATTCATCTATCCCCTTTACCATTTTGGTGGCTCTTCTCTACCTTTTCTAATTCTGCTATATGCTTTTTAAGATGCTGTGATCAGAATTGCACCCCATATTCAAGGTGCAGTCACACCTCGAAACACTAGAGGTATTATAATACCCTTTTGTTTTATTCTCCATTCCTTTCCTTATGAGTCCTAGCATTCTCCAGGAACAAGCAGGAAGTCAGTCCTCACTTATGGGTGACATTGACATCAACGGAGCCCACATGGGGCAATTCCCCAGCTTTCAAAGAGAGCCTTTGGGATTGCTACCACGCATGCGTGGTCCTCTTCCTGCACAAGGTTGCCTTCTTGCTCAGTCTCCCTTTTTCCGCGGAGCCCTTTGGGCGCACGTCGTCATCCCTCGGAAAATGTTTTTTTGTCTTCGGCCTTTTTGGCCTTTTTTCTGGTAGCACTGGTCCTCTTTTGCCCTCCCCATCACCCCTGCTCTGGCTGTGGGCTAGTGGATCCCTTTTTCTCTTTCGGGCCCCTTTTTTTTCTCGCCAACCGCTGATCTCGCAGGGGCACTTTTTGCCCTCATGGCCACCGGCTTCAAGAAATGTGACAGATGCTCCAAAACTATGTCGCTCACGGAAACCCACGACTGTTGTCTGCGGTGTCTGGGGGCTGACCACAACCCAGAGTTCTGTTCTCAATGTAAGAAAATGTCTGCTAAGACCTTGCTAAGCCGCAAGCAGAAGTCCTCCGAAATTTTCCACAAGGCAGCCCTGGGCTCTCTGGTGGCACCTTGTTCTGCCGATCCATCACTTGCGGGGTCCCCCACAGTGACCCCGCACCCCAGGTGTCACTCTGATCAGGGTTCGCCGAAGGTGGAGCAGTGAAAGAAAAAAGATCTCGAAGTTGCTATTAGGGGCTCCGGACAAGCGTGAGTGGCTGCAGCCCACCTCCGACTGTGGGGCATATCCGTCTACCCTTACCTAGACGACTGGCTTGTCATGGGCACATCGGTGGAGGAGACTCTCCTCTTGGTGTCATGCACGGTTCTCCTCGAGCGCCTCAATTTCCTGATCAACTATTCCAAATCCCACCTCAAACCGGTGCAGACCCCTGAAGTTCATTGACGCTCTTCTCGAGACAGAACGAGCGACCACCTTTCTCCTTCAGGCACATGCAGATAGGCTCCATGCTCTGACCACCGAGGTCCAAGGCCGGCCCAGTGTCTCGGTGCGGGCCATGCTGCGCCTTCTGGAGCATATGGCCTCGACTGTCCATGCCGTTTCCCACGCTCGCATGCACATGTGAGTGGCCCAATGGTGCCTCAGAGCGCAATGGGCCTAAGCCTCGGGCCGCCTTTGGGACCCTGTCCGGTTTTCTTGCAGCTATTTGGTTCCCTGGATTGGTTGCAAAACTCCCAGAGCCTCCTTTGGGGGATGCCCTTCCAGACTCTGCAGCACGAGCTCATCTTGACGGATGCCTTTTTATCTTTATTTATACATTTGATATACCACCCTTATCGAGACATTAGAGTGGTTTACAATAAAGATGTCTATGCCATAGTAAAAGGAAAGGAACGCCATTGCATTTATAGGAGAGAAGTAGAGGGAATAGTAAAGTCAGCAAAAAGACAAACAGTAGCTAGGTAGGGTTATCAACAGGGAAGCTCAAAAGCCTGTTTGAATAGATGGGTTTTTAGTAAACTTAAATTTTGGGTAGGAAGGTTCCAGACGGAGGGAGGAAGGTAGAGCGTTCCAGAGTGAGGGACTGAGAAAGAAGGCGGCAGCGTGACGAGTTTGTTCCAGATGGGCCTGGGAGGGAAAAGGTAAGCAAAGCCGGTTAGCATGTAGTGACCAAAGTTGTCGATAAGGGGTATGAAGAGATGACATTCGCCAGATAAAGTGGATTTGATGTATGGAGTGCCCTATGCGTCAGAATAAGAAACTTATAGGTTTCAATACATCGGAGGGGTAACCAGTGGAGGTGGTGAAGGAGAGGCGTGATGTGATCAGTCCGCCGAGCATGTGTAACGAGACGTGCTGCCGTCTTTTGTAATAATTGTAGGCGCTGAAGCTGATAGGATGGTAAGTTTTTGCCAGGAGCACATTGCAATAATCTAATTTGCTCATCACCAAAGCCAGTAATAGAGTGATGAGTGAAGGAGACAGTAGGGAATGCACTGCTCTGATTTGCCATAGTACATAGGAGCGATGGGTGATAGACACATGGTTGTGAAAAGAAAGACGAGTCTGTTACACCCAAATAACGGAAGGATGAAGTGAGGGGGACTGAAGTGGAGTCTATTTGAGGAGTGATGACTGGATAGGAAGTACTCAGAGAAACCCCCATGGCTGTGGATTTGGATGGGTTCAAGTGAAGATAATTGGAGGAGAGCCAAGAAGCAATGTGAGAGACAATTGTTAAGCGGAGAGATATCAACGTGCACAGGTGATGTGTGGAAAAGAACGATGTCATCAGCATAAATGTAAGTGGAGACTGGGTACTGTTGAATCAGGAGGGGGCAGAGGGGCAAGAAAGATATTGAAAAGCAAAGGGGAAAGGACCGAGCCTTGGGGCACCCCACATGCTAGAGGAAAAGGAGAGGAGGACTGATTATTAGAGTGGACAGAAAGTGCGAGCTGTGAGGAAAGAACGGAAGCATTGCAACACAGTGCCCCGCAACCCAGAGTCACGGAGGCGGGAGAGAAGAATCTGGTGGTCAATTAAGTCGAATGCTGAAGATAAATCCAGACACACTATCAGAGTGATATCCCCACGGTCATGAGCCACATGTACTTCATTTAGAAGAGCCAAGAGAATTATTTCCATGCTATGTCCCGCACGGAATCCTGATTGTCGAGCATGAAGGGCATTAGTGGCCTCCACATGAGATGATGATTGGAGAAATACAAAACATTTGAGTACTTTTGCCAGAAAGGGGAGGTTTGAAACAGGGCGCCAGTGGGATAAAACCACAGGATCCAAAGAGGGCTGTTTTAGGAGAGGGTGAACAATGGCGGATTTCCATGGTGAGGGGAAACAACCGGAGGACAAACTGGCGTTCAAGATGAGTAGGATAAATGGCAGCAACTGGAGAGAGGGTTCGACCAACCAGCCTGAAGGGATGGGGTCCAACTTGACAGGTAGTCTTCCTGGAATTAGAGATAACTTTGAACAATTTTGGGGGAGTAATGTTATGAAATGAAGCCCAAGTATGTGCTAAGGCTTGGTTTGAAGAGGAAGAAGAGAAATCGACCGATTCTGAAGTGGTTACCACTGAGGGGGAAGAGACAGGGGAGGAAGGAGGAGAACAGGGAGGAGATAAGGGTGGTAGTGGGGGATTTGAGAAGGAAGAGCGAAGGTTATGAATCTTATCAGAAAAGAAAGTGGCTAGTATTGAAGGAGCAGGTATGACGGCCTGCAGCCTAGGAGTAAATGTAGTAGACGAGAGCTTATGCAAAACCATGTAAAGCTGCCTTGAAGAATTTGTGGCCTCAGATGTACGCTTGGCAGTCTGAACAGATGAGCGGTAATAAGAATAAAGCTGTTTAAACCAAGCTAATGAATCAGGAGAGGGATGCTTTAACCATAGGTGTTCTGCTTGGTGAAGTTGCGTCCACTGTAAATGCAAACCTGTGTGAAACCATGGAGAGTGGGGTTGTCGAGGCGACATAGCAGAAGGGTGAAGAGGAGCCAGATCGTCAAGGGTAGCAGTAAGGACAGTTCCAAAGAGAAACCTGTGCATCAGAAGAGTGTAATGCCACAAACAACAAAAATCGCTCATGTATCATATAAGGTGATTTAGATGAACTTTAAATCTTATAAAATTTGTACAAGCATTCACTTAAATATCAGAGGTCTCAGACTTATCGGCTCTGCCATCGGGACTTCCGTCCGTTTTTAAAGCAGGTTGCCCATTTGCATCAATGACCTCTATAAGAAAGAACTAAGCAGGTGGCCAAAATGTGTTAACCATTCATTAAAAATATTATATAGTCACTTATCTGAAAAACGTAAGTTCACCCGCTGGTATAAGACAGTTTTACAGATCCCGACGCCCCTCATAGGTACCAATCTCGCGTTTCATTATTATACTTTAATCAGGGGATCTACCAAAAACAACCGTCCACCGTTCTTCTCATTCGGAAACTAAAAACAATTGCTGCTGCCCGCATTCCATCGATCAATATCTTTATTCCTCCAACTCAAATGAAACGCCGCGGGCCATCATTTGTAATATGCTGACTTTGAGTATCTTATCTTATTTTAATCTTCTACCCTGCTGCCTTTTAAATGTTAGAATGTTCTCCTGTGTTTTAAGGTGTTTATTATTTACTTTCTATTATTTTTGCTATCCAATACCTTTCTACACATTTTATTTCACTGTTGTAATGGTCTTATGTTGACATGGGATCATTTAGCTTTTGTTATGCCGCTACTACATTGTCAGGAGAGACCTGTTGTACACCACTTTGGGGGAATCTCTTTGTAAAGGTGGCAGTTAAATCCCAACAAAGAAAAAATGGACAATTGCAAAATGATCCACATAGGGAGAAATAATTCCAACTACGGATACAAAATGCTGGTTTCTGTGTTAGGAGTCATCAATGTGGATAATACATTGACATTTTCAACCAAGTGTGCTGCAGCACTTAAAAAAACAAATAGAATGTTAGGAATTATTCAAACTGGAATAGAGGACAAAGCTGAGAATAGGCATCTAGAGCAGGGGTCTCAAACTCAAATTGCTTTGAGGGCCAAATGAGGACTTATAAAGTAACCTGGGGGCCGCACAAGACGCAGGCCTCATTTGCATAAGGGTCATCATTTGCATAAATATTTGCATAATGTTACCATACACTAACTTTTAGTAAACATGCCTCTTAATGAGTGTATGGATAAAGAAAGACTAAAAGATTTCTACATTACTATAAACCAGTGCCAACCGCCTGGCACATTAGGAACTACTAGAAACACTGCCCATTTAGAACCCATAGCAAACCCGCCATATCCTAACAGCACTACCAGGACTCACAAAGCACCATACCCTAACTATCAAAGGGCAACACTGCAAATATTAAATCAATACATTTCAGAGAATAACAATACATGACCTACTGGGGAAAGAGAACAAGTGGCAATGTCAAATAGGAATTACATAAACAGAATACCTCAGCTCAGTTACACATGCAGAACATAGACCATCACCAAACAAGGAATCACAATTTAGAAACAGGAAGACAATAATTAAACTGGGAACCCCAAAAGCCAAACTTGGAATGTACAACGCTGTAGAAATAAAACTATAAATTAATTTCCTCTTGTATTAACCAAAGCGCAGACATTAATGATGCACATTTCCAAGAGCTGACATATTCCAGTTAATAAATTCAAAATAAAGAGAGATTTTTCTACCTTTTGTGTATTTTTTTTCAGTTGCAATTCCAGCCACTTTCTTCTGGTTTCTTCGTGTCTTCTGCTAACGCTCCATTGTCTGTCCATTTGTCCTTTCTTCTCTCCTATTTTTTTTTCCATATTCTCTCTACATCTGCTTTAACATACTAATCTTTCTCCTTTTGCTCTTTCCTCATTCCTATTTCATCCACTCAAATTTTACCCCTCCATCCTCAATCCCCACTTACTCTCCCAATACCCGGCCAATTGTAGATTTTTCTTCCCTCCCACACAAAATATTTTTTCCCTCTCCATTTCACTCTCCCAGCCCTATCCCATTCTAATCCTCCCCCAACATCAACTCCCTTCTAGCTCCTGCCCCACCTAGCATCCGCTCCCTTCTAGACCCTGCATCATCAGCCCATTTCCAGTCCTAGCTCCCTCCCCTCCCCTCCCCTCCCCTCACATCCCATTTCCTTTCCAAGCCCCCCTCCCCTTCAGCCCATTTCCATTCCAAGCCCCCTTCCACTCAGCCCATTTCCATTCCAAAACCCCGTCCCCATCAGCTATTTGCAGTTCAAGCCCCCCTTCTACTCAGCCCATTTCCAGTCCTAGCAACCTCCCAGTCCATTACCAATTCTAGCCCCCCCCATAGCCCATTACATAGAAACATAAAAACATGATGACAGAAAAAGACCACATGGCCTATCTAGTCTGTCCTTCCATAACAACAACTACAACAGTCCACTTTTTACCTTTAGAGATCCTCTGTGTTGGTCCCATGCTTTTTTGAATTCAGTTACTGTCCTCATCTCTACCACCTCCACTGGGAGACTATTCCTTGGATCCACTACTCTTTCTGTAAAGAAATATTTCCGCATATCACTCCTGAATCTATCTCCCTTCACCCTCATCCCATGTCCCCTCGTAGAAGAACTTGCTTTCAGTTGAAAGAGGCTCTCTCCCTGAACATTTATGCCACGGAGGTATTTAAACATCTCAATCATATCACCTCTATCCCGCCTTTCCTCTAAGGTGTACATATCAAGATCCAAAAGTCTGTCCTCATATGCTTTATAATGAAGCCCATTAATCATTTTAGTAGCAACCCTCTGCACCGACTCCATCCTATTCACATCCTTTTGAAGGTACGGTCTCCAGAATTGCACACCATACTCCAAATGAGGTCGCACCAAAGACTTATACAGAGGCATTATCACCTCTTTTTTTTCTGCTAGCCATTCCTCTCCGTATGCACCCAAGCATCCTTCTAGCTTTTGCTGTCGCCTTTTCTACCTGTTTAGCTACTTTAAGATCATCAGACACAACCACGCCTAGATCCCGCTCTTCTTTAGTGGACAAAAGTACTTCACCTCCTATACTGTATTGCTCCCTTGGATTGCTGCAGCCCAAATGCATGACCTTACATTTTTTAACATTAAATCCCAGCTGCCAAATTCTAGACCATTCTTCAAGCTTAGCTAGATCCCTCCTCATGTTATCTACACCTTCCTGGGTGTCTACTCTATTGCAGATTTTGGTATCATCTGCAAAGAGGCAAACCTTACCCGACAGCCCTTCCGCTATATCACTAGCAAAGATGTTAAAAAGAATCGGACCAAGGACAGAGCCCTGGGGCACACCACTGGTAACATCCTTCTCCTCAGAGTGAGCTCCATTTACTTGTACTTTTTGTCGCCTCCCACCCAACCAATTTCTAACCCTAGCAGTAACTTTAGGGTCCATCCCTAGAGTGCTCAGTTTGTTTATAAGTCGCCTGTGAGGAACAGTGTCAAAGGCTTTACTGAAATCTAAATACACCACATCTAGAGCTCTCCCTCGGTCCAACTCCCTGGTCACCCAGTCAAATCAATCATTTTTGTCTGACAAGACCTGCCTCTGGTGAATCCATGCTGCCTCGGATCCTGTAATCTGCTGGACTCCAGAAACCTCACTATTTTCTCTTTCAGCAGTGTTTCCAATAATTTACTCACCACCGAAGTTAAACTAACCGGCCTGTAGTTTTCAACCACATCCTTACTTCCGCATTTGTGTAAAGGCACCACATGAGCCTCTCTCCAGTCCTTTGGCACCACTCCCGACTCTGAGGCATTGAAAAGGTCAGTCAGTGGAGTTGCTAGAACCGTCCCCAAGTTCCCTCAGTATTCTAGGGTGTATCCCATCCGGTCCCATCGCTTTGTCTACTTTAAGTTGAGCTAGTTTCTCATGAACACAGTCTTCTGAAAATTGTTTAAGATGTCCCTCGCTTCTGTTCTTATTTGTGGGTGTTTTCTGAGGTCCTGCTCCTGGTTCTTCATCTGTGAACACAGAACAAAAATATTTGTTAAGCAATTCCGCTTTATCCTTATCAGCTTCTACATATTCCCCCCCCTGCACCCTTGAGTCTGACAATACCACTTTTGCCCTTCCTCTTCTCACTAATATATCTGAAAAATGTCTTATCCCCCCATTTTATTGCATTGGCTATTTCCTTCTCCTTTTGAATCTTTGCCTTCTTGACTACTTTGCTAGCTTCTCTAAGTTTTTCCTGTCTTCCTCTCTCTGTGATCTCTTGTATTTCATGAAAGCCTCCCTCTTTTTCTTCAGTTTTTCAGCTACTTCCTTCGAAAACCATAGCGGTCTCCTGTTCCTTTTTGCCTTTATTTACCATTTTAACAAAAAGGTTGGTTGCCTTTAAAATACCCTTTTTCAGTTTTGCCCACTGTTTTTCTACATCCCCCAGCTGTTCCCATCCCACTAACGACTCCCTGAGGTATTGGCCCATCTTCGCAAAGTTAGTCTTCCTAAAGTCTAAGATCCTCACCTTGGAATGGATTCTAACAGCCCTAGTCCTAATACTGAACCACACCATCTGGTGATCACTGGATGCAAAATGATCTCCCACTACAACATCAGAAACACTTTACCAGTCCTACCATTACCAGTCCTAAGTCCCCCAACAGCCCACTTCCAGTCCTAACCCTTCCATCACCCCATCTTCATTCTTAGCCCTCCCATAACACCATTTTCAGTCTTAGCCCCCCAATCAGACCACCTCCAGTCCTAACCCCCATCTGCTCATTACCAGTCCTAGCCCCCACCATAGCCCATTACCAGTCCTAACCCCCCATCACCCCATTTTCAGTCTTAGCCCTCCCCCCCCCATTATTATTCCTAACTCCCTCCCCCCCATCAGCCCAAGTAAATTTAAAAATTAAAAACAAAACAAAAACCCCTGGCTTCTGCTGCTGTGGCAGTGGCAGAATCAACTGTCCTGCGGCCCCTTCCCGTCTGCCCGGCAGAGCCCTCAGCTGTCAGCTCCATCAGCGGCGGGCTTTTCAAGCTGCAAAGAGAAGAGTGATTTCCCTTTCGCGGCTCTGATAAGCCTGCTGGGGCTGATGGGATCTGCGACGGTAACCCATCAGCCCCGGCAGGCTTAACAGAGCCGCGAGAGGGAAATACTACTCTCTTCGCGGCCTTGAAAGCTGCCGCTGATGGAGCTGACAAGATGATAAAGATGCTCTGCCGGCAGACGGGAAGGGGCCATGGGACAGTTGATTCTGCCGCTGCCACGGCAGCAGCGTCAGCAGCAGAAGCCAGGGGTTTGTTTTGGGTTTTTTGGTTTCCTCTCCGTCGCGGGCTGCACAAAGTTCTCTCGCAGGCCGCATGTTTGAGACCCTGGATCTAGAGGTCTGCCCTGTTCTCCTGTGCATACCTATTCCAGGTATCTGCTGCCCTGCACCTCGCCTATTTTTAGGCATGAACTAATTTTTTAAGAGGCCTTTTCTGCATGTAAGTCAACGTGTTAGACATGGGAAAAGTTTATGAAATTACTCCCATACTTGATAAAAGGTACACATGCATCAATAACTGTATTTTTATGCACATTTACCACTGGAAAGAATTAATAAATGTATCTCCTTAATGCTTCCTGTGCAATATAATTTTCTGAAGTAAACTGATTTACTGCAATTTGTTAGAAGTACTGAAAATATAGCCAAAACTTCGTCCTGAAGCACCCTGCAGATTGAAGAACCTTGTTTCACTTTTTATGGGCCTTCTCTCTGGTAAAATCCAGTTGCAGAGAGAGAGAGAGATCATATTAATTCAGACTGGACATTCAACCCTGGGTATATAACAAGCAAACGCTGCTCACTCTATAAGTGCATGACCTGCACATAGAATAAGTGCAGCCTATAAACAGTATAAATGACCGAGGCAGTTATCCTGTTATACATTAAATCAGTATCTCCAGGAACAAGCAGGAATGAGTCTTCACATATGGGTACGTCGGTACCGACGGAGCCTGCGCGGGAACGCTCCCCAGCTTCCCAAAAAGGAAAGCTTTTGGGAGCATCCCACAGCGCCTGTGCGCTGCCTTCCCGCCTTTCCTAACTGCCTCTCCTCAGTTCTTTGCCGCGGAGCCAGCAGGTCGAGTCCTGTCACCACTGAAGAAGTTCTTTGTTTTATTTTATTTCTTTGGTTGCGCGTCTGCCTCCCCCGACTCCGGACCGGTACCGCCGGTCTTTTCTTTCTTTTCTTATATATAAAAAAAAATATATATATATTTTTCCCTCACTTAGTGTATTTTTCTTCTTTTGGGCCTTAGGCCTCACAAGAAATTTTCCTCATGGAAAAACCAGCCTCCGGGTTTAAAAAATGCAGCGGTACTATTTCTGTTACCGACACCCATGAATGGTGTCTTAAATGTTTGGGTCCTGAACACTCCATTTCGGATTGTCCGTCCTGCTCTTTGATGTCTAAACGGGGGTTCCTGATCGTGTAACCGGTCTAGTCCCGGACCTCTGGGTTCCCTATCTCATCCAGCAGCTTTGGAGACTGAGAAACTCCTCCTTTTTATGATGTCACAGGTATATCTCTCCGGGATCCGCCTCTCAGCACCAGTTACCTCAGTCTCCAAGTAGCTGGATAGATAGGAGCCCGGACAGCCGGGCTCCCTGGAGAAACTGTTTAATTTTCTTTAGTTATATTCTTTATTTCTTCCATTTACTTTATTTTTTGTTGGGTATTTCTTCTTTGGAGGAGAGTTGGTCCTTAACTGGACTGTGCCTTTAAGATGCAGCAGGCTGTTCTCTCTCCTTCTGTCTCCCTCTCTTTACCCCCCCTTTTTTTCCCCCTCCCTCCTCTCTTTCGGGGGTTCAGGGGGCCTTATCCTTTATCACTCTCTGGGGTCCCCCTGATCGCTCAGCTGCCTTAATGGGAGAGACCCGGAGGTTTGCCTAGCCAGCGCCACACAGAAGCTTGCCTGTAAGTGCGCTGGCAGGCCCTCCCGTTTGCCGGCTGAATTGAGCTGTGGGAGAGTGTGCTGAATCCAGCGTTCTGACCGCGCTCGGGGAGCAGAGCGGTGCGATCCTGGTGGGGGTGCTGCACTTCTGGCCTTTACGGCCCGCAGGTAAGAGGGCTCTTGTTTCTGGGTGCGGGAGTGCTAGCAGGCAGTTTTTTGGTGCCAAAGTGGGGTGAGCAGGCCTGACCGCGTGGCGGCTCAGCGTGAACGCGCTGTTTCTGCAGGGAGCAGACATTTGGCGGCACTAATCCTCTGCGACGCTTAGGGTGCTTGCTCCTGCCCTGCCCTCTTGGGAGTCCTATTTTCTGTCCTGGCTGGGTCTTCCTGCTAGTTGGCTGAGATACTAGAGCCAAGCAAAAAAAAATAAACCGAGGGAAACGGGGCCTGTTTGTCTTCCTGCCTTCCCTGGAGTGGGTGCAGTGCTTCTGGTGGAGAGCTTTGGCCCTGGACAATTTTTCTTCCCATTTCTTTTCTCTTCCCTTGGACATGCCTTCTAAGCCCCTGTGCCTAGTCTGTGGCATGAAGAAGGGGTCTTCTACGGGTGTGTGCAAGTCCTGTGCCAGGGACACGGACGCCCGGGAACCTCCCGGTGCTACTTCAGGGGACAGTCCGGGCGGAGCGTCAGAGACCTCTGGCGCGCAACTCCAGGATTTGCTTGTGGGGGATCCGGTGGCAGGACCCTCATCAGCTCCGGTCTTGTCACCTCCTCCTACGGCGTTCCCCGGGGACTTGTCTGCCATTTTTTCTGCGTCCTTTATGGCGCTCCTTCAGCAGTCTTTCCTAGCAACCCCTCCGCTGGGCAAGGGCCCGGAGGTCTCGGGGGGACTTAAAAGGTCTGCGCCCCCGGCCCCGTCTGAGGTCCTCTCCAGTGCAGCCAAGAGACCGCGCTTGGAAGGACCACTGGCGGACTGTTCGGTGGCTTCCGAGGGGCCGCTGTCGGATGGCGAGGTCGCTGATTTGGACGCTGAGGAGGAGCTGGAAGACGGTGAGCTGACTGAGCGGGAAGACCAGGCGCGTGTAGTGCGTGTCTTCTGCAGGGAAGAGCTTCCTGTGTTAATCTTGGAAGCCCTCAAAGTTTTAAATATGCCGGTTCCCAGGGCCACAGAGGATGACTCTTTGGAGGATCCCCTGCTTCAAGTTTTTCGGAAGACTCAGTGTTCCCCGTTCATAGGGTCTTTAGTGAGATGATACAAGAGGAATGGAACCTGCCGGAATCACCTTTGAAGGGGGCCAGGATCATGAACCGCCTTTATCCTTTATCAGATCAGGATAAGGAAGTGTTTAAGTCACCCAAGGTGGATGCGGCAGTCTCGGCAGTCACAAAGAAGACTACCATTCCGGTGGAAAGTAGTATGGCTCTTAAGGACGCTCAAGATAGGAAGCTAGATGTGCTCCTCAGACAGGTGTTTGATGTCAATGCGCTGTCGCTTCAAGCGGCTATCTGCGGTGCTTGGGTCGCTAGAGCCTGCCTTCGCTGGTCGCAGCGGGTTCAGGGGAGCCCTGAGGAAGCCGAATCGGGTGAAGCGACCAGGTTGGAGTCTGGCGCAGCCTACCTAGCAGACATCCACTATGATCTTATGCGGGGTTTGGCCAAGAGCATGGCGTCCGCAGTGGCGGCTCGTCGGTATCTGTGGCTCCGTAACTGGGCAGCGGATAGCGCCTCGAAGGCCAGGTTAAGCAAGCTCCCGTTTAAGGGTCGTCTCTTATTTGGGGAAGACTTGGAGAAGCTTGTTAAGGACTTAGGTGAATCTAAAGGGGGCAAGTTGCCGGAGGACAAGCCGCGGTCTGCCCGGCAGTTCTCGGCTGGAAGGGGGCAGCAGCGCGATTTTCGCCGTCTTCGTTCCCCCAGATTCAGTGCTGCCCAGAGGGGACGTTTCTTTAATAGAAGTCAGCCCTTTCGGGGGTTCCGCGGTGCCGGAAGAGGTTTTGGTCCTCCAGCCTCCTCCTCCTCCTTCGCCGCCAAAAAGCAACAATGAGATACGGGGGGCCCAGGCGCCCTTACTCCCGGTAGGGGGGCGGTTGCAGGAGTTTTACGCTGCCTGGGCCCGAGTAACATCGGATCAGTGGGTGCTGGATGTTGTGCGAGACGGGTATGCTCTCGAATTCTTGCTGCCGGTGCGCGAGTCCTTCGTGATGTCCCCTGGAAAGTCTCCCGCCAAGCACGAGGCGTTGCGGGTGACGGTCCGGAGGCTTCTCGACCTCAGGGCTATAGTGCCCGTTCCTCCCGACCAATGCGGCGCCGGTCGCTACTCGATTTACTTTGTCGTCCCCAAGAAGGGCGGGGGCGTCCGTCCGATCCTGGATCTAAAGGGAGTGAATCGTTGTCTCCGCATTTCCCGCTTACACATGGAAACCCTTCGGTCGGTCATTGTAGCAGTGCAGAGCGGGGAGTTCCTCACCTCGCTGGACTTGTCTGAGGCCTATTTTCACATTCCCATACGACAGGATCATCACCAATTTCTCCGTTTCGCTGTCCCCTTCGGTCACTTTCAGTTTCGAGCGTTGCCCTTTGGCCTGGCGACGGCTCCTCGCACCTTCACCAAGGTTATGGTAGTGGTGGCGGCGGCTCTCTGAAAGGAGGGGGTCTTAGTGCATCCGTACCTGGACGATTGGTTGATCCGTGCAAAGTCCAGGTCGGAGAGTGTCTCGGCCACGGCTCGCGTAATGTGTTTTTTGGAGGAGCTCGGTTGGGTCATCAATCTGGCAAAGAGTCACTTGGTTCCCTCTCAGACTCTGGAGTATCTCGGTGCTCGTTTCGACACCAATGTGGGCAAGGTGTTTCTGACGGAGGGAAGGGCAATGGATCTTCGGAAGCTGGTTGCCCGGTTTCTTCGGTTCAAGGCGCCTTCGGCGTGGCTTTATCTTCAGTTGCTGGGCACGATGGCAGCAACGATAGAGACCGTCCCGTGGGCGAGGGCTCACATGAGACCTCTGCAGAGAGCGTTGCTGCGCCGCTGGTCGCACCAACAGCATCCTTTGTCCCAGAGGTTGCCCTGTCCGGAGGATGCTCGTCAGTCCCTGCAGTGGTGGTTGCTTCCTGAGTCCTTGGCGAGAGGCCGGGAGCTGACTACTGCGGACTGGGTGCCCGTAGTGACCGACGCCAGTCTCCTCGGCTGGGGCGCTCACTGTCTCGGGGTGTTGGCGCAGGGCCAATGGACGACGCCGGAGTCGGAGTGGTCCATCAACCAGTTGGAGTTGCGGGCGGTAACGTTAGCGCTGCGGGAGTTTAGACAGCTGATTCAGGGCAAGGCGGTCCGCGTGTTTTCCGACAATGCCACGGCGGTCTCGTATGTCAACCGACAGGGAGGCACCGGCAGTACGACGCTGGAACTCGAGGCCGGAGTCTTGTTCGAGTGGGCTGAGGCGCACCTCCCTGGACCTGTCAGCAGCGCATGTCGCCGGAGTGGACAACGTGCAGGTGGATTTTCTCAGTCTGGTTCGGGTGGATCCGGGGGAGTGGGTCCTCCATCCCGAAGTCTTCCAGATGATAGTGCGCCGTTGGGGAGCGCCGGTCATGGACCTCATGGCGACCTTTGCCTCGGCGAAGGCCAGCCGTTTTTTCAGCAGGCGCAGAGAAAGTATGTCAGAAGGCTTCGATGCGCTCGTCCAGCGGTGGCCAGTAGGACAGTTGCTGTATGTTTCCCCCGTGGGTTCTCATCGGCAGAGTTCTGCCACAGATCGAAAGGTTCAGGGGTCAGGTCATCCTGATCGCTCCGGACTGGCCTCGGCGGCCGTGGTACAGGGATCTGATGCGATTAGTAGTGGCAAAGCCCTGGCGGCTCCCGTTGCGTCCGGATCTTCTGTCGCAGGGACCTCTGTTCATGCCGCACGTGGATCGATTCTCGCTTACGGCCTGGCTCTTGAAAGGGCAAGGATGAAGGCACGGGGCTATTCATCGGCGGTTATCTCTACCCTTTTGAGGGCTTGGAAGAGCTCCACCTCTCTAGCATATGTCCTGGTCTGGAGGGTTTTTGAAGCCTGGTGCCTAGACCGGAAGCTCGAGGCTTTGAAATCCTCTGTTGCGCAGATCTTAGAATTTTTGCAGGATGGTTTTGCTAAGGGTCTCTCAGCGGCGTCGTTGCGAGTCCAGGTTGCGGCCTTGTCATTTTACCGAGGCAAGATAGGGGGCCAGTGGCTTGGCTGCCATGCGGATGTTAAGCGTTTCTTGAGAGCAGGATCTTTACTGCGCCCGCCGGTGTGGCCGATCGTCCCGAAATGGCATCTCCCGTCAGTTTTGAACGCGCTGGAGCGCGCGCCTTTTGAACCTCTGTCCCGAGCATCGCTCAAGGACCTCACTTTGAAGGTGGTGTTTCTAGTGGCCATCTGCTCGGCGCGGAGGGTCTCCGAGTTGCAGGCGCTCTCCTGTAGGGAGCCTTATCTCTTGTTTTATCCGTCGAAGGTGGTGTTGCGAACGGTGCCGGCCTTCCTTCCTAAGGTAGTCTCGCCTTTCCATGTGAAACAGGAAATTACTTTACCGGTTTTTTCGCATTCTTCGGGTCAGCGGAGTTTCCCTTTACTGGATGCTCGAAGAGCGCTGAAGCAGTATCTTCGGCGCACGGCCGATTTTCGCAAGTCCGACAGGCTTTTTGTCCTTTTTGCGGGGCCCAGGAAAGGGGAGGCGGCGTCCAAAGGGTCCATCGCACGGTGGATCAAGGAGGCGGTTGCCTCGGCCTATATCTTGGGAGGTCTTCCGGTTCCGGAAGGGCTGCGGGCTCATTCCACTAGGGCGCAAGCATCCTCCTGGGCCGAGGTGCGTCTCGTGTCTCCAGTGGAGATTTGTAGGGCGGCGACTTGGTGGTCTCTGAATTCTTTTGCAAAGCATTACCGTCTGGATGTGCAGAGGGCGGAGGAGACCGCTTTTGGATCAGCAGTACTTCAGGCTGGTCTTCCGAGGCCCTCCCGGATTTGAATTTTTCACTGCTCTGGTACTTACCCAGAGGTCCGGGACTAGACCGGTTACACGATCAGGAAGGTGAAATTAGACTTACCTGCTAATTGTAGTTCCTGGAGTATAGCCGGTCTAGTCCCGTATCCCTCCCCTAGGGTTGCAATTCTGCAGGGGCTTGCAGTGCTCCGGATCTGTACAGGCAAGGGTCTCTTTTCCTATGTTTTCGATGGCTGGTAGTACTCTTCATTGGGGAAAGGACCAGCCTGCCTAAGTTTAAGTCACAGTTCTGATCAGACAATTAGTTCAAAGGGGTGTTCCTCTAGCATAAATGCGGGGGGTTGGAATTTGGTTGCATTTCGTTGTATTTTTGGCTAATTTCTCCGGTGAAGCTGCTTTGTCAATAGGTTACTGGTGCTGAGAGGCGGATCCCGGAGAGATATACCTGTGACATCATAAAAAGGAGGAGTTTCTCAGTCTCCAAAGCAGCTGGATGAGATAGGGAACCCAGAGGTCCGGGACTAGACCGGCTACACTCCAGGAACTACAATTAGCAGGTAAGTCTAATTTCACCTTACAGGACCGAGCAGCCAAGCTCCATGTGCTGTTTCCCTCTGATGCTGCTTCAGTAGCATCGACGTCTTCCAGGGCTGCTTCTTACTCCCATGGATCTCAGGTAACCAAACATAAATCCAGCCGGTCCTCGAAGGGTAGATCTCCCTCCAAGCATCAAGATGCCTCCGGGCTTGCCCTCGAGGATCCTGCACCGGCAAAACAACCCCGGCGGGAAGCTCCGGCTTCCAAAGCTCCACCTATAGGGTTACAGGTTGACATCGATGGTACGGCCTCGACCAATCACCTGTTAGAATGCTCTGGGGTACTGGCGCAACCTTCCGGTACCGAATTCCAGGCATTCATGGCATCGATGGATCAGAATGTTCTGTCCATGCAGCAGGCTATCGCCGCCTTCATTCAAGCTGCGACGCCGCTGATACCACAACAAACTCCGTTGTCGGTATCGGCTCCGGTACCGGCACCAGCGCCGGTACCGGTACTGACTGCATCGGCATCGACCAGGATACCGACTGCAGCGGTTCCATGTCCAGGGCTGCTCATCGGTACCGACCCGGTACCGATGACGCCCGATGTTGATACTGCTCGATAACGCGTACCGAGCTTTAGAAGAGCACCCTGACAGGCGGTACTTTGATTCCTCTGATTTTGATGCATCAGAAGAGTCTGCTGAAGTAACCATAGCCCTTCCTGAAGAGCCGCCTTCTCCAAAAAGAATGTCTCCTCCAGAGGACTTGTCCTTTCAAGACTTCATAAGAGAAGTAGCTAAAGGACTTTCTATTTCACTAACCTCTGAATCAGAGCCTAGAGCAAACAAATTAGATATTTTAGGTTATTCTAAGGCTCCTAAAGAGGCAGTCACCTTACCAATTCATGAGATTCTTTATGAACACATGATTGACTTATGGGAGACTCCTCTCACTATCTCCACTCATTCTCGCAGATTGGACACTATGTATCGTGTCCCTCCTTGTCCTGGTTGTCATAAAACACAGCTTCCTCACCATTCTATTGTGGTGCAGTCAGCTATGAAGAGGATAAAGAGTGCAAAAAGACACTCTTCTTCTCCTCCAGGAAGAGAATGCAGGACCTTGGATGCTTTTGGTAGGAAAATCTTCCAAGCCAGTATGCTCATTGCCAGAATCAACTCCTATAGTCTCTATATGGGTATGTTTCTGAAAGAGGTTGCAGATAAACTGCATACTTTCCTCCCTTTTATTCCAGAGGATAAAAGGGAAGAATTCCTTATTTGGCTTAAGCATACTCAAGATATTTCAAAGTTTTCCAACCGTGCAGCTTCTGACTCCTTTGTAGGTGCCAGCAGAGCTTCGGCCATTGCCATAGCTGCTCGCAGAATTGCTTGGCTCCAAGCTTCTGATTTAGAACCTTGGGTCCAGGATGGCTTAGGAAATCTTCCCTGTACAGGTGAAAACCTGTTCGGCAAAGAATGGCAAATAAAAGCCACTCAAATGGATGCAGAAAATTCTGCTCTGGATAGACTTTCAAAGTCAACCTCCATTCCTGCCAAGAAAAAACCTTTCAAGAAGTCTTTTTTCAAAAAGGGCAGATTCCCTTCTGTTTCTGGCCAACAATCATCTACAGGTCGCTTTGCTACTAAGCGTCAGCAACCTAAACAGGCCAGGCCTAAGTCTACAGGGGCTACTGCAACTCAGCAGACCCAACCTCCTCAGGGTTTTTGACTTGATGCTAGAGAACTTAGCCTTTCTGGCTCTAAAACAGCCAGAGCCTCTCACCATTCCAGGGAGGTTAGCTCATTTTGCTCCCAGATGGGAGCAAATTACATCAGAGCAGTGGACCCTCTCCATCATAAGGGAGGGCTACAAACTTCATTTCTTGAACCTTCCTCCTCACACCATGGTGAGACACTTCAATTCTCCAACATCTCTTCTCGACCTTCTAGGTCAGGAGGTGGTTACCCTTCTTGCCCAAGGGGCAATAGAAGTACCTCTTCTTCAACAAGGGTCAGGGTTTTATTCCCCCTATTTTCTGATTCCAAAGAAAACAGGGGGATACAGACCCATATTAGATCTCAGGGAATTGAACAAATTTCTATGCAAGGAGAAGTTCAAGATGCTTTCTCTGGGCACTCTCCTTCCATACCTTCAAAGTCAGGATTGGCTTTGTTCTCTAGATCTCAAGGATGCGTACACACATGTCCTCATCCATCCATCTCACAGAAGGTTCCTCTGTTTTCTTTTTCAAGGAAAACATTACCAATACCGGGTGCTTCCTTTTGGCCTGGCCTCTGCCCCAAGAGTGTTCACCAAATGCATGGCAACAGTAGCTGCATTTCTACGCACTCTGGGAATATTTGTATTCCCATACCTGGACGACTGGCTCATCCGAGCTCCATCTCAGAGGCCCATATTTCCCTGGACCGCACAAGACGCATTCTGCAGTATCTGGGACTTGTGGTAAACTTCCCAAAGTCTCAACTCACCCCTACTCAGTCCCTAGAGTTCATAGGGGCCTGGTTGGATACTACCACTGCAAGGGCCTACCTTCTTCAGGCCCGTTGCCAGTGTCTAGTGCAGTTAGCCTCCCAGATTCAGTCAAAGGACCACTTAACTGCCCGGGAGATGCTACAACTGCTAGGCCACATGGCATACACAGTGCATGTGGTACCCTATGCTCGCCTACACATGAGAGCAGCTCAATGGACTTTGTCCACCCAGTGGACTCAAGCATCAGGAGCTCTCTCAGACCAAATAGCAACCTCCAAACGTCTCTTTTGGTCTCCAATGGTGGATGTCCACCCAAAATCTGTTGCTGGGGTCCCCCTTCCAACAGTTGTTGCCCCAGGCAACCCTCACAACAAATGCCTCCCAAACAGGTTGGGGAGCTCATCTACAAGACCTCTCCACTCAGGGCACTTGGTCTCCGCAGGAGACCTCTCTTCATATCAACCACCTGGAGCTTCGAGCAGTTTTTCTTGCTCTCAAGGTCTTTCATACCCTGCTCAGCTACAAGACAGTCCTCATTCATACGGACAATCAAGTAGCCATGTTTTATATTAACAAGCAAGGAGGAACTGGCTCTCTGTCGCTTTGCAACGAAGCTTTAAGATTATGGGCCTTCGCCAGAGAGCATCAAATCCATCTCCTGGCCATATACCTACCAGGAATTCAAAACTCTTGGGCAGACAGACTCAGTTGAGTTCTGCTTCCACACGAATGGTCCCTGCACATGGATCAGGTACTCAGAATCTTTCAAGAATGGAGAACCCCAGACATAGACCTCTTTGCAAGTCCGTGGAATGCCAAACTTCCCCGGTTCTGTTCCAGAATTCCGTGTCAGGGAGTTCCTCCTTCCTCCTTCACTGGGGTCAAGGCTTCCTGTATGCCTTTCCACCCATTCCTTTGATGCCTAAGACTCTGTTCAAACTCCAGAGGAATCAAGGATCTATGTTCCTCATAGCTCCACGCTGGCCACGCTCTACTTCTGCATCTCTCCCAAGCCCCCTCCCTGGACTTGGGAGCTGCTCCAGACCTTCTGTCCCAGGAGTAGGGGACTTTGTGGCACCCAAACCCCAAGTCCCTTCACCTCAGAGCTTGGTTACTGAAGGCCTAGACCTTCAAGGCTAGAATCTTTCTCAGCAAGTGAAGGATATCCTCCATGCTTCCAGGAAACCTTCTACTAGACGTTCCTATGCTTTTAAATGGAAAAGATTTTCCATCTGGTGTACTGAAAAGGGTCTTGACCCTCTAGCACTACCTTTGAATTCTCTATTGGAATATCTCCTGCATCTTTCCAATGCAGGCCTTAAAACGAATTCAGTAAGGGTCCATTTGAGTGCTATTGCAGCATCCCTTAAGCCTATCAATGGACAGCCTATTTCCTCTCATCCTCTTATTGCAAGATTCATGAGAGGCCTAACTTTAACTAAACCTCCCATTAGGCCTCCTCCGGTGGCATGGGACTTAAATCTGGTTCTTGGTCAGCTTATGAAGCCACCTTTTGAACCCTTAGCCGCCACCTCTTTGAAATTCCTTTCCTGGAAGGTTATTTTCCTCATTGCAGTCACCTCAGCTCGCCGCATCAGTGAGCTGCAGGCCTTAGTGGCTAATCCACCTTATACAAGATTCCATCATAAGGTAGTCCTTAGGACCAATCCACACTTTATGCCTAAAGTGGTCTCACCTTTTCATCTTAATCAAGAGGTATATTTACCTGTCTTTTTTCCAGCTCCTCATGCATCAAGTGCAGAGAGGAATCTTCATACTCTGGATTGTAAAAGAGCTCTTGCCTTTTACTTGCAAAGGACACAGCAACATAGAAAGTCTTCCCAGCTCTTTGTTGCTTTTGATCCCTCATTTGGGACTTCCAGTCTCTAAAAGGACACTGTCCAATTGGATTGCTCAGTGTATTTCTTTCGCCTACCATAGTAAAAACCTTTCTCTGGAGGGCCATGTCACAGCTCATAGTGTGAGGGCCATGGCAGCCTCTATGGCTCATCTAAATTCTGTGTCCATCGACCAGATCTGTCGAGCCGTCACCTGGGCCTCGGTTCATACCTTCACAGCCCATTACTGCTTGGACAAGGACTCCCGCCGGGATGCCTTGTTTGGTCAGGCTGTTCTCAAACACCTGTTCCATTCTTAATCAACTCCTGCCCTCCTTCCCTGAATGGATGCCTGAGATCCATAGGAGGAGGTAGAGCCCTTCCCAGGGTCTCATAACCTTGGGGATCTCCCAGGCATCTTTAGCTAGGGAGTCCTCCCCCCCATATGTGAAGACTCATTCCTGCTTGTTCCTGGAGATAGCACAGTTACTTACCTGTAACAGGTGATCTCTAGGAACAGCAGGAATAAGTCTTCACAACCCACCCACCTCCCCTAGGAGTTGTATCTCTCTATCTGTCTTTCCTTTCCTCTCTCTATCTTTTGTCTAAGCTTTAAAACTCGAACTGAGGAGAGGCGGTTAGGAAATGCGGGAAGGCAGCGTGCAGACGCTGTGGGATGCTCCCAAAAGCTTTCCTTTTTGGGAAGCTGGGGAGCGTTCCCGCGCAGGCTCCATCGGTACTAACGTACCCATATGTGAACTTATTCCTGCTGTTCCCAGAGATCACCTGTTACAGGTAAGTAACTGCTTTATTGAGGCATGAGGCATTATTCCATGAAATTGGCTACCCCTTCTGCAAATAATAAATATTTTTTGTGTGTGCACACTAGCATATAAAACTGCAATAACTAAATCTGCACCCAGATCATACATCCTTGGAATGAACACATGTTAACTAAACACTTGTTAAATGTTCACTCTGCATATATTAGCACATATCCTGTATGTAAACCCTATATAGACATTTCCTTGTGAATAAGCAGGAAGTAAGTCATCACGTATGAGTGACATCGATGGAGCCCACGTGGAATGTTCCCCAGTTTCCATTGGTATAGTGGTCCCCAAACTTGGGGTCACATCATCACTGGATGGGGTCACAAACATGGCCATTTCCCCTTCTCTCTGGATTTTCACCGTGACCTATACCAAGTAGTGGCATTCACCAGTCAGCATGTGGGTATGAGCCAGTGAACATTCATAAGCCCTTGCCCTCTGCTGGATAAGCTTCCTGTTAGACTGGAAATCCATGCTGAGTACTGGGGTCTGTCAGCATGCACTGCACACTGATACAAAGGACCCTGTGCTGACTGCTGTTGCTGCCACTGCTTTCTGCATTAGATGAGTGGAGGGAAGGGAAGGAGGCTGGAGACCTGCTATTTTGATTTTTATCATCTGGGGTCAAGCAAATTTTCAGTTGTTAAAATGGGGGTCATATGGGATAAAAGTTTGAAAAGCACTGCATGGGTAGCTTTTGTGAGCCACACTGTGCATGTGTGCCTGCCTTCCTGCCTGCCATGGCACCATCCTCCCCAGTCTTCTTTTTTCTACAGAGCTTACAGGATGCGTCCTGCCCTAGCAGAGAAAGTCTTCTCTTATCTGCCTCTTTTGAGTGCTTTTCACTGCCTCTCATCGGTTAATTGGCTCCCAGACGATAATTTTTCATTTTTGTTTTTTTGGTGCTTTTTTGCTTTTCTCCTTGTCTGGCCCTTTTCCAAACTTTTCAATTGATCCTTTGACCTTTCCGAGGCTGTCTTCCTGGACATGTCTAAGCCGATTAGCGGCTTTAAGAAGTGCATGGAATGTGACTGCGTTATCTGTCACCAACTGGTAACTCCAGTGCCTTGGGCTCGCCTACATCCTGCAGTCTTTGCCTGCAGATAACAAGGAAGAGCCTGAATGGCTTGGAAAAGCAGAAGGCATCCCTCGTTGGGATGTCTGATTCAGCATCCTCTGCCCCAGCGTCAGCTGTCTCGTGGAGCCCAGCTGAGGTTTCATCTAGACTGGATTCCAAAGCACAGTTGAAACAGAGGGGCCAGGGCATCGAATGGAAGCTTGACATCTGATCTGGAGTTAGAAGGGACCTAGCATCAGTCCTGTCAGTGTCAAAATGGGCCCCCGAGCACCAGGACAAGCCCAAGGTGCATCAGCACTGCAGCCCTTATCAGCACAACATGGACACCGAGGAACAGCAGTGGCCCACCAAGCTTCCCCAGTGGGAAGAATTGACTCCCAAACAGGAGGAATCAACACCCCCCCCCCCCCCATAGTCCTGAAGGGCTACTGGTTGTCTCTTGATGAACCTGTCATCCTGGACTCCCTGCTGGAGGTATCGACACCAGTGGCTGAAGTTCTGTTCTGGCCCTGGTCCCCTCTGAGACGGAGGTACTGGAGGAATGCCTGAGGGCCCTTGATACTCACATGGCGGTGAGTAACTGTGCTGTCCTACATTGTGTGACATGATCGTATGCTTCCACGGCCCTACAAGTCACTGTATAAGTAATGAAACTTGTCTGCGCTGTGCTGTTTGTGTATATGCTCGAGAGCCTATATGTTAGATGCTGATCAACACGCAGCCCATATACTCCACCTCTGCACCTTTCGTCTTTGGGTTCTTTCCTCCCCTGGGTGCTTGGGTGCTCCATAATCCTTCCGCCGTCCAATTCTATGCACTTGACATCCGGAGAGAGATTGCTAGGCATTGATTGTTCTCCTGGTTTGCAGGCCCCCCCTCCCCCCCGGGAACTGGTGTGATTGTACTTTGAGCACTTTGTGCAGTTATGGTTTCCCCATTTAAAAAAGGATATAGTGCAACTAGAAAAAGTTCAAGGAAAGGCAGCAAAGATTATATAGGGGATAGAACACCTCCCTTAGGAAAGGCTAAACAGGTTAGGGCTCTTCAGCTTCAAGAAAAGATTAGTGGAAAAGGGATATGATTCATAAAATTAAGTGGGGTGGAATGGTTAAATAGGGAAGGGTTCAAACAGAAGGACACTCCATGAAACTAACCAACAGATAAAACACGTTCTACGGGGGTTTTTTTGTTTTATTTTCATGCAGCACATAATTGAGCCATGAAATGTGTTGCTATTCAAAAGAGGTTTGACCCATTCTTAGAAGAAAAGTCCATAAAAATTATTAACCAGATAGACTTTAGCAAGCCTTCCAAGGAATGAACTGAGGGAGAAGTGGATCTACTTTTTGGGATCTGCCAGATACTTATAACTTGGACTGATCATTATTGGAGACAAGTTATTGGGTTTGATGGAGCTTGGTCTTATCCAGCATGACTTATCTTATGTTTTTATATTCTTAATGCCCTTCCTATCTGTTCCCTTTTCCTGAAATGTATGCGCCCCCTCCCTGCCAAATTACCCTTGAGGTCTATTTGCAAAAGAACAAGTTCCTCCACTGATCACAGGACAGAAAAGGTCCTTAGATGTTACCAGTCTAAAAGCATATTGGTTTCAGTGATGCTTTTGCAGGCCTGAGAATGGGATGTCCTTTGAGTCCCTCAAAAGCACAGAATCCTGATAATCCCCTTGGAACTGAAGCTTCTGGCATTGTCTTCTGTGTACTGTCTTGCCCAATCTAATCCAAGACAGTGCAACAACCTGTTAGTGCTGTGATCCTTCTCTTGTCAGCACAATTTGGCAGTCGCTGCCAATGCATAGCACAGACTGGCTGAATGCTCCTTCAGTGCAAGATGCTGTTTTTTCCCAACCAGTGCAAGTCTACCACCAGTCTCTACAACACAACCTATATGGGTCCTTATCGGTCAAGCATAGTATGGCACTTGGACACGACTGTCGGGGCTGTATTTCCAGTTGGTGTGTTCAGTACACTCGGACACTTCAAAAGCTAAAATTGCACCTGTGGCTCTGGTTCTCCAAGTCTTAATTTTGTCAGCAAGATCAATATTAGCTCATTCCAGCTCTTCAACTTGATTTTCTAAACCAGCAATATCTGCCTGGTCCTCCATCCAGATCTGCCTCTTCAAGCCTCTGGCTCATGTGTCAGAATAGTGATTGGAACCCATCATGTTCATCTCCATCCGCACTGCACATAGATCTGCTTGATGTCATTTGTGTAGCTCCACAAAGGTCAACTGTAAGTCTATATTTGCTGTCTTTCCTGGTCTTATCAATATACCTTGTGGCCTTTTCTGCTGCCATATTGGAGGCATTGAGGCACAGCTAACTTACCTCCCTTGTAGGAAAATTATTATAAGCCCACTATTGTCTTTTCACAGCCATTCTTATTGTCTCTTTTTTTGGGGAGAGGGGAGTTCCCGCCATTAAGCTGTTAGGATTGGGGTTGAAACATAGACATCAGAGACAGGTTCTGTGGTACTAATGGCTTAGGCAACCATTTAGCTTGGTGACTTCACTTCCTTAGATACCTATCTCCAGTCTCAATAGTCAAAACTGGATGGTCTGCTATTAGCAGCTTTGCAGAACAGTTCTGATTGCCCTTATTTGCTCCTCTAGCATCTGGTCAATGAATTTGGCAAGGGTTATTGCAATCCAAACTTTCAACATGAACCCATGGCAAACATATTCACTATTTCTTTGAGACTTGACTCTTATGTGCTTTTTTCAGACAGCATCCTTCTTTATAGAGAGCCATGGTGGTTAGCCAAAAATCCATCCAGCCTGCACTCCATAGCACAGGTCTCCTATTTATAAATGCAGGGTTTCTCATATCTGAGATCCCCTCTTTGATAGACGAGAGAATCCCTTTTGAAATCAATAACGAATACGAAACCGCTTACAAAATAGCAGTGTGTTCTGTCCCCAGCAGCTCTAACATAGTCTGACCCAAGCACTAAAGTAGAGGTCAACGCTACATAAATCAACTTAATAATGAAGACTATGACACTTTCTATAAACATAGAACCAATAGAAAAGGCGGAGGTGTATTAATGACGAAAAAGGTACTAAGTGCCAAAACAATCCAATCAAACATCTCTAACAACATAGATACATTACACAGGTACACTACCAAAAAACTGTCTCCAGTTTTGCAACTGATTCCTATAGATTTTGGGGTGCTGAATCCAGGAAAAATAGCCAAAATGTTCCATCACGTCACGTTTTCTTGCAAAATTAGATTTCTTACCCATATAAGGAATGTTCACATAATTTCTTTTTAGCCGACTGCAGTTTATTTTCTTGGCCCAAAATAGAGGTTGTAATGGTTAACTAACTAGAAACACTCCCTCATGATATTTTAGTGTTTTGTATTCATTTTATACATTAACAGGACAATTGGGAGGTGGGGGGCTAAATCCAGTACTCGCGCTGGCGCATGTTCTTTCCTGTTCGCCTCGCCTCGTTCGCTCGCTCAAACACGGTGGTTGCGACATGAACGTTCCTGTCAAATTTCAGTTTCTTGCAAGTTCATTATTACCTTTTGTTTGCTCAGTCGTAATCCAGCTTTATTCCGAAGTGGTTCACTACAGTTGTAGTTTGCAGTGCTGTGTATTTGTGATGGCTCACAGAGCCAGAGGTTGCGTCAACTCTCCGGACAGTTTTTGTTTTATTTGTGGGGAATATACCGTGAAAAAGCGGCAGAGGAACATTTCTGCATTTATTAAAAAAGTATATTTCGCCTATTTCGGTTTGAAGTTAGGCGATCAAGACAAACCGTGGGCTCCTCACAAAGTGTGCAAGACATGTGAGGAAGATCTACGCTTATGGATGAAAGGTAAAAAAACAAGCATTTCGTTTCGGAATACCTATGATGTGGCGTGAACAAAGAGACCACAGCAGTGACTGCTATTTTTGCTCTTGCATTGTGAAGGGATACAACTTAAAAAATAAGAACGTAATAAGTTACCCCAACCTTCCCTCAGCAATTAGGCCTATGCCTCATAGCAACGAAGTACCTGTGCCTGAACCACCAAAATCTTTGGATCATATTTGTGTGGACGGTTCTGATCATGATGAGACTCATCAGATGGCTTTTCCCGATGAGTCCAGTACTTCCGAGTTTGAAACTGAACCAGATCCGAAACCTGAACTTTTCTCTCAAGCTGAATTGAATGATTTAGTCCGGGATTTAGGACTCCCAAAAGATGCTGCCCAACTGCTAGGTTCTCGGCTTAAACAGAAAAATCTATTGTCACCAGGAACAACTTTTTATTGGTA
Organism: Ichthyophis bannanicus; assembly: GCA_033557465.1. Lineage (NCBI taxonomy): Eukaryota > Metazoa > Chordata > Amphibia > Gymnophiona > Ichthyophiidae > Ichthyophis > Ichthyophis bannanicus. The sequence continues at coordinate 254,700,906 of CM066031.1, forward strand.
CCGCAACCGCGAGACACAATTTTTGAAGTATTTCAGCAAAGAGGAAGATTTGGTATTTTGCAACGATATATACGGAGTGATGGAAAAGTTTAAACTCAAGTATGATCCTGCTGAATGGCGGCTGTTCATTGATTCGTCAAAAGACAGCATAAAAGGTGGTCGTCTTCATAATGGCAACACATTCGCTTCAGTTCCTATTGCTCACTCTGTTATTCTCCAAGAAAAATACGAGAATTTGGCCCTGATTCTTCAGAAAATTCGTTATGATGAGCATAAGTGGATGATTTGTGGAGACTTTAAAATTCTATCCATGCTATTAGGGCAGCAATCCGGTTTCACCAAATATCCCTGCTTCCTTTGCTTGTGGGATAGCCGGGCCCGCGACCTACACTGGGGGAAAAAAGACTGGCCAATTCGGGAGTATTTGAGACCCGGTGAGAAAAATGTTCTTCATGAGAGCTTGGTACCTCGTGATAAAATTCTATTACCACCTCTCCACATGTATGTGGCTGTTTTAAGTGCAGACAATTTTGCTACCATCACAGTGTGTTTTGTTGACATTACTCTATTCTTATGTGCTGCCTTGTTACAATTTTCTTTATTCTTATTTGAATAACTACTAAACAATTACTATAAAGAATTCATCCAAGAAACTTTTATCTCGATCACACTCAATCTGAAACGTTCACCTCAAACTGCTAACCCAATGTAGCAAAAAATCTGTACGTGATGGAGCAAATTGGTTACCAGATTTGGATTCAGCACACCAAAAAACGTAAAAATCAATCGAAACATTAGAGGCAGTTTAAAAAAAATTTTTTTTAGTGTACCTGTGTTAAAAATTGGTCTCATGAAACTCTGCTTAGTATATAGACCCCCAGACCAAAAACCAGATTGCCTTGAAGCTTTTATTGAACTCCTCAGCTCTTCCACTGAACGATAATTATGCTAGGAGACTTTAACCTTCCCTCACTGCCAACATTGGACTCTAAACTATTCTTTGATACTATATCAGACATGGAATATCATCAGATAATAAACACATCTACACACATCAAAGGTGGAACTCTCGATCTTGTCCTTCTCCCTAATACACTCTTCAAACTAATTAATCCAAATTCAGTTGAATGTACACAGATACCCTGGTCTGATCACTACATTATCAAATTAAATCTTACATATCCCTTCACTAGTATTAACAATCACACCAGAAATGTCCCAACTACAAGATTTAAAAAGTTTAACAATGAAGAATTTATTGACTTAACAATCCCCCACCTCTTATCACCTGCAACGAATTTAGATGACACTGTCAAAAACTGGCATGAAACCATCAACAATGCAGCCAAAATTAATCACACATACAAAAAGATCACCTACTCTGAGACTAATACCAAAGGAATCTTAGAAAACTAGAACACAACTGGCGCAAATCTAAATTGACGATACACAAATATACAATAACCACCTCACTAAATACAAAGAAACCTTGGACAGCACAAAAAAGAATATTATGCTAAAATACTATCAAAATCATATAACAGGCCAAGAGAGTTATTCACCATTGTCAGAAATCTAACCAACCCTCAAACCTCTCACAGTGAAATTACTGACATCTCAGTTCAAACCTTAGCCCACCATTATCAAAACAAAGCAAAAATGCCATCAATGTCTATAGACATTATCAACTTATCACACCAGCCTTCAGATGAATGGTCAGTTTCATCCCATAACTAAAGAGACACTAAAAATATCATCACCAGTCTCAACACCACAACTTCTTATTTAGATCCATGTCCAGTAACATGGTTAAAAAACACACTACCAATTTTATTACCCTACATTCTCTCAATAATGAACCTCTCACTAGCCCAAGGCTACCTCCCACCATCACTCAAACACGCACAAATACGGCCAATCCTCAAGAACAGCAAACTTGATAAAACTTTGCTTGCATCATATAGACCCATCTCAAGCATACCATTCTTGGCTAAAATAATTGAAAAAGTGGTTCAATTAGAGACAGGATTTTCTAGACTCATATTACCCTCTTGATGAGCAACAGTATGGCTTTCGGCCCCGCCATGGAGTTGAAACACTCCTCACAGTTTTAATAGATGCGCTCCTAAGAGGGATTGACAATCATAAACAGGCCTTCATTCTACTTTTCATTGATATATCAGCTGCGTTTGATAGCGTACACCACACAATAATGCTCAATAACTTGAGACAAATAGGCTTAAACTCCACAGTACATAAATGGTTCTCATCCTACCTAAATAATAGAACGCAAAATGTAAGAATTGGGAATCAAAACTCAACCACATATAAACAGGAAATTGGATTACCACAAGGTTCAGCGCTGTCAGCCCTGCTTTTCAATATTTACATAAAACCAGTCTGCAACATTTTCAAAAAATTTGGAGTAAAATATCATCTATACGCAGACGATATGATGTATATTCCATTCACGATACCCAACCTACCGCTTCAACTCCTATCGGACTGCTATAATGAAATCACAACTTGGCTAAAAGCACAAAACCTCCACATAAATCACACTAAAACTGACGTTCTAATTGTGACCAAGAACAAATCCTATATCCCCCCCCAAAACACATAAGACTTCAAAACCAAGAAATTAAAATAAAAAACAAAATAAGATATCTAGGCGTTATACTAGACACACATCTTACGATGGAAACACACATTAGCAATACTATAAAGAAAATTTATTTCAAACTCAAAACCCTCAAACAACTTCGCCCGCTAGTATTTACACAAGACTTTATCAACATAATCCAGGCCACCATAACTCCACATTTTGACTTCGCCAATCTAATTCTAATAGGCATATCAAAACAAAACATCAAACGATTGCAATTAGCGCAAAATGCAGCGGCCATAATCATATTGAAAATTAACTCACTCCAACACATATCGCCAATACTAGCCTCCCTCCATTGGCTACCAATTCAAAGCAGAATAATCTACAAAACAATAACTTCATTCAAGGCCTTATATGATATGGCCCCAACTATGCTATGTAACTTAATACACAAAGAACCATCTAAGCCTACACACAAAAGGACAATTGAACAGATTAAAGATCCCGAAAGATTATACAAGAGCCCATAAATCAACAAATAACAGAGCCTTTTCTCACATAGCCCCAACTATCTGGAATTCCCTCTCAGAGGAGCTACGAACACTAACGGAGATCATGGAACTTCGCAAAAAATTGAAAACTTATCTGTTCACCAAACACTACAACATAGATAACTCATCACCTGCTTTAGACAAAGGTTAAACAGGTATCTGTCTGCTTCAAGCAAAATCCCTTTAACCCACACAGATAGCACACACTCATGACATCACAGCTTATGTCCTTTCACTTCCATGTATATATATACATATATAAAATTGTATATAGTTTATTCTGTTCTGTATTATCTCACATTGTTTAGACTGTATATTCTATATATAAAATGATGTTCCTTTTAAATATGTTCTGTTATTATATGACGTTCCCTGTAAAACAAACTTGCTTTGTTAATTATTGTTCACTGTGAACCGCAACTGAACTTTGGAAGATGCGGTATATAAATGTGTATAAAATAAATAAATAAATAAATAAAAGAACGCTATCTACTTACGTTTGTAGTTTGCCATAATTGATACTATCTTAGCAGAGGCTGCATAGTCATGGGGCCCCTTTTTATGTATAGCCTATAAAGTACTGAGTATGTGCACTGGAAATTCAGCTTCCACTGTGGCAGCAGATACTGGTTATGGTTATGCTGTTAGCTGTGTACTTTTTAGCTTGTGTGAACACTTTCATATCACACTGGGGGATGTTTCTTACTCTGGAGTATTACTGTTCTACTGTGTGGAATCTCTTTGCTGTTTCATCATCAATCAAGTAATCTAATCAGTTTCTTCTCATTATCACCAAGTTAATTCTGCATAGAAGAACCTTCTTCCCTTATCAAATGCAGGAAAGTATGCAATATGTAAGATGTGGTGTGTGTTTGCTGTTTTGTTTTTCAATCTGACTCTTCTTTTTATTCATACGTTGAGATTATTTAACTTGTAAACCCTTTTGAATCATAATTTGTTATAAAATAAAATAAATACCCTTCAGCCTCTTGCTCAACCCAGACTAAACAGGGTCCTTGCTGTTGTCCTCATCAGTAGAGGACTCAGAAATCCCACTCTGTTCCCCTGCCAAAACCAGGGGTAGAGTTCTAATTGGCTCCTCAAGAACATAACCAGCATTCCAGTTGGGTGGGGGGTGGTTCCAAAAATGGTCTGATTCAGATACCGATTTGCATCTATTTGAGCCTCCAGCAAATTGCCCTCGAGGTTTTATCCAGCAACTCTTTTCATCAGGAAATCATCAAACGGGACCTTCCTGATCGTGTAACCGGTCTAGTCCCGGACCTCTGGGTTCCCTATCTCATCCAGCAGCTTTGGAGACTGAGAAACTCCTCCTTTTTATGATGTCACAGGTATATCTTCCCGGGATCCGCCTCTTGCCACCAGTTACCTCAGTCTCCAAGCAGCTGGATAGATAGGAGCCCGGACAGCCGGGCTCACTGGAGAAACTGTTTTACTTATTTTCTTTATTTCTTCCATTTACTTACTTTAATTTTTGTTGGGTTTTACTTCTTTGGAGGAGAGTTGGTCCTTTGCTGGACTGTGCCTTTAAGTTGCAGCAGGCTGTTCTCTCTCCTTCTGTCTCCCTCTTTACACCCCCCCCCTTTTTCCCCCCCCCCCACCTTTTCTCTTTCGGGGGTTCTGTGGGCCTTATCCTTTTCTCACTCTCTGGGGTCCCCCTGGCTCGGACAGCTGTCTTAATGGGAGAGACCCGGAGGTTTGCCTAGCCAGCGCCACACAGAAGATTGCCTGTCAGTGCGCTGGCAGGCCCTCCCGTTTGCCGGCCGAATTGCACTGTGTGAGAGTGCTATCTCCGGCGTTCTGACCGCGCTCGGGGAGCAGAGCGGTGAGATCCTGGTGAGTGTGCTGCACTTCTGGCCTTCACGGCCCGTAGGTAAGAGGGCTCTTGTTTCTGGGCGTGGGAGTGCTAACAGACAGGTTTTTTTTGGCGCCAAAGTGGGGCAAGCGGGCCTGACCGCGTGGCGGTTCAGCGTGAAAGCGCCGTTTCTGCAGGGAGCAGACATTTTGCGGGACTGATCCTCTGCGACGCCTTAGAGTGGCTTGCTCCTGCCCTGCCCTTTTGGGATTCCTATTTTCTTTCCTGGCTGGGTATTCCTGCTAGTTTGCTGAGATACTAAAGCCAAGCAAAAAAAAAAAACGGAGGGAAACGGGGCCTGTTTTTTCTGCCTCCCCTGGAGTGGGTGCAGTGTTTCTGGTGGAGAGCTTTGGCCCTGGTCAGTTTTTCATCCCGTTTCCTTTCCCTTCCCTTGGACATGCCTTCTTAAGCCCCTGTGCCTAGTCTGTGGCATGAAGAAGGGGTCTTCTTCGGGTGTGTGCAAGTCCTTTGCCAGGGACACGGACGCCCTGGAACCTCCCGGTGCTACTTCAGGGGACAGTCCGGGCAGGGCGTCAGAGACCTCTGGCGCGCAACTCCAGGATTTGGCCATAGGGGACCCGGTGGCAGGACCCTCATCAGCTCCAGTCTTGTCCCCTCCTTCGGCGTTCCCCGTGGACTTGTCTGCCATTTTTTCTGCGTCCTTTATGGCGCTCCTTCAGCAGTCTTTTCTAGCCACCCCTCCGCAGGGCAAGGGCCTGGAGGTCTCGGCGGGAGTTAAGAGGTCCGCGCCCCCGGCCCCGTCCGAGGCCCTCTCCGGTGCAGCCAAGAGACCGCGCTTGGAAGGACTGCTGACGGACTGTTCGGTGGCTTCCGAGGGGCTGCTGTCGGATGGCTTGGTCCCTGATTTGGACGCTGAGGAGGAGCTGGAAGATGGTGAGCTGGCTGAGCGGGAAGACCAGGCGTGTGTAGTGCGTGTCTTCCGCAGGGAAGAGCTTCCTGCGTTAATCTTGGAAGCCCTCAAAGTTTTGAATATGCCGGTTCCCGGTGCCACGGAGGATGACTCTTTGGAGGATCCCTTGCTTCAAGTTTTTCGGAAGACTCAGTGTTCCCCGTTCATAGGGTCTTTAGTGAGATGATACAAGAGGAATGGAACCTGCCGGAATCACCTTTGAAGGGGGCCAGGGTCATCAACCGCCTTTACCCGTTATCAGATCAGGATAAGGAAGTGTTTAAGTCGCCCAAGGTGGATGCGGCAGTCTCGGCAGTCACAAAGAAGACTACCATTCTGGTGGAAGGTAGTACGGCTCTTAAGGATGCTCAGGATAGGAAGCTAGATGTGCTCCTCAGACAGGTGTTTGATGTCAATGCGCTGTCTCTTCAAACGGCTATCTGCGGTGCTTGGGTCGCTAGAGCCTGTCTTCGCTGGTCGCAGCAGGTTCAGGGGAGCCCTGAGGATGCCGAATCAGGTGAAGCGACCAGGTTGGAGTCTGGCGCGGCCTACCTAGCAGACATTCAATATGATCTTATGCGGGGTCTGGCCAAGAGCATGGCGTCCGCAGTGGTGGCTCGGCGGTATCTGTGGCTCCGTAACTGGGCAGTGGATAGCGCCTCGAAGGCCAGGTTAAGCAAGCTCCCGTTTAAGGGTCGTCTCTTATTTGGGGAAGACTTGGAGAGGCTAGTTAAGGACTTAGGTGAATCTAAAGGGGGCAAGTTGCCAGAGGACAAGCCGAGGTCTGCCCGACAGTTCTCGTCTGGCAGGGGGCAGCAGCGCGATTTTCGCCGCTTTCGTTCCTCCAGATTCAGTGCTGCCCAGAGGGGACGTTTCTTTAATAGAAGTCAGCCCTTTCGGGGGTTTCGAGGTGCCGGGAGAGGCTTTGGTCCTTCAGCCTCCTCCTCCTCCTTCACCGCCAAAAAGCAACAATGAGATACGGGGGGCCCAGGCGCCCTTACTCCCGGTAGGGGGGCGGTTGCAGGAGTTTTACGCTGCCTGGGCCCGACTAACATCGGATCAGTGGGTGCTGGAAGTTGTGCGAGACGGGTACGCTCTCGAATTCTTGCGGCCGGTGCGCGAGTCCTTCGTGATGTCCCCCGGAAAGTCTCCCGCCAAGCGCGAGGCATTGCGGGTGACAGTCCGGAGGCTTCTCAACCTCAGGGCGATAGTGCCCGTTCCTCCCGAACAATGCGGCTCCGGTCGCTACTCGATTTACTTTGTCGTCCCCAAGAATGGCGGGGGCGTCTGTCCGATCCTGGATCTAAAAGCAGTGAATTGTTGCCTCCGCGTTTCCCGCTTCCACATGGAGACCCTTCGGTCGGTCATTGTAGCAGTGCAGAGCAGAGAGTTCCTCACCTCGCTGGACTTGTCGGAGGCCTATTTTCACATCCCCGTACGACAGGATCATCACCAATTTCTCCGTTTCGCTGTCCCCTTCGGTCACTTTCAGTTTCGAGCGTTGCCCTTTGGCCTGGCGGCGGCTCCTCGCACCTTCACCAAGGTTATGGTAGTGGTGGCGACGGCTCTCCGAAAGGAAGGGGATCTTGGTGCATCCGTACCTGGACGACTGGTTGATCCGTGCAAAGTCCAAGTCGGAGAGTGTCTTGGCCACGGCTCACGTAGTGGCCTTTTTGGAGGAGCTCGGTTGGGTTGTCAATCTGGCGAAGAGTCCCTTGGTTCCCTCTCAGATTCTGGAGTATCTCGGTGCTCGTTTCGACACCAATGTGGGCAAGGTGCTTCTGACGGAGGTAAGGGCAATGGGTCTTCGGAAGGTGGTTGCCCGTTTTCTTCGGTTCAAGGCACCTTCGGCGTGGCATTATCTTCAATTGCTGGGCACGATGGCTGCAGCGATAGAGACCGTCCCCTGGGCGAGGGCTCACATGAGACCTCTGCAGAGAGCGTTACTGCGCCGCTGGTCGCACCAACAGGATCCTCTGTCCAGGAAGTTGCCCTATCCGGAGGATGCTCGTCAGTCCCTGCAGTGGTGGTTGCTTCCCGAGTCCCTGGCGAGGGGCCGGGAGCTGACTATTCCGGACTGGGTGCCCGTAGTGACCGCCACTCTCTTTGGCTGGGGCGCTCACTGTCTCGGAGTATTTGCGCAGGGCCAATGGATGACTCCAGAGTCGGCATGGTCCATCAACCAGCTGGAGTTGCGGGCGGTCACATTAGCACTGCGGGAGTTTCAACAGCTGATTCAGGGCAAGGCGGTCCGTGTGTTTTCCGACAATGCCACGGCGGTGTCGTATGTCAACCGACAGGGAGGCACGAGCAGTACGTCGCTGGAACTCGAGGCAGAATTCTTGTTCGAGTGGGTTGAGGCGCACCTCCTGGACCTGTCAGCAGCACATGTCGCCGGAGTGGACAACGTGCAGGCGGATTTTCTCAGTCGGGTTCGGGTGGATCCGGGGGAGTGGGTCCTCCATCCCGAAGTCTTCCAGATGATAGTGCGCCGTTGGGGAGCGCCGGTCATGGACCTCATGGTGACCTTTGCCTCGGCGAAGGCCAGCCGTTTTTTCAGCAGGCGCAGAGAAAGAATGTCCAAAGGCTTGGATGCGCTCGTCCAGCGGTGGCCCGTAGGACAGTTGCTGTATGTGTTTCCCCCGTGGGTTCTCATCGGCAGAGTTCAGTAGCGGATCGAACGTTCAGGGGTCAGGTCATCCTGATCGCTCCGGACTGGCCTCGGCGGCCGTGGTATGGGGATCTGATGCGATTGGTGGTGGCGAAGCCCTGGCGGCTCCCGTCGCGTCCGGATCTTCTGTCGCAGGGTCCTCTGTTCATGCCGCACGTGGATCGATTCTCGCTTACGGCCTGGCTCTTGAAAGGGCAAGGATGAAGGCACGGGGCTATTGATTGGCGGTTCTCTACCCTTTTGAGGGCTCGAAAGAGCTCCACCTCGCTAGCATATGTCTGGGTCTGGAGGGTTTTCGAAGCCTGGTGCCTGGACCGGAAGCTCGTGGCTTTGAGATCCTCCGTTCCGCAGATCTTAGATTTTTTGCAGGATGGTTTTGCTAAGGGTCTCGCAGCGGCGTCGTTGCGAGTCCAGGTTGCGGCCTTATCATGTTACCGAGGCAAGATAAGGGGGCCAGACGCTCGGCTGCCATGCAGATGTTAAACGTTTCTTGCGGGCGGGATCCTTACTGCACCCGCCGGTGCGGCCGATCGTCCCGAAATGGCATCTCCCGTCAGTTTTGAACGCGCTGGAGCGCGAGCCTTTTGAACCTCTGTCCCGAGCATCGCTCAAGGACCTCACTTTGAAGGTTGTGTTTCTGGTGGCCATCTGCTCGGCGCGGAGGGTCTCCGAGTTGCAGGTGCTTTCCTGTAGGGAGCCTTATCTCTTGTTTTATCCGTCGAAGGTGGTGTTGCGAACGGTGCCGGCCTTCCTTCCTAAGGTAGTCTCGCTTTTCCATGTGAAGCAGGAAATTACTTTACCGGTTTTTTTCGCAGTCTTCGGATTCTCCGGGTCAGCGGAGTTTGCATTTATTAGATGCTCGGAGAGCGCTTAAACGGTATCTTCGGCGCACGGCCGATTTTCGCAAGTCCGACAGGCTTTTTGTCCTTTTCGCGGGGCCCAGGAAAGGGGAGGTGGCGTCCAAAGGGTCCATCGCTTGGTGGATCAAGGAGGCGGTTGCCTCGGCCTATATCTTGAGAGGTCGCCCGGTTCCGGTAGGGCTGCGGGCTCATTCCACTAGGGCGCAAGCATCCTCCTGGGCCGAGGTGTGTCTCGTGTCTCCGGTAGAGATTTGTAGGGCGGCAACTTGGTCGTCTCTGAATTCTTTTGCGAGGCATTACCGTCTGGATGTGCAGAGGGCGGAGGAGAGCGCTTTTGGATCAGCAGTACTTCAGGCTGGTCTTCCGAGGCCCTCCCGGATTTGAATTTCTCACTGCTCTGGTACTTACCCAGAGATCCGGGACTAGATCGGTTACACGATCAGGAAGGTGAAATTAGACTTACCTGCTAATTGTAGTTCCTGGAGTGTAGCCGGTCTAGTCCCGTATCCCTCCCCTAGGGTTGCATTTCTGCAGGGGCTTGCAGTGCTCCGGATCTTTACAGGTAAGGGTCTCTTTTCCTGATTTTCCGATGGCCGGTGGTTCTGTTCATTGGGGAAAGGACCAGCCTGCGTAAGTTTAAGTCACAGTTCTGATCAGACAATTTAGTTCAAAGGGGGTGTTCCTCTAGCATAAGTGCGCGGGGTTGGCATTTGGTTGCATTTCGTTGTATTTTTGCTAATTTCTCCGGTGAAGCTGCTTTGTCAATAGGTTACTGGTGGCAAGAGGCAGATCCTGGGAAGATATACCTGTGACATCATAAAAAGGAGGAGTTTCTCAGTCTCCAAAGCTGCTGGATGAGATAGGGAACCCAGAGGTCCGGGACTAGACCGGCTACACTCCAGGAACTACAATTAGCAGGTAAGTCTAATTTCACCTTTTTGCCCTTTTCCAGGCAAATCCCATCAAGCCTATTCCACCAGGGGCAAGAAGGCAGGGATTCTACTCCAGATACTTCCTGGTCACAATTAAGGAGTGGGGATTCTATCCTATTCCAGACCTGAGGAATCTGAACAAATTTCTAGTATGAGAGAAGTTCAGAATGTTTTTTCTTGAGACCCTGATTTCACCTTCCCCCCCCCCACCTCCAAACATTCAAAAAAGATTGGCTATGTTTTCTGGATATAAAGGGTGCATCTCCAGGAACAAGCAGGAATGCAGTCTTCACATATGGGTGACACTGGTGTACCGACCTAGCCCATGCTGAAACGCTCCCCAGCATCCAATTGGAAAGTTTTTTGGGAGCAATCCACTGCGTCTGCGCCTCTGCCTTCCCAAGTCTTCTCCGTTCTTTGTTTTCGCGGAGCCAGCAGGTTGTTTCTTTACTGTCGCTGTCAAAATGTTTGGGTTTTTTTGTTAAATTCTGTACTCTGTCTTTCTGTCGACGCCGGTGCCTTCACTGACACTAGCCCCAATAATTTTTCTTTCTTTTAAAAAATAGTATTTTTTATTTTTCTTTCAATTTTGATGGTTTCTACCACCAGCTAGGCCTTGGCTTACTTTTTCCTACTGCGATGGAAAAACACATTAGTGGTTTAAAAAAATGTAACAAATGTTCTGGTGCTCTATCAGTCAAGGATAAACATGACTGGTGTTTAAAATGTTTGGGCCCTGACCACATTCCAAAACTATTGTATTTTGTTTCAGCAAATGACAAAAAGAGACCTATAGAACAGAGCCAGACAGTATGGTTCTTTGCCCCGGACTTGATTTCAGTGGCTTCCACATCTTTGAGGACATCTGCCATCTCTTATGGTTCTCAGGTGTCACCGAAGTCCAGACACAAAGCTAAGTCTGTTATCAGCATCAGAGACAAATACAGATTCCAGAGGTAAGTCCCTTCATTGTCATCGAGACTCTCACCGGTGACACCTGAGAACCATAAGAAGAGGCCGATGTCCTCTATGTGTAAGCCACTGAAATCAAGTCCCGGGCAAAGAACCATACTGTCTGGCCCTGTTCTATAGGCCTCTTTTTGTTATTTGCTGACACAAAATACAATAGTTTTGGAATATGGTCAGGGCCCAAACATTTTAAACACCAGTCATGTTTGTCTTGGCGGTAGGCCCTGTCCTCCAGAGCACAAGGGGGGGGGGGGGGGGCTCTAGGACACTCCTGAGGCGAATATGCTTCTGTGTTTTACTCTAGAGTCTACCACCTTCAGCTGCATGTTATGATGCTCTTATTTTAGCACCTCTATCGCTGACAAATCTTGATGTTTATGCATAAATTGTGCCCTTGAACTAGACGTTTTTCTCCATTCTGTGCATACTTTAGACCTTATGTCTCATGCCATAAGACTCGAGGTTAAATCTTGAATCATTTTGGTATCTTCCTCAAAATTTCTATGTATATTCTTTTGGAAAGGGTGTTTAGAACTGGGCACAGCATGGGAGATTGGGGTCTCACAATGAGTTGTGCGAAGGTATTACTGCCTTATTTTTTTTTCTGCTGGTCATGTTTTTTCCAGTGCCCCCTACAATTCTACTAATTTTGCAGGTCTGCAAAAATTTTTTTTTCGAGAGCTGTTTTGGTTATGCCACGTAATCTTTGTTTTTTGGTGCGCTGAATCCGAAAATGACCTCCATTTTTTCATAGGACATCTTTCCTGACAATTTAGGTAACTGTTAAATAAGGCAATACCTCAAAATAAATGGAAATAGACTTATAAAATTAGTTTTATTACAATATTTTCATGAAAATCCTTTTTTGAACTGAAATGAGCTCACCTACACACACTAAACTCGATTCTTCTTCCTTGTGAGGCTCCTCTTGGTGCATTTACGCTTGTGAGTAGCATCTGGAATGTCTCTCTGAAGCATCCAACAGTAGTCTGCCATCATTGTAATGCTCCATTTTCCCTGGTATCTCCTTTCCATCTCTTTAATGTCTTGGTGGAATCGTTCACCTTGTTCCTCACTCACAGCTCCCAAATTCTCAGGAAAGTAGTCAAGGTGGGACTGGAGGAAATGCACTTTCAAACTCATCAGGCAACCTAAAGCTTGAAATGCTTTCAGCATTCATCCGATGATCTTTTTGTAGGGAGGATCTTTGTTATTGCCTAAAAATTTCTGTACGACTTCTTTAAATGCAATCCACCCTTCTTTTTGAGGATCCATCATGGTATTGACAAACTCTTGATCAACTATAAGCCGCCTAATGTCTGGTCCGACGAACACACCTTCCTTCAATTTTGCTTCTGACAGGCCTGGAAACTTGGTGACCAAGTATTTGAAGCATTCTCCATCTCTTGGAAGTGATTTTACGAATTACTTCATCAATCCCAATTCTATGTGGAGAGATGGTAGAAGAACTTTATGGGAAGGTACCAAAGTTTCTTGGAGGACATTTTTTTCACCGACTGTTAGCACCCTTGGCTGCCAACTCTTCTTGGTCCAGTGATTTTGTCGGTCTCGACTGTCCCATAGACACAGAAAAAAAGGATATTTGGTATACCCAGCTTGTTGCCCGAGCAGCATGCACAAGACCTTCAAGTCCCCACACACTTGTCAACCATGGTCTTCATATTTAAGTTTACGAAGAACCAATTCCAAGTTCTCGTAGGTTTCCTTCAAGTGTACGGAATGACCTACAGGTATGGAAGCGTAAAAACCGTTGTGGAGTAAAACTGCTTTGAGACTTTTTTGAAGAATCTATAAAAAGAGGCCATTGCTCTGAATCATATTGGATTTTAAATTGACCCATCAGACCTTCGACATTGATGCAATAAGCCAACTTGTCTCCCTGGGCGAAGTAAGGAACGAACTCCTTTTCACGATGTCTGAACCATGAAGATGACACTCGTGGCAACAATAAATTCCTGCTTTTCAGCCTTGATCTGAGTAACTCAGCGGCATCTTTGGGAAGATTCAAGTCTTACCAAATCATTCATCTCCTCCTGAGAAAACAATTTTGGTCTTGTATCATCTTCAAAGTCAGAACTTGATTCGTCATCTGGTTCAGGTATGACTTCACCTTCATCGGAGCTAGGTATCTCTTCCAAGGTAGCAGGGGGCTTGGGTACTGGTATATCTGTGCCATGGGGGATGGGACGACTTGCCGATTGAAGATTGGGGTATGAAATGGAATGCTTCCATTTGGAATTAAACCCTTTCACATCGCATGAACAAAAGTAACAGTCGTCACTATGTTTCTTTTGCTCTTGCCATACCATAGGAATCCCATAACGGAAAGATTTTTTCTTACCCTTGAACCAGTTTCGGAGGTCCTCAACACACAGTTTGCACACTTTATGAGGTGCCCAGACTTTATCTTGATCTCCAATTTTTAGTCCAAAGTATGCAAAGTATACTTTTTTCACAAAGTCTGTAATATTCTGCTGTTGCTTCAACACTGTATATTCACCACAGATGAAACAGAAACTGTCTGGCGAATTAATACACTTTCGCGGAGCCATAACATAACGGTTGAAGAATGACGAGCTAACACGAATTGCGATGAAAAAGTGTGAACAGTCTAGAACCAAGAACCTGATGATGATTCGTGCACAAGTGTGGCATGCAGGAGAGAGCAGCTCTGTGTCTGTACACGAGTCTTCACAGTGCTGGCCACGCCCCCTGCACTGACCGGAGCTGCTGCTATCTGCCCTGTGTCTCCCTCCCACTGGATACTTCAGGAAAGATTAACCCCTTCTACCATTAGAAGCACGGACTTAAAACTTGCTTAGCTTATGTATATATTGCTGACCATCAGATTTACAGTGCTATATTTTTTTTACATAACTCGGACAACCCCTTTAAGGTTATTTTGGCATTTTATATCTTAAATGCACTTATGTGAATTAATAGTAATTTGAATTAATTACTAGTAATTTGAAAAAATTTGATAAATTTGAAGACAGTTTTGCATGTTGTGGCAAATCATGACGTCTAGGAGTTTTTTAATATTTTATTTGTTTTCAGCACACCAAAATACATGGAAATTAGATGAAAATAATCAAACAGCTTTTTAGTCGCAGACCTGTGTTCTTATTTGGCTTTTTGTGTAACATATAAAACGAACCAAATAGATAACAAAATTCATTTTTGTTTCCCATTAGGTTTATCATTTAATATTAGAATCCAGTAATGGATTTTCTTTGATTCACAATTCAGTTATCTTGACTTTTCTCTAAGGTTGCAATTTTGTAGTTTTGAGGGCAAAACGTGTATAGAACTTGTTGAAATCGCAGAATTCATCTTGAGTAGCCTAACTTTAAAGGTGAATTGCAGATTAGCAATAAGAACAATTCATCTAGGTTAGAAACTAATCTTTACTACAGCTTTAGGTTTAAAAAAAATGCAATTACTTGAACGCTAAATAGTGTACTGTGTTCATCATGGGTGTGGATAGAGAGCATATTCTGCTGCTATTCTTTGTCAGTGATTATAAAGGACCAAGCCAATTACAAACTTTTCCTCTGTTTTCTGTTTGCTATTTCAGACTTTGGTGTTAGTGCATTTTTAGCAACTGGTGGTGATATTACAAGAAATAAAGTGAGAAAGACTTTTGTGGGCACGCCATGCTGGATGGGACCTGAAGTCATGGAGCAGGTACTTGTTTTTGTTGAAACATAGAAACATAGAAACATGATGACAGAAAAAGACCACATGGCCTATCTAGTCTGTCCTTCCATAACAACTACAACAGTCCACTTTTTACCTTTAGAGATCCTCTGTTGGTCCCATGCTTTTTTGAATTCAGTTACTGTCCTCATCTCTACCACCTCCACTGGGAGACTATTCCATGGATCCACTACTCTTTCTGTAAAGAAATATATTTCCGCATATCACTCCTGAATCTATCTCCCTTCACCCTCATCCCATGTCCCCTCGTAGCAGAACTTGCTTTCAATTGAAAGAGGCTCTCTCCCTTAACATTTATGCCACGAAGGTATTTAAACATTTCAATCATATCACCTCTATCCCGCCTTTCCTCTAAGGTGTACATATTAAGATCCTTAAGTCTGTCCTCATATGCTTTATAATGAAGCCCATTAATCATTTTAGTAGCAACCCTCTGCACCGACTCCATCCTGTTCACATCCTTTTGAAGGTGCGGTCTCCAGAATTGCACACCATACTCCAAATGAGGTCGCACCAAAGACTTATACAGAGGCATTATCACCTCTTTTTTTCTGCTAGCCATTCCTCTCCGTATGCACCCAAGCATCCTTCTAGCTTTTGCCGTCGCCTTTTCTACCTGTTTAGCTACTTTAAGATCATCAGACACAACCACGCCTAGGTCCCGCTCTTCTTTAGTGGACAAAAGTACTTCACCTCCTATACTGTATTGCTCCCTTGGATTGCTGCAGCCCAAATGCATGACCTACGTTTTTTAACATTAAATCCCAGCTGCCAAATTCTAGACCATTCTTCAAGCTTAGCTAGATCCCTCCTCATGTTATCTACACCTTCCTGGGTGTCTACTCTATTGCAGATTTTGGTATCATCTGCAAAGAGGCAAACCTTACCCGACAGCCCTTCCGCTATATCACTAACAAAGATGTTAAAAAGAATCGGACCAAGGACAGATCCCTGGGGCACACCACTGGTAACATCCTTCTCCTCAGAGTGAGCTCCATTTATTTGTACTCTGTCGCCTCCCACCCAACCAATTTCTAACCCAAGCAGTAACTTTAGGGTCCATCCCTAGGGTGCTCAGTTTGTTTATAAGTCGCCTGTGAGGAACAGTGTCAAAGGCTTTACTGAAATCTAAATACACCACATCTAGAGCTCTCCCTCAGTCCAACTCCCTGGTCACCCAGTCAAAGAAATCAATCAGATTTGTCTGACAAGACCTGCCTCTGGTGAATCCATGCTGCCTCGGATCCTGTAATCCGCTGGACTCCAGAAACCTCACTATTTTCTCTTTCAGCAGCGTTTCCAATAATTTACTCACCACCAAAGTTAAACTAACCGGCCTGTAGTTTTCAACCACATCCTTACTTCCGCTTTTGTGTAAAGGCACCACATGAGCCTCTCTCCAGTCCTTTGGCACCACTCCAGACTCCGACGAGGCATTGAAAAGGTCAGTCAGTGGAGTTGCTAGAACGTCCCCAAGTTCCCTCAGTATTCTAGGGTGTATCCCATCCGGTCCCATCACTTTGTCTACTTTAAGTTGAGCTAGTTTCTCACGAACACAGTCTTCTGAAAATAGTTCAAGATGTCCCTCGCTTCTGTTCTTATTTGTGGGTGTTTTCTGAGGTCCTGCTCCTGGTTCTTCATCTGTGAACACAGAACAAAAATATTTGTTAAGCAATTCCGCTTTATCCTTATCAGCTTCTACATATTCCCCCCCTGCACCCTTGAGTCTGACAATACCACTTTTGCCCTTCCTCTTCTCACTAATATATCTGAAAAATGTCTTATCCCCCCATTTTATTGCATTGGCTATTTCCTCCTCCTTTTGAATCTTTGCCTTCTTGACTACTTTGCTAGCTTCTCTAAGTTTTTCCAAATACAGATGCCTGTCTTCCTCTCTCTGTGATCTCTTGTATTTCATGAAGGCCTCCCTCTTTCTCTTCACTTTTTCAGCTACTTCCTTTGAAAACCATAGCGGTCTCCTGTTCTTTTTGCCTTTATTTACCATTTTAACAAAAAGGTTGGTTGCCTTTAAAATACCCCCTTTCAGTTTTGCCCACTGTTTTTCTACATCCCCCAGCTGTTCCCATCCCACTAATGACTCCCTGAGGTATTGGCCCATCTTTGCAAAGTTAGTCTTCCTAAAGTCTAAGATCCTCACCTTGGAATGGATTCTAACAGCCCTAGTCCTAATACTGAACCACACCATCTGGTGATCACTGGATGCAAAATGATCTCCCACTACAACATCAGAAACACTTTCTCCATTGGTAAGCACCAAGTCCAGTATGGCCCCTTCACGTGTGGGTTCTGTTACCAATTGCCTGAATAGTTCTCCCTGTAGAGAATCCAGGATCTCCTTACTTCTAGATGATACTGCAGCAGGAATGTGCCAATCCACATCTGGCATTTTGAAATCTCCTATCAGTAGCACTTCCCCTTTCCTAGCAATGCTGCGTATGTCTTCAATTAACTCTCTGTCCACCTCTTCCTCTTGTGAGGGAGGTTTGTATAATCACACCAATGCAAATAGATTTCTCTTTCCCTCTTTCTAGTTTAACCCACAATGCCTCCTCTCTCCCTTTTAAGCTCTGTAATTCCAAAGCTTTAATAGTTTTTCCATATAGTGCCACTCCTCCTCCCCTTCTTCCTACCCTGTCCTTTCTGAATAAAATATAGCCAGGTATAGTTACATCCCAGTCATGGTTTTCTGTGAACCATGTTTCTGTAACTGCCACTAAATCCAAGTTAGCCACTCCCAGCAAAGCTTCAACTTCAGGGATCGTATTTCCCATGCTACGGGCATTAATACACACTGTGGGTTCAATAAGCTACGGGCATTAATACACTGTGTGGGTTCAATAAGCTACGGGCATTAATACACACTGTTGAGTCCAGCTTAGAAGTAAAACTTTGTCGTTGACTAAACATAAAGCAAGGAAAGAATGACTTGATACTGGATTAGTAAATCTAAACCTTGTCCACATTTGTATCAATTATGGAGAACAATTAGTAGCTAAAACTCATTACTATATAAGGGCCTGTGTGAAATGAGGTAGCATTCACTGCTTTTTGCTAGCCTTTTCATATCTCCAGTGTCTCAGTTGGAACACTTAATGGAATATTGAGCAGTGTGTTTCATTTTCAGCATTATTAGAGATGAAAATATTTTAGCAGATGAAGTGTAATTTGAAATGCTGTATAAAGTATATTTCCTTATTCTGCTAGACCTGTCCAGTTATGTGGGTTATGCTCCCTTGCCAGCAGGAGGAGGCAGACTTGAGCAACTTTTAGTGATATCACTTTGTATATCCACTGGTGTGCAGCACTGAGGGAAAGCCAGTATTTGTCTCCAGCAGGTGACAAGGTGTTTGGACTGATGCAGCATTGCAGATAGGCCTGTCTCCCCTGGCCCACACCGTAGTGCTCTGGTCTGTGTGACTGAGAAATGAAGGCCCTGTGTTGATTGGAGCTTGGGTATGCCCTTGCCTACTGGAGCAGACAGTTTGTCCTGTGACCACTGTTGCTACCCACAGATTTCTAGTGTCTGGTGAGCCAGAGGGGAGCTGGAGAACCCACGGGGGGGGGGGGGGGGTCGGTAAGTTGGGCCGAGGCCCCCCTTCCCTCTTGCTGTCCTATCTGTATGCATTTTGAGGATGGCCCTTTTTGCCTTTTGTTACTCTCCCATTGTTTTCAGTGATAACTATTTGGTTCTCGTGCTGCTTTTAATAAAGCAGTTTGGGAGAGGGGACTGCCTGGTTTTTTTTTTTTTTTTGGCAGCTGGGCCTCCCAGACCCTGCATTGGGTGTCTGGGGCTTCTCCAGGAACAAGCAGGAAGTCGGTCCTCGCATATAGGTGACATCGGCACCGACTGAACCCGCGTGGAGCATTTCCCCACCTTTCAAAGAAAGCCTTTGGGAATGCTACCATGCATGCATGGTCCCTTCCCACCCAAGGATGCCATCTTGCTCAGTCTCCTTTTTTCCGCGGAGCCCAATGGACGTGGTCCTCGACTCTCCCGGAAAAAGTTTTTATTCCTTCCCTTTGTCCAGTTCGCATACCGGTTCCCTTCCTGCCTCGAGGCGGCACTTGTGCCGATCTCGGCTACCTTTTTTTTTGTGTTTCTTCGAGGTCCTACCTCGACTGGCTTTCGTGCCTTTTTTCACCTGGGGATCGATCCTCTACTCTGGCCAGGTGTATGCTCCCACCATGACTCCCAGTGGGTTCAAGAAATGTGATTGCTGCAGTCAGACTATGTCAATCACCGATACTCATGACTGCTGCATCTGTTGCCTGGGCCACAACAGTTCCACCTGTGACCAGTGCCAGGCCATGACCCCTAAAACCAACAGGAGATGGTTTGAGTTGCAGGGGAAGCTTTTCCCAATGTCTTACTTTGTCCTGGCTTCCCCATCGCCAAGCCCTGAAGCCATCCCTTTGAGAGAGGTCTGGGTGTATTCAGAGTCCTGCGGCGGCAGCTCCTCTGCTGCAGTCCTGGACCCTCCCAAAAAGAAGGTGGACCCGAAGGAGGCGCCTTCTATCAAACCTGGCAAGGTCCCTCGATGGGACTTGGATGACTGAACAGCGTCCTCAAAGTCTCGAGACAAGAGTCCTCGGCTGGCGGAGACCACGCCAGGACCCGTGAGCCTATAGTCGTCCTTGAGGACGCACTCTCCGGAGTGCCTGCGTCTGACCAGAGGCCTTCTGTGTCCATGCTGAGTGCTGCACAGCCATCGGGTCTCGAGTCACGTATGGCGGCCATGGAGTAGAGCAGGGGTCTCAAACTCAAATTGCTTTGAGGGCCAAATGAGGACTTGTAGAGTAACCCGGGGGCCGCACAAGACGCAGGCCTCATTTGCATAAGGGCATCATTTGCATAAATATTTGCATAATGTTACCATACACTAACTTTTAGTAAACATGCCTCTTAATGAGTGTATGGATAAAGAAAGACTAAAAGATTTCTACATTACTATAAACCAGTGCCAACCGCCAGGCACATTAGGAACTACTAGAAACACTGCTCATTTAGAACCCATAGCAAACCTGCCGTGTCCTAACAGCACTACCAGGACTCACAAAGCACCATACCCTAACTATCAAAAGGCAACACTGCAAATATTAAATCAACACATTTCAGAGAATAACAATACATGACCTACTCGGGAAAGAGAACAAGTGGCAATGTCAAATAGGAATTACATAAACAGAATACCTCAGCTCAGTTACACATGCAGAACATACACCATCACCAAACAAGGAATCACAATTTAGAAACAGGAAGACAATTAAACTGGGAACCCCAAAAGCCAAACTTAGAATGTACAACACTGTAGAAATAAAACTATACATTGATTTCCTCTTGTATTAAATAAAGTGCAGACGTTAAAGATGCACATTTCCAAGAGCTGACATATTTCAGTTAATAAATTCAAAATAGAGATATTTTTCTACCTTTTGTGCATTTTTTTTCAGTTGCAATTGTTCCATTCACTTTCTTCTGGTTTCTTTGTGTCTTCTGCTAACTCTCCATCGTCTGCTGTCCATTTGTCCTTTCTTCTTTCCTAGTTTTTTTCCATTCTCTCTACATCTGCTTTAACATACTAATCATTCTCCTTTTGCTCTTTCCTCATTCCTATTTCATCCACTCAAATTTTACCCCTCCATCCTCAATCCCCACTTACTCTCCCAATACCCGGCCAATTGTAGATTTTTCTTCCCTCCCACACAAAATATATTTCCCCTCTCCATTTCACTCTCCCAGCCCCATCCCATTCTAATCGTCCCCCAACATCAACTCCCTTCTAGCTCCTGCCCCACCCAGCATCCGCTCCCTTCTAGTCCCCGCATCATCAGCCCATTTCCAGTCCTAGCTCCCTCCCCTCACAGCCCATTTCCATTCCAAGCCCCCTTCCACTCAGCCCATTACCATTCCAAGACCCTGTCCCCATCAGCTATTTGCAGTTCAAGCTCCCCCTTCTACTCGGCCCATTTCCAGTCATAGCACCCCCCCCCAGTCCATTACCAGTTCTAGCCCCCCCCTAGCCCATTATCGGTCCTAAGCCCCCCAACAGCCCACTTCCAGGCCTAACCCTTCCATCGCCCTATCTTCATTCTTAGCCCCCCCATAACCCCATTTCAGTCTTAGCCCCCAATCAGACCACCTCCAGTCCTAACCCCCCTCTGTCCATTACCAGTCCTAACCCCCATCACCCCATTTTCAGTACTACCCCCCCAGCCACACATCAAGTCCTGCTCCCCCCCCACATCGTCCTGCTCCCCCCCCCCACATCGTCCTGCTCCCCCCCCCCATCAAGTCCTGCCCCCCCCCCCGGGAAAATTAAACTTAAAAAAAAAACAGCTTCTGCTGCTGCTGCCGCCGCTGCCGTGGCCGGCAATAGCAGCAATATCGCAAGTCCCGCGGGCTCCGTCCCCCCCCCCCCCTCCCTTCCTTCCCTTCCTTCCTGCTTGCCTGTCAGCCAGTTCTCCGCTTCGGCTTTGGCTTTCAGAGTCGCGAGGGAGAGCTTCTCCCTCGTGACTCTGTTCAGCCCGCTGGGGCAGATGGGAAATTTCCCATCTGCCCCAGCGGGCTGAACAGAGTCGCGAGGGAGAAGCTCTCCCTTCGCGGCTCTGAAAGCCAAAGCCGAAGCGGAGAACTGGCTGACAGGCAAGCAGGAAGGAAGAAGGGGGAGGGGGGGGGAGCGGAGCGGAGCCCGCGGGACTTGCGTTATTGCTGCTATTGCCGGCCACGGCAGCGGCGGCAGCAGCAGCAGAAGCCGGGGTGTTTTTTTTTTTCCCCCTTGCATCGCGGGCCGCACAAAGGACTCTCGCGGGCCGCATGCGGCCCGCGGGCCGCGTGTTTGAGACCCCTGGAGTAGAGCATCTTCTTCATATTGGCCTTGCAGCGGATGTTGATGTCGGGCCCCCTGGAATCTTTGGCTCTGACACCAGGCTCCCCAGCCTCGGGGGGAGCCTCTGGGTGTCGAACTTGGCACCAAGAGCCACCGGCCTCGTGTAAGTTCTTGGTGCCTATTGAGGTCTTGATCACACTCCTGGGGGTTCCGGTCCTCTCCGGCGAGTTTACAGGAGTCTGACCCCAGGTCCTCCAGGGGGGAGGCCCGATGCCTCAGGGCCGACCCTGGGGCTGACTCCTCAACACCCTCGGGCTCTGGGGGATTGAGGATGAGGCCTCCCCGGAGACCTCCCGACATCGGGACATCCCCTCTGAGCTGTCTCCCCCGGAGCCTTGTTGCCATTCCCCACCTGAAGACGCGGCCTTTCACGACTTTGTGTTTGAAATGGCCTGGACTCTCTTGATCCAGACTGAGTCGGAGGAGGACCCGTGCACCGAGGAGCTCGAGATCCTACAATGAGTCGTTCCCCCTCCCCCCAAGGAGACTCATGGTGCCAGTTCCACCCATCCTCAAGAGATTACTCCTCTGGATGTGGGAGTCCCCAACCTCGGTGCTGGTGATCAGTCAGTGCCTGGATGCCATTAACCATGTCCAGAAGGGTCCTGGGTTCCACAAGCTACAACTTCCCCACAACTCGATGGTGGTTGAGTCCTCCATGCAAAAGCTGAAGAGCCAAAAGACCTACTCTTCATTTCCCCCTGGCAGGGAAGCCCGGGCCCTCGATGCCATAGGGTGCAAGTGCTGCCAGGGCGCCATGCTAGAGTGCCGAATACAGGCATACAAATTGTACATTGGAATGTACTTTGTCCCTGATACAGGCACTCTTGGGGTTCTTGGCGGGCCTTGCTGGGGAACCCCTCAAAGGTTCCAGTCCCTAGCAGCAGGCATCCGGGACTGTTCCAAATTCCTCTCCCGGGTCGGCTGTGACAGGTTCAAGTTGGCGGCGAGGGTTGCAGCCGCTGGCATTGGCACCCAGCATGGCTACAGATCTCGGACCTGGAGCAGTGGGTACAGGAGAAGTTCCTGGATGTCCTCTGCGATGGTGAAAACCTATTTGGGAAACCAATGTCTGATAAGGCTGTGGAGAATTGAGGATGAGGTAGTGACCCAGCAGAGGCTGTCCAACAAGACCTCTGCTCTCCCAAGGAAAAAATCCTCTTGGGGGGGGGGGGGGGAGCCCATTTTCCCTGGGGAAAAAGGGCTACTCCCAGGCTGGCCACTACCAGCTCTGCTCGGGTCAGTCTTACCAGTCCTGACAACCAAAAGGTCAGGGATATGGACCTAGGAAGCCCAAGGCTCCCAAGCCCCATACACCAGCTTCCACCCAGCCGGGGGGGAGCTTTTGACTCCCTGGGCTATCTGACTCCCTGATGAAGCTGTAATTGGCGAAACACCCGGTGTCCGGGCTCTGATGGCCATCAGGAATACTGGCTACTAGTTTGTTGAGTGACACTACAAAGCAAACAATGCCAAAATCAAGAAATACTAAAGCTAAGTATCCTTTGGGATGACTTCACTGCTTTTTTGGATGCTGATTTTCCATTTACATCACGTCTTAGCTGGGTTACATGATGCCTTGTGACACTTGATTTGATTTGGACTGCATCACATTTCATTTTATAGAATTTATCATCTGTGGACTAATGATTTTTTTTCTACAGAGTGCATGGACAAGAGGTTTTTCAGACCACTGTTTCGAGTTCCTCCAGTTGTGTGCCTGCATAAGAACTGTGTAACTGTTGTAAAATAATCGAAGAACAATGCTGATTTCATAGGCCATGAACTATAAGTCATGGTACTATAGGTCAATATACAGTTAATCATCAGTCACTGCTGGCACAGCGCAATTTCTGAAAGCTTGTAGTTTAGACTTTCATTTTGATTAAGTAAATCTTGTTTAATATATTTGTAATTAGCTCTTCTGTGAAAGAATTCTAGCGACACCAGCTGTTAACCCGGTCCCCTAATTGAACCATAGCACAATCATCTTCCAAGTCCCCTTGATCAAGATGAGTGAGAGGAGCAGAACCATGCAGTGACTGCTCCCCTGCCTAATCATTGCTTCCGACACTTTAACAAGGAGTCCTTAGAAACTCTACCCATTCTTAATACAGACATTACGGAGCTTGATATGCTTGTAAATAGCTGGAATAGGACCCCAAGTATGGCCTCACTCCTACCATACACTTTGAAGCCTGCTCAGAAGCACCACATAGCAAAATGGTACACTGCAGAACTACGAGAATCCCTACTTAAGACTCTGGAATCTCGAGCAGAAATGGCAGCACTCAATACATGGAAAGGAAACACACGGAGCAAGAGTGTAGGTGACACAAACGCTTTTATTGGAATCCCCAATGCGTTTCGGCAGGATTGCCTTCCTCAGGGGGTTTGTAAACTTACAAATATAAAATAAACACACATATTAAAAACAAAAAATACACAAATTATCGTAAAAATGGTTATAAACTTGGTGAAATACATAATGATGATAACTGTTAACAAACTAAAGCTGACCGGGCATGGTAAATACAGAGATGACAAAAGGAACATTAATAAGCAGTTGAAAAAAATGTAGAGTACGATACCGGCATCTTGATGTGCTCCTTGAACATGCCTCGTGATCTCTTTGGAATCATTGAAGAACCCAATGAAACACCCTACGAATTCCCCCCCCCAACCACAAATGTTTGCTGATCATTTCCAAATCAAAACCAGTACAAAATTATACTCCCCAAAGCAGAATCTCCAACAGACAACAGCACTACCACTACAGCGAAGATATCTTCCTTTAGCCCAAGTTCCACAGAGCACATCAAGGACATAATAAAAAAGCATCAACACCACTACTTCTCCCAACAACCCATGCCCCATACACTGGATCAACCTAGCACGAACTGAGCCGAGCCCGACCATTGCCAGAATTGCATGCCTCTCTCTCACCACAGGAGTCGTTCCACATGCCCTGAAGACCGCCTCCATTAGACCATTACTTAAACGGTAAACTGGACCCACTCATAAGCTCCTATAGACCCATATCTAGTCTCTCTCTCCTTGTGAAGATAATGGAGAAGATAGTCTGGCAACAGATTCAATACCATATTGATACTGATGCTCCTCTTGACGCGCAGCAGCATGGGTTTAGGCAGCAGCACAATGTCAAAATCCTGGCTCCCCTTCCTCAACAGACTAATCCTAGGCATCGACAAAGTGAAGCAAGGATCCATCCTAATCTTGGACATTGCCTCTGCATTTGTCACTGTCAACCACAACCTTTTACTCTTTGGGCTGCATGAGAAAGACCAGAGAAAGGAGCACAAAACTCAGCTCAGGACTGGTGCGGATCCTATTAACTGGTCGCCAGCAACAGGTACAAATAGGTTCTCGAAAATCAGAGACATACCTGCAAATGCAAGGAGTCCCCCCCCATGACTCATCACTATCTGTCTTGTTCTTCAATATCTACATTCAGCCAATCTGCTCAATAATAGTCATATGGCATATTATATACCCCATTCTCTACAGACAACCTGGATTTGCACCAGGATAGCAGAATGCTTCGATGCAGTCTGAGTGGCTCCTTACACACAACCTTAAAGTGAACTGCAAGAAGACAAAAATGTTTGTAACAAGGAACTAGACCTTCACTCCACCTACTTCTTTTAGGGTAAGAGATGCTGAGCTGATGACAAAGCAGGAAGTATGCTATTTCGGAATCACACTGGACCAATGACTCAGTATGCAGACTCACATAAACAGTTACCAAGGCAATATATCATAAAATGAGAACCCTTCGACACTTACATCCACTACTATAGGCACCAGACTTCCGCACCATTTTCCAGGTACTACTCCTGCGTTTTGACTACGCCAACATCATACTCCAAGACCTACGAAGAAGTACACTACAGCCACTCCAAATGACCATGAATGCTGCAGCTCGAACCTTGCAAGAATCATCTAGAGATGAGCATGTCATGCCCATCTTAAAGCAATTACACTGGCTACCAGTATCAAGCCACCTGAAATATAAAACTTTACTGCTTACATTTAAAGTACTACATAGCCTATTTGCAGCCTCCCTCTCAGACATCACACACAGCTCTTCAAAACAGAGCAAGGAGAACTGGAATGGATAATACAATTGTAACCCCTTCAGCAATAACAAAAAGTACCCAATCTGCTAAGAATCAGGCATTCTTATTATGCATACCAACAATGGAACTCTCTCCCAATCTTGATCCAAACAATTTCTGACATGTCAACCTTCAGAAAGGCAATAGAGGCTCATCTGTTCCACCTATACTATGACCATGTAACATGACCAAATACAAGCATTGTGGAACCTCTGTCTTTTGGGGAAACTGCTAGGTACTTGTTACCTAGATTGGCCACTGTTGGAAACAGGATACTGGGCTTGATCGACTTTGGTCTGAGTCAGTATGGCATATCTTATGTTCTTTTGACCATGTAACATGACCATGTACTCTCTCAGGCCAGCCAGTCTCAGCACAGACTACCCTTATGCGAAGCCCCCAGGAAACCGGTTTTATTATGTAAGAGAGGTTCTCTCAGTTATCCAAGTTGATACCCCTGTTCAGTGTAAAACATTAAATTTCATGTTTTATGTAAACTGCACTGATTTCAAGAGTGCGGTATATAAAATTAAATAAATAAATCTCTCTCATAATTAGGGCCTCCTTTGGCCCAATCTCTACAGGCTTTTTTTTACCTTGTTCCGTATATCTAATTTAGTACTCTGCTTGTAATTAAGATTTCCCATGATATTTTTACTCATGCTGTCTAATTTTTCCAAATTGAAGGACAGATCCAAGCCATGGCACAAACTGTTTAATCCCTTCAAACAAGGGCAGGGTTTCCTCAATTCTTTAAGCATAGTCCTCCATGCAGGAGGAAAAGAGAATGACAGAGATTCAAAATTAATCTGGAGCTTCAGATGGAAAGCAACCAGTGGCCATGAACTTGCATATCTTCTATCTCCAGGAACAAGCAGGAATGTAGTCTTCACATAGGGGTATCGTCGGTACCGACGGAGCCTGCGCGGGAACGGTCCCCAGCATCCAATAGGAAAGCTTTTGGGAGCATCCCACAGTGCCTGCGTGCTGCCTTCCCGCCTTTCCCAACTGTTCCTCTCCAGTTTTTCGTTTTCCGCGGAGCCGACAGGTCGCACATTCTGTCACTGCAGAAAATTTCCCTTATTCTTTTTTGTGGTCGCATCTGCCTTCCCTCGGCGCTATACCGGTACAGCCGGTTGTTCTTTTCTTTTTTCTAAAAAAAAAAAACCAAATAAAAAAACCCCCTTTGTTTCTGGAGTCTTTCTCCAGTAAATTTCTTCTCGGGTGCCACGTGCCATTTTGGGCACTAGGCCCAATTTTTTCCCTCAAAATGGAAAAACCCGCTTCGGGTTTTAAAAAGTGTTCTAAGTGTGGCGGTACCATTTCCGTCCCCGACACCCATGAGTGCTGCCTCAAATGTTTAGGTCCTGACCACTCTATTTCAGAGTGTGTTACCTGTGGGATGATGTCGAAAAGGGGCTGGCAAAACCGAGCTGCTAAACTTAGCACCCTTTTTCCCTCCAATGCAGCCTCCATGGCGTCGACGTCTTCATTTTCCTCCCATGGATCTCAGGTAACTAAACATAAATCTAGCCAGTCCTCAAAGGGTAGATCTCCTTCTAAACATCGAGATGCCTCTGGCGTTGCCCTTGAGGGACTTTCACCGACAAAATTGCCCCAGCGGGAGGCTTCGACTTCCAAAGCACTAACGGGGCTCCAGGGATGTTCTTGAGGCTTCAACTCGGCAGAACTACTGGTGCCATGCTCTGGGTTTCCGGCCGCTTCATCCGGCACCGATATCCAAGCATTGGCAGCGTCGATAGACCAGATGTTCTTGGCTATTGAACGCAGTCTGGTGGCTCTTCTCATGGCCTCGATGCCCCTGAAACCGCTTTAGACAATTCAACCGGTACCGGCACCGACTGCATCAACATCAGCAGGTATTTTACCGGGACCGAGTCATGCGTCTCTATCCGGCATCGACAAGTCAGTACCGGACCACTCCGATGCCGACTTTGATCGGTACCAGTACCGTGCCTTGCACGATCACCCAGATCGGAGATACTTCGAATCCTCGGATGAGTCTGAAGACTGAAAGCTCTGCCGATACCAGAGTACTTCTTCCTGAGGATTCCTCTTCTCCTCAGCATAGGATGTCTCCACTAGAGGATATGTCCTTTCAGGATTTTATCTGAGATGTGGCCCGAGGTCTTTCCATCACAGTGGCTCCTGAAAAAGAGCCTAGGGCAAGGGAATTAGAAATCCTACAATACCCTAAAGCTCCCAAGGAGGCAGCTACCTTACCTGTTCATGAGATCTTGCATGATCTTATGTTAAGGATGTGGGAAACACCTCTGACCACATCTCCTCGCTCTCGAAGACTTGACACCATGTATCGAGTTCCTCCTTGTCCTGGGTTTCAGAAGACTCAATTATCACACCATTCCATGGTGGTGTAATCAGCCATGAGACGGCTAAAGAGTGCAAAAAGGCATGCATCTAATCCTCCAGGACGCGAATGTAGGACTCTTGACGCCTTTTGACGTCGATCTTTCTAGGCTTCCATGCTTTCTGCTAGGATCAGTTCCTATATCTTGAATATGGGAATGTTCCTTAAAGAGGTCACAGGAGATTTAGAGCTTATGAGCCCTCTCCTTCCTTATGATAAAAGCCAAGACTATCTTACTCTTGTTAAACATGCTCAGGATGTTTCCAAGTTTGTGAATCGTGCAGCCTTTGACTGCTTTGAATGCATAAGCAGAACCTCTGCCATTGCCATAGGTGCACGTAGAATTGCCTGGCTCCAGGCATCTGACTTGGAAATCTGGCTACAGGACAAACTGGGGAATATACCTTGCACAGCAGAGAATCTCTTTGGCAAGAATTGGCAGGAAAAAGCTAATGAGAGAGATGCTGACAATATCACTTTGGCTAGATTGTCTAAATCTATAGCTTGTCCTCTGAGGAAAAGATACTCTAAGAAACCATTCTTCAGCAAGAAAAAAAGTTTTATCCCTCCTATACCCAGCAGGGACATCGTTTAGGTCAGTCTGCCCAAAAGGGACAGCAGCAACAACCTAGGCAACAAAGGAAACCAAAAGCAGCTAAGCCTCAACTGGCTCAGCAGACTCTGCCTCCACAGGTGCTTTGACTCCTGTCTAGAGAACTTTGCCTTCCTGGCCCTGAACGGCCCAGAACCCTCCATCATCCCAGGAAGGTTGTCATTTTGCCCCCAGATGGGGTCAGATAACAGCAGAAAATTGGACTCTGTCTATTGTAAGAGAGGGGTACAAGCTTCATTTCCTCAGCATGCCCCCTCCTACAATGGTAAGACAGTTCAATTCTCAGATCTCTCTCAACGACCGATTAGGTCAAGAAGTCACTATGCTCCTTGCTGAAGGGGCAATAGAAGAGGTACCCATTCCCCAACAGGGTACAGGGTTTTACTCCCCCCTATTTCCTTATTCCAAAGAAAACAGGAGGACACAGACCCATTCTAGTCCTCAAAGAATTGAAGAAATTCCTGTTCAGAGAGAAGTTCAAAATGATTTCTCTAGGAACTCTGCTGTCATACCTTCAGAGTCAGGATTGGCTTTGTCCTCTAGATCTGAAGGATGCGTACACTCATGTTCTCATCCATCCAACTCACCGAAAGTTCCTTCGATTCCTTTTTCAAGGGAAGCACTACCAATACAGGGTTCTTCCTTTTGGCCTGGCCTCTGCACCAAGGGTGTTTACAAAATGCATGGCTGTGGTAGCAGCATTTCTACGCACCCTGGGAATATTCCTCTTCCCTCACTTAGACGACTGGCTCATTTGAGCCCCTTCAGAGCCAGAGGTCAGGGTTGCTCTGTCTCGCGCAATGTGCATCCTTCAATATTAGAGACATGTCATAAACTTCACAAAGTCCAACCTTGCTCCCACTCAATTCCTAGAGTTTATAGGAGCTCTTCTGGATACCAGACAGACAAGGGCCTACCTTCCACAGCCCCGCTGCCTTCGCATTGTGCAGTTAGCTTCCCAAGAAGTGCTAAAACCTCCCCTCACTGCTCGGGAAATGTTAGTTGCTAGGCCACATGGCATCCACCGTGCATGTGGTTCCTTACGCTCGCCTCCATATGAGGGCAGCCCAGTGGACCTTATCCACTCAGTGGACTCAGGCGTCAGGTTGCTTGTCAGACAAAATAGCAAACTCAGATCACCTTATTTTGTCCCTCCAATGGTGGCAGTCATCCAAAAACCTTTTGGTGGGGTCTCCTTTTCAGCAACCCCCACCCCAAGCCACTCTAACAGATGCTTCACAGGTGGGTTGGGGAGCCCACCTGCAAGGCCTCTATACCCAGGGTACCTGGACTCCACAGGAGGCCTATCTCCATATCAATCTCCTGGAGCTCAGAGCAATCTTCCTTGCTGTTCGGGTATATCACACCCAGCTCAGCTACAAGACAGTCCTAGTTCAAAAAGACAATCAAGTAGTCATGTTCTATGTGAACAAGCAGGGCGGAACAGGCTCTTTGTCACTTTGCAATGAAGCTTTGCGACTGTGGGCCCTCACCAGAGAACATCAGATTCATCTCCTTGTGGTGTATCTTCCAGGCATTCAAGACTCTTGGGCAGACAGACTCGGTCGAGTTCTACTTCCCCACGAATGGTCTCTCCATGCAGACCAGGTGGCCAAAATATTTCAAGTTTGGGGAACCCCGGACATAGACCTCTTTGCAAGTCCGCTGAATGCCAAACTTCCCCGGTTCTGTTCCAGAATTCCGGCTCGAGGTTGTCAGGTCAGGGATGCTTTCCTCCTCCATTGGGGTCAGGACTTCCTGTATGCCTTTCCACACATTCCCCTAATTCCCAAAACCCTGTTCAAACTTTAGAGACACAGAGGTCATATGATCCTCATAGCTCCACGTTGGCCACGGCAAATGTGGTACCCTCTGCTCCTACCTCTCTCTCAAGCTCTGCCTCTGGAGTTGGGATATTCTCCAGATCTTCTTTCTCAAGAGGACAGGATGCTGTGGCATCCCAATCCCCAGTCTCTGCATCTCAGGGCCTGGTTTGCTGAAAGCCTAGAACTTCACAGTCTTAACCTTTCCCAGCAGGTGAAGGATATCCTTCATGCTTCCAGGAAACCCTCCAGAAGACACTCTTGTGCATTCAAGTGGAAAAGGTTTACCATATGGTGCTCGCAGAAGGGTCTTAACTCTCTTGCGTTACCTCTGGAATCATTACTGGAGTACCTCCTTCATTTATCAAATGCAGGGCTTAAGACTAATTCAGTGAGAGTCCTTTTGAATGCCATTGCAGCTTCTTTCAAGCCTCTCAATGGACAGTCTATTTCCTCTCATCCTCTCATAGCGAGATTTATGAGAGGCCTTCTTTTAACAAAGCCTCCCATTAAGCAATCACCGGTGGCATGGTACTTGAATCTGGTACTTGGGCAGCTCATGAAACCGCCCTTTGAACCATTAGCCACTACCTCTTTGAATTTCCTTTCCTGGAAAGTTATCTCTCATTGCAATCACATCAGCACGTCGCATCAGTGAATTGCAAGCCTTGGCGGCTGATCCTCCTTATACAAGGTTCGATCAAGATAAGGTAGTCCTTGGGACTCATCCACACTTTATGCCAAAGGTGGTCTTGCCCTTTAATTTGAACCGAGCAGTTTACCTTCCTGTATTCTTTCCAAGGCCTCACGCCTCAAATGCAGAAAGGAACCTTCAAACTTTGGACTGTAAAAGAGCTTTGGCCTTTTGCTTGCAAAGGACACAGCAACATAGAAAATCCTCTCAACTCTTTTGTTGCTTTTGATCCTAGTCATTTGGGACTTCCAGTCTCCAAAAGGACACTGTCCAGCACAGTGTATATCTTTTGCTTATGAGAGTAAGAACCTTCCTCTTGAAGACCATGTCACAGCTCACAATGTGGGAGCTATGGCAGTCTCAATGGCTCATCTTCACGCTGTGTCTATTGACATCTTTTGAGCAGCTACTTGGGCTTCGGTTCATACCTTCACAGCCCATTACTGCTTAGACAAGGACTCCCGCCGGGATGCCTTGTTTGGTCAGGCTGTTCTTCAACACCTGTTCCAGACTCAATCAACTTCTACCCACCACCCTGGTGGGATGCCAGAGATCCATGGGGGGAAGTGGAGCCCTTTCACAAGGGCATGCAACTTTCTGGGGCCATCTCCCTGGCATCTGCAGCTAGGGAGCCCCCCATATGTGAAGACTACATTCCTGCTTGTTCCTGGAGATAGCATAGTTACTCACTTGTAACAGGTGATCTCCGGGAACAGCAGGAATTTAGTCTTCACAACCGGCCCACCTCACCTAGGAGTTGTATCTCTCTATCTTTCTCTTTTTCCCTCTCTCTTTTGTCTCAGCTATAAACTCAACTGGAGAGGGACAGTTGGGAAAGGCGGGAAGGCAGCACGCAGGCGCTGTGGGATGCTCCCAAAAGCTTTCTAACTGGATGCTGGGGAGTGTTCCCGCGCAGGCGCCGTCGGTACCAACGATACCCATATGTGAAGACTAAATTCCTACTGTTCCCGGAGATCACCTGTTACAGGTGAGTAACTATGCTTTCTGATTTGATTAGATTTCCTTTTCTCTGAGGCCTGCTTTTATTAGGTACTTTGAGGAAGTAAGTCATATTCATAAACCTAAAATAACACAAGGTGTCACTAGAATTCTTTCACAGAACAAGAGCAGATTACAAATGTATTAATCACAATTTACTTAATCAAAATGAAAGTTGTCTAAACTGCAAGATTGCAGAAATTACACTGTGCCAGCAGTGACCTGTGGTGGACTGTACCTATAGTACCATGATTGATTTTATTCAACCAGTTTTCTATACTGCCTTATCCTTCAATCAAAGTGGTTTACATTATGTAATAACTACAAACATGTTCTGGATACATTCCCTTGTCCCCAAAGAGCTCGCAATCTTATGTGTACCTGAGGCAACAGAGGGTTAAGTGGCTTGCCAAAGGCCACAAGGAGTACCTATAGGACTGGAAACCCCCGTCCCTCTGGCCTGAGATTTCTGTCTCCAGGTGGGAATTGAACCTCCGGCCTGAGGTACCATGTCCTAACCACCAGGCCACTCCTCCCTCACTTATAGTTTATGGCCTATGTTTATGCTTATGCTTACGCCAGCATTGTTTAGTTATTTTAGAACAGTTAAAACAGTTCTTACGACCATTGTCTGATTCTATTTAAAAGCGATGGTGAAAGGCTAAACATACAAGTGAATATCACTAACTAAAATTCATCTAATGAGCACATATTAGAGGCCTCTGAGTAATTTATCTATTTTCAATTACATATTAGGGATTTTGGTATCCCTATCTATCCATTCCTACACTGGGTGGTAGGGAGTTATATACACTTTGACAACTGAATAGAATGGATAAGGAATTAATATTCAGCTGCTGTGATAAAATGTTAATTTTTTACTCTGTGTACTGTTCTGTTAATCAGGTTGCACTGTCAGAATAGATGCCCTGTCAGTGGGGTTTATGCTTTTGTTTCATTATATGGCTATTTATTAATTTTCCCTGTCAATACAAAATGGTATGGTTGCTACAAACCTTGACAACATTTCTGTAATCTAGAAGCCAGCCTATAAGTTTAGGTCAAAGTGCATGCCCTGCCTCCTCCCCAGGAAGGTGTATCGCAGTTACTTTTTTAGGTTTTAGGGCCTACATTAGTAAGACTGTTTGTTTTCCAGTTTTCCATGGGAAAAAGCTTAATACATTTGGCTTTTAATGGGTCACTGCACAGTGCTAACAAAAGGCAGCGGCCTCACTCTTCACTCTCCCACCATCCCCACTGACCCATTAAGCTTACATGTGTGTGTGTGTGTGTGTGGTGCAGAGGTGGGGTGCCTGTGCATATGTTTAGTAGAAGAGGGGTGCTCCTTTTTGCACATATACATTGTGCCCTTTACTTCACATGCATTTATCCTATCCCTTCCCACCCCCCAGACTCTCTTTTTCAAATTCCCCTCCCTTGCACTCACCCCCTATCCTCCATTCTCCAGGACCAAGCAGGAAGTCAGTCCTCACATATGGGTGACGTCGGCGCCGACGGAGCCCTCGCGGAGCAATTTTCCCCAGCTTTCAAAGAAAGCCTTTGCGAATTGCAGCGCACATGCGCGGTCCCCTTCCCGCCCAAAGGTGCCATCTTGGCCAATCTTCTTTTTTCCGCGGAGCCCTACAGATGCTGTCTACAAGTCACCGCTGAAAAGTTGATTTTCTTTATTTTATTATTTTCTTCGGTCCGTTTTCCGTCCGGCCTCGCGACGCTGGTTGCGAGGCCTCCCCTTCTTTTCGTTTTTTTCTGTCCTTAGTGACAAATTCGCGCTTTTTTCACTTTTCCCTGGCGGCGAACGTTCGACCTCGCAGGGGCCCTTTTTCCCCCGATGGCCGCCAGTGGCTTTAAAAAGTGTGTTAAGTGTAAGAAACTTATGTCTCTTACTGACACACATGATTGCTGCCTCCGTTGCCTGGGCCCAGATCATGAAGAAATGATCTGTGGAGCCTGTGGCAAGATGTCCGCCAAATCCTTGCGGAGTCGGAAGCATCAGAGGGAGAGAATCTTCTCTGACCCCAGCCGTACCCGGACCTCGTCAGAGGCGTCGGTGTCCAGGGAATCTGGCTCTGAACACCGTCGGAGCTCCTCTGAGAGGGGGTCTCCTACCCGGGAGCATCATCGGAGGGAGAAAGAAACCCGCGAGGACGGCGTCGGTGGACGCTCCTGGCTCTGCGAGGGCCAGGTCGCATAGCCCCGATAGCCGTCCCGGGTCTTTGGAGCTGGAGCGGCCGTCCAAACAGCCTCGTCTGGAGATGGACTCGTCTGCTCACGTAAGTCCTGTTGTCCTCGTGGACTCGCCTCAGAGGGGTCCGACGTAGGGCCTGATGCCGTCGGGGCCCGAGTTGGGGGCTGCTGGGTCTCCTGAGTTCGGACTCAGGTTGACGGCCTTGGAGAGCAGCCTGGCTGCCTTCATGGACCAGCAGCGGGCATTGATCGCTGACGCTTCTGCCCTGACCGCCGGGACGTCGACGTCTAAGTCGACCCCGGAGACCGAGCCGATCCTCGAGTCCATGCAGGCTCGAGTCGATCCTCGGTCGAGGTCCCCTTCGGCCTCCCATTCGGGGCCGAGGTCGTCGACGCCGACTCCCTCGGCGTTGGGGCGGACGGCGTCTGTGCCTGCCCGGCCTGAGCCGCTCGACGACTCCTCCGAGGAGTCCGCCTGGGAATCCGAGGTGGAAGAGTCACCTGATTCTTTTCGGACTCGGTGTATCCCTTCGAACTCCCCCGAGTCCGAACCTCGGAGACAGTCCCCCCCGGAGGATGCACGGTTCTCGGACTTCGTGAGGGATATGGCCAAGGCCTTGGCCTTCCCTGCGGATCCGGAGGAGGAGCCTCGAGCCGAAGAGCTCGATGCCCTCCAGTATGACTCTCCTGCAAAGGAGCATTTTACTGTACCGGTTCCTCCGATGCTGGAACGACTTCTCTTCTGCATGTGGGAGAGCCCGGCGTCGTCGCCGGTATTAAGCAAGCGGGTCGATGCCATATATCGAGTCTGCAAGAGCCCTGGCTTCCAAAAAGCACAGCTGCCGCACCATTCCATGGTGGTGGAATCGGCCATGCATAGGCTTAAGAGCCAGAAGATGCACTCCTCGGTGCCTCCCGGCAGGGAAGCCCGCAGCCTGGATGGCATCGGTAAGAAGTGTTTCCAGGGCTCTATGCTTGCTTGTCGGGTCCAGACTTACCAGCTCTACATGGGCATGTATCTCAGGGACCTGGCTAAAGAAATAGCCGGATTCTCTGCTGGTCTTTCCGAGGAACCTTGGCGGAGGTTCCTGGCCCTGTCCACCGTTATTCGGGAGTGCTCAAAGTTTATCTCTCGAGCAGCCTACGATGGCTTTGAGGCATCGGCTCGGGTAGCCGCAGCCAGCATCGGGGCCCGCCGACAGGCTTGGCTTCAGTCCTCCGATTTCGAGCCCTGGGTGCAGGACAAGTTGGTCGATGTCCCCTGCAGAGGTGAAAACCTCTTTGGCAAACCTATGGACGAGAAGGCTGCACAACTCGAGACAGAGACTCTCACCAGGACTCGGCTCTCCAGGAAAACCTCTGCCCCTTCCCAGAAGAAGAAGGGCTCGGGGAAAAAGCCCTTTTACCCGAGGAAAGCGGCTGCCTATAAACACTACCCTCATTATCAGGCCTCAGCAGCTCCCCAACAGGGTCAGCAGGCCAAGGGACGGGGTAACGGGTCCCGTAGGCAGCAAGCCCCGAAGCCTGCGCCACCGGCCCCTGCTCCGCAGGGTGGGGGTTTTTGACTCTTTCAGCATAGCCTCTCCCCCTCCGCTGGTGTCTCTCAGCACGGGAGGCCGGCTGGTCCACTTTGCCCACAGGTGGTCCAACATCACGTCAGATACCTGGGTGCTCCACATAGTCCGAGAGGGCTATCTTCTACACTTCCACCAGGTACCTCCCCCTACTTTCCAGGGGAGCCTCTGCGACCCCCTCTTCACCGGGACTTACTCCTTCAAGAGTTGGCAAGTCGTCTTCAGGAACAGGCGGTGGAGCCGGTCCCCCACCACCTGAGAGGTCAAGGCTTCTATTCCAGGTACTTCCTGATACCAAAGCGTACTGGAGGCCTCAGACCCATCATGGACTTGCGGAACTTCAACAAGTTCCTGGAAAGGGAAAAGTTCAAGATGCTTACCCTTGGAATCCTGCTGCCCTACCTCCAGCAGGGAGATTGGCTATGCTCCTTGGATCTAAAGGATGCCTATACTCACATCCTCATCCACCCAAGCCACCGACAATACCTAAGGTTTGTGGTGGCAGGCAATCATTACCAGTACCGAGTACTGCCCTTTGGCCTATCCTCCGCACCACGAGTCTTCACAAAATGTCTCGCAGTGGTGGCGGCTTATCTCCGGCTTCAAGGCCTCTTTGTCTTCCCTTACCTAGACTGGCTCATCAGAGCTCCGTCCTCCACGGAGGCCACTCACGCCACGCAACATACTGTGACTCTGCTCCAGTACCTGGGCTTTGTCATAAACTTCGCAAAGTCCACTTTGCTCCCCTCTCAGGATCTCGAGTTCATCGGCGCCAGGTTAAACACGCTTCAAGCGCGTGCCTTTCTGCCGCTCGACAGGGCACAACGGCTCATGGCTCTAGCCAGCCGCTTTTGCAGCCATTCCCGGGTCTCGGCCAGGTACTTTCTGAAACTGCTCGGCCATATGGCTTCCACGGTCCATGTGACCCCCAATGCCCGCCTGAATATGCGACCTGCTCAATGGTGCCTTCGCTCCCAATGGCGTCAGGCCTCGGACAGACTGGCGGACTCCGTACGAATCTCCACCCCGCTGGTCTCTTCTCTACGGTGGTGGCTTCATCTGCCCAACCTAGTGCTCGGAATGCCTTTTCAGTCTCCTCCGCCTGTTCAGGTACTGACGACCGACGCTTCTCTCCTGGGTTGGGGAGCACATTGCCAAGGGACATGTACTCAGGGTCTCTGGACCCCGTGGGAATCTGCCCAGCAGATCAACTTCCTGGAGCTCAGAGCGATCCGCCTGGCTCTCCGGGCCTTCTCCCACCTTACCGCTCGCCAGTCAGGACGGACGGACGGACGGACGGACAATCAAGTGGCCATGTTCTACGTGAACAAACAGGGGGGCACGGGCTCCTTCCTTCTCTGTCGGGAAGCACAAAAGCTCTGCGCTTGGGCCGTCAGCCGAGGAATCCTCCTCAAAGCTGTCTATCTCCCAGGTCAAGAAAACTACCTGGCAGACAAACTGAGCAGAATCCTCCAACCACACGAGTGGAGATTGGACCAGTTGGTGGTTCAAAGGATCTTTCTCCAATGGGGCCTCCCCGCATTGGATCTCTTTGCCAGTCCTCTGAACAGGCAACTTCCTCGGTTCTGCTCTCGGGAACCGCATCCCCTCCGAGTTGCGGCGGATGCTTTTCTGCTCTCATGGTCCACGGGCCTTCTGTATGCCTTTCCTCCCATGCCGCTGGTGTCTCGAACACTTTTCAAGGTTCTCCGGGACAAGGCTTCGCTGATCCTGATAGCTCCCCGGTGGCCCAGGCAACCGTGGTTCCCGCTTCTGATGCAACTGGCGGTAGATACTCCATTGCCTCTGGGGTTTCAGCCCGATCTCCTGACCCAGGATCAGGGGTCTCTCCTACACCCCAACCTCAGATCTCTTCATCTGATGGCCTGGCTGCTGAAAGGGTAGTCCTTGCTCCCCTCCTGCTGCCTCCAGAGGTAGAAGAGGTCGTGCTAGCTTCCAGGCGACCCTCTACCCGGAAATCCTACGCCCTTAAATGTCGTTGCTTCTCCACATGGTGTACTCAACAATCTCAAGACCCCTTCTCCTGCTCGGTGTCGGTGGTCTTGCAGTACTTGCTTTCCATCTCCAATCTTGGACTAAAGTCCAACTCGGTCAAGGTTCACCTCAGTGCTATTTCTGCACATCTTGTGCCGGTGGAAGGCAGGCCTCTTTCCGGCCACCCTCTCGTGGCACGGTTCTCCCAAGGTCTCCTTCTCCTTAAACCACCTTTGCGCCCCCCAGCCCCAGACTGGGACCTTAACGTGGTTTTACAGCGGATCACCTGTCCGCCCTTTGAACCCATGGCTACCTGTCCATTTTCTTTCTTGGAAAACCTTATTCCTGGTAGCCCTCACTTCCGCTAGACGCGTTAGTGAACTGCAGGCCCTAGTGTCTGATCCCCCTTACACTAGGTTCTACAAGAACGGGGTAGTCCTGCGGACTCACCCTAAGTTTCTTCCAAAAGTGGTCTCCCCTTTTCACATCAATCAGGAGGTGGTGCTTCCGACCTTCTTTCCCAGGCCGCACTCCAGCCGAGCTGAGATGGTCTTGCATACCCTGGACTGTAGAAGGGCGCTGAACTTCTACCTTGATCGTACGTGGGAGCACCGTAAGACTGTTCAGCTCTTCCTGTCTTACGACCCTAATAAATTAGGGCTCCCTGTCTCCAAGCGTACTCTGTCCATCTGGGTAGCTGACTGTATCGCTTGGACTTATGCGGCGGCAGGCCTCTCGTTGGAAAGTCGAGTCACGGCTCATCGGATTAGGGCGAAGGCTGCGTCAGTGGCTTACCTCCGCTCTGTTCCATTGGCAGACATCTGCCGGGCCGCTACTTGGTCTTCGAGCCAGACTTTTGCAACCCATTACTGCCTCGAGAGGGAGTCCCGCAGGGACAGTGCTTTCGGACAGGCAGTCCTCCGTAATCTCTTCGAGGTTTAAGCAACTCCTACCATCCATCCCGGATGTTGGGCTACCGGTTGGAGATTAGTCAGAGAAGATTCCTTCCTTCTGTGCTGCTGAGCTAGAGGGAGCTCATTTTTGTGCTTAGGGTCTCCGGTAGCCTTAAGCTTGGGAGTCCCATATGTGAGGACTGACTTCCTGCTTGGTCCTGGAGAAAGCGTAGTTACTCACCTGTAACAGGTGTTCTCCAGGAGCAGCAGGAATCAGTCCTCACAACCCTCCCTCCTCCCCGTGGAGTTGCAGTCATATGATTTAGTTTTGGAAATTTTTTTGCTGTCTTTTCGCTATGTCATCAGACTGGCCAAGATGGCACCTTTGGGCGGGAAGGGGACCGCTCATGCGCGCTGCAATTCCCAAAGGCTTTCTTTGAAAGCTGGGGAAAATTGCTCCGCGAGGGCTCCGTCGGCGCCGACGTCACCCATATGTGAGGACTGATTCCTGCTGCTCCTGGAGAACACCTGTTACAGGTGAGTAACTACGCTTTCCCTCACCCCCCCCCCCACTAGTCACATAGATGTCTGAATATATTCAAGGGACAGTAGGTTATCTCCACAAACAAGCAAGAATGTAGTCTTCACATATGGATGACATTGGTACTGACAGCCTGCACGGGAATGCGACCCAGCGTTCAATTGGAAAGCTTTTGGGAGCATTCCACTGCACCCGCACAACTGCCTTCTCAACTTCTTCTCTTCAGTTCTTTGTTCTCTGCGGAGCCAGCAGGAAGCAAATCCTGTCATCACAGAAAATTCCTTTTGTGGATAGTGCCTCTGCCTTTCTGCCGACACTGGCACCGTCTAGGACATCGCTGGTTCCCTCACCTTTTCGTTTCTTCGACGCCCTTTTAGGCCTTAAGTCTTCTATACTCTTCTTTCTCAGAAGGTATGGAGAAACCAAACTAGTGGTTTCAAAAAATGCACTGTGTGCCAGCATCATCTCTGCGACTGATACACCTGAATGGTGTCTGAAATGCCTCGGCCCATACCACCAGCCAAAGGACTGTCCCCTCTCCCAGAAGATGACGCGAGAGGCCTACAGAACCAGGCTTCTAAATTATGAGTACTCTTCGTCTCAAATGCGGTATCATTGGCATCCACCTCCTCGAGGGCCTCATCCTCTCATAGATCTTGGGTATTCTCTAAGTCCAAGAAGAATACCGCATCTAAGTCTGCGGGCACTTCCAGGAAAGATCTCGCTGAAAGCACTGAGATCCCTTGGGGGTTGCCTTGGAGTTGGATCTGCTTGCTAAACAGCCCTGGCGGGAGGCCCTGTCGTCCAAAGCCATTGAGGTGGGCTCCAGGATGCCCCTGAAGCCTCGACCTCCAGAGAGCTATTGGTGCTATGCTCTGGGATGGTAGTGCAGATACCCGTTGCAGATACCCAAGCATCGGCAACCTCGATAGACTAGCGCATACTGGCCATCGAGCATAGTTTGGCAGCCCTAAGCAGTCTCGGTACCCATAAAACCATTGGCTACAGGTACTGGGCAGTCTGTTCCGGTACAGACACCTGTTCCAGGTGCATCATCAGCCTGCTACAGATGTCATAGACATCGCTCCCACCTGTGCTCTCCCTAGAAACTGTTACCAATACTGGTGTCATGCCTTAATGGCTCATGAGGCCGATACATTAGAACATTGGTACTGGCATCTAGCTTCGGGTGAAGACCGTACCTGGAGATACTTAGTCCTCTGATTCTGATTTCCCTGATTTGGATGTGTAGTTGCTCAATTCATGGGTGCCCCGGGACATACCTTCAGACCCTTTCCCACCTCAACAGTGACACATGTCACTGCCGGAGGACATGTCCTTCCAGTAATTCATTCAAAACCTAGCCAAACATCTCTCTATCACAGTAGCATTTGAGAAGAAGCCAAGAGCGGAGGAATTAGAAATCCTCTAATACCCAGCAGCACCCAAGGAGGCAGCCACCTTACCGGTGCACCGTATCCTTCATGACTTATGCTCCGTATGTGGGAGATGCCTCTCACAGTCTCTCCTCAATCTAGATGTCTCAATACCATGTATAGTGTACCATAGTCCAGGCTTCCAGAAGCCACAGCTTCCCCAACACTCCATGATGGTGGAATCGGCTATGCGCCGCATCAAAAGTACGAAGACTCATTCCTCTAACCTTCCGGGTAGGGAATCAAGAACCCTCAAAGTGTCTGGGTTTCTGTGTTTCCAAGCATCAGTGCTCTCAGGTAGGGTTAACTCCTATATACTCTATATGGGAATGTTCCTGAAGGAGGTCTCCAGGGATCTCGAAGCCTTTTCTCCTCCCAGATGACAAACGGACAGATTATCTTGCCCTGGTTAAGCATAGTCAGAATGTGTCGAAGTTTGTCAATAGAGCTACTTTCGATACTTTTGAATGCACGTCGTTCCCTGTATATTGTCACAGCCCCTTCCGGTGGCAGCGCGCTGAAGGGTCAGGGCGGACATTTGTTTGTTGAAGCCAGAAACTTTAACTTAGACCAGGTGCATTATGGTCCTTGTAGTTCCCTTCTTTATAAAGAATAGTTGTGAGAGCCTTGTGCTGGGTTAAATATAAGGTTTTATTCCCTTGATGCGCTAAGGTTTTCCAAGAAAACAGAATTCACCTTGATTCAGGGTTTCTACCAAAGTATTTACAAAGTCCAAAACTGTTATAAGAGCTTCATAGTCTTTTCCATTCAAGCAGGCTTTTTCAATATAAACAGGTTAAATAAACACAAAAACTTCTTCTTTTCAGCTCAACAAAGCAATGACATTTTTTAAAGCATGTCTTATGCTATGACTCTGTGAGAGATTCTATACTCTCAGCTACACAGAGTACAGTCCATAGGATATTCAGGTAGCAATGGTTCTGGTTCTACAAGGTCTGTTTGCATATCCTCTTGCTCAGATATGGTGTCTGCTAAGCCTAAGCTTTCCCTAGGCAAAACTGGTTGTACTTCAGTAGTTCTCTTCAAGACTTTCCAGCCTGGCTGGACCTGGTCTGGCAAACAATTAATATGGCTTTTATCTAGGACCTTCTGCACAGGTTTCCAAAGCTTTCCCCAGCTTTGTTTCTCATATCTATGGCTCTCTGGTTTACAAGCCTTTCTAGGATCTGGCACACATTCAGGAAAGAAGGTGTGAATGTACCTTTGTTCTCTGAGACGTGCGTTGCTGGTATTCCCTCTACCAGGCACTCTCCTACTTACACTGTCTTCCCTGGAGACTTCTTTCTGGAGCTTTTCAGCATGGGCTTGTCCTTCCTGGAAGTTGTCCCTTCCTTGTAAGGACTGCAAGCTTAACTGCCTTTCCTTCCGTAGTTGGAGCTTACCCCTTTCTCTCTCCTTAGTAGCAGGGGTTTCTATTGCTCTCTGTATTTGTGGTCCCCTCTGCTCATGTGGTCGTCTCTCTATTCGTGGTCCTCTCTCTATTCTCCTGACTGAGCACTGCTTATAAAGCTGTTTCTTTAGTGAGCTTTCTGACCCTCTACTCAGGTGTGTTTGATTAGCTATTGCATCATTACAATCTGGGTGTGTCAGCCTACCTTCTGCAGCCTCATGCCTACTCCCTCTAGCTGCACTTCTTGGTAACTGTATTCTCTGTAAATCAGTTTCTTTAAAAGAAACTGACTTTTCTCCTAACTCCATAGCCTCAATAGTGTCAGCTTCATCACAATATGAACATACGTCGTTCCTTGTATATAGTTATTAGCTGAATGCAGCAGATTGTGATGTTAAGGTGTTTTCCTTCAATCCCCATCACTCCTTTTTAGCAATGTTCCATGTACAATTTTGTTAAATGCATTTTGTTAAATGTATTTTTCTATACTTTGAGTTCTTTTTAAACCACTTTGATTCTTGAAAGGCGGTAAATAAGCACGCACAAATAAATAGGTCTGTGATTTGCATTGGCGCATGTCGCATTGCATGGCTTCAAGCCTCAGATCTTGAACAGTGGGTTCAAGATAAGCTGGGCAGTATACCTTGCACAGGGGAAAACCTCTTTGGTAAGGACTGTCAAAATAAGGCCACTCAAAGTCTGCAA
Organism: Ichthyophis bannanicus; assembly: GCA_033557465.1. NCBI lineage: Eukaryota > Metazoa > Chordata > Amphibia > Gymnophiona > Ichthyophiidae > Ichthyophis > Ichthyophis bannanicus. The sequence goes on from CM066031.1 coordinate 254,744,349, forward strand.
ATACCACTCTTAGACTGTCCAGAGTTACGTCTGACTCTGCCAGGAAAGAGACTCTTGCAAAGAAGTCTTTCTACAGTAATAAGAAATTATTCTCCTCTTATCTTCCTGCTTCTCAGTATCTGGGTCAGCCCCAACAGAGGAGGCAGTAGCCTCCTAAACAGAAGAAGCCACAGGTGGCTAAATCTCGGCCATCCCCACAGGTACAAGCTGCTCCTGGCTTTTGACCCTCTTCTAGAGAACTTTGCCTTCCTGCCTCTGGAGGATCCTCAACCTCTCCACATAGCAGGCAGACAGTCACTACACCCACAGATGGCACCTCAGAGCAGTGGACACTCACCATAGTTCAGGAAGGATACAGACTTCACCTGTAAGCTCTGTCCCCTCCACATTCAAGTGGGAGTATCAAACAAAACCACCTCTTGCTACTCCTGCAAGACGAGGTGTCCTCCTTTCTCAGGGCGCCATAGAAGATGTCCCAACATCCCAGCAGGGAGTGGGCTTCTACTCTCCCCACTTTCTCATTCCAAAGAAAATCAGAGGATACAGGCCCATTCTGGACCTCAGAAACCAAGTTTCTAGTCCACAAAAAACTTCAAGATCTCTCTTGGGACTCTTCTTCCCTCCCTCCTGAGTCAGAACTGACTCTGTTCTCTAGATCTAAAAGAAGCGTACGCAGATATTCTCATCTATCCAGGACACAAGAGGTATCTACGATTCACCTTTCAGGGAAAACCTTATCAATGCATAGTCCTTTCTTTCAGACTTGCCTCAAGAGTCTTTACAAAGTGCATGGCGGTTGTGGCCACATATCTAAGAAATCTGGGGATATTCATCTTCCCCTGTTTAGATGACTGGCTAATAAAGGCAGACATCTTCCAAGAGGTTCTGCTGTCCTTGCATCATACCATAACAGTACTACAGCACTTGGGATTTGTCATAAACATCTCAAAATCCCATCTCACACCAACTCAGACTAGAGTTCATCGGAGCCCTGCTAGACACCCAACAGTCCAGGGCATTTCTGCTCCAGCTCCATTGTACCCATCTAGTAGAATTAGCGTCCTAGATGCTCCTAAGAGACCATCAGACAGCCTGAGAAATGCTGCAGCTCCTTGGGCACATGGTCTCTACAGTACGTCGTTCCACATGCCCGACTACATATGCAGGTAGCTCAGTGGACTCTGGCCTCCCAGTGGAAGCAGGTCTTGGGCTGTCTCAGGGACAGGATCCAAGTCATTGCCAGTCTGAGCACATCCCTTCAGTGGTGGTGGTCTCCAGAAAACCTGCTCATAGATCACCTTTTCAGATGCCTCCCATATCAATGCACCCCGATGACAAATGCCTCCAAAATGGGCTTGGGAGCCCATCTGGCAATCTGATTACACAGGGGACTCTGGACGGTGCAGGAGTCACAACTCCAGATCATTCTCCTGGAACTTTGGGCTATCTCAAATGCTCTCTGGGTGCTCAAACACCTCACAGGACAGACAATCAGGTTGCCATGTTCTGTGTGAACAAACAGGGGGGAACAGGCTCTTGGGTCCTCTGTGAGGAGATGATACATTTCTGGTCCTGTGCCGTTGCTCACAAATCCGCCTCCAAGTGGTGTACCTCCTGGGGGAATCCAGTGTCTTTGCAGATGGACTGAGTCACATTCTTCTTTCCCACGACTGGTCTCTGCATCCGGACACAGTGTCCTACATCTTCCAGACATGGGGAACTCCAGACATAGATCTGTTCCCGACTCCGCAGAATGCCAAGCTTCCTCGTTTCTGTACAAGGACTCTGACATCCATCAACCAACAGGTGGATGCCTTTCACCTGCACTGGGGTCAGGGTTTGCTTTATGCATTCCCTCCCATACCCAAGATGCTTTTCAAGCTTCAGTCCGACAGGGGCACCATGATTCTCATAGCCCCTTGCTGGCTGCGGTAACTGTGGTTTCCGCTGCTATTACGTCTGACTCAGACTCCTCCTCTGCAATTGGGATATGTGCCGGATCTCCTCTCCCAGGACAAAAGCTCAGTGCTCCATCCCAATCCTCGGTCTCTCCACCTCACAGATTGGCTTCTGAGAGCATAGCTTTTACAAGCTTTTGACTTTATCAGGATGTTAAGGAGATCCTTTTGACTTCTAGAAAGCCCTCCATCCAGATGTTCATATGCTTTTTAAGTTTCGTAGATTTTCTCTCTGGTGTTCCCAGAAGGATCTCAATCCTTTTTCTGCTGCAGTGGAGTCACTCCTTCAGTATCTCCTCCACCTGTTCTCGACAGGTCTAAAGACAAATTCAGTGAGTCCACCTTAGTGCCATTGCAGCCACTCATCTACTCAATGGACAGCCCTTCTCACAACCACTAGTAGCACGTTTCATGCAAGGTCTCCTGCTGTCCAAACCTCCCATTAAGCCACCTCTGTTTGCTTGGGACCTTGATGTTTTAGCACAGCTCCTCAAGATGTGCTTTGAACCATTAATTACGACCCCAATCAAATTCCTCTCGTGGAAAGTTATTTTCCTAATTGCCCTTTAGTTAGCCGCATTAGTGAGCTTCAGGCTTTGGTGGCAGATCCTCCCTACACCTGCTTCTGCCATGACAAGGTAGTCCTTCAAACTCACCCACACTTTATGCCAAAGGTGGTGTCTTCCTGTCTTTAAACCAGTCAATTTTCCTTCCGGTTTTCTTTCCTAAACCGCATGTGTCTAGAGCGGAAGCAACTCTGCACACTCTTGACTGCAAGCATGCATTGGCTTTTTATCTCCAGAGGACTCAGTCATCATAAGGCCTCACAATTGTTCATATGTTTTGACCCCAGTCACCTGGGATTACCTGTTTCTAAGTGTACGCTCCCCAGATGGATAGACTGCATTTGTTTGACTGCATTTGTTTATGACAAAGCAGAGCTCTCGCTGGAGGGACATGTCAATGCTCACAATGTTCGTGCCATGGCCTCCTTGATGAAAAACCTCGGCTCCATAGCCATCGATGAAGTTTGCAAAGCAACAACTTGGTCTTCTGTCCATACTTTTGCTGCCCATTATTGTCTGGACAAGGATTTCCGTTGGGATGCCATGTTTGGTCAGGCTGTACTTCAACACCTCTTTCAGACTTAGAGGTAACTTCTACCTTTTGTCCCGGACTTTGAAGATATCAGAAATTCGTGTGGAATCTATGACCACCTCATGCCTATTCCGAGGTGGACCTCTACTGCTTCTGAGGTCACTTCTTTTGACATCTGAGAGCTAGGGAGTCCCATATGTGAAGATTACATTCCTGCTTGTTCCTGGAGATAGTGTAGTTACTCAACCTGTAACAGGTGATCTCCAGGAATAGCAGGTATTTAGTCTTCCCAACCCGCCCTCCTCCCCTAAGAAGTTAGTTTCATTTGCTCCCTTTTCTCAGCTACAAACTCAACTGAAGAGAGGGAGTTGGGAAGGTGGGAAGGCAGTTGTGCAGGCACAGTGGAGTGCTCCCTAAAGCTTTCCATTTGAACGCTGGGGAGCATTCCTGCATGGGCTCCATCTGTACTGACGTCACCCTTATGTGAAGACTAAATTCCTGTTACCAAAGATCTCCTGTTACAGGTGAGTATGCTTTAGTTACTAAAACCTACTGACACTTTAATTTAGTCAGCTGTCTGCAGCAAACTTACTGTGTGTTTTTTTTTTTTTTGAAGTCTTTACAGATGCTGACTCACGGCTGCAATTGTTGCCCTAGTCAACACTTTTGCACGTGGGGGTTAGGATCCCTGTGGGCAATCACCGGCTGCTCATGTGCTCTGAACCCCTGGCTTCAGGTCCAAATTTATTTTTTTATTTGTCGCCATGGCAACCTAGCGCTTGGGGTTTGTTGAACCCTGGGTTGCTGTGTTAATTCACTATATTAGATTTTTTTATTTTAAGTTGTAACCAAGAAAACGCCCCCAGTGCACAAAAATTAGATGAATAAACACCACGATCTAGTATTCACTCCTCACTTGGCTTTTATCTTCCACTCAGTTTTTCTTTTCTGTGCTAAGAACTTCTGAATGACACAAAGGGACATATTTGATTCCACCAAAAAAAGTACCAACAAAAACATACATATTTTTTTTTACCCCAGAAAAAGTACTCAAAAGTATACATCCTATTAAAAGCTTGGACATGGAAACTCTATTTTGATACTTTGAATTGTTTAAGATAAGTGCTATTGCAATTATTTATGCTGATGTAGTGTGTTTTTTTTTAATGAAGTAGAACATTTTAACTTTTTTCCCGGCAATGTTCCTGTATGGGAACATGACAAACGTTACCTATGTTTTATGTACGTGATTTTCGAATACAAATATTCTTTGCAAAATGTGAACAAGTGGTGACGACATATTTAACAGCGGTGCAAACATTAAATGGTCTCAGTTGCACAACAGTTTTAATGTCACTTTCACATTTTTTTACAATTTGAGGGTAAGTCAAATTTAGCAGTTATAATTCTGAGATACTTGGTGGTTTTACATTTTGACGCTGATCATTGTATACGAGACATGCCTGGTCATGTTGCACAGGTGCACTCACATTATCTCCAGGAACAAGCAGGAATGAGTCTTCACATATGGGTACGTCGGTACCGACGGAGCCTGCGTGGGAACGCTCCCCAGCTTCCCAAAAAAGGAAAGCTTTTGGGAGCATCCCACAGCGCCTGCGCGCTGCCTTCCCGCCTTTCCCAACCGCCTCTCTCCACGGAGCCAGCAGGTCGTGTTCCTGTCACGGCTGAAGAAGTTCTTTATTTTATTTCTTTGGTCGCGCGTCTGCCTTCTTCGACGTCGGACCGGTACCGCCGGTCTTTTCTTTCTTTTTCTTAAAAAAAAAAAAAAAAAGAATACTTCCGTTCCACTTCAGTGTATTTTTTCTTTGTTGGGCCTTAGGCCTAACAGAAAATTCCTCATGGAAAAGCCCGCCTCCGGGTTTAAAAAATGCACTAAGTGCAGCGGTACCATCTCTGTTACCGACACCCATGACTGGTGTCTTAAGTGTTTGGGTCCTGACCATTCCATCATGGATTGTCCGTCCTGCTCCATGATGTCTAAAAGAGGTTTACAGAACCGAGCAGCCAAGCTCAGTACACTGTTTCCCTCTGATGCAGCTTCGGTGGCATCAACGTCTTCCAGGGCTGTTTCTTCCTCCTATGGATCTCAGGTAACCAAACATAAGTCTAGCCGGTCCTCGAAGGGTAGATCTCCCTCTAAGCATCAAGATGCCTCCGGGCTTGCCCTCGAGGATCCTGCACCGGCAAAAGTACCCCGGCGGGAAGCTCCGGCTTCCAAAGCTCCTCCTATGGGGTCACAGGTTGACATCGATGGCACGGCCTCGACCGATCACCTGTTGCAATGTTCTGGGGTACCGGTGGAATCCGCCGGTACCGACCTCCGGACATTCATGGCATCGATGGATCAGAATGTTCTGACCATGCAGCGTGCCATTACAGCATTCATACAAGCTGCGACGCCGCTGGTACCGCAACAAGCTTTGTTCTCGGTACCGGCTCCGATATCGGTTCCGGTGCCGGTACCGGTTGCATCGACATCGGCTTTGGTGTCGACTGCAGCGGTACCCTGTCCGATGATGCCTATCGGTACCGATCCGGTACCGATGACTCCCGTTGTCGATACCACCCGGTATACGTATCGGGCTTTACAAGAGCATCCAGACAGGCGATACTTCGATTCCTCCGAAGACTCTGATGCATCGGAGGCCTCTGTCGAAGCATCGGTACTTCTTCCTCAGGAGCCGCCTTCTCCAAAAAGAATGTCCCCTCCAGAAGACTTGTCTTTTCAAGACTTCATAAGGGAAGTGGCCAAAGGGCTTTCTATCTCAGTAGCCCCTGAGACAGAGCCTAGAGTCAAAAAATTGGATATTTTGCAATATCCTAAGGCTCCTAAAGAAGCAGCCACTTTGCCAGTTCATGAGATCCTTTATGACCACATGATAGGCATATGGGAGACTCCTCTCACCATCTCTTCTCATTCTCGTAGGTTGGATACCATGTATCGTGTCCCTTCTTGTCCTGGATTTCATAAAACTCAGCTTCCTCACCATTCTATTGTGGTGGAGTCTGCTATGAAAAAGTTAGTGCAAAGAGGCACTCATCTGCTCCTCCAGGAAGAGAATTTAGAACCTTGGATGCTTTTGGCAGGAAAATTTTTCAAGCCAGTATGCTTGTTGCCAGAATCAACTCCTATAGTCTATATGGGGATGTTTCTGAAGGAAGTTACAGATCATCTGCAAACTTTCCTCCCTTTTCTTCCAGAAGATAAAAGGGAAGACTTTCTTACCTGGCTTAAGCATGCCCTCTAACCGTGCAGCCTTTGACTCTTTTGAGGGGGCCAGCAGAGCCTCGGCCATTGCCATAGGTGCATGCCAAATTGCTTGGTTACAAGCTTCTGATTTGGAACCCTGGGTCCAAGATGGATTAGGAAATCTTCCTTGTACAGGTGAAAACCTGTTTGGCAAAGATTGGCAAGCAAAGGCCACTCAGATGGATGCAGAAAATTCTGCTTTGGATAGGCTTTCAAAGTCTACCTCTAATCCTGTCCAGAAGAGGTTGTTCAAAAAGACATATTTTCCCAAGAAGGGAAGATATTATCCTGCTTATGGTCAGCAGACATCTTCTGCAGGTCGTTTTGCTGCGAAGCGTCAACAACCTAAACAGGCCAAGTCTAAGGCTGCAAGGCCTACTGTAGCCCAACAGCCTCAGCCTCCTCAGGACCTTTGACTTGCACCTAGAGAACTTAGCCTTTCTAGCTTTAAAAGAACCGGAGCCTCTCACCATTCCAGGAAGGTTAGCTCACTTTGCTCCCAGATGGGAGCAAATCACAGCAGAGCAGCGGACCCTTTCCATCATAAGGGAAGGGTACAAACTTCATTTCTTAAACCTTCCTCCTCACACCATGGTGAGACAGTTCAATTCTCCAACATCTCTCCTTGACCTTCTGGGTCAAGAGATTTCCACCCTTCTTGCCCAAGGGGCAATAGAAGAAGTACCTCTTCTTCAACAGGGCTCAGGGTTCTACTCCCCCCTACTTTCTCATTCCAAAGAAAACAGGGGGTTACAGACCCATATTAGAGATCAGAGAATTGAACAAATTCCTATGCAAAGAGAAATTCAAGATGATTTCTCTGGGTACTCTCCTTCCATTCCTTCAGAGTCAGGATTGGCTTTGTTCTCTAGATCTCAAGGATGCGTATACCCATATACTCATCCATCCAGCACACAGAAGGTTCCTTCGGTTCCTTTATCAGGGAAAGCACTATCAATACAGGGTGCTTCCCTTTGGTCTGGCCTCTGCTCCAAGAGTGTTCACAAAATGCATGGCAGTAATAGCTGCATTTCTACGCAATCTGGGAATATTCGTATTCCCATATCTGGACGACTGGCTCATCCGAGCTCCATCCCAGTCAGAGGCCCAGACTTCCCTAGCCTGCACAATGCGTGTCCTGCAGTATCTGGGACTAGTTATAAACATCCCAAAGTCCCAACTCACCCCCACTCAGTCTCTAGAGTTCATAGGGGCCTTCCTGGATACCACAACTGCAAGGGCCTATCTTCCCCAGGCCCGTTGCCTACGCTTAGTGCAGTTAGCCTCTCAGATTCAGTTAAAAACCCATCTAACTGCTCGAGAGATGTTACAACTGCTAGGCCACATGGCATCCACGGTGCATGTGGTCCCTTATGCTCGCCTTCACATGAGGGCAGCTCAATAGACTTTGTCCACCCAGTGGACCCAGGCATCTGGAAGTCTGTCAGACAAAATAGCAACCTCCAGGTGCCTCTTTTGGTCTCTCCAGTGGTGGAAGTCCACTCAAAATCTGTTGCTGGGGTCCCCCTTCCAACAGTTGCTACCCCAAGCAATCCTTACAACAGATGCCTCTCCAAAGGGTTGGGGAGCTCATCTTCAAGACCTCTCCACCCAGGGCATTTGGTCCCCACAGGAGACCTCCCTACATATCAACTTCTTAGAGCTCAGAGCAATCTTCTTGGCTCTGAGTCTTCCATACCCTGCTCAGCTACAAGACAGTCCTCATTCACACAGACAACCAAGTAGCCATGTTCTATGTGAACAAGCAGGGAGGGATTGGCTCTCTCGCTTTGCAACGAAGCTCTGAGATTGTGGTCCTTCGCCAGAGAGCATCATATTCATCTTCTGGCAGTATACCTTCCAGGAGTTCAAAACTCTTGGGCAGACAGACTCAGTCGAGTTCTGCTTCCACACGAATGGTCCCTTCATATGGACTAGATAGTCAGAATCTTTCGAATTTGGGGAACCCCGGACATAGACCTCTTTGCAAGTCCATGGAATGTCAAACTTCCCCGATTCTGTTCCAGAATGCCATGTCAGGGAGTTCAGGCCAGGGATGCCTTCCTCCTTCATTGGGGTCAAGACTTCCTGTACGCCTTTCCACCCATCACCCTAATTCCCAAGACCCTGTTCAAGCTTCAGAGAGATCAAGGGACTATGATCCTCAGCTCCACGTTGGCCACGCCAAGTGTGGTACCCTCTACTTCTGCATCTCTCTCAAGCTCCCTCCCTGGACTTGGGGTCTGCTCCAGATCTCCTGTCTCAGGAGGGGGGAACGTGGCACCCAAACCCCCAATCTCTCCATCTCAGGGCTTGGTTGCTGAAGGCTTAGACCTTCAAGATTGGCATCTTTCTCAGCAAGTATGGGATATCCTTCATGCTTCCAGAAAGCCTTCTACTAGACGTTCCTATGTCTTTAAATGGAAAAGGTTTACCATTTGGTGTGCTGAGAAGGGTATTAACCCTCTAGCAATACCGTTGAATTCTTTACTAGAGTATCTCCTGCATCTTTCCCACGCAAGACTCAAAACAAATTCAGTAAGGGTCCATTTGAGTGCTATTGCAGCATCCCTCAAGCCTCTCAATGGACAACCTGTCTCCTCTCATCCTCTTATTGCGAGATTCATGAGAGGCCTTCTTTTAACTAAACCTCCCATCAGACCACCTCCAGTGGCATGGGACTTGAATCTGGTTCTTGGTCAGCTCATGAAGCCACCCTTTGAACCCTTAGCCACTACCTTCTTGAAATTTCTTTCCTGGAAGGTTATCTTTCTTATTGCAGTCACCTCAGCTCGCCGCATCAGTGAACTGCAGGCCTTAGTGGCTAATCCACCTTATACAAGGTTCCATCATGATAAGGTAGTCCTTAGGACCAATCCACACTTTATGCCTAAAGTGGTCTCACCTTTTCATCAAGAGGTGTATTTACCTGTCTTTTTTCCAGGTCCTCATGCATCAAGTGCAGAGAGGAATCTTCATACCTTGGATTGTAAGAGAGCTCTTGCTTTTTACTTACAAAAGGACACAGCAACATAGAAAGTCTTCTCAACTCTTTGTTGCTTTTGATCCCTCTCATTTGGGACTTCCAGTCTCTAAGAGGACACTGTCTAATTGGATTGCTCAGTGTATTTCTTTCGCCTACCAGAGTAAGAACCTTTCTCTGGAGGGCCATGTCACAGCTCATAATGTGAGGGCCATGGCCACCTCTATGGCTCATCTAAATTCTGTGTGCATTGACCAGATCTGTCGAGCGCCACCTGGGCCTCGGTTCATACCTTCACAGTCCATTACTGTTTGGACAAGGACTCCCGCTGGGATGCCTTGTTTGGTCAGGCTGTTCTCAAACACCTGTTCCATGCTTAATCAACTCCTACCCTCCATCCCTGGTTGGATGCCTGAGATCCATGGGAGGAGGTAGAGCCCTTCTCAGGGTCTCACAACCTTGGGGATCTCCCATGCATCTCTAGCTGGGGAGTCCCCATATGTGAATACTCATTCCTGCTTGTTCCTGGAGATAGCACAGTTACTTACCTGTAACAGGTGATCTCTGGGAACAGCAGGAATAAGTCTTCACAACCCACCCACCTCCCCTAGGAGTTGTATCTCTCTATCTTTCTTTCCTTTCCTCTCTTTCTTTGTCTCAGCTTTAAAACTTGAACTGGAGAGAGGCGGTTGGGAAAGGCGGGAAGGCAGCACGCAGGCGCTGTGGGATGCTCCCAAAAGCTTTCCTTGTTTGGGAAGCTGGGGAGCGTTCCCGCGCAGGCTCCGTCGGTACCGACGTACCCATATGTGAAGACTTATTCCTGCTGTTCCCAGAGATCACCTGTTACAGGTAAGTAACTGTGCTTTATTTGATTTGTGATGGGGGTACATTTTATGTATGTCTCATGTTCCTATATAGGAACACTGCCAGGATTATCCAAAAGTCGACTAATAATTGCCAGTGCGCATTGTTTTCAAATAATTCCTTCAGTTTTGATAAACAATGGACACAAGAAGCTTCTTTGGCACCAGACGTAGCAAGCTTCATCGGGCAGTTACAGTCCAAGATGCTATGTCAACTGTGGAATGTTTCTCGTCCGACAACCATCGTGTTGCCGCCGTCTGCAGGTGATTCTGCAGCTGACAGTGATGTCGAAGATGTTCCTGACAATTTGAACAATGATGACCCCTTTGAAACTGCTGGCGAACTGGAAGTGATAGCAGAGGAGACAGACGAAGATGAGTGTTAGTAGTGAAGATGAAAGCAGCCCTCCAGCAAAAAAAGTGTAAGAATCTGAAGCAGAAACAGGCAATTCAGTGGAAAAAGTCAAAGTTCACTAAGGTAATTTCATCGCTGGTGCCAAGTCATTTACCTGACAGTTTTCCTGATCTGTTGTCACTTTCTCCGTTTTCCATATGGAGCCTTATATTCAATGACAAAATGCTAATGGAAATTGTAACGCAAAGCAACCTTTATGCTAACTGAGATAAGAACGACAGTTTCAAGTCACAGTGGATGAAATTTGTAGCTTTCTGGGAATCCTGCTGTTTGGCTATCAAGTCCTGCCACAGGAGTCAGACTACTGGAGCAGATCAGCAAGATATTGTCCGTGAGGCCATGAGAAGCAAGAGGTATCAGACCATCAAAAAATACTTTCACTTGGCTGACAATGCTGAACTCAAAGCAGGCGACAAGACAGTTAAGGTTTCTCCACTTATTAACTGCCGTCAAGGCGAATTCATGGTGCAGTTTGGGTTTTTTCACCATGAACTGAGTATTGACGAGTCTATGACTCCGTACTTTGGCTGTCACAGCATGAAAATGTTTATAAGAGGAAAACCAATTAGATTTGGTTTTAAGTGGTGGTGTATGTGTGGCATCGATGGCTACTCTTACAACATTAAGCTGTACACCGGACAAGAAAGTTCTACGCATTCGATGGAACCTCTGGGCTCCAGGATCATAAACCATATGGTTGTTATTGAAAAGCATTCAGATGTAATTCGTCGCCACCTGTTCTTCGATAATTTTTTTTACAAGTTTCGCCCTGATCAAGTCACTCGCAGCGAGAAATGTTGCAGCTACAGGAACCATTCGGGAACTGAGAACTGGTGGAGCACACAAAGAACTTCGAAGTACAAAGGACATAAAGAAGAGTGGCCAGTGAGGAGACTATGATTACCGATGTGATGGATCAGTCTATGTAGCAAAGTGGCATGACAGTCCTGTTCTTTGCATTGCCAGCAGCAATCTCACACATGACCCACTTCAAACCGCACATCGCCGAGTCAAGGGTACATCAGATGTTGCTGTGTCTCAACCCTTTGTGGTGAAGCGCTATAATGAAGGAATGGGTGGAGTGGATCTCATGGACAGGCTCTTAGCAAGCTACAGGCCGTCTGTGCGTGGAAAAAAATGTCGGTGGCCACTATTCACAAACGTCCTCAACGTATCTGTCGTGGCTGCTTGGAAAATACACTGTCACCTTCATGGAAGTGACATGGATCATCTGACATTCAGACATGACATCACCTTGTGTCTCTTGAAGGGCACTGCCATTCAGGAACATTCAATCAGATCAAATCACGTAGCCAACTTGCCAAAAGATGTCCAGCAGGCACAGGAGTGCAACAAAGGGCAAGAGTCGTCGGTGGGTGTAAACGAATTTTTATTAACCCCTACGCGTTTCGGCCGTAGCCTTCTTCAGGGGGCACACAGCTAAATGACATACAACATATAAAACATATAAATATATTAAAAATATTAAAAAACATATTTGCCTATGACAGGGGTCTGCAACCTTTAAGACATAAAGAGCCACTTGGACCCGTTTCCGAAGGGAAAAAAAAAACTGGGAGCCGCAAAACCATTGCGACATTTAAAACAAATCTAACACTGCATATATTGTTTCTTACCTTAATGCTATATACGACCCCCTACTTTTCCTGTTAAAATATAGATGTTTGGCCTATACTCGCCGTATAAGACTACCCCTCTTCCTTCGCACACCAAAAAAAATACGCCAGAAAATATAACAACAAGAAGTAACAATATTTGATTTCAAAATTATGATGATTTTGTAGTCAAATCACTAATATGAAATAAAATTATTTTTTTTACCTTTGTTGTCTGACCAATTTATTCTTTGATCATGCTGGTCCCGATCTGAGGCTTCTGCTTTCCTGTCTTCTCTTAGCTCTCTTTCTGTGGTCTATGGTCCATCTGCCAGTTCTTATCTCTTCTTTCGTTTTCTTCACTTCTTTCCATCAGCCTATTTCCAGTCCCAGTAACCCTCCCCAATATCAGCCCCTTTCCAGTCCTCACTCCCAGTACCTTCCAATGTCAACTTGCATTCCCATGATTGCCACTGGTGTCCATTTCCTTCCAGTCCCCCTCCTTCCCCACTGACCAGTCCCTTCTAGTACAAATACCATGGCAGCCCCTCTCAGATCCAGTTCCATTCTCCCATCCCCTCATATCAGCCCATTTGTAGCCTTAGCCCCCAGTTATCTTCCAGGGCCAGCAGCTCTATCCTCCCCTCCCCACAATCAGCCCATGCCCAGTCAAAGCCCCCCAATCAGCTCGCTTCCAGTGCTAATCCCCCCTCAACCCCATTACCAGTGCTAGCCACCCCTAATCAGCCCAATACCAGTCCTACCCCCCATCAGCTCATTACCAGTCCTAGCCTCCCCTAATCAGCTCATTTCCAGTGCTCGTCCCCTCAACCCCATTACCAGTGCTCCATCCCTCCATGTCAGCCCCCTCCCTCCCTCCATCCATATCAGCTCCCTCCCTCCATCCATATCAGCTCCCTCCCTCCATGTCAGCCCGCCTCCCCAATCCCTCCATGTCAGCCCCCTCCATGTCAGCCCCCTCCATCCCTCCATGTCAGCCCCCCTCCCTCCATCCATATCAGCTCCCTCCCTCCCTGTCAGCCCCCCTCCCTCCATCCATCCATATCAGCTCCCTCCCTCCATGTCAGCCCCCCCTCCCTCCATGTCAGCCCCCTCCATCCCTCCATGTCAGACCCCCTCCCTCCATCCATTCATATCTGCTCCCTCCCTCCATGTCAGCCCCCCGCCCTCCATGTCAGCCCCCACCATCCCACCAAGTCAGCTCCCCTCCCACCCTCCATGTCAGCCATTCATGTCAGCCCCCCTCCCTCCATGTCAGCCCCCCCTCCCTCCATCCATTCATATCTGCTCCCTCCCTCCATGTCAGCCCCCTCCATCCCTCCATGTCAGCCCCCCTCGATCCATCCCTCCATGTCAGCCCCCCTCCCTCCATGTCAGCCCCCCTCCCTCCATTCATTCATATCTGCTCCCTCCCTCCATGTCAGCCCCCCTCGATCCATCCCTCCATGTCAGCCCCCCTCCCTCCATGTCAGCTCCCTCCATCCCTCCATGTCAGCCCCCCTCCCTCCATCCATTCATATCTGCTCCCTCCCTCCATGTCAGCCCCCCTCCCTCCATGTCAGCCCCCTCCATCCCTCCATGTCAGCCCCCCTCCCTCCATCCATTCATAGCAGCTCCCACCCACCATGTCAGCCCCCTCCATCCCTCCATGTCAGCCCCCCTCCCTCCATCCATTCATATCTGCTCCCTCCCTCCATGTCAGCCCCCCCCATCCATCCATTCATATCTGCTCCCTCCCTCCATGTCAGCTCCCTCCCTTCTTCTGCAGCCGCGGCTCCCTGTCTCTTACGGAACCGCGGCTGTGCGTTTAAAATCATCTCGGAGCCCTTCCTGTCTTGACGGGCTCCGTGCAGCATTGTCCCGCCTCCAAAACTTCCTTTAGAGGCGGGACAATGCTGCACGGAGCCCGTCAAGACAGGAAGGGCTCCGAGATGATTTTAAAAGCACAGCCGCGGTTCCCTAAGAGACAGGGAGCCGCGGCTGCAGAAGAAGGGAGGGAGCCCATAACGCGACGTTTAAAGCCGGCAGTGTGCTCCGGAGCCGCGGCAAAGGTGAGAAAGAGCCGCATGCGGCTCCGGAGCCGCGGGTTGCCGACCCCTGGCCTATGATATTGGACCAATATTATAAATAAATACATAAAAAACGTATTCATGTACATGTGCTCACAAATCCAAAAATTTTTTAAAAAAACATACATCTATAATGAACGAAGAAAAAACAGGGTGGAATCACGGAATAGATAAACAATAAATGTTCAAATAAAATAATGTATATTCAAAAATATATGATAACAAACTTGTTATATGATATGGGACAAAGGGAGGGAGGGAGGAAGGGAGGGAAGGTGAGGACAGGGAGAGGGGGGGAATGGGAGGAGGAGAAGGAGGGGGAAGGAGGGAGGGAGGGGAGGAAGAAGGAAAAAGGAAGGAGGGGAAGGGGGAAGGGAGCAGGGGAAGGAAGGGGGGAAAAAAAGAAGGGAGAGGGGAGAGGAGGGGGGGAAGGGGGGGGAGGGGGAGGGGGGAGGAGGAGGTAAGGGGAGAGAGGAAATGGATGGGGAAAGAGGGGAAGGGGGGAGGGAGGGAGAAGGGGGGGAAGGGGGAGGGAGGGAGAAGGGGGGGAAGGGGGAGGGGAGGGGCGGAAGGGTAGAGGGGGAGAAGAGAGGGAAGGGGAGGAAGAGGGGAGGGGGTGGGGGATGTGGAGGAGGAGAGAAAGATACTTGATTAAATGACTTACATGTGTATGATCGATGAGATCTGCAAACCGTAAATTATATTCACCAAAGTTCATTATAGATGTATGTTTTTTAAAAAAAATTTTGGATTTGTGAGCACATGTACATGAATACGTTTTTTATGTATTTATTTATAATATTGGTCCAATATCATAGGCAAATATGTTTTTTAATATTTTTAATATATTTATATGTTTTATATGTTGTATGTCATTTAGCTGTGTGCCCCCTGAAGAAGGCTACGGCCGAAACGCGTAGGGGTTAATAAAAATTCGTTTACACCCACCGACGACTCTTGCCCTTTGTTGCATTCCTGTGTTTCCTGCAAGAGCAGCTGTTCCCCCTTGTTTTTCCCAGCAGGCACAGGAGTTACTTCATGAACGCATCCGCTGCACGCAGGGATGCTGTCGCATGTGTTCAAAGAACACTACGGTGATGTTCAGGGTCTGTAAGGTCCGGCTTCACTCCGATAAGGGCAAAACTTGCTTTGTGGACTACCACAAGTGACAGACATGCATACTGTAGCATTAGTCACTAGTATCTGCTTGATTTATCTGTTTTTGCGTTCCAGTAGGATGTTCTCTTGCATGGGTTGAATGTACAATTTCTTGGCAATGTTCCTGTATAGGAACATAGATAAAAAAAAACTACAAAGACAAACTCTGAATCTATTGACACTATACTTACGTCTTGCAGTCATTACATGTAGTAAGAAATTAATAGCATTTTGGTGGTAGTGCCAGGAAAAAGGTTAAAAGGACATTTTCACACACTATTTGTGGTAAATTGGAATTGTTTTTATGACCAGTGATAGTTTAAGATACAGTAGATGTTTAAATTGAACTGCTAAACACAAGTTTTTCCCCCCCTTCCTTTATTATATGTGTAAGTAGGAGATCATACTTATCGTTTTTGGTTTATGAAAATACAGTCAAACCTCAGTTTTCGTATGCCCCAGTTTTCGTTAGCTTCGGTTTTTGACTTTTTTCATTGCGATTTTGTCCCAGTTCTCGTACATCCGCTCGGTTTTCGTACAATTTAAAATGGTCCGTACCGAGGGGGGGGGGGGCGCTCAGTACAGTACTTGTTTTTGCGATCCAGAGCTCTTTGCTTTCAGCGATCCTGAGCTTTGAAAAATACAGTACTATACTGTAGCAAGAATCAAGGAGTGAGAATGTGGCCGCCTCCGCTCCCTGCTGATGGCGAAACTTTGAGGGATCTGTGTGTGTGCTGTCCGGTGAGGTGAGAAGTGCTGGGAGCTGTTCTGCTGGTCTGATGCTTCCAATGCTCAATTAGGACTCCCTGCTGGGACTCCCTGCTGAAAGGGGTCTTCCAAACTTGCCAGTGCTGCTGAGAATCGTAGGTGGGGGAGTGTGTCGGCGATCTGTGTGTGTGCCGTTCTGTGAGGATCGGGCAGGTGAGAGAAGTGTTCTGCTGCCTGGCTGAGACTTCAGGGGCCTGTGCTGCTGCAGCCATTGCCACATGGCTCTGGAATGCATGCTCAACTCTGCATTCCAGGTTGCCTGAGCGGGAGAGTGGTGTTTCCGGTGGCTGTGGCTGGCGCCTTTACTGGAGGCTTTTTTTTTTTGTGGATCCTTTGTTTTGTACTTTTTTTTTTAAAATTCCTGTGCCCGATCTCCTCTCTGGGTGTCTGGCTGCATCTTGATTGCTGTGCGGCTGATCTTTCTCCCTTCTCCTAAGCAGTTTAACCGATCTGTCTGCCAAAAATACGTCTGGAGCACCATCTTGTCATTTATATGTATTTCTCATTGTTTTCTGTATGTAAAAATATAGTTATTTTCTATAAAATGTATTTTTTGTGAATATTTTTGGGTGTCTGGAACGGATTAATTGGATTTACATTATTTCTTATGGGAAATATTGCTTCAGTTTTCATACATTCGGTTTTAGTCAGACTTTTTCGAACGGATTAATCATGAAAACTGAGGTTTGACTGTAGTGAATTTCAGTGTGATGGTATTAGCTGCCCTACATCTAACAGCCATTAGGTGTTACTGTTGCAAAATGATTGAGACCTACTCCGCGCTCCCCAGTTACCTGGTTGAGAACACAGCATCTGTAGCATCCCCAGCTGTTCCAAGGAGCAGAGGCCGGAAGTGAGAATCAAAACCTGATATTCCTTATGCCTGATTTTTAAAGCAGGATTTTAAAGTGCATATGTTTTTCATTTGACATTATGTAACAGCGCTAAACACAGCAAGATTACAAGGTGGATTCAAAATGTATTGAGACTTGTACAATGACAAAAGAAGTATAACATTGACATTATTGCACTCGGTCTCCCTTAAAGTAGTCCCCTTACGATAAAACACACTTCTTAGTGTTCCTGTCACTGCTGGAAACAATTTTGAAATGCCTCTTTTGTTATACTGTGAAGTTGCTGTGTCAAATTTGGTTAATGGTCTCCAAGTCGTCAAATCATCTTCCTTTCATTGGTAATTTCAGTTTTGGAAACTAGAAAAAGTTACAGAGTACGAAATAGGTGAGTACAGAGGCTGTGAAAGACTTGCTCGATTTGGTGTTTGACCAAGAACTGCTGGACAAGATGTGATGTGCGAGTTGGGGCGTTATCATGATGAAGCAACCATTCATCATTCCTGCTCAACTCTGGTCTCTTATGACGAACTGCATCTTTCAAACGAGTCAGAACTTGGACATAGTACTCCTTATTGATGGTCTGGCCTTTTGGAGCATACTCATGATGAACAATACCTTGTAATCAAAGAAAACTGAGCACAACCTTGAGCTCCTCACCTGATGGGCTTTCTTGGGTCTGGGAGAGTTTGGAGTCTTCCATTGTGAGGAATGAGCCTTAGTTTCTCGATCATAACCATAAACCCATAATTCCTCACCAGTAAATCTTTTTGAGGAAATCTGGGTCATTTTCAGCACATTCTAACAACTCCCTGGCTGCAGACTATCTTCTGTTTGGTCGGGACACAGGAACCTTTGCACAAATTTTGCAGACACACATCTCATCCCCAAGTTGATAGAAAAAATAGACTGTAACAACCCTAAATTGATGTCCATGCCCTCAGCAAGCTCCTAGATAGTCAATTGACAATTTGAGCATATTGCGGCACACAGTGCTTCAACTCTGTTTTCATTCATGCTTGTGGATGGCCTTCCAGAACGTTCGTCACTGTCAACACGTTGGTGGACCTTCTGGAAATGTTTGTACCAGTCATAAACTTGAGCAAGACTCCAGCATTCATCACCGTACACTTGCTGTAACTTGTCATAAGTCTCTATGCACAAATCTCCAAGTTTCTGGTAGAATTTAATACAAATTTGCTGTTCAGTTTTTTTTCATTCATAAATCTGACTGCTTACACGAAACCAAACAGCACGTAATTTAAAAAAAGTACAGGTGTGCTGCAACCACACTACACTCGGCACATGCAGAGCACATAACTAGGTCACTGCATACTTAATAACATCACGGTGTGACATATTGTGTTATGGCTACACAACGTCTCAATATTTTTGATCACACCTCATAAACGTTTTCCCAGACTTAGTGGAAAGTTTGAGAATTGCACCATTCAAATCACCACCTTTCTCTGCCCTCTTAACGCTGATGTCCACATCCACACCTGCATACATGCAGAAAGGCTGGGAAGAATTCATGAGCCATGCTCTGCATGCTTTTCCCAATTTAACTTAAAAAGATGACCACAAATTTCTGCCTACTTGGTTTTTAATCCTTCCTTCTGCAGTATTCTTAAGTTCTTATGGTTGCAGGAGTACAACAGAAGAAGTGTTTCCCTGCTCTGTTCCTTTTCTGGAAATTTCTACCACAGTCATGGTTCATCCAGCCAGGGCTAAACTCTTAAACTGTAGATTCATAAAAAATTGTTTTGACTGTATGTTATAGTTGCAGATATATCATATAAAGATGCTGTGAGATTTTTCACAATACTAGGAATGGCCAGACGGACAGGAATGGTTTTCTTGGAGGAATGCGTGGCAGGATTAGAATTCACAAGCTGTTAAACTAATGGCAGTAACCCCTGGATCCTCACTAATGTAAAGTAAAACCATATTTGTTTTATAGGAAATTAATTTTCGGCCCTTGCTGCACAATTGTGTGACTATCACTGGAATGCAAAAGTGCTTCATTGTAAAATATCGTGTGTGTGTTAAACCTCACTGGGTGACTGCCAAGATACAGAATACAAGCAGAGGTCTTGTGAAGGTGAATCAAGAAAAATAAGATTTTTAAACTGATTCCAGGCTGCAGTGTGTGGTTTTCTGCCTTGAATACTAGTGATAGGTGAATCTAGAGCTTTTGATGGAGAACTGAACTGAAATGAAAACCCATCAAAGTAAAAGGCATTGTGAAATGTAGAAATATGGATAGGGGAAGGGAAGAACAAAACGCAAAATAGACTGATGGTCTTCAACAGTCTGTATGCTTCTGGTTTGTCTTGTCCTATGCTTATTTTCATAGTAGAATCATTGAAACATGAGAATAATAAGAATAGGCCTTGTCCATTCATTACTTGTCAAGTAAGCGTGTCTTGGATAAGATCAACTTTTGTTTTTGTCACTTCCTTCTTTGTACAGAATCCTCTGTATTGAGCAGCTGAGGAATCAGTAATCATAAATTTGCTTTGGAGGGGTTTTTTTTTTGGTGTACAGAGGTAGTCCTTTTTAGACTGAGTTGCTTATCTTAAACTTTTTTCCTTTCTGCATAAGTATTTGTGGCATTCATAAGAGTATTACTTCTAACATCAAAGTCTGCTGGATATGGTAATCACTTGAATTATACTCTGGTATTCTACACTGGATTTTATAATAAGAAATGTACATAATTTTTCTGTCTATTTATTTATTTACATTCTCTTATATACCACGCTATTCTGCATAAGTGCGGTTTACATTGAACAAACTGAAATTACATTGAACAGGGCACTATAACTTGGAGAACTATTTTACAGGGAACATGGGCTATGGAGGGTTAAGTGGCTTGCCCAAGACCACAAGGAGCACCTGTGGGACTAGAAACCCCAGTCCTTCCGGACCAAGGTTGCTGTCCTCTGGTATTTGAACCCCCGGCCTGAAGTACCCTGCCCCAACCACTAGGCCACTCCTCCACTCCACTCCATATATAAATCTTTGGTAGTTAAAAAAGCAGAAAATTAAACTGAGTTTGTAAATTAAAAACAATATGAGGCATGTTCACTAAATGCTAATATGTGCTAATGTCAATTCCTTATCGTCTCTCCGGGCCCGTCCAGGAACAAGTGGGTTGTCAATCTTCTCCAGCAACTGAGGACTGAATCTCAAACTTTGAAGAGCTGGCATCTGGCTCCTTTTGCTGGTCACTGTCAGTCTTTTCAGTCCTCAGCAGCTGAAGGACGTGTTCCTGGATGGCTCCCCCCTTCAGATTTTTAAGGCTAAACAAATTTTATTTCTTTTGGTTTCTTTTCGGTGTTTACCGAACCAGGGATCCTAGCAGGCTTCCTTCCAGTAGCGCTTGCTGCCGACAGCTTTTTTGAGGCGCTCAGAGGCACGGAGCTGTAGAGGCAGAGCCTGTCTCAGATTTCAGCTCCGTATGGTAGAGCAGAGCGCAGAGCGGTGCTGGGAGCCCCAGATACCTGCCTGTGGCCTCCGGTGCTCAGCTTCCTTCCCCACTAGCAGTGGGTGTCAAGAGCTGAAAGAAAAGATTCTGTTCGCTTTAAGGTGGGTCCCTTTTTTCAGCTTGTTAGTGCTTTTGTGTATGCCGGCGGCCATTTTCTTTCTTGTCATTTGGCTTGGTTTTTCCCGCGGCACTTCTGAGGGGCCGGTTTCCCGATGCCTTGTTCTTTCCCATCAGGGTTTGCTGGGGCTTAACGTGGATTTGATCTGGTCCGCTTGGCATAAGGGCCTCTCGGGCATCGGGTCGTCCTTAGCAGCGGGCCTTCCCGGCGGTTCTTTTTTGGCGGGAACGGCAGTCCGGGCGGCTGCAGCGCTCTTAGCCTGGTCTCTTCAACATGGCTAACTGCTGGCATGGCGAAAGGGGCGAAAGATCTCCTGTTCCGGGGTACAGGGAGGAAATCCTTGCCTTTGGAGCCAGTTTGTCCTAGCAGGGCAGCTAAAAATCTGCATGAGTGAATACCTAAATAAAAGACGGGGCACGGCTCATATTTTCATACTGCTACCGTTGGCGATTAAAGGTCAGCGTTAGTGCTGGGTACCTCCGATGCGGTAGCCGTTTTGCTCCTTTTGGTTCTTACGGCAGAGCCTGCCTCACAAAAGAATTAGTCTCTGGAGCAGAGGGATCATCCCTGGGGGTCCCAGTGGCTTTCTTTTTTTCCTTGCATGTATAGCTCGAGCTCATCTGTGCCATACGTTCTGTTTTTATTTATCTACCTGCACATTTTTTTCTCTCATGTTCCTTGCTATCTTACCAGCAATTTTTATGGTTTCTAGTGGCCACAGTGTGGTGCAACAGACACAGCCAGTGCCTGTAAGACCCGAGGATCACAGGTTCAAATCCCAGCTGGGGCTCCTGCCAACCCAGTCCCCATAGTTTTCCTATGTATCGGTCTTTAGCTTCTTTTGTTTATGCCGATGGCTAGTTTTCCTATTGGTTGTCTTTGGTTTCTTCCCTCCTTACCTTTTGGTGGGGAATGGATCTCTAAATGACTTCCTATCTGTCTCTTGCCTTGGGCATAACATTTTTCAAATGTACTGGGCGCTTTCTGTGTTTCAACGGAATCCACTACGCCATTTCATAGGGTGTAGTGTTTCTATGCAATTTGTCAATTCCATTATGGTGTTTTTCTTTTACATTAAGTGGCCCTTCACTTTGCCACGTTTGCTGTCTCCGTTAGGCCTTCGCAGTTTCCTGGGGAAGCCCGGAGTCTCTTACTTTCCGCTAGCTTCAGGCATCGGATACTGCATTTTTTTCGTTGGAATTTTTTCCTTTGTGGGTTCTTCATGCGTCTCTTCACATTCCTATTTCTAAGCTATGGGTTATATACCAGTACCCTTTTGGCCTTGGTTCATTTCCTTATTGCTTGATCTAGGGGTTTGATTGCCTTCATTACTTTTCTGGGCATATATTCCTCGCTTTTGTGTACATTTAATGGTGACCTTTCTATAGTCCAGTTCTGTATCGAAGGGGTCAGTTTTCGTTGTTCCCTGCTGGAATTGATTGTTCATGGCCCTTGCAACATAGGTGCATCAAGTCCGAACCCCCATGGACCTGTGGGTTCGCGGAGCCCATAAGCCATCTACATAGGTACTTATAGGTGGACTTAAATCTCCGGTCCAGTTTCTCAATTCTGTGTTTTTGGTGGGACCATTGATCCCCGCTCCAAAACTACCATCAGTGATAGCTATGGTAAAGGGGAGACCAAGTCTTTTTTAACCATACAGCAGTGACCATTCATAATTGCCGGAATTACATCTCGTCAGGGATCCTTTTCCTGAATGGCACGGTGTTGGCAACACCTGCTGGAATAGTTTCTCTCCCCTTTTGGCCTTCTTGGTGGCCTCCACTGGGTCTTTAGCGGATTCGCTTCTTCACGGCTTCAGGTCGGACCACAGGTGCTCCCTATGCGCCAGATGAAGCGTCCGCTGGTCGGGGCGGAATCGGAATGCACAGAGGCTTCCTTCCGGAGGGTCCGGATTATGGGTCGCTTGTCTCCACTGCCGCAAGGAGAGCTAGACTCTTTTGCGATGCAGGTGCTGCCGCTCTACAGCGCCTGCGGGATAGTAGGTTGCAGTCTCGACTGCAACTGGCTTTTGCGTCTGGGGTTCTGTCGCTGAGGCGGCTGTTGGTGTGGCTTATGTTTCCAGACGCTCTGTTCAGTAGGTTCGGGGGGCTTCTCGTCCCCACTCCGGGCCGGTGGCTAGGGCTCATCTTGAGTCAGCAGCGCCATAGGTAGCTGATCCCTGCTACGCTCTAGTGCGTTTGTCCCGACGTCCATAAAGTTGGTGTTCGAGTTCCATGTCGGGATTCTTCCGGCCGGGTAAGCAGCGGGTCGACATCTCGTCATCGATGCGGCTTCCTTTGCTTCTCCGAGCGTCGACGGCATGGTTCCATCCGCGACTCCTCGGTTCCATGGCGACGCACTTCGTCCGCGTGCTGTGGGCGAGGATCCCCCTCCGGATCTTACAGCGAGCGTTGTTCTCGCGCTAGTCTCCTCTACACTTCCCCTGGCATGCCGGTTGCTCCGGTTGGATGCCATTTCCGACGATCTCCAGGGGGGCCTGGCTCCGGTTCCTCTAAGTGTGCCTTTCCCTTGCGTCAGCCCGACTGGGAGATGGTTGTGCCACATGCCAGTCTCATCCGTTCAGGGGGGAGTGCATGAGTAGCCTACAGGTTTCGGCAGCTACCTCATACCCAAAAGGTCACGGGTTCCATTCCCACTAGCACTCCTCGTGACCTTGCTTCAACTTACTTTACAGCTCGTTGGCTGGCAACCTTAAGTTCACGGGTCTTACCCGTCAGGACTCCGGACTTCTTCCCTACCTCTCGTAGGGTTCCGGGAAGTGTTCAAGCGCTACAGAATTTTTCTTCCTCTGCTTCCAATCGAAGCTGTGAATGTGTTTTTTTTTTCTCGTACTTGGCTGTGGCTTAGTATGCCTGTGTGTGGGAGTTTTCTGCTTCATATCGTTGGCACGGAAAGAGCGTCTCTGAGCATATGCTGAAGGCAGTTTTGGTTTAGCGCTGTATTTCCAGGGGACGGTGCGACCGCCGACGGTCCCATCTTGCGATAAAGAAGATTGCTAGGGATCTGTGCCATTCAGTTAGTCCGCACCCCATCTGGCTGCACAAAGATGGACTTTTATATTTGAGTTCAACTGGCACCTGGTACTATGGAATACAGCTCTCATTCCGCAAGGGCAAATGGGTCAGCACTTAAGAGGCTGAGAAACTGCAGATACGTTCCCATTGTACCTCCTGGTAAAGACTCCATTTTTCGACCACTGGAAAGAAAAAAAAAAAAAATGCAAGCGTGCCTTGTGTCCGACCCGCAGCTGATCGAATTGAAGGGCTTCTGTGTCTGCAGGGCATTTTCCCAAAATACACAAGGCACCTCCTCCAGGCTGACTCCACATTCACAGTTTACACTAGCAGTCATCTTGGCTGATGCCGATCACCCGGGCGCCATCTTGAAAGCCCAGCATACGAAGTATGCCTGCTAGCGTCTGAGCCGCTGCTGTTGCTGCTAGAGAACTAACCTGACTGCGTGCTTCTGGTTCTCCATTAAGGCATTCGCTAAACAATAGCACAGTCTCTCCATTCTGGGGAACAGCTGATAATTGGAATGGGAGCATAGATAGCTTCAAAGGCCAGAGTTCGATTTTGCGACCACTCTCCGCTGAGCTGCCCTTTCCATACTTACCATTGCACCACATAGGGCCGAAATTCAGACATTACAAATCTACCGTAAAATCTTTCGAGCAGTTCAGTACTTTAGTTCCCCTCTTTGCGGGGTACTTCCACCGTGCTTTTCAATTGCGGCTTGAGGCGTTGCACGACCTCTTTGTCGTCCAAATAGCGATATCTCACTCAGGGGACTTCTTGGACATTGCCCTTCGGGGGGGGGGGGGGGGGTCTTGTGTCCTTAGCCCTATTGGGTAAGGCTACCTTTCTGCGTTGGTCGGATGGTTCCCTCCTTTCTTCAGAAACTCTTCTCTACATTCTAGGTCATTCGGTCTATCTCTCCCCTCGTGTTGGATCGCGGGCGGTCCTTCCAGTGTCGCCGTTCTCCGCTTGCTCCGGAAATGCCTCCGACAGACTACGTCTTTCCGGGAGTCGGGTCGGTTGTTTCTTTGCCGGGCCTAGGACGAACGCAGCCGCATCTCCGTCATTCCTGGCTAGTTCGGTGAAGCCAGCGATTGGGGTGTCCTTCCAGACGCAGAGAAGGTTCCTCCGGAGGATCTTCGTGCTTATTCTCCACGCAGCCAAGCGACGTCTTGTCGGCGTCTCCTTGAGTAACGCTGGTATTTTTCTCGGGCGGCTCCGTGGTCGTCGCGTCTCCCGTTTGCGGAACATTGCAGGCTGCATATCTTGGTCAGGGGGACCTACCTGTGTGGAAGCGTAGGCCGTCCTAGCGGGCCTGTTCGATCCCTCCCGTGGTTAGATACTGCTTTGGTACTTCCCACTTGTTCCTGGACGGGCCCGGAGAGACGATAAGGAAACAGAAATTAGACCTTACCTGCTAATTGTCTTTCCTTGAGTTCTCTCCGGGCCCGTCCAGGACCCACCCAGATTTTTTGTCATATTTCAGTGTGGCGCGGGAGCCTCCGAATACTCTGATGGCGATGGTGTCCGCGCCACGGTTTCTAGAGAGTTACCTTTTTCACTCGTTGGTTCTTCGCTGCTAGCGACACAAAAAAAAAAAAAACAAAAACTGCGAACCCGAACACACAACTGAGCGAACTTGGCGTTTTTGCCTGTTCAGTCATATGACTGCGGAACTGCGGTGGGTTCGTTCTTCCTATCAGCCTCACCAAAAGCTACTGTTTTTTGTTGTCTTCCCTATTGGGTCTAGTTCTTTTGGTTATTGGGCTATGCTCTTCATCTGCTTTGTTAAGGTTAGACTGACAGTGACCAGCAGAGGGAGCCAGATGCCAGCTCTTCAAAGTTTGAGATTCAGTCCTCAGTTGCTGGAGAAGATTGACAACCCACTTGTTCCTGGACGGGCCCGGAGAGAACTCAAGGAAAGACAATTAGCAGGTAAGGTCTAATTTCTGTTTTGCATTAAATATTGCTGTTCTCATAGAAATAAAAAGGCTACAGTGGTAGTTAACATGTTAACTTTTAGTAAACATGCCCTGGTGTTAGCAAAGTACATATATTTTCTTCAGGACCAAGCAGGAAGTCAGTCCTCACATATGGGTGATGTCGGCGCCGACGGAGCCCTCGTGCGGAGCATTTCCCCAGCTTTCATAGAAAGCCTTTG
Source organism: Ichthyophis bannanicus (assembly GCA_033557465.1). NCBI lineage: Eukaryota > Metazoa > Chordata > Amphibia > Gymnophiona > Ichthyophiidae > Ichthyophis > Ichthyophis bannanicus. Next base: position 254,770,233 of record CM066031.1, read on the forward strand.
GGAATGCAGCGCGCATGCGCAGTCCCCTTCCCACCCAAGGGTGCCATCTTGCTCAGCCGTCTTTTTTCCACGGAGCCCGACGGATGTATATTCGTTTCACCCGAGGAAGAAGTTGATTTTCTCTGCATTAACCTGTTTTTCTTCGGTTCGACGCCGGTTTCCCTTTCCTGCCTGTGCCCGATACGTCGGTATCGAGCCCGGATCTCTTTTTCGGTTTTTGTCCTTAGTGACTAGCGTTCGCGCCATTTTTTCTTTTTTCACTGGCAGCCCTATCTGTTGACCTTGCAGTGGCCCTTTTTCCCCTAATGGCTGCCAGCGGGTTTAAAAAGTGTGATCGGTGCAAGAAACTTATGTCTCTCACCGACACACATGACTGCTGCCTCCGGTGCCTCGGACCCGATCATGACCCGATGATCTGTGGTCCGTGTGGGAAAATGTCTTGCGTTACGGAGTCGGCAGCACCAAAAGGAAAGAATCTTCTCTGACTCCGCGTCTGATAGGGCCCGGACCTCATCAGAGGCCTCGACATCTCGGGACTCCGGCCCCGAGCAGTGTCGAGGCTCCTCTGAAAGGGGGTCTCCCTCGCGGGAGCATCGTAAGAAGAAAAAACCCACGAGGGCGGCGTGGTGGACGCACTTGGCTCCTGGAGGACCAAGTCGCATAGCCCCAAGCGCCGTCCCGGGTCTTCGGAGTCGGAGAGGCCTGCAAAACAACCTCATGTGGAGATGGAGTCCCCGGGTCACGTGAGTACTGTAGTCCTCGTGGACTCACCTCCAGGGGAGCCAACGTCGGGCCCGAGTCGGGGGCTGCTGAGTCTCCTGAGCTTGGACTCAGGTTGACGGCCTTGGAGAGCAGCTTGGCTGCCTTCATGGAACAGCAGCGGGCACTGATCGCCGGTCTCACCGGTGCATCTGCCCTGACCACCGGGACATCGACATCCAAGTCAACCCTGGAGGCCGAGCCGATCCTCGAGTCCATGCGAGCTCGAGTCGATCCTCGGTCAAGGTCCCCCTTGGCCTCCCATTCGGGACCGAGGTCATCGACGCTGGTACCCTCGGCGTCGGGGAGGATGGCATCGGTGCCTGCCCAACTGGAGCCGCTCGATTCCTCCTCCGAGGAGTCCGGCTGGGAGACGGAGGATGAGGAGTCGCCCGACACCTTTCGGACTCGGTTCATTCCTTCGGACTCGCCCGAGTCCGAGCCTTGGAGAAGGTCCCCCCCCCCCCCCCCGAGGATACCCGGTTCTCGGATTTCGTGTGGGACATGGCCAAGGCTTTGGCATTCCCCGCGGATCCCGAGTCCGAGCCTCGGAGCTCGAGGCCCTACAGTATGACTCTCCTCCGAAGGAGGCCTTTACTGTCCCGGTTCCTCCGATGCTGGAACGGTTGCTCTTCCGCATGTGGGAGGTGCCGGCCTCGACGCTGGTTTTGAGCAAGCCGGTCGATTCCATCTATCAAGTCCGCAAGAGCCCCGGGTTCCAAAAGGCACAATTATCGCACCACTCCATGGTTGTGGAATCGGCCATGCATCGTCTGAAGAGTCAGAAGATGCACTCCTCGGTGCCTCCCGGCCGGGAGGCCCGGAACCTGGATGCCCTCGGTAAGAAGTGCTTCCAGGGCTCTATGCTTGCTTGCTGTGTCCAGATCTACCAGCTGTACATGGGCATGTACCTTCGAGACCTGGCAAAGGAGATTGCCGGGTTCTCTGCTGGTCTCTCCGAGGAACCTTTGCAGAGGTTCAATGCTCTGTCCTCGGGTATTCGTGAGTGCTTGAAGTTTATCTCGAGCAGCCTATGATGGCTTCGAGGCTTCGGCCTGAGTAGCCGCGGCCGGCATCGGTGCACGCCATCAGGCTTGGCTACAGTCATCGGACCTCGAGCCATGGGTGCAGGACAAGTTGGTCGATGTCCCCTGCCGAGGTGAAAACCTCTTTGGCAAGCCCATGGCTGACAAGGCTGCAGAACTCGAGACCGAGACTCTTACCCGGACAAGGCTGTCCAGAAAAACCTCTGCCCCTTCTCAGAAGGAGGGCTTGGGGAAAAAGACCTTTTACCTGAGGAAGTCATCTGCCTATAAACAGTACCCTCATTATCAGGCCTCTGTAGCTCCCCAACAGGGTCAGCAGGCCAAGGGGCAGGGTCATGGGCCCCGTAGGCAGAAGGCCCCCAAGCCTCCTACTCTGGTTCCTGCTCAGCAGGGAGGGGGATTTTGACTGCATTGGCATAGCCTCTCCTCCTCAGCTGGCTCCCATCAGCACTGGAGGCAGGCTGGCCCTGTTCGCCCACAGGTGGTCAGCAGTCACAAGGAATACCTGAGTTCTAAGTATAGTCCAGAAGGGCTATCTCCTCCACTTCCACCAGGTACCCCCTTCCTATTTTCCAGGGGAGCCTCCCAGACTCCCTCTGCACAGGGACTTACTCCTGCAGGAGTTGGCAGGTCTTCTAAAGGTAGATCGTGGCTAGCAAGGTCTCAGCTTCCAGGGGCTATGGCAAAAACGATCCAGAATCAAGTCAAGATCATGCCACAAACACAAGCCCAATAACATCAAGGACCCGCTGCCACTTATTGTTACAAAGCAAACGGCATCAACACCCGAAGTAACACTTAGCTTAAAAAATTAGAAGGGTTGCCCTGCTCCACCAGATCAGATAGTGTTCTTGCTCTTGCCCTCATCAGCAAAGGTCTGGGAAGTCCCAACTTGCTCCACAGTTAAAACTCTGGGGTAGGGTTTGTCTGTGTCTAAGAGAACATAGCCAGGGTTCTTATCACTGCTGGACAGCCTTTCAGTACGAGGGAGACACAAGTTCTTTGTGAACCATTGGCCTCTTATAACCTTGATTGGGTTCTACAGATCATCCAGTCAGGGTACATTATGCCTGTTGGATGCCATTCCAAATTACTCTCCAAGAGCATCTGGGTCAAGCTCTCAGCATCAAGACATGCTAACAGGAGCTTGCTTCCCTTCTAGAGGTGAATGCTGTTGAACTTGGTCCACTGGGGGAAGAAGGGAAAGGACTCTACTCCGAGTACTTCCAGGTCACAAAAGATGGGGGGGGGGGGGGGGGTTAGTCAATCGCATGCTAGACCTCTGGGCACTGAACCAAGCATCTCAGAGAAGAAAATCTCTGAATGATTTCCCTAGGCACCTTCATGCCTTACATCCAAAGAGGGAACTGACAGTATTCTCTGGACCTGAAGGATGTGCATACCTACATTTGGATACATCCAGGTCACAGGAAGTATCTAAGATTTGTAATTGGGGAAACACCACAACTAGCACAGTGTACTGTCTTTGGCCTTGCACGTGCTTCTCACATATCCATAAAATGCCTTGGAGTTGTCACAAAGTATCTAAGACTAGGGGTCTATATTGTATATATCATTTTTTGGATGATTGGCTGGTCAAGAGTACCACTTGAAAGAGCTCAAGGATCCATGCACATAACCATTCAGATGCTAGAATTGCTAGGGTTTGTTATAAATTATCCCAAGTCCACTTATGCAATTGACATATATTGGAGCTTTACTAGACACTACTTGGGTAAAGACTTTAACAAAAAATAATCCTCAATTTATCCTCAATTATGGAGAATGTTTTGACAGCAAACATCAGCATGGAACATGTTGAGAATGTTTGGCCATGTGGCCTCAACAGTATAGGTAACTCCCTTGGCATATCTCAAAATGCAACAGCCTCAGTGGACTCAAGTCACTCAAAGGCTCTGAGGTGTCATATCTGTCATAGCCTCACTCTAGTCTCAAGTCCTGGTAGACAGATCATTTCAATCTGGCCCAAGGAATCCCCTTCCAAATTCCTCTTGACTGAAAATTACTCATGACATATGCTTCCAAACTGTACTGGAGAGCCTTTGTAGATGGTTTCACACTTGGTTTATGGTCCTCCCAGAAGAAACTTCAGATCACTTTCATGGAATTGAGAGCAATATTGTATACTCTGAGGGCTTTCAGAGATCAGGAACAGGATTGTACTTCTGTGCAAGAAAACAAGTTGTAGAGCTCTGCCATGTCCCATGAGATGACGCTGACAGCCATGAATGTAGCAGAGGAGAATGCCCTGGTGGTCAAAGTAAACTGTCCTGCAGCCCCATGAATGCGCCCTGGATGAGGCAGTGGCTCAGGACCAGCTTCTCAGTAGACCTGTTTGCCACTTCTTGGAAAAGGAAAACATGCCAGCTCTGTTCTGAGATTAGAGCACATAGCAAACTAGCCTTCAGATGCATTCCTTCCAGATTGGGGGGGGGGGGGGGGGGTTGTCTGCCTTCTGTATGTATATTCTTCATTCTTCATTACCTCTAATTGAAAAAACTTTCCTGAAACTCCAGAAGAGACCAGGGAACAGTGATTCTCTTAGTGCTGTATTGGTCCAGACAACCATAGTTACTTCTGTTTCTGGAACTCTCCATAAAGGATCCCATATGACTGGGCAGTTCACCAGCCCTAATCATACAGTATTAGGGAGCAGGGTGAAAGGCTATGCGAGTGGTGTGGCCGCACAGGGCGTAAACACAGCGTGCTGATATCTCTGCACTTCCAGGACGCTCAAAAAAAGTGCTTTACTGCACATGGCTGGGGTGGAAAGGGACACCAGATTCGTTAGTCACACAGGGTGCATTTTTAGTTTAATATGTCCCTGTCGGGGAGCATTAGTGTAGTACTGTGAATCAGGAATTGGTTAAAAGATAAAAAAAACAGGGAGTAGGGCTAAAAAGCCAATTTTCTCAGTGGGGAAAGGTAAATAGTGGAGTACTGCAGGGATCTGTGCTGGGCCTGCTGCTTTTTAACATTCATAAATGAAATGGGACTAACAGGTGAGGTGATCAAATTTGCAGATGACACAAAATTATTCAAAGTTGCTAAAACACAAGAGGATTGTGAAAAATTGCAAGAGGACCTTGATAAATTAGAAGACAGGGCGACCAAATTGCAGATGGCATTTAATGTGGGCAAGTACAAATGTATGCAGCTAGGAAAGAACAACCCCAGCTACGGTTACACGATGCAAGGTACCACCTTAGAAACCATTACCCAGGAAAAAGATTTGGGCGTCATCGTGGATAACATGTTGAAACCCTCTGCCCAGTGTGCAGCGGCAGCCAAGAAAGCAAATAAAATACTAGGAATTATAAGGAAAGGAATGGGGAATAAAACAAAGGATGATATAATGTCTCTGTATTTTAATTATTTATTACATTCTCTTATATACCGTGCTATTCTGCAGCAGTGTGGTTTACATTGAACAAACTGAAATTACATTGAACAGGGCATTATAACTTGGAGATAACTATTTTACAGAGAACATGGGCTATGGAGGGTTAAGTGGCTTGCCCAAGACCACAAGGAGCACCTGTGGGACTAGAAACCCCAGTCCTTCCGGCCCCAGGTTGCTGTCCTCTAGTGGGATTTGAACCCCCGACATTCCGGCCTGAAGTACCTTGCCCCAAACACTAGGCCACTCCTCCACTCCTTGGTGCAACAGCACCTTGAATATTGTGTGCAATTCTGGTCGCCATATCTTAAAAAGGATATAGCGTTATTAGAAAAGATACAGAGAAGAGGTTTGGGCTCGTCAACTTGGAAAAGAGACGACTGAGGGGGGATGTGATAGAGGTCTATAAACTAATGCATGGAGTAGAATGGGTAAATGTAGATTGGTGGTTTATACCATCAAAAAGTAGAAACACTAGAGGGCATGCAGTGAAACTATAATGACCTACTTGATTTCAGAAAAGCCATCAAGACCCATCTATTCTGCAAATACTATGGTCCTACCTAGTATAACAAATGCCACAGTGAGACATTACAGATGTAGCAACAGACAACTGATAAATGTGACTAAACACCTCGATTGCAACAATGTTTCTGTACATAGTTAGCCTTTGTAAATGTATCTAATACCCCATTTACTCCTCCAAGTTTCTACTCCCTGTTCCATGTAAAAGCTTATTGCTATGTTTGTTCCATGTGAACCGCCTTGTATTGATAAGGCGGTATATAAAACCTGTTAAATAATGCAACCCATTTAAGACCAATAAGAGTATTTTTTTACACAATCCGTAATCAAACTCTGATTTGTTACCAGAGAATGTAGTAAAGCTGTTAGTGTAGATGGGTTTAAAAAAGATTTGGACAAGTTCCTGGAGGACAGGTCCATAAACCATTAAGAACCTGGGAAATCCACTGCTTACCCCAGGATGAGCATTGTGTGCCTTTTTGGGAACCAGCCAGGTATGTGCATCTTGGATTGGCCACTGTTGGAAACAGGATACTGGGCTTGATAAGGACATAAATGCCATACTGGGTCAGACCAATGTCCATGAAGCCCAGTATCCTGTTTCCAACAGTGGCCAATCTAGGTCATAAGTGCCTAGCAGTTTCCCCAAAAGACAGGTTCCTCAGTGCTTGTATTGGGTCAAGCAGTGATGGACCTTGGTCTGACGCAGTATGGCTTTTTTTATGTTATACCCCTGGCTCTCATAGGTTGTATGTTGAGGGATTAACCTTGGCGGGCTTGAATTTGTCTGATTGTTTCAGAACTCATTATGACTTGCAGGAGAGATTCCCCTGGGGAGACTTTTATATTTTAAATGGAAGAGGTTTACTATCTGGTGTGAGGAAAACTTCCTAGATCCTTTCTCCCATTCCATACAAAAATTGTTGGAGTACCTTCTACAATTATCAGAGTCTGGTCTAAAAACCAACTTGCTTAGGCTTAGTGATGATATGTACCAACTGCACTGTATAAATGTTAATCCCATTTTTATAAGCCTTTAGTTTTTCAGGTGGGCTTTGCTTCTGTTGAAGCCTTTTATCAAGCTGCCTACAGTATCATCAGACCTCAATGTGATTTAACCAGCTGATAAATGCTCCCTTTAAGCCATTAGGCCTACGATCTGAAGTGCTTGACTTGGAAGGTCATGTTTTTGGTGGCAGTAACTTCAGCACACAGTGAGCTCCATCCTCTAGTAATTGAATCATGTTACACTAAGTTTTTCAAAAACTCCTCGGGGGATATTTTGTATTATAAGTTTTTCAGCACTAAGATGGTTCTGTCATTCAAAGTTCTTTCTAAGATGGTGTCAGAATACCACCTTAATTGCCCTACCATAATTTTTTCCCCAGGCTTGAGAGCCACAAAGGTGAAAGCACATGGCACACACTACACTGCAAAAGAGCCTATTTGTATAGGACTAAAGCTTTTAGAAAGTTCACACAACTTTTTTCTTTTCATCCAAGCAAACCAGAGGCTGCTGCCAACAAATGTGCCTTGTCCAGTTGGCTAGTGGATTTGATCCCCTTCACTTAGCGCAGGCAGTCTTGACTCTCTTGAATGCTATATTGGTAGCCTACTTGAGATCAGCCTTCATGGAGGAGATATATAAGGCTGTGACGTGGACTTCCATACATACATCCACATCTCCCTACTATCTAGAAAAGGACTCCTGACACACAGACACACTTCTTTCTACACACACTACTAAGGACCCTCATCCACTCATTAGTCACCTCCCTTGCTGTGCTCATGTAACCCCTCTTCTCAAGTCACTTCATTGGCTCCCTATCTATTTCTGCATCTAGTTCAAACTTTTCCTACTTACCCATGAGTGCATTCATTCTACAGCTCCTCACTATTTTTCCTCTTTTCTCATTCTACACTCTTCCTCAGGAATTCCACTCCTCCGGCAGATCCCTTCTCTGCCACTGCCAACTCCAGACTTTGTCCATTCCACCTTGCTGCTTTCCATAAGCCTGGAACAAACTACCTGAGTCTGTGTGTCGGGCACCTTCTCTGGCTGTATTGAAATTGAGGCTAAAAACTCACCTCTGAAGCTGCTTTTGGATCCTGATGCTCCTTACTCTCTTGTTCACTACTTATGTGTATCTTATCATATGCCAGACCCCAGTTTTGCAATATTTTTTCATCTTGATTAGATTGTAAGCTCTGATAAGCAGGGACTGTCTTACATCTTTATGTACAGTGCTGTGTACGCCTTGTAGCACTATACAAATGACCAGTAGTAGTAGTAGTTTGGCCAACCTGTGCTCCAGAATCTGTCTAGAGATTAGCATCCAAATCATCCTCCCTAAACCCAGTTTTTTTGTTACAAATCTGCCTTTCAAAAAAAAGAAAGTAAAATTCTGCAAAAAAGGCTGCTACTAAAAATGTCTATAGTTACCTTCAGTTTATGCTAGTTGCAAGTGCAACAGCTTGTAGTTCTACTAGCCCCTTTTTCTTGGAAGGCAGCCTATAGCTAGGATGTCCTGTAAATAAGGACTATCATATCCTACTTATCCACAGAGAAAGCAAATTTGCTTACCTCTAGCAAGTGTTCTTTGTGACTAGCAAGATTTGAATTCTCACAGAGGTGGCTTCATGCAGTAGCGGCAGGCAGGAAGTGATGCACCTGCAGGATGGCAGCTCCCAAATGTTCCTTGAGGTTTTGTAAGCTGGAGAGCTTCTCCTGCGCTCAGACTCCATTGGTGACATCACCCAAAAGTGAGAACTCATATCTTGCTTATTCATGGGCAGTGGTGCACCAAGGGGCAGGTTAGTGGGTGGGGTATGCCCAGGTGCTGGCCAAGATGGGGGTACCAAAATTCCAGGTCCACACAGCGGAGGTGTGCATGGCAAACATGCCTTAACTTCCTTGCTGCACTGCCTGTGCTTCAGGCCTGCCAGCTGTGTTCTCTTTATTTAATATTTCTTATATGCCGCCTTTCACGATATCAAGGCGGTTTACTTTGAACAAATTGAAATTATATTGAACAGGGTATTATAACTTGGAGATAACTATTTTACAGGGAACATGGGCAATGGAGGATTAAGTGGCTTGCCCAAGACCACAAGGGAGCACCTGTGGGAATAGAAACCTCAGTCCTTCTGGCTGAAGGTTGCTGTCCTCTAGTTGGATTTGAACCCCGACCTTCCGGCCTGAGGTAACTTGCCCCAACCACTAGGCCACTCTTCCCTCTTGGCTGAAGTCTCATAATAACAGCTAGACCACAAGACTTCAGACCGGGAGGGGAACAGCCACTGGGTCTGGAGTCGAGGCAGCACGGCAAGCCAGCAAAAAAAAAAAAAAAAAAGTTAAGGTATGATTGCCATGCGCACCTCCAGTGGGTAGAGAGGGGGGGCCTCCGTTCCAGGTGCCAAATAAACTTGTTGCACCACTGTTCATAAGAAACACCTGTTTCAGGCAAATAGCGTAACTTCATTTGAGTGCCCTGCTCATAGTATGCATTGGACTGATGCCAAATGTTTTCTCACTGTTTGATTTTCAGGTTAGGGGTTATGACTTCAAGGCAGATATCTGGAGTTTTGGAATTACAGCCATTGAACTGGCGACAGGTGCTGCGCCTTATCATAAATACCCACCAATGAAGGTGAGTGAATTGGATTTAATATCTTGTTTTACTTCTTTAAACTATGCAGTATTCTCCCATTTTTGGGGGGGATTGTATTGGGGAAACAAGGGTTTTAAATGTTAAATTGCTGAATCTTTTACATAAATTAATTTAGAATGTATTAACCAAATATGGTTCTTAATTATTGCAGCCTTGTTTTCAGGGTTCTACAATGGGTATTCATAAGATCAATTTGCAGGCACTGCTTTGATTGTATGTAAATAGATTTCTTGCATATTCATTGTGGAAGTTCTGAAAATAAGACTGGGCAGTGGCCCTTTGGAATTGGAAGCGCCTCATACAGACATTAGCAGAAATGGAAAAATGGTTATTGCTGCTGGTGATAAGGATAGGATCTCTCAATGTTTGCCATTTAAAAATTGCTTGGAGGAGTTCAAGGTCTCCTCAAAACCAGCAGGGTATGGGCACATCATGGGACAAATCTGCTTATGTTTCTGAAAGGGAGGTGTGGTACAATAGGAATGCCTCCTCTTGGCACAAGACATGTCCTCCTCAACTCGTAACAGAAGGGAATGGGATGAGGTAGGGTTTGTGTATGAGAAACATAGGAGTAAAGATGTCAGCTGCTGATGTGGTAAACTCTATTGGTAGAAAAGAAGTATGTTGATTAGAGAGCTGCTCTTAGCTGGCTTCCTTAGGAAGGCACACAAATAGGTTATGTTCTAAAACTCTAATATCCCTCCCTCCAAAAATTTGTTTTGAGCATGATTTTCTGTTTTCTTATTGCTCTAGTTTGTTTTGGGTACTTCAGAGTTACAGAAGGCATAGGCTCTGCTCTTGTAAAATGTTGCTTCCTTATCGTCCCTCCAGGCTAGTCCCGGACCACTGGGTTGTCGTCATCCTCTAGCAGCTTGGAGACTGAGAAACATCATTTCTTTTGTGATGTCACTGGTATATCCTCACCGGATCCGCCTCCTGACACCAGTTCTCTGTCTCCAAGCAGCTGGAGGGTTGATGAGCCTGGAGGTCCAGGCACAGCAGAGGAGCAATTAAGGAGAGTGGGCTAGATGTAGTTTAATTTATTTTAATTTACTTCGATTTCCTTTCATTTGGGTATTTAAAAAAAAAAAATATGGGGGGGGGGGATATTTTTGCAGGCCTTATTCAGGGGGTTGTCTTTCTTCCTGTTCCTCCGTTCCCCTGCTATTCTGCTCAACCCCCCCTCCCCCCGTTCACTCCTTACTACTTGTTCGGGGGATGGAGCAGTGAAACCACATACCACCTGAATTGGGACAGTCAGTCAGTGCCTACAGATGTTCTGCCTGCCGGTGCTGTGAAGAGTTCCGACTGCAGTAATACGGTGGCGGGGAGGGCCGTTGATGTCTCCTGCTTCCGACGCTGTCAGCAGTCCCGTCAGTAAGCAGGGAGACAGGCCTCAGTCGGTGCAGGGTGGCAGCGGTTTCTGCGGCCCAGGGACACCGTCCTTTCCTACGCGTCTCTGAGCCCGCTGATAAAACTGTGGGCGAGGCCGACTGAAGACGGGTGAGTAGTCCTTCACGGTCAGGCTTCCTGGCTCCCGAGCAGCGGTGGAACGCGCAGTGAAAACAGACCCCGGAGGGGGCAAGGAGCCTCCTAGCGTGCAAGGAGGTACTGCAGGGCAGGCGGAGTCGGCGCTTTGGGGCCCAGCTGCGTGGCGGCAGAGCGGGAAGTGCAGGCTGACAAAGCAGGCCTGACAGGACCGCCATTTTTTTGTGCAGGAAGACACAGTTCTGGAACTTTTTTGTTTTCCTTTGGATAGGAGGCAGGACGAGTCTGTTCCACATTTTTGTTTTAGGCTGCGTTAAAAAAAAAAAAAAAAAAAAGGCCCGTTTGCATTAAGGGGTTTTTTTGGGTGGTGCATTGTTCTTCAGGCACACTATCCCCTTGCCCCGGGTAGGGGGGCATGCCGTCCAAGCCGCGTTGTTTGCTTTGCGTTTCCAGGCGGAGCAATTCTGCGGAGACCGGAAAAAAAAAAACAGAGGCAATGTTCATAACGAGGAAATCAGACACTGAATACATATACCCCAATACAATCACAATAAATAATACACCTATACCTGTTAAAAAGGAGGTAAAATACCTTGGAATAATCTTAGATCACTCACTCTCCATGATTCCACACATAAAACACACAGTAAAAACCATATTTTATAAACTCAAGACAATACAACATCTGAGACCCCTACTCAACACCGATGACTTTAGATCTGTAGTCAATATTCTCATCACCCCCCACTTCGACTATTGTAATAGTCTCCTAAATGGACTTCCATTAAAAAGCATATACTATCTCCAAAGAGCCCAAAACATATGCGCCAAGATGGTCACTAAAGCTAATCTAACAGACCACGTGACCCAATTCTCCTAGACTTACACTGGCTCCCTATAAACAGCCGAATAAAATATAAAATCCTCCTAACTACTTTCAAAATCGTCAACAACATCTCCCCAACACAACTATCCACCCTAATACACCCTCCACCAGATACTAGATCACGCAGACAGAACGCAACCCACTCCCTCAACATAAAAACAAATTTTAGAAAAACCAAAGCGACAACAAGTGACAGGGCATTCTCCTTCGCTGCCCTCACCCTCTGGAATGAAATACCATTAACGCTCCGCATGATAAAAGACCTTCACCAATTCAAAAAAGAATTAAAAACCTACCTCTTTACAAAACACTTTGAAATCCCCTACCAACAAAGAACTTCGCCAATACAATCACAGAAACACATACACTGTACCCAAGACAGAACAAATGACTAACACAGGAAAATTCACTAACCCCACTAACCCCACACAACCCGCTAATGAACCACTCAAACAGTTGACTATTTTCACCACTGTAACTGTAACTAACTAAGATGCGCTCCATGTATATAACTTGTAAATAGTTTGAAAAGCTCTGTTATAGTTAATGTTCAAAATATGTTCAAAATGTTGTTCAAAATTTGTTCAAAATATGTTCCCTGTAAGTACACCTGTACATAGTTAAAGCATAATGTTCCCTGTAAATGTATACAGAAGTATACAATTGTTCTGTTTAATGTTCAATGTAAACCGCCCCTGATCTCTGGAAGGGGCGGTATAGAAAAGACTGTTAAATAAATAAAATAAATAAATAAATAAATTTGCAAAAGGTGCGCACAGGGGGCTTCCACGATGGAGCGTGACCTGGAAGGAGCAGTTGTCGGTCAGCAGAACACATTAGCAGGGCAAGAGCCATCGGGGTCTGGGGTAGGATTACAGGAACCTGTGGCAGGGCCTTCCTCGGCCCCAGATCTCCCGGTGGCACCGGCTGCCTTACCGGGAGGGTTGGCAGCCATTTTTTTGCAAGAATTTGTGGCCCTGATGCAGCAGGCCTTTGGTAGCCAGGTTAAGGGCCTGGGGGCAACTACCTCAGGTGAGGTCCGTGGAATTAAGAGACATGGAACTTCAGGGGTTGCTGGAGCACCAGAAAGTCTGGCAAAAAGGTCCAAGATGGACCACAACGAGCGGTCAGTGGACTCTGAGGGGGTTCTATCTGATGAGGGAGAACTGGACCTGGACGTGGAAGATGAGTTGGAGGAAGGTGAGATTGCGGATAAAGAGGATCAAGCCAGAGTTGTGAGAGTGTTTAGGAGGGACGAATTGCCCACTCTCATAGGCGCGAGGAGCTCAAGGCGTTAAATATGCCATTGCCAGAGCTGGCAGAAGATGCTACGTTGGAGGATCCGTTGCTGCAAGTTTTTAGGAAAACACAGAGGGCCTTCCCGGTGCATAAAGTGATTCGGGAGATGATTCAAGAAGAATGGGATCTACCTGAGGCCGCACTCAAAAGATCTAGGGTGATGAGTAGGCTCTACCCCATTATGGACCGGGAACTATTTAGGTCTCCTAAGGTGGATGTGGCTGTCTCGGCTGTCACTAAGAAGACTACTATCCCGGTGGAGGGGGCTGCGGCTCTCAGATTCCCAGGACATAAAGCTGGACACCTTGCTGAGGCAGGTTTTTGACATTAATGCCTTGTCGGTGCAGGCAGCTATTTGTGGAGCTTGGGTAGCTAGAGCCTGCCTGTGCTGGTCACAGTGGCTGCAAAGCGATCCTAGCGGGGATGACTCGGGGGAAGCAGCGCGGCTGGAGTCAGGAACAGCATATTTGGCAGATGCCCATTATGATTTTATCTGTGGTTTGTCGAAAAGCATGGCGTCGGTGGTGGCGGCGGCGCATCGGTATCTTTGGCTATGCAATTGGTCAGCGGATGTTTCCTCAAAATCCAGGTTAAGCAAGCTTCTTTTCCGAGGGAAGTTGCTATTTGGAGAGGATTTGGACAAGTGGGTGAAGGATCTGGGGGAGTCCAAGGGAGGCAGGCTTCCAGAAGACCGTCCAAGGCAGGGATGACTTACTACCGCAGGTAAGGGGCAGCAGCGGGAGTTTAGATGTTTTCGTTATTCAAGGTTTGGTCAGGCTAACGGGGGGAGATTTCCAGCCAGGAACCAAGCCTTTCGAGGAGCAGGGAGGGGTTTTGGAGCCTCTTCCTCTTTCACGAATTTCCGAAAGTCGCAATGAGATCAGGAGGGTCCAGTCGGGGGGTCGGCTGAGGGATTTTTACCCTGCCTGGGCCAAACTTACGTCCGACCGGTGGGTGTTGGAACTCATTCGCGAAGGGTATGCATTGGAGTTCTAGTGACCGGTAAGAGAATTTTTTGTTCAGTCCCCGTGCAAGTCACTGGTCAAATGCAACGCCGTTCAGGAGACGGTTGTGAAATTTCTTGCTCTCAAAGCAATAGTGCCCGTTCCTCGCGACCAACACGGCTGCGGTCGATATTCCATATACTTCGTAGTTCCAAAAAGGGGGGGGGGGGCATTTCGGCCAATTTTAGACATCAAGGGGATAAATCGATGTCTGCAGGTGCAGCACTTCCGTATGGAGACACTCCGGTCGGTAATAGTGGCTGTTCAGAAGGGGAAGTTTCTGACATCCCTAGACCTGTCGGAGGCGTATCTACATATCCTGATTCGGCGGGAGCATCAGAGGTTCCTGAGATTTGCGGTGCACATGGGGCATTTCCAGTTCTGAGCTTTACCCTTCGGATTGGTGATGGCCCCAGGAACATTCACCAAGGTGATGATAGTCATAGCGGCAGCATTGAGAAAGGAGGGCATTCTCATGCACCCATATCTAGACGATTGGTTGATCCGTGCAAAGTCCTGGGTCGAGAGTGAAAAGGCTACGGCAAGGGTGGTAGCTCTTCTTCAAAGTCTAGGTTGGGTGGCCAATATGGCCAAGAGCAATTTGGTCCCTTCACAGAGGCTGGAGTATTTAGGAGCGTTTGATACTCAGGCGGGAAGGGTTTATCTTCTGCAGCACCGAGCGAGAGCGCTGAGATCGCTCATCCGACAGTTTCTGGGCAGAGTTTCACCCGTGGCATGGCATTATCTGCAGGTTCTCGGGACTATGGCAGCAACGATAGAGCTGGTCCTGTGGGCAAGAGCACACATGAGGCCGTTGCAGAGGGCGTTACTCTGGAGGTGGTCTCAGCGCGATTCCTTGGCGCAACGCTTGCCGTGGCTTCTGGAGACAAGGCGGGCGTTGCGATGGTGGATCAGGTTGGATGTTTTAAGCAAGGGCATGCCATTGGAGGCGCCTCCTTGGGTGCCCTTGACGACAGACGCCAGTCTTTCTGGATGGGGTGCTCACGTGCAGGGGAGATTCTCCCAGGGCCAATGGTCCGAACAGGAGAAGACCTGGTCTATCAACAGGTTGGAGCTGAGGGCCGTATGGCTGGCATTGTGGACGTTTCGGGATATGCTGCGAAACGGGGCTGTTCGGGTGTTATCTGACAATGCCATGGCGGTAGCCTATATCAACAGTCAGGGCGGCACCGGCAGTGTAGCTATGGAAGAGGAGGCCAGGCTATTGTTCGAGTGGACAGAACGGAATCTGACAGCGCTGTTGGCGGCTCATGTAGCCGGAATGGACAATGTGGAAGCAGACTTCCTGAGTCGAGTGAAGGTAGATCCTGGGAGAGTGGGTCCTCCATTAGGACGTGTTTGAGATGTTGGTGCAACGTTGGGGGACTCCGGTATTGACCTCATGGCAAGGTACCAGTCCGCCAAGGTGGGTCTGTTTTACAGCAGAAGAAGAGAGCGGATGTCAGAGGGCCTGGATGCTCTCAAACAGAAATGGCCGGAAGGACAGCTCCTTGTACGTCTTTCCACCTTGTGTGTTAATAGGCAGAGTAGTACAGCGTATAGAGCAGCACAGGGGTACGGTGCTGTTGATAGCGCCATATTGGCCGAGAAGACCTTGGTACGCGGACCTGTTGAGGCTCATAGTGGGGAGACTGTGGTGCCTTCCGCTGCGAGAGGATCTGCTATCCCAGGGCCCGTTGTGAATGCCTCAGGTGGATCGATTCTCGCTTACGGCTTGGCTCTTGAGAGGGCTAGACTGAGGGCCAAAGGTTATTCGGCACCGGTCATAGCCACCACCTTGAAATCTAGAAAGAGTTCTACATGGTAAGCTTATGTGCGTATTTGGAGAGTGTTTGAAGCCTGGTGTGCGGACAGGAAGGTAGAGCCGTTGTGGGTGTCTATTCCACAGGTATTGGCCTTTTTGCAAGGAGGTTTAGAAAAGGGCTTAGCAGCCGCTTCCTTGCAAGTACACGTAGCAGCGGTGTCATGCTATAGAGGTAAGATTCGAGGTCAGGCGATAGCATCTCATTCAGATATCAAGAGGATCTTGCGAGCGGTTTCGCTACTTCGTCCGCCATATCGGCAAGAGGTGCCTAGATGGAGTCTTCCGTTTGTGCTCGACACCCTGGAAAGAGCCGCTTGAGCCTTTAGCAGACGCACCCTTAAAAGATCTTACCCTTAAGATTGTGTTCTTGGTAGCGATATGCTCAGCCCACAGAATCTCGGAGTTGCAAGCCTTGTCTTGTCTGAAGCCCTTCCTGTCCTTCTATGAAACCAAAGTGGTGTTGCGGCCAGTCCCTTTTTTCCTGCCGAAGGTCATCTTGGGTTTTCATGTAAATCAGACTGTTACTTTACCGGTTTTTCGACAGCAGTCCTCCGATTCTTCCTCCAATAGGTTGCATCGGTTGGACGTTCGTCGAGCTTTGAAGGGTTACCTGCGTAGGACTGCGAGTTTTCGCAGGTCGGATAGGCTCTTTATCCTGTTGGCGACCCTCGAAAGGGGCAGGTGGCTTCTAAGGGAACCATAGCCCGTTGGTTGAAGTCGGCGATAGCGTCTGCTTATATTTTGAAGGGCAGAGAGGTGCCTGAGGGACTCAGGGCTCATTCAGCGAGAGCTCAGGCTTCTTCTTGGGCGGAGTGCCAGTTGGTGCCGGCAGTGGAGATTTGCAAGGCAGCTACCTGGTCGTCACTGGATTCTTTTAAGCATTACCGTCTGGATGTACAGGCGGAATGGGAAACCTGTTTTGGATCAGCGGTGCTTCAGGCTGGCTTAGCAGGTCCCTCCCAATAGGTGTTTTATTCTTCACTGCTCTGTTACTTACCCAGTGATCTGGGACTAGCCTGGAAGGACGATAAGGAAGAGTAAATTAGATTTACCTGCTAATTGTTGTTCCTGAAGGAACTCCAGGCTATTCCCGTAGCCCTCCCAGAAACTGTTACAGGTAAGAGTGCTGGTTGCAGGGGCGTGGATACTGGGATTGGGGGGCAGGAATTCCATACCCCTAAAGGGAGGAAGTAGAGACCCTCTGGTGGGCGTAGAAGGGGACGGGGGTCTGCAACTGTTCGGGCAGTTGGGTCTCTCGTGTGCGATCTAAGTTTAGTTCGAAAGTTAAAATGGTTAAGATAGTTATGGTTTTTCTACTTAATTGTTGCTCCGTTGAGTCTGCTTTGTCAATAGGTTACTGGTGTCAGGAGGCGGATCCGGTGAGGATATACTAGTGACATCACAAAAGAAATGATGTTTCTCAGTCTCCAAGCTGCTAGAGGATGACAACCCAGTGGTCCGGGACTAGCCCGGAGTTCCTTCAGGAACAACAATTAGCAGGTAAGTCTAATTTGCTCTTTTTTCCATTTCCTATTCTTCTCACAACTGTGGTTAATTTATAGTTTCCCTAGATTCCAGACTTTCTGGTTTTAAAACTTTTGTTTTTCTTCATTGATGACTATTTGATTAACAGATTTGCTCACTGTATTAAAAGAATTTACACACAACTACACAGTGCACACATAGTGTACAATGTGTGGACATCACTTTTTGTCTGATTTATTGCTTGCCTCTGCCCTGGTGCTACAAAGCAGGTTACAGTAGCAAAATATTAAAATTACATAAAATATTGCATGAATTATAATTTAAAAAAAAATCAAACTAAAGTGTTCTAGCAGCTCCACTGACTGATCTTTTCAATGCCTCGTTGGAGTCTGGAGTGGTGCCAAAGGACTGGGGAGAGGCTCATGTGGTCCCTTTACACAAAAGCAGAAGTAAGGATGTGGTTGAAAACTACAGGCCAGTTTAACTTAGGTGGTGAGTAAATTATTGGAAACACTGCTGAAAGAGAAAATAGTGAGGTTTCTGGAGTCCAGCGGATTGCAAGGATCCAAGGCAGCATGGATTCACCAGAGGCAGGTCTTGTCAGACAAATCTGATTGATTTCTTTGACTGGGTGACCAGGGAGTTGGACCGAGGGAGACCCCTAGATGTGGTGTATTTAAATTTCAGTAAAGCCTTTGACACTGTTCCTCACAGGCGACTTATAAACAAATTGAGCACCCTAGGGATGGACCCTAAAGTTACTGCTTGGGTTAGAAATTGAGTGGGAGGCGACAAAGGATACAGGTAAATGGAGCTCTCTCTGAGGAGAAGGAAGTTACCAGTGGTGGGACCCAGGGATCTGTCCATGGTCCGAATCTTTTTAACATCTTTGTTAGTGATATAGCAGAAAGGCTGTCGGGTAAGATTTGCCTCTTTGCGGATGATACCAAAATCTGCAATAGAGTAGATACCCAGGAAGGTGTAGATAACATGAGGAGGGATCTAGCTAAGCTTGAATGGTGTAGAACTTGGCAGCTGGTATTTAAAAAAAAAATGTAAGGTCAATCCAAGGGAGCAATGTAGTATAGGGGGTGAAGTACTTTTGTCCACTAAAGAAGAGCGGGACCTAGGCGTGGTTGTGTCTGATGATCTTAAAGTAGCCAAACAGGTAGAAAAGGCGACGGCAAAAGCTAGAAGGATGCTTGGGTGCATAGGGAGAGGAATGGCTAGCAGAAAAAAAGGAGGTGATAGTCTTTGGCACAACCTCATTTGGAGTACTGTGCAATTCTGGAGACTGCACCTTTAAAAGGATATAAACAGGATTGAGTTAGTACAGAGGGTGGCTACTAAAATGGTTAGTGGTCTTCATTATCAAGCATATGAGGACAGACTTAAGGATCTTAATATGTACACCTTAGAGGAAAGGCGGGATAGAGGTGATATGACTGAGACGTTTAAATACCTCCGTGGCATAAATGCACAGGGGGAGAGCCTCTTTCGATTGAAATCAAGTTCTGCTATGAGGGGACATGGAATGAGGGTGAAAGGGGATAGATTCAGGAGTGATATGCGGAAATATTTCTTTACGGAAAGAGTGGTGGATACGTGGAATAGTCTCCCAGTGGAGGTGGTGCAAGTGAGGTCAGTATCTGAATTCAAAGAAGCATAGGACAGACACAGAGGATCTCTAAAGGAAAAAAGGGGGGACTGTTGTAGTTGTTGATTATGGAAGGACAGACTAGATAGACGATGTGGTCTTTTTCTGTCGTCATGTTTCTGTGTTTCTATTAAAATGTCTAGGAAGCATCATAAAAGGTTTGGTTAGATTAGGTTTTGTATAACTCAGGTATTATATTAGTGAAGTAATGGAACACCTGACTGTCTAGTTGTGATGTCACACACTTTTAATATGTTCTAAACAAAAACGTCTTGGGTCTTTTTCTCGAATGAATGTTTCACAAATAATCAAAAAGACCTTTCATTCATAAAAACCTTTAATAATCTACTCTTAAAACGTAGCCTTAAGTGTCAGTATTGGTTCATTTAGAGCCTCTTTTAATGCATCTTAGGTTACACTAACAGGCATTAGCATGCACTATCTGCTGTTGTGCCTATAGGAGTAAAACAGGCTGTGGCAGCGTGAACTAAATATTAAAAACTTAAGGACCCCTTTTATTAATCTTTCATAAGATTTTCTGGGCTGTCTGATTTGGGTGAGATAAATGACAGCTGAAAACAATCTTCAAGATCTGTGACCACTGTCGCTCAAAGGTCTTCTCACTTTTATGCCCTAGTGTTAATATTTTGTTTTCCTGTGGGCAGTCATCCCTGTTTGGTCATTTCCTTTTTAACCTTGTCCAGCAACTTGTTCTTACCTGTGTGTTAGAACAAAATGTGTGTATATTGGAAATTCACCACATCTTTGTTTGCTCCTATTATGTACTCTTTGGAGTATTCTGACAATTTAATTTTCTTTTATTTAGGTTTTAATGCTGACTCTACAGAATGATCCCCCAACATTAGAGACTGGTGTACAAGATAAAGAAATGCTGAAAAAGTATGGGAAGTCATTCAGGAAAATGATTTCATCTTGCTTACAGAAAGATCCTGAAAAGAGGTACGGAAAAGCCCCAGACCACTGTATGATTTAAAAGTTTAACTGCAAAATATTACTTTAAATTTTAAACCTGTAGTGGAAGCATTATTTTAGGACTGATATAATATTTGCCCTTTTCTCTGTTCAGTCACACAAATTGGTAGTGCCAGCCAACAGTGCAAACAAGGAATACTTTCAAAGACATTCTTGTGCATTTCTCAGAGCAAACATGGTAATTCATGCACTCAAGGCCATGCATCATGCCTCACTGGATGTTTGCGCAGCAGTCACAGTAGTATGTTTATTCAGTGTTGGCTCTTCAGAGATCTCTGATGGTTTCCTTCTCTAATTCTGGCTTTATATGCCTTAGTGATTTTCTTCCTTAAAGTTTATCTTTTTTTTGTTTCTATTGACCTTGCCACTTTCTGTGGCTTCTGACGGGTCTCCAAGGGTCTTTTCTCTTTTTTTTCATTTTTGGTCTGTTTTTTCTTTAATTTCTTGATTTCTTGTCTTCAGTTTTTCTCATGATGGCAAGAGGAAGGTCAGCTGCTTTCATTTTCTTCTGAAGACCAGCATTGTGTCAGAGGGCAAGTGAAGTGTGTAGCCTTTATATAGGTAATGCCATTCAACAGAGCCTGGACTGGAGGTGTTTAAGTAAAGCTCTGAATTCTGAAAAGTGGCTGAAAGGGCCTGCTGCTAAGTGACAGCTTTACCCTGGCACACAGCTGCTGCATTCACCTGCCATGTGTTATCATACTAACCCTCCCTCATGCCATGGGGCTGTCTGCCAGAGCCCTACCATACACTGTAGAATGTCCTTGTGCTGTATGATTCTGGTCTTTGATCTGTATCAGTTGAGGCCTGCTTTTAGGATATCAAATGGAGTCTATAAACAGCTGAATAAATGAACTGCTTGTTATATAGAATACTCCTCTTTGAGTCAGCTTGGCGGATCATGATAGTTTCCAAGGTCTTAAAGTGCAGCTATAGATCACCTCAGGTATCCCAGGAAGATATCACAATCATCCCTGCGTCTGAAAGGAAAATCCACTGTATGGTGAGCTGTAGTCTAGCTAACATTGGTGCATTGACTTCCTTGATGGTGAGGTGTCCTGTAGTGTCTGTTGGCATCTGGCAGTATTGCATCAATGTAGGGCAGCAGTCCTCAACTGGTGTGTGGGACACACTAGTGCGTCGCAAGCACCCGGGAGATCTGTTGCGGAGCTGGCATGGTTGTGACTAGTATCTGCACATCTCTCATCTTCCAAAGTCAGCACAAGCAGCAGCAGGGACAAAAGATACGATTTCACCTATCCCAGTAATTCTTGTTTAACACAGATTCAGCTGTGCTCCTTCTCAGTGCCTGGGGCTCTTATGATTTCAGTTCAGGGTGTGTTCCACGCACCCAGAACTAAAATCACTTAAGCGCTACATGCTGTGGCTGGAAGGAAGGAGCACAGCTGAACCTATACTAGACAAAAACTGCTGGGGTCGGTGTGGTCGTGGCTTCTGCTCCTGCTGTTTGCGTGGGCTCCGCAACACAAGGAGAAGCTGCACTGTTGTGGTATGAAAGGGAAAGGTGCCGTGGTGTTGATGAAGAGGGGGGAGGTTTGAGAGGGAAAATTTTGCACTGTTTTTTTGTGGGGAGGAAGGAGAGGAGAAAGGATAGGGAAAATGCTGGCTGGACTACAAAGGTGGGATAAGGGAGAGATGTCTAGCTACAAAGGGTGGGGGGGGGGAGGAGAGATGATGCCAGACTACAAATGTGGATAGGGGAAGAGAGCTACAGGGAAGATACAAGGCAGCATAGGTTTGTGGGTGGGGGAAAGAGGAGGGGTGTGAGAAAGAGGAAAGAGATTGAACTGCATGGTAGATGGGAGGGAAACAGAGTAAGGAGAAGCCAGGCTACATAAGTAGGTGGGAAGGAGATAAGAGTGGGGAGTTGCAGGATTATATGGATTGATGCGTAGATGGTGGAGAGAAGGGAAGAGAATGAGGGAGGAGAGATGCTGGGCTTACAAAGGTGGGTTGGTGGGGGAAGAGCGGGAGGGCATAGATGCTGGGTGTGGTGCGGAACCTTATTGGGGGAGGGTTGTCAAGGAGATGCAAGTGAGATGAGACTGCATAATGGGGAGTGGGTGAAAGATGGAACGGAATAAGAGCAGAGAGAGAGTGAGATGGGGAAATGGCAGAGCTAAGTGAGATGGGCTGGGTAGAAGATTGGAAGTTGATGCAATGCAATGTGCCCTTCAAGTCAATGCTGACTCCTGGGTTTTTTTCTGAGGCAGTGGAGGGTTAGGTGACTTGTCCAAGGCCACAAGGAGTGCTAGTGGGAATCAAACCCTGGTCTCTTGGTTACTAAGCCAGTGCTCTAACCACTAGGCTGCTACTCCACTCCATGGAAAGTTGATAGATATGTGAAAATTAAAAAGGAGAAGATCGAAGACCAGAACGTCAAAAATGGGATGAAATATGAGTGAACAGAGAAACAGGAAAGAAAAGGGAATGATCAGTATGTCAGAAACAGATGGAAGAAGATAGGATAAATGGACAGCAAACACTGGAAAGAGTTGGCAGAAGGCAGATGACTAAGAAAACAGAAGAAAAAATGTGACCAACGTGACTGGAAAAATAAAATAACCAGATGACAAAGGAAGAGAAAAAACATTTTATTTTACATTTATTAAAAGGAGTATGCTAGTTTACAGAGATGTGCATTGTAGATGCTTTTGTATTTTGTTCAGTACAAGAGGAAATGCATTTCTATTTTTAGTTTGTGTTGCAGGATTTGCGTAGTTTGACTTCTTGGGATTCCCAGTTCAATTTTTGTCGTCATTTCTAGTTCTAATTTGTGGTCTCTTATTCTGTATTTGGTGAGATTCTGTTGGAGTTTTGCATTTGACTAAGGTGCAGTGGTATTATGGCATAGTTTCTGTAGAAATCTTTAGCAGTCCCACTAGTTCTGCTTTACCTGAAGTAGGTACTGTATATTGGTTTTCTATGGCCCAATGTAATAATTTTAGTGCTGCCTATTCTTTGGTAGAGTTGGTGTACTGCATAGAATGTGTCACACATTTGTGGTATATAAATATTTTTAAATAAAAATAACTGCTTGAATCATAGGAATTAATGCTGCAGTGGTATGGCACATATGCTACATATACATGTATATACATATGTATGAGTGAGCTTTTTTTGCTTTTCAGGTTTTGTGTTTTTGCAATGTACTTTGTAGTGGGAAGAATTATGTTGCTGTTACTCAAATGATGTTTATATCAGAATATTTTTGTATGGTTACGTCTATGGTGAAATACTGTATCTTAGTTTTGAGTTGCATCTGTTGTAAGGTTTTTGCTGATGCAGAACATGTTGACATTTGACTACTATACTGTGTCAGATGAAAGGTCTGTGAGGGTCATGTGTGCAGTGTCACATATACGGAGCATCGTCAGTCTGGTGTGTCCTGACAGAAAGAGGTTGAGAATAACTGATGTAGAGGATAGGAGAGACATCTGCATTATTCCCTGCTACATCGATGGATGTTTTCAATGTACTAGAAAGGATGTTCCACTGAAATAGTGACACTGGACACTAAGCCCCAGCAGCCAAGGGGAATTCTTAAGACATTTGATGCTAGTCAAGTGCAAACATGGACATAGTCATCTTATTCTGAGTGAGTGTCTATGCATTCTGGGGATATGACTACGGATCTGATGGCTATTCTGATCAGGGGGGCTTACCAGGTTCCTATCAGACCTCCCCTCCCCTCCCATATCCCACAGGAAAGAAAGTCTCTACTAGCTGGCAAACATAGCTTAGCTACAAAACTTTTAGTGTTTGAGCCTTATTTATTGGATCTTAAGCTACTTAAGAAAATAGAGAATTTGGGGTTTTATTTTACCACAATGTTTAGTTGGGCATTTTCACCAAATTAGTGCTTAGGAATAGATTTTAGATCCTTGCAGTTCATCTTGAAGCAAAAATAAAATAAATTACATATAATATATCCAAAGCTTGATGGTTTTTATATTAGTTTAATTATCTCTGCTCCATTAGCAACTTTAAATAACTAAATTCAGCAGGAAAGGCGGGATAGAGGTGATATGATTGAGATGTTTAAATACGTCCGTGGCATAAATGTTCAGGGAGAGAGCCTCTTTCAATTGAAAGCAAGTTCTGCTACGAGGGGACATGGGATGAGGGTGAAGGGAGATAGATTCAGGAGTGATATGCGGAAATATTTCTTTACAGAAAGAGTAGTGGATCCATGGAATAGTCTCCCAGTGGAGGTGGTAGAGATGAGGACAGTAACTGAATTCAAAAAAGCATGGGACCAACACAGAGGATCTCTAAAGGTAAAAAGTGGACTGTTGTAGTTATGGAAGGACAGACTAGATAGGCCATGTGGTCTTTTTCTGTCATCATGTTTCTATGTTTCTAATATTAAGATGCAAACAGTAGTCCAGCAGCAGGATGGGGGCTGTGATCTTTTGCACTGAGTACCACGTGAGGTGTTGTATATGTGTATTTTGTACAAAGAGCTCCTAGCTCTCTGGGAATGAGTCTGGTCTCTGGAGGCTAGTGTGGCAGACTTGGAGGAGCTAAGGCAGAGACATGCAGAGGGAACATTCAGAGACATAGTAGAGAAATCCCACCTCTAGTCTGGCAGCCTCTGTGCTACCGTGGAGGAGAAAGTAGTCTTTCAGGTGATTTGTTTACCTTGGTGTGTCAGGAAGTGATCCTATAGCCAGTACCTGCCCTCCAGGTGATGCAATATCCTCTCATGCAGAGGATGTCTCTAAGGACCTCTGCCCAGGAGGCAAGAATTAGGCCGATTATTGTAGTTGGTGATTCAATCGTTAGGCATGTAGATAGTTGGATGACTGCTGGACATGAGAATCGCTTGGTAACTTGACTGCCTGATGCAGTCACCTAGATAAGATTTTAGGCAGTGCTAGGATAGCACTGACTTGATGGCAATTAAAAAAAAGAATGGAGCTAGCTCTCTTGATTCATGGGGGTACCAATGATACATAGTAAGAGAATTTGAGAGGAAGGTTCTGGAAGCCAAATTTAGACTTTTAGGTAGAATGTTGACATCCAGAACCTTCAGGATAGCATTCGCAGAAATTCTCCCAGTTCCATGCACAGGCAGGCATGGCTCTACATTCTCAATGAGTAGGTGAGTTGTTGATGCTGGGAAGACAGAATTAGATTTGTTAGGAACTCTGCAGCATTCTGCGGAAGGGGGAGTTTGTTCTGAAAAGATGGGCTCTACATTTATCGGGGTGTAATCAGGCTGCTGTTGCTAACATTCTTTAAAAGGAGATAAAGCAGCTTTTAGACTGCAAACTGGGAAAGCTGACAGTTGCTAAGGAGCATATGGTTCAAAATGAGGTATCTTTGAAAGATGCTCCCAAAACATGGGAGTTAGGTTGCAATAAAGGCAAAAGGTCTTAAGTAAAGAGCAGACAGAGATGAAAGATTGCAAATCATCTTTGTCAGTTCCTAAGTAAGTTGTAAACCAAAAAACATACCTTGAAATGTTTGTATACAAATGCTAGAAGCCTAAAAAATAAGGTGGACGTTTTAGAATATGTAGCTCTGAATTAAGAGTAATAGGCATCTCGGAAACCTGGTGGAATGAGGATACCAATAAGTTCTGCAGGAAGCGCAATATACCTTGGAATTTTAGAACATAAATGCTATACTGGGTCAGACCAAGGTCCATCAAGCCCAGTATCCTGTTTCCAACAGTGGCCAATCCAGGTCACAAGTAGCTGGCAGGTTCCCAAAAAGTCACACAGGTTCCACAATGCTTGTCCTGGGGCAAGCAGTGGATTTCCTGGGTCCTCTTCACTACATCCTCTGGTAACGAATTCCAGAGTTTGATTACGTGTTGAGTGAAAAAATATTTTCTTTAATCAGTCTTAAATGGGTTTGATTGTAGCTTCAGTGCATGTTTTTCTGCTTTTTGATGGTGTAAATAACCTATTTACGTTACCCTGTTCCATTCCTTTCATTAATTTATACACTTTTATCATATCTCCCCCCAACCGTCTTTTCTCCAAGTTGAAAAGCCCTACCTTTTAAGCATTTCCTCATAGTGGTATCCTTACATCCCCTTTACTATTCTGGTGGCTCTTCTCTGTACCTTTTCTATTTCCGCTATATCCTTTTTAAGATAGTGAGCAGAATTGCTCACAATATTCAAGGTGCAGTCGCACTATGGAACGATAGAGGCATTATAATATCATTTGTTCCTGATCGTCTCACCAGTCTAGTCCTGGACCTCTGGGTTGTCCACCTTATTCAGCAGCTTGGAGACTGAGGAACCTCCCTCTTTTGTGACGTCATCTGTATATCCTCCCGGGAGCCACCTTCATCCCTCAGTTACCTCAGTCTCCAAGCACCTGAATGGGTTGGTGAGCCTGGGGGTCCGGGCTCACTGGAGGAACAATTAAGGATCTCACCTTGAAGGTTGTGTTCTTGGTGGCAATCTGTTCAGCGAGAAGGCTTTCGGAATTGCAGGCGTTATCCTGTAAGGAACCTTATCTCTCGATCTCCAGGAACAAGCAGGTATGAGTCTCCACATATGGGTACGTCGGTACCGACGGAGCCTGCGCGGGAACGCTCCCCAGCGTCCAATCAGAAAGCTTTTGGGAGCATCCCTCAGCGCCTGCGTGCTGCCTTCCCGCCTTTCCAACTGTCTCTCCTCAGTTTTCATTTTTCCGTGGAGCCGGCAGGACGTCCTCCTGTCACTGCAGAAAATTTTTTCTTTAATTCTTTTTTTCTTGTGGTCGTGGCTGTTTTTCTCAGTACCGCCGGTGGGTTTTTTCTTTTCTTTTTTCTCAAACTCAGGGAGAGTTTTCCCTCAGTTTCTGTCTTAAATTTTTGGGCCTGTAAGGCCTCTCCATCATGGAGCCTTCTTCTCCTAAGAAGTGCCTTAAGTGTGGAAATAGTTTTCTTTTTAGACTCCAACAACTGGTGTCTAACCTGTTTGGGTCCTGACCCTTTTCCTCCGGAGCCATTAGGCTACAATTTTATGAGAAGAGATTTTCCATTTCGAGTTTCCCTCGATACCGCTTTCCCTTCCAGTGTCAGGGCACCGACCACTTCTTCTCTACAGCATCAGGTAACCCAAAAACAGTCTGTTAAGACTAGCCAATACTTGAGTGGTAGGTCTCATGCCAAGCATGATGACGGCTCCGGCCTTGCCCTCAAGACCCTATTGGCTTCAAAACCCCGGCGGGAGTCTTCAGTCTCCAAAGCCTTTCAGGGGTTTCAGGTTGTTCCTGGGGCACACCCCTCACAGAACATACCTGAGCCATGCTCGGTGGTGGCATCCGCTTCGAGCGGTACCGATACCCCGGCATCGACACTGGTGTTGAGTGATCCACTCTTCGCCAGGGATCGTCATCTGGCGTTCTCGGTGCCTTCGGGACCGATCGATACGTTCCAGATTGACTTTCCAGTATCGGCAGCATCGCCGATACGACCACCGACGTCGGTACCCTCTAGACATGCATCGATAGACTCGCTTCCTTCGATGCCGAGTCTGGAATAGATCTCTAGTCTGGAAGACTGGGTACCGACGCGTCTCGGAACTGATGCTTATCGATTCCAGATGCGCGGTACCGAGGATACTCACCAAGGCTTTTTGGTTGCCTCGGTACCGCTTGAGCAGCCTCCAATGACTGCTTCGATGGCGGTATCGCCTCCGATTCCGGCACAGCTACCGGTATCGGTATCGATGCCGGTTCCTGCAGTAACATCGGGACCAGCCACTTCCATGCCTTTTTCACCAGGATCGCTCCTTTCTATACCTAGTTTGGAGTCGATACCTGCCATGGACGATGCAGTACTGACACTCTCAAGTCGTAACTGCCAGTACCAGTTTCCATCTAGTGGGGCTCTTTTTCTGCACCGGACCACTACATCCTCCGGTGCCCAGGCTACTGCTTCAACTTTAGCCTATCCAGGGATGGTTCCCATTGGAGATCCTTCTTTTCAGAAATTTCTCCTTGACATGGCAACATTCCTTGCTATTCCTATCCCTGGCTGTAAACCTACTCAAGGCTCTCCTGCGGAAAAGGAAAATATAATGCTTCCTTTACATCATTCTTTGCAGGATCTTCTTCTGAGAATATGGGAAACACCTTTAAGGGTTTCCTCACCTTCTACAGCAACTGATCTTCTGTATCAGGTGCCCCCCTCTCCAGTGTTTCAAAAGACTCAACTTCCCCATCATTCCATTGTAGTGGAATCAGCAATGAGGAAGGTAAAAAGCAAGAAGCATTCTTCTTATCCGCCAGGTCGTGTATCTAGAACACTTGATGCCTTTGGACGTCAAACCTTCCAAACATCTATGCTGGCAACAAGGATTATCTCTTATATTTTTTATATGAGTCTATCTCTCCAGGAGGTCACAAGGAAATTCTCTTTTGACTCCTTTTCTATCAGAGCCCAAGGCTGCAGACTATTCCTTACTTCTTAGTCATAGCCAAAATATCTCTTGGTTTCTCTCTCGTGCTTCTCTAGACTCTTTTGAGTCTGTTAGCAGAACCTCTGCTATAGCCATAGGAGCACGACGTAGAGCCTGGCTCCAGGCTTCAGACTTGAACAGATGGGCACAACAAAGACTGGGTAATACTCCTTGTACTGGAGAAAATCTCTTCAATAGGGAGTCTTTACATCAGGTTGCTCATTGCTCTACTGACTTCCCTGTTTCTGGGGGCTATCCTAAGCCTTCTCCTTCCCCAGTAGGTAGGAAATACCCTACCAAACCTTCTTTCCCTAGGAAAAGAAGGTTTCACTCTTCTCCTGCCCATTATACAGATGTTCCCAAGCAGGGGAAACCTCGCCCTGGTCGGAAGAATACAAACTCTAGCCAGGCTGAACAAACCCAGCAACCATAGGTTTCTGAAGGTTGCAACCTACAGTTAACTTCTTAGCAGAAGTTTTTTCACTGTTTTTTCCTTCAAAACTCTACACATGGATTCCTTTCTTCAGGACATCCTTTTCCTCCTAGATATGCTGAGCTGTCAGGATATTCATGTCTATGGGTCACAGGTTTCTCCTCTTCTTCCTACCAAGAAGAGAAGTTAACAACTATCCCATGATAGTTTTTTCTGTTCCAACATGAATTTTTTCCTTCCGCAGACAAACCATATGGTAAGTCACCCTTCAGCTCCTGTTTCTCTACCCTTTCATCCAGGGTTCCCCCTGAATGAGTGGTACCATGTCACTGCAGGGCTTCTCTAGCCTTTCATTCCAGTGTAGAGTTTTTTCCCTTGAATAAATTTCCTTCTTTTCTCTGGGCAGCTCATCAGACAGCGACAGGAATTTCTCCTCTCCTTTTGTCTGTTCTCTCTGTTTTACACAGGAAGATTTTCTCTGCTGTCTCTTTCAGCAGCTGCCCATGCAGGAGTTCCAGTGATTGGACTACTGGTACTTTTCCACAAGTTTCCAGTCTGTCTTCCACTACTTTCTGTCTGGCCTTAGTTGTGATTCCAAGATAGTGCTTTCATCTATCTTGGATAATCCTAATCACTTCAGGCTTATCACACTATCTTCTTTTCTTGCCATCTCCACTTTCTTGGATTTGGCAGCAGAGTTGACCTACAGCCAGTTTTATTTCCTAATTCTCCTGCATAATGCTCTCTGCAATCTTCAAAGAAGCTTTCTACTGTGGACCCTTGCTAGAGAGCATGGGGTTTTCTCTCTGACTATTCTATATGGTTGGGAAAGGCTCCTCAGTCATTTTCCATGACTGTGAGGGTTCTCCACACCCTGTTATCTCCTGTTATAATACAGGATATAAGCTTTTTCTGCGTGAATGTCCAAAGAGTTTTCCAATTCTGCAGGAATATGCTCTTTTTTCCTTGCAGCTTGTCCTCATGGTATCCTACTCCTTTATGGACAGCACATATTCTACTAGTAACGCATGATACCCCTTGTGTCCCTCCAGTGGGGTCAGCCTGGTATCTCATCCTATGCGTTTTCTGTCCATTTACCATGTCAGAGTTCTACAAGACTCAGGACTTGCTGTTTACAGACTGATATTATCTTCTGTTTTTTCACGCAACCATCCTGGTTATTTCACTGGATAGCATTCCTGCACCATCTTAGCCAGGAGGAATAGATTCTCTATATATCTTCTCAAGTAGGTTTCACCTTCTTGTTAGATGAATCTTTCTCCTTCACATCTCTCATGTGAATGTTCTTATGGGCATATCTCTATCTGCTACTTGCAGACATGTATCTTTAGACATACATATTCATGTATGTATATATCTCTATATACTTCTATAGATGCATATGTCTGTAAGCTGTGTGTGCATATATTATGCCCCTATATACACACACACACACACATATATATAAATATATATATATATGTGTGTGTGTGTGTATCTGTCGAGATGCTTCCTTATAAGTAGATATATATTTATATACTTATCTCCCTAACTGTCTATGCTATAAAGGTTTTTACCTTCCTAGAGGTTCCAGACAGTGGGCTTGCATATGTTCTTACTGTCCCTCAGTATGTAGGGGGTATTATGCACACAACCACTACTGTGGTACTAACAGCTACCACTTTACCTCTAGATCTCGCTATCCCTGAAGTACCATGCTTCAATATCTTCCTATCTCTCACCAGCTAGGAAAGGCAGGGTAGATCTTCACTAGCTCTAAGGTTTCAGCCCTTCACACATCTGTCCTCCTTGGGAATATGGGCTTTTTCCCATACCCCTTCTTCCCTACAGGACTGGGCTAGTTGTCCAAATCGGTCAGTCTTTCTCTTTTACTCCTACATGTTCATGACACTGTAGCTAAAAGAGTTTTCAGCTTTTTCCCATAAAGCTTTCCACTGAAGACCTGCCGTTTTTGCACTACTCCAGTTGACACCTGGGTCACCTGCCAATTCCAGATTTGGACCTTCACCTTCACTGACGTGAGATCACCTTGAGGATTCCTCTACTGAATCTCCAGTAGACTCCATTAGCCTCTCTTCTTCCTGCAATCCAGTAGATAAGGTCCATATTGTGATTACTCATTCAATATTTTTAATAGTAATTATCATACATACCAAGGACTCCTCCCCTGTAGTCCTTAGGTTAGCTGTTTTCCTACAGCTCCTCTTTTCCACTCCTACCCACCATCCCTCATGGGATGCCAGAGATCCATGTGTGGGAAATGCAGTCCTGTTCCAGGGACACGCATTTTATGGGATCTCCCCCTGGCATCTACAGCTAGGGAGTCCCCATATGTGAAGACTCATTCCTGCTTGTTCCTGGAAGATAGCACAGTTACCTGTAACTGGTGATCTCTGGGAACAGCAGGAATAAGTCTTCACAACCCACCCACCTCCCCTAGGAGTTGTATCTCTCTATTTTCCTTTCCTCTTTCTCTCCCTTTGTCTCAGCTATGAAACTCAACTGAGGAGAGACAGTTGGAAAGATGGGAAGGCAGCACGCAGGTGCTGAGGGATGCTCCCAAAAGCTTTCTGATTGGACGCTGGGGAGCGTTCCCGCACAGGCTCCGTCGGTACCGACGTACCCATATGTGAAGACTTATTCCTTCTGTTCCTAGAGATCACCTGTTACAGGTAAGTAACTGTGCTTTCCCTGTACAGGCGAAAACCTGTTTGGCAAAGATTGGCAAGCAAAGGCCAACCAGATGGATGCTGAAAATTCTGCTTTAGATAGACTTTCAAAGTCTACTACTGCTCCTTTTAAAAAGAGGTTGTTCAAAAAGGGATCTTTCCCAAAGAAAGGGAAATTTTCTTCTTATGGTCAGGCCTCTTCTCAAGGTCGTTTTGCTACAAAGAGACAGCAACAACCAAAACAGGGCAAAACCCAGGCTGCGAGGACTGCTACGGCCCAACAGCCTCAGCCTCCTCAGGGCCTTTGACTTTCTACTAGAGAACTTAGCCTTTCTGTCTCTAGAACATCCAGAGCCTCTCACCATCCCAGGAAGGTTAGCTCACTTTGCTCCCAGATGGGAACAAATCACAGCAGAGCAATGGACCCTCTCCATCATAAAGGAAGGGTACAAACTTCATTTCTTAAACCTTCCTCCTCACACCATGGTGAAACAGTTCAGAGAATTGAACGAGTTTCTATGCAAGGAGAAATTCAAGATGATCTCTCTAGGAACTCTCCTTCCATACCTCCAGAGTCAGGACTGGCTTTGTTCTCTAGATCTCAAGGATGCGTACACCCATGTTCTCATCCATCCAACACACAGAAGGTTCCTTCGGTTTCTTTACCAAGGAAAGCACTACCAATACAAAGTGCTTCCTTCCGGTCTGGCCTCTGCTCCAAGAGTGTTCACAAAATGCATGGCAGTAGTAGCTGCATTTCTGCGCACTCTAGGAGTATTCGTATTCCCATATCTGGACGACTGGCTCATCCGAGCTCCATCCCAGTCAGAGGCCCAGACTTCCCTGGCCTGCACAAGGCGTGTTCTTCAGTATCTGGGACTGGTAATCAACATTCCAAAATCCCATCTCACCCCTACTCAGTCTCTAGAGTTCTTAGGGGCCTTACTGGATACCACAACTGCAAGGGCCTATCTTCCCCAGGCCCGTTGCCTACGCTTGGTGCAGTTAGCCTCCCAGATTCAGTTAAAATCCCATTTAACTGCTCGAGAGATGTTACAACTCTTAGGCCACATTGCATCCATGGTGCATGTGGTTCCTTACGCTCGTCTTCACATGAGGGCAGCTCAGTGGACCCTATCCACCCAATGGACTCAGGCATCAGGTTGCCTGTCAGACAAAATAGCAACCTCCAGTCACCTATTTTGGTCCCTCCACTGGTGGAAGTCCACTCAAAATCTGTTGCTGGGGTCCCCCTTTCAACAGGTGTTACCCCAAGCAACCCTTACAACAGATGCCTCTCCAAAGGGTTGGGGGGGCTCATCTACAAGATCTCTCGACCCAGGGTATCTGGTCTCCACAGGAGACATCTCTTCATATCAACCTCTTAGAGCTCAGAACAATCTTTCTGGCTCTGAGTCTTCCACACCCTGCTCAGCTACAAGACAGTCTTCATCCACATGGACAACCAGGTAGCCATGTTCTACGTGAACAAGCAGTGAGGGACTGGCTCTCTGTCGCTTTGCAAGGAAGCTCTGAGATTGTGGGCCTTCGCCAGAGAGCATCAAATCCATCTCATGGCAGTGTACCTTCCAGGGGTTCAAAACTCTTGGGCAGACAGACTCAGTCGAGTTCTGCTCCCGCACGAATGGTTCCTCCATGGGGACCAGATAGCCAGGATTTTTCAGATTTGGGGTACCCCAGACATAGACCTGTTTGCAAGTCCGTGGAATGCCAAACTTCCCTGGTTCTGTTCCAGGATTCCATGTCAGGGAGTTCAGGCCAGGGATGCCTTCCTCCTTCATTGGGGGCGAGACTTCCTCTATGCCTTTCCACCTATTCTCCTCATCCCCAAAACTCTGTTCAAGCTTCAGAGAGACAAGGGGTCTATGATCCTCATAGCACCACTTTGGCCACGCCAAGTGTGGTACCCTCTACTTCTGCATCTCTTTCAAGCTCCCTCCCTAGACCTGGGGTCTGCTCCAGATCTCCTCTCCCAGGAGGAGGGAACCTTGTGGCACCCAAATCCTCAGTCTCTTCATCTCAGGGCCTGGTTGCTGAAGGCCTAGACCTTCAAGATTTACACCTTTCTCAGCAAGTGAAGGATATCCTTCATGCTTCCAGAAAGCCTTCCACCAGACGTAAATATGCTTTTAAATGGAAAAGGTTTTCCATTTGGTGTGCAGAGAAGGGTCTCAACCCTCTTGCAATACCCTTGAATTCTTTACTAGACTATTTGCTGCATTTATCCTATGCAGGCCTTAAAACAAATTCAATCAGAGTCCATTTGAGTGCTCTAGCAGCGTCCCTTAAGCCTCTCAATGGACAACCTATTTCCTCTCATCCTCTTATAGCAAGATTCATGAGAGGCCTTCTTTTGACTAAACCTCCCATTAGACTACCTCCAGTGGCATGGGACTTAAATCTGGTTCTTGGCCAGCTTATGAAGCCACCCTTTGAACCCTTAGCCACTACCTCCTTGAAATTCCTTTCCTGGCAGGTTATTTTTCTCATTGCAGTCACTTCAGCTTGCCGTATCAGTGAATTGTAAGCTTTAGTGGCTAATCCTCCTTATACAAGGTTCCATCATGACAAGGTAGTCCTTAGAACTAATCCACACTTTATGCCTAAAGTGGTCTCACCTTTTCATCTGAACCAGGAGGTGTATTTACCTGTTTTTTTTCCAGGACCTCATGCATCAAGTGCAGAGAGGAATCTTCATACCCTGGATTGTAAAAGAGCACTTGCTTTCTACTTACAAAGGACACAGCAACATAGAAAGTCCTCTCAACGTTTTGTTGCTTTTGATCCTTCTCATTTAGGACTTCCAGTCTCCAAGAGAACTCTGTCTAATTGGATTGCTCAGTGTATTTCCTTCGCCTACCAGAGCAAGAATCTTTCTCTGGAGGGCCATGTTACAGCTCACAATGTGAGGGCCATGGCAGCCTCTATGGCTCATCTTAACTCTGTGTCCATCGACCAAATCTGTCGAGCAGCCACCTGGACATCGGTTCATACCTTCACAGCCCATTACTGCTTGGACAAGGACTCCCGCCGGGATGCCTTGTTTGGTCAGGCTGTTCTCAAACACCTGTTCCATACCTAATCAACTCCTACCCTCCATCCCTGTCTGGATGCCTGAGATTCATGGGTGCAGGTGGAGCCCTTCCCAGGGACTCACAATCTGGGTGATCTCCCAGGCATCTCTAGCTGGGGAGTCCCCATATGTGAAGACTCATTCCTGCTTGTTCCTGGAGATAGCACAGTTACTTACCTGTAACAGGTGATCTCTGGGAACAGCAGGAATAAGTCTTCAGAACCCACCCACCTCCCCTAGGAGTTTATCTCTCTATCTTTCCTTTCCTCTCTCTCTCTTTCTCAGCTTTAAACTCGAACTGGAGAGAGGCAGTTAAGAAAGGCGGGAAGGCAGTGCGCAGGCGCTGTGGGATGCTCCCAAAAGCTTTCTTTCAGGACGCTGGGCAGCGTTCCCGCGCAGGCTCCGTCGGTACCGACGATACCCATATGTGAAGACTTATTCCTGCTGTTCCCAGAGATCACCTGTTACAGGTAAGTAACTGTGCTTTCTTTGAGTCTAAGGTATTTTTAGTTATTTATTTCTCTTATATACTGCGCTATTTGACGACAGTGCGGTTTACATGGAACATTACATTGAACATTACATTGAACAGGGCATTATAACTTGGAGATAACTATTTTACAGGGAACATGGGCAATGGAGGGTTAAGTGGCTTGCCCAAGACCACAAGGAGCACCTGTGGGACTAGAAACCCCAGTCCTTCCGGCCCAAGGTTGCTGTCCTCTAGTGGGATTTGAACCCCTGACCTTAGTGTTACGACCAGCGCCAGCCTTTTTGCCCAAAGTGGTATCAGCGTTTAACTTGAATCAGGTCATCTCCTTACCGATGATCAGGGGGGACACAGGGGGTCCAGTCACAAGGAAATTGGATGTCCGG
Organism: Ichthyophis bannanicus; assembly: GCA_033557465.1. Lineage (NCBI taxonomy): Eukaryota > Metazoa > Chordata > Amphibia > Gymnophiona > Ichthyophiidae > Ichthyophis > Ichthyophis bannanicus. Next base: position 254,805,816 of record CM066031.1, read on the forward strand.
GCGTTAAAGTACTTGCCTTGGACAGCGAGTTTTCGCAGGTTGGAGAGACGGCCTCCATCAAAGGCCTCCATCGTGAGATGGATTAATGAGGCAATTGCGTCTGCGTACATGTTGAAGGGTAGGCAGCGTCCTGGGCGGAATTTTATTTACTGCCGCCAATGGAGATTTATTTGTAAGGCGGCAACTTGGTCATCATTGAATTCTTTTGTAAACCATTACCGACTAGATGTTCAGTCGGAACAGGACGCGTGTTTCGGGTCGGCTGTGCTTCAGGCTGGTACGGCGGGTCCCTCCCGTTAACTTACTGCTCTGGTACATACTCAGAGGTCCGGGACTAGACTGGAGAGACGATCAGGAAGGTGAAATTAGACCTACCTGCTAATTGTTGTTCCTGGAGTAAATCCAGTCTAGTCCCGAGTCCCTTCCCAGTGTGGTGTTCCTACGGATTGACGCCTGAAGGTTTTGAAGGTGACAGGTAAGAAAAAAAAAATGTCAATAGCAATTGGCAATTCCCTGGGGAGGGAGGTCGTCTCTTTAAGGCGGGGTCCTTTCAATCAGGTGAGGGGACGGCCTCAGCACGTTTGAAGTTTAAAGTTATTAGTGGGCAAGTAAATTCCTTTATTTCAACGTTAGTGTTCAAGTTAGCAACAATTTTTTGCTGTTGATACTTACAGTATGTAAGGGAGGTTGATACTTACTTGATACTTACTTGTTGCTCCGGTGAGTCTGCTTTGTCAATAGCGAATTGAAGGATGAAGGTGGCTCCCGGGAGGATATACAGATGACATCACAAAAGAGGGAGGTTCCTCAGTCTCCAAGCTGCTGAATAAGGTGGACAACCCAGAGGTCCGGGACTAGACTTGATTTACTCCAGGAACAACAATTAACAGGTAAGTCTAATTTCACCTTTTATTCCACATTCCTTTCCTTATGATTCCTAGCATTCTATTTGCTTTCTTGGTCGCCACTGCACACTGAGTGGAGGTTTTCAACGGGTTGACTATTGACCACATCTTACCTTACAGTCACACATAAGCAATGTGACCAAAAATATATATGGTGAAAATAAGAACTCTCCAAAGACTTCATCCTTTTCTCGAACCCCATGACTATAGAACTGTATTCCAGGCAATGACACGTCCTCACAATGACTTCTGCAATGCAGTCCTCCAAGGCTTGCCAAAATCCCAACTGCTTCTGTTACAGCTGGCCCAACACAGTGCAGCCAGGGTTCTCACCGGAAATTCAAGATACTCACACATCCACCCCCATCTTGAAAGAGCTCCACTGGCTATCTCTACAATACAGAGTTAAATGTAAGAACATCGCAATATTCAAAATCCTCCATGACTAATCCTCCAATTACCTTCAATCTATAATAAAAACACTCCCCAACAATTACTGTGGATCTCCTCCTTACATCTCATACAGACTTCATTAAATCCAACCAATCAACACATGTATGAGCATTCTCATTATATGCTCCAACGATATGGAACTCCCTCCCTGTGAAAACCAGAACTGCTACTGATATTAACCCTTTGAAGACCTACTTTAAAATTTTAATCCACATTCTGCAGCCGGGTTAATTTTTGCATATTTCAGGAAAATTGTACCTGTCTTATTCAATATGTTCTAATAGTGATTTTCCTTCTGCTATGGTCATGTATTGTATACCATTTGATAGGAATATTTAGTCAGAATTTTGGATCCCAAGAGTTTTGGGCTCTGTCTGGAAAGGGTTAAGGAGTTCAGAAAACTCTTAACCCACCGGTTCCAAATACACTTCTAGGATATCACATAAACAATCACATAAGATAATCAAACCATCTCACACCAACTCCTGCTATAGCTTGCACTATGGTCTAATATCATGGTCTAATTTCTAATGACAGCTCCCCTATAGACCTCCAACATGCTTTCTCACATGTAAATACTTGGAAATATTTATTATAAAGTTTATGGTTACTTGTTTTGTTCATAACTCCTTGTAATGTTAATGTGTTCCATGTAAAGTTCTGTAATCTGTAAACAGTGTTGATCTTTGGAAATGCAGTATATAAACTCTTCAAATAGGTTTAGGTGTCATTGTGGATAATTTATTTTTTTCCTAGGTGGTGGTTTCTAATGTGGAACCTTGCATGGTGTAACGATAGTTTGGGTTGTTCTTTCCTAGGTGCATAACTTTGCACTTGTCCACATTAAATTTCATCTGCCATTTGGACATCCAGTCTTCCAATTTATCAAGGTCCTCTTGCAATTTTTCACAGTCCTCCTGTGTTTAGCAACTTTGAATAATTTTGTGTCATTTGCAAATTTGATCACCTCGCTCATTTTTCCCATTTCCAGGTCATTTATGAATATATTTAAAAAAACAGGCGGCCCAGAACAGATCCCTGGAAAAAAATTCCATTTGTGAAGGAAAAGAATAGTGGTAGGGATATGCTATCTGCCTGCCTGTCCAGAATGAACACAGATGATAAATGTTAACAGAAATTAAGGAAGCTACAAATTTGTCGACAATAATAGCATGAAAAAATCATCACAAATAATTTCATGTGTATTAGATAACCTATGATGAACAATGTTCGAAACCAGTTTTGTTTTGTTGTATCATGTCCGGTTTGAAAGATGATAGTGTCGGACGTTTTGCAAAATAGTCGAATTGGCATAAACTGTGTCAATGATTACCAATATTGATTGGTATTTATTTTGCTTACATATTTGGTAATAACACTGAAGAAATCATCATAAATAAAATAATCATGCCAAGATGGTGTAAAAATCATTCAGATATTTTTTTGATCTCAAGGAACAAGCAGGAATGAGTCTTCACATATGGGTACGTCGGTACCGATGGAGTCTGCGCGGGAACGCTTCCCAGCGTCCAATCAAAGAGCTTTTGGAAGCATCCCACCACGCCTGCGTGCTGCTTTCCCGCCTTTCCCAACTGCCTCTCCTCAGTTTTCGTTTTCCGCGGAGCCGGCAGGACGTCGTCCTGTCACCGCAGAAAATTCTTGTTTTATTTCTTTAGTTTTCTTGTCGCGGCTGTCTCCCCGACGTCACCGGTACCGCTGGTGTTTTCTTTTCTTTTTCTGTGAAATCTCCTTTTTCAAGGGATATTTTTTCTTCATAGTTTCTCAGGCCTTTCAGGCCTCCTTTTCCTTCATGGAACCGCTAGCCACTTTCTCCAGGAAATGTTCAGATTGTGGCGGTACAACTTTATTTTTAGACCCTCAATATCAGTGTCTATCCTGCTTGGGTCCTGACCTTTTTCCTCCGGAGCTTTTAGGCAACAGTTTGGTGAGAAGGGGTTTTCAACATCGAGGATCCCTTGATACACGGTTTCTCTCCGACGTCAGGGCACTGTCCCTTTCTTCTATACAGGATCAGGTAACCCACAAACAGTCTGTTAAGACTAGCCAGCCCTCAAGTGGTAGGTCTCATGCACAGCATGTAGACGGCTCCGGCCTTGCCCTCGAGGGCCCACTGGCTTCAAAACCCCGGCGGGAGTCTCTAACCTCCAAAGCCTTTGAGGGGTTTCAGGTTGTTCCTGGGGTTCACCCCTCAGAACATACCTGAGCTGTGTCCGGTGGTGGCATTCGCTTTGAGCGGTACCGATACCCCGGCATCAGCACTGGTGTTGGATGATTCACTCCTCACCAGGGATGGTCATCTGGCATCTTCGGTACCTTCAGGACCGGTGGATACCCTCCAGACTGACTTTCCATTATCGGTACCAGTACCGATTCTACCACCGACGTCGGTACCCTCCAGACGTGCATCGATAGCCTCGATGCCGAGTCTCGAATCGATCTCCAGTCTGGAGGACTGGGTACTGACTCTCCTTGGTACCAGCTCCCGGCGGTACTGAAGGCTCGGTTCCGATGATTCGGATCCGCAACTCTCGGTTCCCCCGAGGCCGTTTGAGTTGCCACTGGTTGGCCTTCATCCACCGGTATCAGACACGGTACCGAAGTCGGTACCGATGTCCACATTACCCTTGAGGTTGGTGCCTTCCATGCTTCGCTCATCAGGCTCTTTGCCCTCGATGCCGAGTTTGGAATCGATCTCTAGTCTGGAAGACTGGGTACCAACACGCTTTGGTACCGACACCTATCGATACTGGAGACTTGGTACCGAGGATAGCGACCGGAGGTTTTCGGTTCCCTCGGTACCGAATGAACTGCCAATGGCTGCTCCGATGTCTGTGTCGGGCTTGGCTCCGACATTGGTACCGGTATTAGCATTGGTACTGGTATCCACAGTAGCATCGTGGCCAACTCCTGCCATGCTTCTTCCAACAGGATCGCTCCCTTCTGTACCAAGCTTGGAGTTGATACCTGGCATGGACAATGTGGTAATGACGGTCACTGCTCCTGACAGCCAGTACCGGCAACCATCCCTTAAGCATTCCACACTGCACTGTGCAGGATCTTCTATTCCTATATATTTGGATAGCTCTTTCGGTGCTCAGGCTAGTTCTTCAGATCTAACCTGTCCAAGGGAGATTCCTGTTGGGGATCCCTCTTTTCAGAGTTTCCTCCTGGATATAGCAAGATCCCTTGCCATTCCTATCCCTGGACATGATCCTGCAGAAGGCTCTGTTTCTACCAAAGCAGAGGAGAACATAATGCTTCCTTTGCATCATTCCTTGCAGGATCTCCTTCTAGGAATGTGGGAAGCACCTTTAAAGGTACCCCACCTTCCAGAGCAGCTTATCTTCTATATCAGGTGCCCCCCCCCTCTCCAGGGTTTCAAAAGACTCAACTTCCTCATCATTCCATAGTAGTGGAATCGGCAATGAGGCGGGTAAAGAGTAAGAAAAAGCACTCTTCTTATCCGCCGGGTCGTGAGTCTAAGACACTAGATGCCTTTGGACATCAAACCTTCCAGACATCTATGCTTTCTGCAAGAATTCTCTCATATATTTTTTTATGAGTCTATCTCTTGAGGAGGTCACAAAGCAATTACATCTTTTGACTCCTTCCCTTCCAGAGTCCAAGAGTGCAGGCTATTCTTCACTGCTTAAGCATCTTCAGAATATCTCTTGCTTTCTTACTCGTGCTTCCCTAGACTCTTTTGAGTCTGTTAGCAGGACTTCTGCTATATCTATAGGGGCACGACGTAGAGCCTGGCTCCAAGCTTCAGACTTAGACAAATGGGCACAGCAAAGACTGGGACATACTCCTTGTACTGGAGACAATCTTTTCAACAAGGAGTCTTTACGTCAGGTTACTCAGTTGTCCACTGACTTACCTGTTCCTAGGGGCTGTTCTGCACCACCTTCTGTCCCAGTAGGTAGGAAATGTCCTGCCAAACCTTCTTCCCATAGGAGAAGGTTTTATGCATCATCTGCCCATCATGCAGATGTTCCCAAACAAGGGAAGCATCGTTCTGGTCTGCAGAATTCAACCTCTCACCAGGCTCAGCAAACCCAGCAACCGCTGGGTTTCTGATCAATCTTCATCAGATGCTTGTGACTCTGGGGGTTAGAATCCGCAGTTGCTTCTTCTCAATAGAGGCAATCCACTGCTCTCATTCTAAACCCTAGACATGGATCTCTTCCCAAAAGACATCCATTTTTTCTATGTTCTATGAGCTGTCAGGATGTTCATGCCTATAGGGCACAGGGTTCTCCTCTTCTTCCTGCTAGGGAAAGAGGTCTAACCACTATCAAACGATAGTTTCCTGTGCCAGCATGTCTTTTTTCCTTTCTATAGACTCACTACTTTGTAAGTCTTCTTCAGCTCCATTCTCTTTATCTTCTTACCAAGCTTTTCCTCTGTAAGAGCGGTATTGCTTCACTGGAGGGCTTTTTCTTCAGCCTCTCTAGTTTTGTTACTTTTCCAGTGCGGAGTTTTCCTCTCTGAGTTGACTCCTCTTTTTCAATCTTGCTTTGAGGCAGTTCATCAGACATGTCCCGAGTTTTCTACTCCTGTTCTGTCCTTTCTGTTTTTAAACAGTAAGATTCTTTCTCCAGGACCAAGCAGGAAGTCAGTCCTCACTTATGGGTGACGTCGGCGCCGACGGAGCCCTCGCGGAGCAATTTTCCCCAGCTTTCAAAGAAAGCCTTTGGGAATTGCAGCGCGCATGCGCGGTCCTCTTCCCGCCCAAGGGTGCCATCTTAGCCAGTCTTCTTTTTTCCGCGGAGCCCTACAGACGTCCCCGTCGTGTCCCCGCGAAAAAGTTGATATTTCTTCATTATTTTATTTCTTTTTCCAATTCGACGCCGGTCTTTTTCCCGCCCGGACTCGCGACGCCGGTCACGAGTCCTCTTCCTTTTTCGGTTTTTCTGACTTAGTCAGCTTTCGTTTTCGATTTTTCCCTGGCAGCCCGGTCCTTTGACCTCGCCGGGGCCCTTTTTCCCCCGATGGCTGCCAGTGGTTTTAAGCGGTGTGGTCAGTGTGACCGAAATATGTCACTAACTGACACACACGACTTTTGCCTCCGCTGCCTGGGCCCGGATCATGAAGAAATGATCTGTGGGCCCTGCGGCAAAATGTCCTCCAAAGCGTTGAGAAGTCGGCGGCATCAGCGGGATAGGATCTTCGCTGACCCCAGCCGTACCCGGACTTCGTCGGAGGCCTCCGCGTCCAAGGGTTCCAGCTCGGACCATCGCCGGAGTTCCTCCGACAGGGGTTCTCCCTCCGGGGACCATCGACGTCAGGTGAAACCCGCGAGGGCGGCGTCGGTGGATGCTCTTGGCTCCGCGAGGGCCAGGTCGCATAGCCCCGATAGCCGCCCCGGGTCCTTGGAGAAGGAGCACCTCACGAAGCGACCTCGCCTGGAGTCAGAGCTGCCGGTTCGGGTAAGTCCTGTGGTCCTCCTGGACTCACCTCCGCAACAGCCTACGTCGGGCCCGACGCCGTCGGGGCCCGAGTCGGGGGCTGCTGGGTCACCTGAGCTCGGACTCAGGTTGACGGCCTTGGAGAGCAGACTGTCTGCCTTCATGGACCAGCAGCGGGCACTGCTCGCTGGCTTCGCTGGCGTCGCTGCCCCGACCGCCGGGACGTCGACGTCCAAGTCGACCCCGGAGACCGAGCCGATCCTCGAGTCGATGCGAACTCGAGTCGATCCTCGGTCGAGGTCACCCTCGGCCTCCCGTTCGGGACCGAGGTCGCCGACGCCGACTCCCTCGGCGTCGGGGCGGCAGGCGCCGCGCCCTGCCCGGGCCGACCCCACCGAGTCCTCGTCGGAGTCGGTCTGGGAGTCTGAAGAGGAAGAGTTGCCTGATTCTTTCCGGACTCGGTGTGTCCCCTCGGACTCACCGGAGTCCGAGCCTCGGAAGCAGTCCCCCCCGGAGGATGCCCGGTTCTCGGACTTCGTCAGGGATATGGCCAAGGCTTTGGCCTTCCCTGCGGACCCCGAGGAGGAGCCTCGAGCCGAAGAGCTCGACGCCCTCCAGTATGACTCTCCCGCAAGGGAACACTTTACTGTACCGGTTCCTCCTATGCTGGAACGACTACTCTTCCGCATGTGGGAGAGTCCGGCCTCCTCGCCGGTCCTGAGCAAGCGGGTCGATTCTATCTATCGAGTCCGCAAGAGCCCTGGCTTTCAAAAGGCACAGCTACCACACCATTCCATGGTAGTGGAATCGGCCATGCATCGTCTTAAGAGCCAGAAGATGCACTCCTCAGTGCCTCCTGGCAGGGAGGCCCGTAACCTGGATGGCCTTGGTAAGAAGTGTTTCCAGGGCTCTATGCTTGCGTGTCGTGTCCAGACCTACCAGTTATACATGGGCATGTATCTCCGAGACCTGGCTAAAGAGCTAGCCGGATTCTCCGCTGGTTTGTCCGAGGAACCCTTGCGGAGGTTCCTGGCCTTGTCCACTGGCATTCGGGAATGCTCAAAGTTCATGTCCCGAGCAGCCTATGATGGCTTTGAAGCATCGGCTCGAGTGGCCGCAGCCGGCATCGGTGCCCGCCGACAGGCTTGGCTTCAGTCGTCTGACCTTGAGCCCTGGGTGCAGGACAAGTTGGTCGATGTCCCCTGCCGAGGCGAGAACCTATTTGGCAAGCCCATGGCTGAAAAGGCTGCACAAATTGAGACTGAGACCCTCACCAGGACCAGACTTTCTAGGAAGACCTCCGCCCCTTCCCAGAAAAAGAAGGGCTCGGGAAAAAAGTCCTTTTACCCGAGGAAGGCGGCTGCCTACAAACAATACCCCCATTATCAGGCCCCTGCAGCTCCCCAACAGGGCCAGCAGGCCAAGGGACGGGGTAACGGGTCCCGTAGGCAGCAAGCCCCCAAGCCTGCACCACCAGCCCCTGCTCAGCAGGGTGGGGGTTTTTGACTCACTAAGCATAGCCTCTCCCCCCCCGCTGGTTCCTCCCAGCACCGGAGGCCGGCTGGTTCACTTCGCCCACAGGTGGTCCAGCATCACCTCAGATGCCTGGGTGCTTCAAGTCGTGCGAGAAGGCTATCTTCTCCACTTCCACCAGGTCCTTCCCTCCTTTTTTCCGGGAGAACCTCCACGACCCCCTCTGCACAGGGAATTACTCCTTCAGGAGTTAGCAGGTCTTCTACAGGAACAGGCGGTGGAACCGGTGCCCCACCACCTGAAAGGTCAAGGTTTTTACTCCAGGTATTTTCTGATACCAAAGAGAACAGGAGGCCTCAGACCCATCCTGGACCTGCGCAACCTCAACAAGTTCCTCGTGCGAGAGAAGTTCAAGATGCTTACCCTTGGAATCCTTCTGCCCTACCTCCAGCAGGGAGATTGGCTATGCTCCTTGGATCTAAAGGATGCCTACACGCACATCCTCATCCACCCAAGCCACCGACAATACCTAAGGTTTGTGGTGGCAGGAAATCATTACCAGTACAGGGTACTGCCCTTTGGCCTGTCCTCCGCACCGCGAGTCTTCACAAAATGTCTCGCGGTGGTGGCGGCCCATCTCCGGCTTCACGGCCTCTGTCTTTCCATACCTCGACGACTGGCTCATCAGAGCAGCGTCCGCTCTGGAGGTCACCAACGCCACGCGCCGCACGGTGACTCTTCTGCAGTACTTGGGCTTTGTCATAAACTTCGCAAAGTCCACTTTGCTCCCCTCACAGGATCTCGAGTTCATCGGCGCAAGGCTGCACACTCCTCAGGCCCGAGCGTACCTACCGCTCGACAGAGCTCAACGGCTCATGGACCTAGCCGACCGTTTTCGCAGCCAGCCCCTGGTCTCCGCCAGGCGCTTCCTGAGACTACTCGGCCATATGGCTTCCACCGTCCATGTGACCCCCAATGCCCGCCTGAATATGCGGCCTGCTCAATGGTGTCTCCGCCAGCAGTGGCGACAAGCCACAGGCGGCCTAGCAGACCTAGTGCGCGTCTCCGAGCCGCTGATCTCGTCTCTCCGGTGGTGGCTTCAGCAGCCAAACCTGATATTCGGAATGCCTTTCCAGTCACCTCAGCCGGCCCGGGTGCTGACAACAGATGCATCCCTCCTGGGCTGGGGTGCGCATTGCCAAGGGGCACGTACTCAGGGCCTCTGGACCACGTGGGAGTCTGCTCAGCAGATCAACTTCCTGGAGCTCAGGGCGATCCGCCTGGCTCTCAAGGCTTTCTCCCACCTGACTTCTCACCAGTCCGTCCTTGTCCAGACGGACAATCAAGTTGCCATGTTCTACGTGAACAAGCAAGGGGGCACGGGCTCCTTCCTCCTCTGCCGGGAGGCACAGAAGCTCTGCTCTTGGGCCGTCCGTCACGGCATTCTCCTCAAGGCAGTTTATCTCCCAGGCCAAGAGAATTACCTGGCGGACAAACTCAGCAGGATCCTCCAGCCGCACGAGTGGCGTCTGGATCCCTTGGTAGTTCAGAAGCTCTTTCTAAAGTGGGGCCTCCCCACGGTGGATCTCTTTGCCAGTCCTCACAACCGGCAACTTCCTCGCTTCTGCTCTCGTCAGCCCCACCCTCTTCGGGTTGCGGCGGACGCTTTTCTACTCTCATGGTCGGGAAGCCTTCTGTACGCTTTCCCTCCCATCCTGCTAGTCTCTCGGACTCTTTTCAAGGTTCTCCGAGACAAAGCCTTCATGATCCTGGTGGCCCCTCGCTGGCCCAGACAGCCGTGGTTTCCGCTCCTGCTGCAATTAGCGGTGGAGGATCCATTCCCTCTGGGGTTTCAACCGGATCTCCTCACTCAGGATCAGGGGTCTCTGCTACACCCCAACCTCAGGTCTCTCAACCTAATGGCCTGGCTGCTGAGAGGGTAGTCCTTGCTCCCCATCTCCTGCCGGCAGAGGTGGAGGAGGTCGTCTTGGCTTCGCGACGGCCTTCTACCCGCAAATGCTACGCCCTTAAATGGCGTCGCTTTTCCGTTTGGTGTACCCAACAGTCTCAGGATCCCTTCTCCTGCCCGGTGTCGGTGATCTTGCAGTACTTGCTACACCTCTCTAATCTGGGACTTAAGTCCAACTCCGTCAAAGTTCACCTCAGTGCTCTTTCGGCACATGTGCCGGTGGACGGCAGACCTCTCTCTAGCGACCCTCTCGTAGCGAGGTTTCTCCGAGGTCTCCTTCTACTTAAACCACCTCTGCGCCCACCAGCGCCTGACTGGGACCTGAATGTGGTTTTGCTGCGGATCACCTGTCCGCCTTTTGAACCTATGGCTACCTGTTCTCTCCGTTTTCTGTCTTGGAAAACACTGTTCTTGATAGCCCTCACTTCCGCTAGACGCGTAAGTGAGTTGCAGGCCCTCGTGTCTGATCCCCCTTAAACTCGGTTCTACAAAAATAGGGTAGTCCTACGGACTCACCCAAAATTTCTTCCAAAAGTGGTCTCCCCTTTTCATATCAATCAGGAGGTGGTACTTCCGACCTTCTTTCCCAGACCACACTCCAGCCGAGCTGAAACGGTCCTCCATACCCTGGACTGTAGAAGGGCATTGAACTTCTACCTTGACCGTACGCGGGAGCACCGTAAAGCTGCTCAGCTTTTTGTGTCCTTTGACCCCAATAAATTGGGGCTTCCGGTCTCCAAGCGTACTCTGTCCATCTGGGTTGCGGACTGTATCTCTTGGGCTTATGGGGCAGCCGGACTCTCCTTGGAAAGTCGAGTCACGGCTCATTGCGTTCGGGCAAAGGCCACGTCAGTGGCTTACCTCCGCTCTGTTCCGCGGGCCGCTACTTGGTCTTCGAGCCAGACTTTTGCGGTCCATTACTGTCTCGAGAGGGAGTCCCGCAGGGACAGTGCTTTCGGACAGGCAGTCCTCCGTAATCTCTTCGAGGTCTGAGCAACTCCTACCCTCCATCCCGGATGTGGGCTACCGGTGGGTAATACTTCAGCGAAGATTCTTTCCTTCTGTGCTGCTGAGCTAGAGGGAGCTCATTTTTGTGCTTAGGGTCTCCGGTAGCCTTGAGCTTGGGAGTCCCATAAGTGAGGACTGACTTCCTGCTTGGTCCTGGAGAAAGCGTAGTTACTCACCTGTAACAGGTGTTCTCCAGGAGCAGCAGGAATCAGTCCTCACTACCCTCCCTCCTCCCCTTGGAGTTGCAATCATCTGCTTAAGTTCTTTTTTTGCACATTTTTATGCTGTCTTTTTTAGCTATGTCATCTGACTGGCTAAGATGGCACCCTTGGGCGGGAAGAGGACCGCGCATGCGCGCTGCAATTCCCAAAGGCTTTCTTTGAAAGCTGGGGAAAATTGCTCCGCGAGGGCTCCGTCGGCGCTGACGTCACCCATAAGTGAGGACTGATTCCTGCTGCTCCTGGAGAACACCTGTTACAGGTGAGTAACTACGCTTTCTGCTGTCTGGCAAGCAGCTGCCTATGCAGGAGCCTTAATGTTTGGACCACTGGTTCTTGTCCACCAGCAACCAGATTTGTCCTCCACTAACATTCTGTTTAGTTTTAGTAGTGATTCCAAGTCAGTGCTGTTATCTGTCTTGGAAATTATTTCACTACAGGCTTGTTGGATTGTTTTCTCTTTCTGCCATCTCCATTCTCCTGGGTTTGGCAGCATAGTTGACAATAGGTACTGGCTCTCCAGCAGCCAGTTCTATCTCCTCATTCTCCTGCATCATGCTCTCTGCAATGCTAGAGAGCATGGGGTTTTTTTCCTCCAACAGCTATCCTAGATGGTTGGAAAAGGCTTTTTCAGTCATTTCTCCCATGACTAGAAAGGTTCTCCCTTTGTTCACTATCTCCTTTTTAATATAAAGGACATAGGCCTTCTCTTACGTAAAAGCTTAAGGAGTTGCCAATTCCCTGCTTTGGTCCATAGTATTTCCAATCGGGAATATGCTTTTCTCCTTGCAGCTCGTCCTCATGGTACGAACGCATGATACCTTTTTTGCCCTTAAGCAGGTCAGCATGGTATCTCATTTTTATGCGTCTTCTGTTCACTTACCATGCTAGAGTTCTGGAATACTCGGGACTTGCTGGCTGCAGACTGATATCATCCTCTGCTTTTCACGTAACCGTCCTGGTTATTTCACTAGCTAGCATCCCTGTAGCTCATAACCAGTGGGAATAGATTCTCTATATATCTTCTCAAGTAGGTTCCACCTTCTTGTTAGATGAATCTTTCCTCTCCACATTTCCTATGTGAATACCGTTCTGTAGGCATATCTGTCTGCTTCATTGCAGACACCCATATAGAGGCCTATATATTCATATCTATAGCATACATCTTAGATGTCTATCATTTGTGTGTATTTTATGCCCTTCATATCTCACTATAGATATATTCTTATCTATCTATCTATCTATATATCTGTCGAGATATTTTATTATCTGTAGATATGTATTCTACATTTATCTACCTGACTGTCGAGGCTCATATAGCTATATGATTCTGACAGATGGGCTTTACCCATACCTATGCTATCCAGCATGTTCGGGGTTCTACACTCACAACAACTTCAGTGGTAGTTAACTTCCACCATAACCTTAAGGTTTAGGTACCTCTGAAGCTCTCCATGTTCCAGTATCTCTCCTATCTGACTCCAGTTAGGAGAGACATTGCGGATCTTCAGCTAATCACAGGCTCTAACGCCTCAGGCATTTGTCCTTTCTTTTGGGATACAAGGGGTTTCCATACCTTTTCCTCCCACAAGGACTGTGCCTGTTTGTCCAATTCGGTCAGCCTTCCCTTTTTGCTCCCAAGGGTGAGCCACTCTGTCGCCAAAAGAGTTCGGCTTTTATCATAAAGCCTTACGCTGAAGGCCGACCGTTTTTGGTACTACCCCAGTTATTACCGGGGTCCCCTCTTACCTTTCAGGAATCTGACCACCACTGTTTTTTCCTACAGGTTTATTACCTCCACTTCACAGTGAGGTCCTCCTTGAGGTTCCTCTATTGGGTTCCCCAGTAGATCCCATGAACCTCCTTACTGCTGTGTAATCCTGTTAGGGGAGGTCCATATTGCAATATTTCTTTCAATATCATTGATAATTATCATCCACATATGATGGACTCCTTGTCTGCAGTCCTATGCTAGGTTAGCTGTTCCACAGCACCTTTCTTTCTTCAACTCCTACCCTCCATCCTCAGGATGCCTGGTGTTGTGGGGGATAGCATGTTCCAACCTATGACATGCTGGGACTCCAGGCAACTTAGCTTGGGAGTCCCCATTGGTGAAGACTCATTCCTGCTTGTTCCTGGAGATAGCACACTTACCTGTAACAGGTGATCTCTGGGAACAGCAGGAATAAGTCTTCACAACCCACCCACCTCCCCAGGAGTTGTATCTCTCTTTCCTTTCCTCTCTCTCTCTCTCTCTCTTTGTCTCAGCTTTAAAACTTAACTGAGGAGAGGCAGTTGGGAAAGGCAGGAAGGCAGCACGCAGGCGTGGTGGGATGCTTCCAAAAGCTTTTTGATTGGACGCTGGGAAGCGTTCCCGCACAGACTCCGTCAGTACCGACGTACCCATATGTGAAGACTTATTCCTGCTGTTCCCAGTGATCACCTGTTACAGGTAAGTAACTGTGCTTTACATTTGTGGTTCATTTGCTACTGTATCTTAAGGTTGTACTGTAACATCAGATCTTTGCAAAATGTACAAGTTATATTTTGGATGCCCACTGAGTGACCAAGATAAGCCATAGCGCCTCACATTTGTATGGCTTGTGCTAATGGACCACGTGTTTGGTTAAATGGAAGGAGAACAGCTATGCATTATCTCCAGAAATGAACAGAAATGCAGTCTTCATGTATGGGCGGCATCTGCACCGACAGAGCCCACGCAGGAATGCTCCCTAGCATTCAATAGGAAAACATTTGGGAGCACTCCACTGCGCCTGCTCGTCTGCCTTCCCACCTTCCCAATTCCTTTCCTCAGTTCTTTGTTTTTCGTAGAGCCAGCAGGTTGCTAAATCCTGTCACTGATGAAAAATGTTTCTTTTTTGGTGTAAGTGTTCTGCTTTTCCGTCTACGCTGGCTGCATCAGATTCAACACAGGTCCTGATAACGTTTTCTTTTTTAGTTATAATATGTTCTATTTCTTTTCCTTTCCAGCGGGTTTCACCGCTAACTAGGCCTTTAGGTCTTCATATTTTCTACAATTTTGAATATTTTCTAAAATGGAAAAACCAACTAGTGGTTTTAAGAAATGTACCAAATGTGCCGGTACCATATCAGTCATGGATAAACATGACTGGTGTCTAAAATGTTTGGGCCATGACCATTTACCAGATTCTTATCCTTTGTCTCAATAAATGACAAAGAGAGGCCTAAAGAACAGAGCCAAACATCATGAATCGCTGTTCGCCCCAGACTCTTTCAGTGGCTTCCACATCATCGAGAACATCGGCTTTCTGTCATGGATCTCAGGTCCCTTACAAGTCCAAACATAAGAATAAGTCTCTGATTTCTAAAAAGTCATCGGCATCAGTATCAAATATTGATACAGAGATCAGAGGAAATTTAGAGCATAAGTATCGAGACCCCTCTAGGGGTGTTTCTGATGCAGTCTGGCCAGCCAATCCGCCCTGGCAGAAGGACTTTTCCTCCAAAGCACAAGAGGGGCTCTGGGACACTCCCGAGGAATTGACCTCTACAGAGCTACCAGTTCCATGTTCTGGGATGGTGGCTCAAAATCCCATTGGTGATTAAGAACATATGAACAATAAGATATGTCATACTGAGTCAGACCAAGGTCCATCAAGCCCAGTATCCTGTTTCCAACAGTGGCCAATCTAGGTCATACGTACCTAGCAGTTTCCCCAAAA
Source organism: Ichthyophis bannanicus (assembly GCA_033557465.1). NCBI lineage: Eukaryota > Metazoa > Chordata > Amphibia > Gymnophiona > Ichthyophiidae > Ichthyophis > Ichthyophis bannanicus. Next base: position 254,820,978 of record CM066031.1, read on the forward strand.
GACACAGGTTCCACAATGCTTGTACTGGGCCAAGCATTGATATCCTGGGTCCCTTCTTAATAATGGTTTATGGACCTTTCTTCCAGGAACTTGTCCAAACCTTTTTTAAGCCCAGCTACACTAACAGCCTTTACTACGTCCTCCAGTAACAAATTCTAGAGTTTGATTACACGTTGAGTGAAAAAAATATTTTCTTTTATTAGTCTTAAATAGTTTACCCTGTAGCTTCATTGCATCTGAAGGTCCAGATAGACTATATCAACCGACTCACCTTTGTCCACCTGTTTATTCACACCTTCAAAAAAACATAACAGATTAGTAAGACAAGATCTTCCTTGTCTAAAGCCATGTTGGCTGTCTCCCATTAGGCTATGACTATCTACATGCTGAGTAATTTTATTCTTTATGATGGGTTCTACCATTTTTCCCAGTACTGATGTCGGACTCACCGGTCTGTAGTTTCCCGGATCACCCCTGGAACCCTTTTTAAAAATTGGCGTTACATTGGCGATCCTCCAATCTTCAGGTATTACAGCTGATTTTAATGAAAATTCACAGATTACTAATAGCAGGTCTGCAATCTCATATTTCAGTTCTTTCTTTTTTTTTTGAAACTTTTATTTTCATTTTGCAACAAACAAAAGAAACAACACACCAAAAAAGACAAAACAAGTGTACAATAAGGAAAAGTAAACCCATTACCCCCCACCCCGGTGCTTCTTCTCTACCCGTTTGTATCAGCATGCGAGCGCTTCCAATTAACAGTGATTATACATCAAACGATCAAAAAAAGTATCCACAATACAGCATGATCATGAGGCAGAGATATATACATAGTTAGACAGTCAGATGAGAGCATTTAGCAAAATGTACATATTCATTGAACATCTTCCATTAAGACCAATGAGAAGGAGTCTGAACGGAGGAAGCGCACAGACGAGGTATTCGTTCATATTTACTGTAAAACAGGCATGATTCCACCATTCATTGAGGCTCAGATGGGAACTGATTTCCCAGTATTACTTAATGAGGGAAACAGCAATGCCAAGCATAAAGTTCAAAAGGAGATAAGCCATTTCGTGGGAGAGAGAGGATCCCCGCAACTGGGCGAAGTCCCACCATCCTCCAAGAAAGGGACTCCTGAGAGTGCAATGTAGATTAAAGACGACCCCAAACCCGACGCCAGTTACACTGTAGTGCGGGACACCCATGCACAACATGAAATGAAGTAATAAACCAATGGCCACAGGACGTGTCCAGCAACCATTACCCTGAGCAGTGTTCCATTTGTCTAAACTGTGAGGAGTGTAAAAACACCGGTGGGCTAGAAAGAAGAGGGTCTGAGTGAGTGAGGCGGGTCAGGAACCCGTGTCCCTCTGCTCCAGATAAGGCTCCAGTGCTCCGAGGTTAAAGTCACATGTAATTCTCTCTCCCATACTTTCTGCGCTATAGAGGTATCTCTAGTGCTAGCATTACATAAGGTTTAGTAAAAATGGGATGCTACACCCGGTGAACTACCGAGAGATCGGAAGTTTCCAATCAACCTAATGCAGAGAGTGCCGAGGGCGGGAGTACTCTAGTGCTCCGAATGCAATGCTGAAGTTGCACTGACCAGAGTCGGGAGTCGAAAGGTTGCATAGGTGTACTAAAGGCACCTAAAGTGTCGAAAAACATTGGTGGATAGTGGGAGTCTAATGGGAGAGTCATACCTGGGAGTAAGGTAAGAGGAATCAGTGAGCAAAGGCCCGCTACTATATCTAGCCACACAGGTCTACTCGGTACTGGAGCCTCCAACCAACAAGCACCTTGTTTGAGAAGAAAAGATTGAGGGAACACTTGAGTAAAATCGCCACCAAGTATTAATGGAGCATTGGCGGAGGCCGAGGCCAACTGCGCAAAACTTGCATAGTAAGCAGGGTTGTCCACATTCGGGACATAGTGCAAATACACGTGAATTCACTATCACCAACCTCAAGGTGTACACGGGCCCATCTACCCTCCATGTCAGCGCTAATATCAGGTACAGTGGCGTGCAAAGACTTCTTAACCAGGATGGCTATCCCGTACCATTTGGAAACGGTGGGAGAATAGGCAGCTACCATGTGAGGCCTAGCATTGAGTTTCAGTGTTTCAGCAGAGTGTAATGCGTTTCCTAAAGAAACACCTAATCAACGTGCTCGTGGCTAAGATAGCTAAGGATTTTCTTTCTTCTGAGTGGACCAGCAATGTCTTTGACGATGAATAATAAGATTTTACATAAGGCCATTCAGAAAAGTTAAAATTCCGAGCATGATAGCACACATAATTTCACTGTGTCCCTCAAACTGACTGTATCTGGCTGTACACATGACATAGGAAAATAAGCTAATATAATACAATGAAGCGCCCCACATTAACAAAGAAAACCGCAGTACGGTAGAGGAGAAGCAAAACCCCAAAATTACTGGCGACCATGTGTCTGCGGGGAGAAACCCCAGAGAAGGCCGAAATTGAAAAAACATATAACCTGTAGGACTGTGCGTGCTCCGAATCTGACCGAGGCACACATCATGAAGGGATAGGAGACCAAAGACAAAAGTCATACAGAGAAAGAAAGAAAGTCCAGGCTATTTCTGTGCTGGGCTATGACCGCCGCATCGGGCCCTTCAAAATGGCGGACAGAGCCGGTAGATAAGAGTCCAAGATTTGGGATTAGCGCATCTGTTCTGCTTCTTTGGAATCCAAAAATGTTGATAATAAATCAGGATCCTCGAAAGTCCTGGTCTGGTTGTGGAGAGTCACTCGGAGCTTCGCTGGATACAACAGGCCAAAGCGAGCCTGTAGCTGTTGAAGTCGAGGGCGAAGAGCAAGGAGTTTCTTCCGACGGTCAACGGTAGGCTTTGCCAAATCAGGAAAGAAGGAGACCTTACGACCTTCATATTCCAAATGATGATTCGCTCGGGCAGCATGTAAAATTTGTTCCACTTGTTGATATCGTAGCAAGCTAAAGATAATAGGCCGGGGGGTCGTGCGGTTGAGCGCCATGCGGGCAGGAACACGGTGTGCTCGATCGATTTCCAGTTCTCTGTGAAAAGTGATCTTCAGCAAGGAGGGAAGAGTTTTGAGCAAGAATTCTCTTATATCTCCTGCTTCCACCCCCTCCGGCATTCCGAGAAGCCTCACATTGTTGCGACGGGCGCGATTATTGCTATCTTCCAACTCCTTTTGAAGACTCTGTATCTGGCGCTCAGCCTCGTCCAGTTTGCCCAAGCGCACCTCGTGCGAGTCGAGGACCCCCGCCATATTGTCCTGCCGTAATGAAAGACCTTCAAGTCGGTCTTGGAGCACTCCAAAGTCTTCTCGCATGGCTCGAAGCGCTTCTCCATTAGACTGCACCAATTCCTTTACGCCGCGTATTTCCTCCAAAATCTCCAGGTGCATTGCAGGGTTTTCACGAAATGGAACCATCTTCTGCGGGGAGGATACCTCTGTTTTGGAGCGTTTTCCGTGAGAAGAAGGAGACCCGAAGTCCAAGCGCGCTGGTTTGTGGGCCGCCATCCCCCCCGAGGTGCCCCGGTCAGCTCGGAGCGAAATAGTAAATTTATATAGGTATTAAGTCAGGATTCTGAGTAGGCCTCTCGGGAGCTTCAACGCAAAGCGTCCTACCCGCTGGACATCAGGCTCCGCCCCCCCCATATTTCAGTTCTTTCAACACCCTTGGATGTATACCATCCGGCCCAGGTGATTTGCTACTCTTCAGTTTATCTAATAGTTGTAATACATCTTCCCGATGTATTGATATTTCCTTCAATTCTTCCACACCTTTAAATACCACTTCAGTCATGGGTAACATCCCTACATCTTCCTCAGTAAAGACCGAAGCAAAGAATTCATTCAGTCTCTCCGCTATCGCCTTGTTGCCTCTTAGTGCCCCTTTAACCCCTCTATCATCTAATAGACCAACTGACACTCACAGATTTTTTGCTGCGAATGTACTTGAAAATTTCTTTTGCATTTTTGCTTCCGTAGCAAGCTGCTTCTCAAATTCTCCCTTTGCCTGCCTTATCAATGCCTTGCATTTGACTTGCCAGTGCTTGTGCTGTTTCCAGGTTTCGTCGTTTGGCTCTTTTTTCCATTTCCTGAAAGATGGTTTTTTGGCAACAGCCTCTCTGACCTCCCCTTTAAACCATGCTGGCAGTTTTTTGGCCTTCCTTCCACTTTTCTTAAAGCGTGGAATATAGCTGGTCTGGGCTTCCAAGATAGTAGTTTTCAACATTATTACTGTGCTGTAACTTTTGTTAGCTTCCTTGATTTCTTTGAGGATTTCATCATCCATTTGTTCATTCTGGCCAGGCGGTCGATAGTACACCCCCACTGCCATCTCCTTCCCCTTTTTATATGGAATTTCAATCCATAGAGCTTCTACAGCAAATTTTGTTTCCTGCAAAACATTAATCCTTTCTGACTCAATACCCTCTCTGACATAGAGCGCAGCCCTTCCACCAATTTGATCAGCTCTATCATTACAATATAGTTTGTACCCAGGTATCAGTGTCCCACTGGTTGTCCTCCTTATACCATATGTCTGATATTCCAATCATATCTAACCTCTCATTTAGTGCTATATATTCTAAAGCTCCCATCTTATTTTTTAGACTTCTAGCATTTGCATACAAGCATTTTAGAGACTGTATTTTATTCATATTAATCTGGCTATTGGTAGGCATGGGTAATTTGGGATCTTTAAGCTCTGCTCCATACTCGAGGGCATTTGGGCTACTTTACTCTTTTTTGGAACCTCTCTGCTTTTGGTAGTATCCTTGAAGGATACATTCTTCCGAACCATGCACTCTTGTGCGACTGTTGGCTTTCCCCTATCATCTAGTTTAAAAGCTGCTCTGTCTCCGTTTTAAAGGTTAATGCCAGCAGCCTGGTTCCATCCCGGTTAAGGTGAAGCTCATCCCTTTGGAAGAGCCCCTCCTTTCCCCAGAATGTTCCCCAGTTCCTAACAAATCCAAAACCCTCATCTCTACACCATTGTCTCATCCACGCATTGAGACTCCAGAGCTCTGTCTGCCTTTTGGGTCCTGCGCGTGGAATGGGAAGCATTTCGGAGAACGCTACCCTGGAAGTTCTGGATTTCAACTTCCTACCTAAAAGCCTAAATTTAGCCTCCAGAACCTCCCTAACACATTTTCCTATGTTATTGGTACTGACATGTACCAAGACAGCAGACTCCTCCCCAGCACTATCTAAGACAGGGGTCTCAAACTCAAATTGCTTTGAGGGCCAAATGAGGACTTGTAAAGTAACCCGAGGGCCGCATAAGACATGGGGCCTCATTTGCATAAGGGGCCTCATTTGCATAAATATTTGCATAATGTTACCATACTCTAACTTTTAGTAAACATGCTTCTTAATGAGTGTATGGATAAAGAAAGACTAAAAGATTTCTATATTACTATAATCCAGTGCCAACCGCCAGGCACATTAGGAACTACTACAAACACTGCCCATTTAGAACCCATAGCAAACCCGCCATATCATAACAGCACTACCAGGACTCACAAAGCACCATACCCTACCTATCAAAAGGCAACACTACAAATATTAAATCAATACATTTCAGAGAACAACAATACATGACCTACTGGGAAAAGAGAACAAGTAGCAATGTCAAATAGGAATTACATAAACAGAATACCTCAGCTCAGTTACACATGCAGAACATACACCATCAAACAAGGAATCACAATTTAGAAACAGGAAGACAATAATTAAATTGGGAACCCCAAAAGCCAAACTTGGAATGTACAACAACACTGTAGAAATAAAACTATAAATTAATTTGCTCTTGTACTAACAAAGCGCAGACGTTAACAATGCACATTTCCCAGAGCTGACACATTCCAGTTAATTCAAAATAAAGAGAGATTTTTCTACCTTTTGTGCATTTATTTTTTCAGTTGCAATTGTTCCAGCCACTTTCTTATGGTTTCTTTGTGTCTTCTGCTAACTCTCCATCGTCTGCTGTCCATTTGTTCTTTCTTCTCTCTTCTAGTTTTTTTTCCATTCTCTGCATCTGCTTTAACATACTAATCTTTCTCCTTTTGCTCTTTCCTCATTCCTATTTTATCCACTCAAATATTACCCCTGCATCCTCAATCCCCACTTCCTCTCCCAATACCTGGCCAATTGTAGATTTGTCTTCCCTCCCGCACAAAATATTTTCCCCTCTCCATCCCATTCTAATCCTCCCCCAACATCAGCTCCCTTCTAGTTCCAGCCCCAATCAGCATCCGCTCCTTTCTAGTCCCTGCATCAGTCCATTTCCAGTCCTAGCCCCCCATCAGCCCATTTCCAACCCTAGCTCCCCCCCACTCAGCCCATTTCCAGTCCTAGCAACCCCCCCAGCCCATTACCAGCCCAACCCCCCCATCAGCCCACAGCACATTACCAGCCCTAACCCCCCATCATACCTGCCCACAGCACATTACCAGCCCTAACCCCCCCATCATACCTGCCCACAGCACATTACCAGCCCTAACCCCCCCATCATACCTGCCCACAGCACATTACCAGCCCTAACCCCTCCATCATATCTGCCCACAGCACATTACCAGCCCTAAACCCCCCATCATATCTGCCCACAGCACATTACCAGCCCTAACCCTCCCCATCATATCTGCCCACAGCACATTTCCAGCCCTAACCCCCCCCCCCCATATCTGCCCACAGCACATTACCAGCCCTACCCCCCCCTGCCCACGGAAAATTAAAACTTAAAAAAAAAGCTGGCTTCCACCGCGGCAAAATCGAATGTCCTGCGGGGGCCCCCCCTGCCCGGCAGAGCCAGCCCCTCCCTCCCTGCCTGCTTGCTTGCTTCCCTCCCTGCCTGCCTCAGTTCGGCTTAGAACCGCGAAGGGAGAGTTCCTCCCTCGCGACTCTGTTAAGCCAGCTGGGGCTTATGAGAAATTTCCCATCTGCCCCGGCAAGCTTAACAGAGTCGCGAGGGAGAAGCTCTCCCTTCGCGGCTCTGAAAGTTGAAGCGGAGAGGGACTGAGGGAGGCAGGGCTGGCTAACATCGGGGAATTCCGGGGGCAGGTCCGACTACTTTCTCCTTACCTGTCCGCGGAGAGCTGTGCACACTGAAACAAGCACAGGCCGACTAACTGCAGCAGGGCAGGGAATGGATGAGGACGCGTGGTGCCTCATGTTGGGCTGGCTGCTCAGACTGTTTCTGGCCCGCCCCCCCTCTCCTTCCTGTCTCCTATTGGTTGAGGGCAGACTAGTGAGAAGAGGACTTTGTAGACTCTCAGTCGGCGCGGCGTTTCAAAATACAATCATCAGGTGAGCGTGGTGTCGCGGGCCGCGGCGTTTCAAAATACAATCTTCAGGTGAGCGTGGCGTCGCGGGCCGCACAAAATGCTCTCGGCCCGCGGGCCGCGTGTTTGAGACCCCTGATCTAAGACCTTATCTAGGTGGCGCGTGACATCCGCTACCTTTGCACCATACCTCGCATGTTACCAGGGAATCCTCACGTCTACCAGCCACCCAGCTATCTATATGCCTAATGATCGAATCACCAACTATAACGGCTGTCCTAACCCTTCCCTCATGGGCACATGGCCCTGGAGAAACTTCCTCGGTGCGAGAGGGTTTTACATCACCTGGAGGACAGTTCCTAGTTACAGGATCACTTCCTGCCACACTAGGGTGATGCTCTCCTGTCACGTGACAGCTCTCCTCCATGGCAGCAGGGATGCTGCCAGACTGGAGGTGGGACTTCAGGACTATATCCCTGTAGGTCTCGTCTATGTACCTCTGTCTTATGTTTTCGAAGTCTGCTACTCTAGCCTTTAGAGAACGGACTCGTTCCCTGAGAGCAAAGAGCTCCTTGCACCTAGTGCACACGTAAGACCTCTCACCAACTGGGAGAAAAGCATACATCTGACACTTAGTGCAAAAGACTGGAAAGCCCCATCTCGCTGCTGGACTGCTGTCTGCATCTTAGTTTTAAGCTTGTGTTTAGATCTTTAAGTTCTTTACTTACTAAGGGTTGCTATGGATAATATAATATAATACGTGTAATATACCTTGTTCACCTGAAGCTTAATTAATCTCAGGTTCTTAATGTATGACTGATTTGGGTAACTAGCTTCACCTGAGAGCACCTCCTTTCTTTTAAGACGTGTAAGTACCTATAAAGCTACGATTATCCCAGGGGTGGGTGGGTGTTGGTGAGGGAGGGAGGGAAATAACACTTATTAAAAGAGGGCTGCTACACAGTACCCTGTCCTGTGCTGTAGAGGTAACCTGTGACCAACTTCCTGGGTGATTAACAGTCCTTGCTTGGATAGAAGGAATCTTTCAAAATGGCCTTTTGACCTGTCACTTGGTAACACCTATTGAAAATGTTTCACAGGTCTCTTGCCCACTAGGTAGAAGGCCTCTTTGTAAAAGTTTCTAGAAGACTTTATTTGTTGCTCAGAGTACTGACCCTGTTATTTATTTATTACATGCACTTATATACCGCGCTATTTTCCATCAGTGCGGTTTACAGAGAACTTTCGATTTGTGTTTTGCCTTTTATGCCAGGCTATAATCTTATTTGATTTAAATTACAGCTCTTTGCTGCTGCTAGGCTCCGACTTAATATCAAATTTAAACTACAAGCTCTCTGCTGGGTTCCAAATCTAACCAGAAAGCTCTCTTCTGTGTTTTAAAATTTAAACTAAAAGTACTTTGCTGATACTAGGCCCTGAGTGACGATTAAATTTAAACTACAAGCGCTCTGCTGGATATGAAATGTAACCAGAAAGTTCTCTTCTGTGTTTAAATTTAAACTTAAAAGTGCTCCTACTATTCCCTGACTGATTTAACAAAAAACAGTGGGTTCACAGATTAATTAGCTTTAATACAAAGAAGTCCTTTCAGAAAATTACCAGAAGTATATACTCACAATTACAGATCTCTCTCCAGAAGTAACAGTCCCTTTTTCTAGTCCTTCAAGACTTTGATTCCACCCAGGCATTAGTCATCTCCCTGGACCAGCTCATGCCGACTCTCAAGAGTTGTTTGGCCACACTCCTGGCAACCTCGGTACACACAGTATTGACCGCTCCAGTAATGCAGGCTTCGGCACCCTGACTACAGCCAAGTGTTTTGGCCTTGATAACAGCCCTCTGACCTGCATTGTTCGAGCGCTTGAGGCCAATACCTCTGTTGGAAATGACCAATACCACTGGCTCCCGATGCCTCTGAGCATCGGTATTGGCAGCAACCCTTGATGTCAGCGAAGCATTGAGGTCAAACGCAAGACCGCCAATACTTCGACTTTTTGTCAGACTTTGATTCCAGTTCTTCCGATTCTGAGGTGGGATAATGAGATTTCCAGAAACATTGACATCCTTTCAGGCCTATCCCCTCCACAGGAACAGCACAGGTCTCCACCAGAAGATGTCTTTCTAAGATTTCATACATGACAGGGCAGCAGGAATTGCCATCACAGTAGCCTCTCAGAAGGAACCGAGGGCAGAGGAATTGGAGATGCTCCAATATCCATCCATGCCCAAGGAAGTGGCTACATTACCGGTGTATCACATCTTAAAAGATCTTATGCTCCGTATGGTCTGACCCAGTATGGCATGTCTTATGTGAGAGGCTCCATTCACGGTTCTGCCTATCAGCAAGAGGCTCAATACCATTTACAGAGTTTGAAGTGCCCAGGCTTTCAGAAGCCTCGGCTCCCACACCACTCAATGGTGGTGGAATTGGCAATTCACCGAATAGAGTTTAAAAAAAATCGCTCTTCTATGCCTCTGGGTAGAGACTTGAGGACAGTTGATGCCTTTGGGTGTCGATTTCAGGAATGCATGTTGGCCTCTAGGATAAATTCTTACATGCTATACGTGGGCATGTTTCTAAAGTATGTCACCAGGGATCTGGAGACATTTGCTCCCATGCTTCCTGATAAGCGGAGTGCTTTCCAAATACTCATCAGGCAGGGTCACAATACTTAAAAATTTATTACCCGGGCCTCTTTTGATGCCTTTAAGTCAACAAGCAGAGCTTCAGCAGTCTGCATTAGGGCTTGGAGGATGGCCTGGTTACAGGCATCAGATCTCGAATAATGGGTCCATGACAAGCTGGCCAATATCCCATGTACAGAAGAAAACCTTTTTGGAAAAGGTTGGAGAGAAAAGGCCGGGGAGATTGGGATAGATTATCTCCCCCTCAAACGCCTTTCCAGGGAAACTGCTGATCTCTGCAAAAGGGAAGGTTCTTCCCAAGAAACCTTGCTATTCTAAGAGGAGAGAGTTTCTCTGGGAAAAAGCAGGAAGTCAGCCCTCACTTATGAATGATGACTGCACCAAAGGAGCCCTGGCGGAAGCATCCCCCCAGCTTTCAAAGAAAGCCTTTGAGAGATGCCACCACTATTCGTGGTCCCCTTCCCACCCAAGGGTGCCATCTTGCTTAGTCTCCTTTTTTCTGCAGAGGCCTTCAGACATTTGTCTGGCTTGTCCCTGGGAAAAGTTGATTTTTTTTTCTGAGTTTCATACTCTCCTCCAGTATCGCATCAGTTCTCTCCCCGCCACCCGACCTTGCTGCCTTGGCATCGAGTTTGGGTCTAATTTTGTAGTTTCCTTTTTTTTTTTTTTTAAATTTTCTGGCATCTTTGCACCTTTTTTCCCCAACTAGCAACTTGGTGAGTCTTAGACCTTTTGGGAGTACTTTTTTCGCCCATGTCTACCAGTGGCTTTAAGAAAGCCTTTGATAAGGTCCCTCATCAGAGACTTTTGGCAAAACTAAAAAGTCATGGGATAGGAGTCAGTGCACTATTGTGGATCCGGAACTGGTTAAAAGATAGAAAGCAGAGGGTAGAGCTAAATGACCAGTTTTCCCAATGTAGAAAGGTGACTAGTGGAGTACCCCAGGGATCTGTGCTGGGTCTGCTGCTTTTTTTGACATATTCATAAATGATCTGGAAAATCAAATAACGAGTGAGGTTATCAAATTTGCAGATGGCACAAAACTAAAGTTGTTAAAATTCATGAGGATTGTGGAAAATTGCAAGAGGATCTTGATAAATTGGAAGACTGGGCATCCAAATGGCAGATGAAATTTAATGTGGACAAGTGCGAAGTTATGCACCTAGGACAACTCAAACTATGATTACATGATGCAAGGTTCCACATTAGGAACCATCACCCAGGAAAAAGATTTAGGCGTCATCGTGGATAACATGTTAAAACTCTCGGCACTGTGCAGCGGCAGCCAAGAGAGCAAACAGAATGCTAGGTATCATAAGGAAAGGAATGGAAAATAAAACAAAGGATATTATAATGCCTCTGTATTGTTCCATGGTGCAACCGCACCTTGAATATTGTGTTCAATTCTGGTTGTTGTATCTTAAAAAGGATATAGCGTTATTTGAAAAGGTTCAGAGAAGAGCCACCAAAATGGTAAAGGAGATGGAAGGATACTCCTATGAAGAAAGGCTAAGGTTAGTGCTCTTTAGCCTGGAGAAGAGACGGCTGAGGGGGGAGATATGATAGAAGTCTATAAATTAATGAACGGAGTGGAACAGGTAAACGTAGATCGATTGTTTACGTTATCAGAATATAGAAAGACTAGGGGACATGCAATGAAGCTACAGGGTAAAGTATTTAAGACTAATAAAAGAAAATATTTTTTCACTCAACGTGTAATCAAACTCTGGAATTTGTTACCAGAGGATGTAGTAAAGGCTGTTAGTGTAGCTGGGTTTAAAAAAGGTTTGGACAAGTTCTTGGAGGAAAGGTCCATAAACCATTATTAAGTAGGGACCCAGGATATCAGTGCTTGACCCAGTACAAGCATTGCGGAACCTGTGTCTTTTGGGGAAACTGCTAGGTATGTATGACCTAGATTGGCCACTGTTGGAAACAGGATACTGGGCTTGATGGGCCTTGGTCTGACCCAGTATGGCATGTCTTATGTTCTTATGTTGTTAAACTCTGGAATTCCTTACTGGAGGATGTAGTAAAAGCTGTTAGTGTAGCTGGCTTTAAAAAAGGTTTGGACAAGTTCCTGGAGGAATGGTCCATAAATCATTATTAAAAAGGACTTGGGAAATCCACTGCTTGTCACAATACTAGCATAGTGGAACCTGTGCCCTTTGAAACTGCTAGGTACTTGTGACCTAGATTGGACACTGTTGGAAATAGGATACTGGGCTTGATGGACCTTGGTCTGTCCCAGTATGGCATATCTTATGTTCCAATTAGGTCCCATCTGATTGTGTTATGATCATTATTACCAAGTGACCCCAACACCAGTACGTCTCACGCCAAATCTTGTGTGTTCCATTAAAGACTACATCTAAAATAACTGTCTTTTTGGTTGCTGAATCAGCTGTTCCATGAAAATCATTTATTTCAATCTAGGAGGTAAAGTTCCTAGATTTTTCTTCATCAAAAGTGAAATCAGGGGTTCTTAAAGCATTTTACCATACTGATTCGAAATCTGTAATTAGTTTTTCTCTAGCACGTAGGGTTTTAGAGATGACGATACCCATAGATGTTTCTGTAAAATGTTACATATTATAAACATTGAAAAAGTCAGATGCCACATGTGCTGACAACTGTTTGGCATGTCTGCATGTAAAAAACACAAAGTGTTTTACAGAAGACTTTCTGCTGTGAAGTTTCACGATACAACAAACAGTAATGTGCCGCCATGTTGGTAACGTTTTTCCATTGCCTGAATGTCTTGGTGAAACCTCTCAGCCTGTTTGTCACTCACTTCAACCGTTTGGTGGAAAAAGTTTAAGATGTGAGTGCATGAAGTGCATTTTCAATGACATGCGGCAACCAAATTTACGATATGCATCAAGTAACCTCTGTACTTCAACATAATCTGGTGATTTGTGATTACCCAGAAAGTTTTCACAGATCCACTTAAAGGCTTGCCACGCTTCAAGTTCCAAAACATCCAGGCATTTTTCAAATTCTTCATCCTCCATCACCTATTTTATTTGTGGCCCCACAAAAATGCCTTCTGTTTTGCAGCAGTGATCTTTGGAAATTTAGAAACAAGACACTGAAATCCTTTGGAATTTTTGTGCCATTCTTTTCACTAACATTTTCATTAAACCTTGTTTTATATACCAAGGAGGAAGCAAAATGTTTGCTGGACAGACTAACGGAACATGACCAACACTGCTGCTTCCTGGATTGGCAGTTCTTAAAGGCCAGTCGTGAAAAGCATAATTATTTTTGACAGCGTGATTGTCCCAGAAGCAGAAAAAGCAGTGATATTTGGTAAATTCACCTTGCATGTCCATCAGCATACCAATAACCTTAAGATCCCCACAAATCTTCCACTGGTAAAGGTTATAGTGTATAGACTGGAACAATATCTGCAGGCTATCATATTTTTCCTTAATGTGGACTGTGTGCAAATGGAATAGACAGCTTTATGTTGCCATTATGAATAAGAACGGTCTTGAGGACTTTTGTTGAAAAAAACAATGAATAAGCGCATTTCTGACACTGTTTACCTGTGAGTGGACTCCAAAAGGTCCATCAGTATCATTGCCTTTAAGTGGATCTGTGAAAACTTTCTGGGTAATCACAAATCACCAGATTATGTTGAAGTACAGAGGTTACTTGATGCATATCGTAAATTTGATTGCCGCATGTCATTGAAAATGCACTTCATGCACTCACATCTTAACTTCTTTTCACCAAACGGTTGAAGTGAGTGACAAACAGGGTGAGAGGTTTCACCAAGACATTCAGGCAATGGAAAAACGTTACCAAGGATTTTGGGGTGAGAGCATGGCGGCACATTACTGTTGGATGTTGTATCGTGAAACTTCACAGCAGAAAGTCTTCTGTAAAAAACACTTTGTGTTTTTTACATGCAGACATTCCAAACAGTTGTCAGCACATGTGGCATCTGACTTTTTCAATGTTTATAATATGTAACATTTTACAGAAACGTCTATGGGTATCGTCATCTCTAAAACCCTACGTGCTAGAGAAAAACTAATTACAGATTTCGAATCAGTATGGTAAAATGCTTTAAGAACCCCTGATTTCACTTTTGATGAAGAAATATCTAGGAACTTTACCTCCTAGATTGAAATAAATGATTTTCATGGAACAGCTGATTCAGCAACCAAAAAGACAGTTATTTTAGATGTAGTCTTTAATGGAACACACAAGATTTGGCGTGAGAGGTACTGGTGTTGGGGCCACTTGGTGGTAATGGTCATAACACAATCAGATTGGACCTAATTGGAACATAGGAACATAAGATATGCCATACTGGGACAGACCATAATGTGTGAGCTATGGCAACTTCCATAGCCAATCTGTTCATTATCCATTCAGAACATTTATTGGGCAGCTACCTGGTCCTCAGTTCATACTTTTGCTGCACATTATTGTCTGGACAGGGACTTTCACCAGGATGCTGTTGTTGGCAAAGATAGTACTCCACACCTCTTTGGGACTTAGACTCAACTCCTACCCTCCATCGCACACTTCTACAAGAGACCAGACTATCATTAAGGGTGGTATACCCTCCTGGAATTGAGGCCAATGTGCCACTTTGTGGCCACACTCTTCGGCTCTAAGCTTTAGCCTCGGAGATCACACTGCTCTCCCCCCATACCAGTCTGATACCTAGGAGCTAGTGAGTCCCATATGTGAAGACTGCATTCCTGCTTGTTCCTGGAGATAGCATAGTTACTCACCTGTAACAGGTGATCTTCGGGAACAGCAGGAATCTGTCTTCACAATCCACCCACCTCCCCTATGAGTTGTAGGGTTGGTTTATTTTTTCTTTTACTCAGCTACAAACTCAACCAAGGAGAGGAGTTGTGAATGTGGGAAGGCAGGCACAGTGGCATGCTCCCAAAGGCTTTCCTATTGGAGCATCCCCACACGGTCTCACTCGGTGCCGATGTCGCCCATATGTGAAGACCGATTCCTGCTGTTCCCGGATATCACCTGTTACAGGTGAGTAACTACGCTTGCTGTACCGATAATATGGAGGGAGCAAGAAACCACCTTGACTGCTATTTTTGTCTGATATTACTGGTTTCTCTGCAAAGAACAAGCACAACATTGTGTATCCAAATCTTATGTCTCCAATGTGACCAGTCCCACATGACGAAACACTGTACCAATTCCTCTACAGGACGAGCTGTCTTCTGTACTAGACAAAATGGAGTTAGATGAAAGTGCAAGTGGCAGCCAACCTTTTGGAGCCCTCAAGGGAGTGCGCTGCTTGTGCATAAACAAAAGAAACACAAGCTGCTATCCATCTGGATAGTCTATTTTGTCACCGGTAGCCCAAGGTGACTTGGATCAAAGGAAATGAATAATTGGAGAATTTTCTGTGAACATTAGGTCTATCCAAGTAGTAAGCCAATGCTCGCTTGTAGTCTAAGGTGTGTTGCACTGCTTCAGCTCGAGACAAATGTGATCTCAGGAAGGAAATTGAGAGGATTACCGACTCTTTTAGATAGATGGATGGAGGAGACTACCTTCAGTAGGAAATGCAGATGAGCATGGAGAACCACCTTGTCATGGTGGAATTGGGCATATGGCAGATCCACCACCAGAGCCTGCAGTTCACTGATGCAGCAGGCTGGCATGATGGCGATGAGGAAGATTACCTTCCAAGATAGCAACTTCAGTGAAGTGGTGGCTAAAGGCTCGAAAGAGGGTTTTAGAAGTTGAGTGAGAACCATGTTGAGGTCGCAGGCCACTGGAGGTGGCTTAATGGGTGGCTTGGACAGCAGGAGACCCCACATGAAACATGTTACTAAGGGGTGTGAGGAGATAGACTGTTCACCCAGTGGTTTGTGAGAGGCTGCAGTGGCACTCAGATGAACTCTGTGAGTTTATCTTAAGACCTGCCAAGGACAAGTGGAGGAGATATTGTAGAAGGGACTTCACCAGGCAGACAAAGGGGTTGATGCCTTTTGGGGCGCACCAGAGCACAAACCTTCGCCACAAAGGCATAAGATATACCTGATGGACTGATTGCGTGATGCAAGAAGGATATCTCTGACCACCTGAGGCAGGTCGAGGTCAGCGAGCACTATCCCTTCAGCAGCCATGCTATGAGATGAAGGTAGTGAAGATTAGGATGTTCCTTGGTCCTGGGTGAGGAGTTCAGGCACACATCAGTCTGACAGGTTGAGTCTGCGCAAGGTGAAGCAAAGAAAACCATGGTTGACTGGGCCAAAAAGGGGCTATAAGAATCATTGAGCCCTTGTCGGCCTGTAGCTTGAACTGTTTTGGGTATCAAGGAAGATGGGAGGAAATGCCGAGAGCAGACCTTGTCCACAATGGAGAAGGAAGGCATCCAGGACTTGTCAGTACAGGGAGGGAAGCCTGAAGAATGGAAGCTGTGTGTTCTGCAGAGTGGCAAAAGATCTATGAGTGAGGTTCCCCATATTCGGAAGATCCAAGCAGTCGTTTCCCAATTTAAAGGCCACTTATGTTTGCGAAGGATTCTGCTTAACCTGTCTGCAAGGACATTGAGCTCATCCAAGAGGTACACTGCCCTGAAGTGAATATGGTGTGCGATGGCAAAGAACTAGAGGCAAAGTGCTTCCTCACATAGGAGATAGGATCCCGTTTCCCCTGTTTGTTCACATAGACCATGGCAACCTGGTGGTTCGTCCTGACTAATACTTGCTGATCTGAAAGTTGGGGTTGAAAAATCTGAAGGGCATTTGTTAGTGTCCACAGTTCTAGGAGGTTGACCTGCAAAGCAGATTCCTGTTGTGTCCACAGTCCCTGTGTGGTTAGTTTGTTCAGATGTGCTCCCCAACCTAGTTTGGAGGCATCTGTTGCCAGGGTGCATTGAGGTAAAGGCATTTGAAAAGGTGACTCACCACGTAGGTTCTGTGGATAACGCCATCACTAAAAAGACTTGGTCAGTTGAGGGGTGATATGGACCTTGTCTCTGAGATGCCCCTTTGCTTGTGCCCACTGAGAAGACATTCCACTGGGCCTGTTGCATGTGTAGTCTAACATAGGGGACGACATGGACATGAGGCCATGTATCCCAACAGACAAAGCATCTCTAGAGCTGCTATGTGCCTTTGTTCTTTTGCCAGCTCGATGAGGCAGGCACAGCGATCTTGAGGAATAAAAACTTGTGCCTGTTGAGTATATAAGAATGCTCTGATGAGCTCCAGATATTGAAATGGAGCAAGGTGAGACTTTGGTAAGTTTAGGACAAATCCCAGATGTTGAAGCGCTGTGATGGTGAGGGGAGTCTCCCCTGATTAGCCAGTCAACTAAGTAAAGGAAGACAAAGACCTCCAAAGTGTGGAGGCAAGCAGCAACTGCTACCATGTATTTTGTGAATACTTGCAGTGCAGAGGCTAGGCCAAAGGGCAGCACCCGGTATTGGTAGTGGTTCCCTTGAAAGACAAAGTGCAGATACTGTCTGTGCTGAGGATGGATCAGTAAGTGCATGTATGCCTCAATTAGGTCTACAGAACATAGGCAATCGTAACTTTGAAGGTATGGGAGAAGAGTTCCCATGTAAATCATTTTGAATTTTTCTCGGACCAGGAACTTGTTTAAGTCTCAGAGATCCAAAATAGGCCTGAATCCTCCTGTTTTCTTTGGAATGAGAAAATATGGAGAGTAGAAGACCATTCATTTTTTGGGAGGAGAAACTCTTTCTATGGTGCTCTGGGTTAACTGGGTGGACACCTCTTCTGTTAAGAGAGTGCTTTGAAGGGGATAGTTGGGATAGTCCCATGTGAAGCTGGTGGAGGGTAAAGTCTCGAAGTGAAGCAGATACCCCCCTTTGGACGATGTTGAGAGACCACTGTTCTGAAGTTATGAGGTGCCACCTGTGGGCATAGGAACAGAGTCTGCCTACTATGTGGAGGAGCTGGGGACCCTCCAGAGGCAGAGTGGCAATGCTCTCTAGGAAGGAGTCAAAATCCAGGTAAGGTTGTGCCTGAGCCACTAGTTGAGGCTTAGGAGCCTTGGGATTTTGGGGTTGGCGAGGGCTCTGCTGCCACTACTGATGTTGGCAAGCAGCTGAAGGTGGCTAGGAAGGATAGCATAGTTACTCACCTGTAACAGGTGTTCTCCAGGGACAGCAGTAATCAGTCCTCACATATGGGTGATGTCAGCACCGACGGAGCCCTCGTGGAAGCATCCCCCCAGAATTCAAACAAAGCCTTTGGGAGATGCCATCACGCATGTGTGGTCCCCTTCCTGCCCAAGGGAGCCATCTTGCTCAGTCAGATGACATAGCTGAGAGACTGCAAAAATAAAAGATGGTAAAGGAGCAACTCCAAGGAGGAGGGAGGGTTGTGAGGACCGATTCCTGCTGTCCCCGGAGAACACCTGTTACAGGTGAGTAATAATGCTTTCTCCGGAAACAAGCAGGAAGTCAGTCCTCACATATGGGATTCCCCAGCTACAGGCTACCAAAAGCCCATAGCAAAAACGCGGACTCCTTCATGGGGAGCGGCGAGCAGCAGCAATTAAGTCAGAGTCCACAGACCACAGGACTCCCATGTCCAATGAAAACTAGCACTCTGGTAGCCTGAACACAGAAGGGTCAGAGGGATAAGAGTTGCCTAAAACCCGAAAAGATTACGGAGCACAGCCTGGCCGAAGAAACTGTTGCATTAGGACTCTTTCCAGGGAGTAATGGGCTGCAAAGGTATGGACTGAAGACCAAGTGGCGGCAAGGCAGATGTCCACCACTGGGACAGAGTGCAAGTTTGCCACCGAGGCCACCATGGCCCTGACACGGTGCACCATGACACAGCCTTCCAGCGGGAGCCCCTCCTCATAAGCAAGGGCAATACAGTCCCCACCCAGGTGGACAGCATATGCTTGGTCACCACCTCCACCAGCCTTCTGGGGTTATAGGAGACAAAAAACTGAGTAGCTTTGCAGTAGCCCTGAGTGCGTTGAATATAGAAGGACAAAGCCCTCTTACAGGCCAAATGTGAAGGACTGTCTCTGTCCTACTGGAATGAGATCTCGGAAAGAGGTTAGGGAGTACTTCTTCCTGGTTGAGAAGGAAGGATGATACCACCTTTAGAAGAAATTTAGGGTGCCTGTGGAGCACCACTCTGCTCTTGTAAAACCTGTTATAAGGCACCTCTGCCACTAAGGCCTGAAGCTCGCTAACTCTGCGAATAGAGGCGAGTGCAACCAGGAAAGCCACCTTCCAAGAGGTAGGCAGGTGACAAGTAGCCAGAGGCTCAGAGTGGGCAAGTGAATTGTCACAATACCACGTTGAGGTCCCATTTATTTATTTATTTATTTATTTAACACTTATTTATATACCGCATCTTCCAGCGATCAGTTGCGGTGTACAATTAACAACAGTTAACAATGCAGAGCTTGTTTTACATAGAACATTATAACTTTTTACATAGAACATCTTAACATGCACACATAGGGTTTAAAAACTGAGCAGAATAATTCAACTAACACAGATTGTGTAACAATTTAAACAAAAGTACTGACTCTACCGCATAGGCAGATCATATCAGTTGCAACTATATACAAGTAGGGTATCAGTGCATGGGAGTGGAGTGTTCATTCAGTTAAGTTTTAGTTGCCGGAGGGCAAACCGGGGACTTCAATAACAGCAGATGCTTAAGAAAGCGGGTCACCAACAACTGGACCGAGAGGGGCTTGCCATCTACCAGGTGGTGGTGCGCCGCCAGGGCACTGAGGTGCACTCGGATGGAGTTAGACTTGATCCCAGATCGCGAGAGGTGGAGAAGGTAATGTAACACCAAACCCACCAGGCAGAAGCACGGGTCCACCCCATGCTCATCATACCAGGCCGAAAACCTGCACCATTTGAGGGCATAAGCTTTTTTAGTAGAGGCTTTGTGAGAGGCCAGCAGGATCTCCTCTACCTCACCCAAGAGGTTGAAAGGGGCTAGGGTCAACCTATCAGCAGCCATGCTGTCAGTGACAGAGACCCCAGGTTGGGGTACAGAAGAAAGCCCCCTTCCTGAGACAGGAGTCCCGGAGACATCCCCAATGGGATGGGGGTCTCCACCGTTAATCAGAGGAGCAGCAGGAACCACAGTTGCCTGGGCCACCGGGAGCTATCAGGATGAGCGAGACCCTGTTGCGGAGGGTCCTGAACAAGGTTTTGACAAATCAGTGGCATGGGAGGGAAGGAATACATGAGGCCTTCCGACCATGAGACGAGGAACACATCCGCTGCCACCCTGGAGGGGTGGTCCTGCCGGGGACAGAAGCAGGCAACTGGAAGTTGTCTGGGCTGGCGAACAGGTCCCATCATGGGTTTCCCCCAGATCTGGAAGAGCTGGTCGGCCATCCTGGGGTCTAGCTGCTACTCGTGCAGTTGGAGGACTCTGCTTAGCCTGTCAGCCAGCAGGTTGTTCCGGCATGGTAGGTATACTTCCTGCAGAATACCCTGTTGGATTGCATATGAGCAGAGGACCACTGCTCCTGACACAGGGCATAAGACCCCATGCCTCCCGTTTGTTCACATAGAACATCGCCACCTGGTTGTCCGTCTGGACCAGCACCGGCTGGTGATGCAGATGGTGGCAAAATGCTCGAAGGGCTAAGTATATCACCCGCAGCTCCAGGAGGTTGATCTGCTGCGTGCTCTCGTCTGGTGACCAGCTGCCCTGGGTGTGGCGCTCCCTGCAGGGAGGCGTCCGTGATGGCATGCCCGCCTCGAGATACTGGAAAGAATGCCACCAGAACAGATAGTTCGCCAGTTGGAGAGTTACAGGGATGCCGTTTGAGATTCCACTGTGCTGCCCTCATGTGGGGGTGTCTGGGGTGACGTGAACTGTGGAGGCCATGTGCCCGAGAAGGTGCAGAAGCAGCCAAGCGGACACAGAGGGACGGTACTGTATGTCCCATGCCAGAGTCCTGAGACGGTTGGCTCAGTCTTTGACTGGAGTGTGTCCAGCTTTGCCCCGATGAACTCCAGACGTTGTGTCGGGAGGTGGTGAGACACGAGGCAGTTTATGACAAAACCCAAGTGCTGCAGAACCTGGATGGTGCGTGCAGTGGCCTGCTGCACCTCTGAGGCTGTGCCTCCCTTTATGAGCCAGTCATCCAGATAGGGGAAGAGAAAGACCCCTGGAGATGAAGGCAGGCAGCCACAACTGCCAGGCATTTTGTGAAGACTCTTGAGGCAGAAGCCAAGCTGAAAGGGAGCACCCTGTACTGATAGTGCCTGCCCCCACTATGAACTGCAGGTACTACTTGTGGTAGGGGTGAATGAGGATGTGGGTATAGGCATCCTTGACGTCTAAGGAGCATAGCCAGTCTCCCTGCTGGAGGTAGGGCAGCAATGTCCCAAGGCAGAACATCTTGAACGTCTCCCTCACCATGAATTTGTTGAGGTTGCGCAGGTTGAGGATGGGTCTTAGGCCCTCCCATTCCTTTTGGCAAGAGAAAATACCTTAAGTAGAACCCCTTGCCCTTGAGATGGTGGGGCACCAGTTCTACTGTTTGTCCTTGAGAAGACCTTCCAATTCCTTCAGTAGAAGGTCTCATAGGAGGGCTGCTCCATGGGCCTTTGGGGTCCCAATATTCCACAGCTGGTGCCTGGCATACTTGCCAGGGATGATCGTGGTCCCTTCGAATGGGAATCTGATTGAGACCTCAGCCAAGGATAGACTCAAGGCCGAAGGACCAGCTCAGCCTCCGGGGACATCTTTGACATCGAGGGCCCGGTAGTCGGGGCAGATGAACCAGCTGTACCAGACAACAGCGCCTGCTGCTGGTCCATGAAGAGAAACTGCTTTCCAGGGCCACCATTCTGTACTCCAGGCCAGAAGGCTCTATAGCCTTCAGCGCAGACACATGGGGGACTTGCCTGGCACCAGCTCCCCCGAAGGGGAATCCTCGACGAGGATGGTATTTGGGGACCGAGGCTGGTCTGAGGTCAAATCCTTCCGGGGGCCTTCTCTCCAATGCCTCGATTGAGCATCTCGGACTGCGGGACCTGCCCTGGGGTGGGCACCCAGTTGGTCGGATCTATCAAGGGTGCCGCCTTTGAGGGTTGTTTCTTCTTCCTAGGTTCCCCACGAGGGAGACCCCCTTTCTGAAGGCCCACAGTGGGGCTCGGGCTCGGAAAAGTCTGCCCGAGGTGTCGAGGCTTCAGATGAGGCCCTGGCCTTCAGAGGCACTGGAGACTGAGGGGGAAACCGCCCCCCCAACAACTTACCGTGCTGCTGCTGGCAGCTCCTGAGGGCCTTGCTGGACATCCTCTTGTAAAGACCACATGCTGTCAGGACGTTGTCTGGCCCAAGGCAGCGGAGACAGCAATAGTGTGTGTTGGTCAAAGACAATTTTTGAGCACCGATTTAAGAACATACGAAATGCCATACTGGGTCAGACCAAAGTCCATGAAGCCCAGTATCCTGTTTCCAACATTGGCCAATCTAGGTCAGAAATACCTAGCAGTCTCCCCAAAAGAGATAGGTTCCATAATGCTTGTATTGGGTCATGCAGTGATATCCCTAGTCTCTTTAATGGTTTATGGACCTTTCCTCCAGGAACTTGTCCAAACCTTTTTTAAACCCAGCTACACTAACAGCTTTTACTACATCCTCCAGTAACAAATTCCAGAGTTTGATTACACGTTGAGTAAAAAAATATTTTCTCTTATTAGTCTTAAATAGTTTACCCTGTAGCTTCATTGCATGTCCCCTAGTCTTTCTATAATCTCCAGGAACAAGCAGGAATGTAGTCTTCACATATGGGTATCGTCGGTACTGACGGAACCTGCGCGGGAACGCTCCCCAGTGTCCAATAGGAATGCTTTTGGGAGCATCCCTCAGCACATGCGTGCTGCCTCCCCGCCTTTCCAACTGTCCCTCTTCAATTCTTCATTTTCCGCGGAGCCGACAGGATCCATACCCTGTCACCGCAGAAAATTCCGTCTTTAAAATTGTTTTCTTGTGGTCGCGTTTGCCTCCGCACGTTGCTTACCGGTGTACCACCAGTTCTTTTCTTTTCTTTTCCAATAAAAAAATACAACCTTATACTTTGAACTGTTTCTCGTCAGAAATCTTTCTTTTTGTTGCTAGGCGCCATTTTGGGCACTAGGCCCCATATTCCTAAAACATGGAAAAGCCAACTAGTGGTTTTAAAAAATGTACTAAGTGTGGCAGTACCATTTCCATCACTGACACCCATGATTGGTGTCTTAAATGTTTAGGGCCTGAACTTTCTCCATCTGAATGTTTCTCCTGTATGGGGATGACTAAAAGAGGAAGACAGAACCGGGCTGTAAAGCTCGGTACCCTCTTTTCTTCAGATGCCAGATCCATTGCATCGATATCTTCAAGGGCCTCCTCTTCCTCCCATGGATCTCAGGTAACTAAACATAAAAGCCGGTCCTCAAAGGGTAGCTCTCCTGCTAAGCATCGAGAGGCCATTGGCATTGCCCTTGAGGGGAACCACACCGGCAAAGTAGCCCCGGCGGGAGGCTTCAGCTTCCAAAGCATCAATGGGGCTCCAGGATGTTCTCAAGGCCTCGACCGCGCAAGAACTACCTGTTCCATGCTCAGGGTTCCCAGCCGTTTTCACCAGTACCGACACCCAGGCATTGGCAGCGTCGATAGACCAGAGGTTCCTCGCTATCGAACGCATCGCAGCTCTTCTCTCAGCTGCGGTACCGTTGGTTCAACGGGCACCGGTACCGACATCGACACCGGTACCTACTCCGGTACAGACACCGGTACCGGCCCCGGTGGGAATTCTTTCCACGCCATCTTTGGCTGGAATTGACAGATCGGTACAGGATCAACTCGATACCGACTTCGATCGATACCGGGACCATGCTTTGCATGAGCATTGTGGTCAGGATACTTCGAATCCTCCGATTCCGAAGACTGACAATTCTGCTGGTACTAGAGGGTTTCTCCCAGAAGATCCCTCTTCTCCCCAACGTAGAATGTCACCTTCAGAGGACATGTCTTTTCAGGATTTTATTCGTGATATGGCCAAGGGCCTTTCAATCGCGGTGGCTCCTGAAGAGGAACCCAGAGCAAAGGAATTGGAAATTCTCCAATATCCTAAAGCTCCAAAGGAGGCAGCCACTCTGCCCATCCATGAAATTCTGCATAACTTGATGCTCAGAATGTGGGAGACACCTCTGACTACATCGCCTCACTCTAGGAGACTTGATACTATGTATCGAGTTCCGCCATGTCCTGGATTTCAAAAGACTCAGCTGCCACACCATTCAATGGTGGTGGAGTCAGCCATGCGTAGGATGAAAAGTGCAAAGAGGCATGCATCCAATCCTCCAGGTCGTGAATGCAGGACTCTGAACACTTTTGGGCACCAAACCTTTCAGGCTTCCATGCTTTCAGCTAGGATCGGTTCATATATACTATATATGGGAATGTTCCTCAAGGAAGTTGCAGGAGACTTGGAGCTTATGAGCCCACTTCTCCCAGATGACAGGAGACAAGACTTTCTTGCTCTAGTTAAGCATGCTCAAGATGTCTCCAAGTTTGTGAATTGTGCAGCCTTTGACTGCTTTGAATGCATCAGCAGAACTTCTGCTATTGCCATTGGAGCACGATGGATTGCCTAGCTTCAGGCATCAGACTTGGAGACTTGGGTACAGGACAAATTAGGCAACATCCCTTGCCCAGGAGAGAATCTCTTTGGCAAGAATTGGCAGGAAAAGGCTAGTGCAATAGATGCTGACAATATCACGTTAAACAGATTGTCAATCTACAGCCACTCCAGCCAAAAAGAAGCCTTATAAAAAACCCTCTTTGAGCAAAAAGAGGAAGTTTTATCCTTCCTATACCCAACAGAGCCAAAGTCAGGATCAAGTTGCCCAAAAGGGACAAACTAGACAACAAAAAAGTCAAAAGGCCCGAGAGCTCAACCAGCTCCGCAGGTTCAGCCTCCTCAAGGGCTTTGACTCCTTCCTAGAGAGCTTAGCCATCCTGCCCTTGAGGGGTCCTCAACCCCCCAATATTCCAGGCAGGATATGCCATTTTATGAACAGGTGGCATCAGAACAGCAGAAGATTGGACCCTGTCCATTGTAGGAGAAGGGTACAAGCTCCATCTTCACAGCATGCCCCCTCCTACAATTCTAAGGCAGTTCAATTTGCAGACCTTTGCAGGCAGTCTGATAGGTCACGAGGTCTCAACACTTCTTGCCCAAGGGGCAATAGAGGAGGTACCCATTCTCCAGCAGAGTACAGGGTTCTACTCCCCCTATTTTCTTATTCCAAAGAAAACAGGTGGACACAGACCCATTCTAGACCTCAGAGAATTGAACAAATATCTGTTCAGAGAAAAGTTCAAAATGATTTCTCTAGGAACTCTTCTGCCATACCTTCAAAGTCAGGATTGGCTTTGCTCTCTAGACTTAAAAAATGCATATACTCACATTCTGATCCATCCAGATCAGAGGAAATCCTTACGATTCCTTTTCAAGGGAAAACACTTCCAGTACAGGGTGCTTCCCTTTGGTCTGGCTTCGGCACCAAGAGTATTCACGAAATGCATGGCAGTAGTAGCTGCATTCCTGCGACCCCTAGGGATATTAGTCTTCCCTTACTTGGATGACTGGCTCATTCGAGCCCCCACGGTTGCAGAAGCTAGCGCTGCACTGTCTTGCACAATGCGAATCCTCCAATATTTGGGATTGGTAATAAACTTCCCAATATCCCAACTTGTTCCTTCCCAGTGCCTGGAGTTCATAGGAGCCTGGTTAGACACCAGAGAGTCAAGGGCTTTCCTTCCACAGGCCTGGTGTCTTCGCATAGTGCAACTAGCTTCTCAAGCAGCAGGGAAATCCTCCTTAACTTCTCGAACTCCTACAGTTACCGGGACTTATGGCATCCACAGTTCATGTAGTTCCCTATGCTCGCCTCCACATGCGAGCAGCCCAGTGGACCCTATCCACTCAGATGCGAGCAGCCCAGTGGACCCTATCCACTCAGTGGTCACAGGCCACGGGTCATCTATCGGACAAGATAACAAACTCTCAACGACTGATTTTGTCCCTCCAATGGTGGCAATCACTAGAAAATCTGTCAGTGGGGGCTCCCTTTCAACAACCCCTCTTCCAGGCCACCCTAACTGATGCATCACAGGTGGGTTGGGGAGCACACCTGCATCATCTCTCTACCCATGGTACCTGGACTCCACAGGAGGCTGGTCTACACATAAACCACTTGGAATTAAGAGCAATCTATTTAGCTCTTCGAGTGTTCTGTGCCCAGCTCAACTACAAGACAGTCTTAGTCCAAACGGACAATCAAGAAGCCATGTTCTGCATGAACAAGCAGGGCGGAACAGGCTCTCTGTTATGCAATGAAGCTTTACGACTGTGGGCCCTCGCCAGAGAGCACCAAATTCACCACCTAGTGGTATATCTTCCAGGCATTCAAAACCTTTGGGCAGACAAACTCCGTCGAGTACTGCTGCCTCACGAGTGGTCACTCCACCTAGACCAGGTGGCAAAGATATTTCATTTCTGGGGTACTCCAGACATAGACCTCTTTGCAAGTCCACTGAATGGCAAACTTCCCCAGTTCTGTTCCAGGATTCCGGCTCACAATTGTCAGGCAAGGGATGCCTTCCTCCTTCACTGGGGTCAGGACTTCCTTTATGCCTTCCCACCCATTCCCCTCATCCCCAAAACACTCTTCAAGCTTCAGAGAGACAGGGGTCGTATGATCCTCATAGCGCCACGGTGGCCACGCCAAATGTGGTATCCCTTGCTTCTACATCTCTCTCAAGCTGCATCTCTGGAGTTAGGGCATGCTCCATATCTCCTTTCCCAAGAGAACGGGATGCTATGGCACCCGAATCCCCAGTCCCTGCATCTCATGGCCTGGTTGCGGAAGGCTTAGACCTCCAGGATTTCAACCTGTCCCAACAGGTAAAAGATATCCTTCAGGCTTCTAGAAAATTTTCCACAAGATCTTATGCCTTCAAGTGGAAACATTTTACTATATGGTGTTCCAAGAAAGGGTTAAAGCCCCTTGCCATACCTTTAGAATCAATACTAGAGTATCGCCTTCACTTTTACCGAATTGGTCTTCAGACCAGAATTCGATGAGTCCATCTTAGTGCAATTGCAGCTTCTTATAAGCCTCTGGACAACCAATTTCCTCTCATCCACTCATATCCAGATTTATGAGAGGTCTTCTATTAACAAAGCCTCCCATTAAACCACCACTGGTGGCATGGGATCTAAATCTAGTTCTTGGGCAGCTCATGAAGCCGCCTTTTCAGCCTTTAGCCACTACAACCCTTAAGATTTTGTCCTGGAAGGTCATCTTCCTAATTGCAATCACCTCTGCACGTCATATTAGTGAATTGCAAGCTTTAGTGTTATTATAGTGATTTAACCACTTGAAAAAAAATCTAGTTCAGACAGCAGTGTTCTCCACAATGACATCAATAAATGTTTCCAGAGTCCTATGTGATCTGTAGGGAGACGTAGATAAGTTTTCTCAAAATATCCGAAGTATATATTAGCAGTATCGGGAACTATGATGCCCCCCACCCCCCCATATCTGTACCTTTTATTTGGATGTAGTATTTCCCATCAAAATAAAAAAAACACTTTATGCAGGGCCATTTCAGTGATGTCACATCAAAAAGTAGATACTGGAATCCAAGATGCGTCAGGCTAGGACACTAGTTGTTTTGCTCTTCCCATTTGTATTTAATTTTTCTTTCCCTATAAACTAGTGGTTTACTTACTATGCCGAAACACAAGACAAAGCCCAAGGGCTCCTTCCCCTTGCAGTCTGGGGCCCTTCTTCCGGGGCATAAAATGATGGATGACTATTCGAAGGCAGTGTCTCACAGGCCCTTCCCTCTGTCATGGTAGGGAGGTGCCCCATCTTAGGGAGTGAGGTTTTACTCAGCCTCCAAGGCCCTCTGGTTCCCTTTGGTTGATCTGCTGTGGCGATGATGCAGTCAAACCCCAGAATCAAGAGTTTGGCTCCAGTGGTGGAGGGCCCTCATGTGGACTCTGGTGGATCTTTGGACACCCATGGGGGTCCTTCTCAGAATCTCTCATTTGGGTTTGGAGGCCGTGAATCAGCTTAGAACTTTAGTGTCTTCATTTTTACTCCCAAAGCTGGGCCAACCAAAGGAAGTTACTATGGATTCTCTTTGGACAGTCCTGGAGTGTGTTTACAAGGTCTATATGGGTTTTGTACATGCTGTTTCCATTAGTTCTACTTCAGGCCACAGTGACCATCCAGAAGAAAGACGTGGATGTTGTGAAACCTTTGATTGGCCATATTGAAAAGGTTCAGTTGAGTATGGCTCATGATAGTTTGGTCTTACAAAGAAAAACTGAGAACTTGTAGAATCAAAATAGGAATTTTGAATCTTGAACTTTCCTCATTCCTCAGTGTTGTCTCCTAGGGAAATTTTAATCAAGGAAGTGTTTAGTTATCCTGAGCTGGAATTGCCCCATTGCAAAAAATGTAATTACACTCCAAATATATCAACTATCTAAATAGGCAGATAATGACATCTATCTCACTCTCGCAGGTAATATTTACTACAGACTACACACTTAGTATATCTCTCGAGGTCTCAGACTCAAGGGTAGAAAACGGGGCCTGGATATGACCCTCATCTACTCTCAATTTGCATCAACGACCTCTCTTTTGATAACTTTAAATAAGTGTAGTTTCTGTTTCATATAAACATCTCCCACTCGAGATCAAGTATCATTACAGAAACATTTTTTAAAAATTCTCAAATGCAAAAATTTGCTTAGTAAAGCTGACTGCCTTTCGTGTGTGTTGTCGTTCTTTGATACGTGATTGTTAACTTAGTCCATTTAACTCAGTTCTTTTAAACTCGCTTCTCCTCTTTAAATTTTCCTTCCTCTTTGAACTTTCCCAACGCCGTTCAATGGCATTGCCTATGCGTTTCTCCACACGGTTCTTCAGGGGCCAATCATCAAATACACACTGTCCACCATTCTTCTGCTTTTACCTAAAAAATATATAAAAATACTACGCTTAATCTATTACCCACCATTTCCTTGTCTTCAAAACCTACATCTAATATCCCATTGTTATAAACACTACTCTAAAAACTTACTTCATGCTCAGCTGCCCACGTTCACCCTCAGTCCTAATCTCTTTCTCAGACAGGTTAACCGTCACTCCGGACAGAACGCCGCGCATGCGAAATAACCCCCCCCCCCCCTGCTAGAATTTAAACCCAAGCATTCGTGAAGGGATAGTTGTCAAATTACTATGTTGTGTGGGACCATCCTTAATTTCCTAGAGGTCCTAAATTCGCTAGGCTAACATCCCGATCAGGCTATGCATGCCCGCCATTCAATTTGCATGTTTAGCCCTCCTGGTGCTACTGAACCAAATTCGAATATCCACCACTGTTCTCGCATAGTCAACCACTGATCCAATGATCTACCCTGTTGACCCCGATCTATCTTTTCTATACAAAAACATTGCAGATCGGTGAACATATGTTGAAATGCTAAACAGTGTTGTACCATAGGTGCCTCCAACTTGTGGTGTTTAAGCCGGCTCCTATGTTCAGCCATGCGAAGTTTAAATGCTCTATTTGTCTTCCCTACATATAATAGACGACAGGGACATTGTACTACATAAACCACGTGGGTAGATGTGCAATCTGAATAATGATGTAAACTATACTCCTTATTTCTATAATGGAAAGTTTCCAGTTCACTAGTTATCGAACAGATCTTGCAACTCCCACATCTTCAATGACCCCTAACTCTCCGCTCTTCAGTTACCCCTGATTCCTTTGATCTCAAACGTGAAGGACTCAAATAGTCCTTAAAAGTTTTCCCCCTTTGCCAGACACAACGGATAGTCTTATTGTGGAGGGCTGGTACTAACTGCAACACCGAACTATTTGTTTTAATTATTCGTTGAATATGTCTACTCAATGGTGAATGTTGGTCTTGGCCAACAATGAGGATATTTTACTTGTCACTCTTGATGTGAGCTCGCTTTATACGAGCATCCCACAAATAGCAGCTTTTGACACAGTGAAGTTATCATTGCAGGCCAGAGGAGACCTTACAGCTGATCATATAGCTTTCATTTTACAATTGGCGGACATTACCATTTTTCAAAATCATTTTTTGTTTGCAGATTCGATATACCATCAGCTGTCGGGGGTGGCTATGGGTGCTACTTGCGCCCCATCCATAGCCAACCTCTACATGGCGTGTTATGAAGAAAAGTGGCTTCAATCTAACCCCTATAAGTCCCACATAAAATTGTGGAAAAGATTTATAGATGATATTTTTCTATTGTGGGAAGGGTCAATAGAACATTTTGAAACATTTTATAGTTGGTTGAATAATTGTGACGCCAATATACAGTTTACCTATGAATGTAGTAGAGAAGAAATTACATATCTGGACGTGCGAGTTACCAAGGGAGAGGGTGTTTGGTGTACAACCCTATATCGGAAGGTAATAGATCAGAACACGTTGCACTTTCAGAGTGCTCATCCTTCCTGTTTAAAAACGGGTCTTCCTTTTTCTCAGTTCTTGAGATATAGGAGAAATTGTTCAGAAAGACATGATTACAAAGTTCAATCTAAACAATTAACAAAAAATTTTTTGGATAGGGGATATCCACCTTTGGTGGTTCGGAGAGCGTACCAGCGGGCGTTAAACAATGATCGAGATTGGCTCCTACATGGGGCTTCCGAAAGAGTTAGGGGACAGGAGAAAGAGAATGTAAATCTTATCACTCGATATTCACCATTGAGTAGACATATTCAATGAATAATTAAAACACATAGTTCGGTATTGCAGTTAGTACCAGCCCTCCACAATAAGACTATCCGTTGTGTCTGGCAAAGGGGGAAAAATTTTAAGGACTATTTGAGTCCTTCACGTTTGAGATCAAAGGAATCAGGGGTAACTGAAGAGCGGAGAGTTAGGGGTCATCGAAGATGTGGGAGTTGCAAGATCTGTTCGATAACTAGTGAACTGGAAACTTTCCATTATAGAAATAAGGAGTATAGTTTACATCATTATTCAGATTGCACATCTACCCACGTGGTTTATGTAGTACAATGTCCCTGTCGTCTATTATATGTAGGGAAGACAAATAGAGCATTTAAACTTCGTATGGCTGAACATAGGAGCCGGCTTAAACACCACAAGTTGGAGGCACCTATGATACAACACTGTTTAGCATTTCAACATATGTTCACCGATCTGCAATGTTTTTGTATAGAAAAGATAGATCGGGGTCAACAGGGTAGATCATAGGATCAGTGGTTGACTATGCGAGAACAGTAGTGGATATTCGAATTTGGTTCAGTAGCACCAGGAGGGCTAAACATGCAAATTGAATGGCGGGCGTGCATAGCCTGATCGGGATGTTAGCCTAGCGAATTTAGGACCTCTAGGAAATTAAGGATGGTCCCACACAACATAGTAATTTGACGACTATCCCTTCACGAATGCTTGGGTTTAAATTCTAGCGGGGGTGGGGGGGTTATTTCGCATGCGCGGCGTTCTGTCCAGAGTGACGGTTAACCTGTCTGAGAAAGAGAATAGGACTGAGGGTGAACGTGGGCAAGCTGAGCATGAAGTACGTTTTTAGAGTAGTGTTTATATCAATGGGATATTAGATGTAGGTTTTGAAGATAAGGGAATGGTGGGTAATAGATTAAGCGTAGTATTTTTATATATTTTTTAGGTAAAAGCAGAAGAGTGGTGGACAGTGTGTATTTGATTGGCCCCTGAAGAGCCGTGTGGAGAAACGCGTAGGCAATGCCATTGAACGGCGTTGGGAAAGTTCAAAGAGGAAGGAAAATTTAAAGAGGAGAAGAGAGTTTAAAAGAACTGAGTTAAATGGACTAAGTTAACAATCACGTATCAAAGAACGACAACACACACGAAAGGCATTCAGCTTTACTAAGCAAATTTTTGCATTTGAGAATTTTTAAAAAATGTTTTCTGTAATGATACTTGATCTCGAGTGGGAGATGTTTATATGAAACAGAAACTACACTTATTTAAAGTTATCAAAAGAGAGGTGGTTGATGCAAATTGGGAGTAGATGAGGGTCATATCCAGGCCCCGTTTTCTACCCTTGAGTCTGAGACCTCGAGAGATATACTAAGTGTGTAGTCTGTAGTATATATTACCTGCGAGAGTGAGATAGATGTCATTATCTGCCTATTTAGATAGTTGATATATTTGGAGTGTATTTACATTTTAGTGGAATATTCACACTCTGCGATAAGTACCTTTAAGAGTCCATTGCAAAAAATGTCATCTTTCCGTTAAGTCTTCTAAGAGCCTAAATAAATGGGAAACCCTTCAGTCTGATGTATTTGGAGAAGACATACAAGGTTGAATGTAAGATCTTCTATGTTAATGTTTTGTTTTTCTTCAAGACAGGCTCTGTTGCGTCTAACTTTAAGAAAGTGGATGTTGCCTTTATAGGAGGAAGAATTCAGATTTTCAAAATGGACTCGAGCATAGGATGAAATTTGAGTTAGTGTTCTGGGGTTTTAGCACTGGGAGCTACATGTACTTTTCAGCTATGTAAACGCATGGTGTGCTATCAGAACAAGATATTTCATTTTTTTGAACCCTCTCAACTCAGTTTCTCTTTGGACACTAAGCAGCTGAAGGATTAGCCTTAGATATTGGGTCTAACATTCAGACAATGCACCTAACCTTTACTTTTTTCCTTTTCTTGGCTTTCCATCTCCCCATGGATAAGTAATTCTTGGGCATCTTTCCCCCCCCACCCCCCGTGTGTGGGTTTTTTTTTCCTTCATTTTTTTTTCTTTTTATTCTGGTGTATTTCTTTCTCAAATTATAATGCTTTGTTTAATTTAAAATTCTGAAAATAAAGAAATAGTAGCTATTCATTCTGTTCCTTATAGGGTATCTAGTAAAAAGGCACAAAGCTACCATATGAGGTATATAAGGTTTCAATATCACAAGTTACCAAAACAGAACCTTTACAGTCAAAGCAGCCCTGTTCTAATAGAGAGAATATCTACAGAATCTCTAATATAAGTGTAATGCTGAACAAAGGGATGAAAGTATCTTGGAAGCGGTCTGGCTTGTTGTCTTCTGCGTCCTCACATTAACCTCATTTCTGCTACCAAGATCACCGAAGTTTCTGGAATTCTTGTAGGTATTGACCAGAAAGATCTCCCCTTGCTTCTTCCAGCTCTTGCTTCTGGAATCACTCCTTTTGTGCAGCTCATACTTCCTGGGAGGTCTCTTCCTCTTCCAGGTCTAGCTTCTCCAGCCAGACATAATGACTGGGTTGGGGCCCATTCAGAGGTGCCACCTGTGTTTTCTGCTAGGAATGGGACCATGTGATTTTGGATTGCTGGGTGATGGGCATCATTCTGTGTAGGTACATGCTGGAATGCAGGGATCCCCCATCCTGGATGCCTTTGTGATCTCTTTGCAGTTCTGCAGCCATGAAGACTATCATCCGGGCAACTCTGGAGAGACTGCTCAGCCTCTAGGCAATAATTCTGGTGCCACCTGCTCAAAGGGATAGGCTGGTATGTCCTTTTAGACAATCTTGATCTCTTCTTGGTTATGGCATGGCTCTTGAGAGGCAACGCCTAGCATGTTAGGACTATTCTGCCGTGGTTTCCATGTTCCTGAAAACTAAGAGAGGCTCTACCTATCTCGCCTATGGGCATGTTGTCCCTTTTTGAGCAGTGGTGGTGTGAATATCGGCTCGGCCCTAGTGCAGCAGACTTGCTAGCTTTACTTGCCTTCTTTGAGGATGGATTTGACAAGGGTTCTCCCTTAGTTCCTTGAGGGTTCAAGTGGTGGCCCTGTCATGTTTTAGGAGGCTTCTGGTGGGGCACTCAGTGGTCTTGCACACAGATGTGACCCATTTTCTTTGGGAAGTCAGATGCTTGTGCCCTCCCCTGCAATCAGTTGTTCCATTGTGGGATTTCATCTTAGTCCTTTGGGTCTACGTTTGAGTCCTTTGAACCCCTAAGGAGGGCTATGCTTAAGGATTTATTCCTCAAGACTACCTTTTTGGTGGCTGTTTGCTCAGCGAGTTGTATTTTGGAATTGCAGGTCTGGTCATGCTGAGATCCCTATCCGTTCTCAGAGAAGCCCATGTATATTTGGCTCATTTATTTCTTCTTGCCCATGGTGTTTTCTTTTCATGCCAGTCAGGTAGTCTGTTTGCCTTCCTTTCCAAAGGATAAGTGGCAGGGAAGGAAAAGGACCCGTACCTGGTAGATTTCAGGAGGGTGCTCCTTATATACCTTAAAGTCACTAACTCATTGCAAAAATTGGACAGGCTTTTTTCCCTTTTTACAGACATGCATAAAGGGGACTCGGCCACGCAGTCTACCCTGGGCCACTGGATAGAGAAGGAGATAGACTTAGCCTCTCTATTGTGAAACCAGACTATTCCGGAGGGGGTATGTGCACATTCCACAAGGAGGGATGGCTTCCTCCTGGCTGGGCCCTAGTTCGGTCGCTCCCATAAACATTTATCAGGCAGTGACGTGATCATCACTTTCCACTTTTTTCAAGAATTACCACTTGAATGCCCATGCTCAGGTGTACATGGCATTTAGTGCAGAGATTTTGAAGGCTGCCATATTGTCTTCCTGCCCAATGGAGTCCTAGCTTTGGTATGCCCATTTGTTTGGACTAGTCTAACAAAATGATATGGATGGTGACAATTTATTTAACCAGATAATGTCCTTTCTTTGAGTCTCAGTAGACCAGTCCAGGACCTGCCCCGTGATCTGCTATATTCTCTGTAGCTTGGCCCTATGGGTCCATAACCCTCTTGACAGACCTATCCGAAGACTATTCTGTACATATTTGGGTCCTTGTTCTGTTGAACTGTTACCCTTGTAGAGGAGGTATGTGGTCGGGGTTTCTTGATCATCACTTGGGTATGCATATTGGAGTGTGTCCATAGCTGCATCAGTGTTAATAGCAGAATGGAGTCATAAAATGGAGTGGAGGAGTAGCCCAGTGGTTAGAGCAACAACCTAATACCCAAGAGATCTGGGTTTGATTCCCACTGGCATTTCTTGTGACCATAGGCAAGTCACTTAACCCTCCATTGCCTTAGATACAAGCTTAGATAGTAAGCCCTCTGGGACAAGGAAATACCTATGTACCTGAATGTAACTTGCTGTGAGCTAAAATGAATGAATAAATAAAATAAACCTCTGAATCTTTCTTCTTCTTCAACCTTTGCTGGTAGAGGAATACAACTCTGGACTGGTCTAGCAGGACTCCAAAGAAGGACATTATCTGGTAAGTAAAATGGCACCTTATTGGCTGAGACAGATTTTGATTCCCACTCCCCTCTTGCATAATGTTGATAGAACCAGTTTATTGGGATCTCAACAACTGTTATACAAAAACAGGTAAAGAACGATTTGTCTTTGCATCGTTAGACCTTATAGCCTGGATGCTGAGAGGATAGATTAGGATACCTGAAAATTTCAGGTATCCTATCTTGTGTTCTTCTGACTAACGGGAATGTTTCTGCCAAAAAATCCATATGGCTTTAAATAGAGGATGTTTTCCTTGTGTGAGGTAAAGGTCCTAATCCCTTCATCCTGCCAAACATGCAGCTGTGAGTATCTTCTACATTGAGTCCAACTAAAGGCAGTCTGCTAGGGTACACATTAGTGTAGTAGATGATGTACAGCTTTTATTTGTCAGATTTATGTAGAGATTGTTTCAGTTTTTTATCACCTCTTCCATTGTATCATGGAACCTTGATGAAAGCTACTTTTGAGCCAGTAGAGTCCTGTGAACTGGCAGGTCTCATCTGGAAGGTCATATTCTCCGGGAACAAGCAGTTAGTCAGTTCTTACATATGGGTGACGTTGGCATCAGTGGAGCCCACGCGGTAATAAGTTATGCCGCACATGCGCGGTCACGTTCCTGCCCAAAGGTGCCATCTTACCTCAGTCTTTTTTTTTTTCCAGTGGAATCCTGAAGACATCCTGTCTGTCGCCCCTGGTAAAAGCTGATTTGTCTAACCAATTATGGTTTTTTTGCTCTAATTTTTGCCAGTCTGTTCCCGAGCACCACTTTGCTGCCTGAGTCTGCCCTCGCCTCAGCGTCATGTTTTCTCAGGTCCTTTTTTCTTTTTCTGGGATGTAGGTGTTTTCTCACGCCCTCCCTGACTGAGACAACGGAGTTTGACCTCGCGGGTGCCATATTCCCTGCTATGTTTTTGGTCGTCAGATTTAAGCAATGTGGCAAATGCCACCGTACTGTTCATTATGGACCGCCACAGTTGCTGCATCAATGCCTCAATGCGGATCACGATTACTCTTCTTGCCTGCTCTGCATGTAGATGTCTAGCAAGAGCCCAAGGAATTGTGAAAAGCAGCGGGGGGAGCTTTTTGGCTTGAAGGTCTCTGCTCCGGTTCCAGCGTCGAGTCTGGAATTACTGTCCTCAAAGACTGCATTTGACAACTCAATGTCGTGCGCACATGATTGATCCGAGTCCCAAGGTTGTGGAGCCTTGGACAGGTGTCATTCTCGGTGGACCACCCCTGTGGGTCCAAGACATCGTCCAAGTGGAAGTCTGATCCCAGAGCCGGGGGTAAGACCTCCAGTCCCTGGCCTCAGTCCTCAACCTGATACTGAGAGCGATGACTGGGAACAGCCCTCAAAGCTTCCCTGGTGGGAGGAGTCTCCCACCGCATCAGGGGATCGGGCTTGGCCCTCTGATGCGATTACCATTTGTAACATAGTAAGGACCAGTTTGGTCCATTTAATCTGCCCAGCAAGGCGACAAGAGTAGATGCACTTGCTGCTCTGTGCAAGTCACCCCTCCCCACACCTATGTTTAGGGGTGTACCCACCGCTTTTGTGTAGGTCACCCCTTTTTGTTCAGATATGAGATAGTTATGCTTATTTTGATTTTATCCTGTTGCTATATAGGGACCCACTGTGTCTGTCCCATGCCATTTTGAATTCTGTCACTGTGTTTGCCCCCACCACTTCCATCAGGAGGGCATTCCAAGCATCCACCACCCTTTCAGTGAATACGTATTTCCTGACATTGCCTTTGTTTACCCTCTTGCAGCTTCATGATCTCCAGGAACAAGCAGGAATGTTGTTTTCACATATGGGTATCGGCACTGACGGAGCCCGTGCGGGAACGCTCCCCAGCGTCCTATAGGAAAGCTTTTGGGAGCATCCCACTGCGCCTGCGCTGCGTCCTTCCTGCCTTTCCAATTCTCCCTCTTCAGTTTTTCGTTTTCTGCGGAGCCGACAGGTAGCAACTCCTGTCACCGCAGAAAATTTTCTTTTTTGTGGTTGCGTCTGCCTTCCCGTCGATGCCTGCACTGGTACCACCGGTGTCTTTATTTTCTTCTTTTTTTCTAAAAAAAAACAAAAAAAAGCTTTGCTGGAGGGTCTGTCCCCTCTTGGTGCTTCAGCACCATTTTGGGCACTAGGCTCTTTTTTTCTTTCAAAATGGAGAAACCAACTAGTGGTTCCAAAAAATGTTCAAAATATGGCAGTACCATTTCTGCTACAGACACCCATGACTGGTGCCTTAAATGTTTGGGCCCAGACCATTCTCCATCGGAGTGTCTCCTCTGCAGAAAGATGACTAAGAGGGACCTGCAGAATAGAGCTTTCAAACTCGGCACCCTTTTTGCCTCGGATGCAATGTCCATTGCATCGACGTCGTCCAGGGCTTCATATTCCTCCCATTGATCTCAGGTAACCAAACCCAGGTTGTCTTTGAAGACCAGTCGGTCCTCAAAGGGTAGATCTCCTAAGCATCAAGATGCTTTTAGCATTGCCCTAGAGGAGAATACACCGGCCAAATAACTCCAGCAGGAGGTCCTTGCCTCCAAAGCATTAACGGGATCCCAAGATGTTTGCAAGGCGTCCACCTCCGGAGAGCTCTTGGTGCCATGTTCTGGGGTTGTGGCCCGCTCCGCTGGTACCGACACCCAGACATCGGCAGGCTCCATGGATCAATGCATCCTAGCCATTGAGCGCAGTCTTGCGGCCTTGTTAGCAGCCTCCATACTGCTAAAGCTGCTACAATCGGTCCCACAGCCATCGGTACTGATACCGGTACCAGATGTATCTGCATCTACCGCTGCGCTGCTCTCCATGCTAACACCCATGCCGGCCCTAGAATCGGTGTCTGGCATAGAGGGTCTGGTATCGAGGCATTCCGATACCGACTTCGATCGATACCATCGGGCAGTACAAGAGCACCTGGCCGATCAATACTTCGAGGATTCCGATGATTCTGATGAATCAATCGATACCGGAGCGGCTCTTTCAGAGGATCGCTCTCCTTCACCGCAACGTCAGATGTCTCCTCCAGAGGACATGTCTTTTCAAGACTTTATACGGGATGTGGCTTGGGGCCTCTCGATCACCGTGACCCCGAGAAGGAACCAAGAGCTGAAGAACTTGAAATTCTTCAGTATCCGGCAGCCCCTAAGGAGGCCGCAACCCTTCCCATACACCAGACTTTGCATGATCTCATGCTTAAAGTGGGAAACACCCTTAACGGTGTCTCCACATTCTCGAAGACTTGATACAATGTACCGGGTACCATAGTGTCCCAGGTTCCAAAAAATGCAGTTACCACACCATTCTATAGTTGTAGAATCGGTGATGCGCCGGTCAAAAGTGTTAAGACACATTCCTCTAACCCTCCAGGCTGTGAGGCGAGGACTGTCGATGCCTTTGGTCGTTGATGCTTTCAGGCCTCTATGCTATTGGCCAGAATAAGATCTTACATATTCTACATGGGTATGTTTCTTCGAAAGGTTACTAAGGATTTGGAACTCATGGCTCCTCTTCTCCCCGATGACAAGAGGGCCGATTTCCTTATTCTTGTTAAGCATGCCCAAAATGTTTCTAAGTTCATGAACAGGGCAACCTTTAATTGTTTTGAGTGCATTAGCAGGACCTCTGCTATTTCTATCGGTGCGTGTCAGATTGCTTAGTTACAAGCATCTGATTTAGAACAGTGGGTGCAAGATAAGCTGGGGAATATTCCTTGCAGAGGAGAAAACCTCTTTGGCAAGGACTGGCAGGATAAAGCTGCTCAGCTTGAGTCCGAGAACACTACTTTAAATAGACTATCCAGGACCACTGCCAACCCAGCTAAGAAAGACAGTTAAGAAACCCTTTTTCAACAAGAAAAAAATTCTGTCCTCCTTACACCCAAACTGTCCACTGTCCAATCCATGCTCCCCAAAAGGGGCAGCAACAGCCGTAACAACAAAGAAAGGCTCAAGTCCCCAGAGCTCAACCAGCTCAGCAGACAAGCCTCTGCAAGATCTTTGACTCCTTACTAGAGAACCTAGTCATCCTTCCTCTAGAAATACCAGAGCCTCTCAACATTCCATGCAGTCTGTGTTACTTTGCCAACAGATGGCAGCAGATGACATCGGAGCATTGGACACTCTCCATAGTGACAGATGGGTACAAACTCCACTTCCACAGTATGCCCCCTCTCTCTACTCCAAGAGAGTTCAGTTCTCGCCTCCCCCCCCCCCAACCACTCTCTTGTGTCAGGAGGTCACCTCACTCTTTGCTCAGGGAGCGATATAGGAGGTACCTCTTAACAAGGTCTGGGCTTTTACTCTCCCTACTTCCTTATTCCAAAGAAAACAGGAGGGTACAGGACCTCAGTGAGTTAAACAAGTATCTCCGAGAAAAATTCAAAATAATCTCTCTCAGGACACTTCTCCCTCACATTCAGAGTCAGGATTGGCTATGTTCTCTATACCTAAAAGACGCCTATACACATATCCTTATTCTTTTAGAACACAGGAGGTTTCTTTGATTCCTCTTTCAGGGAAGACATTACTAGTACAGAGTTCTACCCTTTGGCTTGGCTTCCGCCCCAAGAGTCTTCACAAAATGCATGGCAGTAGTTGCAGCATTTCTAAGGACTCTAGGGATATTAGTCTTCCCCTACTTAGACTGGCTGATCCAAGCACCAACAGCTCCAGAAGTCAGCTCCAGTCTTTCCTGCATGTTGCAAATCCTGAAATATTTGGGATTGGTCATAAATCTCCCAAAATCCCATCTCACCCATTCTCAGTGTCTAGAGTTCATAGGGGCTCTTCTAGACACACGGCAGTCAAGGGCTTTCCTGCCACAGCTCCACTGCGCTCAAGTAGTTCAACTGGCTTCTCAAGAAGCTATGAAAACTTCCTGACTGCTCGAGAGATGCTTCAGTTGCCAGGGCATATGGTGTCCACTGTACATGTGGTCCCCTATGCTCGCCTACTCATGCGAGCAGCCCAGTGGACCTTAGCCTCTCAGTGGACACAGGCGTCAGGTTGTTTGGGGGACAAAATCAGAAACTCTGCACGCCTCATCTCATCCCTTCAGTGGTGGCAAACACTAGAAAACCTTCTCTTAGAGTCACCTTTTCAGCAGCCACTGCACCAAGCTACCTTGATGACGGATGCGTCCAGGTCAGGTTGGGGGGCTCATACGGACAATCTCTCCACCCTAGGTCTCTGGACCCAACAGGAGACTTGTCTTCACATAAATCTACTGGAACTCAGAGCCATTTTCTACGCTCTTCAAGTTTTTCAGGACCATCTGCGCTACAAGACAGTCCTTGTCCAGATGGACAATCAGCCATGTTCTTCGTGAACAAGCAGGGTGAAACAGGCTCTCAGGCATTATGCAACAAAGCTCTACACTTCTGGTCCTTTGCAAGAGGCCTTCAGATTCACCTACTGGCGGTGTATCTCCCAGGCACACAGTATCTCCTGGCAGACAAACTCAGTCAAGTGCTGCTGCCACACGAGTGGTCTCTTCATTCAGAACAGATTGCTCAAATCTTTTGACTCTGGGGAACCCCAGATATAGACCTATTTGCAAGTCCTCAGAATGCCAAGCTTCCCCAATTCTGTTCCAGAATTCCGGCTCGGAACAATCAAACAAGGGATGTTTTCCACCTCCACTGGGGTCAGGATTTCCTGTATGCCTACCCACCCATTCCCCTCATTCCCAAGACTCTGTTCAAACTCCAGAGAAACAGGGACCATATGACCCTCATAGCCCCCTGTTGGCCATGACAGATGTGGTATCCACTGCTTCTACGTCTCTCTCAAGCCATGCCTCTGGACTTGGGATGTGCTCTAGACCTTCTATCCCAGGAAAATGGGACACTTGTGCACCCGAATTCTCAGTCTTTACATCTGATGGCATGGTTGTTGAGAGCTTAGAATTTCAGGATGTCAACCTCTCTCAACAGGTTTAGGATATCCTTTTGGCCTCGAGGAAACCTACCACAAGGCGGGCTTATGCCTTTAAGTGGAAAAGGGTCTGTATCTGGTGTTCAAAGAAGGAACTTAATCCTTTTTCAGTTCCCGTAGAGGCGTTACTGGAGTATAGCCTCCATCTTTCACCTGGTCTCAAGACTAATTCAGTAAGAGTCCACCTTAGTGCCATTGCGGCTTTCCACAAGCCCTTTGATGGACAACCTGTCTCTCAGCCACTCGTAGTGTGGTTTATGAGGGGTCTACTCTTAACTATAAGCCTCCCATTAAGCCACCACCCGTGGCATGGGACTTAAATCTTGTCCTCGGACAGCTCATGAAGCTGCCCTTCGAGCCCTAAGCCACTACATTCTTGAAGCTTCTTTCTTGGAAGGTAATCTTCCTAATTGCCCTCACTTCTACAAGACGCAACAGTGAGCTACAAGCTTTAGTGGCTGATCCTCCTTACACAAGGTTCCACCATGATAAAGTAGTCCTTAGGACTCATCCTCATTTTATGCCAAAGGTGGTTTCGC
The DNA here is from genome assembly GCA_033557465.1 of Ichthyophis bannanicus. Classification (NCBI taxonomy): domain Eukaryota; kingdom Metazoa; phylum Chordata; class Amphibia; order Gymnophiona; family Ichthyophiidae; genus Ichthyophis; species Ichthyophis bannanicus. Next base: position 254,862,786 of record CM066031.1, read on the forward strand.
CTTTTCATTTAAACCATCGGTTTATTTTCCTGTCGTCTTCCCTAGGCCTCACACCTCTGGTGCAGAAAGGAATCTTCACACTCTAGATTGTAAAAGAGCTTTAGCCTTTTACCTTCAGAGAACTAGGCAGCATAGAAAGGCTTCACATATTTTTGTTGCCTTTTATTCCAGCCACCTGTGGTTACCAGTCTCCAAGAGAACACACTCCAGGTGGATTGCAGACTGCATATCCTTTACCTATGAGAGTAAGGACTTTCTCTTGAAGGTCATGTCACAGCTCAGTGTTAGAGCAATGGCTGCTACTATGGCCAACCTTCGCTTGGTGTCCATCGATGACATCTGAAAAGTAGCCACTTGGTCTTCGGTCCACACCTTTGCAGCCAATTACTGCTTAGACAAGGACTCCTCATTTGGCCAGGCTGTTCTCCAGCATCTCTTTCAGACTTAGAACTCCTCCTACCCCCCATCCTGTGTTTTGATACCAGAGATCCTTGTGAGGAAGCATGACCCACCTTGGCCTGGATTTAGCTGCTCTGTGGTCATCTCCCTGGCATCTCTAAGATTAGGAGTCCCCATATGTGAAGACTACATTCCCGCTTGTTCCTGGAGATAGCGTAGTTACTCATCTGTAACAGGTGATCTCCGGGAACAGCAGGAATTGTGCCTTCACAACCCACCCACATCCACTAGGAGTTGTATCTCTATCTCTCTCTTCTTTCCTTCTCTCCTTTTGTCTCGGCTACAAACCCAACTGAAGAGGGAGAGTTGGAAAGGCGAAAAGGCAGCAGCGCAGGCACAGTGGGATGCTCCCAAAAGCTTTCCTATAGGACACCAGGGAGCGTTCCTGCGTGGGCTCCATCGGTGCCGACGATACCCATATGTGAAGAGTCAATTCCTGCTGTTCCCGGAGATCATCTGTTTCAGGTGAGTAACTACGCTTTATGCCATCTACTTTTACAGCTTCCCCATCTTTGGAAGAGGTTTGTTTGTCCATTAATACTCTTAAGTATTTAAAGGTCTGAATCATATCTCCCCTGTCTGTCCTCTCCCCCAGAGTGTACATATTTAGGTCTTCAAGTCTCTTCTCATAAGTCTTCTGACGCAGGCTCCAAATCATTTTGGTCGCCTTCCTCTGCTTCCAGCCTTTTTATATCCTTTGTGAGATATGGTCTCCAAAACTGAACACAATATTCCAAGTGCGCCTTGTCACACTGTTTCGCTACATTGAGATAGAAACAATCACTCCGAGGTCGTCGCCCTGGTCAATGCACACCAATCTCTCGCCCCCTATCGCATACAGTTCCCTTGAATTTTTGCTTCCCAAGTGCACAACTCTGCATTTCTTCACATTGGTCTAATGCTTGGCAGTTAAGATTTATTCTTCCAGCTTTTGTAGATCTTTCCTCATGTTCTCCACTCCCTCAGAGGAGTCCACTCTGTTGCAAATTTTGGTGTCATCTGCAAAAGACAGACTTTTCCATTCAGCTCTTCGGCAGTATCACTCACGAATATATTGAACAATACTGGTCCCAGGACTGAACCCTGAGACACACCGCTAATTGCCGCCTTTTCATCCGAGTGCGTTCCGTTTACCGTCACCTTCTGTCGTCTTGTTGGTCAACCAATTTCTGATCTTGTTCACTATCTTGGGACCCATCCCCAAGCTGTTGAGTTTATTAAGTCTCCATTGAGGAACATTATCAAAGGCTTTGCTGAAATCTAGGTAGATCACATCCATCGCATGCCCTTGATCTTGTTCTCTGGTCACCCAGTCAAAGAACTGAATCAGATTTGTTTGATAAAACTGTGTTGCCTCAGATCATGCAACCTGTTGGTTTCAAGTAAGTCCACTATTCGCTCTTTCAGGAGCGCTTCCTTTACTTTTCCCGCCACCGAGGTAAGGCTTACTAGCCTGTAGTTTGTCACCTCTTCCCTATTACCACTTTTGTGGAGAGGTACCACATCAGCCCTTCTCCAGTCCTCTGGAACTTCTGTCTCCAAGGATCTATTAAAAACATCCTTTAATGGCCATGCAAGAACCTCTCTGAACTCTTTCAGTATCCTTGGATGTATTCCATCTGGTCTCATAGACTTGTCCACTTTCAGTTTTGCAAGCTGTTCTAACACCATCTTTTGTGAATGGTGTGCTATCTACTCCATTCCCATTTGTATATTTGTCAATCACAGGTGGTCCTTCAAGATTTTCTCTAGTGAAAACAGAGCAGAAGTATTTGTTTAGCATTTTTGCTTTTTCAATGTCACTTTTCACTAATTCGTTCCCAGCACTTTTGAGTCCTGCAATTCCACCTCTGATTTTCCTCCTCTCCCGAATATACCTAAAAAAAAGGTCTTGTCACACACTTCACATCTTTAGCCATCTTTTCTTTTGCCTTTGATTTTTGCTATCCTTATTTCTCTTTTTGTCTTTTAGTTTGATCTTGTATTCTTGCCTGTGTTCCTCTGTGAGCTGAATTTTGTGAAAGCTATGTTTTTTGCCTTTATTTGTACAGCCACTTCTTTGGAGAACCAAATAGTAAATAAAAACAAGAGGAAAAGGAAACCTTTCCTTACGTATGTATCTGCACCTTTTATTGCCTCCTTTAGTTCCGCCCATTGCAATTCCACTTCCCTTATCCCCTCCCACCCTACCAACTCCCCCTTTAGGTACTTGAACAGTTTACTGAAGTCAGCATTTTTTTTTATTTTGTATTTATGAAATTTTACAATATATTCAAGAAAGTTTAAACAAAACATTCTTGCTGAAACAGGGTGACACTTAGAAAGTACTCATTTAACAGAATACATAATAACAAACAAATACCGATAGCAACAAAAATAAAGTGCCCACCCTCCCTAGTCCACAAAAGAGGGGAAAACATCCAAATAAGTATAAATCCGTATATGCAAGGTAACAAGGCAGAAAGTCAATTCCAGACCAAATCTAACATAAGCCCTAGGAGGAATTAATAGAGGATTCTAATCGCCTGGCATTTATAAAGGCTAACAGCTGAGAGGGCTCAAAAAATACATAGGAAACCAATTGATGCTTCACCAAGCATTTACACGTGTGTTTAAGAAAAAAGAGCCCACCCAGCTGCAAGACCCCAGGGCGAAGCAGAAGAAACTCTCTGCGCCGTTTCTGGGGGTGTCTCACCAAATCAGGATACATACGTACAGCTAAAGCACGAAAAGGCAGCTTCCTTTTCTGAAAAAAGAGCTTTAACATCCAGTCTTTATCTGACAATAAAGCAGACGTTATTAACAAAGTGGAAGGCTCCTGAGACCCAAGCCCAGAGTTTTTTAACAAATCTGTAACGTTCAGTACGTCCCTTTGTTCCAACCCACCCCCTAAAACTCCACCAGAAGAAATGCGCTTCGCCTTAGGAAGATAATAAATTTTAACTAGGGGTGGCATTAATTCAGGGGAGACCCCCAGTACCTCCACTAAATACTCGAACATATCTCTAGCAGTAACAGAAGGCAGCCTAGGAAAATTAACAACTCTCAAGTTATATTTATATAATTATTAACACGAGAAAGATTGTCCAGATGTTCTAATTTAGATTGTACCAGCAAAAAGTTCTTTTTAAACACATCAGATTGGTCTTCAAGGCTAGTAACTCTATTCCGTGCTCCTTCCACTTCCACAGATATTCCAGAAACATTTCTCTCTAATTCAGTTACTGCCCCATCGTTGTTTCCACCTTAGTAGTTAGGGATGAAATTTGAGGCAGCAAAGCTTCACCCAACGAGACAATAGCATTCCATATAGTCTCCAATGTAAAATTCGTGGGACGCTGTAAAGAAAAAAACCACCTCTGATTCAGCTGCTGGATCCACTCTCTCCATAAATGCCAACAAATCTCCTCGTCGCACAGGGAGAGAAACCTTCCCCGTAGGCACACCTCCAGAAAGCACCGTCGATGAAAGAGAGTGGAGCTAACAGCCAGCCCCACTCACTAGTTCCTCTGGCACACCTTTTCCCAGCCCTCGCGAGACACCAACCTCTCCCGTCAGTGCAGGGGAGGAGATCTCCAGGAAGCCTTCCGGCAACGTGTGACCGCAGGGAACTTTCGGCGCTGGGCTCAATGCTGGGGAGGAAAATGACGCCGAAGCAGCCGCCGAGTATTCCAACTCCGGCGAAGCTGCTAATCGGCTTTCTCCACCAGCAACGTCTGAACTCCATGTAGCACGCACCAGGTAAGAGTCCAAAGGACCAGAAATAGCAACCGGCGTTGAGGCAGCAGAGGGCTGCGAGGGCAACGGCCCTGATTTACCCTTCTGCTTCTTCCTCATAAGAAAAAATTGTGCTCACACGATCAAGACTACTGCCGCCATATTGGAACCGGACGTTTTCTCGAAGTCAGCATTTTTGAAGTCTAGGACTTTGTTGCGATTGGATTCCATCCCACCTGGATATTCCACATGCTATCTCTGTTGGTGAGCACTAAATCCAGCACTGAGCTCTCCCTGGTCTGTTCCATCACCATATGTTTTAAATAATGCATCTTGGAAGGCATCCACAGTTGATTTTTTTTTTTTTAACTTCTTTCCAGATTTGCAGAAGGAACACTCCAATCCACATCGGGTAGACTAAAATCACCCGATATGATTACTTCCCCCTTCATGCTTATCTTTGCAATATCAACAATCAATTCACTTTCCATTTCTTCAGTTTGAGTTGGAGGCCTGTAGACCACACCAGTATGGATAAGTGCCGCCATCTCTTTCTAACACAATCCAGAGCGCTGCTTCTTTTCCCTATGTCCCCTGCATTTCAGCAGCTTTAATATTGCTTTTAATGTACAGGGCTGCTACTCCTTCTTTTTTACCCTTTCTATCTCTTCTAAATAGATTATAGCCAGCTATGGCTATATCCCATTCATGCGACTCGTTAAACCATGTTTCTGTAATGGCCACAATGTCGAAGTCCATTTCCACCATTAGGGCTTCCAAATCAGGAACTTTGGCTAGGCTTTGAGCATTTGTGCTCATTGCTTTTCAGAATTTGTTGAATTGCTTGCCTGTCTTATGCATGGATTTTGTTCTACACGCCCCTTCCCACTTGCCATTGATCTGTTCAAAAGTGTGGCTGTTTCCAGTATTTTGCTTTTGATGGTAGTGACATACTGAACTTGTCCTTCTCCATCTGTCACCCCCTTTCCCTAGTTTAAATGCTTGTCCACATACTGCATGAAGTTTTCACTTAGGATCCTTTTTTTCTGCGGCAGAGAGATGTAGTCCATCAGTTCAGTATAGTCTTTTGTTGATCTATATGTTTCCCCAGTCACCTATGTATCTAAATTCTTCTTGTTTGCACCAGGTTTGGAGCCATGTATTGAAGTTGTTTATGCAATGCAGCCTTTCTGCCCCCTTACCATGAACAGGTAGAACTTTTGAGAATGCTATAGTGTTAGAAATGGGCTTGAGTTTCTCTCCCCGAGTCTGGAAGTCCCTTTGAACTGCAGAGGGACTGTTTCTAGCCAGATCATTTGTACCCAAGTGGATGACAATATCAATTTTGGAGTGCTCACTTTCTGCACTAACTATACCAGCGATGGCGAACCTATGGCACGCGTGCCAGCTGTGGCACGCGAAGGCCTTGCAGCTGGCACGCGGGAAGGTCCGCTAGGACAGGTGTTTGCCTCCCTTCGTCTGCAGCCGCGGCTCCCTGCCTGTTAGGGAACCGCGGCTGTGCTTGTAAAATCGTTGCGGAGCCCTTCCTGTCTTGACGGGCTCCGTGCAGCATTGTCCCGCCTCTAAAGGAAGTTGTAAGTCCAACTTCCTTTAGGGGCGGGACAATGCTGCACGGAGCCCGTCAAGACAGGAAGGGCTCCGCAACGATTTTACAAGCACAGCCGCGGTTCCCTAGCAGGCAGGGAGCCGCGGCTGCAGACGAAGGGAGGAAGACATGGGGAGAGGGGGGGGGGCTACCATCGACATGGGGAGAGGGGGGGGGCTACCATCGACATGGGGAGAGGGGGGGGGCAACCATCGACATGGGGCGAGGGGGGGGGCTACCATCGACATGGGGGGGGAGGGGGGCTTACATGGAGGGAGGGAGCTGATATGGATGGATGGAAGGAGGGGGGCTTACATGGAGGGAGGGAGCTGATATGGATGGATGGAGGGAGGGAGCTGATATGGATGGATGGAAGGAGGGGGGCTTACATGGAAGGAGGGATAGATGGAGGGAGGGGGCTGACATGGACAGAGGGGGGACTGACATGGAGGGAGGCTGACATGGACAGTGGGGCTGACAGGGAGGGAGGGAGGGAGCTGACATGGACAGATGGAAGGACGGGGGCTGACATGGAGGGAGGGGGGCTGGCATGCACAAAGGGGAGAGACAGGGACATACTGGACAGACGGGATAAATGCTGGAGAGAGGCGAGAGACATTGCGGCTTAGGATTATAATGGGCTGATGGGGGAGCTAGCACTGGTAATGGGCAGATGGGAGGGGACTAGGACTGGTAATGGGTTGAAGGCTAGGACTGGGAATGGACTGATCAAGGGGGTGGGTTGGGACTGGTAATGGGCTGATAGGGGGTATGACGGATAATGGACTGATGGGGGGCTAGCATTGGAAATGAGCTGATCGGTGAGGTTAGGACTGGAAATGGGCTGATGGGGGGATAGGACTGGTGATGGGGGGGGGTAGGACTGGTGGTATTGGGCTGATTAGGGGAGGCTAGCACTGGTAATGGGGTTGAGGGGGGATTAGCACTGGAAGTGAGCTGATTGGGGGGCTTTGACTGAGAATGGGCTGATTGTGGGGAGGGGAGGATAGAGCTGCTGGCCCTGGAAGAAAACTGGGGGCTAAGGCTACAAATGGGCTGATGCGAGGGGATGGGAGAATGGAACTGGAAGGGAGTGGATCTGAGAGGGGCTGCCATGGTATTTGTACTAGAAGGGACTGGTCAGTGGGGAAGGAGGGGGACTGGAAGGGAATGGACACCAGTGGCAATCATGGGAATGCAAGTTGACATTGGAAGGTACTGGGAGTGAGGACTGGAAAGGGGCTGATACTGGGGAGGGTTACTGGGACTGGAAATAGGCTGATGGAAAGAAGTGAAGAAAACGAAAGAAGAGATAAGAAATGGCAGATGGACCATAGACCACAGAAACAGAGCTAAGAGAAGACAGGAAAGTAGAAGCCTCAGATCGGGACCAGCATGATCAGAGAATAAATTGGTCAGACAACAAAGGTAGAAAAAATAATTTTATTTCATATTAGTGATTTGACTACAAAATCATCATAATTGTGAAATCAAATATTGTTACTTGTTGTGATTAATTAACCGTATTTTCCGGCGTATTTTTTTTGGTGTGCGCTGGAAGAGGGGTAGTCTTATACGGCGAGTATAGGCCAAACACCTATATTTTAACAGGAAAAGTAGGGGGTCGTCTTATACGCCCAGTCGTCTTATACGCCGGAAAATACGGTAAGTAAATTTAACGTTTTCTATGAAAAGTAGTTCTGAGGGGGGTCAAAAAAATATTAAAAGAAAAGTGACAATAATATAATAATATATTTATAATGTGGATTACATTTGGGCCCTCATATTTACCTCAGGCTATGATTGTGATTGTGATTATGATGGTACACTGTAAGAAACAATATATGCAGTGTTAGATTTGTTTTAAATGTCGCAATGGTTTTGCGGCTCCCAGTTTTTTTTCCCCTTCGGAAATGGGTCCAAGTGGCTCTTTATGTCTTAAAGGTTGCAGGCCCCTGTGCTAGGAGAAAGGCCCCAGCCCGGCCCCGCGCTTCCCCTTCCGGTCGGAGCTTCTGCGCGCCTCTCGCCGAGAAGCTGCACGCTAGGGCTCGTGCGCCGTCCTCTCGCGAGATTATAGGACCCGCGCGGGAGCTGGGTTCCAAAGAAGAGCAAAACCTACCACTTTCATGATGAATGGGAAATGGACTACTTCTTCATCATGGTGAAAGACAAGTGTTGTGTAATTTGTAACGCCCCAGTATCCTTGCCCAAAATGGGTGATCTGGAGCATCATTATAAGGCTCTAAAATATTGTTGTTAAGGTTTAATTGACGTGCTGGCACTTTGAGGAAATTCTTTGGTTTTGTGCGGCAGTTTGGGCACTCGGGCTCAAAAAGGTTAGCCATCACTGAACTATACCAACAATTTGGTTTGTATTTCTGCTGGCTGAAGAGCCTGGGAGGCATTTGATCATCCTCTCTCCTTTGAGCTGTGTTCCCAAGTTGGTGCCTCTAATGATGGAATCTCCAAGAAGTAGTAGTTTTCTGTTTTGTGATATTTTTTTTTTCTTATTAGGTTCATCAGTAGATTTGGCATTGTCTATCATTTAAGGGCACTTCAGTTTCCATGGATTGGACACCCTCATTATCCAAGGCAGAGAAGGCATTATGCAGGGATATCTATTGATGCAGAGGGTGTCTCGGCGTTACAGGTTGCAACCTACCAGAGCCCACTGTGATCCATTTGTTCTTGGGCTGTTTGATTCTTTGTTGGAGCGGTGGTGGATTTTGTTCAGTTTGTACTCTAGAAGAGGTGTGTTTAATTGCAGCTAATTCTTCCCTTAGGTAGAGTCAGTTCTTTATGCATATCAATATATATGATGACTATATAGGCAATGCAACCCAAGGGTGGGTGTGGTGAGGGGTAGGGTGGGCGGGAACTTGTGTCCCTGGCCAGTAGGCCTTCTATGAACTGACGGCACACTCAGATATCTGATTTAAAGACTATGCAAGGAACGTAGGCAGGCTGAAGATGCGTAAAAACCTATATTCAACAGGTAAAGTTGATTCCCCCTCGAGGGAGCTGGCTTTGGGCTTGATGCCATTGAAGCTGGAACCAGTCGCTGCAGAGCCTGCTGGTATCAAAGCCAGGGTGGCAGCCTTGGAACGCAATCTTACTGCCTTCCTTGAGGCACAGCGGGGCCCGATGCCCAATGTTTCCAGATTGTCTCTGCCAACATCTGGACCCTACACTGCGAGAACCTCCCCATAGGACGTCCAGCCTGTTCTGCAGTGGTTCACAATTTGCTTGGAGTTGTCAGTCAGTCTTCTGCTTGAAGGGCGACTCGCCCCTTAGCACCTCTGGATCGACTTGTCAGATACCTTTTTCTCCCTCTGCGCCAGTTGCTCATTGTTCTGAAGATCGTCCGGGGCTCAAGGTCTCCTCTGGCTCAGTCGGACTGGGAGACAATGAGTCACCCATCACCAGGTTACACAGGGATGTCCCTCTGACCCATCTCCCCTCAGGAGCACTGGAAGTCCCTGCCAGAGGACCTCACGTTCCTCATGTTTGTCCAGGGGATGTCAAAGGCCCTGGCCTTCATGGCGGAACCAGAGAATGAGCCTTGTGCTGAGGACTTGAAGATCCCTCCAGTACGAGCCCCCTTCGAGGGAGGCACTGACAGGGCTGATAACTCCCATCTTGGAGCACTTGCTGTTCAGGATGTGGGAGAGCCCAGTGACAGTGCCAATAGTGAGCCGATGACTCAATTCCCAGTATAGAGTTGGCAAGAGCCCGGGATTTATGAAGACACAGCTGCCTCACAGTTCCATGGTGGTGGAGTAGACCATGTGTTGTATAAAGTCAGACGCACTCCTCGGTGCCTTCTGGTAGGGATGCCTGCACATGGATGGATTTGGCAGAAAGTGCTGCCAGGGCTTGATGCTCATGGCCCGCATCCAGGCTTACCCAGCTGTACATGGGCATGTACCCAAGGGACCTGGCGAAAGAGCAGGCTGGGGTTTCAGCTGAGTTGGCAGATGAAACTCTCAAACACTTCTGGGCCGTTGGTCAAGGAATGCTCCACATTCCGACTCGAGCAGCCTACAACGGCTTTGAAGCTGTGGCTCGTGTGGCTGCAGTGGGCATTGGTGCCCGCCGCTTGGCTACAGTCCTTGGACTTAGAGCAGTGGGTACTGCACAAACTGGCCAATGTCTCCTGCCGAGGAAAGAACTTCTTCAGCAAACCCATCACCAACAAAGCCGCCGAGTTGGAGTTTATGACCAGGACTAGGCTGTCCCAGAGACCGCTGACCCTTCCAGACGGAAAGCTTCAGTAAAAAAGCCCTTCCACCCGAAGGTGAAAGGCTTACGGAAAATACCCCAATTTCCAGTCTATCAGGCTCCCCAATAGGATCAGCAGGTCAAGGGCCATTGTCATGGCCCCTGTAAGCAGAAAGCCCCCAAGCCCCAAACAGCGTTCCAGCTGCAGCTTGGAGGGGGCTTTTGACTCCATGGTCATAGCCCCCCTTCCCCCCCCCCCAAGGACCAGGGCCCAAGGCACACAGGAGACTGTCTGGTTTGCTTCGCTCACGTCTGGCTGGGCATCACCAAAGACGCCTGGGTGTTGCAGGTGGTGCAGTAAGGCTACCTTCTGCACTTTGACCAGATGCCGCCTTGCTTCTTTCCAGGGGAACTTCCCATGACCTCCCTGCATAGAGAGCTGCAGAAGTAATTCAAGTCCTTGCTTGAGAACTGGGCAGTAGAGCCCATCCCTTGCCGCCTCTGGGGCTCGGGGTTCTACTCCTCGTACTTCCTTGTCCCAAAAGAGATGGGGGGGGGGGGGGTTTGACCAATCCTGGATCTGCAGGACCTAAACCGCTTTCTGGTCAAGGAGAAGTTCAAGATGCTATCCCTTGGAACATTGCTGCCATACCTCCAGCGGGAAGATTGGCTATGCTCCTTGGATCTCAAAGATGCCTATACCCACATCCTGATTCATCCTCGACACCATCAATATCTCCGTTCTCTCATTGGAGGCTGCCACTACCAGTACGAGGGCTCCTTTTTGGCCTCTCCTTGGCCCCCTGGGTGTTCAAGTGCCTGGCAGTGGTCGTCACTTACCTCCACTTGGGGAGTCTGTCTTCCCCTCTCTGGAGACTGACTCCTGAAAGTCAGCTCATCAGAGGAGGTCCGCCACGTATTCCACTGCAGCATCTTGGCTTCGTGATAAATGTCCCCAAGTTGCATCTGCAGCTGACCCAGCCCCTTTAATTCATAGGGGACCTTCTGGACTCAACCCAAGCCAGGACCTTTCTCCCTCTGGATCGGACTCAGCATCTGGTGACTCTAGCAAAAGAGGTGCAGGGTCGCTCAATGACGCCTGCCCGTTTCCTGCTATGCCTGTTGGAGCACATGGCCTTGACTGTTCACGTAATCCCAGAGGCCTGTCTTTGCTAGCAATAGGCCCAGTGGAGCTTCAGCTCTTGGTGGACTCAGGCAGTGGGCCATCTGCAGGATCAGGTCCAGGTCACCCAGCCTCTTGCGGCCTCTCTCACCTGATGGCAGAGCCTGCAGAATCTCATGGCTGGTCTACCCTTCAAAGCCCACCTGCTCAAAGCATTCTTACCACAGATGCCTCCAAGCTCAGTTGGTGATCCCACTACAACTGGACTCCAGAGGAAAGTGCCCTCCAGATCAACCTCCTGGAACTCCGTGCTGTGAAGAATGCCTTTTGGGTGTTTCAAGCACACGATGCGAACTGGGTAGTCCTCATTCAAACGGACAACCAAGTAGCAATGTTTTACATCAACAAGCAGGGGGATACGGGCTCGTAGCTCCTCTCTTGGGAAGCAGTCCGCCTCTGTACCTTTGTCGCAGAAAAGAGCATAATCCTCCATGTGGTGTACCTGCCAGGCCAGGACATTCTGCAGGCTGACCAACTCAGCAGTCTTCTTCAGCCCTACGAATGGCACCTCAACCTGGCGGTAGCCATCTCCATCTTTCAGTGTTGGGGGACCCTGACATTGGACATCTTCGCTAGTCCCGAGAATGAGAGGCCGCTGAGCTGCTGCTCTTGGAGGCCGACCCCGGACCGAGTGGCGACTGTGTTTCTCCTTTCTTGGTCTGGGAGACTACTGTATGCATACTCGTCTACACCCTTGGTCCTCAAGACCTTACTCAAGGTGCAATTGGGTCCGGGCCTCAGTGATTCTCATTGTTCCTCGGTGGGCCCGGCAGCTGTGATTACCCCTACTCCTGCAGCTATCACAGGCAGCCCCGATACCCCTGGGCCATTCTTTGGACTTGCTCTCATAGGAGGGTGGGACCCTTCTCCATCCCAACCTCTAGTCCCTGGCCCTGATGGCATGGCTGCTGAAAGGTTAGCCCTGACAAACCTCCACCTCTCGCAGGACGTGGAGGATGTATTATTGGCATCATACAAGGACTCAACACTGCGTACATTTGTCTTCAAATGGCATAGATTCTCTGGTGTGCGGACAGAAATCTCAACCTTTTCTTTTGCTTGGTGCAGAACATCCTCCAGTATGTGCTGTACCTCTCCTGGGCTGGTCTAAAATCCAGTTCTGTCAGGGTGCACCTCGGTGCCCTGGCTGTGCATCACCACCTCATTGGTGGCCAACCTGTCTCTGTGAACCCCTTTTTGGGCCATTTTATGAGGGGGGCTACTTCTCTCACAGTCCCCTTGTCCGCCCACTGCGGTGGCATGGAACCTGAACATCATTCCCCGCATTCAACCGACCCCCCTCTCTTTAAGGCAACCCCACCTCCGTTTCCGCCGTACTATCTCCACCTTACCTCGCTCTCTAATACTCCTCCTTCTCTCATCAGGTAATATCAACCCCCAACCCTGACCCCCCTCCCCATTTCTTTCCCACATTAAAGAAAATTCCTCACGTACCCTATCTAATCTCATCCACATCCCGCTCCTCCCTCCTTCCACCCTCCCTCATTCATCCCACAATCACTCATCCATAGATATCAACTCCAACCCTACCCCCAAAAATAATCCCTCACATAACCTACCCAATACCATCAACTTACCCCTCATTCCACCTCCCTCCATGTCCTTTATGGATTGCACACTCACCCAGGCACACCCACTCACACCCTGCTCCCTCTAAATCTTGGCATTACCCTAGAAATAGACCTCCACACTACTCTGATAAGAAATCTACACGTAACTTATCCAACCTTATCCATATCCCTCTCCTCCCCCCTCCACTGTTTTCATGTGCCCTATGGAACGCATGCTCAGTCATTAAAAAAAAAACCCCTTTTATTCATGACCTTTTTATCTCCAATGCCCTACATCTTCTTTCCTTGACCGAGACCTGGCTCCCCCCAGACGACACTGCATGCATTGCCTCTCTCTGCTATGGGGGCTACCAGTTCTCCCATACACTCAAACTACTGGTCGCAGTGGTGGCGTTGGCCTCCTACTCTCTCCCTCCTGTCAATTCCAACTCCTCCTGCCACCCCAATCACACTCTCCCTTCTCCTTCGAAGTCCACTCCATTCGCCTCCTCTCACCACTTCCCCTCCGAGTAGCTGCTGTTTATTGTCCACCGGACAAATCCAAATCAACCTTCCTCACCGACTTCGACTCCTGGCTTTCTGCCTTTATGGATCCCTCCTCCACCACTCTCATTCTTGGCGATTTCAACATTCACATCGACAACCCCTCTGACCCCCATGCCTCAAAGTTCCTTGCTCTTATCTCCTCCTCCTTCAACCTCCAACTTTGCTCCACTGCCCCCACACATCTACACAGCCACTGCCTTGACCTAATACTCTTCTCCAACTCCTCTCCTTCAAACTTCCGCAAATCAATCCTTCCCTCATCTGACCATCACCTCTTAACATTTACTGTTCAGCTTCCGCCGTCCCAACCTCGTCCTGTCTCCTCCGACCTATTTAGAAACCTTCATAATATTGATCCCCTGACACTCTCTCCTCCACCATCTCTCCATCTCTTTCCTCCATTTTATCCTCCAAATCCGTCGACGAGGCATTATCTTCATACAATGCTACATTATCCTCAGCCCTTGACACTCTTGCCCCTCCCACCCCACGTCCTGTCAAACAATCTACCCCACAATCCGTTACCTACGCATCTGTGCCTGTTCTGCCGAACTAGCTTGGTCCAAATCCCGTTCCCCGGAAGACCTGCTACACTTCAAATTCATGCTTGGCTTCTTCCAGTCAGCCTTAGCACTTGCCAAACAAGATTACTACATCCATCTGACCAACTCCCTTGCCTCTGATCCTCGCCGTCTCTTTAATACCCTTAATTCTCTCCGTAAGGTCTCACACCCCCGATCCCGCCCTCCCTTTCTGCCCAAACCCTAGCTGACTACTTCCACAAGATTAACCTCCAATTCCCTCCCCCCATCTACCCCCTCCCCCCCATACTCCCTTTGCCACCCTCTCTTCCTTCCTTCCGATCTCTGAGAAAGAAACTGCACTCCTTCTGTCCTCCTCCAAACCTACCACCTGTCCATCAGACCATATCCCCACCCATCTCCTACGTTGCATCCCCCTCACCATTGTCCCCTCCATCACTCATATCCTCAACCTTTCATTCTCCACTGTAACTGTCCCCGTTGACTTCAAACATGCTGTATGTCACACCCCTCCTCAGGAAACCCTCACTTGATCCCACATCCCCCTCTAACTATCGCCCCATCTCCCTCCTTCCCTTCATATCCAAACTATTAGAACGAGCAGTCCACCATCGCTGCCTCGACTTCCTCACCTCCCAGGCCCCCCTGGACCCACTTCAATCTGGCTTTCGTCCCCTACACGCCACTGAAACAGCACTCAAGCAATGTTCCCTCTAATTTTCTGTAGGCTGTGTGCACATAAAATATCAGCTGTGCAGCTTTTGAAGGAAGGTTAAATTTTTGTGCGCCACATAACGACACTCGGAGTTATCTACTTTAAAATTTGACTACAGTATGTACACTACATTGATTTTAATCAAATTAAATGAAAATAGACGATTACTAAATGAAGCATAAAATTTCTAGTAATTACAATCACAACTTTTAAATTTTAAGACGTCTCTAGTGTTTTCTATCAGAATCAGAACCATAATTTTTGTGCGCTCTGTTGTAAAGTATGTGCACTCACTCGGTGAGGGGTGTGCACGTGCACAGCTTAGAGGGAACAGTGCACTCAAGTCAAACAACCTGTTTCTGACTAAATCCAAGGGCCTCTACTCTGTCCTCATCCTTCTTGACCTTTCTGCTGCCTCTGACACCGTTGACCACTACCTTCTCTTCATCACCCTCTCCTCGCTTGGCTTCAAGGACTCCGTACTATCCTGGTTCTCCTCCTACCTCTCCCATCGCTCATTCAGTGTATGTTCTGGTGGCTCCTCCTCCCCTACCCCGCTTCATGTAGGTGTACCCCAGGGATCTGTCTTGGGCCCCCTTCTCTCTATACACAAGGCCTTGGCACGCTTATCTCCTCCCATGGCTTTCAGTACCATCTCTATGCCGATGACTCCCAAATCTACCTCTCTACACCTAATATTTCTCCAGCAACCCAGTCCAAGATCTCTGCCTGTCTTTCGGACATCGCTGCCTGGATGTCTCATCGCTGATTGAAATTGAACATGGCCATAACTGAACTCCTCGTCTTTCCACCTAAGTCCTCCCCCCCCACTACTTCCACCCCTCTCAATCCATGTGGATGGATCTACTATCCTTCCTGTTCCCTCGGCCTGCAATCTAGGGGTTATCTTTGACACCTCTCTCTCCTTCTCCGCTCATATCCAGCTTGTAGCTAAGACCTGCCGCTTCTTTCTCTACAACATCAGCAAAATCCGCCCCTTCCTCTCTGAACATACTACCAAAACGCTTATCCACTCCTTAATCTCCTCTTGCCTTGATTACTGCAACCTACTTCTCACTGGTCTTCCCATGAGCCACCTCCTTCCCCTCCAATCTATACAAAATCATGCTGCTTGAATAATCTTCTCCCAACCTCGCCATGCCCACATTACTCCTCTTCTCAAGTCGCTTCACTGGCTCCCTGTCCAGTTCCGCATCCAATTCAAGCTTCTCCTGCTAACTTATAAATGCATTCACTCTATGGCCCCTCAGTACCTCTCATCTCTTATCTCTCCCTACGGCCCCTCTCGAAATCTGCGCTCCGCTAATAAATTACTTCTATCAATGCCTTTCACCCACACCACAAACTCCTTTCACCATGCTGCACCTTACGCCTGGAACATCCTCCCTGGCCCTCTTCAAATCCAGGTTGAAGACCCACCTCTTCACCATTGCATTCAGATCCTGACTCCTTCCTCATCTTACCCTAACCCCCGTCATCGTTTATGACCTAACTACAGACCAAATCTTACCACACCGTACCTTGCGCAGAACTGACTAATGCTCTGTACTGTTCTAACGTACTATTCTAACTAGATTGTAAGCTCCGATGAGCATGATTCTGACTGGCAGGGACTGTCTTTTGTATGTTGGCTACCTCTTGTAGGCTAGCTGTGCAGCGCTGCGTGCGTGGCATTTTACAAGTGCTGAATAGTAGTGATCATTCTCAGGAAGTTGATAACCCCCCTTTTCCCCTTTTGAGCCGCTGGCTTTTTGCTATCTCAAGTTCCTGTTGTGGAAAGTAGTGTTCTCCAGGAACAATCAGGAAGTCAGTCCTCACTTATGGGTGACGTTGGCACTAACAGAGCCCGCACGAAGCAATTCCCAAGCTTTCAAAGAAAGCCTTTGGGATTGCTACCACGCATGCGTGGTCCTCTTCCCGCCCAAGGGTGCCATCTTAGTCTCCCTTTTTCTGCGTAGCCCTTCGGACACACGTCCTTGTCCCTCGGAAAAAGTTTTGTTTTCCTCACCTTAACCCGTTTTGGATCAGCGTATGTTTTACATACATAAGGTTTCCATACTTACTACTCAACTGTTTACTAATTAATGGTTATAAATTCAGTGGAACTATGTTTAGCTATTATCGTTATGTCAAAAAGCACGTTATACAGATTTTTTTATCTGAGATCTAGTTAGTTTAATAGGTATTCAAAGTTTGCTGATTTTGATGGTACTGGCGGCTCAACATAAAAAGATCACAAAAAATAGTAAGCAGCTTATAATGCTATAATAGCTACTATTTTGCAAATAAAAGTATTTGTAGACTTTAGAAAATAGGTTTAGATAACTGTAAGTTACTTAGTGTCAGTTATTGGTGCGTATATCGGCCTTGTATGTTTTTCATACTCTGGGCTAATGTGTCAAAACTAATTGCTGTCAAGCATTCTGTTCTAGGTGTTTCAATGGTGCAATATCGACATACTGCATCAGAAGTGTTTTCACGTGTATCATATTCTGCCGTCAGAATGGACTGTTGACAAACTATATTATATCATAATGTGTTTTAAATGAAAACTGCAGTATCAATAGTATCATACAATATGTTTGTCAATGAATATTGGAACTGAATCCTATCTTTTCTGAAGACGGACAATATACTATAAATATAGTATATATATATATAAAAAACATGCACTATGTGAAAATTCTATTTTCTGCAAAGTTTTAATATTTTTTATTGCCGGTATTTCATAGTTGTTTGAGTATAACAAATCTAATAAATCATCCAGAGCAGAGAGAATATGCGAGCTGTCCAAAACGGGTTAACAGGCTCTTATTTCTTTTTTCCGATTGCACCTGTCCTGTACCCGTCCTCCCCTTGCTCTTTTTTGGTGCGTATGGGGATAACTTTCCTAATTTATTTTTCTTTTCAGGCTTTGCGCCCCTTTTTCTCCCAACCGCTGGCCGCGTGGGTCTTCGACCTCGCAGGGGCCGATATTGCTGCCATGGCCACCGGATTTTTAAAAAATGCGATAGATGCTCTAGGAACATGTCTCTTACAGACACTCATGACTGTTGTCTACGGTGTTTGGGAGCCGACCATGACCCAGAGCCCTGTTTGCTCTGTAAGAAAATGTCCTCTAAGGCCCTACTCAACTGTAAGCAGAAGTCCGAAGACATTTTTCGAAAGGCCGCCTCAGAGTCTCCGGTGGCGCCCTCGGTCTTCTCCCCTCCAGTGGGTTCTTCCCCTGCAACACCGCGTTCCAGGCGGCATTCTTACCAGGGAGCCCCCGAGGTGGAACGGCACAAAAAAAAGGCCTAGACGTCGCTGTCTGGGGCTCCCGACAAGCACGAGCACTCCCGTGCTCGGTCGCTTAGCCCCCTTCGGCGTTCCCGAGAGTCGGACAAGGAGCTGCCCTGCAAGGTACCTCGCAGAGAAATGGAGGCCTCCGGCGAAGGCGCCCAGTCTCCTGAGGGTTGTCCCGGTGAGGACCCCCTCTCCTCCTCGACACCCAATACAGTGACCCCCAGTATCAGTGTCCCAGGGCCCCACGCCCACAAGGGAGTCCCATATACTGGCACTCAAATGCAGCGTTTCTGTGTTCATTGCTTCCCAGCAGGCACTCACGGTCAGCTTCACTGACTTGCGCTTAGAGACCGCGGGTCCCTCGGATGGGACACCCAAATCCATTCAGGAAACCCCCGAGAGCCACGGGCCTTTTGAGGGTCCTCGACATCGGTCCCACTCGCGGGCAAGATCTCCAGGGCCTCTGGCTCCAGGCCACCGGCCATCAGACAGGGCGAACCGCCTGGCTTGGATCCCTCAACCAATTTTTCAGACTGGGAATCCAATGGGGACACCTCCCCGGAGACCCACACCCACCGGGATCTCCCGTCGGACCCCTCACCACCTGGTCTTCAGCGGCGTTCACCACCCGAGGACACCACCTTTTTGGTGTTTGGGATATGACTCGGGCCCTCAACTTGGTCACCCAGGCCGAGGAGGATCCTCATGCTGCAGGACTCGATATTCTTCAGTACGAGGCCCCACCCAGGGAATCCCTCACCATACCGGTGCTGCCGATCCTATCTCGGCTATTGCTCTGTATGTGGGAGGCCCCAGCCTTCGTTCCCATTGTGAGCAAGCACCTTGACACAATGTACAAGGTACAGCGCAGGCCGGGCTTCCGAAAGACCCAACTTCCACACACCTCGATGGTGGTGGAATCAGCCATGAGGAAGCAGAAAAACCCGAAGTCCCACTCATCGGTACCACCGGGCCGAGAATCGAGAGCCCTTGATGCTCTGGGCCACAAGGCCTATCAAGGTTCCATGCTCCCTTGTCACATCCAGGCATACCAATTATATATTGGTATGTTCTTCCACGACTTGGCAAAGGAACTTGGAGATTTCTCTGCGGACCTCGAGGGCAAGCCCCTCGACAGGTTCCGCGCCCTGTTGAAATCAGTGGCTGACTGCTCCAAGTATATCTCTCGAGACTCCTATGATGGCTTTGAGACATCAGTTTGGGTGGCGGCCGCAGGCATCGGAGCCCACCGCTAGGCTTGGCTCCAATCTTCGGATTTGGGTACAGGAGAAGCTTCTGGACGTGCCCTGCCTCAGTGAACAACTTTTTGGTAAGCTGATGAAGGAGAAGGCTGCAGATATCGAGGCGGAGTACGACACTAGGACCCGTCTCTCCCGCAAAACCTCTATGCTGCCTCGAAAGAAGCATCCTACCAAAAAGCCCTTCTTCCCCTGGAAAGGCCTCCAGTACTGCGGCTACCCATCGTATCCGGCTACTCCCATGCTGGCCACTCCAGCGCAAGGGAAGCCCGGCTAGGGCCACGGTAAACCAAAGGGCCCAAAGGCCCAGATGCCGGCTCCCCCACAACCCCCTCTGGTTTTGATGTCAGTTGCATGGCCCCTTGCCCTCCGGCGATAGAGCAGCTAGTGGGGGGCGGGGGGGGTTGCCTGTCCAGCTTCGCCCCGTCATGGGCGCTTATCAACTCAGACACCTGGGTTCTCCAGGTCATCCGTGAGGGCTATCGCCTCCACTTCGACAGGCTTCCATCCCCTTTCTCTCCGGCGGAGCCTCCTCGACTGCCCCACACACCAGCTTTTGCTGAAGCAGGAATTTCACTCCCTCTTGCCCAGCGGGTAGTCGAAGGTCCCTCCCCACCTTTGAGGTTGGGGCTTTTGTGCCTGGTACTTCCTCGTCCCGAAAAAGACGGGGGGGGGGGGGGTCTTCGGCCTATCCGCGACCTCCACAAGCTGAACAAGTTCTTGGTGCGGGAGAAATTCAAGATGCTATTTTTTGGTGTGCTGCTGCCCTTCCTCTGGCAGGGCAACTGGATATGCTCCTTGGATCGGAAGACACGCCCATATTTTGATCCACCCCCAACACAGGCAATACCTGCATTTCAGGGTGCAGGGAGAGCACTTCCAGTACAGAGTGCTCCCCTTTGGACTTGCATCTGCTCCACGGGTCTTCACGAAGTGCCTCGTCGTGGCCGCTGCTTATCTTCGGCGCTGGGGCATGCCGGTGTTTCCCTATCTCGACGACTGGCTCATTACAGGCTCCTCCGTTGAGGAGGCCCAGCAAGTGATGTCACACACTGTCCTCCTCTTGGAGAGCTTGGGGTTCTTGGTTAACTACCCAAAGTCTCACCTTGAGCTGACACAAGCTCTCGAGTTCAGCAGGGCACGTCTCGATATTTGGCAGGCCATTGCCTTCTTGCCCATGGATCACTCCACCCGCCTCCGAGCTCTGGCAGCTCACATCCAAAGCCCCCACCAGGTCACTGCTTGGTCCATGCATGTGGCTCCTCACTCCTGCCTGCACATGTGGACGGCCCTGTGGTGTGACAGTTCCCAATGGAGTCAATCCCTCGGACACCTCAGGGACCCCGTCAGGGTTCTTCCCGACCTTCGTTTGTCCCTGAACTGGTGGCAAAACCCTCGCAACCTCCTGCAGCTATCGCCCTTCCAGGCCACACAGCATGATGTGGTGCTGACCACAGATGCTTCCCTGTTAGGGTGGGGAGCACATTGCGGGTCTCTTTGCACGAAGCGGCAGTGGTAGCCCTCAGAGGCTCAGCAGCAGCTAAACCTGCTCGAGCTCCAGGCCATCCGGTGGGCCCTGAGGGCCTTCTAGGATCTCCTCAGAGGGAAGTTGGTTCTGCTACAGACCGACAACTGGGTAGCGATGTTCTACATCAACAAAAAGGGGGTCATGGGGTCACGCTCCCTCTGCAGGGAAGCGGTCCTCATCTGCTCTTTCGCCACCCGACGGAGGATGTCCCTCAAGGCGACGTATCTCCCAGATCAGGAGAATGGCCTGGCAGACTCAGCAGAAACCTTCGCCCCCATGGGTGGCGCCTGGATCCCAGAGTGACAGGCTGGCTGTATCTACGCTTGGGCACTCCAGCGATGGACCTCTTCGCCAGCCCCCAGAACACACAGCTCCCTCACTTCTACGGCCTGGTGCCGCACCCGACAGGGAGGGCCCCGATGCATTTCTCTTGGACTGGTCCTCCAGTCTGCTATATGCATTCCCTCCTTTCCTCCTCATTGAGAGGACTCTGCTCAAGGTTCAACGGGATGGGGCATCGCTGATTCTTGTGGCCCCCTCGTGGCCTCGGCAGCCTTGATTCCCGCTCCGGCTGTTATCAGAGCCTCCAGTTCCCTTGGGCTCTGCCAGGGACTTGCTGACGCAGGAGGAGGGTTGAGTACTACACCTAAAACTACCCTCCCTATCCCTCACGGCCTGGCAGCTGAACGGGTCTCTCTGGCCCTTCCGGAGGAGGTTGAGGAAATCCTCCTTGCATAGAGGAAGGACTCCACTAGGCAGGCTTACGCCTTTAAGTGGAAACGCTTCTCCATCTGGTGCTTGGAACACCAGATTGACCCCTTCTTGTGCCCGGTTCGGTGGGTCCTCCAGTACCTTCTCCACCTCTCGAGGGAAGGGCTAAAGTCTAACTGTTAGAGTTCATTTGAGCGCCATATCGGCTAATCATCTCCCTATTGAGGAAAAGCCTCTCTTGGGGCAGCCACTAGTTTCCCGCTTCATGCGGGGCTTTGTTATCCAAGCCGCCCATCCATTCCCCTCCGGCGGAATGGGACTTAAACGCAGCTCACTCGTTCACCCTTTGAGCCGATGGCGATGTGTTCGCTCTGGCACTTGTCCTGGAAGGTGGCCTTCCTGGTGGTGCTTACCTCAGCTCGCCGGGTCAGTGAGCTTCAGGTGCTCATGGCTGGTGCCCCTTACACCAGGTTTTATCGGAACAGGGTGGTCCTCCGGACTCATCCTAAATTCTTACCCAAGGTCGTGTCTGCATTTCTTCTCAACCGAGAGAGTGCTCCTGACCTTTTTCCCGAGGCCCCCATGCCGATCAGGCATTGGCAGCTCTCCACACCCTTGACTGCAAGCGGGCCCTCGCTTTCTACTTGCAGCGTACCCAGACTCACCGCAGGTCTGACGGACTTTTCGTGACTTACGATCCCAATAGGCAGGGGAAAGCAGTCACCAAGTGCACCCTCTATTTGGGTGGTGGACTGCATCACGTTCGCCCATGCAAAGGCGGGTGTCCCTCTGGATAGTTGACTCACTGCACATGGGGTCCGAGCCAAAGCGGCCTCAGTGGCCTCGCTGCACTCCGTGCCTATGATGGACATCTGCTGGGGTGGCGACCTGGTCTTCCACGGACACCTTCGCTGCCCACCATTGCTTGGTGAGGGAGTCCTGCCAGGACAGCACCTTCGGCCAGGCTGCACTCTGTAATCTGTTCAGGGTTTAAGCAACACCTGCCCTCCGACTCTCCTTCACGGCTACCGAGGGCTTCACCCCGAGGACTCTGGCTTCTGCTCACAGCCTCACGGAGGCATTTTCTGTTTACATCTTCGGTAGCCTGTAGCTAGGGAGTCCCATAAGTGAGGAATGACTTCCTGCTTGTTCCTGGAGAAAGTGTAGTTACTCACTTGTAATGGATGTTCTCCAGGGACAGCTGGAATCGGTCCTCACTACCCTCCTGCCTCCTCTATTGAGTTGCTATATTTTTGTCCTTCCCTTGCCATCTGCTTGGTAGGGCTCTAGCTAAGGGACCTGACTGAGCAAGGTGGCACCCTTGGGCGGGTAGAGGACCAAGCATTTGTGGTAGCAATCCCAAAGGCTTTCTTTGCTCCACGTGGGCTCCGTCTGTGCCGACGTCACCCATAAGTGAGAACGGAGTAACTACGCTTTCCTGGTAGCGCTCACTTCGGCCAGGTGGGTCGGTGAGCTGCAGATGTTGATGGCTCACACCCCCTATACCAGGTTCCACAAAAATAAGGTTGGTTCTCAGGACTCGCCCAAAATTCCTGCCTAAAATGGTGTCTGCTTTTCATGTTAATAGAGGTGGTTCTTCCCACCTTCTGCAGACCTCATGCATCCCGAGCGGAGGCCTTGCTTTACACTTTAGATTGCAAAAGGGGACTGGTCTTCTACCTCGCGTGGACAAAGGCCCATCACCCCTCATCACAGCTGTTTGTCTCTTATGACATCAACAGGCTTGGGGTTGCGGTCTTTAAGTGTAACCTATCTACCTGGGTGGCAGACTGCATCTTTCGCCTACGAGCAGGCTGAAGCGTCATGTCACCGTGCATAATGTGTGCGCTATGGCGACTTTGGTGACTCACCTGCGTTCGGTCCCTCTGCAGGAAATCTGCTGGGCTGCTACCTGGAGGAGAGCTCACGGTGTGATAGCACCTTTGACGAGGCAGTACTTCGTGACCTCTTTAGGGAATAGTGGGGCTGCATCACTGGACTTCAGGCCACTCGGCACTCCTTGCTGTCCTTCACGGTTTGCCTTTTGGGTCGCCTGTGGCTCATACAGATTTTTTTAGTAGCCTGTAGCTTGGGAGTACCATATGTGAGGACTGACACCTGTAACGGGTGTTTTCCAGGGACAGCAGGAATCGGTCCTCACAACCCTCCCCCCTCCTCCCCATGGAGTTTCTTTTTTCTTTTTATGCTTGATTAAGCTGTTGTCATACTGAGGTGAGATGGCACACTCCAACAGTTGACCACTTTTTCGTTACTGAGGTGAGATGGCACCTTTGGGCGGGAAGGTAACCGCGCATGCGCGGCCTATCTCCCAAAGGCTTTCTTTGAAAGCTGGAGAGTGATTACTGTGCGGGCTCCACCGATGCTGACATCACCCATATGTGAGGACTGATTCCTCCTGTCCCTGGAGAACAGCTGTTACAGGTGAGTAACTATGCTTTTTTGCTGATGGTCACTTCAGAATCAGTAAGCTCCAAACCATAGTGAGTTATTTGCCCTATATAAAGGTTTTTCATTTCCAGGCCACATGTTCACAAGGGCAACTATTTTACCCAGTTTGGATGGGAAAAGAGCTTTGGCCTTCTGTATGAAACTGATTGAAGCCCTCAAAATGACCTAAGCTTTTCGTTACCTTTAATCCCAATAGAGCTGGAATTGCTGAAATCAAACGCACATTGATTGGATAGTATGTTGCAGATCTTACTTGTTATGCCCAGGCACGTTTTACTCTAGAAGGGGTATGTTAAACTCTTAGTTTGAGCCATGGCATGGTAATGTCATCAGACTACTTGAGATCTACACTTCGCTAATGTCCACAGTGTGCCAGAACATTCCAGAATGATCACTCTCATCCATTCGGCCTCCAATTAGGAATGGAGAATGGAGAGAAATGGTTAGAGCAGCAGCTTGGTAACCAGAGAGACCAGGGTTTGAATACCCACTGGCACTCCTTGTGGTCTTGGGCAAGTCACTTAACCCTTCTTTGCCTAAGGTACAAACTTAGATTGTAAGCCCTCCGGGGACAGGGAAATACCTACATACCTGAATGTAACTAACCTTAAACTGCCTCTGGAAAGGTGCAAGTTAAATACTAATAATAAAATTAATTAATGAATGTAGACCATACCGAGGACCACTTTGTGTCTCGCTATGCTATGTCCCTTGGCTTCCAGAAGACTCAGCTGCTTAAACTGAAGATAGAGGTGAACTCTGGGTACTTTCTAGCCAATGAGAAGTGGTTATGGAGAAGAGGGTTTGTGCAGAGGTTGGCTGACTCTGCTCTTTGGCTTACTTACCTACCTTTTTGTGCAGTGGCCCATGAGACCCAGTTGCACAGAAACAAAGTTTTTAGAGCAGTCTGCACTGTTCTAGCTCCTTGGAGGTTCCCAGGCCTGAAAGAAATCATCATGACACTTCATTGAGGATGAGGCCATTTTGGGCCTTGTACAATGCTGACAGTACAACAAAGTAAGCATTTTGACAGCACAGCAACTTCCATCACCCTCCATCTTTAGTCCTTGCCACCTAGGACATGATCTATCTCACTGGTGTAATATCTTCAGCTCTATCAAGCTTTTGCACAGGCGCTAGTATGGTTCCATCCATCAACTTTGAGGAGTCTGCCTGCACAGATGGTACTGCCTAAGAATGGCTAGTGCAGATAACTCAGATTGTGTACTGTGTGGTGGCCCCTATGCAGTCTCCCCTTCTGTGCAAACAACAATTGGTTTTCGCAGTGCAGAATCCTGGATCTGGCGTTTATTAGTTGAAATTCATACAGAGAGGCCCAAACTGACTATTGTTTTTCAGTCTACAGTCCAGTCTACAGTCCAGTTTATTAGTTCTTAATATACCACCACTATGGGGCATTCAGGACAGTTTACAAAGTAAATTAAAAACCAAGAAAAACAGAAAAGAACTCCAATGTTGTACAGGAAAGCAAGGAATAAGACCGAGAAACATACATCTATAGTTGTGCTATGCAGTACTCCTCCTGGCCTGAACCCAGCTCGATGGTTTGCTCAAATAGGTTTTCAGGAGGGATTTACATTTCGGAAAGAAAAGCTTGAGGCGGATATAGGAAGGTAATCAATTCCAAAGGGTTGAGGCCACAAAGAAGAAAGCAGTCCGCCTAGTAAATTCGTACTTGGCCCAGGACGGTGAAGGCTGTACTAGCCTATTGTCATGGAAGCACGGGGGGGACATAATGGGATAGTGAGAGAAGTGAGATACTATGGGGTATTATTTTTCAGGGTCTTATAAGTCAAGGTGAGGCTTTTATACTGGATACACTGAGGGAATGGGAGCCAGTGGTGCTGAAAGAAGAGTGTTACGTGGTCGTATTTCTTGGCATGTGCAAGGGTACGTATTGCAGTATCTTGAATTGACTGGAGCCTCTTCAACTAATGGTTAGGGAGACTGGTGAAGACAATATTTCAATAGTCAAGTCGTGCAGTTACAGTGCTGAGGAGAATAGCAACTTGTTCAGCAGAATTGAGGAAGGGACACCAAGTGCAAAATCTGTGCAAGGCAATGAAAGCTGATCTAGAGAGATGACTGTGTGTCTTAAAGGAGAGTTCCGAATCGATATATACACCCATATACTTACAGGAAGAGTGTAAACTGTAGAGCAATGGGAGTGGGGCCAGGGATGGAGCTTTGCTCAAACCAGTGATCCATGTGGCTGTAGTTTTGGTTGGGTTAATATTCAAGGCATTTGTGTAAACATAGGAGGATATACTCTCAAGGGCAGTATCAATAGGAGAAAGATCAGGGAGAGAACTGTCAATACAGGCAATGATAAGGATGATATCAACATACATATAGAATAGGATACCTAGGGACTGGATGAAATTAGCTAAGGGGCTGAGGAAGTTATTGAACATTCTCTGGGAACAAGCAGGAAGTCAGCCCTCACATATGGGTGACATCAGCACCAATAGAGTCCGCGCGGATTCATTCCCCAGCTTTCAAAAAAAGCCTTTGGGAATTAGACCGTGCATGCTTTTCCTGCCCAAGGGTGCCATCTTACTTCAGTCTTTTTTTCCCATGGAGCTCTGCAGATGTCCCGTCTGTTTCCCTGGTAGAAGTAGATTTTTTTTCTCTAGATTCCTTATGCGTTTCTTTGCACTTTTTTGCCGATTTGGTTCCTCAATCACCTTCCCATCACCTGATTATGCCCTCACCTTGGTGTTGCATTTTTCTCTGGTAATTCTTTTTTTCTTTTTGTGGGTGTGGGAGTTCTCTCGTTCCCTCCCTGACCGAGATGTTAGTTTGACCTCATGGACACCTGGTTTCCCGCTATGTCTTTGGTCACTGGATTCAAGCACTGGTAAATGCTCCTGCACCATGTCCATCACTGATCGCCACAGTTGAAGCCTTCGGTACTTAGGCCCGATCATGACAACACTTCCTGCCTGCTCTGCCTGCAGATGGCAACCAAGAGATGGAAGAAGCGAGAGCAGTAGTGTAAGGACGTGTTTAGCTCAAAATACTTGGCTGCAGGGCTGTCCTCGAGCAAGGAGTCACTGCCCTTTGGGACCACATCTGATGACTGTGTCATGGGTGCCCTTGATCTGAGCCTTGAGATCACAGAGCCTTGGACAGGGGATCATCCTCTGAGAACCTCCCCCATGGACTTAAGTCATCGTCCGAGTTGAGGTTGAAGATGCCTTCCAACCCCAGCGCCTGGAGGCAAGTCCTCAGGTACCCGGACTTGGAGCCCTCAACCCAAGACAGATGGCGACAGCTGGGATCAATGACCTCAAAGCTGCCCTGGCGGGAGGAGACTTCCACTGTGTCAGGGGATTGGGCTTGGTTCACTGGCATGACCACCATTGGTGACTCCCCTCAGAGACTCGACTCGAGGTCAGGATGGTGGCCCTGGAATGCAGCCTGGCTACTCCCTCCATGGCCAAGTCCTCTCCAGAGGAAATCCAGCCTGTTCTGGAGCAGTTCTCCGGCTTGGGACTGAGGCGATCGGCCTCATGCTTGAAGTGCGATTCGCCCCCGAGTACATCGGAGTTTGCATTGGGCACCACGTTCCCTGATGCCGGTGGGGCATTGACTCAGTAGCCCCAGACTCAAGCTCTTCTCTGACTCTGAGTCCGCTGGAAGACTGTCGACAAGTCTCCCGATACTGTGCTCCACAGAAATGTACCATCTGAACCATCTTCACCACAGGAGCGCTGGTGATCACTGCCCGAGGACCTCGTGTTCCTCGACTTCGTCCGTGGAATGGTGAAGGCACTATCCTTCATTACGGAGTTGGGGGCCGATGTGGTGTGTTGCATACGGACCTGGTTTGTCCTATTGGAAAGGAAGGAAGAAAACCAAGCAAGAACCTTGTCCCAGAGGCCAATGTCAAATAAACATGAAAGAAGGTGGTTGTGGTCCACCAGGTCTCATGCAGCTGTGAGGTCAAGTGAAATAGTCAATTCTTTTGTCAATACAGGCTTTTCAGTACATAGAGATCCTCAAGGTCCACCAGTCCCTCAGCGTGAGGATATCTGCAAAGAGGCAACAGATGTTGATTTGGATTCTTTAGGTTTGTTATGGACCATGGTGAAATGTTATGGAACAGTCTGCCTCAAGAGCCGACTGATATTACAGTTAGTATCCCCTTCTACCTGCATAAACCCTTGATCTATTCAGTTCTTTACAATGCAGACTCTTAACTTGTTTTATAGTTTTATTAAAGGATCATGCCTTTTTAAACTATTAGGGCACATCCTTTGTTTTCCATTACTTGAGTTTTGCAACACACACCACACTGTGCCCACTCC
Organism: Ichthyophis bannanicus; assembly: GCA_033557465.1. Lineage (NCBI taxonomy): Eukaryota > Metazoa > Chordata > Amphibia > Gymnophiona > Ichthyophiidae > Ichthyophis > Ichthyophis bannanicus. The sequence goes on from CM066031.1 coordinate 254,890,974, forward strand.
ATAGGCATTTTACCTGTCATTCATTCAGGAGGGATTTTAATGCTACAAGTAAAGGGACATGAACTGCCACATTCTTGTCTGTTATCCTTAAGGTGCACCACTTTAAAACAGCACAAAGATTTTTACTATCTTAGGTGGATGTTTTATCCTTAAAACTTCAATCCCACTGAAAATGAGGGGGCCTCAATGGGAACTCCAGTAGAATAAGCACTCCCATCCTCTTTTGGCTGCCCTTTGTCCTTTGACAACTCTGAACTATGTTATGATGGTGGACATCAACAGCAACACCAGTCACTTTCTTTGCTCTATTGCAGTGCTGACAAGTCTTAACCACAGTTACATTAAACAGACTCGGGAGCTCATTCAGTGCTCACCACACACAAGAAATGTGGTTGAGGTCTGAGGTTTCTCCACATGAATCACTTGTAGTTCCAACCAATTTACCATGCCCTTTGAGTCTCCAGTTTCCTCCACGTAGCATCAGTTTTAATTCAGACAACCAAGTGATGGTGGTTCCAAGTCATCAAGCAAGAAGAGATTTGGGTCTTTGTATTTAGATGTGATTGGTTATAACAATCTGCTTATATCCTCTAGGTTCAGAAGCATATAACAGGCTCAGCAGAGCTCCTGCCTCGCAAGTGCTTCCTAGATGTAACAGTCTTTAAGCACACACTCAGTAGTGAGGAATGCCTCAGATTGATCTCTTCACTGGCAGTAAGAATGTGCTTCACTTTCCTTTGCCCAAATGCTTCAAGTTCAGGGGATGCTCTAGCTATCCCCCCTGAACTTGGTCTCTTCTGTACACATATCCTCCCATAGCAAAGACCCTGCACAAATTCAACAACCAAGTACCATGATTCTCATAGCACTGAATTGCCCTTAGAATTCATTTCCTCTTCTGCTAAGATGAACATTTGTACCAGCATGCAGGCTTCAAGGATTTTGAATGCTTAATCACCCAACAAAAGGACCATCATCCAAATCTGTTTCATGCCCTTGCAGTGTGGAAGCTGAGCAGTGTTTCATTTTTGGTTCTATATTTATGAAGGGTTTTCTAGGTCATTCTGATAGCTGTAAGAAAAAAGTTCATTAGAAGTGTACATGTTTTCAAATGGATAAGATTTTCCGTCTGATGCTTCACAAAGGGTTACAACCCTGGTATGTGTCCCTAATACTGAACTCTGGTTCTTAGTCCATTTATATCATTTTGGACTACAGGCATTCTCCATCAGAGTGAGTCTGTGCTGTCTCCACCTATCATGCTCCATTTCATAGCCTTTCAGCTTTTCAGTGTCCCTGTCATTTCACGTTTCATGAAAAGACTTTTCCATTGCTGCAGAAGCCCTTGCTCCATGGGACCTTAATGTTGTGGCAGTTTCCCTTATGAAATTGCCATTCAAATTTGAGAAAATTGTGTTTCCTACATTCAGCTTGAAATCTCTTAAGAATTCTCTTGAAAAGGCCTTCCGCCCTGTAGACTGTAAATCCCTCACATATTACTGCAAAAGAACAAAGTTAAACAAGAAGTCTGTGCAGCTTTCTCTCTCTTCGTCTCGACAGAATTAGCATGCCAGTTGCCAAGAGAATTTTAGAATCCAGTTTGCTTGCAAACAAATGGGTTCTCCTCTGAAGGCTAAAAATCTTACCAAATTAGAGCCAATACAGCTACTGTGACTCTCCTAATGTCTGCTTTGCTGGATACAATCTTGTTTCATACCTTTGCTTTTCTTTTCTACTCTGCATGGACAGAGCCTCAATAAAGAATGGTGCCATTAGTCAAGTTGTACTGGCTAATCTAGGAGAAGTAGCAATTTTTTGCATTTTTTTTCCTGGTCTAGATCGCTCCTACATATGGATCAAGGCAAAAAGAAACAAGTTGTTTGACTCATTTCTGCATGTCTATGGAGAAAGCATTGTTGATCAGTACAGTTTTGTGTAGACAGCAGGATTGATCATTTCTTGAGCTTTAGAAGTAATTTAGGAGATGAGGAGACTGCTATGCATGAGTTCAGAACTTTACACCTAATTCTGAGCTCTGGGAGAGCTGTTCCATCCTAGTGTTACAGATAAACAGCAGTGCTAGTCGCATATTTGAGAACTGTGTATCCTACTATCTCCAGGAACAAGCAGGAATGAGTCTTCACATATGGGTATCGTCGGTACCGACGGAGCCTGCGCGGGAACGCTCCCCAGCGTCCAGAAAGAAAGCTTTTGGGAGCATCCCACAGTGCCTGCGCGCTGCCTTCCCGCCTTTCCCGCCTTTCCCAACCGCCTTTCTCCAGTTCTTCTTTTCCGCGGAGCCAACAGGTCGTGTTCCTGTCACCGCTGAAGAAGTTCTTTATTTTCTTTTATTTCTTTGGTCGCGTGTCTGCCTTCTTCGACGTCGGACCAGTACCGCCGGTCTTTTCGTTCTTCTTAAAAAAAAAAAAAAAAATACTGTTACCCACTTCTGTGCATTTTTTCCTTTTGGGCCTTAGGCCTAGAAAAACTTTCCTCATGGAACAGCCCGCTTCCGGGTTTAAAAAGTGCACGAAGTGCAGCGGTACTCTTTCTATCACCGACACCCATGACTGGTGTCTAAAATGTTTGGGTCCTGACCACTCCATCACCGATTGTGAGTCCTGTTCCATGATGTCTAAAAGAGGTTGACAGAATCGAGAGGCCAAGCTCAGTACCCTGTTTCCCTCTGATGCAGCTTTGGTGGCATCGACATCTTCCAGGGCTGCTGCTTCCTCCCATGGATCTCAGGTAACCAAACATAAGTCCAGCCAGTCCTCGAAGGATAGATCTCCCTCTAAGTATCGAGATGCCTCCGGGCTTGCTCTCGAGGATCCCGCACCGGAAAAATTACCCCGGCGGGAAGCTCCGGCTTCCAAAGCTTCATCTATGGGGTTACAGGTTGACATTGATGGCTTGGCCTCGACCGATCACCTGTTGCCATGTTCTGGAGTACCGGTGGTTTCCACTGGTACCGACATCCAGACATTGGTTGCGTCGATGGATCAGAATATTCTGACCATGCAGCGTGCCATTATGGCATTCATACAAGTTGCGACGCCCCCGGTACCGAAACAAACTCCATTGTCGGTACCGGTTCCGGCATCGGCACCGATATCGGTGCCGGTACCGATTACATCGACATCAGCTTCGATGTCGACTGCAGCGGTACCTTGTTCTGTGATGCCCATCGGTACCGAATCGGTACCGATCACTCCCGATGTCGATACCACTCGGTACGCGTATCGGGCTCTGCAGGAGCATCCAGACAGGCGATACTTCGATTCCTCCGAAGACTCTGATGAATCAGAGGGTTCTGTCGAAGCATCGGTAATCCTTCCTCAGGAGCCCTCTTCTCCAAAAAGAAGAATGTCTCCTCCAGAAGACTTGTCTTTTCAAGACTTCATTAGGGAAGTGGCCAGGGGCCTCTCCATTTCAGTGACCCCTGAATCAGAGCCTAGAGCCAAGAAATTGGATATTTTACAATATCCTAAGGCTCCTAAAGAGGCAGCTACTTTACCAATTCATGAGATCCTTTATGATCACATGTTGGGCATATGGGAGACACCTCTCACTATCTCCCCTCATTCTCGTAGGTTGGACACCATGTACCGTGTTCCTCCTTGTCCTGGCTTTCATAAGACTCGGCTTCCTCACCACTCTATTGTGGTGGAGTCTGCTATGAAGAAAAAGAGTGCAAAAAGACACTCATCTAATCCTCCAGGAAGAGAATGCAGAACCTTGGATGCTTTTGGCCGGAGAATTTTCCAGGCCAATATGCTTGTTGCCATAATCAACTCCTATAGTCTCTATATGGGGATGTTTCTAAAGGAAGTTACAGATCATCTGCAAACTTTATCTCCTTTTATCTCAGAAAATAAAAGGGAAGAGTTTCTCACCTGGCTTAAACATGCCCAGGATGTTTCCAAATTTTCCAACCGTGCAGCCTTTGACTCTTTTGAGTGTGCCAGCAGAGCCTCGGCTATTGCCATAGGTGCACGCAGACTTGCTTGGTTACAAGCTTCTGATTTGGAACCCTGGGTCCAGGATGGATTAGGAAATCTTCCTTGTACAGGTGAAAACCTTTTTGGCAAGGATTGGCAAGCAAAGGCCACTCAGATGGATGCTGAGAATTCTGCCTTAGATAGACTTTCAAAGTCTACTTCTGCTCCTGTTAGAAAAAGGTTATTCAAAAAGACTTTCTTTCCCAAAAAGGGGAAATATCCTGTTTATGGTCAGCAGGCATCTTCTGCAGGTCGTTTTGCTGCAAAGCGTCAGCAACAACCTAAACAAGTCAAGCCTAAGGCTGCAAGGACTGCTACGGTCCAACAGCCTCAGCCTCCTCAGGGCCTTTGACTTACATCTAGAGAACTTAGCGTTTCTGGCTCTAGAAGAACCAGAGCCTCTCACCATTCCAGGAAGGTTAGCCCACTTTGCTTCCAGATGGGAACAAGTCACGACAGAGCAATGTACCCTCTCCATCATAAGGGAGGGGGTACAAGCTTCATATCTTCAAACTTCCTCCTCACACCATGGTGAGACAGTTCAATTCTCCAACATCTCTCCTCGACCTTCTGGGTCAGGAGATTGCTACCCTTCTTGCCCAAAGGGCAATAGAATAAGTACCCCTTCTTCAACAGGGCTCAGGGTTCTACTCCCCCCTATTTTCTTATCCCAAAGAAAACAGGTGGCTACAGACCCATATTAGATCTCAGAGAATTGAACAAGTTTCTATGCAAGGAGAAATTCAAGATGATTTCTCTCGGTGCTCTCCTTCCATACCTTCAGAGTCGGGATTGGCTTTGTTCTCTAGATCTCAAGGATGCGTACAACCATATCCTCATCCATCCAACACACAGAAGGTTCCTTCGGTTCCTTTATCAAGGAAAGCACTACCAATACAGAGTGCTTCCTTTCGGTCTGGCCTCTGCTCCAAGAGTGTTCACAAAATGCATGGCAGTAGTAGCTGCATTTCTACGCACTCTAGGAATCTTTGTATTCCCATATCTGGATGACTGGCTCATCCGAGCTCCGTCCCAGTCAGAGGCCCAGACTTCCCTAGCCTGCACAAGGCGTGTTCTTCAGTATCTGGGACTTGTAATAAACATCCCAAAATCCCATCTCACCCCTACTCAGTCACTAGAGTTCATAGGGGCCTTGCTGGATACCACAACTGCAAGGGCCTATCTTCTCCAGGCCCATTGCCTATGCTTGGTGCAGTTAGCCTCACAAATTCAGGTAAAGTCCCTTTTAACTGCTCGAGAAATGTTACAACTGTTAGGCCACATGGCATCCATCATGCATGTGGTTCCTTATGCTCGCCTTCACATGAGGGCAGCTCAGTGGACTCTGTCCACCCAATGGACCCAGGCAACAGGGTGCCTGTCAGACAAAATAGCAACCTCCAGTCGCCTCTTCTGGTCTCTCCAGTGGTGGAGGTCCACTCAAAATCTGTTGCTGGGGTCCCCCTTTCAACAATCGCTACCCCAAGCAACCCTTACAACAGATGCTTCTCCAAAGGGTTGGGGAGCTCATCTACAAGATCTCTCCACCCAGGGCATCTGGTCTCCACAAGAGACATCTCTACATATCAGCCTCTTGGAGCTCAGAGCAATTCTTCTAGCTCTCAGTCTTCCACACCCTGCTCAGCTACAAGACAGTCGTCATCCACACGGACAACCAAGTAGCCATGTTCTACGTGAACAAGCAGGGTGGGACTGGCTCTCTGTCGCTTTGCAACGAAGCTTTGAGATTGTGGGCCTTCGCCAGAGAGCATCAAATTCATCTCGTGGCAGTGTATCTTCCAGGGGTTCAAAACTCTTGGGCAGACAGACTCAGTCGAGTTCTGCTTCCACACGAATGGTCCCTCCATGGGGACCAGATAGCCAGGATCTTCCGAATTTGGGGAACCCCGGACATAGACCTGTTTGCAAGTCCATGGAATGCCAAATTTCCCCGGTTCTGTTCCAGGATTACGTGTAAGGGAGTTCAGGCCAGGGATGCCTTCCTCCATTGGGGGCAAGACTTCCTCTATGCCTTTCCACCCATTCCCCTAATTCACAAGACACTGTTCAAACTTCAGAGAGACAAGGGGTCTATGATCCTCATAGCACCACATTGGCCACGCCAGGTGTGGTACCCTCTACTTCTGCATCTCTCTCAAGCTCCCTCCCTGGACTTGGGATCTGTTCCAGACCTCCTGTTCCAGGAGGAGGGAACGTTGTGGCAGCCAAATCCCCAGTCTCTTCATCTCAGAGCCTGGTTGCTGAAGGCCTAGACCTTCAAGATTTGCATCTTTCTCAGCAGGTGAAGGATATCCTTCATGCTTCCAGGAAGCCTTCTACTAGACGTTCCTATGCTTTTAAATGGAAAAGGTTTACCATTTGGTGTGCACAGAAGGGTCTTAACCCCCTTGCAATACCTCTGAATTCTTTACTAGAATATTTGCTGCATTTATCCCATGCAGGCCTTAAAACGAATTCAGTAAGAGTCCATTTGAGTGCTATTGCAGCATCCCTTAAGCCTCTCAATGGACAGCCTATTTCCTCTCATCCTCTTATTGCAAGATTCATGAGAGGCCTCCTTTTAACTAAACCTCCCATTAGACCACCTCCAGTGGCATGGGACTTGAATTTGGTTCTTGGCCAGCTTATGAAGCCACCCTTTGAACCCTTAGCCACTACCTCCTTGAAATTTCTTTCCTGGAAGGTTACTTTTCTCATTGCAGTCACCTCAGCTCGCTGCATCAGTGAGCTGCAAGCCTTGGTGACTAATCCTCCTTATACAAGGTTCCATCATGACAAGGTAGTCCTCAGGACTAATCCACACTTTATGCCTAAAGTGTTCTCACCTTTTCATCTGAACCAGGTGGTGTATTTAACTGTCTTTTTTCCAGGACCTCATGTATCAAGTGCAGAGAGGAATCTCCATACCCTGGATTGTAAGAGAGCGCTCGCTTTTTACTTACAAAGGACACAGCAACATAGAAAGTCCTCTCAACTCTTTGTTGCTTTTGATCCCTCTGATTTAGTACTTCCAGTCTCTAAGAGAACTCTGTCCAATTGGATTGCTCAGTGTATTTCTTTCGCCTACGAGAGTAAGAACCTTTCTCTGGAGGGCCATGTCACAGCTCACAATGTGAGGGCCATGGCAGCCTCTATGGCTCATCTGAACTCTGTGTCCATCGACCAAATCTGTCGAGCGGCCACCTGGGCCTCGGTTCATACCTTTACAGCCCATTACTGCTTGGACAAGGACTCCCGCCAGGATGCCTTGTTTGGTCAGGCTGTTCTCAAACACCTGTTCCATACCTAATCAACTCCTACCCCCCATCCCTGGTTGGATGCCCGAGATCCATGGGGGCAGGTAGAGCCCTTCTCAGGGACTCACAACCTTGGAGATCTCCCTGGCATCTCTAGCTGGGGAGTCCCCCATATGTGAAGACTCATTCCTGCTTGTTCCTGGAGATAGCACAGTTACTTACCTGTAACAGGTGATCTCTGGGAACAGCAGGAATAAGTCTTCACAACCCACCCACCTCCCCTAGGAGTTGTATTTCTCTATCTTTCCTTTCCTCTCTCTTTGTCTCAGCTTAAAACTCGAACTGGAGAGAGGCGGTTGGGAAAGGCAGGAAGGCAGCGCGCAGGTGCTGTGGGATGCTCCCAAAAGCTTTCTTTCTGGACGCTGGGGAGCGTTTCCGCGCAGGCTCTGTCGGTACCGACTATACCCATATGTGAAGACTTATTCCTGCTGTTCCCAGAGATCACCTGTTACAGGTAAGTAACTGTGCTATCTCCAGGAACAAGCAGGAATGAGTCTTCACATATGGGTACGTCGGTACCGACGGAGTCTGCGCGGGAACGCTTCCCAGCATCCAATCAAAGAGCTTTTGGAAGCATCCCACCACGCCTGCGTGCTGCCTTCTCGCCTTTCCCAACTGCCTCTCCTCAGTTTTTATTTTTCCGCGGAGCTGGCAGGACGTCCTCCTGTCACCGCAGAAAATTCTTCTTTTAATTCTTTAGTTTTCTTGTGGTCGCGGCTGTCTTCCCCGACGCCACCGGTACCGCCGGTGTTTCTTTTTTCTTTCTTGTAAATTTTCCCTTTAAGGGAATATTTTTTCTTCTGAGTGTCTTACGGTTTTTCAGGCCTTCTAGGCCTCTCCATGTCCCTCATGGAACCGCCAGCCACTTTCTCCAAGAAATGTTCAAACTGTGGCGGTACAACTTTATTTTTAGACTCCCAAAATTGGTGTCTAACCTGTTTGGGTCCTGACCCTTTTCCTCCGGAGCTCTCGGGCTACAGTATTGTGAGAAGAGGTTTTCAACATCGAGTTTCCCTCGATATGAGGTTCCCTTCCAACTTCAGGGCACTGACCATTTCTTCTACACAGGATCAGGTAACCCACAAACAGTCTGTTAAGACTAGCCAACCCTCGAGTAGTAAGTCTCATGCACAGCATGTAGACGGCTCCGGCCTTGCCCTTGAGGGCCCATTGGCTTCAAAACCGCGGCAGGAGTCTTTGGCCTCCAAAGCCTATCTGGGGTTTCGGGTTGTTCCTGGGGCTCACCCCTCACAGAACATACCTGAGCCATGCCTGGTGGTGGCACCCTCTTCGAGCGGTACCGATACCCCTGCATCAGCACTGGTGTTGGATGTAACACTCCTCACCAGGGATCGTCGTCTGGCATCCTCGGTACCTACGGGACCGGTGGATACGTTCCAGACTGACTTTCCAGTATCAGTACCAGCACCGATACTACCACCGATGTCGGTACCCTCCAGACGTGCATCGATAGACTCGCTTCCTTCGATGCCGAGTCTGGAATCGATCTCTAGTCTGGAAGACTGGGTACCGACACGCCTTGTTACCGACACCTATTGGTACCGGACGCTCGGTACCGAGGGTGACTGCCGAAGGCTTTCGGTTACCTCGGTACCGATTGGGCTGTCACCGATTGCTGCTCCGATGTCGGTGTCAGGTGCGGTTCCGACAGCGGTACCGGTATCCACAGCAGCATCGTGGCCAGCTCCTTCCATGCTTCTTTCAACAGGATCACTCCCTTCTATACCAAGTTTGGAGTCGATACCTGGCATGGATGATGTGGTACTGACTGTCGCTGGTCCTGACCTCCAGTACCAGCGTCCATCCGTTAAGGATCCCATACTGCACCGTGCAGAATCTTATATTCCTATATGCTCAGATAGATCCTTCAGTGCCCAGGCTAGTTCTTCAGATCTAGCCTGTCCAGGGGAGGTTCTCTTTGGAGATCCTTCTTTTCAGTTTCCTCCTGGATCTGGCAAGATCACTTGCCATTCCTATCCCTGGCCATGATCCTACACAAGGCTCTGTTTCTACCGAAGCAAAGGAGAACATAATGCTTCCTTTGCATCATTCCTTGCAGGATCTTCTTCTAGGAATGTCGGAAGCACCTTTAAGGGTACCCCCACCTTCCAGAGCAACTGATCTCCTATATCAGGTGCCCCCCCTCTCCAGGGTTTCAAAAGACTCAACTTCCTCATCATTCCATAGTAGTGGAATCAGCAATGAGGTGGGTTAAGAGTAAGAAAAAGCACTCTTCTTATCCGCCAGGTCGTGAGTCTAAGACACTAGTTGCCTTTGGACGTCAAACCTTCCAGACATCCATGCTTTCAGCAAGAATTCTCTCATATATTTTTTATGAGTCTATCTCTTAAGGAGGTCACAAAGAAATTACTTCTTTTGACTCCTTTTCTTTCAGAGCCCAAGAGTGCAGACTATTCCTCACTGTTTAGTCATATTCAAAATATCTCTTGGTTTCTTACTCGTGCTTCCCTAGACTCATTTGAGTTTGTTAGCAGAACTTCTGCTATAGCTATAGGGGCACGACGTAGAGCCTGGCTCCAAGCTTCAGACTTAGACAAATGGGCACAACAAAGACTGGGTAATACTCCTTGCACTGGAGAAAATCTCTTCAATAAGGAGTCTTTACGTCAGGTTACTCAGTGGTCCACTGACTTACCTGTTTCTAAGGGCTGTTCTATGCCTTCTTCTTTCCCAGTAGGTAGGAAATGTCCTACCAAACTTTCTTCCCCTAGGGGGAGAAGGTTTTATTCATCTTCTGCCCATCATACAGATGTTCCCAAACAGGGGAAACATCCTCCTGGTCTGAAGAATCCAAATTCTCACCAGGCTCAGCAAACCCAGCAACCGCAGGGTTTTTGATTAATCATCATATTTTTGTGCCTCTTGGGGTTTAGAACCTGCAGTTGGCTTCTTCTCAGTAGAAGCTTTCCACTGTTTTCATTCTAAACTCTAGGCATGGATCTCTTTTCACAAGACATCCATTTTTTCTCTGTATACGAGCTCTTAGGATATTCATGCCTATAGGTCACAGGTTTCTCCTCTTCTTCCTGCTAGGGAAAGAGGTTTAACAACTATCAAATAATAGTTTTCTGTACCAGCATGAATTTTTCCTTTCTACAGACTTACCACATTGTAAGTCTCTATTCAGCTCCATCTTCTCTACCCTCTTACCAAGCTTTCCTCTGTAAGAGGGGTACTATTACACTGGAGGGCTTCTTCAGCCCCTCTAGTTTTTGTCACTATTCCAGTGTGGAGTTTTCCTCTCTGAGTTAACTCCCTTCTTCATTTTTGCTTTGGGGCAGCTTATCAGACAGGTCCAGAGTTTTCTTACTCCTGTTCTGTCTGTTCTTTCTGTTTCTGAACAGAAAGATTCTTTCTGCTGTCTTACCAGCAGCTGCCCATGCAGGAGCCCTAGTGATTGGACCACTGGTTCTTCTCCACAAGCATCCAGAGTTGTCCTCCACTACATTCTTTCTGGCCATAGTAGTGACTCCAAGACAGTGGATTCATCTTTCTTGGGAAACCTTATCACTACAGGCTTCTCGGATTGTCTTCTATTCTTGCCATCTCCAATTCCCTTGGGCTTGGCAGCATAGTTGACGTAGGTACTGGCTTTTCCAGCAGCCAGTTCTATCTCCTAATTCTCCTGCATTATGCTCTCTGCAATTCTACAGAGAAGCTTTCCACCATGGGCCTTTGCTAGAGAGCATTAGGTTTTCCTCAAACAGCTGTCCTAGATGTTTGAAAAAGGCTCCCTCAGTCATGCCCCTCATGACTGGAAGGGTTCTTCCTACCCTACTATCTCCTTTTTGAAACAAAGGACGTGGGCCTTCTCTTACGTGAAAGCTTAGAGTTGTTCAATTCCCTGGTTTGGTCCTCAGGATTCCCACCGGGAATATGCTCTTTTTTTCCTTGCAGCTCGTCCTCATGGTATCCTAATCCCTCATGGACAGTGCATGTTTAGCTAAAGAACGCATGATACCCTTTTTGCCCCTCAAGTAGGTCAACTTGGTATCTCATTCCTATGCGTCTTCTGTCCATTTACCATGCTAGAGTTCTGGAGGACTCTGGACTTGCTGCCTGCAGACTGATAATATCCTCTGCTTTTCACGTAACCATCCTGGTTATTTCACTAGCTAGCATTTCTGCAGCAATCTAGTCTGTTCCTTGTGAGGGAGATTTTTCCCCTGACTCTTTCCATCATAACCAGGGGGAATAGATTCTCTATATATCTTCTCAAGTAGGTTCCACCTTCTTGTTAGATGAATCTTTCCTCTTCACATCTCCTATGTGAATATAATTTCTATAGGCATATCTCTGCTTAATTGCAGACATCTATATATAGGCCTATATATTCATATCTATATATATATCTATATCTATATCTATCTATCTATATATACATCTATCTATATATACATCTATACATCTATATATACATCCCTATAGATATGTCTGTTTTTTGTGTGTGTATAAGTTATGCCCTTCTATATCTCACTATAGATATACTATATATGTATATGTATATGTATCTCCAGGAACAAGCAGGAATGAGTCTTCACATATGGGTACCTCGGTACCGACGGAGCCTGCGTGGGAACGCTCCCCAGCTTCCCAAAAAGGAAAGCTTTTGGGAGCATCCCACAGCACCTGCGCGCTGCCTTCCCGCCTTTCCTAACCGCCTCTCTTCAGTTCTTCTTTTCCGCGGAGCCAGCAGGTCGTGTTCCTGTCACCGCTGAAGAAGTTCTTTATTTTATTTTATTTCTTTGGTCGCGCGTCTGCCTTCTTCGACATCGGACCGGTACCGCCGGTCTTTTCTTTCTTTTTTCTCAAAAAAAAAAAAAAAGAATGCTTTCCGTTCCACTTCAGTGTATTTTTTCTTCGTTGGGCCCTAGGCCTAACAGAAAATTCCTCATGGAAAAGCCCGCCTCCGGGTTTAAAAAATGCATTAAGTGCAGCGGTACCATCTCTGTTACCGACACCCATGACCATTCCATCAAGGATTGTCCGTCCTGCACCATGATGTCTAAAAGAGGTTTACAGAACCGAGCAACCAAACTCAGTACACTGTTTCCCTCTGATGCAGCTTCGGTGGCATCGACGTCTTCCAGGGCTGCTTCTTCCTCCTATGGATCTCAGGTAACCAAACATAAGTCCAGCCGGTCCTCGAAGGGTAGATCTCCCTCTAAGCATCGAGATGCCTCCGGGCTTGCCCTCGAGGATCCTGCACCGGCAAAAGTACCCCGGCGGGAAGCTCCAGCTTCCAAAGCTCCTCCTATTTGGTCACAGGTTGACATCGATGGCACGGCCTCGACCGATCACCTGTTGCAATGTTCTGGGGTACCGGTGGAATCCGCCAGTACCGACCTCCAGACATTCATGGCGTCAATGGATCAGAATGTTCTGACCATGCAGCGTGCCATTACGGCATTCATACAAGCTGCGACGCCGCTGGTACCGCAACAAGCTTCATTGTCGGTACCGGCTCCGATATCGGTTCCGGTGCCGGTACCGATTGCATCGACATCGGCTTCGGTGTCGACTGCAGCGGTACCCTGTCTGATGATGCCTATCGGTACCGATCCGGTACCAATGACTTCCGATGTCGATATCACCCGGTATGCGTATCAGGCTTTACAAGAGCATCCAGACAGGCGATACTTCGATTCCTCCGAAGACTCTGATGCATCGGAGGCCTCTGTCGAAGCATCGGTACTTCTTCCTCAGGAGCCGCCTTTTCCAAAAAGAAGAATGTCCCCTCCAGAAGACTTGTCTTTTCAAGACTTCATAAGGGAAGTGGCCAAAGGGCTTTCTATCTCAGTAGCCCCTGAGACAGAGCCTAGAGCCAAAACATTGGATATTTTGCAATAACCTAAGGCTCCTAAAGAAGCAGCCACTTTGCCAGTTCATGAGATCCTTTATTGACCACATGATAGGCATATGGGAGACTCCTCTCACCATCTCTTCTCATTCTCGTAGGTTGGATACCATGTATCGTGTCCCTCCTTGTCATGGATTTAATAAAACTCCGCTTCCTCACCATTCTATTGTGGTGGAGTCTGCTATGAAAAAGTTAGTGCAAAGAGGCACTCATCTGCTCCTCCAGGAAGAGAATGTAGAACCTTAGATGCTTTTGGCAGGAAAATTTTTCAAGCCTGTATGCTTGTTGCCAGAATCAACTCCTATAGTCTCTATATGGGGATGTTTCTGAAGGAAGTTACAGATCATCTGCAAACTTTCCTCCCTTTTCTTCCAGAAGATAAAAGGGAAGACTTTCTTACCTGGCTTAAGCATGCCCAGGATGTTTCCAAATTTTCTAACCGTGCAGCCGTTGACTCTTTTGAGGGGGCCAGCAGAGCCTCGGCTATTGCCATAGGTGCACACAATTGCTTGGTTACAAGCTTCTGATTTGGAACCCTGGGTCCAAGATGGATTAGGAAATCTTCCTTGTACAGGTGAAAACCTGTTTGGCAAAGATTGGCAAGCAAAGGCCACTCAGATGGATGCAGAAAATTCTGCTTTGGATAGGCTTTCAAAGTCTACCTCTAATCCTGTCCAGAAGAGGTTTTTCAAAAAGACTCATTTTCCCAAGAAGGGAAGATATTATCCTGCTTATGGTCAGCAGACATCTTCTGCAGGTCGTTTTGCTGCGAAGCGTCGTCAACCTAAACAGGCCAAGTCTAAGGCTGCAAGGCCTACTGTAGCCCAACAGCCTCAGCCTCCTCAGGGCCTTTGACTTGCACCTAGAGAACTTAGCCTTTGTGGCTCTAAAAGAACCAGAGCCTCTCACCATTCCATGAAGGTTAGCTCATTTTGCTCCCAGATGGGGGCAAATCACAGCAGAGCAGTGGACCCTTTCCATCATAAGGGAAGGGTACAAACTTCATTTCTTAAACCTTCCTCCTCACACCATGGTGAGACAGTTCAATTCTCCCACATCTCTCCTCGACCTTCTGGGTCAAGAGATTTCCACCCTTCTTGCCCAAGGGGCAATAGAAGAAGTACCTCTTCTTCAACAGGGCTCAGGGTTCTACTCCCCCTACTTTCTAATCCCAAAGAAAACAGGGGGTTACAGACCCATATTAGATCTCAGAGAATTGAACAAATTCCTATGCAAGGAGAAATTCAAGATGATTTCTCTGGGTACTCTTCTTCCATTTCTTCAGAGTCAGGATTGGCTTTGTTCTCTAGATCTCAAGGATGCGTATACCCATATACTCATCCATCCAGCACACAGAAGGTTCCTTCGGTTCCTTTATCAGGGAAAGCACTATCAATACAGGGTGCTTCCCTTAGTTTGGCCTCTGCTCCAAGAGTGTTCACAAAATGCATGGCAGTAATAGCTGCATTTTTACACACACTGGGAATATTCGTATTCCCATACCTGGACGACTGGCTCATCCGAGCTCCATCCCAGTCAGAGGCCCAGACTTCCCTAGCCTGCACAATGCATGTCCTGCAGTATCTGGGACTAGTTATAAACATTCCAAAGTCCCAACTCACCCCTACTCAGTCTGTAGAGTTCATAGGGGCCTTGCTGGATACCACAACTGCAAGGGCCTATCTTCCCCAGGCCCTTTGCCTACGCTTAGTGCAGTTAGCCTCTCAGATTCAGTTAAAAACCCACCTAACTGCTCGAGAGATGTTACAACTGCTAGGCCACATGGCATCCACGGTGCATGTGGTCCCTTATGCTCGTCTTCACATGAGGGCAGCTCAGTGGACTTTGTCCACCCAGTGGACCCAGGCATCTGGAAGTCTGTCAGACAAAATAGCAACCTCCTGGCGCCTCTTTTGGTCTCTCCAGTGGTGGAAGTCCACTCAAAATCTGTTGCTGGGTTCCCCCTTCCAACAGTTGTTACCCCAAGCAATCCTTACAACAGATGCCTCTCCAAAGGGTTGGGGAGCTCATCTCCAAGACCTCGCCACCCAGGGCATTTGGTCTCCACAGGAGACCTCCCTACATATCAACTTCTTAGAGCTCAGAGCAATCTTCTTAGCTCTGAGTCTTCCATACCCTGCTCAGCTACAAGACAGTCCTCATTCATACGGACAACCAAGTAGCCATGTTCTATGTGAGCAAGCAGGGAGGAACTGGCTCTCTGTCGCTTTGCAACGAAGCTCTGAGATTGTGGGCCTTTGCCAGAGAGCATCAAATTCATCTTCTGGCAGTATACCTTCCAGGAGTTCAAAACTCTTGGGCAGACAGACTCAGTCGAGTTCTGCTTCCACACGAATGGTCCCTTCATATGGACCAAATATTCAGAATCTTTCGAATTTGGGGAACCCCGGACATAGACCTCTTTGCAAGTCCGTGGAATGCCAAACTTCCCCGATTCTGTTCCAGAATCCCGTGTCAGGGAGTTCAGGCTAGGGATGCCTTCCTCCTTCACTGGGGTGAAGACTTCCTGTACGCCTTTTCACCCATTCCCCTAATTCCCAAGACCCTGTTCAAGTTTCAGAGAGATCAAGGGACTATGATTCTCATAGCTCCACGTTGGCCACGCCAAGTGTGGTACCCTCTACTTCTGCATCTCTCTCAAGCTCCCTCCCTGGACTTGGGGTCTGCTCCAGATCTCCTGTCTCAGGAGGCGGGAACGTGGCACCCAAACCCCCAATCTCTCCATCTCAGGGCTTGGTTGCTGAAGGCTTAGACCTTCAAGGTTGGCATCTTTCTCAGCAAGTAAGAGATATCCTTCATGCTTCCAGAAAGCCTTCTACTAGACGTTCCTATGCTTTTAAATGGAAAAGGTTTACCATTTGGTGTGCTGAGAAGGGTATTAACCCTCTAGCAATACCTTTGAATTCTTTACTAGAGTATCTCCTGCATCTTTCCCATGCAGGCCTCAAGACAAATTCAGTAAGGGTCCATTTGAGTGCTATTGCAGCATCCCTCAAGCCTCTCAATGGACAACCTGTCTCCTCTCATCCTCTTATTGCAAGATTCATGAGAGGCCTTCTTTTAACTAAACCTCCCATTAGACCACCTCCAGTGGCATGGGACTTGAATCTGGTTCTTGGTCAGCTCATGAAGCCACCCTTTGAACCCTTAGCCACTACCCAGGAAAAAGATTTTGGCGTCATTGTGGATACCATGTTAAAACCCTCGGCCCAGTGTGCAGCGGCGGCCAAGAGAGCAAATAGAATGCTAGGTATGATAAGGAAAGGAATGGAAAATAAAACAAAAGATATTATAATGCCTCTATATCGTTCCATGGTGAGACCGCACCTTGAATATTGTGTGCAATTCTGGTCGCCGTATCTTAAAAAGGATATATCGATTTTATTAAAGGTACAGAGAAGAGCCACCAAAATGGTAAAGGGGATGGAAGGATACTCCTATGAAGAAAGGCTAAAAAGGTTAGGGCTCTTTAACCTGGAAAAGAGACGGCTAAGGGGAGATATGATAGAAGTCTATAAATTAATGAACGGAGTGGAACGGGTAAACGTAGATCGATTGTTTACCTTATCAGAATATAGAAAGACTAGGGGACATGCAATGAAGCTACAAGGTAAACTATTTAAGACTAATAAAAGAAAATATTTTTTCACTCAACGTGTAATCAAACACTGGAATTTGTTACCAGAGGATGTAGTAAAGGCTGTTAGTGTAGCTGGGTTTAAAAAAGGTTTGGACAAGTTCCTGGAGGAAAGGTCCATAAACCATTATTAAGAAGTGACCGAAGATATCAATGCTTGACCCAGTACAAGCATTGTGAAACTTGTGTCTCTTGGGGAAACTGCTAGGTACATATGACCTAGATTGGCCACTGTTGGAAACAGAATACTGGGCTTGATGGACCTTGGTCTGACCCAGTATGGCATATCTTATGTTCTTATGTACCTCTTTGAAATTTCTTTCCTGGAAGGTTATCTTTCTTATTGCAGTCACCTCAGTTCGCCGCATCAGTGAACTGCAGGCCTTAGTGGCTAATCCACCTTATACAAGGTTCCATCATGATAAGGTAGTCCTTAGGACCAATCCACACTTTATGCCTAAAGTGGTCTCACCTTTTCATCTTAATCAAGAGGTATATTTACCTGTCTTTTTCCAGGTCCTCATGCATCGAGTGCAGAGAGGAATCTTCATACCCTGGATTGTAAGAGAGCTCTTGCTTTTTACTTACAAAGGACACAGCAACATAGAAAGTCTTCTCAACTCTTTGTTGCTTTTGATCCCTCTCATTTGGGACTTCCAGTCTCCAAGAGGACACTGTCCAATTGGATTGCTCAGTGTATTTATTTCGCCTACCAGAGTAAGAACCTTTCTCTGGAGGGCCATGTCACAGCTCATAATATGAGGGCCATGGCCACCTCTATGGCTCATCTAAATTCTGTGTCTATCGACCAGATCTGTCGAGCAGCCACCTGGGCCTCGGTTCATACCTTTACAGCCCATTATGGTTTGGACAAGGACACCCGCCGGGATGCCTTGTTTGGTCAAGCTGTTCTCAAACACCTGTTCCATGCTTAATCAACTCCTACCCTCCATCCCTGGTTGGATGCCTGAGATCCATGGGAGGAGATAGAGCCCTTCTCAGGGTCTCACAACCTTGGGGATCTCCTGGGCATCTCTAGCTGGGGAGTCCCCATATGTGAAGACTCATTCCTGCTTGTTCCTGGAGATAGCACAGTTACTTACCTGTAACAGGTGATCTCTGGGAACAGCAGGAATAAGTCTTCACAACCCACCCACCTCCCCTAGGAGTTGTATCTCTCTATCTTTTCTTTCCCCTCTCTCTTTGTCTCAGCTTTAAAACTCGAACTGAAGAGAGGCGGTTAGGAAAGGCGGGAAGGCAGCGCGCAGGCACTGTGGGATGCTCCCAAAAGCTTTCCTTTTAGGGAAGCTGGGGAGCGTTCCTGCGCAGGCTCCTTCGGTACCAACGTACCCATATTTGAAGACTTATTCCTGCTGTTCCCAGAGATCACTTGTTACAGGTAAGTAACTGTGCTATATGTATATATATGTATGTATATATATGTGTGTGTGTGTGTGTGTATGTGTGTGTGTGTATCTGTCGAGATATTATTATAGATATATATGTCTCTATATGATTCTGACAGTTGGGCTCTACCAATACTCATGCTGTTCCAGCATGTTTTGGGGTGCTACACACACAACCACTCCCGTGGTAGTTAACAACTTTTCTACCATAACCCTAAGGGTTAGGTACCCCTGAAGCTCTCCATGTTTCAGTATCTTTCCTAGCTACCACCAGTTAGGAAAGACATGGCGGATCTTCAGTACATCTGAGGCTCTAACGCCTCAGACACCTGTCCTTTCTTTTTGGGATACAAGGCTTTTTCCATACCCCTTCTTCCCTCAAGGACTAGGCTGGTTTGTCCAAATTGGTCAGCCTTTCCTCTTTTGCTCCTAAGAGTGAGCCACTCTGCAGCCAAAAGAGTTTCGGCTTTTTCCATAAAGCCTTCTGCTGAAGGCCTACCGTTTTTGTACTACCCCCAGTTGATCCCTGGGGTTACCTCTCACCTTTCAGGATTCTGACCTCCACTGTTTGTCCTACAGGTTTATTACCTCCACTTTCAGTGAGGTCCTCCTTGAGGTTCCTCTACTGGATTCCCCAGTAGATTCCATGAACCTCTATACTTCCTGCAATCCTGTTAGGGGAGGTCCATATTGCAATATTTCATTTCAATATATTTGATGATAATTACCATCCACACAAGGACTCCTTGCCTGCAGTCCTATGCTAGGTTAGCTGTCTTTACAGCACCTTTCTGTTTCAACTCCTACCCTCCATCCTGAGGATGCCTGGCGATGTGAGGTGTAGCATGTTCCAATCCTATAACATGTTGGGACTCCAGGCATCTTAGCTTGGGAGTCCCCATATGTGAAGACTCATTCCTGCTTGTTCCTGGAGATAGCACAGTTACTTACCTGTAGCAGGTGATCTCTGGGAACAGCAGGAATAAGTCTTCACAACCCACCCACCTCCCCAGGAGTTGTATCTCTCTATCTATCTTTCCTTTCCTCTCTCTCTCTCTTTCTCAGCTTTAAAATTTAACTGAGGAGAGGTAGTTGGGAAAGGCGGGAAGGCAGCACGCAGGCGTGGTGGGATGCTTCCAAAAGCTCTTTGATTGGACGCTGGGAAGCGTTCCCGCGCAAACTCCGTCGGTACCGACGTACCCATATGTGAAGACTTATTCCTGCTGTTCCCAGAGATCACCTGTTACAGGTAAGTAACTGTGCTTTATCTCCAGGAACAAGCAGGAATGTAGTCATCACATATGGGTATTGTCAGTACCGACGGAGCCTGCGTGGGAACGCTCCCCAGCGTCCAATTAGAAAGCCTTTGGGAGCATTCTACAGTGCCTGCGTGCTGCCTTCCCGCCTTTCCCAACTGCCTCTCTCCAGTTCTTCGTTTTCCGCGGAGCCAGCAGGTCGTGTTCCTATCACCGCAGAAAAGTTTCCTCCTTTTTTTGTGGTCACGTCTGCCTTCCTCGATGCTTTACCGGTACCGCCGGGTTTTTTCCCCTTTCTTTAAAAAAAAAAAAAAAAAAATTCTTAGTACTTTTTTCCATTTTTTTCCAGGTGCACGCGCCATTTTGGGCTTTAGGCCCAAGATTTTTTCCACTATGGAAAAACCCTCTTTGGGTTTTAAAAAGTGCAGCAAGTGTGGCGGTACCATCTCCGTCACCGACACCCATGAGTGGTGTCTGAAATGTTTAGGTCCTGACCATTCCATCTCGGAATGTATGGCCTGTGCCATGATGTCCAAGAGAGGTCGATGCAGCTTCGGTGGCATCGACGTCTTCCAGGGCTTCGTCTTCCTCCCGTGTATCTCATGTAACTAAACACAAGTCTAGCCGGTCCTCAAAGGGTAGATCTCCTAAGCATCGAGATGCCTCTGGCGTTGCCCTTGAGGATTCTGCACTGGCAAAATTGCCCCTGCGGGAGGCTTCGGCTTCTGTGTGCTCTAACATGTTCTTTTCTAGCTTTTTCTCCCTAGAAGGTATAAGATGCAAATTTACTTTGTTCAAATGATCAGTTCTCTATATATATGAACTGCCATCTGGTTTTTTTTAGGGTGGGTTGATGACGTTGATGGGTAGTAAGTGCAGGAAGTATGTGTTGTATTTGTTTTTAATCCCTATCAAATTTTCAGTCCTGTTGAGGATAATTGATCTGTTTGAGGACTTCCAATAAGCCAAATAATTTCAAACTTCATTCTAATTGTGTTATTTATAGTGAGATGACTTTAAATTATTTTTTTATTTTATATTTATGCAATTTTTACAATATAACCAAGAATATATCTTGTACAGAAATTGCGGGAAAGGTTACAAAAATGAAAAACAGGAAAAGCTAACATAGGATATATATACCAACCCTTCCCTCTCCAGCCAACAAGCAAGAGCAATAAAAAAAAGCAAAAAAAAACCCAAACCCAACGGTTTCAGGTAACAGAGAGAGAGGCAAACAGCCAGTCCAGTTAATTTCATGATAGGATCAGCAGAAGGCACAGCTGAAGTCTCCAGACGGTGAGTTTTTAGGAAGGCCAGCAGCTGGAAGGGCTCATAAACACATGTAGCCGACTGAAATTTTACCATGCATTTGCATGGATATTTTAGGAAAAAGAGTGCTCCCAGCTGCTGGACTCCATGGCGAAGGAGGAAGAACTCCCATCGCCTCCACTGTGTATCTCTAGACAAATCGGGGTACATGCAAACTAGGACTCCCCGAATCAACAAATTTCTTTTTCTGAAAACCATCTTCATTAACCATTCTTTGTCAGAGCAAAGCAAAGGAAATTAATAATGTGGAGGGGACTACAGGTTCCTCCTGAGAATTTCCCAACTTAGCAGATATATCAAGAACATCAGCTGTTGCAACTGTTTTTTGCGATGGGAAGGTAATAAACCTTGACCATCAGTGGGTGTGACTCAAGAGATATACCCAGGGTATCAGTTAAATAAGCACGAAACATGTCCCTAGCTGAAACAGTTGAAACCCTGGGAACATTAACCAGTCTCAGATTCGCTGCCATATTCCAGTAAAGTTCTTCATAAAGGAATCTGAATGTCCCTCCAACACTGCCACCTTAGTCTGAACCTCAGACAATGAATTTTGAGCAGCCAAAACCTTTGCAGGGTTCTGTTGGGTAGGAGAATAGTTACCTTGAACCTGCTGCAATAGATGAAAATCTGAGGTATTAAGGCTTCCCCCAGTTGCATGATCGCCAACCAGATGGACTCCAACGTGAATACCTCTGGACACACAAGGGAGAAAGAGAGAATTCCCCATCGCTGGAACTGTGCCTGCCATTCCATTTGCTGCTTGACTTTGGCCATCCAAGGCCAAACCTGATGCCTGGCTGCCTGCCGTTGATGCTGGCATTTATGGTGCACCGTTAAGTTGTTCCAGGAGAACTGAAGCTCTGTCCAATCATGATCCTGGATCTGACCCTTGATGGCTGGCTGGCTCAACCCCAATGGGGAGGGCTTCCTGCTGCGGAGAACCAGGGATCAACTGCAAACACACAGACTTCAGAGAGCACCGTGAACCAATGGAGACAGTTGATGACTGAGGCAGTCGCCGAGCCACCGGACTCAGACAAGAGCACAGCTGGGCTAATCTTCTCTGGTTGTTGCAGTGACCAGGTAATGTAAGAATCCAAAGGTCCCAGGTAAGGGCGAAGAGGTTGCAGGGGCTAGGTAGGGCTGCTTAAACCCTCTGGCCTTTCACTTTTTCCCCCATAAGAAATCCATGCTGCTCACAAACGCCTGCCTTGTGCCATCTTGGATCCTTTATTTACATTCTCTTATATACCGCGCTATTCTGCATCAGTGCGGTTTACATTGAACAAACTGAAATTACATTGAACAGGGCATTATAACTTGGAGATAATTATTTTACAGGGAACATGGGCTATGGAGGGTTAAGTGGCTTGCCCAAGACCACAAGGAGCACCTGTGGGACTAGAAACCCCAGTCCTTCCAGCCCAAGTACTCTAGTGGGATTTGAACCCCCGACCTTCCCGCCTGAAGTACTTTGCCCCAACCACTAGGCCACTCCTCCACTCTTTGGCTTTTTCTGTCTGAGATGACTGCAAATTACATAGCAGTGGGGGGGGTGGGAGGGGACTATTTGGAAGACATCTTAATGTCATTGATCTAGTTAGACTGGCTTGCTGGTTGTGCCACCTATGTTATATCAGAAAGGTCACTACTAGAGCTTGTGCTTTTTCTGTTAGTGAGCTGATAAGTTAGAATGATCTTGCCCTAGAGTTACATGAGGAGGGAGATTTTTTTTTAAGTTTTGTAAATTATTGAAGACACTTAATTATTTATGCAGTATATTTGTTTCATTTTGTCCTTTAAGTATACATGTGTATGTTAACTTTTTAACTGCTTAAAAGTCCTACTATAAGCAGATTATAAATATTATAAATGAAATGAAAAGAAAATAGTGGTGCTTATTATAGATTGTTTGCACACAGGATAATGCCATTTTTTAGCTTGTTAATGCAATTAAAAATAGTAGTAACAGTCAATTTCTTTTATAGGCCAACAGCCGCAGAACTTTTGAAGCACAAATTTTTCCAGAAAGCAAAAGTAAGAGTATAATCTCTTTTCACTGTTTAAAGAATTGTAAAGCATAATCCAAAATACTTTTTTTTTTCTGAAGGGGTCATCTTCCATGTTCATAATTTAAAAAGTCTTATTTAGTAAAGTGAAAGCATCTACCTAATGTCAAAGATGGAAGCAGGTTTTCGTTTAACTCATTGAAAAAAGTGTCCTAAAGCTCCTTGGAGTATCCCTTTCCTAAGGCATTCAGTGAGAGAGCAAGCAGTAACCAAGATGGAGCACTGAAAAAGAAAGCAAGACAAAATAAAGACACATTTCAGGCTAAAGATAAGCTAATCCCCTGAAGCAGGATTCGTAATATTTAATAATAAGCAGAAACAGCGCTGTGTCGGGGTGCAGCGATTTTATAGATTTTGACTTTAAAAGGCAATAGGTTAAAAATAGATAAAAAGGACTCTGGTGATTAGAAAGGACTGCTAGTTGTAGCGTCACTTTGTACGATTTATACTGAGACGTTAAAATGTTTGACAATTGAGGGGCCCTCCAACTGTGAAATATGGTCTGTGATTTGGTTTTTGACAGCAAGGACCGTGTCATCAGCGGACATTCATCACCAGATATGTGAGGTGTATGGTCCCAATGCGATGAGTGACAGCAAAGTGCGTAAATGGGTGAGGTTGTTCAAGGACGGGCAGGACAATGTCGACCTTCAGTAATCACAGAAGATTTGGTGCGCACAGTTGATGCAAAAATTCATGAAGAATGGCGATTCATGATTTCGACTTTGGCACTGAAATTTTCACAAGTTTCAAGGTCAGTGCTATACAAAATCGTTTCTGAAAAATTGCAGTTCAGAAAACTGCTCGGATGGGTTCCCAGGCTGCTTTCCGAGGAACACAGTTGCCATAATCTTGCGTGTTGAGATTGTCTGGCTTTCACTTTGACTGGAGATGACGTGTCTCCATTCCATCGACTGCCGCTTTGATTCTGGAATCATGTGAGAAACCCATGTCTTGTCCCCTGTGAAAATGTGGTCCAAAAGTTCATCTCCTTCCTCATTGTATCGGATCAAAAATGTCAAAGCACTAGCCATTCTCATTTTTTGGTGTTTCTTGGAAAGCAGCCTGGGAACCCATTCTGAGCACAGTTTGTCCCGCCCATCCTTGAACAATCTCACCCATTTACGCACTTTGCTGTCACTCATCGCATTAGGGACATACACCTCACATATCTGGTGATGAATGTCACGGTCCTTGCTGTCGAAAACCAAATCACAGACCGTATTTCACAGTCGGAGGGCCGCTCAATTGTCTGAAACATTTTAACGTCTCAGTATAAACCGTACAAAGTGACGCTACGACTGCAAATGGCATCTGCTTTTGCACAAGGCATGCCGGGAGCCAGCACGCATGCTTGTTTCTACAGGGGGGAAAAAATTTACAAAGCTACAGCCAATCAGACCTTACTTTAAAAATAACCCTCGTATATCTTTTATATTCTTTTCTTATAAAAGCTCAAGAGAAAAAAAGGACCTCAGAATTTGTGAGCAGTTCTTGGGTAATTTATATATTGTCAGCCCTTAGTCCATGCTCCTTACATCATAAATCCAAAAATTCCTTAAGTAAATTTATTTTTTATTTCTTATCAGCTAAGTACTACTAAATTGCTCCAATACCTTGCCTAATGCATCCACTCTGAAAACCTACATACCTCTGTCTCTGCACAACTCCTTGTAAACTGCCCCTCCCCCAAAAGTATCCTGAACTGCCCCAGCATTCCCCAAACAACTTCATCTCCCCCAAAACTTCCATCATTCTACTGTCTACACCCCAAAATGACTCAACTAACTCCCATTCCCCAGCTTGCTTCACACAACACATGTACAGCGCACACACATTTCACACATGCAGGGATTATACGAGGTGTGACAAAAAAGAAACAAGACTGTGGCAGCCACATCCATGACTCAATGCCAGTTGGCTAATCGCTTATGTCACTGTGTTGTGCAACATCTTGCCACTATTCTGCTATAATATTTTTCATCTCTCACTCTGTTTTTCTTTTTCAGGTTTTTTTGTAGCACACTGCTCCATCGCTTTGTCACGCAACTGAAGGTGGCAGAAATATGGAGCAAAGAATCAGAAATTTCAAGTTGGTTAAGTTGGAGAAGGGCCCAACTGAGTCTCCAACTTCTCCAAAAGGCTTATCGAGAAGATGCATTGTCAAGACCACAATTCTTCGAGTGGCACAAACGCTTCAAGACTGGCCGCGAGGAGGTGGAGGATGACCCCAAGTCAGGACGGCCTTCCACTACAAAGACTGCTGAGAACATTGACAGAGTGAACCAGTTGGTGCGGAGTGACTGCCGATTGACAGTGTGGATGATAGCTGAGGAGCTCAGTCTGAACAGGGAGTAGGTGCAAACCATCTTGGTGCAGGAGCTGGGGATGCGGAAGGTGTGTGCCAAGATGGTGCCCAAGCTTTTATCGGACAACCAGAAGGAGCACCGGATCAATGTTTGTTGAGACTTGCTAGAGAAGATCGGAGGAGATCCAGAGTTTGTTGGCTGAGTCATCACATGAGACGAGACTTGGGTCTTCCAGTAAGACCCTGAAAGCAAGAGACAGAGCCTGCAGTGGAAAACTCGACTGTCACCCAGACCCAAGAAGGTGTGCATGTCCGGATCAAGGTCATGCTGATTGCATTCTTTGACCAGAAGGGAGTGGTCCATCATAAGTTTGTGCCTGAGGGTCAGACAGTCAACCAGCACTTCTACCAGCAGGTCCTCAATCACCTCCATGACTAGGTTCGGTGCAGCAGCCGGGATCTGTGGAGAGACAAGTCATGGCTGCTCCACCACAATGCGCCCGCACACACCGTGCTCAGTGTGAGGCAGTTCTTGGCCAACAAACAGATCACAGCTCTCGACCACTCTCCTTATTCCCCAGATCTCGCACGGCGCGACTTCTGGCTCTTCCCCAGGCTGAAGACTTTGCTCAAAGGAACTCATTTCGCCTCTGTAGAAGAGATCAAGGCCCCTGTGACGAGTGAGCTGAGGGACCTAAAGGAGGAGGACTTTACCGAGTGCTTCCGTACGTGGCAGAAGCGAATGCAGAAGTGCATTAACTCTGGGGGGGATTACTTTGAAGGGGACACTGCGTAATTCCTTTACAGACTTTGTAATAAAACATTTATGGGACAGTCTTGTTTCTTTTTTGTCACACCTCGTAAATCCATAGCTGTGATGTGCTGCATTTAAGTTATTAAGATGCATATTTTGTTTTCTCTAATTATACTTTGAAAACTGACCAACTTGTACCGTTTTCTTATTGGTTGCATATGTACTGCCAACTGATATCTGTTGCTGTGGGCAGGACTACCTTAAAGCATTGGCAAGCTAAACATATACCTAGGGTCCAAAATTTATGGAGTTCAGTCAGATGTTCTCAGAACTCAGGAGGTTGAGATTGACAACTGTCTAGTTTTTTTCCAGAGTGCTACAGATTTTTACGTAAAAATGCAGATGCTAGAAGCATTGCTAGAATGTCTGGACATTTTTTTTTTGAGTTGATATCTGCAGTTCTCCAGCCGCCCCCCCCCCCCCTTTGTCTGTGAGTAAGCATGCCCTGCCTGCTTCCAGTGAAATTAGCAACAGAAACTGTGGATAGGATCCAGTGGATGGGAAGGCTATGGGTGTGAGATTAGCAAAAGGCAGTGTTAGAAACTGGGAGTAAGATTCAGCCAAAATGAAGGCGCTGAGTGCAGAACCTTGGACTGTTCAGGTCATAGAAAAGGAGGAAGTGAGCTGGGGAACGTTGGTGGGTTTTTGTGGGGTTTTTTTGTAATGGAAAAGAAATTACCTATACCCCCCCCCCCCCCCAATTCTACAAAGGAAAATAGACCAATATATTTTTATGGAAAAAATAAGTCCCCACAGCTGCAGCATAACACTGATTTACAGTAACATTCATCACAGAATTGCACCTCTCATCTCTCCCAATCAGACCCAAAACAAAAATAGATATAAATGAACACATGCATGCACACATACTGACATATCTGAACACTTCCATATACAAATAAACACACACAGACAAAACACACACGTTCTCCAGGACCAAGCGGAAGTCAGTCCTCACATATGGGTGACATCGATGTCGATGGAGCCCTTGCGGAACATTTCCCCAGTTTTCCATGAAAACCTTTGGGAATGCAGGCACGCATGCGCAGTTCCCTTCCCGCCTAAAGGTGCCATCTTGCTTCAGTCTCTTTTTCCGTGAAGCCCACCGGATGTGTGTCCTAGTCATCCCGGAAAATAGTTTGATTTTTTTGGTGATCCTTCGCTATTTTTTTTCTCCGGTTCGGCGCCGGTTCCCCTCCCGCCGGGTTCGGTACACCGGTATCGAGCCCGATCTTCTTTTTTTCGGTTTTTGCCCTTCGTGGCTGGCGTTCGTGCCCCTTTTTTTCTTTTTCCCTGGAAGGCTGGTCCTTTGACCTCGGGGGGGACTCTTTTTTTCCCGATGGCTTCCAGTGGCTTTAAAGTGTGATCGGTGCAAGAAGCTGATGTCTCTCACCGACACACGACTGCTGCCTTCGGTGCCTCGGTCCTGATCATGACCCTAAGAAGTGTGGACCATGTGGAAGAATGTCTTCCAAGGCACTGCGAAGTCGTCAGCACCAAAAGGAAAGGCTTTTTTCTGACTCGGCCTCCGGCTGGGCCCGGACCTCGTCTGAGGCCTCGACATCTCGGGAATCGGATCCCGAGCACCATCGTGGCTCCTCGGACAGGGGATCCCCCGACCAGGAACGCAAGAGTAAGAAGAGGCTCGCCAGGGCGTCTGAAGAGGTCCCTGGCTCCTTGACTCCAAAGGAGGCCTTTACTGTCTCGGTTCCTCCGATGCTGGAACGGCTCCTCTTCCGGATGTGGGAGGCACCGGCCTCGGCGCCGGTTTTAAGCAAGCGGGTCGATTCGATCTATCGACTCCGGAAGAGTCCTGGCTTTCAAAAGGCGCAGCTACCACATCATTCCATGGTGGTGGAATCGACCATGCATCGCCTGAAAAGTCAGAAGATGCACTCCGCGGTGCCCCCTGGCAGGGAGGCCCGAAACCTCAATGGTTTTGGTAGAAAGTGCTTCCAGGGCTCGATGTTTGCTTTCCGTGTCCAGTCTTACCAGCTGTACATGGGCATGTACTTGCGAGACCTGACCAAGTTGCTGGCCGGGTTCTCTGCTGGTCTCTCCGGGGAACCCTTGCAGAGGTTCAAGTCCTTGTCCTCGGGGATCCGGGAATGCTCCAAGTTTATGTCCCGCGCTGCTTACGATGGCTTCGAGGCTTCGGCCTGTGTTGCGGCAGCCGGCATCGCGGCTCGACGCCAGGCATGGCTGCAGTCATCGGACCTCGAGCCCATGGGTTCAGGACAAGTTGGTCGATGTCCCTTGCCGAGGTGAGAACCTTTTTGGCAAGCCCATGACCGAGAAGGCCTCACAGCTCAAAACCGAGCACCACACAAGGGCAAGGCTGTCTAGAAAGACTTCTGCCCCTTCTCACAAGAAGAAGGGCTCGGTTAAAAAGCCCTTTTACCCGAGGAAGGGCACTGCCTACAAACAGTACCCACAATATCAGGCTGCCCGAGCTGCCCCTTTGGGTCAGCAAGCCAAGGGGCAGGGTAATGGGCCCCGTAGGCAGAGGACCCCCAAGCATCCGGCCCCTGCTCCCACTCAGCAGGGTGGGGGCTTTTGACTCCTTAGGCATGGCCTCTCCGTCCCTGCTCTCCCAACCCTGCACAGGTGGTCGCCTCACCCTGTTTGCCCACCAGTGGCCACTCATCACTGGAGACAGTTGGGTGTTAAGCATAGTCCACAGGGGCTATGCACTACACTTCCAACAACTGCCTCCCCTTGGAGTTGCAGTTGTACATAGTTTATTTTACTTTTTTTGTGTGCTGTTCTTAGCTATGTCATTTGACTGAAGCAAGATGGCACCTTTAGGCGGGAAGGGAACTGCGCATGCGTGCCTGCATTCCCAAAGGCTTTCATGGAAAGCTGGGGAAATGCTCCGCAAGGGCTCCAACGTCGGTGTCACCCATATGTGAGGACTGATTCCTGCTGCTCCTGGAGAACGCCTGTTACAGATGAGTAACTACTCTAACTAGGGATATACACACACAATCTAAACTGCTAAACACACAAAACAGAGAAAGATACACATACACAAATGCAGAAAGGTTGGCAAGAATTCCATGAATTATGCTCTGCATGCTTTCTTTACTTTTTTGTCTCCAAAAAGCAAAGTACTGCAGTATTGGTGAACTTCACCATTCTGTGTGTCTCATATGGAAAATGCCACCATTTACTACGTTAGCTAATTTACTGAATTTAGCTAAATATTTGTAGAATGTATATCTTTGATTAGCTTTAGTACATTTACATACAGTGCTGATTTCCTTAAGCAATAACTAATTTCTAAATGATCAATGGACTGTCTGGGTTTTACAACTGATGTATATAGTGTTGCAGTCTTTGAAGGAGCACTTGTGCTCAGTATTGTAAGTAAATAGAAATTTGGCTTCACAGAATAACCGATTAAATAAAATTGCAAGGTTTACAATGTATTATCTTTAATTGCTATTCGCTTGCCAGAATGGTTTGCATAATGGTTTTATATTTTTAGTGTGCCTTTGAAATATTTTCTCTGGTACTAAGGTATACAAGTTCCCAAATCTTTCATCCATATGCATGCAAATACCAGCCTCACTATATGCCCAAAACAAAATAGAGTAAACCTAAAAAATGAGCAACCATGTATGTGAAATGTTAATGTTGGAAGTTGCGCCGTGAGGACCAAACGACCTCTTAAGGCTTAAACTTCCATTTTTCTCATTTGTAAAGCCTCCAAAAAAGCTTTTAAAACGTAGGCAAAATCACCACAAACAAGTGAAACCTACACCAACATGTGTTAAAATTCAACTTTCTCAAATTGACATGATTGAAAACGAGATGCAAACAGATGATTTTCTTTGAAAAAGTCACTTATCTGTCATCCCAATGTTGCTGGGTCAAAATAGTTGACCACCCAGAGCTAACTCACTGGAGTCGGTAACCAGTAGTCCGAAAACCCACAGGAGTACAACAGCAGTTCTTCCAAGAGGACACAGCACTGCTTTTCGGGCAAAAGTTTTTTTTAAAATGCCCCGCTTCAACGCTCAGTTCCACTGCTGGCGAAATGTCGGCTTCTCCATCTCCCAGAGACGCATGCGCATGCTCATTAACTGTCTAATGCCACTGTGAAGATTCCAGAAATGTCAAAAACTAACCAGTCACAAACAATGACATCATGAAATTTGAAAACCAATGATTATGGTATAATAACATGTCAAACACTGATCCAGTCCAATTCCTTATTAAGTCCAACTGGTCCAACTGTGAAAAGTTTAAATATCCATGATTGTTCTAGCGTCTGAAGACGCTGCTCACGATCACCCCCCCCCCTCCCCGAGGGGCTTCAGGCACATAGTTCAAAATCCTCCAAAACAGATGTTGAAATGCATGATGATCAAGACAATGTTGAACAACAGGTGTAGAAACAATTTTATTACTAATTAGAGAAGCATGCTCACTCAATCGAGTTCTTATAGGACAAATAGTCCTACCTATATATAGAAGATCACAAGGGCAAACTAAAGCATAGACCACAAAAGAGGTGGAACAAGTAGTATACCATTTGGCCACTTGAATTGGCAAGTGCCCAATTCAAATTACATTCAAGTTATTATGTTCCTTTCAAAGTAATCCCCCCCAGAGTTACCGACTCTAGTGAGTTAGCTCTGGGTGGTCAACTATTTTGACCCAGCAACAATGCACTCCAGCTACATCCCAGCAACATTGGGATGACAGATAAGTGACTTTTTCAAAGAAAATCTTTTCTGTTTGCATCTCGTTTTCAATCATGTCAATTTGAGAAAGTTGAATTTTAACACATGTTGGTGTAGGTTTCACTTGTTTGTGGTGATTTTACCTACATTTTAAAAGTTTTTTTGGAGGCTTTACTAATGAGAAAAATGGAAGTTTAAGCCTTAAGAGGTTGTTTGGTCCTCACGGCGCAACTTCCGACATTAACATTTCACATACATGGTTGCTCATTTTTTAGGTTTACTCTATTTTGTTTTGGGTCTATTATTGGTAGAGTATTAGTTATTTTTGTAGTATTAGCCTCACTATATGAACAAAGATCAAGCTGAAATTAGAGTAGTCTCTAAAGTTTGATACATCGTACTGGCAAACTACTGCATAAAATAAACCCCACTTTTTTTTTTTTAAACTGTATTTCCAGATGTCAGCAAGTATTCCTTATATAGCCAAATTTAGTTTTTATTCTCCTAATGAGCATTGTATCCCTTTAACTAATGAAATCACACGATCGTGGTTGTGTGAAAATAGGGCACACCCCAGGAAATCGTGCAGTTGTGAATGCACACAACTGAGATGTACAGAACTTAAAATTGTATAATTCTCATCATAGTGGCCAGTGCTATAGGGAAGTTCCATTGTACAAACAATGTACTGAGGAAGCACACTGTAACTAGGCACAGCAGGAGTAGGCAGAAGGCTGTCAACCTGAGCCAATCAGCTTGCTGCACTTTCTACACATGTGTAAAGATCAGCAGGAGGAGGGCTTAGGAGAACCACTTAGAGCTATAGAGCCCCTGTGTGCCTGCTGAGGCACACAGAGCATGTACCTTGAGAAAGGGGATATTGAGGTATGCGCTGATCTTATCCTTTCCTTTTCAGATGCTGAGCACCTCCATGCTGGGACTCTCCTAGGCTCTTCCTCTAGCTGGAGTGCATTGTGGCAGCCTGCATCAGTGGGTGGACAAGGGAGACCGTTTGTTTGCCCAAAGTAGAAGGGTTAAAGGGAAGGAAGGTAGTACCTGAAGGGAAAGGGGGAGCACTTGTTAGGGACCAGCATATGACTGATGAGGTGGGAGGATCCCTGATGCAGAAGTTAGGCCCGGTTGGGAAGGGGGGAGAGTTACTTGATGGGGATGTGGGAAGAAGGGTGGGAAGGAGGTGCTTAATGGGGGAGGGGTGTGTGATAGAGGATAAGGTTCTTACTGGAGTTGGAGCAGAAGGAGCCTGAATGGGCAAGTGAGGGAGGAAGAGGGAGCACTGATAGGTAATGGAGGCCTTGAAAGCGATAAGTAGGGGTATCTGAAAGGAAGGGGGTGACAGTTGGAGGGCTCTGATGAGAGAATCAGGAGAGAAGGAAGGAGAGCAACTCTATGGTCAGAGTTGCCTCTGCATATTCCTTCACGTGCTATGCCCCTCTTTCTTGGAAAACACAGGCACACTGCAACTGTAGTTATCAAGCGAATATGGATGGAGCTGATAGGATTGATGAAGTCCTGAGTTTAACCCGCTGTGTGTGAGGGGCTTATAAGCCTTGCTTTTCTTAAATACAGTTGGGAAATCAAAATTAGAAGTGAAGTAAAATTTTGGATTAGACCAACCCTTTTGGGCAAATCTAGAACCATTTAACATCCCTGTGTGCAATTCTTACTCATGCAGCAAACCACCCACACTCTGCGCCCATAATCACTGCAGCAGAAATCATGTACAAGCTGCATGCTCTTCGTCGTGTGCAACACACTGTGCCTCTCATCCCTATAAGGGACTTACAATGTTTTATTTATGTAAAATTATATTTACACACCAAAAAGTGGACATTTTATATTGTATAAGTTAATTTTTTTGGCACATAATTTTCTTTGGTGTAATCAAAACTGTCAGACTCGTCATTCCTTTAAGCGATGGCCCAGAATTTCCATGCTAGCTCTTATTTGGATTTTTATCTTTCTCCAGGACCAAGCAGGAAGTCGGTCCTCACATATGGGTGACATCGGCGCCAACGGAGCCCTCGTGCGGAGCATTTCCCCAGCTTTCAAGGAAAGCCTTTGGGAATGCAGCGCACATGCCCGGTCCCCTTCCCACCCAAGGGTGCCATCTTGCTCAGTCTTTCTTTTTACGCAGAGCCCAATGGACGTGAGTTTGTGTCACCCGGGAAAAGTAGATTTTTGCGATTTTTCGCTTTTTCTTCTCCGGTTCGACGCCGGTTCCCCTTCCCACCTGGGCTCGGTACACAGTTAACGAGACTGGAATTTCTTTTTTCGTTTTTTGTCCTTCGTGACTTTTGTTGGCGCCTTTTTTTATTTTCACTGGCAGCCCGGTCTTTTGACCTTGCAGGGGCCCTTTTTCCCCCGATGGCTGCCAGCGGGTTCAAAAAATGTGATCGGTGCAAGAAACTTATATCCCTCACGGACACACATGACTGCTGCCTCCGATGCCTCGGGCCCGACCATGGCCCGCTGCTCTGGGCCGTGCGGCAAAATGTCGTTGAAGGCACTTCTGAGCTGTCAGCATCAGTGTGAAAGAATTTTTATTTAGAGTCCGCGTCCGGCCGGGCCCAGACTTCATCCGAGGCCTCGACATCTCTGGAGTCTGACCCCGAGCGCCGTCGGGGTTCCTCTGAGAGGGGATCCCCCACCCGGGAGCACAAAAGAAAGAAGAAGCTCGTGAGAGCAGCGTCGGTGGAGGCCCCTGGGTCCTCGAGGGCCAGGTCGCGTAGCCCTGAACGCCGCCCCGGGCTCTCGAGTCGGAGAGGCTGTCCGGCTCCATGCGAGGTAGTTTGGAGTCCCCAAGTCACGTAAGTTCTGTTGTCCTCGTGGACACTCCGGGAGAACCGATGTTGGGCCCGACGCCATCGGGGGCTGCTGAGTCTCCTGAGCTTGGACTCAGGCTGATGGCCTTGGAGAGCAGCTTGGCTGCCTTCATGGAACAGCAGCGGGTGCTGATCGCCGGTCTGACCGGTGCATCTGCCCTGACCACAGGGACCTCGACGTCTAAGTGGACCCTGGAGACCGAGCCGATCCTCAAGTCCAAGTCTCGAGTCGATCCTCGGTCAAGGTCCCCCTTGACCTCCCGTGCGGTGCCCTCTGCGTCGGGACATGTGGCACCGAGGCCCACACGGCTGGAGCCGCTCGACAACTCCTTGGAGGAGTCAGCGTGCGAGACAGAGGACGAGGAGTCTCCTGACACCTTCCGGACCCAGTGCATCCCTTCGGACTCCCCGGAGACCGAGCTGATCCTCAAGTCCATCAAGTCTCGAGTCGATCCTCGGTCAGGGTCCCCCTCGACCTCCCGTGCGGGGCCGA
Source organism: Ichthyophis bannanicus (assembly GCA_033557465.1). Classification (NCBI taxonomy): domain Eukaryota; kingdom Metazoa; phylum Chordata; class Amphibia; order Gymnophiona; family Ichthyophiidae; genus Ichthyophis; species Ichthyophis bannanicus. The sequence continues at coordinate 254,925,067 of CM066031.1, forward strand.
GGTCATTGACGCTGGTGCCCTCGACGTCGGGGCATGTGGCACCAAGGCCCACAGGGTCAGATCCGCTTGACTCCTTGGAGGAGTCAGCGTTGGAGACGGAGGACATGGCGTCTCCTGACACCTTCCGGACCCAGTAAATCCCTTTGGACTCCCCGGAATCCGAGCCTCGGAGAAGGTCCCCCCGGAGGATACCCGGTTCTCGGACTTTGTGAGGGACATGGCCAAGGCTTTGGCATTCCCTGCGGATGCCAAGGAGGAGCCTCGAGCCGAGGAGCTCGATACCCTCCAGTATGATTTTCCTCCGAAGGAAGCCTTTACTGTACTGGTTCCTCCGATGCTGGAATGGCTGCTCTTCCGTATGTGGGAGGCACCAGCCTCGGCGCCGGTTCTTAGCAAATGGGTCGATTCTGTTTATCGAGTCCGTAAGAGCCCTGGGTTCCAAAAGGCGCAGCTACCGCACAATTCCATGGTTGTGGAATCGGCCATGCACCGCTTGAAGAGTCAGAAGATGCAGTCCTTGGTGACCCCTGGCCAGGAGGCTCAGAACCTGGATGCCCTCGGTAGAAAGTGCTTCCTGGGCTCTATGCTATCTTGCCGTGTCCATACTTACCAGCTGTACATGGGCATGTACTTGAGGGACCTGGCAAAGGAGATTGCCGGGTTCTCAGCTGGCCTCTCCGAGGAACCTTTGCAGAGCTTCAAAGCCTTGTCGACAGGGATCCGAGAGTGCTCGAAGTTTATCTCTCGAGCAGCCTATGATGGCTTCGAGGCTTCGGCCCGGGTAGCTGCAGCCGGCATCGGTGTACACCGTCAGGCCGGGCTACAGTCATCGGACCTGGAGTCATGGGTGCAGGACAAGTTGGGTCGATATCCCATGCCGAGGTGACAATCTTATTCGGTTAGCCCATGACTGAAAAGGCTGCAGAAATCGAGACTGAGACTCTCACCAGGACAAGGCTGTCCAGGAAGACTTCTGCCCCTTCTCAAAAAAAGAAGGGCTCGGGAAAGAAGCCCTTTTTCCTGAGGAAGGGTGCTGCCTACA